>OX637509.1:2820973-4220209 GCA_951799955.1 Apamea anceps
GATGGGGTACGTGTAACACTGTCACGCAAAGCCGTGAATTTCGGGTAATTTCTTTTTAACTTCCGCCAACAAAGTTATCATAGTTGAAGGCGTTCTAGGATGAGCTCACCTTTGCTATAACTTTAAAAAGTGGAAAGAGAATGTATGCATCTGGAACCACTTCAAAACGAGCTCACAGCTGCAATCAACTAAAACTGAATCCTGGTCGGGAAAGGTGAGACCAGCCTCAGGGGTTGGATGTTTTCTAGTCTTTCCAGGTTTGAAAGATTCTTTGAAGAGTAAGGTCACCTTCTTTTAGGCTATTTTACATATGAGAGTATAAGCCTTTCTTTGTAAGGTATACAAGCCTTTCTTTGTAAGGTATACAAGCCTTTCTGGATCTAAAATTTGGGTCGAATTGTTAGAATTGTCTTTAATTTGGTTTGTTAATATTTTTTCAGATTCCTATCCACTAAACTAAGTACAACAGACGAAGCGGAAACCCGGAAAAACTGTATTTAAAACTGACTGAGAGTTTTTAATTTGATTAAGAAGTTTTTCCAAAGGTTTTGATGTTGAACATAAAAGCTGTGAGGTTTGTGAGCTTAGCCATGTTAGATCCTAAAGCCCCGTTTGCGCTTGAAAAATGCGTAGTGGCAATGGGGACATCTCATTGATTCTGAAACGAAGATATCGACATTCCTACATGAAATAATTAACTTATAAGTGTTTTATCAATAGAACTTTCTCAACGGATATGCGGACACAACTCTTCATCCTATTTTTCGATGTCAGAGCCTTTCCACTATTAAAGATATAGGCGTCCTTGTCAGGCAAGTGAGGAGCACAAGTAACTAGATACTTCCTTGATGAATAAAAATAGTTGGTCGCCGTAATTAACTCAAGACAATGTTCATGTTCTTTCTCCAGAATTAGCTTACTGACAGGTTATTGTTCTTAGTATTAACTTATTTATTTATTTTTACTTCGATGGTCCTAGTTTGAACAGAACCCAGCAATGCATAAAATAATATATAAGCTGTCACGCCCTTTATTCCTGGAGGCTTTTATTTAGGTAGTAAGTTTTTATTTACATTTTTATTTTTATTAATTATTTTTTAGCTCGAGTTTGTATAGTTTTTATTATATTTGTTGGTATATTGGCGTAGCTAGCTGACATATGGCAAATAATTTAATTTTATGTTCTGTGCCTTGTAATGTTAATTACTTAACACCTAGTATTGTATACAATCAAGTATCAAGTATTTTCTAACTGAACAGACAGCTGTGCTGCGGGGGAGTTTGTTGCGCCACTTCTTCTTCCCAGCGATAGCACTAGGAAGTGGTGAAGGGCGGGCGTTTTTGGGGGACTGTCTTTTGTAATTTTGACGTTCGAAAAGTGCTGATTCTCAGCCTAATTTGAATAAATGACTTTTGATTTTGATTTTTTTTATTGTGACGCACCGCTGAACAATTTGTGCTGGTGCATCCATGTAGGGTTGCCTTTCTTTTAATTACTATTAAAAAAGAAGTTAAACGTTATATCTTAACTGCTCCAGATTTGGTAAATGTGCATCTCCTAATAATATGTCTACATAATTTAAAAAAGTTCACTTTGCACTTTAACCCTCAGATTTTTATATACCGTAACAAAAGTTTAAAACGTATTTGTCGATGTAAAGAACTTTCACCTGAAATAATTAATTCCTCACAATTAATCCAACTTCACTGTTCTCTATATTTATACGTCCATAAATCGAATTCCCGGAGAATAGTACAAAAACATCGTTCAATTATTCCACTAGGGACGGCAATCCACTTTAACCGTACAGTTGCTAGTGATGGGAATTGAATCGACTTCGACTTGCGACTTCAATCGCTTAGAGAGGAACATACTCGTAGATACTTGTAGGAACATACTTGTAGATACTTGTAGGAACATACTAATTCTATGTAGAGCACAGGAGATGAGTGATCTCTTAATTGCTAGGGCAATTTTTTGCTGTTGTTTTTTTTTTTTACTAAGACTGCTATGTTAGTGGTAAATGTTATTTGTGATATTCGTATTTTCTGCGCATTTCTACAAACAAAATGGTTCTTTTTCTTTCTTTATTGAAATTCCTATATTAAAACAATTGTTTTATTAATTTATTTATTGGGGACAAAGACGTAAGTTTATGTATATGTGTAGTAATATGTTATCTATGTTTGTATTCAATGTTAATGATACAATAAAGTATTCAGCAAGCGGTAATTATAATGATTATAAACTTATGAAAAACCTTTTATAAAAATCGCCGTTTTGACTTTACTTCCTATCAACAAGTTAATTTTAATTTTATTGTCTTGGCAAACATAAACTATAAAAAATCTTATCAACAAAAGTATTTATACAATTATATTGAATACATTGTGAAAAGGGCTCATGGCTCAATAATAACTGCCGCACGGGTCGATCCAAGGTCAAGCTACGCTTGCCCATGTCGGTCCGCGGATGGGTGCCAATTCATAACATACCGAGGCCTCTCCTCGGTGCCTCGAAAATCACGTTAAGACGTTGATCCCGGCTGTCGTTCGTAGATTTTTGACAGTCGTTACGGGTAGTCAGAAGCCCGAAATATTGCAATGAGTCTTACCACGGAGTGCTATCGTGCTACCCAATAACTGGGTTGTGGCGGTCAGACAAGCATCCGGTTAGACTGGAGGTCGACCCGAACATATTTGGGAAAAAGCTAGGTAAATTGATTGAGATTTGGATACATTGTAGACGTTCTTGTTCTTCATGGGGTCTTTGGACTGTGGTTGAACAATAACACATTGTAGGCTGAGTTACAAAATTCACTTACATTATCTATACGTTAATAAAAAAAACTTGAGAGGTGTCAAGGGACACCCGGATGGAACGAAGTTCCTTTCGATTAATTAGTGATTTTTTTTTTTTAAGTTATAAATTATTTATTATGTACAAAAAACCTATATACACTCAACAAAAATAATCGTCGCGACACCACACTGTTCAATGCGAAATAGAAAGACGAAACGAAAATAACTGGCTTGCTTTCTGTAAGAGAGAGAGAGAGAGACAGAGAAACACGCGCACGCCGCACGACTTACAACTATAGCAAAAAGTGTCGTTACAACTTTTGGTCTTAATTTTTTCCGTCTAGCCCCCTTTCGCAACGCGCGATAAGGAACTTCGTTCCAACAGCACAAACACAATTTGTATCCAAATAATATTTGCCATGCAGCGTTTAAATTTTCAACAAATTCAGGGTTAAGCTCAGCCATCCGATTTTAACTAAATAGTGAGGGTTTTTTTTTAAATACAGTGAATATTATTTCACTGCCGCGGGCTACCTTTTTGAACGCAAGACTGGTTGACTAACAAACGGGTACATTTATAGTCGTATGCAAATCAAATTGCATCGTTTCCGAGCCAATGTGCGGTGGCTCAGTAGTTGGTCGGTTTGGTCAGTTATTCGGAGTTATAGTTCACCTTTAAATGTATTATTTTACAATTGGAGATTACGAAGAAAAAAACAAATATACATTCTTATGCCGTTCGATCTTCCTAACTAAATTTTTCCTTAAAGACCGAATTATAAGTGACCTTGGATAACATGTTTATAAAACAGTAATGTACAGACGCCAGCACATCAAGCTACTACAATCTGTCAAATTTCTTTAATAGATTTTCAACTTTATCTCTAAAACATTAAGGTTCAAGGTTGATTGGGAAAATTAGGCAGTTTCGGGTAGCTTGTCTGTACCAAAGGTATAACTGTTTTTAACTTTATTAAACGTTTTTGTAATGAAGGACAAAAGATTCTTAACAGTCATACCCGTAATTTAATTTACAGGACTTTTATTAAAATTAGGAATGTTTTGTACACTTACATTTCTCATAAAAGAAAAAGTATTTATTTCAAACTAACTAGCTGTGCCAGCGACTTCGTTCGCGTTTATATTGGATTTCATGCGTTTTAATTTTTTACGCGGAACCCTAATTATTATCTTAAAATAAAAGTAGCCTAAGTACTCCGTATAGCATCAGCTATCCGCCAGTGAAAGTTTTCAAAGTCAAAGTCAGTTCTCATTCAACGTAAGCAATTTATAGTGACAACTAACAAAATTGTTAAAAAATACTAAATAATAACAAGAAAAACATAACCAAATATTAACCAAACTTCATAACAATGTAGCATGTGCTACGCGGCTACGAGGACTACGCCGTAGTCTTAACCGCTACGTCGTAGTACAACTTTATTCAGTTCGTTTGAGGGGCTTTTCTTAAACAAGTTTTATACAGTAAAACCAAATGAGTACTGTTAGTGTTAAAAGCTTTTAACTGAAAGTTGTTACCCTTAATATTTTATTAGGAGAGAATGGGAACAGCATTTGCAAGTTATAAACAAAGCCATTGTTTGTTTGAAACCTGAAGGCCAATTACCGTAGTTAAAAAAGCGTTAGAAATCTAGTCGCAATCTCATCTCAGCGACTATCAATGTCAAAATCTTATCAAAAATATAGGGAAGTTAGAGGTATTTTGATATATTGAGACTGAGGTCAGGCTGTGAACGTTCTTAAAATTACCAGAATCGCCCCTCCGTGTACATAAATGTATGTCAGTTAAACGTAAAACAATTATAAGTTTCAAGATCAATTAAGGTCCTAAGCAATGATTCAAATGTTTACATTACATCCACAATCCCAGATTCCCGCATACTTTCATCGAAGCATTTGAATGAAATGAAAATGAAAAGTTAGCATCAAAAGGCAAACATCAACAAATTACTTCAGAACAATTTGTTTGAGGGAAATGTTCGATTAAAACGATCCAAAGCTATTCGAAATCAATATCGATTCGTATTGCGTAGTGTATTCTTCAAATTTAAATTGTTTATTGTTGTACACAGGCAAAAATATGGTGTTACAGTTTATAAAATGAAGTACATCTATGACCCGCTTTTAGGCATACAATATTCTAAAGACTTTTGCAACATTACAGTAGTAGTCAATAATTTAGTGTTAATTAATTTATATTAGTCAATAATTTGTTAATATTTGAAATAATAGGCAATAATTTAATAATATTTAATATAGTGAGTGATTACTAACAGATATTAAACTAAAAAGAAATGTGAAAAAACTGGAACTAATAATGATTATGGAATTAATTCAATAAATTAAAATCTGTCATCATTAACAGGGATTATACCTTCTTATATAATAGTTTTAATAAAGCTTTTTTGAAATCTAGTATTTCATTTAATCCTTTAATTCAATCGGAAGCTTATTATAGATTTTAGGTGCCATTCGACTTTTCGAAAATAATGCAGTTTTGTGTGGAATGGTACATATCTCTCTGTTCCGACGACGTTTAAACTTCAGTGTTTTAAATATATGAAAGTTGGATTTGACAAATACTGCTGTTTCAAAAATGTACATACCAGGAAATGTTAGGAATTTATTTTTTTTAAATATGGGATACAGCTGTCAGTAGGCTTAAGTTTAAATACAGAACGCACACATCTCTTTTGAGCTTTGAACACAGTTAACCTCTCTGTGGAATTTCCCCAAAATATGATTCCAAAACGTAACATAAATGTTACATATACATAGTTTGGACAAAATGAGAACTATAGACTCGTTTGCCATTTTTGCAAGACAGATAGAGAGAGTGCATATGTATTGGTGTATTTTTTACAGACGATCTCTACGTGACATTTTTAGGTCAAGTGACTATCCAGCTGAAGGCCTAAAAATCTGGCATTGATAGTTTCAGCTATTCTTTGACTAGCATATGCTATATTTAAATTAGGGCGTAACGGTTTTTTGGTTAAATATTTGCAGCTTTGTGTTAAATTCAATTCATTCATTACTAAACAATCTATATGCAATGGATGAGTTGTTTATATCATTTTAGTAAGTCTCAATATGTTTGCATGGTATAATGCCATATAGTTCTAGGTTACCTAATAATATTTCATGATTGACATGGTCAAACGCTTTGGACATATCCATGAGTACTGTTACAATAGGATTTTTTTTTATCTACATTACTAACAATTACAGTAAATAGTTAATATATTGCCTTATTAATATTTCTATTTTTTCGAAAACCATATTGTTGCTTTGCAAATAGATTATTTAATTCAAGAAATGAGTTTAATGATTTATAAATAACTTTTTCAAAAACTTTAGATAATACTGGTATGAGAGCAATTGGACGGTAGTTTGAAACTGTAACTTTTTCACCTTTTTTGAAGCTATTACTTTAGGGTCACTTATTTGCTCATTTCGAACAACAATATTTTGAATGGGTTCTGGGAGGAAGTTTATTTTACATCTATTAATTAATTTCCTGGTTGCGTTAGTTTTATTTTCTGCATTTTTTTACTAAGTAACTATTTTATGATTCTTAAGCAAACAATGTTTCACTTTTAGCTTTGAATCAATCAGTATATTTTAAACACTAATTGCTATGATATTGCATATGAAGCTGTATTACAATTTTGGTGCACAACTACTATACTCATTACAGAATATTCAAAGATATTTGTGTAAGTAAACATAATATACGCATTATAGGTCGTAGGTTCGACTGTGAATGCTACTATGTGTAAATAATTTCATCACCACTGCTCTTAAAATGGTCAAGGAAAACATCGTGAGGAAACCGGCATGTCGCGAACCAAAAATTTGAACACATGTGACATCTACCAACCCACCCCGGCCCGCATTGGTGGATTACGGCCCACTCCCTCTCACAGAAAGAGGCGTGTGTCCCAGCAGTGGAAACATTATAGACAGATTATGTTAAAGGCTAATTATATTATATAAACATAATAATCAACATAAACACAACTCAGTGATCATTGTACCCATAGTCGTAACAGCCAATGGTTAATAGCCAAGAGCTTCGACCAACACCTGAGGAGGCTCTCGTTGGGCTTGATTCAGAAAGCGGTACTTCTGGTCACGGCCCGCATTGAAGGAGGTTCCTCTCCCTGGAGCCCTGACCGGCCGGTAGCTTGGACTCTGTTCCCGATACCGGTGGGCTACTATTTTTTAATGTATTTTTTATCTTTTTGTTTATAAAAATATTTAAAAATGTAATTTATACGTACTTAGATGAAATAAAGGACATAATAATAACATAATATATGTAAACATAATATAACATGATGCCTAAATAGATTAGGCAAAGGTTTACTTAGGTAAACCTTGCTTAATCCATCTAGGCGCCATCTTGCAACCCTCATTTTGCAAGTTTAGATTGCCTCCAACCGAGCACAAATATATACTCCTGACCGCGACTGAGAAATTCTTAATCGAAAAACCCAGAAAACTGCCTGACCTGGGATTCGATCCCAGTAGGCTTACGATCACTAGAGACTGAAACGAAACAACAAATTATAACAGAATCTGCCAGTGCATCTACGTGCCACGTTAACAAACTTCTGCAAACGTTGATATTGCAACTATCCTAACATTCCACGAAATCGTTTGTCCATCGTAAGTTTTTCTAGTTCCTGGTCATTTCAAAACTTTGCTGATTTGCCAGTGCAAACAGCATACACGCTTAGACCAATTTATGCAATGTTTATCGGAATTTGCGCTCGGCAATGGCTTGTTATATTGTCGGCCAGTTCCGTCGCTCACAAACAAATAATTCACACGACTTTATGGTCAGTATTTTGCGCGTAAAGGGAAATGCCCCAAATGCTCGTTTCAATGCTCTAAAAACGAGCATTAGTCGGATTGCGAGTGGGCAATCGATTTCGTGAATCGTTCACGATTTGCTAGATTTTTTGGACACGTTTCAACTAATCGGTGATCCTAACATTTTATTCGGACACGTTTTTCCTATCTTTCGCATCTCCGATTCGATTATTTCTTGTTTCTATGACTATTCTTAAAACGAAAGCGATTGATCAAATTGTTGTTGTTTCGCTTGATTAGAGGTAACCTTAAAAGGCTCGACTAACTGACCCAACAGCTGAAGATTATTATTCACTGCTCTAGAGTGCTGCATTTGATACACAGTGTTCATCCCTTTCATTACCTGGAGGAGAGATTCTCCCGGATTATTGACCAATCCAGGACTGCAGATCTGGCCAGGAGTTTATATTGGACCCCTAATCTACTGGAATCGGTAGGATCAGTCTTTCCAACCTCATCAACCAGCTTTAGGATATCACCACCAAGAGGATCATTACATCCTTTAAGCAATTCTGCTAGTTTGTAGAACCCCTCCATGGGATGACAGCTAAGGGGATTACATGTGGATTGCAAGTTATCTGATTCAGGATCATATCCGTTCTCATAATTCCCGTAGGATCTGGATGGGACATGATCTCGGTCATCTGAGATAGTTACCTTCTTAATTGATGCCAGGATCTGTGCTGAGTTCATGCAATCATATTCCGGCCTTTTATTCAGTCCTGTGAGTAATGGAGAGACCTCTGATATGTCAGGCATCTCATCCATTAGGTCACGACCATCCAAGAACTCTTGGGAAGATCCTCTGTCAGAAATTCCAGACATGATTAGTCTGATTCCTGTTATGATGAAGAATAGTGCAAGAGGGAATGGGCTGGTGGCTTCTATTATTAGTGTTGTGTGACCAGTAGGGTAAATATGGTCTAAAAGTAGGATAAAAATGGAAGGCACGCTTCTTCTTAAAAATCTCAACTGATCTATCATAAGAGCTGATATAGGTCTGCTTGATAATGTATTGTTTTTAATTAGATTAAAAAGTGTGGGATCAATTATTACAAGTGCAACTATATTATTTGCTGAAGGTGTGCCCGAAGCAAAATTGTCATGAAATTGTTAAGATCAACTCAGCCTATCTAGCGGGGTGGCGTCCCATACTACGCTTGCCGATCCGCGGTCTCCACTCCAGAAGCCCAATTCTCCTAATTTAAAACGTTCAAAATCTAGTCGCAGTCTCATCTCGGCGACAAACAAATGTCAAAAACTTGTCAAAATATAGGAAAATTAGAAGTATTTTTTGACAGATTGAGACTGAGATCAGACTGTGAACGTTCTTAAAATTACGAGAATTGCCCCTCAGGATAAAAGAATAGAGAAAGATTTAGGTATAAAATAATAATACGAATAAATTCACTGATGATCGCAAGTGTTTTTTTGAAATTGGAATTGATTTGAAGGGGAATTTAGTGAAATTCGTTTTAATTTTGTATTTATTACGAATAAAGGCTTGCTCCGTTTATTACGTTAACACATAGAGGAAAAAGTCATCTTTCGTCGCATGTTGCGGGAACTTCAAATTTTATTTCAAAGACATATTTTCCGATACGTTACACGTATCGGTCAATTCTCCAACTGCAAATGTAAGTTAGTAATCACAATTTAAAAAAAAAACGTACAAATTAAGGGTTACGGTCAATTCACCGACTGCAAATTTAAGTTTGTAATCACAATTTAAAAAAAAATTAAAACTTTTTCGTTAAGCTTGCTTCTTGCAAATTTCATGATTCTAGGTCAACGGGGTTATAGGTTTTGATTTATTTTCCAGTATTAAAATATGTCGCATAAATGGCCGTATTTTATTATTGCCTTAACATAGAAGCTTGATTTTGTGGAGCTCGAGACCTACTTGTAGGCCATATAAATATTTGTTCCGTGCGGGAATCGAACCCGCGACACGCAGCGCAGCAGTCAATCGCTGAACCACTGCGCCAACCGTGCAGTCTTATGTATTTGATGTTAATTTCATTTTAATGCCTCCACGCGTTCCTGAAAAAGGTTTTTGACAGACCAACATACAAACAGAAAAACGGACAACGATGTGATCTTAGTGTTCCGTTTCTTCCTTTTGAGGTACGGGAAACCTGATTTTTTTTTTATAAAAAATGAAATAATAAGAAATCTCCAAAAATATTGTTTTATATAACCAGCGATCTAACACTAACAACAGCTATTCGTAGACGTAGCTCAGTGGCAGCTTAATATCTTGCAACATCGGTCAGCTGTTTCAAGTTCTCACTAACTAGTCCACAAACTTGAGGGAATTTGTGTAACACGCCCCTGAGATACTTGCCATGCAAATTGTTGAGTATAAATGGTTTATGTACCTTGTGGTGTTTGTATAAATACTTGTAGTTATTTATTTATTAAGTCGCTTTAGCTCGCAGTTCATTCAACGGATAAATTACTTACCAGTTAATTTACCAATAGTCGTGATTCGTGAACGAAAATTCCAAAAGTACAGACGCCAGCAGGTCAAGCTACCCGAAACTGTCAAATATTCCCAATTAATCTAGAACCTTAATGCTTTAGCGATAAAGTTGAAAGTCAACTAAAGAAATTTGACAGATTGTAGTAGCTTGATGTGCTGGCGTCTGTACCTACCAAATCATATTTCACAGTCACAGGCACACGCCATTTCCAAGTGCACTAAACAGCACCCGAGTTGCGTAACGCACTGTCTATCACAATATGAATCATTTTGAAGGATATTGCTAATACATTGCTTCGCATGTTCGAAAAATTTGGCTGCTCACAACGTAAATAACGCAATGAATGTTGTTGAGCTGTCAAAATAAAAGCCATTCCTTAGTGTGTTACGTAATTACCCCACTGGTTCACCTTGAAAAACTCTAGTCAGAACTAAATCACTTAATATGAACAGTAGAAATAGAAATAACAATCGTTTTCGGTTCTAAAATTGATTAAAAATAACTTGAGCGACACCGTTATCTATAAAGCCCTCACACATATGCGCCATTCTATAGATCCGCATACGAGAAGAACTAAACAAATAAAGAGTGTATAAATATGAAAATATTCATCCGGCTTGCGCAAATACTCGTATAACGCAGTCCCGGCGAACAAACAAACGTGTCTGTACCTACGCATCGCATATGGTTCTCAAACTTGAACCCTATAGGTGTTTTAGCACGATGGGCATTAGTAGCTGTTTGGTATGAACGTTGCCTCAAAGGGTCCTTTAGTGGTGACTGCAGTAAACATAGGAGTGACGATCTTCGTATATCAGTAGCTGAGGATCGCGAGCTTTTAATGGTGTGTAATCGAGAAGGTGTAGCTCCAGCAGTGAACTTCTATTTAGGTTGATAATAATAGTCATTTTAGGACGAACTTCAAGTTACCACAGGTATGTGCATGCGAAAAAAAAAATTGTAAGCGCATCTACGTTACTGGATAATGTTGAAACTGAATTGTAAAGGAAATCTAAAATATCCAGTTTATAATAAACAGTTTCATTTTAATTAATTTCAAATACAGAGGCATTACGAGAAGTTTGACTACCAGTGTGTAGCATTATAATCTTGTAACCGCGGGTCGTAGTCGCCACACGTCATTGTGCCGGTTGTGGCGCTAAGGCCTTTCCCGCTCGCAACTTGCTCCCAAGGGAACCGATGTTACCGCGGTTCAAGTTATAAGATAAAAGCGCTTACAGACTTGTTTTTCTATTTCCAAACACTCTGCGATTTCCATCGTCAAGGTTGACGTTTCTTTGGCGAACAAGCTTCGGAGTTCGCGAGCGGCACCAACAAAATTCGTTCAGTATTCGCTGAATAAGTCAGCGCAATGACCACGTCTGGCAACAAATCGTTTAAAAGCAGCAATAAACCCTTGTGATGTTAGATCACTCAGTATTCCTAATATCTCGATAGATGGCGTTGTTCATTTAGCACTCTCCGCTGAATCGCGGTGTCAAGATTCTCCGTAAAAACATGACCTCTTCGTGAACATTAATATAAATTGTCTTCGTATAAGTAAACATTGGCTTTTTATTCATGAAATTCAGAGAAGCGAATGCAGCTATCAGTGGCATATTCCGTCGCATCTCATCGCATCAACGTGGTAGATGTAACGGGTTTCGAGTATAGTAATACCTCGTTGTTGATAGCCAGTTTAATGTTCTCTGGATCTAAATCAATTTGAACATCCCATATAAAAACGTATTTTTTGCCATCAACTAGGGATGGTATGATATTATCCAATGAGGTGACAAATTCTATGTGAACGACTCGGGAGTGTGAGGCAGTCATGGGTCTGGGGCCAAAGCTAAGACAGTTTGGTTCGTTTCATAGGCGTCAAGTGCCATTACCCATCCACTGCCTGGAGCGGCACCTACCTAAACTATGTCGGTGTCAGGATACAGACATGGAATGAATATAGAGAAAAGTTTAGATTGCCCAGGATCGTCAAGGATCTGAGAAAGATTAAAATTCATTACAAATGTTAGTATGCATGGTGATGATACGACTATTGCAGCTCGAAGTATTGGTTTCACTATCACTCACTTTGCTAGATAAAACCCAACCCAACCTGGTGTTCCGTGCTATCGGTGTTCCTGGTAGACCTCTAATCAATCCTTCAGTTATAATTTGGCAATAGACTTCTGCACCAAGCAATAGGTCGAGTTTGTTTGGTATGTTAAACTTTGGATCTGCTAACTTCATAAACTGGTAAATTGGGCCACATCTGAATGACCATTTTTCTTTTAGGTAGAAATGACGTTAATTTCCGAAGAACGTACGTTTTTACTTTTACAATAAATTTAGGATCCTGGAGAGATTGTAGTTTAACATAAACCACATGTTTACAATTAAGTGAAGCGTTGTCTTCACCCCCCACTCCTGATATAATACTGTTGCATTTAATTCTGTTAAGCCCAAGTAATTGAACTGCAGACTCCGTTATTAAAGGATGCCTGAGATCTCTGGTCTACTAGAGACCTCAATATTTTATAAGACCCTGTGTTAGTTTCTGCTTTTACTAAGGCTGTTGGTAATACAACCTGACAATTTGTGTTAGACATACAACTAGTGATGTTCCTTACCTCGGTCTCGTGTTTTGATGTTGTTGCAGTTTCAACATCATTGGTACTATCAACTGATTGCTTGTTTGGTTCATCAGTTGATTGGCTATTATTATTCGAATGCAGCAACAAATGGTGTTTCTTTATGCAAATTCTACATCTTATGTGTAAACGACACGCAGTTATCATGTGATTTACGCCTAAGCAATTGAAACACAAACCTGAATTTTGGACAAAATTACGACGTGCTGACAACTCTTGCTTAGCAAAATCTTTACAATTTCCTGTCTTATGATTATATACTATTTATATACTTATACTATTTGAACAAAAGGTACATACAGATGGTTTATTCTCATTTGCATTTTTTCCTACATGGTGAGACTTTGTGTTAGTGCTCTTTACTGATTTAGTACATAAAAATTCAAGTGACCTAAATATGTGTGTGTTCCAGAGATTAGCGCCTTCAAACAAAGCCTCAGCTTTATTATCAGCTTTGACTTTGTGTTAGTGATCTTTACTGATTTAGTACATAAAAATTCAAGTGACCTAAATATGTGTGTGTTCCAGAGATTAGCGCCTTCAAACAAAGCCTCAGCTTTATTATCAGCTTTAGTATTAGCATAGATATAGATTAACTGTTTCCACTTTTAACTTACACCACGTGTACAAACCCTCAACGGACTACGCTCGGCACGTCGTCGCTCATTTAAGTTTTTATTCCGCCAGGAATCTAGGCTTAAGTTCTAAATGAGTGTTATTTTAAACTCGGCTAAAAGCTGTAGACTTAATTTACATTTTCACGGCTCCTCTCCTATATAATGATTGCGTTCGCACCAGTTATTGTTGGAAGAAGTTTCCGTTAATAAAGGGAGTTTAATTGTTGCTTTGTATTTTTATCGTGAATCTTGTATGTGAATAGAGTTCTACGGACAAAGCAGTGACTGAAATGGTTGTTGCATAGACGAGTTAATAAAATTATAGTGATTTCATATAATTTTTTTTTTGTAAATGTTAACGCAATATCTGAGAATTTTGTGCAGATTTACATCTTGGTCTGGGTAGAAGGACCAAGCAACTCGCTCTTGGTCGCGTGGTGGATTCCGGCCTCATTCTCACAGAGAGGAGGCCTGTGTCTCACCATTGGGAACGTTACAGGCTGACAATGCTATAGCCCCTCGACATATCAGCCGTTAGATTCTGAAATACTCTACTCAATTATTACTGAAATAACCTAACGAGCACCGTCATGTTGTTGTTGAAACTGCACACGTTTCCCAGTTTCTATGCTGTACGTAATGATGGTTACGTAATCCCCTTGAGGCCGTTTGTTATCTCAGCAAGGGAACCAATATTCTATATTGCATGTATGTATATGTATAATCTGTTGTACTTCAGTCGTTTGATAATGTATATTTTAGGTATTTACAAACAATTTTTATCGTACAATTATTATTGTTATTTTTTTATTTCATATAGGGCTGATTTTTCCAACACCACAACGCCAATTCTCGTAATTTAAAACGCTCAAAATTTAGTCGCAGTCCCAGTCAAACAAATGTCAAAAAAACTTGTCAAAATGTAGGGAAATTAGAGGTATTTTGTCATTTAGCGACAAGAAAAGCTTAACTTTAAAATCAAAGGTGAATATATATATTTAAGAAAGGGAATGTAGAAAAAAATTAAAGATTTGTTTACAAGAAATTCAAAAAATGGAGATGGACTGAAGAGTGGTGTGTAGTATGTGGAGGTGGGGTGTATGGATGATGATGCACGATAGGTGGGTTGAGGAGGCTGAGATAGAGTTGCAGATGGAGTTGAGGAGGTAGACCGACGCGAGGCAGGTGCCGGCGACAGGTGCAGGTCCAGGTGCAGGTGCAGGTGCAGGTGCTGGTGCGTGTGCGGCACGGCGGACACTCGTAGGAGGGCCCACGCAGCAGAACAGGACGCAGCACGGCAGCAGGAGAGAGCAGGCACGGCGGGGACGCTGTCAACCCGCCAGGTGACGCGGCCCTCGGATGAGGCGCGGCCCAATAAAAACAGGAGGGTCTTCTGAGTCCACCGGCGAGGCGCGCCGGCGGTCCGATTGGTAGTGGGGGCCTTCATAGAGGACGGAGGCGTAGGGAGGGTCCGTCAGGTACCGGAGCGGAGAGGTACGCTGGTTGTTCCCGGAATAGGTGGCCCTGGAGTATCAGGCTTTAATGTGTTCGCTTTAGAGGCGAAACCGGAATTGGTCCTTGCATTTCGTGGATCTATTATGTCAATTCGTAAAATAACATCATGCATATAATATGAATTTGTGATTTGATAGTGGCCATGTTTAATTTTGGATAAGTATGCATCAAAAGATACAGGCCGGTAAGGAAGAAAAGTTGCCATGGCGACGTATTAAACGTCGTTGTCAAAGCTGTCATAATAAAACATATTATTAATTAAATACAATAAATTCTATAGTTAAACTGTGTTATAAGTATATTGTTAATAGGAACAGATGATATCCATCAATGTGGGCGAAATTGCCAGCCCTTGGATGTCACTAAATCGTCGTAGACTCATGTTAAAGTTGGAGCTGTGTCTGTGTACTGATTGTGGATAAAACGTGTCGTGAGGAATAATCAGATCAGCGCCTAACGGTAACAGAATGCTAGTTCAGTCTGACCTGGAGAAATGAATGAAGATAACTATGAGAATGTACATTGTTACAATTTTTGACAGATTGAGACTGATATCAGACTGTAAACGTTCTTAAAATTACGAGAACCGACCCTCTGATAATTTCATCGGAGGAATAATTTTGAATTTTTGACAGGTCTTCCATACAAAAACTATTAGACGTCAATTTTATCCCACGAATAAAAATGATTCGTGGGAATTGAAAAACCAGCCCGCCCATAACAATACACAAAACAGATAATGTAAAAACGTGTTAATATTGGTTTATTCTCTTTACTTTACATTCCGTTTCAAATGATATGATTAATATAACCTTGAATTTTGAAAGTCATCACGATCACGTCTTTCAAAAAATATGTAAAAATGTTATACTTTGCCGATTCTACAGTTATTTTTTTACTCCAACTTTTTGTAAAACGAACATCTCCATGTCCGTTAATGAGCTTATAACATGAGAGCCACTTAACCGATAACAGTGATTTTAATTTTAATTAATAGATCATATCTAATATAATTGTCTATCTAGGTTTACATATCTATAATTACTAATAATAATGCTGAAAAGTTTGTGTGTTTGTTTAATCGCGTTAATCTCCGAAACTACTAGTCAGATTAAAAAAATCTTTTGGCATTTTACAACCCATATCTTAAGAAAGGTTATAGGCTATTTAACATCACGCTACGGCCCTTAGCAGCCGAGCAAAATGACAAAAAGTCAGAAAGAACGCTAATCGAAAACAAAGTAAAACCGCAGGCGGGCGATGCGATGCGATAGGGTGGATCGGTGCAACAAGAAATTGCACTCAGACAGAAACTGGTATGAGTACATTATGCGCCACGCCAGTGGAGCCGGTGGGCACAGCTAGAAAATTATTAAATTAAAAGCTTTAGATGATGTCCATGCACTGGTGCAATGATTAGTGTCTACGTTAATTACTAACTTAAAGACAACTCAAATGAAAATCCAAAAAGTAGAAGTAAATATGCAGCAACCAGTGAATTTACATTTCGAATGTACTGAATTCCATTTCGATAAAAATAAAAGCAAACAAAGTTCAAAAAGTGACATAAAACTCAATATCGGAACAAAATCGGTACAGCACGATGAAATCGCAGTTACGTGCTAAAACACTTTTAAAACTGAATAATACACGGAACGATTTTACTTTGGAGAACACATAAATCACATCGGTAACTCTTACTATTAAGTTTTTAACGACCGCAGTGAGCTCCAGTTACTCGGGAATAAAAAGTTGTTATAGGACCACGGATCATAGAAAAGGGAGATATTAATTCATATTAATAATAATTTTATTAAATTTAAAAAATTAACGGGCTCCGCTGTTTCAAATAAGAACGATTCGTCTTACCAAATAAATTGTTATCTAAAGTACCTGTTTCGGTCTAATTAATAAATTATTTAGTTAGGTTGTAGCTATTTCAGGGGGGCATTTATCTTCTACCGATTCTGGTCTGTAATGCCCCCCTAGAGTGATGATGGCGCGGCGAGTTTTATTTCTCCATTCGATTGTTACTCAGGGTCAAAAATTTATATAAAGACCGCAATTTAAAAATGAAATGATTAATTGTTTTATTAAAAATAACATTTTTCTTTTTTTTTCTTTTGTTTCTTTTAGGGCTGATTTTTCAATCGACGGATAATCTTTATTCGTTCAATTTTATTCCACGAATCAAAATTATCCGTCGATTGAAAAATCAGCTCTAAATAATAATTGATCTTTTGATCAAATACCTTTATTTATTTGAGCTGTAGGGATTACAAACAAAGATAAATTAATAAAAAAGGTAAGTGAAACGAGGTGACGGTGCCCCGACAACTATTGCGCCGAAGTCCTAACTTCGGCGATGCGATATACTTAATCTTTTCCGAGTTTGAAGTGTTATTATTCGCCATAATTTCCAGCGCTTTCCTTCAGAAGTACTGGCTCACCCACGACATGAAGCTTTATTCTCGGAACAAGGGTGTTTGAGGTAACTCGATGTGCAAAGGACCCTACTTCCGTAACTAAAATAATTTGCGTCGAAGTCTTTTTAGGTAGACAGGCCTTCGAAACTTTCATTACAAATTTACGATACTTACCAAATCGCTTCACAACAACCTAAGTTCAATACCTAGTCCAGGACGTCTTCAAATTAATTCCTGTTCAACATTTAACTAAATAAAACTAGATTCAAATAGAAAGGACGAAGTTTCTTGAACGGCACTTCTTTGACCTTTGCTTGTTTTCGCGGCACTGTTTAAGACTATTATCATCCCGTAATTTAAATGCCAGTTCAAAACGTTTTGACTTTTATTGTTTCAGTACTCTAGTAGCTAATTTCGTAGTGCCAGCGCTCCTACTGCGATGCTAACGAAATGAATACCTTTTCAAAGATACTCGTTTATTTTCTTAACAAAAATATGCAGTAGGCACTCACTTTAAATATAATCTGCAACTCGCATCGAATTATATTCTGTCTCAAACTGCCTTTTTTTTAAGCTTAACAACCAATCAATCAACTAAGCCTGTCGCACTGTTAGATATAGGCCTCTCCCAGTACACTGCTAGACAGGCCTCTCCCAGTCCAGTGCTAGACATAGGCCTTTCCTAGTCCGCTGCTGGACATAGGCTTCTCCCAGTTGACTGGTGGACATGGGCCTTTTCCAATCCATTCCTCCTAGTCGACTGCTGGATATAGGTCTCTCCTCCCAGTCCACTGCTAGACATAGGCCTCCCCCAGTCCACTGCTGGTCATAGGCCTCTCCCAGTTCACTGCTAGACATAGGCCTCTCCCAGCCTGCGCCACAACAACCTGTCCTCCGCCTTCTGCATCCAGTCTGTCCCAGCCACCTTCTATAGGTCGCTTACTTGTATACCGATTCTATAGCAATAAATACTAATAACGTTACACAAAAGTTGACACGAATAAAACAAAAGGTACGCTTTAAAACGACGATATTAATGTGCATACATAATAAGCGGATTGTGCAGCACGTTTGCAAGCTCGCAGTCTTGCAACGAAGTGAAACAAGAAGCAAAAACAAAGATGGAAGAGGAAAAGCTACACCCCGATCAGAAACAAACGAACGACACCGTGCTCAAACGAGCCATTAGCTTTACACTTATTCTTGTTTTTATTATAATGAAGCCAAAGCAGAAGCTAAGGCGGATCACACAGTACAACGCGCCACGCGATAGGACGCGGGTTGCGGAGCCTAATTCCCCGTGCAAGGTAGCGCGTTTTTTATTGAATTTGTATATAAATAATATTATATGTTTGGGTGTAGGAGGTAACGTTCAAAACGAATTATCCGATTTCAAAAATTATCCTAGGATAAGTTTTATGTTAATAACACATAGATATTCAAGTTGGAACACAGAAATCTCGATGTTATGACAAGTCACCACATCAGTAGAAAAGCAAAAGTATTTAAAGATAACTTTTGAAATACCTATATTTTTGTTACACGTATGTAGTTTATGAATGCAAAACATAAAAATATTTTAAAAAAAAAATGAAATCAACTCTCTTTCCAGCCTTTGGCACAAATTAATGAGTTTTTATGTTTTCCGTAAAAATGAGGTGTGTGGGAGTGAGAAACTCCTTTTAATAGTTTGAATTTTTCGGTTTTTTAGACGGAGTAGGATTTCTGAGACCATTTCTCTTGTCGTCTATATTTAGTCCTAGCTTTTGCCTCCGG
Source organism: Apamea anceps (assembly GCA_951799955.1). Classification (NCBI taxonomy): domain Eukaryota; kingdom Metazoa; phylum Arthropoda; class Insecta; order Lepidoptera; family Noctuidae; genus Apamea; species Apamea anceps. The sequence goes on from OX637509.1 coordinate 2,840,149, forward strand.
CAGCGGCTTGCCAGAAAAGCGCCTTGAGTTTTTTGTGCGTTTTTACTATTAACTTTTATGTTTGTGGGAGTTATTTTGCATTAGTGTTTTGCAGTCGTAAAAAGCAAAGGAACGCTGGTTCGTGATTACCTTCGTTTGTTTTACTTGTCGCTTTCTTCCCACTTCAGAAAAAAAAATTGAATTAAGTTTATTTTTACATCCCTGCAAGTTACAGCAATGCAGCAACTACTCAGCGGTTAACGAGTCCACGCTTTAAAGTGTGAGCAATGTAAAACGACTATTATTAAAAAAAAGATGCGTCAGTAAAATATTTTTTCATTACGCAATGATAAATTCCTATTAAAAGAGATCATCGTTTTAATACTATAATAACTTATAAGCTAGCTTAGGTATAATGTAAAAGAAAACTACAAGCAAAAGGTAAATAATGGCGTCATTAAAAATAATGTAATGTCTGCCGCAGCATTACAGCTGAAACTACAACTTATCTCTTATAACTACGTACCTATCTTTATGTAGCTTCGTATGTTCGCATAAAGCAAATGTACTCACTGACTAAAATGGCACACGAAGTGAGTGAGAAAGCTAGAATACTGCTCTGTTTAAGCGTATGGTATTTAAAATTTAATTCGTGTGCCACTTAGACTGTGCTGAAACTCGCTGAAACTTCGCAGGATTGCTTTCTTACTTTCATTAAGATTTCAACCCTTTTTAACCGACTTCGGAATGGAGAAGGTACTCCATTTACATCACACAATCACATAACAATACGCCTTTTCCTCCTGAAGGGTTGGGCCCAGAGGTGTACCTACATTTATATAGTACATTTCGCCAGTTATGTTTAACTCCTATTTAATAGGGGGCGAGCCTATTTATTGTCACTAAACGAGCACAAATCCAAACTCCGGGCTACTGAGAAATTCCAGATACATAAACTCAATAACAGTTTGCCTGACCTGGGAATCGAACTTAGCCTCGACCCTACCTTATCTGCGGTTATCTGCATGATCTGTATCTAAACGAACATAAACAAGGAGTAATCTTGAAATTTGATAAAGAATAAGACGAACAAGTTGAAATAATATTTTAAATTGTATTTTTTTATTTATTCTAACTCCAGTTTCAACAACTTTAAATATTATATGAACACCGTGGCGGTCGCAAAAAAAGCTTTTTTTACACTTTCGTCGATTTATGTGAACAAAATTTATGCAAAAGCTAATTTTTATCGTCGTTCAAATAAAATATCTCCTATAAAATAATATCCGCTACTCTTAACAGTGCCCAGTTTTGTTTTTGACAGTATTTTTTTCCGAGAATTTTTATCGTTAAAAGGTGTCATGATTGTTCATGTCTATCTAAACAAAAAAGATAACAAAGTCAAACAAACTGAAAACAGATATTCAAAAACGAATTGCAACCACAAAGTAGGGAATGAAAGCCGCTAGAAGCAAGTTTTTCTGCTATAAAAGCAAGTACAGCACTTGAGCCGAAGGCGCGTTTATATTAATCTTATATGCATAGTCTGTACGTTGTAGCGTTTTCATTTTGCGCGGAATAGCGGTATTTGATATTTTGTAGCAGGAACGCATAGTGGAGTTAGTTAAAAGCATGTAGAAGCTAGATTGATTTAATTGACCTTCTAAATACTTTTAACTAACGGAATAAACAGTTATTCTTATTCCTTATTGTACGTATCCTAAGTTTCTGACAGCTTAAATAACGGATGTAAAAATACCCTTGATGAGGTCGAAAACACCCGTTCTTCCCATTATTATGATGATTTTTATTTTACTGAACCATACCTGTGAACCGTCTGGTTACGAAGACAGTGAAGGTTAAAGTTCCAATTTTTGTTTAACGTTTTATAACGAAAACAAATTTTCAATGTTATAACTTAACTTTAATAACTGCCACGATCCTTGTTCCGTTACATGCACTCATTAGTACAATGTTTTGCGTGCGTTACATTGCGCACTACCGCAAACAGCGAATTTGACACCAAAAATATAAATTATTTCCCAGCAATAATTTTTGCACAAACTTACTTAGTTTGATGTACAGTCACGAGCACCAATATGTCAACACTTGGCAACTTTCAAATGCGATTTTTCGTGAAATAACGAATGCAACGTTGAAATACGATACATTACATAAACCTATGGGTTCGAAAATTATTTGTTCGTAACAACATAAAATTTCATTCAAAAATAAAGGAGTAAATCGCTTTTGAAAAAAGCCGAGTGTATACATACTTTTGCTCGTGACTGTACAGAATGCGTTGATGACGACTTCGTGATAGTAAATATTGCGATAAGGCTATCCAACATCTTTGAATAAATGTAACCTTAAACAATGATTTTATTTTATTCCCAGCTTTTAATACCAACTCCCTGATTTCTATACCTTTTGACGACACGGTTGGCGCAGTGGTTAAGCGATTGACTGCGCGCTGCGATTCCCGCACGGAACAAATATTTGTTTGACCTACAAGTAGTTGTTCCGGGTCTGGCTGTTTGTGTATGTGAGTTTGAATGTTTGTAAACGTATCCACGATACAGGAGAAATTCCTAGTATGAGGCAACGTTTTTTTTTTTTGTTTAAAAAAAATATTATTTATTTATTTAAAGTTAATTAAAACGGCACAGGTCCAATTACATTAATTAACATAAAATTATAAAGATTAAAATAAAATACCTAAGCATTCAAATAACATACAATACAAAAATTAAATTCTAATTCAAAGATGTACAATTCGTGGATAAAATTATTAATAATTACTTGCGCAAATGGTTAAATAAATTAGAAACATCATAAAATAACATAAACTATCATGTAACAGTGGACACCCTCGCATATTTTCTCTCACAGAACACCAGACAGGCACGCATTATTTTCTTCCATTCCAATAATAATAATTACAGACAAAATCGAAAACCTCTGACATTCAGCACGTTTTTGCGGCAGCTAAACTAAGGTCTCGTTACATCAACCAGAAGTCTGCTCACTATCATGGGGACATACGAAAGTAAACGTTAGAGTTTGCACGTCATAGCATAACTGTTTTGATAGCTTAAAGCTTGTTGTTTCGAAATGATCGATTGTAATGTCAGTAATCCGTTCGATCCTCGATCCGAACTTGGTGCTCTTTGGATCGCGAAAGTCATAATAAAAACGTAGCTCTCATGGACACTAAATTAAAAAAAAAAACACTATTCAAGTAACACCCACGTTTAGCTTGTCAGAGTAATTCTATTTAAATCTGTTTTACAAATATCAAACCATTGCGCACACTTACATTATATTTTCGCGTATTTTTTCCGCCTAATGCAAGAACAATTTGCGGCGAGCGCAGTTTTCTGTAAACAAACGTTTTAGCGCTCCACTTGATCTGGCCACGTTGAATTGGTATTATTTACGACTGCTCCTAGCTAACTTGGTTATGTCAACTGTTCCAACTAGATGCTGGAGTTAGAAAGTAATATAGATAAATACAAAGCTGAGCATCATGTAAAATAGGGTTTCGTGTCGAAATGGCAACCACGATCATCAGAAATAACTCAAAACTGACAACTCAAGAGAATGATCAGAGTGTAGATGTGTTGCACAAATAAGGAAAACTATTAGGTGAATGTTTCTATGAAACAAAGCGTATGATTTCTATGAATCAGACAATACTAAGGAAAATGTTAACGAACTAACTGACTAAAAGTAAACAATACGCGCACATATATCTGAAAGAAATTCTTTCTACATTTTCGCCACTGCTTTTATCATGCACTTTTTACACATCCACCCCGTGAAAACTACTAAAGTGAGAAAACTAATTTAGATAGGGCTCTCACGCCGTTCCAAAACTAAAAAACATACGTGTATGTGCTATCTTGATACCACCACGCGGGAAATTGAGAAATAGCGGAAAAGTAAACCTTTGATATAAATGAAAATACCTATAAGCTGAAAGCTTTTTGGTTTACATTGAAAACTTTGCAAAGTTGCTAATGACAAAATCAAACTGGTTGATAATTTAATTGTTTAAATTATTATTTTAGGCCAGTCACATCGAACAGCAATCTTGTGCCGATTTTTCAGGCTGTATCAGACAATTTTTATAAGCCGTCCACGAAGCGTTCAAAATGAACAATTCTAATCCAATTATGTCCTTGTAATGCCTTGTAAATATGCTTAATAAATATGTACAATATTAATAGTTCAAAATTTTTGGAGAGCTATATCTCGGTAAGTATTGAATCTACAGAGCTGGTTCTGATCTCGAATTATAGAAATTTTAGTCTACTAAAAATGTAATTATAGATTTTGTTTCTTAATAAACGCATAGTTTAGGACTTATATTAAGAATACCAAACGTGCGAAAATTTCGCGGATTTTCGAGTGCTGCAAAGTTAGCACACATCTTTCGAAGCTGCAAACTTAGATATACGCTACTGGTAGTACCTAGTGGTCCAAACAACATATTAAAAAATCAGAACTAGCCGTTAGTTTGCGATTTTAGCGATTTTTTGTGTTAGATATGACTGGCCTATTTTGTATGACATTGATTTTACATTATGTGATTACTTTAACTAAATGCATCTTGTTTTTCACAATGTTTTGTTTTTAATTATCTTATTTTTTTACTTTTTTTTAAAGAACGAAGTCGGGAAATGTGTTTTTAAATGAGTAGTTTGTACAGGTATGAAACAAAATCATTGCTAGTAATGAAAATGTTTAGTGTATCATTAAAATATACTTAAGTAAGTAATTGCTCACCCCATCCTCTTTCCACTTCTCTCTGTTTAAAGCTACTGAGGACTGTCCAGTCAGCAATTCCATTTTAGCGTGGCAGCTTTCCAAGTGGCATCTTTGCGATGGAATGGATCGTCGTATTCCTAACCCGGTCTGTTAAGTTTGATACCCAGAATACTCCGTTCCATAGCCCTCTGGCATACCTCGAGGGCGGACCTCTGCTGATTTGTCAAAATAAATATACTTTTATAATCAAACCTAAGCATTTAACAACACTTTAAAAAGGCAGAACTCATCACATACCAGTTAATTTTATTAAATCTTCGCTGAGCGTGTTAAGTCCTCAGAATATCTTGATTTTCTTAATGGTTTCTTAATCCTTACTTATCTTTATTTACTTTTAACTTTGTGTCAGGTTGTTTTTTTATTCAGCGTATAAGTGAATGTTCATCTTATTACTAAGATGGGTCGATGATGGTGAAGTTAGTAATGCTTGAAAGTTTGTTATTCAACGAGAAAATGGATTAATTTGTGAAATGTTTCACTGTTTTGTAGTTATATTTAGTGAATCAACATGTTATTCAAATAGAAAAATGGATTTCCATTTATAACACTTACATCACCATAGAATCTGCAACATTTTAATGGTTTAGCATTCATTGAATTTAGCATTGAATTAATGTGTTTAAAAATACTTATAGGTAGATGAGTTAGCAGCGGAGTGGCTGGCGCACCGTGTCATTCCTTTAGTTTGCTGTAAGCGGCTACGAATATCGCTGACCATGTTCCAATTCCAACACAAAACATCTTTTCGTCTCATGTGCTCCCATGTCGATGACACATTATCTGTGTTTGGATAGCCAATTTGCACAGTCGGCAGCATGACGTCACGCAGTTTCGATACTATACATTCTGGGTTTTGCTCCTGTGCGATTTTGCTGAATATTTCCAGTGTCTCCATAACGTCTTAGGCATAACCTGAACGTATTTTGCTAAAACAATAAAAAACATACAGGGTTATTTTTCAAGGACCAGCCAAATTTAAGGATGTGGTACAGACCCTTTAACTGAATAACTTTCTCCATGGGACATGTAGCGTAATCGCGAAAATTTTATCAACTGTCCCATAGAGAACTTCAATACCTACTCGACCTAAATGTATGGGACGGCTGAATTTTTATTCACGATTACGATGTTGGTCCCATGGAGAAAGTTGTTCAGTTTGATGGTCTGTACCACATCCTTAAATTTGGCTGGTCTTTGAAAAATAACCCTGTATACTTATTTTTGGAAAAGTGTAGGTCTGTAACTTTAATTACAAGAAAATTAAACACCAAAGCAAATCGAAATAAACAACGTACACACACGCGGACCCATACTTTTTGCGGGATATAATTTAACATACTCCCCTGTCTATATACCCTTCTCGTTTAATGAAAAATTACGCTTTTAAATTGTTGCAAAGTTAGCCTAAAATTCGGCATAATTTCCTCAGACTGGGCCTCTAGTTTAATCTCGAATGATACTGGTATGGAGATTTATTTGATTAATTAGGTACATTATGGCCTAATAATCTCCAGAAATGTGAAACGATATTGTAATAAATAGGATTTAAGGCTCTCCCCCATAGAGGCGTTATTATCAATCGATAATATCAGATGCGTTATTGCGATAATGCCTCCCGATTCTTTGCCACACAGCTGCGTTTTTATCATCCGATATTTTTAATGTGTGCGTGTAACCTATACTACAGCCCCCCCCCCCCCCCCCCGCCTTTCCTGCTGCCGGGTGTTAGATCATATGCGTCCTAATACAAAATGTTCTAAGAACTCATATCGGAATATCACAGGACGGAGGAAAGGAAGTTATTATAGTTTGTAACTTCGTGGTCGTCTTAATACAATATGTACTGAAAACAAATATCGCAATAACGCATGCGATATTATCGACCGATAATAACGCACATTTAGGGGAGAGCCTTCTGATGAGACGATCACGTTATCGAAAAGGTCGGTCTAAGTACTAAAATTGAAGACTAGAAACAATATCTGCCTTTTGGAAGAAACCTTCTCGAGTATCGTAAACGAATGAATGCCAAAAGCAAATTACTGAAGCGCAACTCCTTTTTTTTTTTTTTTTTGAGGATGGGAAATCATCAAATGACTCCTCCCGCTCTGGGTGGAGCAGGAGGGAGTGTCAGACTCTTACTGACTAAAACCCACCCGTGTTCCTTCCTTAGCCCTTTATGTTCCAGGGCAGCGGTAACCCTTTCGGACAATCCCGCTACCCTGGCAGGCTTCGGCCCTATGGGGCCCCGTCACTCATGCTGACATCTCTTTGAGGCGCGCGTGGAACACAACACGCCGTCCGGCACGGGCCTGGTCCTGATCGGACGGTGAGTTACCCATTACTCACCGCCCGCAGGCCCGCGCCTACGGTGGCCGGGAGTCGTCACGCGGCTCCCGACGCCCGGAGCGTCTCCCGCGGCGGCTGAGGCGTGAGGTGCGCAAGGCGCGTTCTCTCGCCCACCCCGCCACCTCCTTCGCTAGCATGACTGCTTCGCAGAAGGAGGTGACTGCCTCCCACTCCCTCTCGCCCCGGACCATGGCTTGAACCAGGGCCGGACGCGAGAGGTCGCCGCCGCTGCCGATCGCCTCTACGAGGACACGGCGGTGCTCTGCCCAAGCAGGACAGACCTCCACCGTATGCTCCACCGTGTCCTCTGGGCGATCCTGACAGTGGTGACACCCGGGCGTCTGAAGGAGACATATTCAATTAGTTTGTCAGACAAGGTCAGGACACTTGATTGAGACTTGTTTTATTTGTTTAGGTTCAGAATTAGATGCCACTTTATTTAAGACGACTCCTTAGAATCAATTGTTTACACATACGTTAATCTAAGCAATGATAGTATCTGGGATGAAATGGTTCTTGATAATACCGAAAAATTAAAAATAATAATAATGAGCTCTTAACAAGAAACTGCACAGATTGAAGTTTTTTTACTGTGTTACGTTTGTCTCGGTAACAATTAAAACAGACTTCTTCGTTTCACATTCTCATCTATATATATGTCGGTGTTATTCGTTTATTCGGAACGCCAGCGCCATCTCGTGGCGCTAGACAGAGTCTAGCCTGAGTTCGTGGGGATGGACGGAGAGCTACAGCTACAAGAACGGTGTGAGCAGAGCTCTCAGAATCATCGAAACATTGGACATCGTACGAACAACATATGCTTAGAAACCGTTGAGTTGTGTACCTACCTACAGTGTGTGATTCGCTAGTGTGACTGACTTGTTCGTGAACTGTAATCTGATTTGAACTGCAAACCGTTTTTTCTATTGTGCTATAACCAACACTACCCATGGTACGCCCACAGTAATTAAAATATACCTGATGTTAACGAGAGACAGACATACCTTCTCCGACATATATACCTTAACATCATGCTAGGACCCGTAGGAGTCGAGCCAAAACCAAAAAAAATAATCAGAAAGAACGCTGAACGAAAACGAAGTAAACGCACGGGTAGGCGATGCGATGCAACGGGGTGGCTTGGGGAACAAGAAATTTCACGCGGGTGAAGTCGCGAGCAAAAGCTAGTAAATGGATATATCCTTAGATTAACAAAATATAAAACATTTTTTTTTTTTTCATGAAAACGCTCCTCTTTTTTTGTAACCATATTACCTACTCACCTGCATTTTTAAATACACTTAAAAGAACTCTACGATATCAGCATTTTGAAACAACTGTTGTCACGAAAGTCTTAGCAAACCTCGTAAGAAATGGCAGGGGTTTGAAAAATGGTGGATCTAAATAAACACTACAAAGAAAGCAATGCCCCCGGCTCGGGTTCCGTACAACTTGCTGTGAGCACGAAACTTGCAAATTGTGACATGGTTCAAGTTACAAGCGAATTTCAGTTGTTTTTTTTCGGGACACGCACTACACCGACGGCATAGTAGCTGAGTGAAGCGCACAACAACAACACAACACAACATTTGACAATTTTTTTGAGGGTAAATCTTTCTTAATTATTGCCAATATTATTTACACGTAACGGAGCCTTTGGCAAGTTAGATATTCGAGCTCGACGCAACTACCGCGGCCGGTGTCGTCACAGCGCTCACAGTGGGGCTGGGTAGCGGCGGCGGCGAGGCTGCGAGCTGAGCGAAGAGTTCGGAGGTGGTGGGCGTGCTCGGCGTGCGAGGCTGATCTTGTCAACATACGAGTATCTTCATTGTCCTATTTCGTGATCATTGTTGTTTTATCGGAGGTGACATCCTCTTATGCGGCAATTTTTTATTAAATTTTCTGTTTCTCCCTTCTTTGCTTTTAAAATGTCCGTACAAAAAATATACGTTTCTGGATTGGTATCTAAAAAGTATTTGCAGATCCGGTTCAAAATTATTTTTTCTGTGAAAATTATAAAAATTTGAAAATGAGACGTCTTGTTGACACCGTGTTACCAATTCTATGCTATAACATTTATTGTTGTTGCAAGTTTTGACCGCAAGTTGGCAAGTTTTCGTTAATACCAGGACATTTAATTAATAATAGCGTAACCAACTGCTAGCAGCCGTTTCTAACAATATTTCCTTCAGCTCCCTATCCATTTGTGAAAATTGGGTGGGCATTGGTTGTCTAATTCTTGAGAGTTGTGATTCTCGTATTAGTCAAATTATTTACCTTCTTGGCGTTCGAGACTTTGACCACACAATAATTTGCGACACCGTCAAAGCGTGGCCGAGGGTTCGAAGCGATGCTGATATTAATTTTCGAAAAACTTTGCATCGGCCACCGTTATTTATAAGTTCTTCTGTGTTCGATATGGTAATGTTGGAGGAATAATATAAAGTTGAAATAATTTGAATACACACGTATGTATAATTATTACGTGTAAGCATCTGAACTTTGATTCGTACAAAAATCAAACCCAACCCGAATTTGCTCCACTCTGAAAAAAAAACGCAAATAGACTGTCTGAACTTCAACTTTCGTTTTGTCAGAAAGTTCTCAATAACATTAGAAATGGCTATGACCTCTTCTCAAAAGATCATGTGCCTGAACATTTACCAACTACATAGTATTCCGACTAGTGTAATATATAAATTGTAATATACCTTGTAATATACCTTTATGTATATTGAATCGTCACATTTGTAATGTTACCAGTAATTTCCCTAAGGGGGGCGTCAACTAACCACTGCATTACCTTCGATGGAGGTTATACGGTACACGATGTAGCAATCCGCCAAATTGATTGAATTAGTGTCGCGATACCCTCTCTCTGCCCCTAGGGGGAGATGCCAAATATGTTCAGTAATTGACACTTCGATAGCAAACAAGACGGCGTACCGATGATGACAATTAGGTACTAAAACATCCGTAGGGAAGCATTCACACATCTAGATTGTTCAATCAATCGAGTCCATCGCATCCAATTCTGAACGTTCCGTTAAGGTCACAAAGGATTCAAAAATATTAATCGTGGGGAGCGTTTTTAAAACCGTATGGGTTTTTTTTTAATTTTCGTTACGTAAAAAACGTGTGCAGTCGGGAACTGCCGTCAAAAACGAAGTTCCTTACGCGATACTCGCACGCATACACATTCGTATACAATAGAAAGAGATAGAGAGAATAAGTTTTTGTCACTTTATTACATTTTGTTTATGTTACAAGTGTGTGTGGTTTTGTTTGTTAATTTTGTTTTGTCTATATTTTTTTAAATTTTATTTTATATTATGTTTTTTTTTTGTTTTTTTGTATTTTACCTAGCCTACTTACGAGCAAATAAGTTTTTGTGTAAATTTTTAGTTTATAATTTGCTCTGTACAACGTCTTGGAATTCAATTCTGCAATGTTGTGCATGTAATCTAAATAAATAAATATTAAACATTAAGTCGCATGGAGAGGGCATAGTGCTTTTTCGTTCTGTGATGATTTCTACCAGTTTACTCCTACCGCAAGCTGAGTTGAAGAACTTCATTCTAATAATTTACATATTTTGTAACAAATTGCCAACTGGCCACAGGCATATTCCATATTTTACCAGCGCATTATATCACCAACGACGGTAATTGTATTTTGTAGTTACAATTTTGTCAAGGGATATAAGAAAAAGCGTCTTCAAAATAGTCTCATGGCTGACGAAGAAACAAGGGGGTAATTGTGTAACGTACTATTAGTAGGAATGGCTTACATTTTGACAGTTCAACAAAATTCATTGCATTATTTACATTGTTGAGCAGACAAATTTTTCGAACATATAAAGCAATGGATTAGCAACATCCTTCAAAATGATTCAGATTGTGTTTGTGTTACGCAATTAGGGTGCAAAGCCAATTCTCGTATTTAAAAACGTTCTAAACCTAATCGCAATCTCATCTAGCGACAATAAATGTCAAAAACTTGTCAAAAATGTAGTGAAATTAGAGGTATTTTTGCCAGATTGAGACTGAGATCGGACTGTGAACGTTCTAAAAATTACAAGAAGTGTCCCTCAGGTCTTGCACAGATGCGACGCACGACTTCTTACTTGTAATTGTTGTTTGTTACGAAAGTAGATCATTTCCACTGTGCAGTAGGACAATCGGAATCTTGTTTTGTTTGTGTATTGTCATTTGCCAGTGTCGCATCGCATAGTAATTACGCAATGTGTATTGTCTTTGTCTGGGTCACCCGCCCTATAGCCCCGACCTCGCACCTTACGATTTTTATTTATTTCCGAAAATAAAAGAAAATCTTCGAGGAAAACGTTTTATGGACGCCGAGGAAGCAGTGACTGTATTTCAAAGTGCTTTTCTCAGTGGTTCCATCGGATGTAGCGACGTATTGATGTAAATGGACACTATTTTGAAAAGATATAATAAAAACTTTTTTGCAAAAAAAAACAACCGACTTCCAAAAACGACACTACAAAGTGAAAAATAACTTTAATTTCGGAAGTCGGTGTCGTCGGGTTCGCATTTTCGTTGTTTGCCAACGACTTCCAAAATTAAAGTTATTTTTCACTCTGTAGTGTCGTTTTTGGAAGTCGGTTGTTTTTTTTTTTTGCAAAAAAGTTTTTATTTTTCACTTTTAAGTTGTAATTTTTACCAGTAATTTAGGTTTAAAAACCAAACTACTGAACCGTTTTTGATGAAATTTCTATGGGACCACTTCAGAAGTATCTCCTTTCGAACAAAAAAAGAATTTTGAAAATCGGTCCACAATTGGCGGAGAAATCGCGTAACAAACACACAAAAAAAAAAACATACCGTCGAATTGAGAACCTCCTCCTTTTTTAGAAGTCGGTTAAAAACTAATAACTTGCTAGTTTGTTCAGTTTTTGATTTTCTAAGAACTTTCAGTGTCACCCTCGGAATGTGCGTCTTGTTTGTGCAGAATAAACAAATTTTCTTCGTTTCTTTGTTACCTCAAAATACTCGCTCTTGAGAACCACTACTGGATGTAAGTGTGACCTATCGCTATAGTGAATAAACGCTTACTAGAACCGCAGTGACCTACTTACTTCCTACAATTGATTCTCAACTCTCAGCTACCCTGGAATGTCGACACCTAGATATTGTTCCCAATGAAACTACAACAAAACTATTTCTTTGAAAATTATTTCTTTTATGATAGCGTTTTGTCAGTAAATTTTCTTGCGACTCTTGGAAACTTTCGCAGAATTTTACCTTGTAGTAGAATAGGCTACTTCTAGTTTTTCTTAGTTAAAGGCAACCAGAGTTAAAGGTATTCAAGCGTATTTCAAGAACACTGCACTGTGATTTTGGACAGCGGACAGCATCCTAATTGATTGATTTTCACTAAAAGGATGATGCCACGACATCATTTTGATCTATTCGGTTTTAAAAGAGAGAAATACACTTTTCACACCATTTTAAATGTAATTTCGACCGTAATTCGTTGTCCATTCTTACAACTCGGAAGTTAATCAATCTATTTTAAAATCCGCTCCAAATATCCGTTCAAATATTTTCGTTTCAACAATTTGCATAAAATTCAATTAAAATACAAAATTTTGTGTAACCTAATTCTCCGCTGTATCCACATATTTAAATGTGATCAAATTAATTTTGACACCATTCGGCGTTCAAAGGGTTTTGGTTCATCGCGATATCCCTTCACAGTTAACTGTATCCGGAGATGTGTCACTAGTGAGGCGCGACTCAAATTAGAAAAATAGTCGATATAGTCGATTTATATGCATGGGAAAATGTGGCTTGAGTAACTACTCAACAACCCAACTGATATAACGGTTATAAATTTTTCATATATCTGTTGGGTCAGAGGAAAAGTAAAATGAATACTGTATACTGGTTTATCCTATCCTACTCCTAATATTTTTAATATTATAAATGAGAAAGTTTGTAAGGATGGATGGATGTTTGTTACTCTTTCACGCAAAAAGTACTGAACGGATTTGGATGAAATTGGGCACACAGATAGTTTATAATCGGAAGGAAAATTCTCGTAATTTAAAACAATCAAAATCTAGTCGCAGTCTCATCTCAGCGACAAACAAATGTCAAAAACTTGTCAAAATGTAGAGAAATTAGAAGTATCTTTTGACAGATTGAGACTGAGATCAGACTGCAAACGTTCATAAAATTACGAGAACTGCCCCTCAGGAATAACATATAGGATACTTTTCATCCCGATATTCCCACGGGATCAAAACATATGCAGGTGAAACCGCGGGGCGCAGCTAGTTATTATATAAACTAGTACAAGTCATAAAAATTCACGTCTTAACGTGACGGAGTGAAGCACTCCGTCATTCAAAGCTCACTGTCATTCTACCTTTTTAAATACCTTCCACGTCATTATTTATTTATGTATTTACACAAATATTACCTACAACTACCATTACAGATGTGCGATCCAATGCAATAGAATGGCCTTACACGCCATCCCAAGCATACGTCATCTGTCTCACTTACACCTTTTAGCATTCAGCTCTTTCACACAATCAAGCATCACGCATTCATCAACCTTCCATTCCTATATATCGTTATTATTCGAATCACATTATTATTAGTTTTGGGAAAAATCTTATTATTATATTCTCTACTAAAATAATAACTTTATTCGCAGAATCTGTACTCGGCGAAATAAGTCCAGCTAACTTTCAGCCACAAGCTAGGCAGTTAAGCCCAACAAACTGATTATTACTCACAATAACAATGTCTGGCTAATTCCTTCGTTCATTAATTCCTATTATGTTACCAATCCACTCCACATTCTTGCGTAGAAGCTGAGAAAAAATACTTGCCTAATTCCTTTTTTTACTATTTAATTATTGAATGAAATAAATGTATCTTAAAATTATACATTAGTCAGTATTAGTGTATAGAACCTAAAACATATTGGATTTAATATAAATTTAAATACATAATATTATTATTCGATTCTCCTTAACGGTCGAATCCTAATACTTATCTGTTACCAGTTTTGGCATACTGGAAGTAGAAAAACCTATCTATCTCTGGTTTTAATTTCTCAATAATCTATATTAGTAGCGATCTGTATGATTATAATTTCAGTCGAATACCTGACATCCCTACCCGCGATTCTAATAAGGTATATTTGACACGACATCACTGGGGAAATCCACGAACCGCGATACATATTAATTTTGTTGCATCTGTCCCGGGATCCTCCCTGATTAGTATTCACAGATTATGTAATATACAGATGATGATTTGCCGCCGGTAGATCGAGAGGTTGAACGGCATAACTTCGTTTGAACGAATGTGTGCCATGAATAACTTGAGTGAATTCATTCTGTGTTGATTCGGAAGTGGTCATCAATTTTCATTGCTTGGTTAAAGGACCGAGAATGATAAAACTGCGCTTTTTTTTCAGATTCTGCTGTCGGCTAGTGCTAAAATGCCTCAGCCGTTCTATTCTGTAAACATCTCACTGTGGAAATTAAGGTGGAGTGAGCTTGAAGCTTGATGCTAGATTGACACTATTGACAGCCCACTTCAAGATCACTTCACCCAAATTTTCACGGTGCAATTTTTACAAAATAGACCCGCTGGAGTTGTTAAAAGTTATCGATATCGACTGCAAGATTAGGATATTTTTTCGATCCACCTGGGTAAAGTCTTTCGTACCTACCGCAGGTATACGCCTAGCATTTGTCGCAATAGTGTACATACACACGAGCGACACGCGTCGACGACAGAGACGACTGCAACCGTCAACGCGTGTCGGCGGCAGGTGTCGACAACGTGTCGCTCGAGTATTTGACCTTACGGTGTATTGTACGCTGCATGTTGTCGACGGTTGCAGTTGCCTCTGTTGTCGACGCGTGTCGCTCGTTTGTATGCACTCTTAGAGGGTCGCTTGGTAAACCAAAACTCGCTAGGCAACTAAAACATAATGAAACATTTCAACAATGTGAAATTGAGAAGTTGCTTTTTATTCTTATAAAAAATTCTTATCAAATCACACAGCGAATTCATTAAATTACGTAAACTTTCTTAGAGCCATTAAAATACTTAAAAATGCATTTGAGATACCTTGCAACATAAAATGCTATGCTTTGTTAGATAAGCTTGTGCACATAAATCTTTTACGTTAACGTTTCAAAGAATAATGGGAGCCTTTTTTTAAAATAAATATATTAGTTCTTACGAAAAGAAAATAAGTAAGTGTGGGTTTGAATGGAATCTGAAAACCAAAGGTTATTAAGCGGTTAAAAGTTTTCCGACGGCAGACTGTGGTGAAATCTTTGCAATATTATAAATATCTTTACAATATTATATATCTTTACAATATTATTATTTCCTTTACTGAAATTGTTATTAATAGCAGACCTCCATGAATTATAGTAGTTTTTGATGTACTCTCTAAATAAACGAGCATATTACAAATTAAAGATTAAACCAAGATTAATACACTCAAACATACTGATCCTGCTCCATAGGACAATCTATAGTCTAGACAAAATCAAAAAAATAATAAAAACAAAATAAAAAATCAATCAATCATCAATTAAATTTAATCTTAAAATTTATTATCGTCTACCTTTACAATTTTTGTAAATATGTGGGCACCATGTATCTATCACATAATTAATTTATCTTCCATGGCTTCATTTTTAGTTATTTTACCTATTTAGGTACAATAATTTTGTTCTATATGTAATCATATAATTTATGTGTACAATATATTCTAAAACATTTTAAAAGAGTAACGGTAGAGTTTCTTGCCCATTCTTCTCCATACGAAAACTACGTTTTGGAAGGGGCGACTAGAATCAATTCTATTTTAATTTAATTTTTGACGTTCAAAAGTGTCTTTTATATGCCGGTTTGAAAGAAATGCTTTGACTTTACAAACTTTGCTGCAAAATATTACTGAAATATCTTATCGGTAAGTAATTAACACATATATAGAGAACAAAAATATGTTGTTGTTTTTTTTTTGTAAAGTGATATTAACACATTTTATTTTTTACGAAATAAGGCACTGAGGGTAGACAGAGATAAGTATCCATTTATATTTTTTCCACCCTTATTAGTAGGTATCTAGTTGGTATGGAGGATATAACTTATCTAGTTACATTCGGGCAGCCGACTATACTGAGTACGTTCCAGGTTTTTAAACTCAATATGACCTATATTTTTCCCTAAAAGGGTTAAAGTAGCTAGCTATTCTACATCTTATAAACACTTTTGATCTCTCGAGATAAAATTGATTTCACCATAGATACCTAACTATGGAATTTGCCTATTTCATAATGATGAGACTACGTTTTCACATAAGTAGACAATGAAAGGGATTTTTGTAAATTTCTTACTACAAAAAACTCATCCACGAAATGGTACAACAAATTTAGACAATTTTTAACACAAAAAATCGCGTAACAAAACCGGACCTATTGTGATTATTTAAAACGTTTGTAAAACGGCCTTCTGTGTACATTAGAGGGCCCGTATAACACTCGTTATCAGGCTCGTTTTTATCTGGAAACATTATTGTCCGGAAGATTTAGGTGTTTCGTCCCTTTGCGAGGAGGTCAAAGTCATAGGATCACGCGAATCGGATGAACGGACAGCGTATATTTGAAACAACTGACTGCTACCCTAGGTTTCTAGTAAAGTTTTATTTTGGAATGAATGGCTATGAGTTCAAAATGGGAAAATTTCTACCAGATTTAATTAAAATTCTACAAACCCTGGGCCCTTAATTTACCACAGAACATTAAAGTTATAATTTATACCCATATTTCACAGCTCACAGAATACGCAAGCTGAAGTGGCAATGGGCCGGCCATATTAGCCGTAGAACCAATGACCGCTGGGGTAGACGTGTTCTTGAGTGGAGACCGCAAATCGGTAAACGTAAGATAGGACGCCCTTAGGCTAGGTAGAGCGGTGGTCTTCGAAGGATGGCTGGTAGCAGCTGAATCAGAGTTGCCGAAAATCGATTTGAATGGCGTGCAATAGGAGAGGCCTATGTCCAGCAGTGGACTGCTGTAGGCTGATGATGATGATAATGACCCATATTTACACCCATATGACACATATTTAAGTTGGAAATGGCCGGGGCGCATCGAACGGAAATATCTGATTGAGCGGGGGCGAGTTCAAGGCATGGCAGCTGTCAAACTCGGCCGGTCGAGTGGATATAGGAAAACTGTTTTTTTTTATATAATAGATTTCATTAAAATCCTTTTTAAATTTAATTTCCTACTTACCCTGGGCCCTTTACCACAGAACTTTACAATTATAATTCACAAGTTACAATTTACAAATTAAATATTACAAGAGCATGTACCACAAAACTCTAAACGACACAGTAACGGAAAAATTAAACTAAATTGTAGTAACAAATGAATTGTAAGTCATACATATTTGTAATTTTTGTGTTATACATTTTTTTCTACAATTTAACAAGTTTGTACCTAGAATTTAGTTTTGTAAAGTTTTGTGGTATAGGGCCCTAACCCTAATCAAAGTTAGACCTAGCCCTAATCAAAGTTAGATCTATTTTTCAATATGCTAAATGACAGGGATTATGTAAGTACCTTCTTGATTATGTTCTCGCTCGTTTATAACTTGGACCCCACACTTCCTGAAGCGTCCTTTAAAGATAAATAATGTGTTTGATTTACAACTGCGGCATCGCAACACTGATGACGCTGTTTTCTTGCCAAATTGATATCGAATATGCTCCCATACATGGAAACAATGCATCACGTGGAGAATATATGAAATAGCAAAGTATTTCGTGGTTTATTCTTACAAGTTGGCCCGGTCTGGTCTCTGGGGTAATGGAGAAATATTGAGTTTGTAAACCGTATCAGATGTATATACACAAGTTTGAAAAATTGTAGAATACGAATTTAATTTGTTTGGAGTTAGAAAGGAGGGGTATATACGCGTACTATTTATGTGTATGCTGCAGTTCTATACCTAGCCAAGGTCATACGCCTACACGTGTGACCTTGGCTAGCATTCCAACTGAAAAGTTATAGCGGCCAAAGTCACACCGCGTTACTGTGATTGTCAATCCATAGAAACAAAGCTGAAAGTCTCAATATGTCTGTCGTTATACCTTTCAAACCGGACCACAGCAGTGCCTGACTGATTGCCTAACTCGTTTGCCTATTTAATTAAATAATTTTAAAAACAATGTCATTTTTTAAAGCCACGACTGCATAAGTAACAAATGAAGATTTATTTCTTTCTTCATCATTGCAATAAGTAACAAATGAAGATTTATTTCTTTCTTCATCATTACAATAAGTAACAAATGAAGATTTATTTCTTTCTTCATCATTGCAATAAGTAACAAATTAATGAAGATTTATTTCTTTCTTCATCATTGCAAAACCTAGTCAGTTTAGCTTTTCGTTTGAAATGTTATGAAACATTAAACACACACACCACACCAACATACTGGAAATTTTATATTTTATTTATCTTTTCCTAAATTTCTATTTTTAGATTATACGTTTTTATTTTGTTGTTGTGTAGTTGTGTAATGTGTAATTACCTGTTTTTGTCACTTATTGTGTAGCTTGCTGTAATGATTAGGTACATATATATATATTATACATATTTAACACGTGCATTTAACATAAGTCATAACATAAGTTTAATTTATGACGGGGATCGGAACTGTTTGTCCTAAACACAGGTTATTTTGTAACCTATCTGAAACTTTATGCTTGTGCTATATATTATCGACAAAATAATAGACACACATTGATATTATGTCGAACATAATCGATGTCAATTGGCCAGTTTAATGATCTCGAATTAACCCTTTAACCGCTACTTAGTAAACCGCGTCGCCACAACTATACCACCGATAGACACCAAAACGGGCTCCCGACTTTAATGTAGCGCAGCAACTCTAAAAACCTATAGTATGTCTGGATTAATTTTAATTAATTAATTGATTCGATTATTGAAATCCATTATTAACATTAATAATACAGTAGGGGAGACCGGGGCTGGTTGCCCATAGGGGTAGGTAGATTAACTGCCAAAAACTCGTCAGCAGTATGACTGTTGGGTCATCTAATCACAATCGAAGATGCATCGCATTTGTACAAAGCACGGCATTACAGTCACACGCGGTTTAGTAGTTTTAATTAATAGTTTGAAATTTTACTATCGTATATTTTTTTTTTGTTTTAAAGCCTACACATTGATTTTACACTACTTTTCTAATAATACAAAAGGTTGCTTAACATTTGTGGACCATAACACAGTGTTATTTTCATATTTTTTTTACAAAATAAACGTTATAGCGGGGTGACATAAGCGTTTGACATTCATTATAAGACTTTAAATATAGAAACGAGATGGAATATTAAAAGAATGAAACAGGAAAAGGAGGTTATGCATGAGAATATGAGAAAAAATAATCAATTAATAAAATAATATTTGTTTTGTTAACAACAAAAATATTTTCTTGCCTCATTTTCTTTCTCCTCACGTTCTAACTGTAGGATCGGGTTAAGTTGTATAGTTTTATGAGACGAATTAACCTACCCGAGACAAGAAGGCCAATTCTCGTAATTTAAAACGTTTAAAATCTAGTCGCAGTCTCATCTCAGCGACAAACAAATGTCAAAAACATGTCAAAATTTAGGGAAATTAGAGGTATTTTTGACAGATTGAGACTGAGATCAGACTGTGAATGATCTTAAAATTACGAGAATTACCCCTCTCTGTGGTCAACCTACCGCGGTCCAGTAAACAACAAAAAAAAAATGTGGGGTCGGGGGATAAGAATAGATAGCAGCTGCGAAAATTAAAAAATTACGAAATTTTTTCGATTTGAATTTGGATTTGAAGTTTGATCTCATTATCGGCTTGAAAACGACACCCATTACGAAAATTAGAATTTTTTGCAGCCGCCATCTTAGATTTTCATTTTGTCTTTACTATCGGCTTCAGCACCCTCGAAAACCATGAAAATTACCTCTCTCTCTTTCGATTATATATAATAAAAAATCGCAGTTTACTCCTTCAGACGGAACTTCGTTGCAATAATTCCATAAATTATGATATACTCGTAGATATTAATTATTATGTTAGGCTAATAGTGTCACTGTTCTACTTAACGTGTCGATAGCAATATAAATGAACTCGGCCCAGAATTCGGCCACTTGTTTGGCGCCATCACCAGCGTCCATCAGTCTGTGTATAGTGTCACTATCAAACATACACCATTAAGGACTGATTTTTCAAAGGTCGAATAACTTTTATCTGAGGAATAATAATTGACGTTTGACAGGTTTTGCATAGAAAATATGTTAAACTGTCATATCTATTCTTCAGATAAAGTTATCTGACTATTGAAAAATCAACACTAAGTGAAAAGTTAGTCAACCAGCCTTGGTCTCCTCGGTATGCGCGTAACACACAAGAAAAAGTTTGTCTTGGAAGAGCGCGAGCGTTGTTTCCGTACCTCATAAACTCAGCGTCTCCTACGAAAACTCGACACTCGTAATTTCATTTATTTTTGTCCTTAAAAATATTTTTGTTTCATAAGTAGGGGTTAAACAATTCGGAAATTCGTGTGTTTTGAAACAATTTGTCATAGCCGGGTTGATCTCTCTACTTTCGATTTTGTTCTTTATTACTAATCTATCACAAAAAGAAAAAGTACAGGTCTACCACAAATTACAACAGCCGCTTCAGCAAACAATTGAAGTCTGCGAGAGATACATTCGTCACTCCTCCCTAAGGAGTATCTAGGCCGAGTATCCGAGGGCTAACGTATAAATCTTGGTAGCCCTCCCAACCACTAAGGGAAACTTGCACGTTGATATTTTTGACACTCGCCCTGATAAATGGCGGTCGCAGGATCCCAGTTTTATGATTTTTTTTTCCATTATTTCTGTCGAAGTAACAGGTTGCTTGTTTGAACTGACTGTGATTATCGATTGCTGGTGGTCTGTATTTTTGTTATTGTTGTTTTAGAGTTATTAGATGACTTATATTCTATTGCTCCAATAATACTTCCGGAAAGCGGTTTAAATACTTAGATAGATGAAAACCTAGTCAATATCGTTGCAGATGTGTGAATCATGGTCATTTAACATGTTTTAATATTATTTAATAAAAGTTAATACGAAAAAATCACAAATTTTAACTTTTATTGTAAATTTTGCTGCCTAGATTCTAAATAAAAGGCTTTATTATTATTATTATAATATTCTTTAATAAAAACCAACCCCTTTCATTAGAAAAAAAAGCAAAATATGGGGATAAACATCCAACAAAGGCCGTTATGTACGTGAACAAAAACGGAACAATGCACAGAACCGAATTTTTGTGTTAGGTAATCAAATAGCCTCCTGATTTTTTCATCTCGATAAAAAAGTATCGATTTTCCGAAAAAAAAGTATCCGGTGCCCGCAGAACAAAGGTTTAAGCATTTTGTTTGACAGAAAAATCATTTAACCCTCATAAGGCTATACAAATTCTAGTCGGCTTTTGAAGTCGAGGGTCGAATCGACCGGAGGTCATTGAAGCGACAAATCCGCATAGCTTAAGCAAGTTAAATCGTCTATGCCAATTCAATTCACACGAAATAATGGCGCCTCATTGTTAACCCTTCGAGTCGGCGACCTTTACCGGGGACAATTCGTACCCCATCGATTGTGAGTGCTTCGATTTATTTTAATGGAGAATGAAGTGTAAAAACATTTTATTGCTACTTTGTAGCACTAGTAAGTAGGAAATTAAATAACGTCCTCGTAAGTGCAAGGGGTCAAAGTGTATTTGAGAAGTCGTAAATAAAATGTAGGTACCGTTTTCTACTTTGCTTTATTTCTTTTGGTAACTGTAGGGTGAAAATCACTTACTTTACAGTCGATAGTGGTACTAACTGCTTTCAAACTTAAATAGAAAAGATTTTTTTATGAAAAAAAAAAGGCAATCAAAGGACAGTGAAAATATCTGACTCTACATTTTCTAAGACCCTACTTTTACCAATAGATAATTTATTCTGCTAAGACACCCTAAAATTAGTGAAACCATTATACTCAAAATAGTTATAACGCAGTGAACAGAATTAAAACAAACAACATTAAAATATTCAAAGGATTATACCGACATGACCACATAATTTTCCCTTCATTCCTGTTATTATTCACAGCCTGGTTGCAACATGTCACAGCGATCGGGTAGCAGGAAATTAATGTTGCCAGGTACCTACCTCGGTGACACCATCTGACATATTAGGTATATTGCACTATGAATTTAAGTGTAATGAAGCTGGAAAACTAAATAAATTTACAAGATACACGTACATTAAGTATGTACTTAGTAAGTATCCTTTTGGGATAAATTAGAATTTTGCTGGAGCAAGTACGCACGTGTGGATCTGTCGTAACCGTAGTGTTTCTTGCGAGATATTCTGAGAAAAAACTTTACACGTTTTTTTTTTCTTCAATAGGTACAAAATTCGTGGTTGGCAGCACGAAAACCTACCTAAACCTATTTCGACAGAAGTTCGTCTTCAGTTCGTCTTTCAATTCGGAACCTCGAATAACTCATGTGCTCACTTCACAAAAGTCTTGATTGTCAATTAATTATTCTTTATTTTAACGATGTTGAATCGATATTGACTTTATTCAGATTGAATTTCTCTTCAGTCCAATTCAATTCAATGACAAAAAAAATCATAGACAACTCTGCCTTGGAGTGTAAATGTGGCGCTGTTCCACAAACGATGGGACACTTAATATCGTGTCCTGTGTATCCTGTCAGCTGCACGTTACAGGAACTGATGGACGCTGGTGATGGCGCCAAACAAGTGGCGGAATAGGCTAGCTGCCTAAAAAAATCTAATTAGTCCCTCAGTTAGAGTATCAAAAAATATTGAACCCGTATTTTTTCTTTTGTCAATTAGATAAAAAATGATGAAGATATCGCCCGTTAAAGTTCCGCGTAACGTCACGCCTTGCTACAATGTTTAGCATGGCATGAAGTCACGACCCCCTACTCCCAAATTTTGACGCGCTTTATTTTTGTCATTTTTTGCTTGATTGACAAAAAAAAAATACGTGTCCATTATTTTTCGATAATCTAACTGTCGGACTAAATATAATAATTATTTTTTTTACCCAGGAAGCTTTTCTGGGCCAAATCCATTTAGATTGCTATCGACAAGCTAAGAAGAAGAAGAATTCAATTTACCAAGGTACCTATTAAATGAGAACATTTATAGGTACAGTCAACAGCAAAAGTAGATGATCAAAATCAGAAATTCAATACTAATGAACGGAGTTCGCATCAGAACTGTGTGGCATACCAGTAGTAAATGTTTGGTATAATTTACAAGCCCATACTTTTGAATCACTTCGACGCCACACAGTTCTGACGAGAACTCCGTTCACTAGTATTGAATTTCTGATTTTGATCATCTACTTTTGCTGTTGACTGTACCTAATGTTCTATTGATTATGATGATAATTATTAAAAAATCTTGACTCGAGTGGCAGAATGCGTTGACGTTGCTAGATAAAACGAGTAATTTTCGGTCCTACTTAAACAAATATAACACGGGCTTAATTCTCAGATCTCAAAATTCTAGCGTAGCAAGCATTTCCATTTAATGAGGGAATATAAACTGTCCGAGATGCCGTAACTAATTGAAGGCGACGGTGTGCGAGCGAAAAGTGGACAAACATCTTATTTGCATGCAAATGTTGGACATGCATTAGAATTACATGCATTACGCCTGCTCCGACTACACTAGTGCATATATGAACGTGACAAGGAGGTACAGGTTTGGAAATGGCCCTGATTCTGTAAACAGTTTTTCTCCAAAATGGCAATTCTTAATAAGTTATTAAAAGTGGATTAGTTTCACTAAACAAAGGTAAATCAAGAGCTTTATGTGCTCATCGATCAATAAATTGTCCTCAAGCTTTTTTCAGATTTTTGTTCAAAAAACTCGTTCAAGATGGACAGAACTTGTGAACAACACGACAGGATTCAAGCAGTCGTTAAGCTGGTATATTCCAAAATTGTGGGACGCAAATACAAATCAGTATGTACAACATAAACTAGTATATTTTTCCAACAAAGTAGAAATAAAAGTACACCCGACTTTTCACATCCTCGTCCTGAAACGAAACCACTTTACAAAGCCGCGCTTCTGTCAGTAAGCGAGCTCCTAGCCAAAATCAGTTTATACATTGGCGTCCACTGCATTATCTCTTGGGTCCACTCGCTGGACGGGAGCGTCTTGTCTATGCCGTCAAATTTACCCAATAAGACCGTCGTACTACGGCGGTGCAGCAGCTGGAACCACCACCTTATTTTTCTTAGTATCAACCCGGAGTCTGTATTCGTACCCGATTGATAATAATAATAATAATAATCCGAAACCGGTGGATTACTATTTTTTTTATATTTTTAAATGTTTTTTTTTTATACTAATATTTAAAAATGTATTAAAATAAGAAAGATAAATAAATAGACGACATAATAATAATATCCCTGGACATTTCACACAGCGCCATCTAATCCCAAGCTAAGCAATCTAATGCTTGTGTTATGGTAACAAGATGGCTGATAAACTACTTATATACATTTTTTTTTTTGTTTGTAAATACATACATATTATAGATAGAAAAACACCCAGACTCGCAAAGCACACCCAAACTCGATTGATGGCAAAAGTCACATTACATGGGACTTAAACATTATGTACTCGTAACTGAAGAATTAATAAAATTAAAAGTTTCTGAATTCAGTGCCACTGATGAGCCACACACATTACACACGTACAAATTACTTTTTGGTGAACCTACGTCAAAGGTGGATTATTATTAAAAATGATATCTTCGGGACCCACCGAACAACAGCTGTGATGGCGCTGGCGCTGACGTATGTATGAGTGGGACCATTGACCGTTTGTATCACTTCTGGCGGGCGAATTTCCAGAATAGTTTCTATGTACCGCGAGAGTTTCGTTAGACAGCCATTGTATCATGGTGAACTTCCATCATCAGTGCATCTTCAACTTCTAGCTCACGGAGTCTCACTTTGCGAGGTCATGGAACCGAAATAAGTATCTCTGTAGTCCCCATTCTCTCCCCCCTTTTCTTGCGCCAAGATGCCCTTGTTTTGATGATGATTTGACGCCAAGATGTTTTTTTATGTAATTTTAAGCAGCGAACCCGTTAAAAAGCACTCCAAAATTCTAGACTCATCTGAGGTTCCTTATTAGAGGAACCTCACGAACCTCACTGAAACCTGCGACTAAGAATTCAATTTGGACGGTGTTTCTGTGGCCGTTGTCAAGGCGACCTGAGTCGAGAAAGTTCCTTCAAACGGACTCAGAATATCGGTGTATCTTACAAATCATATCAAATAATTTTATTTAACTTCACTTAGGCTAACGTACAGGGGCACTTTTGAAACGTCATAAGCTAGATGCACGGTCTCAACTGGCTGTTTTTATGGAGAAGAGCAGGCACGAAACTCCACGGTTACTTTTTTTAAAATAATTGACTTTTACTTTTATAATTATTTCAAAATTACAGTATTGATAGGTGTTGTACACACAATAGATAAGTCAAGTCAACCACACTAGTTATTTTTTTTGGGTAACGTCTGTAGCGTCTATTTTCGACATTCGAGGTACACAAGAGTTACACAACATTGTTGTAAATTCCGGTTGAAGGAAGTTATTAGGTTGGCATTGCTTACATAAAATAATCCTTAAAACGAACTCACATATCCAGCACTAAAGTTTGAACTCCTCGTTCATTCGCAGTGCAGAGAAATAATTATTATTTCATGTGCCGACTCGAGGGGACATCGTCAACAGAATGGACTGCGCGCTAACTCGCAATGTAAGCCAATGTTAGGCTTAGGTAATGCGCACATTGCCTGCTTAGCACCGGCTAATTCGCAAATTAGCTGTCATGCAGGATTACTAGTTCGTGTATTGTGTGCATACTTTAAACAGAAAGTGCACGATCAATTTTGTACATTAGCTATTATAAGAACCAACAATTCTAAGACATGTGACATCTGCCAAACCTGCATTGGGCCAGAGCGGTGGATGTCCCACTATGTCACAGAAGGGGTCTGCCAGTGTCCCAGCAGTGGGAACATTATAGGCTGTATATGCTATAATGAGAGATTTTACTTTTTGCTGATGTTTTCTTTTAATTTTTTTTTATTTGTCTTTAATTTGTCTCCACAAACCAATTGCGTTGTATTCATAATTTTTTTTATCAAGTTATCGTCTTTATGGATTTTTGCTTGAGTTGGAAGGTCTTTGTTTGTTGCCATTGCGTAAAAAAGACAACGAAATCCCCATCTACATATATATTACCCTACATCGTCCTCGCATCAGCTTATCTAATTGACCTCAAAATATTGTAAAACTATTTGTTTTCTTCAAATTATTTTTCATTTTAAACGTTTTGTAATGGGCACTTCTCTTTTCTTAATATTTTATCAATTTTTCTTTTATACGTCTTAGGGCTGATTTTTCAATCGACAGATAATTTTTATTCGTGGAATAAAATTGACGTCTGACAGATTTTGTATAGTACTGTCGAAAATTCAAAATTATTCCTCGGATAAAATTATCTGGCGTTGGAAAAATCAGCTCTTATTGAATTAGTTATATGATTTAAGTTTGATTTTAAATACCTATCACTTGGCTATTTTTTAATAATAAATTCGCCTAGAGGTTAATACAAGCTCTTTACAAAGTATTGTTGAGCAAGGAGCGTGGGGATCGCACTTATCGCCGCGGTTACTTTTTATTACCACAAGACCGCCCAGACGATAGCTTTAAGTAACACAGGTATGCATATTGTGAACCGACCCACTGAAAGAAACAGAGTAAATAACTGTTCTTTAAAAAATTACCTACCCAAGATTTTTGCATCTAGGCTCGGTTCTTGTTGTCATCGCCTTCGGGCTATGTTAAGCGTTGACCCGAGTCAGTCCCGTCCTGTCTTTAGACAGACCATTCCTCTACCAAAAACACACAGTCGTAACAAGTCTGTTTTCTTTTGACGAGACAACACTGTTATGTCTTCTTCTTTGGTTTGCGCTCTGATTCAATCATTATGATATTTCATCACCTGCTTAGCCTTTTCCCAACTATGTTGGGGTCGGTTTCCAGTCTAACCGGATGCAGCTAAATACCAGTATTTTACATGGAACGACTGCCTATCTGACCTCCACAACCCAGTTTCTGGGTAATACGATACCCCTTGGTAAGACTGGTTGTCAGACTTTCGGGCTTCTGACGACCCGTAACGACTGTCAAAGATCCACGAATGACAGCCGGGATCAACGGCTTAACGTGCTTTCCGAGGTACGGAGGGGTCTTCGTATGTAAAGATGGTCACCCATCCACGGACCAACCGCGGCAAGCGTAGCTTAACCTGATCGATCGACCCGTGTGACTGTTATTATTTAGCCACAAGACCCCTCATTATGATATTTGTCAGTTTTAAATAGATACCTTTTCATGAAAACCATTTTATGATTACCTACCTACCGGTATGGACGTAACCATTTAGGAAATTAACACACGGGAACCTGCTACCGGGGCAAAAAGTAGTCTTTCCCCGATGCCATCTATCTCCTTGCCAAATTTTATCGAAATCCGTTCAGTGGATTAGACGTAAAACGGTAACATACAGAGTTACATTCGAATTTAAATCATTAACATGGATAGTATGAAAGTATGGTTTTTTTTTTGGGTGGGAAATCATCAAATGACGTCTCCCGCTCTGGGCTGAGCGGAAGGGCGTTTCAGACTTTTGCTGACTAAAACCCACCCGTGTTGCTTCAGTTGCCTGTGCTAGGGGCCACGGTATCTCTTTCGAACAACACGCGGCCCTGGCAGAAGTATGGATTTAACCATGGCATATTTTCTGACTTTTAGCCGTGAGGCCAGCGGGGCATCCTAACGTGTACCTACCGTACGTTTCCTTAGCGACGGTCGCGCAGTTATCACAATATTTAGCAGTAACAGCCCATAACACAAGTACTTGGCGATTTGAATTTAAATAGATACACTTTGTAGCTTGTCTAGCTTTATTTTATGAGAACATCGGTGGGCTTAGCAAGTTGCAGGTGCTAAACACGTTTTCTTGAATATAACTTTGTATATATGGTGCAGCGTGACCTCTGCGGGTTACAATCTATTCTTTTCTTATCCGTGTCAATTTTTAATTCTTTATTTTTAAAATGTTGACATTAACAAGCAACTCATTTGATTATTGGAAGAATATTATAAAAAACTAGTTGCTGAAAGGTATGTACTGAATCCAGTCGAACCCTATAATCATAATTTTCAACCGTATTGGCTAATCTTTGTTACTACTCCGCATGAGATTTTCCGCGTCCACTAATAAGACTAGTCAATTACTTGTATTTAGTCCTTCAGCACGCTTTTAAACTGAAACTTGGCCACAAAAAAGGCAAGTTAATAGTAGAGAAGGCTTTTAAATTAATCAAAACTTTATCATGCATTTCCTCATCATCACCACTGAAATGAATATAAAGAATATATGTTAGTATCAGAAGAATATAGGGCCCCCAGTCTGTGTGTTAGTGTGTGGGGTTAGTCCGCTAGCGGGAGACGAGGTGGAGGTGAGGGGCGCCTGGGATGTCAGCCCCAGCGTTCGAGCTTGTTGAAGGCTTTCTACCCTTAACTCTAAGTTGCTGACCCGCTGTCTGTCCTGGGTCATTTGGGCATTCATTGCGTGTCTGAGCAGAGTGGACGTGTTTTTGGTTGCGCGAATAAACTAATTTCGTATTTTAAATCCATTTTATATTCTGTATTTTTTAAATAATCGGACCCTCCTCTTCTATCTTGTGGGATCGTCCGTAAAAGGCAGCGGCCATAGTGGTTTGTGTCGGACCTCACACTCAGCGAGCTACGAACGTCGGATTGTGGGACTTAAATTCCGAAAAGTGTTTGGCGTCTGCGGCGAGATTTGAACCTGCGCCGTCTTCGTGCATTGGATCGAGGCCGCGCCCGGGGACGCTACGCCACACCGATATTGACGTAGCCGGACGAAATTAAGTACCTAACTGCGCCCGCACAGCTACGAAGGTCTACGTCATCGCGATCGGCTACGCTTTTGAGTGCTACGGAGCCTACGAAGACCACATTATAACTACAGCGTCGCGCGCACTCATTTGATCTGCTACGCCAAGTCTCCGTGCTCAATACAATTGCGGGGCGACCAGTGTTTACGTTTTTCCGTAACTTGCCATCGATGTTGTATTATTAATTATGTCTTCTCGGCCCACTCCGCCCGCAAAGGCTGAACAAACGCTATTGGTACCGAGTACTAATGCGCAGGAATCTGACACAGCATCGGACTGCATGGGCTCGGAACCTGACTGTGGAATTCAGCCAAACATTACACGTCGTTTAAAGCGCAAGTTTGATGACTCAGCTCTCAGTGAAATAAAAGAGATGCTGCTCGATGTTCAACTCCAACAAAAGAACCAAACTATAAAATTTGAGGAAGAAATGAAGAGGTTGACGCAGCAAAATAGCGAAATTATACAGTCAATTCAACACATGTCGGATAAATATGATGATGTTTTAAACCAACTTCAACGAACAAAAGAAGAAAATACTGTTTTCAAAAATCAAATAAAAAAGATGGAGCAAAAGATTGATCTACTCGAAAGGAGCTCCAAAGCGTCAAGCTTGGAACTTAGAAATGTACCTGAAACCCAGTCAGAATCAAAAGCTGCTCTAATTAACATAGTCAAAAATGTTGGTGATGTACTAAAAGTTGAGGTGCTTGATAAGGATATTCGGAATATTTACAGACCCAAGAAAACTCAGAGCAAATCTACTCCCATAATAGTAGAATTTTCCACGAATTCTCTCAAGGAAACTATCATAAGTGCATCTAAAACTTACAACAAAAACAATAAAACTGATAAATTGAACTCCACACCTTTGAAGATAAGCGGCGAACCAAAACCGATCTTTATATCGGAGTCACTCACCACCAATGGAAGATACCTATATTACCTGGCTCGTGAATATGTGAAAAATATTAAGGACGCAAGCTGTTGGACCTCGTATGGTAAGGTATATGTACGACAAAGAGAAGGAGGTCAATCCTTACTAATCGCCAGAGAAGAAGACATGATTAAACTAAAATCTCAATGACTAATCTGCTTACTACTACAATCATGCATTGTTGCTGCCAAGATCCTTTTTGTTTACTGCGACAAAGACTGGGATAAAACCCTGATTGGACCTGTGCTAATTTTTACAGAATATTTTACTATTACTTTACATATTATTTACCTCATAACAATTCGTAATTTACACCAAACTTACTCACCAGTACACAAATACTACATTTCTTTACAAACTTACACAACTCGCACCTATATAGACCATACTACTACGAGTATACATATCTACACTGTGACATATTACAAAATTTATATTATTGCATTATTTGCTTATTATGAGCGACTTCTACATGTATATGTTACAATAATTCAATTGTTTCATCTTAGTCAAATCAACAGTCTCAATCGTATTTACACAGTATGTCTCATCTTATCACGGAATATGCAATATTTTTTGCGCCTATTAATGATCAAATGCGGCACTAACTGCCTCGCCTCATCTAGAACACAAGTATCAAACATAAATTATTCTAAATATATCTTAAAAGCAAAATTAGCACCCATGTTATCTTCACTACATCCTAATGCACGTAACATTCGATATCACTAATGATATTATAGGAGATATTGACCATTTTGACGTATCCGTGCCAGTTACATGTGAACCCGAAGAATGCATATCATACTTAAAATATCCAAGACAATACATAAAAGTTTTACAACAAAATATTCGCAGTCTGAATTGCAATTATGAAGAGTTACATGTTCTGCTTAAAAGACTAAAACTATCGTCTGACATCATAGTGCTTTCTGAATGCTGGCTATCACAAGTTACTACGTTACCATTACTACAAGGCTACAGCTCGTGCAAAACTAATGACAACTACAACCAGAATGATGGTGTAGTTGTCTATACAAGTAATAACCTAGAATGTACTGTGGAGGAACCTAATCTGCTGGAAGCGAACTGCTTAACGATTAAAATTAAAGAACATACTGTGGTAATTGCAATTTACAGACCACCTAGTTTTAAATCTCCCGATGTTTTCTTGAATTCACTTCACACAGTACTAGAGACATTTTCATCATTTAAGAATGTTATTATTGTTGGTGATATAAACATTGACCTCTTAAGCGCCAGTCATGTTACCACCGCGTACCTAGATGTCATTAACTTCCATGGATTACTTCCTGCCATTAATGCTGCAACCAGAGGTAAAGCTTGCCTGGACCATGTTATATTGAAAACGAAACTAAAAGCATTCACTTTCTCTCTGGGCACTAGTATTACTGACCATGAAGCCGTATTATTTTGTATGAAAACCGACACTACTAAGGATAAAGCAATAAAATTAAACTATAAAATTGACAATGAAAAACTAAAATCAGACTGCCAAAATTGCTCTTTTGACGCTATATATCAAGAAACTAATTTAAATAACGCTATGAATAATTTCATTGACATAATAAAAAAATTAATTGCTAACAGCACAACAATAAGAATAACACCTAGAACTAAATTTATAATTAAACCCTGGATATCCGTCGGTATGCTACGATGCATTAGAACAAGGGACAGAATGCATAAAAAATTAAAAACAAATGTTAATGACACCATACTAAAAATAACGTATTTGAGGTACCGCAATCATTGTAATAATTTGCTCAAAAAACTCAAAAAGCAATACCAAAAAGATCAACTTAAAATGTCGAAGAATAATTCAAAAAAACTCTGGTACACCATAAAATCAATAACTAACAATCATAAACAAAACCAAATACCTCATCAGCTTCTGTCTACCGAAAAAGAACCCAGAGATGCAATCAATAAAACCAATAAGTACTTCTCAACCATAGGCAAACAATTAGCAGATATGATACCCACACATATTCCCACGTTCAAGCCAATAATTAAATCTACACTAAATTCCTTCGTTCTTTTACCCACTGATAACGAAGAAGTTGAAAGGACGATCAAAAACTTAAGAAGTGACTGCGCTCCAGGATGGGATCAAATAAGTGCGGGCGCTCTAAAAATTACATGCAAAACCATCGCACCAGTACTTGCCAACCTAATAAACCGCTGCTTTGAGACCGGATTTTTTCCTGCCGCGCTGAAAAAAGCCGTGATACACCCAATACACAAGGCGGGAGACAGGGGCAGTGTCAATAATTATAGGCCAATTGCGATATTAACAACATTATCAAAACTATTTGAACGCATAATAAATAAAAGGCTCACCAAATACCTTGAGGAACGTAATCTTTTCGCTGATACGCAATATGGATTTAGATCCAGCCGCTCGACAGATAGTGCTGTTCTTGACCTTGTTAACTTCTTGGTGAGTAATTTGGACAACAAAATGAAATGCTTAACTATATTTCTCGACCTTGCAAAGGCATTTGACACTGTCTCTGTTCCCCACCTTGTGCAAAAACTTGAAAACCTTGGTATTAGAGGGGTCCCACTGGCATTGCTAACAAACTATTTAGAAAACAGAACCCAATACGTAAAAATCGGAGATTATATGAGCTCTGAACTACCAGTCGACTTTGGCGTGCCGCAAGGCAGCATTCTGGGTCCTACCCTTTTTCTTTGCTACATAAATGAACTTTGCACTCTTAAAATTCCAAACTGCCGCATATCTGCATATGCTGATGACACTGCCCTCACTTTTTTTTCAGACTCTTGGGATGAACTTTATAATTTCGCACAAAATGGATTCAATACAATATGTCACTGGCTACTGTCAAACTCTCTCTCCTTAAATGAGGATAAAACTAAATACATTGTCTTCTCAATGACAAAACGAAATAAACCTCCTAACCATTTAGATAAGATTTATGCACATAAATGCAACTATCCACCTACTCTAAACTGCACTTGTCCCAACATTAATCCAACTTCCTGTATTAAGTATCTTGGAATTGAACTTGACGCTAACTTAACTTTTGGAAGCCATTTGCTATCTGTATCCAAAAGAATCCGTAAGCTCACTTACATTTTTAAGGATCTTCGGGATGTTGCAGAGAAACAGACCATTAGGATGGTGTACGAGGCCTTGGTACAGTCCATTCTTAGTTACTGCATAACCACTTGGGGAGGGGCATGCAAAACAAAAATGATAATGCTTGAGAGAGCCCAGAGGATGATCCTAAAAGTGAGCTATTCAAAGCCACGACGTTTCCCTACCTCCAAACTCTATGAGGAAACTCAAGTTTTGACTGTCCGTCAGCTGTACATAATGCAAACTATACTTCGCCAACGCTCTTATTTATCAGAAGAACTAAGAAAACGCAAAGCCCTCACTAGAAGACGTTATGCACTATGTGAATCAACGGCTGTACGCACCTCGTTTGCTCAAAGATTCTTCTCATTCCGTGGAGGAGTATTGTTTAATAAACTCAATAAAGAAATTGACATATCTGACTGTCGCAAAACTGAATGCAAGAATAAACTTAAAAAAAGGTTACTTGAATTAAGCTACACTGACACCGAAAAACTGATTGAGATGATTTCTTGATTTTTGCAT
This sequence comes from Apamea anceps, assembly GCA_951799955.1. Taxonomy (NCBI): domain Eukaryota; kingdom Metazoa; phylum Arthropoda; class Insecta; order Lepidoptera; family Noctuidae; genus Apamea; species Apamea anceps. The sequence continues at coordinate 2,874,080 of OX637509.1, forward strand.
TTTAGAAGTTGAATTTACATACAAACATACATTTATATATATATGAGTATAATGTGGTGATGTATTTCAAACTGACACACGTACATACACACACGTATACACACACACACACATACACGTACACTCATGCACATACACACGCATAAGCACACATGTGCGCAAGCTTGCACATTTAGTTCATTCATCCACTCACATATCTGCTTACCCACGACGTCGATAGTCTGAGCAACATAATTTAATGGGGGGCCTGGAGGTCTAAAATACAGGCCTAGGCTTAGTTTAGACTCCAGATCTCCCACAAATTACACACTTTGCCAAAATGTCTGTGTCTAATTGTGACTCACGTTCACGTTGATATGTAATTTGTGGAGATAAATAAAGATTTTTATTATTATTTATTATTTATTGTATTTAAAAGGTTGAACACTTCGCGGATATCCTTCTGCATCCCAGTCATCATAGTATACAGAGCCCCCATACCCTCCTCATAGACCGGGGGCGGGCACTGAGACGGCGGATGCGCGGTGAGTCCTCGTCATCCTCACTCAAACTGCACCAGATCATCATTAAACCACTGAGAAAGAAAAAACATGACCCACATAGTCCTCACATGTACAATAACTAACCTCAAAGAATTCCCAATTCTCTATCGCTCTCCATACTTCCGCAGCTAGTTCCGTCGGTCTCGTTAACATCTTCCAGACTTTTCCAAGTATTCAGAGTCCTTCTTAAATCTAATTTGATTCAAATATCACAAGTGCAGTGTGACGTAGGTACCTTTCTAGCCGATTGCACATTGTCACCAGGTGACTACTCCGATGCAATTGTTTTCTGCAACTTGTTTTGTGTTAATCCTACTGGTGGACTTGTGTCTTGCAAGCCATTTTTAGAAAAGCATAGTTAGTAATTCATAGATAACAGTGGATGTAATTGAACTGCCCTTTTCCCCGGTTGATGGCGATAGGCTCGCCCCCTGGCGAAATGTGGGTGTACTATAATAGACACCTCTGCCCAACCCTTCGGGGCAACAAAACGTGATGTTATATTATGTGTGTAATTGAATAATGCGTTTTATAATTGTCTTTTAATGAAAAAATTACAAGACCTCTCTTTTTCCCCTGTATCAGGACAGGGGTTCAACCATATCGCTATAAACAAATATCTTAGAACACTATTCTCTTCCAATTTATATTATAATCGGAGGGTCTAATTTACACTACAATTGCGTAATCTAAACATCTCAATAACAAGTTTGTTTATCACAATAGAGCGGCCATTTTGCCGGAAGTGCGGCTAGGACCGGACCACATCCGTTCCGCTTTTGTCTCGCTTAAGGCTGGGCTTAAGATTGGCTTACGTAAGAGCTAACTCCGTCTTGGAACAAACATTGTTAGACGCCTCTGTTCTTAACGCTGTTATGCATGAGAGCACAATTTTGTCTTCCAGAAATCACAATGCGATAATCTTTTGGGTTATTTTTATCTTACCTTTTTATATTATTTTTCAGTTATATTATTAATATATATGTCACTGTAAGATTATGAACACCGTTAGTATATAATGCATCCATGTCAAACCGTCACATTATGAACAAACCTGCCAATCGACTTTGTGAAAATCTCACCGTGAAAAGTTAGGTGAAGTGAGCTTAGAGTGAGCTGTCAATAGTGTCATACCCCAGTATCAATCTGTTGGAATGATAACTCACTTCACCCTCACGTCTTCACGGTGAGATTACGCGGCACATACCGACAAGGTTCAAAATCTGTCCAATTTTATCACTCGTAAAATTGTGAACCATCCCTGATTGGTCGTTCTTGGCGGTAGCTCGTTCATTGTCCGTAGAATTGGAAAACAAACAAAAGAAAATGCACAGTTAATTGGTTGAGTTCAAATATGTCATTCAATATATTTTATCAATAAACAATATTAATGATCAATCGCTACGTTACAAAGAAAATTAAAACTAACATAAAGAAATTGTTAAAATATATTTTTTACAGAAATTGTTTTGTAGATGTGTTGTATAACACCAGGTTCAATATCCAAGATTGAGTTTCACAAATAATATCAAGCAAGTTTACTTACACGAAAAAAAAACAAGAAAAGTATAACTTAGGTTATGTTCGGTGACTAACAGTTATCTATCACTGAAACTTCAATTGTTTGTTTCATCGTAGTTTAATTTTATTATTAAATTTTACTCTTTTATAGCTTTAAGCTATTTTCAACACGAAAAATACACACAAAACCATTTGTTTGTTTTGACAGCAAAGACAGGGTTATGTGTTTCAAACATATCTATGTATTTTTGTTTGTGGGATTCTTTATACCCTAGAAGCACCTCAACAGCTGGATGGATTTATACATGAGGTGTCCATCAACTCGTTCATGTAGCTCGATGGTTATTGGCTAAGTTTTGTGTTTAGAAAATCATAACGCGCAGATTTTAGCTACACTGACGGACAAGGTTGACGGAACTTTTATTAGACTCTGGGCTGGCAGACATGTGCGTGCACATGTTCATGTAGCCTATTGATGTATTTTTAAGTTATTGTTATTTACTAACATAGGGTAAGTTGTCGTGTAGCGACAAGGAAAGCTAAGCTAGGGGTAAAATGAAAGGGAGGTTGAAAACAATTAGAGATATATTTACAAGTAAAGATGGAGATGGTCTGAAGAGTGGTGTGTAGTATGTGGAGGTGGGGTGTAGGATGACGATGCGTGATAGAGGCTGAGGTGAAGACACAGTTGGAGGTCCAGGAACAGGAGCAGGAACAGGTGAGGACAGATGCTGGTGCGTAGCGACACGGAGGACACCCGTAGGAGGGTCCACGCAGCAGGCCAGGACGCAGCACAGCAGCAGGAGAGAGAGGCACGGCGGAGACGCTGTCAGCCCTTCAGGTGAGGACAGGAGGGCCCACGCAACAGGCCAGGACGTAGCACGGCAGCAGGAGAGAGAGGCACGGCGGAGACGCTCGTCAGCCCGCCAGGTGAGGCGGCGTTTAGGTGAGGCGGCCCTCAGGTGAGGCGGCCTTCAGGTGAGGCGGCCCTCGGGTGAGGCGCGGCCTAGTAGATGGAGGAGCCCTTCACGGAGGGTGGAGGACGGAGGCGTAGGCAGGGTCCGTCAGGTACCGGAGCGGAGAGGTACGCTGGGTATTTCCGGGATAAGAGGCCCTGGAGTATCAGGATAGGTGGCCCTGGAGTATCAGGCTCTTTATACTGTTCGCTGTAGAAGCGAAACTCGAACTGACCCTTGCTTTGCGTGAATCTTTAAAGAAACCTCGTAGAACAGCATCATGTAGAAAATATGAATTTGAGATAAGAATTCGGCCAGTGGCTTCTTTACATAGTACATACATAAGTTTGCATATAAAAAGATACAGGCCGGTAAGAATTAGAAAGGTACGTTGCCATGGCGACGTATTAAACGTCGTTGTCAAAGCTGTCATAATAAAATATATTATTACTAAAATACAATATCAATATGGGCGAAATTACCAACCCTTGGATGACACTAAATCGTCGTAGACTCATGTTAAAGTTGGAGCTGTGTCTGTGTACTGATTATGGATAAAACGTGTCGTGAGGAATAATCAGAACAGCGCCTAATGGTAACAGAATGCTTGTTCTGACCTGGAGGAATGAATGTAGATAACTGTGAGTATGTACATTATGTTACAAAGTTCATACTAACAACACAATATGGATGCACTGGTTTGAAACAAAAAGTTTGAATTTTAATTTGAATTAGACGTCGATAAGCTGCGATAAAAAAATATATAAACAAAGTGGATCAATTTGCCTAAGGGCTGATTTTTTCAACGCCAGATAACTTTATCCGAGGAATAATTTTGAATTTTTGACAGTTCGTCCATACAAAAACTGTCAGACGTCAATTTTATTCCGCCCTAAATCATATAACTTATCGACCGGCTGCTCACAGCAATATGGAAAGCATAATTTATGATACCTATCTAACCCAAATCAAGATACTATTAAGGAGGACCAAGTTGGCATCGTTGTTAACAAATGAGTTAGATTGTCTCAGGCAAGTCTGTTGCCCTAGTTTTACACATTACGGACTTTAGAACTTAAACGATTAATATCCTTACGACGGCCTTCCTTTAATCTATAATCTTTAGCTTTCGAAGGGCTCGTGGTAAACAATAACAGCCGCATGGGTCGATCGCAGGTTAAGCTACGTTTACCGCGTTCGGTTCGTGGATGGGTGACTATCCATTAGATATCGAGACCCCTCTGTGCCTCGGAAAACACGTTAAAACATTGATCCCGGCTGTTATTCGTAGATCTTTGACAGTCGTTACGGGTAGTCAGAAGCCGAATAGTCTGACAACGTGTCTTACCATGGGGTATCATGTACCCATGTAACTGGGTTGTGGAGGGGTATTCAGCTGCATATGGTTGTAGTGACAGCCGAACCTAATATAGTTGGTGAAAGGCTAGGCAGATGATGATGAAGTTGACTTCTGGATGGGCTATAAGAGATAACAGAAAGCAAGCGTTTTCTTCAAAACACGTAGACGATGGAGCGAGACAAAGGATAAGACTTTGTAAGTTACCAATAGGGTTCCATTGGCACCCTTTGCCCGGTGACAAAATCCACAGGTCCACAGGATAGACCATTCTAAAATCCATCCTAAATCATCCCACCACATTATGCCAGTGCACACATCCCGGAATCATGTCCCCACGTCTACGCAGCCCCTTAGGACCGTGTCCAACACAACGGGTATTGACATACGTAAATCAAATCTATTCGGTCTATTGAAACGAGCTCCATTGACGGTCGGGTAGGGAACACAAAGCAACGCTCAGTGGACAACCAGCCGTGAATATTGTATATATTTGTATGACATGATTGTTTGAATTGAATTTCCTATATTGTTTTAGTGGAGTCAAAATTGTTAGGTTAAACGAATCAAATAGTTCTCATATTTTTTTACCTATCTGTTAACTAACTGGCTTAGCTGTTGATGAAATAAAAATGTTGAAACCATCGTTTGGGTAAACCACAACTGTTATGTATGGCACGCTTTTTTATTGTGTTAATATTTTGTTTTACCATTTGGATATGTACCTACGTTTGTTTTTTTTTTTCAACCACTGCATGTTTCTCTGCATTAATTTACCCACCTACCATTAAATTGTAGTGTTCAGCTCGCCTTTAAACATTACAATATGTAATCATCAGTGATAGGAACAGGTAGTGCCTATTTGCCTAAACTTCGAAGAACAGAGACAAGAAACGGAGACTTCCTTAGGACAACATTTTTTCCGGGACATCTGTCCCGAAATTCGGGACAAAACATTAAAAAAATATGTTATTTGGAATAAGTAATTCGTCTATATTTACCTAAATTTTGCGACAAGACATAACATTTATAATTTATAACTCCATAATAATAACTTATCCTCTATGGGCTCTAAAGGAAAAATAAAACACATAGAATATTGTTGTAAGTTACAACAATATTCTATGTGTTTTTTCGGGACAAACGTCCCGGAAAAAATTTAGTGCTAAGGAAGTCTCCGTTTCTTGTCTCTGTTCTTCGAAGTTTAGGCAAATAGGCACTACCTATTCCTATCACTGGTAATCATATAGTTTGACTGCCCCGTTGGCTCAGCAGTCGCAAGTGCGACTGCTGAGCGTCGAAATACGACTCCCAGGTCGGGCAAAGTGTCATTGGGTTTTTCCATTAAGAACCGGATATTCTCAGTAACAGCCCGGAGTATGGAAGTTGGCGATGTGACACCCCCGTGCCTCGGAAAGCACGTAAAGCCTTTGGTCCTTCGCCAGATCACTTTCTGGTCCTGTCGGATTGCCGTCCCATCAGACTAAGAGAGTGTACCTGTGTCTGCGCACACACTTGTGCACTATAATATGTCTCGCACCGAAGGCTAGTCTCCGTCGAGATTGGCTGCCGTGGCCAAAATGCGATGCGGTCTGGAGGCCTTTATATTATAAGTGAACGAACTTACCTGTTTTGAATTTGAAGTTATTTGTTTTAGAACTGCCTGAATAAAGCTACACCGAGTTACTGAATCAGTGCAGTGTGTTGTGTCACACAACAATCTTCCTTTTTCCGTTAAGATCTTAGAAGGCATATTTCATTACTTATCAACTTTCGATAAAAACAAGGAAATTGCAAAAGTAGTCTCTTTTTGTTTGAAATTAGCTTCAAAAAAAGAAAACAGTCACTGCGGCTTACGTCGCGGACTCATCAGACACAATTTTATTGACAGGTGGTAAGTACGTTTCCAGTTTATTGAATTTAGATTTATGAAACTAGCCATTGTTCAGTCGGTTATAATATATATAACATTTACAACTGACTATTTACACTAACTAGGTGCTAAAGAACAATGGCGGGGAAATTGTTGATGGAATTATTGAGCGTCTACGTATGACACCGTGAGTAATTCAAACTCTGTATTATATATATAACATACGATACATCGGGGAAAAAAAATGGCAACAAAAATTTTTACGTGCGTTATTAATTTCGATCTTAAGGACAAGCCAGAACTACAACCAATATGCGTTCCCACACCAAAATATCTTAAATCAAAGCTCACGTGACGAAATAACAGGCGACAATCCTACGCTGTCGATAGGAACTAAAGTATCGATATTTCCACGCACTTATAGTGTGGCCCCAAATATCTGTAATCATTCACAGAAATTGGCCTCGGCTCTTTTTTCCGCCGCGACCCGCATACTTAGGAGCAAAATTGGAAAATACAAAGATGTAAAACTTACTGTCGCTGCATGAAAAATCAAGATTTTTGTCTTCTTCTTCAATATCGGCGAATGGACAAGGAAGCTATGCGTTATTTATTGGAATATCAAAACATGTGCACTTTAATAGTTTTTTTCGATCTTAAAATCAGCTTCATTCGTCCCTAGCCATAGCCGATTGCAGATGAAGAAGAGGAGTGAGAAAAAAAGTAAGTACACCTTCAAGACATCCAAAAATATGTTTATATATGTCTTGAAGGTGTACTTAACCATTATCAGAAATCAGGTGAAATACGATAATTATATTAAACACCACTGAATACTGGAATGAGTATCTACAAAAGAAGATTATCGAATTTCTCTGATTTAGTTGTAATACTGCTAACATAAATAAATAAAAATCATTTATTTCAGACTGTAGTAGGTCCATATTAGGTTAGTAACAATCAGACTTATAAACTATGTTAGTACAATATAAAAAATAAATAAAAACAACAACAATTAAAACCTGAGGGCACCCGACGAGGTTTCACAGGTAATGTGAATCCTCGTCCAGTGCCTCATAATAGGACAGTCGGCATCCAGTCGTTCTGCCACTACCCTCAGGAGGCTGTTGGGACTGCCCCGCACGCGCCGCATCAGGGAGCCAATTCTTTTGCGCAGTATAGCATGGAAGCCATCAACCTGGGCTGCCGCAAACATCCCTGATGCACTACAGTAGCGTGGCAGCCCCATCAACGCCCTGAAAGCATTATTGTATTGGACCCGCAAGGCACTGAAAGCTCGCTGAGTGTATTTGATCCATAGGCTGCACGAGTAAAAGGACTGGCAGTATGCTCTAAACAAAGTCCTTTTCACCTGGTCATTACACCGTGCAAACCTACGGGCCAGCATGTTCGACCTCACTGCCAGTGCCCTGCGTTCCCTTTCAATATCCACATCATCTGAAAGCGACTCGGTGACCCAGTGACCCAGGTACTTGAATTTCGACACCCTATTGAGAGGGGTGCCAGCCAAGGTAACTGTTGGTGAATTGTAACTTTTGTTACCTGCTTTAAAAACTAGCAACTCACTCTTTACTGGGTTATACCTGAGTCCATGTTCCACCGCATATCGCTCGCAGATGCTGAGGAGCTTTCTCAGCGCACTAATCGATGGGCACAGCAGCACCATATCGTCGGCGTAACTGATATTGTTTATAAAACAACCGTCGACTGAGCAACCGACTCCGGCACCGCTGAGCTCACCGAAATAAGTTTCATTTATTAGGTACTTCACCTGCTCCATATTTTACTCATCCGTGGCATTGTGAAACTAACATTATGTTATATTATTATTCACAACCGCACTTTCTGATATTTCGTTGTCACTTCCAGACAACCAAATCATGGTCCTCGTCAAACTGTACGAACGAGTTGGTAAGAAGCAAAAATCTATTTATCAAAGTATCGGCCTGCATCTTCGGGCTCATTTCTCAAACAAGATTAATTACGATACGACAAAACTGAAGGCACCATATTTATGGTTTTCCCCCCAATCTCGTGGCTGTTTTTAAAAGTCTCAGGCCTTCGCTCTTCATTGGGAATTAGATATTTTAGAATAGACAAGTAGGTTAATGCTAGTTGAATTTTGTAATTATGATTTTCGGGGTGATGACCTCATTTTGTAGTGGCTTAAAGGTTTGTGTTTGGGACTAAAGATAGAACTCGTTTTGTAAGGAGATGATTAGGCACCACCGCCACGGGCGAGATAATCGCCGCGATAGTCTCGCCGTACCGCCAAATTCTCGCCGCGATGATATCGCCGTGTGGAGATTGCTTATACAGTTCCTATTGAATTATATGTTACGGCGTGACTATCGCCGCGGTACTCTCGCCCGTTTAGATGGCGCCTAAATTTTTAACCAAACACCTAAAACCTTTATTTGTTTATCTCCATGCTTAGTTGATATCTCGACCACTCGTACTCGGCGCTTCTCCACGTTTATTATGCGCACAGCCAAAGTGTGGAACTCTCTGTCAGCGTCTGTGTTCCCTTCCACATTTAACCCGTCTGCCTTCAAAGCAAGAGTGAACCATCTTCTAGGCACGCTCGTTCCATAATAGACCTCATCCATCGCTTTCCATCAGGCGTGATTAAGGTCAAAAGCAGACCCATTCACAATAAAAAAAAAACACTATCAATAATTCGTTTTTTTATGCTTTGTATTTTGGTGGTGTACAATAAAGTATATACGAGTATAAATAAATAATGAGGTATTATCGCTCCCACCAGGAGCAACATCTATACATTTAGTGTTAGCATGCACAGAGCAAAATGTCACTGCTCGAGCTGTTTGTCATTTAACCATTTCTATGCTGATTAACCTAAACATAGTCTTCAGAAACCTTTGATCCGTTCAACTAAATTTTTTATACTGACGTGTTTGTTGTGGGATCAATGTTCAAAGCTGCCCTCTTCGGTGTCCAAAAAAGGAATGATTAGGTGCCTTCTGGGATACCCACTATCACCTTTAATCATGTTATATTTTATTCAATAAACACATTCGTTCGTTTTGGATTTCATGAGAGAATACTTGAAAACGTTTTTATGTATTTGGGGAAAATTGCTTCACTAGCCACGTTATACCCGTCAAATTGATTGTTAAGTGTGATCCCACCATATGGTCGAGTCGTGTGATCTCCCGGAGCTAGATGGATCATCTCAGAGTATGACAGCCTGGGGCTAGACGGAACAACGTAGGGTATATTCATGTCTGCATCACAAATTTGAAACAAATACTTATTTTATTAGATACTAGAATTAAATATTACGACTTGAAGAGCTACTCGGCTTACCCGGACGGAATATTCGCCACATCCCGCTATTGTGGTCGCTGTATTAGCATTACATCAATCTCTAATCTCATTTAGAGAGTCCTCCATCCTCGTCGTGGTCCGATGGAATTATGATACACAGGGTGGCACGGAAGTCGACACGCAAACTCTAACCATGAATTCAGTACATGATTCTAGACCCGTGATCGTAGACATTGTTTATTGGTTATAAAAATAAAAAAATCTGCTGTTTCATAGAAAACTGAAAAACTACGCGGTCAAAATTTATGGAACAACTGTTTTTTTTTTCACTTTCACTAATAATATTGTTTTTAATTATTGTATGGAATATATATTGTATAATACATTAATATTAAACTTGCATATAATAAAAAAAAGCTCCATCGTCATCGTCATGTCGTATATAAAAACCGTGTGAGGGGCGCTAGACATACAAGTGCTTATGTAGATATAACGAATTTGACACATTTTTATTATCTAAGTGCACAGCTAACTGAAAAAAGTAACAATTGGCAGCCGTCTCTTTTTAAATTCTTAACAAGTTTTTATTATTTATATAGTGTGCGTTGGTTCAATCACATTAATAACATGTTAATGTGATTTACACTTTTTTTATACTAAACCATTGCAAATGAACCATTCTTCCATCCCACAAAGAATTCCTTGAACACCTGAAGAAAACCGCACAGGCATAATTGGCATTAATTAAAAATAACAATTGAGGAGCAAAAGCAAATTGGATTTGGTGTCTAATGAAGAGAAACTAAACAACGCCAAGCTGTACCTTAATCGTTTAACAGCTGGCAACACTGTTCGTTTGTGTTTAAAAGCGAATACTTACCTACGTGGTTTTAAACATAAATGTCGATTTTTGACGGTGTGGATTATACAATGTGATAGGGGTGGGACTTCTAACCCGTTAAGGCTGAGTACTACATCTAATTTTATCGACAAAAAAAATAATATGGGGGGTTGAACCCCCTCCCCCTAAAAATTTTTTTTCTCGCCAAAACATTATCAAACATATGAAAAAAGTAATGAATTAGTTAGCCAAGGTTAAGTTAAGTTAGCTACCGTTTGTCGTTTTTTTTTTTGTTTCTACGACGCATACAACCTTTGATATCACATAAAGTATCAAGCGCGCCGTAGTACATTAAAAAAAATAAAAATAGCCATAATTTTTAGGGGGAGGGGGTTCAACCCCCCATATTATTTTTTTTGTCGATAAAATTAGATGTAGTACTCAGCCTTAACGGGTTAGAAGTCCCACCCCTATCACATTGTATAGGGAGTGATCGTACTAGAAACTGTGTTTCATACGACTATGAACCGGGTTTTTTTTATGAATTTTGTTGGTTTTGGGAGAAGCTAATTGAGGCCTTTACAAATCCGTGTGGTTCTCGTCAGAGACTTTGTGCTAAGTTTGCTGTTATTTATTCCTGGCAAAAGTACCTACATCTGGCAAGTTGGATACTGTAAAAGAATCTTAAAGTCTTAAAGATAAAATTCCTGAAAACAGTTGGATAAGACTGCTGTGAAATATTGAATTGAATATTTTACTGTCTGTTGCAAAAATTAAAATAACCGAATTTACGTAATACGTCCGTGTCTGTTCGTCTCAAGTAATTTCCTCGGAGACTACTCCATAAGCAAAGTTGAAATTAGGCACAATATTGTGGTAAATACCGCCAGTAGAATTACTGTGCTGGGTTTCACTTAATTGTGCATGTATGAATTATCAAAATCCAATCTGACTAGACTTTTCCCAACTATCTTGGGGTCATCTAACCGGATGCAGCTGAATACCAATATTTTGCGTGGTGCGACTGCCTATCTAACCTCAACAATCCGTTACTGGGTAATACGATACCCCTTGGTAAGACTGGTTGTCGGACTTTCGGGCTTCTGAAGATCCGTAACGTCAAAGATCCACGAACGACAGCCGGTACCAACGGTTTAACGTGCTTCCCGAGACACGGAGGGGTCTTGATATATGAAGATAGTCACCCATCCACGGACCAACCACGGCAAACGTAGCTTAACCTGATCAATCGACCCGAACGGCTGTTATTACTTAGCCACAAGCCCCTCTCCTAGCCTTTTCCCAACTATGTATTTCAGTTCGCGGATGATCATGTACAGAGTCATCCAGAATATAATTACTTTGGATCGCTGCACCTGATCCGACAGTCTTTGTGCCGAAACCTTGACAAATGGCTCTAGCAACAGAAAGAGAGGACACCCGATAACGGTACGCGGTTTCCCGATTTGTTTCCCCCCTCTAGAGCCCGTAGTATGTATTCATAACGTTTACATTGATGGATTGTGTCCATTTTATCCGCTGCATACTTCCGCCGGGAACTGGGCCGATTGTCAGAGGGTCACCGGGCACTCGAGGTCCTAAACCACCCGGTACACGGCGTCCTTCCCGTTCACAGCTGGGTCCACCACCGCAAAACCCGCCGGTCATCATATTTGATATCTTTATCTGATTCTTATCTGGTAATTTGTGATTTTGCGGCCAAAATGTTAAATTAAAAACTATAAAATTAATGCTCTTGGAGCCTTATCATATATTTACGAACTAATCCTTTCAATTAACAATGTTTTGTTCGCGTTAGAATATTCAATCTTGTAATCAGAAGCGAAACGTATTAAATTTTCAGCTGCGGGTAATAGAACACTGGTGTGACGTCAAAATACTAGTTTATTAGAACTGTAGAGGTTACAGCAATGAGAGAGATTGGGAGGGTTTTTTTTAGGCTGACATTTTTCTTCTACCCAGAAGAGACCGAGGTAAAACCGTATAACTAGCGGCCTTGACGTGTTGTTGTAGAACCAGTGACCCGGGCTATCCTCTTCGGTGTTGAGAAGGGGATAACTCAGTTCCATAGTTATGAAAGAAGGGTGTGAGGTTGAATTTCACTCCTTCAGTATTAATATCACCTGAAATCTCTAAAACGTAGTCTAATCCGACCCGAACGATCATGTTGAAAAAAACTGCAAGTTCGACGTATTTCTACGCGGTTCTAAAAATGTGGTAATACTTAACGATCTCATACTCTTATTTCTTACTACATATATTCTATATCTATTTTTAATCTTATATTTTGATTGTTACTTCATTTTATTTTTTTACATTGTTCTCACATATAGAATCAACAAGAGTAAAGTACCTAACCCAAGATTTTGTAATATGTTGATAATTAAAAGAGTGTCCTTGGAGTTTCTTGCCCGTTCTTTTCCATAGAGATTTACGTTTTGAAATGGGGCAGCTTCAACTATCGGACTAACTGACCGACTCTTTGAGAATTTAAAAGTGCTTCTGTTTATGATCTAATTGAAATAAATGCTTTGAGTTTGAGCCTTCGGACGAAGGTGAAGAATATTTCTTTAGATATAAGCAGTCCTACTTTGTCTTTTATTGTTCTGTTCCGTTCCCATTATTTACAGCATAACCAGCCTATAATGTTGCCACTGCTTTGACACAGGCCTCCTCTTTTTCGAGAGGGAGTGGGCTGTAATCCACCAAGCGGGCCCAGTGCGGGTTGGTAAATGTCACATGTGTTCGAATTTTTGGTTCTAGGACATGCCGATTTCCTCACGATGTTTTCCTTTACGGTTTTGAGCTTTACTCATACTTATTACAGCTTGCTATTTGCTTATTACAGCATTCGTCTGTATTAAGAAATTATGCTTTTAAGAAACATCCGTCTCTCTAGTTTCTATAGCATGCCAAGCACTTCACACCGTCCCAAACAAATTACCCAGTGAAAAGAGCAGCCGATACATAACTGCAGGATAAACTAGTTACCAGTAGCCGTACACCCAGAAATAGGAGTCATCTAAAGCGAGCTTCCGTAACTTTGTTAATCAATTAAGTACTAAATTTAGGGGCAGCATAATTCCGGCACGGCTATATATACGCAAATTGGATGTATTAAGTGATAGAGGAATAGTTTAAGGAGATCCGTTTGTCGTAAATATTGAAATTGGATGTTTTGTTAAAGTTCCGTATTTACCTAAATCAAAATGTTACTACTCAAAATCATTTATCCTACTAATATTATAAATGCGAAAGTTTGTGAGGAGGGATGGATGGATGTTTGTTACTCTTTCACGTAAAAACTACTGAACGGATTTCGATGAAACTTTACAGTAATATAGTTTATACATCAAAATAACACAGGATACTTTTTATCCCGATATTCTCACGGGATCGAGACTTATCTGGGTGAAACCGCGGGGCGCTGCTAGTTTGAAATAAACCAATTACTTACAGGCACTTTTCAGGTCAGTTAGAAAGATGAAACTAGTTGCCTATACCAAAGCGTCATGTTTGCCGCAAATAAATGCATTTTCTTTCTTTCAAAGCGTAGTAGGAGGTATCTATGGGGAAGAACGAGCAAGAAACTCCACGGACACTCTTTGAAATCATAAAATTGTTACAAAACATTGGTAACATCATTCATGTTGAAATTATACATGTGAGAACAATGTAGAAAGATGTGCACGTTAAAAGCGTCCGTTATAAAAAATAAAAAACAAAACAAAAACAATTCGAAAATTAAAATAAGCCGTGGCAGCTGAGAGTTTACCAATTGACCAGTCCCTACTGACGGCGCCCGTTCACGAACATGACGTATGGATCAATACCATTCAGCTCAACCATTTTGAAGGAAACTTAATTATCCAGCACACATGCCACCACCAGCGAGACATTTGAGTTACCATGACGTACTCTCAGCCGCCAGGGCACATTCAAGCCATTGAAAGTCGTACCCAGTCAATAGTAGCTTTATAGTAGGTAATAGTGCTCACACGTATGTTATACAATTACAATACTAAAAGATTGAATTTATACAATACTACAACTAGGTACTATAAAAACCTGATACATATTATACTTTATGCTGCGGTGTGATAACCTTTATACCCAGTAGTTCCATGTAGCTAGTTCCTCATGGAACTATTGCAACCTAAAAAATTAATATTTTGTACCTTTACTTCCTTGCAATTTTAAACTAATTTAGGGCTGATTTTTCCAAAGCCAGATAATTTTATCGGAGGAATAATTTTGAATTTTTGACAGTTCTTCCATACAAAATCTGTCAGACGTCAATTTTATTCCACGAATAAAAATTATCTGTCGATTGAAAAATCAGCTCTTAGTCAGGAATGTTGACACATAATCCATCGATAACTTTTTTACTCCGCATCATCATAATTTATCTAAAAGCCGTCCACTGTTTGAACATTACCTCTTTCACCGAAGCATCGCCACAACTAATGCCTCCTGTTCACGCCATAAACAAGAGACATTACGATAAAGTAAATCCTCTTGGAGTATGGATCCAAGAAGACGGAGATAAGCATTTATAGTAAGGTTTAATTTACGCACTTGTTGCTCGGGTGGCTTCACTCGTTTCAATTAACTATATTGCCACGTGGCTTGAATTTGTTAACGTGTACCCTATTCTTGCCTTTAAGACAAAGTCGAGCGATTTTGAAATGGAATAAAACTGTGACACATCTCGCGCAGTTTCGACTGGTGGTAACAAATATGTTGGAACTAAAGTAGGATGCGTGATTTGTACAACATGCAGGTATAAGTTTCTAGGTCCACTAGTTAAGAGTCAATTATTTCCAAGCTTGTAAAAGAAGAAAAGAGTTCCTAGAAGAAGTTGTGGGAGGCCTTTGCCCAGCTGTGGGACAGCATAGTATAAACAAAAAAAAAAAAAATGCTTGTATCTTAACAACCAGTTCTGGATGTACAAACAGACTGGCTCTAAACCAATATAACTAAAGACTGCATATGGACGGCTCCAAAAAAACGTAAGTCGTCTAGCCTTAAGAATATATTATATTATATACAACCACTATATGACCAATTGACATACTGTAAAGGGTAAATCTTATCTCCATGATGCCCTTGTGATCATAAAATAATTTATTTTGATAAGTATTAATATTTAAAAATTATATTTTCATCCAAGTGTACGTCGAAAAAATACCTTTTTAAAACATAAAAGAGATATTAATAAATAAAATATCCTGCTAATATTATAAACGCGAAAGTTTGTGAGGATGGATGGATGGATGGATGGATGTTTGTTACTCTTTCACGCAAAGACTACTGAACGACGGAATAACCACCGACGGCCACCATGGCTCACGCACAATGGTCCACCTGAAGGACTAAGTGCGGAAACCAAACCCATAACATAGAACATAGAACATAGACTACTGAACGAATTTGGATGAAATTTGGCAGAGAGATAGCTTATAACCAGGATTAACACATAGGTGTCTTTTTACCCCGATATTCCCACGGGATCGAAACTTATGCGGGTGAAACCGCGGAGCACTGCTAGTAAAAGTTAAAAATATGGTGTCGCGGACTTTTTTGTGGAATTATTTAAGGCGGACCAGATGGCCATACATTGTTTTTAACTATATAAATCTGTTTAGGCAGCGCATGCAAATAATTTTGTTTTAGGGACTAACCAAACTTATTCAGCTCTGTTCAGATTTTGTCCATAGAAAACAATGCTTCGTATGGAATGCGTACGCATCCGTAAAGCGGAACGGGGCACTCAGGAATAATGAAGCTTGCTACCAGTGAAAAATAATTTAGAATTAGATCATTAGCTCCAGAGATTAGCCCTTACATACATATAAACAAAAAAACAAACAAATGTTACCTCTTTATGATATTAATATAGAAAGAATATAGATAAAAGACAATTATTTAAATCTATATATCTAGGTATACAAATAAATAAAATTGAAGTGTCTGTTTATAGTGTCAAAATAACAACTTTTTACCAAATGTATATGAAAGTACGGTTACTTTTAACAAAAAACTTTTTTTGTTTTGTATACGTCTGATTGTTCCGGCTAAACTCCGAAACGGCTGGACCGAATTTGACGCGACTTTCACTGGCAGATAGCTGATGTTATAAGGAGAGGGTAACTACTTTTATTTGAGAAAAAAAAGAATTAGGGTTCGGCGCAAAAAAAAAAAACAGAAAATTTCCGACACCCACGCGGGCGAAATCGCGGGCATAAGCTAGTTTTGAATAAGATGTTAACTTAGTACCTACTACATTTCACACAACAAAAAATTAATTAAACCCACTGTCGTAGTTAAATATTGAAAATCGACTGTCAAATGCAAAAATTTTACAGCTGCTATCCAATATATTAATACAAAAGGTTTTTATTGCTTTTCATGTACTTCAACGAAGTTGTTATTATTCTATTTACACAAACAAATTGGTAATGTATTTGAATGCTTTGTCTGCTGTTGTTTGTTACTTGCTAAAATGAAATCGGATTTGGACCCTGCTATAATAATCATGATCCTACAATGAGCCCCACATGGACAAATATCACGCACAATAATTTGGGTTCGAAAAAATACTTACCTAGTTAATCTATTTGCACTTTTTTTTTGAGGATGGGAAATCATCAAATGACTCCTCCCGCTCTGGGTGGAGCAGGAGGGAGTGTCAGACTCTTACTGACTAAAACCCACCCGTGTTCCTTCCTTAGCCCTTTATGTTCCAGGGCAGCGGTAACCCTTTCGGACAATCCCGCTACCCTGGCAGGTTTCGGCCCTATCGGGCCCCGTCACTCATGCTGACATCTCTTTGAGGCGCGCGTGGAACACATACACGCCGTCCGGCACGGGCCTGGTCCTGATCGGACGGTGAGTTACCCATTACTCACCGCCCGCAGGCCCGCGCCTACGGTGGCCGGGAGTCGTCACGCGGCTCCCGACGCCCGGAGCGTCTCCCGCGGCGGCTGAGGCGTGAGGTGCGTTCCCTCGCCCACCCAGCCACCTCCTTCGCTAGCATGATTGCTTCGCAGAAGGAGGTGACTGCCTCCCACTCCCTCTCGCCCCGGACCATGGCTTGAACCAGGGCTGGACGCGAGAGGTCGCCGCCGCTGCCGATCGCCTCTACGAGGACTCGGCGGTGCTCTGCCCAAGCAGGGCATCTGCGGTGCTCTGCCCAAGCAGGGCAGGCATCTATTTGTACTTAGTTTAACAATTCTTTACTTTATTACCTACTCATCAGCTAACCATTTATAATATTTACATAATTTAGAAAGCTAACAGTCTTAAACTAATAATATGTACAAGTATATAAAAAGGAGGGGAAATAATCAAAGGGCGTCAAAAAATTCGTCCGCATCGCTGTCAATAGGAAACGTGCACAAAAGGCTTGAACGGCTGTTGAACGTTTGATTTGAATTTGAAAATTGATTTTTTCCAATTTTTTTCACTATTTTCAATTTTTTGGGCAGTCGCGCTTGGGGCCCGGGGTGCCGCGCATTTCTACTCAACTAAATGAAATGGTATCTTTAAATTTGCTTATACTTCAAGATTCGCAATCGTGGTCATGAAACGTTAGAGTAGGACGGTGCGTCTTCCGTATGAAATTTTTAAAATCTTTCTATTTTGTATCTTGTCGTCTCGCCCCTACGTTCTATAACCTCGCCTGCCACGAACGTAGGCACTTTTTATAAATCGTCTTTAAAAAAAAAGCGTGGTCGACATTTTAAGATACGACATTACAGTATCGAGCGCTTTCACAATAGCATGTTCCAGAATTACGGGATGGGACAATCAAGTTAGGGGCAAGTTAAATGGTAGACTGCACTTCGAGAATTAAACTTATCCTGACACTTGACACATCGTAAATCTTTATATTAGTCGCTTGCGACTTTTATTGTCTTATAGTATTGCTTGGATTCACAGTGTTGTTTTTCTGCTAATATATGTAGTACTAGCTGCGCCCCGCGGTTTCACCCGCATAAGTTTCGATCCCGTGGGAATATCGGAATAAGATGTGGTAATCCTGGTTATAAACTATATGTGCCGAATTTCATCCAAATCCGTTCAGTAGCTTTGGCGTGAAAAGGTAACAAACATCCATCCGTCCATCTATCCATCCATCCATACAAACTTCCGCGTTTATAATATTAGTAGGACAGTAGGATGCTGAAGCGTGGTATGTGTGGAAATGTCCCCAAAAACTGTTCAATTTGCGCCACGCGTGTGAAGTCTATTGACAAAAGATAAGAACATGATCTCTTTGAAATCTCTCTTCTGGAGGTAAAAAAAGCACAAGCAACATGTCATTAAGACTATCACTTGTCAATATTAGCCGAGTCTAAGTAGTGGCACTTTAAGCTAATGCTATGATGTCTGTTTGGCATTAATTGTAACCGCTACGATTATGTCTGCGTCGAATCTGAGACTCGTCATCAAACTCCATTCGTCAATGTTCATAAGCACAGGCCAGGTGGTCACGTGTATTTAAGTATATATGCGGCCAGAGCATGTGTCGCTTGGTCCATTGTTCCGGTACAGTACAGTTTTACTTGTTGTTGTGAAAATCGAGTGGCATGTTTGCAGCTCTTTACTAATGGATCCATATGGAATCGAACGGTACGAAGAGGGGGATGTCGCACTTAGCCCATTCGGCCATTCGTTAGTTAGGAAGGCCATCGTGTATTGCAACAACCAAGGTTGGTTTATGAAATGTGAATCTATAGGTACTATGGTCCATTCGTCGTCCATTAAATTCATGTTGTATCCGCGACTTATCAACAGGTCTCGGTTTCTCAGAAGCTGGCCTACCTTGAGCTGAGAGGCAAATGCAGGTAACGTGACAGCTATTTCTAGCAAAGGCAGTATTTCGACTGTGGTGGTGGGGTGTATTCTCATTGTAAGTGCGCTGCGAGTGTTGGGTATTTGGTCTCTGATGAAATGAACGCATAAATTATCGAATGTCCAAGCATCCACGTGAGCGGGAAAGGTATATAACAATGCCCTTAGTGCCACCGCCGTATCGATGAATGATGCGTTGGAGGTCTGCATGTGTGATACCATGTAGCTGACTGCTGGGGAATCCTTCGCGAAAGTGCTTCTTGTTCAAGGGGCTAATCCAGCTTGCCTTCTCTGCGGCGCAAAGTTCGATCCCTATGTATGCAGGTGTCTTGGGTACATTAAGTGGCGCGTCGAGTTGAAGGCAGTCAGGGAGACGTCCACCACGCGAAGTGGCCATGCGTTTTATCTTACTAGTTGGTGGAGCTTCTGGTGTACTGTCTACTATTGCATCTAGCAGCTCTAAGCTTGTTGCAGAATCTGTTAGTGAAGTGCGCCGTGCTGGTGGTGCGGACCTGTATTGCTCTTTCTGGATTGCTGTGAATTTGGTAGTCTTGTATTACATTTTTGGGCCATCTAGCGTATGGCATCGTTTGCCCTCCTTAATCAGTTCTACGACTGCATTTGTCCGTATGCGTAATGCCTCTCGCAAAACGTCAAATAATAAAGTAGCTTTTTCAAACCACTACTATAATGGGATAGTCATCATCAGTCTCCAGTCCGCTGTTAGACCTCTCCAATTGCACTCCATTCAGATTCTCGGCAACTCTCAACGACATTATTTTAACCCAACTCCCAGTAGTCATTCTTGCGAATTTTTCAATAATGGTATTAAAAGCAGAAATAAAATATGGTAACCGTTGACAGCCAGAGCCCACCAAGCTGCATACTAACCTTGAATAATAATAACAGGTCAATGTATCCAGGCGTCGAACGGACACTTAAGATTCTAAGCTTCAAGTATAATCACGACCATTACCATAAAGTTATCTTAGGATGAGCTCAAAAATGTATAAATTAGGGAATCCAGCACGATTCCCGCACATTCCGTGGCGTTAATCCCGCGTTTAAAACCCTACGTCTAAACCTCTTCACAGAACGTTTACGTGAAACTTTGGATTAATAAAATAAATGTTAATGTTCTGTTTTTGTGGAGATCAGCACGTCTCTTGTGATAAAGAGACGATATTTTTCTTTACTTTGGGCCCTAGTTCTATCTTCTAACCTAAACTCTATGATTGATTATTTATATATACTTACATAATTTATTGTACACCAGAACATACATTTAACACTACACAACATACAATGAGCGGCCTTATCGCTTTCCGCGATCGCTTCCAGACAACCTTGAAATGGACAGTGATTGGGTGGACATAAAATGAGGTTGTCATTATTGGTGCAAAATAATAAGTATATACATACATTATATTATAATAGATATATGTTTTATAATTCATGGAAAGCTGTAATGATGCAACTAAGATCTGTATAGTTTAGTCCTGTCAAATTAGTCAGCGTCTGACGTAAATTGACCTATTTTTAGTAGCAATGATCACGTCTAAACTGTCTATGGAGTATCTTAATTTGACAGGACTAAACTAATATTTATCTTCTGTCCTTTTCTAAATGAAATAGAAAGAAAAAGATGAACAGAACTTAAATTTAGTTTAGTTTGTGAACAAGGAAATCAGGGCCATAGCGATTAATGAAATAGAAAGAAAAAGATGCACTGAATTTTATTTTGTGAACAAGAGAATCGGCGCCATTGTGTATTTTACGACTTCCACGCAAACGAAGTCGTGGGAAAAGCTAGTAGATTACAAACTTTAGTTACTACCTATCATGTGTAATTCACTGCATGGGAAATACCTACTCTTCCCATGCGTCTCTTTTTTGCTATGCATTTCCTGATCGTACACAATCACCTTTTGTTACTATTTTCAGGAAATTTCAGAGTTAAGGATCCTAAAACAGTACCTCTGTATTCAACATTTCCGTCCATTCCAAATTAACACAATAACTGTTCATCAAACTATTGTGAACTACTCCTAAGTCTTACCTACGAACGTCAAGAAATACTTAGGCAAGGGTACGCGCAATCCTGCCCAGCGCAAACAATACAGAGCGCGGGAATTTGTAAGTCTCGGGAATTTTAGTCCGGGAATTTATAATTGTGAACACGTGACCCTTTGAACGTGGTCGTAGTGTACTGGTTAGCTATGTAGATTAGTAACGGGCGCAGCGGGGGCTGAGTTCTCAGGACAAGCTTATTACATCATTGTTAGACATACTCGTAAGCAAACAAAATAATGAAATATTATAAAATATTTATTTAGATTTTGTACATACATGAGATGTACCATATAGAAGGAAAAAACAAAAGATGTAAAATATTTTAAATTAAGAATAATAAAAATAAAATATAAAAAGAGGTTTTATACCTTCTTGTTGGCTCAAAGTAAAGTTGCCTTTCGAGTCACTTTGCAACGAAATTTGATGTAGTTTTCTCCATCATTTAGAAAATTTTGCCCGGTTTATGTGAAAAAACTTAGTTGAAAAAACCGGTCAAGTGCGAGTCGGACTCGCGCACCGGGGGTTCCGAACAAATTTGTAGGTATGTAATTAAAAATTTACGGTTTTCGCAATTTTTCCTTTATCTGTGCTATAAGACGTTGCTTCAAGATTCTGAGTTCACAGGAAGTAAGTACCCTGTAGGTTTTTGATTCCCTTGCGAGTGTCGATTTGCGGAAATTTGCGGCATAAACGGCTGTATCTTTTGATTGCGTTAGCTTAGAAGTTTGATTTTTCACAGCTCCAACGGTCAGTAGACCTGAGTATTTGATATAAATTCCAACTAGATACCTCCATGCGTTCCTGAGAAAAAGGGTCTTGACAGACAGACGGATGGACAACAACGTGATCCTAAGGGTTCCGTTTTTTCCTTTCGAGGTACGGAACCCTAAAAAGGTTTTCCCATACATATTTACGATATTCCAACGAGGTTCCAACTGCAAATGTAAGTTTATAATCGCAAAACCATTTTTTTTATGTGATAAAACTACAAATTAATGATTTTCGGACTTCTTTTATTGGTGCTGTGATACCTTGCTCCTTGAAAAATTTCAAGGTCAATCCTATTCGTTTTGATTAATTTATTTGAAAATGTCGCATAAATAAATGGCCATATTTTTTTGTTGCGTTGACTTCGTAGCTCGATTTTTTTAGAGCTATAAGGGACCGTAATATCGGATATTAATTTTTTAACTTGATATCTCCACCCGTTCCTGATAAAAAGGGTCTTGACGGACAGACAACGAAGATCTTCTAAGGGATTCGTTTTGTCCTTTTGAGATACGGAACCCTAACAAAAAAGAGAAGAACGAGCAGATAAAACTAGAGAGATTAAAAATTGCTCGCCTTTTTCGTGATTGTTTTCCTACTATTACTTATAATATTTTAATCGTAATTGCCATCATATTTTTATTTGTGCTCTTACATTTATTTATTATTAACACAAAGCATAGAGGCGTTCTGTCGCTTCACTCTCACAAAAATATCATAGTTTCATCCTATAGAAGTCCATTGCTACTCACAGACAACCATAAAAGGGACGAGAGTCCATATCCTTTCAAAACGTGACTCTTTTTTTCCCTACAAAAGCAACAAGGACACGCGAACGATATATATTTCCTTCTAAAGTACACTCTATGAGCTACGAATATCCCTTCAATGGTGGTGACCGTTCAGACTCCTCATTTAAACAGTATTTAATATTTATTCGTCCGCGGGGTTGCCAGTGGAATTGGATTTTTGCCTAAATTAACCTATAAAACACTGTTGTACGAGTGAATCGGGGATTATTGTTTTTTACAACCTAAATTGGGAATTTGTCGCTTGTGGGATATGAAAAAATGTTTCATTTGTCCGTAGCTGGCGAGAATATTCGTATGATCTTGGCATGTTATTTTAATTAAATCAATTACTAAATGCACATTTAGAAAAAAAATATATATTGTTTAATTCTGCACAAAAAAAAAACGTACTATGGGAGCTGTCGTGGCCTAGTGTTAATGGACCCGACTTACGAGTTGTAGATCATGAGTTCGAACCCATGCAGGCGCTTTACTTTGTGTAAATTATTTCATCACCACTGCTCTCAAAACGGTGAAGGAAAGCATCGTGAGGAAACCGGCATGTCCTAGAACCACAAATTCGAAGACATGTGACATCCACAAACCCGCACTGGGCCCGCGTGGTGGATTATGACCCACTCCCTCTCACTGAGAGGAGGCCTGTGTCCCAGCAGTGGGAACATTATATGCTGATTATGTAAAACGTACTATTATTATTATTATTTGGTTAGACACACTAGCAGCTAATTAGCTGATCCGTGTGTATCATATAAGAGGTACGCACATAAGTATAACATAATATTCTGAAAAACAATTTTTCCATGCATAATTATAAAAATACCGCTCTTGAGAATTCCATCAAACTTCAGCTTAACCTCAAGCCGCCGCCGAACAAAATATAATGGCGAGCTGGGAATTTTTTCGGCAATTTATCAATAGTTGGCAACAAGCGGCCTTTGCTAACCAATATAACCCCTTACGGAACCCTTTTACAAAATTTATTGTACAGCCTCCTTAAGGAATTCCTGCGCGGGATAAATAAAAAAAAAATCTAAAGGCACCATATTCCATTTCGCATACGTTAGATTATAATAAGAATATTTGTTTAGAGTTACAGAGGAAACGTTCGGGGGGACGTATACGTTGTTCAAAGTATAATAATTATACCTTAGAAGAGAAATGTCGTTGTGGTAGAAAATTTTGTATATATATGTTCATGTGCAGTCTTAATTCACGCAAATTTTATTTTTAATAGAAGTCGGAGCTGTTTTATTATAAACATGTACATATGTTGTACTTGTGAAGTGGGTACGTATGGGAAATGAATCGAAAGACGATTTCTTCAACAACTTGTTATAATGACCAAAGTCCAAACGTAAGAATACATATAAAATTTGAAGAACGGAACGTGAAAAGTCTACACAAGGAATAGAAGTCCTTAATTCTAATATTTATGCAGTATAAAACAGTAACGAAAAATATATTTCCATTGACATAAAAAACCTAATGACATTGACGTTGACAGTTGACATGACTAGTGACCACAGAGCACCGACGCTACGCTCGTATTTTTTATCTATCTATACATGCTCGTATAATAAATTAAAGTCACTTTTCGTTTGTTTCTGTGTGACCACGTTGTTCATCTAAAGAACGCTACTAATTTTGATGCCATTTTCATCATCATTTAGAAAACTCAAAGAGGAAGGTTTATGTGTAATACATAAATATTAAACACGTGGATGTTGGGACGGGTTGCAAGTTACCTGTAATTTATAATTAGATATAACATAAAATATGGTATGGCTCTTTTCTAATAGGTAATTACCTGGGACTAAGAATTTCTTCAAGCAAGCATTGTCTGGTTTAAGAAAATAAACACTAAGTTCCAATAACTTCCCAGCGATAGCACTAGGAAGTGGTGAAGGGCGGGCGTTTTTGGGGGACTGTCTTTTGTAATTTCGACGTTCGAAAAGTACTGATTCACAGCCTCATTTGAATAAATGACTTTTGTTTTGGATTTTGAACAAATAATGTTGGCGTGAAAATAAATTCGTTTGCTAGTGTTGGTTGCTTTTATCCAAGGTTGTCCAACCGTTACTCAGGGTAATAAATATACATTAACCGCTCACAGAACGATTCGATGTGGGAGACTTGTTTTTAAGACTTTTCTAAGGATCGTAACACACGACTCGTAATAAAACGTAAACATTTTCGTTCTGAAAAGGCAAATATTAAATAAAACTTGTATGTATTACATGCTTAAAACCGACAATCTACGGCGAAAAGATATATTGTTATCTTCTATAGCAGGTACTTCATAGTTTTGGTAGAATCGGTTTTTACAGAAAAAGCGAGAACGGTAAAATTGGTATTGCCAAGAATCCTCGTGATAAACATTGCCGTCGCGTCGGTAAGAGCATAAAATAGCGAAAAAATCAGAAAAAAATATTTGTAGTCCATTTTTAAGTAAACGCTAATGCGACTTTCGAATAATCAGGATAAATGTTCATTGTAGCATGAATGCGGCGCCGAATCTTATCGAGTCAGTTGGTAACGGCGAGAAACGCGATTGTAAATGCGAAAGTAGAGAATTACGAGAACTGTGAACTTGTGATAAAGCTCTCTTTTTTACTTAAAATAACCATTTATAACTTCCAGTCTTGAAACTCTCGATTGGGTGACCTCTAAACTCAATAAGAAATACATTGAAAGGAGGTAGGTACCTTCTTATTTTATCTACTTAGTGGGTTTTCTTATTTTACACAGATAGTCTTTTAAAATAGTTATGGCTGATTTTTTAATAGTCAGTTAACTTTTATCTGATTAATAATAAAAGCCGTCTGCAATTCTCAAATAAAAGATATATCACAATTGTTTTTTTTTTGTAAGCGTTTCTTTTTCTGCATCAGTAACATTATGACAATTTATTTTTTAGTAGGCAATGGCGCCGGTTCCCTTGTTTACAAACTAAACTAAATTTAAGTTCAGTGCATCAATTTCTTTAATAAAAGGACAGAATATAAATACTAGTTTAGTCCTGTCCAATTAAGATACTCCATAGACAGTTTAAACGTGATTAAAAACATGGCGAATAAAAATACGTCAATTTACGTCAGGCGCTGGCTAATTTGACAGGACTAAACTAATATTTAACTTTATCTTCTTAAAAGATGCACTGAACATAAATTTAGTTTAGTTTTTAAACAAGGGAATGAGCTCTCTCCTTCCACCTCTCTCTTTCCAGAGCTGTCAAAGACCAAATAAAATTAATAAAGTAAATAAATAAAGTTCTTTCCTCAAAAGACCACCTCAGACATCGACCTACATGGTCTTCATATGATCTGACCAAGATTATGTCTGGACTTTAAAAGAGACTGTGACGTCTGAGTTTGTTTCGGCCTTTCTTCTCAGACTAGTCAGATAGGAAACGCCGACCTCATCTAGTTTTAAAATATGATTGACGTGTAAAAGTGTTTGTACAAACCTACTTACAAAATAAAATCATTTATCATTTATCAATATCTACGAATTTTAGATTTCCAACAAACTCTTTGAGATCCTCTTGAACCTGCCCACAAAAAACCTTGTATCTTTATTTTATGGCCAGATTAGAAACAAACAGATTGTATATTTATGCCGAGTTGATCGACGAAGAAACCGCGCTCGCCGTCCGCCATCATTATGAATTTTACATTGTAATTCATAACTCAATCGATACCTATCCAGCGAACAACAGGCGAGAACCAAGTGCTTTCCCGTGTCACTCCTTACAAAAAGTAGCTTTCAATAACTTGGACACAATACCCCCATTCAATACTTGCCCAAGTTTTTTTAACGGCTCAATTAATTGCCTGTATTGTTTACATCTTTTGTTATAACCAAAGTTTTGGTAATGGTGGAAGCGGATACAAAAATTAATCATAATGTGCAAATTAATTGTTAAAGTTTTTATCGTTGTTCGTTCACTTGGCTTATCGTTCGTTGCTCAATTTCGTTTCTACATTTCTTACTAGTGCGCTTGGTATTTAGTACAGACGCCAGCACATCAAGCTACTACAATCTGTCAAATTTCTTTAATAGATTTTCAACTTTATTTCTGAAGCATTAAGGTCCAAGGTTGATTGGAAAAATTTTACACTTTCGGGTACCTTGACCTGCTAGCGTCTGTGCATCAAATTCCACAAACGATGGAACACTTATTATCATGTCCTACGTGCCCTTACAGGAACTGATAGACGCTAGTGATGTCGCTAAACACGCAGCCGAATTCTGGGTTGAGTCCAGTTTCATTGCCATCGACACGCTATGAAGAAGAAGACTACACAGAGGGTCTTATTAATGAAAATTATGATCACTAAAATATTTTATGTCCCTCAACAGGACAAAGGCCTCCTTACTTCTCCCATTTATCTCTATTTATCTTCTAGGACTAATCTTTGGGAAGAGAGTCGAGTACTTCCCGCCATTTCCTCCTTTCTCATAACGCAAACCCTCGTTGAAAAAATATTACCTACTACCATGTGTACAGTAGCTGCTTTCTGCTTACTTTCATCATAATTATACAAATTATAGAAAGCAAATTCCCGTAACAAAAACGTTAAAATCATGTCGCAATCGTATCTCAGCGACAATCGGCACGGTTGGCGCAGTGGTTAAGCGATTGACTGCTGCGCTGCGTGTCGCGGGTTCGATTCCCGCACGGAACAAATATTTGTATGACCTACAAGTAGTTGTTCCGGGTCTGGCTGTTTGTGTTTGTAAACGCATCCACAATACAGGAGAAATTTCCTAGTGTGGGGCAATGTTTAAAAAAAAAGAAAACACATATACAGACACATATAATCAATGTCAAAAACTTTAGAAAAAAAAATAATTAAAATTGTACAGACGCCAGCAAATCAAGCTACTACAGTCTGTCAAATTTTTTTAATAGATTTTCAACTTTATCGCTAAAGCATTAAGGTTCAAGGTTGATTGGGAAAATTTGACAGTTTCGGGTAGCTTGACCTGCTGGCGTCTGTACATATTTTCAACCGATTGAGACTGAAATTAGAATGCAAACGTTCTTAATAATACCTCCGGGAATTTTCTCTCTGTACTCGTCAATCCATAGCCCTCTATTTGTATTTTCAAGTCAAATCTAAACACGAAGCCATCGTTCGCCTCCCAAGTTATGCGATAACTTTGACAACATGGTCGACATTAATTGTATTCAGATGCGAGACAGCTAATGCTTGCACTATACAGTGTTTATTTACTCAGCAACGTAAACTAACGACGCGGCGTCTAGTACTGTCGCAAGATTTGCTTAACAGGCAAATATTAACAAATAATGCTTTTGGAGACAGCCATTACCCGGCGGAATTTGTGTCGCTGAAAATGAGTCGGGAAAATTATGTCGATTATGTCGGACACCGGGTGTTACGATACAACGTTATTTCGGTGACTGACGAGTGACGTAACTACTACTACACTCACTATACTACTATGTCTAAGGGCCCGTTCACACTTACCACAACTACACCACATCGCAGTGACAAAATGTTGGCAAGCAGTGATTATGTGTGAATAGTGTCGCTGCAACTTCTTGCAATTGCGTTGTGGTTACGTTGCCGCTAGTGTTTGCAGACAGATCGACTCCGGCTGTGAAAGTGTCGTCGCGTCGACGCAACGTTGTGGTTGCGTTGGCCACAACGCCGCCTTGGTGTGGTTGGTATCGGGCTACACGGTTGATTTTAACAGCCAAATATGGTCCGTGTGAATAGACTATACATTTTTATACAAATTAGCGCCCGTCCGCGTGGTGTCGCTGTGGGTGTGTGCCAATAACAAATATACAAAAAAAAAAAATTATCCAATTTGGTGCAGTCGGTCGGAAGTTATGCGCGGACATACATTTCGGTAATTCATGTTTATTTATATAGATAATAAAGCTGATGAGTTTGTTCTTTTGTTTATATTTATTAGCATATAGATTTAATGGTATATTCTGCGATTTCGGTGATCTCTCCAGTTCTGGAGCCATAGAGTGCGTTTCTCCTGAAGGCCAATTCTCGTAATCTAAAACGTTCAAAATCTAGTCGCAGTCTCATCTCGGCGACAAACAAATGTCAAACACTTGTCAAAATGTATGGAAATTAGACGTATTTTGACAGAATTACCCCTCTAGTCTGCTCCCACTATCGGTATCTCGGTTTACTCGTGCAAAGCTTTGGCAAGTCGATCGGACTGTTAAGCACAGAATTACACTAGATGAATGGAATGGAGGCACGTCACGGGAACAATCTGTGACTCCCGCATTCCCCTCAAAAATTAAGGGGAAGATTCATAAAACAATTGTGAGACCTGCTGTCCTATATGTATCAGTATATTGGGCCACAAAAGGAATTTCATGCAATTGCCTTTCATTCAGGCAATTTCATGGAATTGAGATGAGAATGCTAAGAGGGATACTCGTATGTGGCGTACCGCAATGGATAGAATAAGAAATGAGTATATAAAAAGGGGTTTCAAAATGGTTAATAAGATACACAAGTATTTAACATTCAGGACTCAAAAAACGCTATGTATACAGTCGACGTTTGACGTTCGAAAAGTGCTGATTCTCAGCCTAATTTGAATAAATGACTTGATTTAGATTTTTGTCGTGAACAGGAATGGGTTAATATCCTCCTGGTGTTACGAGGACTAAAACACGGTGACTCGATTAATAGTGGACTGTATTAACAATATAAATTTAACGAGAAGAAAAACAACGGTAACAAAGGAGTATGCAAGCGCTCAGTAGCGTGGACGATGACGCAGTGTTGTGCCGGGCGGTGCGCGCCCGCACGTCGAGCCCCCTCTCCGCGACCGCTGCTCCCCGCGGTCGCCCGGCGCGGCGTGATATTCTCGACATGCTCCCGGCGTTGAAGACTTGTCTTCAATGGTTATACTGGAAGAGGGCAGATGGTGTTGTAAGCGCGTCGGACTATTCCCCTTTTCGTTTTTATGTCTGCGACTCTGCTTATGCCGTCCCTCCCAGGTATGAGACGTACGATACGACCCAGTGGCCACATCAATGGTGGTGTCTGTTGCTCCTTGAGTACCACCATGGCTCCCTCTTCAAGCATCCCAGCGGAGTCCGTCCACTTGGTTCTCTGTTGGAGGTAAAAGATGTACTCGTTAGAGAATCTGTTCCAGAACTGTTGCTTCAGGTGCTCAATGCGCTGGAAACGTTTTAGGCTGGAGATGTTCTGGTTGATGACTTGCGGATGCGGCAGGGATGTGAGAGATCGTCCAATAAGGAAATGGGCAGGAGTTAAGGGGTACAGGTCTGATGGATCAGTGGAAAGAGGAGTGAGAGGACGAGAGTTTAGTATTGCCTCAACCTGAATCAGACACGTAGACATCTCTTCGTAAGTGAGATGTGCGAAGCCTAGTATGCGTCTTAGGTGATGTTTTATGGATTTTACGGCAGACTCCCATAAGCCACCGAAGTGTGGGGTGTATGCCGGAATAAAATTAAAATTGATACCTGTGTCTGCCATTTCTGATGAATAGTCCTGTTTTAATATGCCAGCTATTTCGTTACAGGTGCCAATAAAGGTTGTACCATTGTCGGAGTAAATGGTCTTTGGTTTACCACGACGAGCAATGAACCTATTCAGTGCTGCAATAAAGGCATGTTTTGTTAGATCTGAGACAAGCTCCAGATGAACCGCCCTGGTGGCTAGACAGACAAAAACACATATGTAAGATTTGACTAATCTGCATCCTCTACCTTTGCGGTCGGCTAGGAGGATGGGTCCGGCATAGTCTGTGCCAGTCTCTAAGAAAGGAAACTCTAACTGAACTCGTTCCTTAGGCAAGTTACCCATGATAGGTTGAACTGTTCCACCGTTGAATCGCTGACACTTTACGCACTTATGGACAGTTGATTTAGCAAGGTTTCTACCACCCAACGGCCAATACTCATGTCTAATTGTGGCTAAGAGCAGCTGTGGACCAGCATGGAATAAGCGTAAGTGATAGGTATTAAAAAGAAGTTTAGCGAAGCTATGTTTGCTGCAGATAATGATAGGGTGCCTGACATTATAGTCATAGTAAGAATTATCTAATCTGCCTCCGACTCGTATAATACCAGACTCGATAAAGGGTGATAATTTCTTAAGGCGATTTTTATTTGGTAATGGTTTACCTAATGAAAGTAGCTCGTGCTCTTCAGGAAACATTTCCCTCTGAACTGTTTTAATTATAAAATCAGCGCTGTAGGACAACTCTGAGTTAGTAAGAGTAAGACTGTGACTATGTATCCTTTTAGAACGATTAATGAATCTAAATACGTATGCTAGTAGACGTTGTAAATGTAAATAGTTAGATGAATTATTGATTAAAGTAAGAAATGACTTATTGTGTATATCTGTATTAGGATTAGTGACAGGTAATGATTGATTATTCATGTTAATAGAATGTGACTTTAATAGTTCGGGTAGTGCTGTGTTCACATCTGTGTGAGGCGTTGAAGGCCAAAGAGCTGGGTCTGTAAGTAGAAATGAAGGCCCCGACCACCACATGGAAGATTGACCTATGAGGTCAGCGCTTAGACCACGGGACACAAGATCTGCAGGGTTGTCCTTGGACGGCACATAACGCCAGGTGTAAGCACCAAACCCTTCCCGTATCTCCGAGACTCGATTCCTGACGAACGGCTTAAGCGAGCCAGGTGAAGCAGACAGCCAACCTAAGACAATCATTGAATCACACCAAAATATGCATTTGTCAGGTTTTAGTGTCAACGATTCCAGTACTTTTGTACACAACCTGGTCCCTAATAAGGCACCACAAAGCTCTAGCCTTGGGATTGTGGTAGACTTGATAGGTGCGACCTTACTTTTGGAGGTGAGCAGATGTGTATGGACGGTGCCGCTGCTAGCTACAGAACGTATATATATGCAAGCTCCGTAAGCCTTTTCTGACGCATCTGTAAAAATATGCACTTCCACGGATAAAGGGCTGTCACATACCACCCAGCGTGGTATGGTGAGATGATTCAGCTGTGGTAAAGTCTGTATGAACTTCAGCCACAACTTTTTAATGTCTCTATTAACCTCGTCGTCCCATGCACACTTGTCTATCCATAATCTTTGCAATATTATCTTGACCTCGATAATACACGGACAGACAAGACCAAGAGGATCGAATACTTGCGCTATTGTGGAAAGTATGTGTCGTTTTGTGATTGTAGCATCGGTGTGTTTAGGTATATGAATGGAGAACGTAAGACAGTCAGTAAGACAACGCCAATTGAGACCGAGGGTTTTACTTGGTTCGTCAATACTCAGGCTGACTGTGTCAGGTGTGTCTGTATGTGTTGTTGTGGATGAATCAAGTGTGTTTGTAGTGATTGCCTCAAGTATTTGAGCATTGTTAGACTGCCACTTGCGAAGATTGAGTTGTGCAGTCTTAAGTATGCTAGTAACATCTGTACACAGCGATATAGCGCCCTCTATAGAGTCACTTCCCGATAGATAATCGTCAACGTAAAAATCGTGCTGTATGGAATGTTGTGTACGTGTGTGTGTTGCCTCCTTTGCTAACTGAGACAAACATCGTGTACTAATGAACGGGGCAGACGCTGTTCCGTAAGTGACAGTATTTAATGCGTACGTTTTAAGTGGTAATGATGGATCAGTGCGCCACAATATCTGCTGTAGAGATCGCTGCGATTCGTCAACTAAGATTTGTCGATAGAATTTTTCAATGTCTGACGATATGACGTATTTATGCTGCCGAAACCTCAGCAATATGGATATTAAGTCATCCTGGACTACTGGTCCTATGCTTTGAATGTCGTTAAACGACTTACCCGAAGTTGTGACGGCTGATGCGTCGAAGACAACTCGAAGCTTGGTCGTTGTACTGGACTCTCTGAAAACACCATGATGTGGAAGGTAATATACCTGAGATGAAGAAGGCTGAGATACTTCGCTCATGTGACCTAATGCTTCATACTCCTGCAAGAACCCTGCGTATCGATGCTTGAGTATTGGGTCTCTATCAAGTCTACGCTCTAACGACAGAAAGCGACGTTTAGCCATCTCAAAGGAGTTACCCAATGCTTCAGGGGATTCCTTTAGGGGGATGGTGACTACGAAGCGGCCATCAGCATTACGCCTAGTTGTGCTTATGTAGTTCTGTTCACATGCTCGCTCTTCGGATGTGAGATTGAACTTAGATGAGATGGAGTCAAGTTCCCAGAATCTTGAGAGATCCATGGGTGCTTGTACGTGTGTGTTGTGCTTTTTATGCGCGAACATACACACTGATGAGTTAGTTATGTTTGGTTGAGGTATGGCACCTGATATGAGCCATCCAAGCTTAGTCTCGAAAAGCGTCGGCATATGCCTACCTAACTGTATACGATTGCGACCGATCACACTCCAAAAGATGTCGGCTCCAACAAGTATGTCGATGGAGGATGGAACATTGAATGATGGATCAGCCAGACTTATGCCTGCTGGTAGCTGCAAGTCACTTAAGTCTAAGTATGTATGAGGTATATGAGTGGTTATATTGGGCAAGACAAAACAATCAATGTCAATGTTATAAGACCCATCACACGATTGTAAATGCAAAACACAAGATTGCGTAATGGTAGACACTTGACTGTTTATGCCTGCAACGTGTGAGCTTACACTACGAATAGGTAAGTGTAGCTTACCACAAAGGTCCTTAGTCACAAAATTTGCCGTGCTTCCATTGTCAAGTAGGACTCTGGCGCTGTGCGGCATCCCGGAATGGTCCGTGACTCTTACCGATGCTGTGGAAAGCAATACATGACGAGATGAAAAATCATGATTAGTGCCAGCTAAAGTTATATGCTCCCTATTGGAGCTAGGATCATCATCATGAGAATGCAACATTGTATTATGCCTTTTTTTGCAATACTTGCAGTGACCAAGTGGACAAGTGGCCTCTAAATGACCTGGACGTAAACAATTCAAACAAAGTTTGAATTCTTTCGCTTTAGATACGCGCGCTGCAATTGTAAGCGCCTTAAATTGATCGCAACTAAATATGTAGTGACTTTGTTTACACAGGGGACATGAATTATTAAATTTCCCCTTACCCGATGATGCAGAGAAGCTTTTTGGTTTACTGTGCGATGACTCTGACTTCGGTTTTAAGCTCTTAGCCTCTTCAAGCGTTTCTAAAAGATTGCATCGGTTAGAAATAAACTTAGTGAAACTGTCCAAAGATGGATACTCAGTCAGAGTATTCCTATGTTCTTCCCACTGTCTGCTAGTAACCGGGTCCAACTTTGATGCCATTAAATGTATAATGATTTCACCCCAATGCTGTACGAACAGCCCTAGCGTTGCTAGTGATCTTAAGTTCTTGCTGGTTACATCAACAATCTGGCGTAAACCCTGACTACCCTCGCTTTGAAGTGGTTCCACATTAAATAAGGCTTGAATGTGATTATTTATTAATAATTGCTTGTTGTCGTACCTCTCACACAACAATTGCCATGCATTGTCGTAGTTGTCCCCTCTGAAATCTAAACTTTTAATAACAAGTGCTGCGCTGCCATTGAGTGACGAGCGTAGGTAGTGAAATTTATTGATATTATCTATGCTTTTCTCCTCATGAATCAATGAAATATAAATATCCTTAAACTCTAACCAATCCTTATAGCCGCCGCTAAAGTGGGGTAAATTTATTTTTGGAAGTCTAACATTATTATGTCTAGTAACCACTGAAAGTGTCTCACTGGAGCTTACCTTAGACGCCAGTTGAGCGCGATGCTGTGACAGAAGCGCGCGAGCAGATGCTAGCTGCCTGTAGTAATTGCTCTCGAATTGCTCACGTTCTAAAAATTGCTCGTCGGGCTTGGCAGACAAGTACTCCAATTGACTCTGAAATTGATCATAGGTGGCATATAAGGTAACCATTTTCTCAATTCTTATCTCTAACTCGACAAGTTGTTCCTCACTAAGTTGTTCGCAAGATTTAGTGGTAGTTATGAAAGTTGTGAATTGAGTAAGCTGCGATTTTACTGAGGCACGCTTTTTTGTAAGCTCCTTAATCTTCATTTCTTCAGCCATGGCCAAATAGGAAGGCAAGCGCTAAAGGAAAAGCAAGTAGGCAAGAAAAAAAAATTGTTTGAAGAATAAATGCTAATAGCACTGAAATGTACTGTTATAATGCGCCTGTATAACAGCAAAGAGAAAACAGCTGATCGATGAGGCGTTGCTATTCAAAGCCGGTAGGCGGTTGGATAAAAAAAAAAATATTTGAATTTAAAATGTCAAACTGTCAAGAGGAAAAAAAAACATGTAGGTATTTATGGCAGTATATCATTAATGTTACAACTAGATTAATAAGCACTCATAACTAATTATTAGGTAATGGAAGGAATTCTACTTTAATAGGACAAATCTACTTGTGTGGGTTGTAAGTTGACAATGAACAAAAATTGAAAATGACAACACCGAATGAAAATGTATGATTGATTCTACTGGATAAACAAGCTAATAGGTAATGTTATGCGGTATGCAGTAATCACTAAGACGAATAAGTATCTACTAATGTATGATTCACTGGTCTAAAGCACTATCTACTACTCTTGTGGAATGAAAGTTAGTGAATTATGTACACATGTTAGTAAGGTTATGGAAAGATCTCACAAAATCCGTTGACTGCTAGTCCAAACTGAACGTCTTCTTGGTTCCAATGGATTGCTATGCTCTCGGGCTCTGCTTGGGCTGCTACGCTGCGATGACCCAGCTACGATGACCACTGTAGAACTGCTTGCTCCAACAAATGCGCCTCTTTACAAAAGGTGCCAAAAATGATGACCGAAGACTGAATCAGGTTTGCACGAAGGGTGAGAAGTCGTCTTGATCTTGAAGTCGTTTTCTAACGGCCGTTTTCAAATTTGAGAAAAAACCGCTTGTCATTCCCAGCAACTGGTCAATTACACGTCGAAGGACCATGAACAGGAATGGGTTAATATCCTCCTGGTGTTACGAGGACTAAAACACGGTGACTCGATTAATAGTGGACTGTATTAACAATATAAATTTAACGAGAAGAAAAACAACGGTAACAAAGGAGTATGCAAGCGCTCAGTAGCGTGGACGATGACGCAGTGTTGTGCCGGGCGGTGCGCGCCCGCACGTCGAGCCCCCTCTCCGCGACCGCTGCTCCCCGCGGTCGCCCGGCGCGGCGTGATATTCTCGACAGTCGTTATTTTGTGATCTTTCACCGCTTTCTTAAGAAGCCAAAGCTTTACGGACATCGATACTAGCCACATTGCTACTGCACACTACAGCCGGAGCGATCGAAGGCAGCGGCAAACATTAAAATGGCACATCGCGCATTTTTATTCGCTCGCGATAAGGATGCGCGATCGCGTGCATCCACCACACGTCCGCGTGAAGCGTCTTTATTACGGCTATATTCTATTCTGTACGTTTTAAGGCGATTCGCTATCTTATTCTTTTGGCTTAGTTTAGTATTTTCTACGGTGAGACTGATTTAGTTTAAGGCTTGAATTAATCTTGAAATACATATACACCGTGTTCTTCACGTTATTCATAAACTTTGGCAAACGCTTCTATAGCTTTTACAAATCAAATCTAACAAAGGAAGTTTTACTTAAAAAGGCTTCGTTACAAAGATGGCCAGCCCAGTCCCACTTCAGCTTTGCGACTTTTTGAGCAACGTCAATAATCTGTGTTTAATCTCCATTGCACGTGGGCAAACCTTGAGTTTAGACGTTTGAATGTTTGTCAAAGACCAAGTCTGGGATCCATAGGTCAGAATGGGAAGGATGCACATGTCCATAACTTTTCGCTTTAGTGTCAAAGGCAGATTACCCTTCATAAACTCTTTCATGGACCAGTAGCTCTTTCAGGCATTTTCGGTTCGTCTCAAGACTTCCTTGCTTGTCTGGACTAAAAAGAGACTAACTGGCCCAAGTAGGTGTATTCATGGACATATTGCAATTCTTCACCATTCACTCTGATCCTATATTTAGTGGTGTTTGACATCAGCTTGGTCTTCGACATGTGCATCGCCAGTCCAACCTCAAGGCTTGCATCACTGAGTTGGTTTATAACATAAGCTGTGTGTAACAGCTGTGTATACACGGTGTATAATAAAGTAATTTTTTTTACTGCGTTTTTGGTGGTTTTAAGCGTGACTGTTGAGTCAATGTATGGCCCCCGGTTCAGTTAAGTTCTAGTTGGGTTTTCTGGATTTGGAGTCAAATACTTCAACGAATTTTATAAATAAATAATAACCAGTGTTCTGAATGAAAGGCATCTTTTTATCATTTAAACATCACAAAATAAACACCAAACCTGCGTTTATATTTTATACTAAATCTTCAAGCAAAACCTTCAAAAATAAATCATTTTAAAAAACGTCAACATCAAAGCAAAGTTATAAAATACCTATGGGAAACCCTCACAAAATGCTAAGTGGGGTTCATTGCCAGTAGTCCATTGGCAGGCATCCTGAAACACTACGAGGATGTCCCCGCCCTCTCCTCGATGACAGCGGCATCGTACATCAGCATAGTGATTAGGCTAGAATACGTTGCCACAGACATAGCCTTTAACCCATGCATCCGCGCCAGCACCTATCACCTGCCGATACTATCCTCTTCTCCCTTGAAGAGTCCCTTGCGTAGGGAAAAGACCTTTCATGGTCTGATATCATGGGGCCATTAATAGCCGCATCAACAAACTTCATACTGTTTTCTATCTGTGTTGATAGTTTTATGAGAGGTTCATTAAGCAT
The DNA here is from genome assembly GCA_951799955.1 of Apamea anceps. NCBI lineage: Eukaryota > Metazoa > Arthropoda > Insecta > Lepidoptera > Noctuidae > Apamea > Apamea anceps. The sequence goes on from OX637509.1 coordinate 2,911,790, forward strand.
GGTTTTTCTTGATGTGGAGCAGCTGTAACGTGATGGTATTATGGCAGATCTATTTGTTATGCCACACTGTTGTCTAATAGCTGTGCAGCTAGCTTTCCCAGGTATAGCGTCCTGCTTTGTTATAGCTAGAGTTATATGGAGAAAACTAGCAGCGATGCGGCTCAGGATGATGTCTTTTGACATTCAAAAGTGCCTTTTATGTGCCTTTTTGAAATAAATGATTTGACTTTGGATAGAATTTCCGAGGGGCGGCATCCTGATCATCGTCGCTTTTAATTGAACACGTTGCCATTTTGGCACTAATGGCAGTTTTGGCATCCTTTCCAATAGTTTTGAGTATTTTAAACAGGTTGTTGCCTCTGACTAAGAAGAGAGTGGACAGCAGTTGCACGTCCTGAGCCAAGACACATCTCTTAGGTGTAATGTACTCCAGGCCATCCGCACTAAATGTATAAACCTCAGTGCTAGTTGATTTGTCGCTACCTTTGGCCATCACTATGATGGTTGTCTGTGGGTTAAATCCATCATAAGCGACCACTTTAGGTTGTTAAACTCTTGAAACAGTTCTCTGACACAGCTCTTTAACAGTCCTCTGACACAGCTCTTGAAACAGTCCTCTGAAACAGCTCTTGAAACAGTCGTCTGACACCTTCACTGTGATTGCATCTAGGACGATATGTCGCAATTCAACCTCCTGAATAAACCCGCCCACTTCCTTGGTAATTGTTGGCTACATCTTTTCTATCATCATTCAAATGGATGGAAACAACAATCCATTCGGAAGCCATCTTTGTATTATTCTCGTCAATGCAGCTTTCGTAGCTATATTGTGATGAAGTGCTACTTTTGTCTGGAAACGAAGTCTATGTGAAATTGACATTTATTAAACATTTACTGTGCTTTTTTTTTTTTGAGGATGGGCTCTGGGTGGAGCGGAGGGAGTGTCAGACTCTTACTGACTAAAACCCACCCGTGTTCCTTCCTTAGCCCTTTATGTTCCAGGGCAGCGGTAACCCTTTCGGACGATCCCGCTACCCTGGCAGACATTTACTGTGCTTCCACCATATTTTGAAACTTCATAGCGGCGCTTCTTGCAAAGCGAAAAACAAGAATATGTCGAATCCAGTACATTTTCATGCTTATATACTGAGCGTACTGTATAACGCATAAAAATCCTATATAATTTACTCTCGGTGCATTTGGTACTATACTTCGTTCCACAGCCCGTTGGCAGATTCCAAGTGCGGATTTTTGACGCTTTTTGGAGACGAAGGTGTAACTAGTTGTCGAATAAAGAAGATGGATGGATTGTAGTAAGTAGAGGTCTGTGTGTATGACATCGTCTATTCTTACCCCGATACCGAAAACCTGAAACCCGAACCTCCAGAACTTCGAACCTGGGAGTACTCTTGTACAGGGAATTTCAGGTTTCGTAAGATTCGCTACCGAAGACGGGGCTTGTCACGCCAGAATTGTGGAATGCGCGACCGGATGCCACCGATCTTATATATTATATCGAGACTATAAAAAAATATAAGAACATGTAATTTCGAGACAAGGAGTGCTAGAGAATTAAATCAAATCCAACACTGGAGTGTGGTAACGTTGCCAATCGACTAGAGCTATCTGAGACACGTTCCTAATCACAATTCCCGTAATTAAAAGCATCTCAGCGACAGATTGAGACTGAGATCAGACTGTGAACATTCTTAAAATTACGAGAATTTCCCCTTTTATTGATAGCTCTACGTTTATGTATGGATGTTCTTATTAAACTCAGATCAAAAGTGGTTCAAACTAACAACACACCAAGAGCTTCTACTGTTACTTGTTTTACCCAATTTTCCTGTTCGATATCTCTATCTATTAAACTAGTGAGGCGCCCGCTAATGGTGTGCTAAATCTCTTTCCTTGTATGTCATTACGTCCAATAATTTACGCTTACAGACCTGAACTACTCTTTGAAATGTAGGTAGGTACTCGTATCTATTTAGATCGTGTTTGAGAATATTCATTAATTTAACTATACAGGGTAGAACAGACCCATCACGTATCCGACATCTACGCACTCTGTACAGTCGCCAGCACATCAAGCTACTACAATCTGTCAAATTTCTTTAATAGATTTTTAACTTTATCGCTAAAGCATTCAAGGTTCATTGGGAAAATTTGACAGTTTCGGGTAGCTTGATGTGCTGGCGCCTGTACATCAAACTAAGTAACGTAATCAAAAATATTTGCTGAGATATGACTTTTTATTTTTGGTGTGAAAAACCGCTCTTACGGTAGCGCGCACTGTAACGCACGCAAACCTTTTTCCTGCTTGATGTTGCTGCTGTAAATGTAGACCTGTCAAATGTCAAAACTGTTGCGTTAAATCCATAGAAGTAGTAAGTACTACCGCCCAACTACTAGTAGTTTAGTCAAAATTCAACTATGGTGTAAAAGAATTTTGTGCTCTGTTTTGCTTCACGGGAATTTGGTATAGGTTCAAATTCAATAATCATCTAGATCCTCGATTTTTGAAAAGACCACAACTTTTTTTTTGTATATTACTAGGACAACCGAGTATACCGTAATGAATGAAATATTATAATTTTATTTCTAACATTCTAGGAAAGTCCGCGTACAAGAGAGGGGCGGCCATAATTGTTTTATTAAAGCATTCCCATGACCTAAAAATGCAAATTAACTTTTATTAATTGCAACCCTGTTGGCTAAACAGTGTTTCTTTTTAATTAAAAATACGCATGTAGTGCGCTGTAGCTTTTTAAATTCCTCGTTTTTAATTTTCTTTCGTAAAGTTTACGGCACGACTTTAAAAAATGACTGGCAAAAGTAAACTTTTATAGCGTATCTTACAGTTTTAGCGTTGACGGTGAATTGCATGTATAGGGGAAATATAGTCTTATTATGTCATAATCAGCCTATAATGTTCCAACTGCTGGGACACAGGCCTCCTCTCTGTGAGAGGGAGTGGGCCAAAATCCACCACGCGAGCCCAATGCGGATTGGTGGATGTCACGTCTTTGAATTTTTGGTTCTAAGACATGTCAGTTTCCTCACGATGTTTTCCTTCACCGTTTTGAGAGCAGTGATGATGAAATAATTTACACAAAGTAAAGTGCCTGCTTGGGTTCGAAACAACGACCTAGAAATCGTAAGTCGCGACCGTAACCACTGGGCCACCATTGTTCTAAAATAGTCTGCTTTGGAAATAATCAATTTAAAAAAAAAATAATCTCCTCTCTCTCTCTCATCAATAAACGCGTACAAAAGTTATGTCAAACTCAAAAGTCGAAAAAATTATGGTTACACAGAAACATAGAACAGACGCGCCAGCACATCACACTACCCGAAACTGTCAAATTTTCTCAATCGATCTTGAACCTTAATGCTTTAACAATAAAGTTGAAAATCTACTAAAGAAATTTGACAGATTGTTGTAGCTTGATGTGCTGGCGTCTGTACAATGTCGACCAAAAGTCCATAGGCAATCTCACAAAGCAATAGCTTGACGTTTAATTTGACTTACGTCCTTCTAGTTTCAAGAAAATAAACACATTGTCGTCAACAAGTGATTGTAGTTCATACTTTCAACGTTATAATACGAGTCAAGATGACTTAGCGGTTAAGCGCGTGCAGATAGATGCGTGAATCAGTGAGCCGTGTGTTCAAATCTCACGCAGTACATCGACTTTTTGTAAGTTTTTACTCGATTGGAAGTAATGGGACAGAAATATAATTATTCTTTATCTTGTTCGCTTTGTTCACACATTTCGTAAAGTAAAAAAGGTAGATCATAGAAAACTAAATAAAGAATTTAGATTTCTGTGGGGTAGACATGAGTTTTATGAATAGTTAACTTGATCGGAATGACAGTTGTCGTTTGGTTGTATTTGTTGGTTAGTGACGTGTGATTTAATAGAATAGCGGTATTGTATTTATTCTCAAAATGCAGGCAAATAATAATATTGAAGCAAGGGCGACTATTATTGCACTGCATAAAAGTAGTCTTAATAGAACAGAAATATCAGATGAAACCGGACTGAATGTGAGTATTATATTTATGAATTGTAACTTAAACTTTTATTTGTTTACCTAAGATTATTTGGTGATATATAGATTAAATCTTTTATTGTTTTTTAAATCCACCATGAGGCCTAAAAGATAAATAATTACCTGACTACCACAAAACAGTGTTTATCAGTTGTTTAGGCTAAACACCTTTAAACACGACATAATTATATGGAATTTGACATAACACTGACATTAAACACTCGTTCAACAAGTGTTTAAGTTTTTGTAGTAAGACCCTTAAACCCTTACCCTCAATGTTTATTATTGGATTTATAAACGCAGAGTTTTAATATTTTAATATTATATTAAATAAATACTACTATACATATTATACACCGTTAAATTTTGATCGTTTTAATCCTTAAAAGGGATCATTGTACTCATCATTATGAACAACTTTTACTACGCGACCAACCTGAAATCTTGAAAAAAAAATCTGTTGATCCATTATGTCGAGTTATGCGGACAAAAATCTATGGATCAACTGATTTTTTTTTTATTAGTCTAATTTATTTACTCGCTGGTGTGATAAAAACGTAATCCCTAATACAGACTCAGGTCGAATTACAATTAATATGTGGGGATAGATGAGTGTAGCAGGGCCAGGAGAACTGACTTTTATTCCTCCATGCGCCAGCAGTTCTACTTATGTAGAAGTATTGGACGATGTCATGCTACCCACTGTGCGCAACATTTACTCAGCTGATGAGTTGACACAAATAACATTTATTTGTCCAGGACAATAATTGTACTATTCACCAAATATCCTATAATCTATATCCAAATATCCTATACCCAAATAACCTATTTAGATGTTTTGGTTTTAATAATTAATTAGACGGTTTAACTAAATATTTAGTAATACCTATTGCGATATCCGTAATTATTTAATGATCTTAAATTGAGGTTTAGTTTCAATCTTCTTTTCGTTAAGAAAATGAACACTTAAGCTATAACCTCAATCGCATCAGGCGGCGGCCGACGCGATGGCACGCGGGGTTGCGATAGTCGTGGAAAGGATCCGGCGGTTGGGTTTCGAGGTGGCATTGCACAAGTCCGAGGCCATGTCCTTTCATGGGCCCCGGTACGGGCCACCTTCGGGATCCCAACTGATGGTAGGAGGGGTTCACATCGGCGTCGAGACAACGATGAAGTATCTGGGTCTCGTCCTCGATAGCCGGTGGAACTTCGTCGAACGCTTCCGACGGAACTTCGTCGAACACTTCCGACGTTTGGCCCCCAAACTGGAACGGACCGGGGCCGCCTTAAAGCGGCTCTTGCCCAACCTGAGGGGGCCAAACGCCTCCTGCCGGAGGCTTTACGCGGGGGTCGTGCGGTCCATGGCCCTATATGGGGCCCCAGTGTGGGCGCGTTCACTGCGGCTGCGAGCCGCCCACTATCTGAACGCGCCCCAAATGGTGGTAGCCATACGGCTGATCCGGGGCTACCGCACGATCTCGGGCGAGGCGGCAAGCCTCCTTGCCGGACTGCCGCCATTGGATCTGGAGGCGATAGTCCTCGCGCGCCTGTATGATTGGCGCGCGGAGGCACTACGTCGGGGGAAACTCCGCATCCGCGGCAAACCGCGGCGGAGCGGACCGACCTCTGGCGCGATCTCATGGTGGCATGGAAGGCGCGACTTTCGCAACCCAGCGCAGGGCACGGCATGATAGTGGCAAGACCCCTCTTTGAGGAGTGGCTAGAGAGGCGTCACGGCGTTTTCACCTACCGCCTGACGCAGGTCCTCACCGGACACGGATGTTTCGGGAGGTTCCTGCACATCATCAGGCGGGAGGAGACGCCCGGGTGTCATCACTGCGAGGATCGCCCAGAGGATACGATGGAGCATACGGTGGAGCATACGGTGGAGGTCTGCCCCGCTTGGTGGTGTCCTTGTAGAGGCGATCGGTAACGGCGGCAACCTCTCGCGTCCGGCCCTGGTTCAAGCCATGGTCCGGAGCGAGGGGAAGTGGGAGGCAGTCACCTCCTTCTGCGAAGCAGTCATGCTAGCGAAGGAGGTGGCGGGATGGCTGAGGGAGAAAACCTCACGCCTCAGCCGCCGCGGGAGACGCTCCGGGCGTCGGGAGCCGCGTGACGACTCCCGGCCACCGTAGGCGCGGGCCTGCGGGCGGAGAGTAATGGGTAGCTCACCGTCCGATCAGGACCAAGCCCGTGCCGGATGGCGCATATGTGTTCCACGCGCGCCTCAAAGAGATGTCAGCATAAATGACGGGGCCCGATAGGGCCGAAGCCTGCCAGGGTAGCGGGATCGTCCGAAAGGGTTACCGCTGTCCTGGAACATAAAGGGCTAAGGAAGGAACACGGGTGGGTATTAGTCAGTAAGAGTCTGATACTCCCTTCCGCTCCACCCAGAGCGGGAGGGGGTCATTTGATGATTTCCCATCCGCAAAAAAAAAAAAGCTATATCCTCAATACATTCATTGTGACGTTACATAAAAAAAAACATGTTCATAAAGTCTAAATCATATATTAGTTTTCAATAAACTCTGTTGAATACCGATACCCATAATAAGTGGGTATCGACAATAATATTTTTGTTATTAGAATATCCTTTCCTTGTTATGTTATTGTGGGTATACAACAAAAAATCTTATGAACGGAAAACAAGAAAACTTCTTTTATATGGGTGTGTAATGTTTGGTATAATAACAGATAGTCTAATTTCATTTGACATAACTTTCATATGATATAATTTTTATATGCTATGAAAACATTTAAATTAATTTCATATGATCTAATGTTATATTTGACATAATTTTCATTTTGTCTAATTTCATTTAGCGTTAACGTTCATTTCATATAATTTTCAAATTGTCTAATGCTCTTTTTATATTTTATATTATATTCTAAGGTAACGCGTCATTCTTGAGAAAAGCAAAAGCTTCTATATTTTGTATATCAGCGGCTTTGCCCCACAGCAGAATACCGTAGGACATAACGGTGTGTAAATAACTAAAATAGACTAAACGAGCTTATTATTTATACAACGTCAGTGTATTGGCGTAGGCAGCCGAACTGAGCCTTCCTGCTAGAATTGATATATGAGGTCCCCACTGAAGTTTGGCATCTACTGTTAGTCCTAGAAAAATTACCGAGCCTACTGTTTCAAGCACCTCTTTATTTAAGACGATGTTGGGTCCTAGATTTCTGACATTCGGTAAGGCGAACTTTACACATTTCCTTTTCTTGGCGTTGAGAACTAGGTTATTTGACGTAAACCAATCTGTAACTATTGAGAGATTCATTCAAAATCATAGTTCAACTTCAACTAGTTAATTCCTGTGTACCATAGACACCCCACTCTAGACCACAATAGTGTTGTGTCTTTTATATCTGACAGTGGGAACAATCGATAGTTACTTTGGTTCGCCACAGGATAGAAACAAAAACGTTTATTATTGTTTTTAGCCTATGTTCTTACATAGGCTAAAAACAATAATAAACGTTTTTTGTTTCAATGATTTTCCCCCTTTACCTACTCTTGCTAGAACGCAAGCTGTAACTGCACCACGTTTCAAAGCTTCCAATGTAAAAGCAATGTCTCTGCGTAGCTACTTTGTTAACAGGCGTGACATTTTCATACCTATGTTTACATAGTACATAAGACAAAGGACAATAGCGCTGAGGCGGGAATCGTTCGCGAATCTTAACGCGCCATTACAGCCGCACGTGATCAATATGTCAGTGGAACTATGTGATCGTGCTATTACGTGTTATGTTATCCTAGTACTCTAGATTTTGTCATTTGGTTTATATTTGAATGTAGACTAGGTATTGTAAATGCTTAAATAATACCTGCGTAGATATTCCCTATATAGCCACCGCAGGCGCGATTCTTTAAGGGAACTGTTGAAAGATATTAACATCATGACGGTACCTTGTCATCTATGAAAACATCATGTACGTAAGAAAAAATTTAAATATATTCAGTAAAACAGGTGAAAGACACAACTATAGGACTGGAAATAGGGACCAATTAGTTCAAACAGGTTTCAGACTGGCTAAAGCAGACTCATCCTTCATGGGGTACTGTTTAAAACGTTACAATAAAATTCCTCCCCACATACTCCAACTGAATGAAACGAAATTTAATTCTTGTATTAAACGCACGCTATGTAGCCAAGCATAAGTTAGGGGTTTACATCGCTGACAAAAATGCTTGGGTCAACGCTGGTCCTGCTCCACAGGACATAAAATAATTAGCATTCGGAAACATTGTTGGAGCTGCTGAACATTGGAAAAAACTGTCTTTGTATTGTATAAATTATAATTGCATAGCACACGTGTGAGCACTATGTACTTGCTATAAAGCTACCATTTCACGTCTTTCATTGACTTGAATGTGCCCTGGCGGCGGAGAGTATGTCATGCTCACTCTAATGTCTCGCTGGTGGTGGCGTGTGTGTTGGATCATTAAGTTCCCTTCAAAATTGTTCGACGGCACGGTTGGCGCAGTGGTTAAGCGATTGACTGCTGCGCTGCGTGTCGCGGGTTCGATTCCCGCACGGAACAAATATTTGTATGGCCTACAAGTAGTTGTTCCGGGTCTGGCTGTTTGTGTATGTGAGTCTATATGTTTGTAAACCCACCCACGATACAGGAGAAATTCCTAATGTGGGGCAACGTTTTTTTTTTTTAATAAAGAAAAAAAAATAGATGGACATTCAGCTGAATGGGGCTGATCCATGCGTCATGTTGTTTCATCCATGGTCATATCTTAGCTGCCACGGCTTATTTTAATTTCTGAATTGTTTCTATGTCTTTTTTTTATAACGAACGCTTTTAACGTGCACGTCTTTCTGTATCGTTTTCACATGGATAATTTCAACACGAATGATTTAATCAAATATTTTGTAACAATTTTATGATTTAAAAGAGTGTCCGTGGAGTTTCTTGCCCGTTCTTCTCCATAGGTACCTACCCTTTGGAATGGGCAACTAGCTTCAACTTTGTGACTGACTATTAATTTTGACAATTCAAAATTGCCTGTAAATGGATTAATTAAAATAAATGCTTTGAGTTTGAATTTTGAATCAGGTATATATTTTTATAAATTTAATCTTGTGAAAATTATGTAATGCGTATTTTCAGTAACATCCAATTGTTATAAAGTCCACTGCAGCAAAAAAAAACTCTAAAAATGTGAGTCGGGTGGTTTTTTTTTACCTTTTAATCAATTTTATCATGTGTACCTTATGCCTTAATTAAATAGGTATATCATCCAAGCGACCATCGCCAAACTTTCATCTAAACACCCGAAATCCGATTCGTTGATTAAAGAGAGCAAAAAATGCTGCTTCTAAAAAATCTTCGTTAATTACTAAGGCTTAAACGACCTCGCTGAATCTTAATTCAATAATAAGGGATGTTACAAAAAATGAACGTGGAATAGACATTGGTTGTAACTACAAGCGAGTTTCTTTTATTTCGACACAAAATACCTACAACTTATTATACACTTATTAAAATGTAGCTACTGAAACATATCGTGTATACGGCTGGTGCCTAATTTTCCATCCAAATTTTAAGTAAATCCACACTAATAATATTTCAAATGTGAATGTGTTACTGTATGTTTGTTAGTAACAATTTCGCAACAAAACATAAATGTTTTTAATGTTTAGTGCATCGCTTTAAAAACTTAAAACAATAGGAATAATATAGGCAAAGTTAAAAAACCAACCTTTAAAGCGGTAAAATGGGATGTTGAAGTTTGATTAGAAATTCCAAAACCCACGCAGACGAAGTCGCAGGCAAAGCGCTAGTCGATATTAAAATTCGACTTGGCATTTGAGTTTCGCCTGATAAAGTTATTATTCAAATTACTTATATTTGTTTATACTTCTGGCCGACTTTAATTCGTGAAGTCGTTAGGCACGAACGAAGACAAATGACGTATGTGTACGTGATCAATCATCAGTTGTGACGTAATTATATGAACTCGCGCGCCTCGTGCGCTGTTTGTAGCATTGCTAAAGTTATGCTCAAGTAGTGAGAAGTAGGCGGCAGTAATTACAATCAAAATTCTAAGTAGGTATGGACTAACAGAATAGAATTTCTTTCTTCTTTAAATAAAAGCTCATTAAACAAAATCAATGTCTTGCCTTTTCCTAACTATGTTGGGTTCGGATTCTGAAAATGATCTAAAAATACTGTTATTCAGCTGCATCAGGTTAGACTGTAACCTGATGCAGGTGAATAACTGTATTTTATATGGAGCGACTGCCTATACAACCCAGTTACTGGGTATCACAATACCCCTTAGTAAGACTGGTTGTCTGATTTTTATACAGACGATTGAATTCGAGGAGATTTCGTCTGACAAGGTTGGCCTTGGTAAGGTTACTTGGTTCTCGCACAAAATAAATACGATAGAACAGGCAACATTAGACAAAGCTTTTACCCTCTTTCTCCTGTCAAATTAAAGATTCGCAAAGAAAAGATTGATAAAATCTTGGAGATTGGAGTTATTCATCCCTCTCGTTCGCCGTGGGCTAGTCCTGCGGTAATGGTCACCAAGAAGGGCGGTTCAGTTCGTTTCTGCGTTCATTTATTCATTCTATTCTTGCTGCATCATTCATAAGTATAGATATAATACTAGTATATGTGCCTGCTGTCGTTGCTCTGGTCCAAACTTCAAACCCAGCAGCTACCCAGAACTGTACTGCAGACTTATCCCCACTTTCAAGACCTTTGCGCAGGGCAGTCTTATCAGCATCGCTAGTCAATGGCCCATTAACAGATGCTGCAACAAATTTGACACTATTGTCAATTTGAGTGGCTAGTGGCTCATTCATCATTGACTTCTTTGTTAGAAGACTGTTAGGTCATTGACTGCTCTTAGTTATACATAAAACTGAACTGCCTGTATTGTTGTTCTTTAGATAGGACTAGACTTACTAAGGAGTGCTGGAATCATTCCATGTTGTAAGATAAAGATATGAGGCATTCGATTTACCCACCCTTAGCATTAAAAACATTTTGTTTCTTTGTCGCTGTTAAAATACTTTTCTCTTTTCATTCAGAAGGTCAATTCTCGTAATTTAAAACGCTCAAAATCTAGTCGCAGTCTCATCTCGGCGACAAAGAAATGTCAAAATCTTGTCAAAATGTAGGGAAATTAGAAGTATTTTTTGACAGATTGAGACTGAGATCAGACTGTGAACGTTCTTAAAATTACAAGAATTGCCCCTCTGGTCAAATTAACAGAAGAGGAATTATTTAATGATATTTAATTTTAGCTTAGCATATGTTCAGGCAATAAAAAAAATATTATATATAAAGGAGATGTTCCAAAAATGTATGGAGCCTGGGCTAGCACTATGTACCTACACTAAATGTAAACATTGCTATACAATATAGTAACCGTTTCTTAATATTAATTTTCTATAATTTGACTTCGTTTTAATGTACATTACAATTAACTCGGTCAAAGAGAGCAACACAAAATAAATATGGTGGACAGCTGGATCAGCAATATGCGAAATGTCACTATGACAATGACATTTAATTGATGTCTGTAATAGCTGTGAACAAAAACAAAACACGAATACCGGAAATACATGGGTTTTATTAGTTATAATAATAAAATATGATTACAGAATATTCTACTCGATTGCGGCAGTACATCTTATATTACCTATTTAAGCGATTGGTTATATCGGTGTCAAGAAGAGCAAGAAAAGAAGGCTTGAACGTTGTTTTATTTATCAAACTGTCCTGGTGTTTCATTATTTAGGCGCTGTTAGCCGCCTATCAATATACCCTGGAATTCAATAATTCATAGCAGAGTAGTGAGCTGTGAAGCAATCAATCAATGTCCGTAGTAATAAACTGACGTCGCAAAAAAAAAAAAAAACTAAAATCTCCGAAACACATCCCAATCCATTACGCGCGAATACAACGATTCAAAGATTCAATCAAAGGCAGGCATTGGCAAAGTCAAACTGTCAAAGTTGTCAAACGTCATGTCAAACACAACTGTCATGGCTACCATAATAGGGTTATCCTATTAAAAAACTTCCCTAATAGTCATTTGCGTACGCCTGTACGTTTCTTCAAATTAATTTGTTGGTATTTTTATGAAAATCCCCTATTTTTTTCCTATTTATCTATGTAGTGTACATGGTGGTAGCCCAAAATCAAACATCTCCTTTATAAAAAAATTAGGACTTCAACCAATTTTTTTTGGTAAATTTTGATTTTAATTTCGCTACACTATGTATAAAGTTAAATCCTTCTAATCCTAGATTGACTTCCGCTTTTCGCTTGCAGAGTGACTGAAACGTTACGTAAAATTCATAAAGACGTTAATGAAGAGCTTTTCAAAAGAAGTTTCGTTTTAAATGAAGGATGTATTTGTTAACTAAAACGTTTCCATATAATTTACAGTATCATTATAAATAGGTAATATAGATGACAATGCTTAGAAATAAACAGCACGCCTAAGAAAAGAACACATAACCAGGCTATAATGTTCCCGCTGCTGGGACACAGGCCTCCTCTCTGTGAGAGGGAGTAGATGCCACATGCCTTCGAATTTTTGGTAGACCCAAATATTCATGCCAGTTTCCTCACGATGTTTTCCTTCACCGTTTTGAGAGCAGCGGTGATTAAATAATTTACACAAAGTAAAGTGCCTGTTTGGGTTCGAACCTACGTCCTTCTTCATACAACACGTAAGTAAGGAACAAATTTTGACAATCACTTAGAACATCGATGTGAATAGGTACTAGAGCAATTACTGTCAGTAAAATCGAAAAATAATATATCAAAATCCAAAACAAAAATTTAATTGTTTTTTTACAAAAATATATTTAATTAATCTTCATTAAGGAAATAGAGCAACTCAACGGCGCCGAGGATCCACTTTTTCACGTGAAACGTGAAGCTGGCACAAAAAATAGTGCTCTTGATAAATTGAATAAAAAGTGTATGACAGGACCAACCCTCCCTGGGCAGGTGTCACGACGGTGGAACGGTTAATTACTATGAAAATTATCCACCCTGAGAGAGGGTAGAGAGGGGGGGAGTGCGACAAAGTGCCTTTACGTTTAAATTTTAGGACTTGAGAGGTGCTTATTTTAGAAGTGCTTACGCTAGCTCGTTTGTAGGCACTTCGTGTTTAGAAAATGGCGCTTGAAAATGGCGGAAGTAATCCATCTGTTCTGCCCGATATTCGAAGCGGCAAAAAGAAAATTATCTATCTCCAAAAACTAACACGTAACTACGTAATCAGCCTTTTAGCATCTATGAACGGTCCTAAGTATACAACCAAACTAAGACGAAGCACGCATAACAAACCAATTGGTGATCGAATGCCATTGTTATTATGTTATCATCAAATCGTAGCACACAGGAGACTATTCCTGTCCATTTCCTTAACACGCTCAGCGCCAAGCCCCATATGCCAATACCACTTCACCAGGAAAAGGCCAGGGCGACATTTTTTGTATACAAAATGTATGGAAAATGTGCGCGTTAGCGATACACGGCGCTTAGACTGGAATGGTGCTTGTGTATCAAAAAGGATACACAAGTATTTAGACAGTGTGTATCGCAAAAGATACACATGGCGCTGAGCGTGTTAAAAAAAGTCTTTTGTAAAATTATAGATACCGATTTATTCAAAACTAGCTTTTGCACGCGGCTCCACCCGCGTGCAAGTCGGAAAATATCTACTACCACTAACGGGATTAAAAGTACCCTATGTGTATTCATGGTTATATACTATCAGTGTGCCAAATTTCATCCAAATCCGCTCAGCTTTTGTGCACCAATCCGGAACATACATCCAGACAAAAATTCTAATAACTATATTTTCGGCACCAGACTCGTTTCCACATCTCTTAGCAATAACTTTTTTCAAATATATTCAATGTACAGTTTTGACCCTGGCAATTTTCTTACATGTATGCATAGATCTGCATAAACAATCTGCCTGAGTCGCATTTTATCTTTACCAGAAACCGCTTTAAACATAAAAAAATCCAATTGTTTTATTTAAAGAGCGTTCAATTAAGGAGGTAAACAAAAACGTCTCGATCTTTATAATTGAACTATAAAACCGGGAGCTTCCATTAAAAGTGAATGGTAATAAAATTTGACTGGCCTGATCCTGTTGAGATTGACGTAGTGTGCGGCGTACTTACTACCGCGGTACTATTATTTCGGAACAGTATTTTCACCACATTATTTTTTTATTTAAATTGTAAATTATTCTATGAAATGCAATATACCACAGTAATGTTTGATCCCAAATTGGGGAATTATTTTTTCCGTTCTCTAGCCTACTTTCGAGTTCTATAAAGATTTCTCATAGCTCAATCTCGTAAATACACCGAAACATAATTTATAATAATAATAAATACTTACATGTATGGGGTCTCTGCGAGTTGGCTTCGGCCCCTCGTACGCCTTCCAAAGGACCGGGACGCCATGCTCCCGAGATATGTAAAAACATAAAAAGAAATACTTATTACAACTATGTGCCCGACTCAGTTCTCAAAAATGACCTTGTTACTTTGTACTAGGATCGGTCTATCATTACTGACAGGACTATTGTCGCCAATAAACCTGATATAGTGGTGATAGATCGATTAGTGCGCTGCGCAATGATTGTCGATGTTACCATTCCACATGACGGGAACCTCGTGAAAGATGAGAAAGAAAACCAAATCAAACATTTATATGAGGTTGTTGACATGTGGAATATGAGCTCGGCTGTCATTGTGCTCATTGTCGTATCGGCCAATGGACTCATGGCCGAAAGCCTCGATCAACATCTCTCGAGGCTCTCTTTAGGCGGTTGGATCAAAGGCTCAGTTCAGTTTCAGAAGGCAGTACTCCTCGATACAGCTCGCACTACCTTGCTCCCGACACCGACAGACCATTTTTATATTTTTAAATGTTTTGATACAATTTTTTTCTATTTAAAAAATATTTAAAAATGTATAAAAAAAAGGAACTATATAAATAAATGAAATAAAAAATACTAAAAACGTACCGCAACCACATCTGTCCATTGTACGGTTGAACCACACGTCCGTGCTTGAAGGGAATGTAATTAAAAATAAACATTTATAATACGCGGCCCATTCGTTTCTCTGTTATTCGACCGCGAACACGACAGGCTGGAATTAAACACCACTCCGTTTTAGATATTACTGTGCAGTTTTTATTATGTGTTATGGCGAAAACAAGTTGGAATTTTAAGCTTGATTTTTCGCATTGTTGCGGGAAAAATCGCATCATATACCGTATGTGCAAAATTTTTTACTAAGATTGTTTTTTAAAATGCCTCTGTGAACTGGCATTGATGTCTAAAGAAATTGTTTGACTACATTTCTGCCTAGATTTGCGCACTTTTCACACGAGAAAAACCTATCTGGGATTGGTTTCTTACCGGAAAATTAAAATACACGCAGACACAACTGCGGGGCAATGCTAGTTCTATATATATAAATTAGATAAACCGTTTATGCGGGAACCTTTAAAAACAAACAAAGAGCCCTCATTTGCTTCTCCCTGGTAACGCCCATAAGGGTAAATTATGTACTAAAGGAAATTTAACACGAGGTACACTCACCTGCAAACTTGCATGGATACCTTAGTGTCTATTTTCCAGTGAACGTTTGAATTCAAGTTTTCGAAAATAAACTAGATGGTCTCTTTACAACTATGACTAATTTACGAAACGTAAGTAAGGAGTTAGGAATAAACGTATTAGGTAGGATTAAGTAAGGAGTTATACAGCTAATAAATTTATCTAATTATCTATGTATGCTTTAGTGCAGCATTACATTTACTAGCCTACGTAGTTTAAATGATAAACATAAGTTAAGTTTATCATTTAAATTTTAAACATTATTTAATACTAGCTTCTGCCCGCGGCTTCGCCCGCGTGGATGTCGGAAATTATCCCACGGGAACGTGCTAACAGGATAAAATGTACCTATGTGCTTCCCCAGAATGCCATTATCTCGCGGGCCCTATGTGGCTAATTACAATAGAAAACCAATTGTGTCTCATTAGTGGTGATTAAGAGGGTACCTATATGATATCTTTACCTAAGTACATACCTAATTTAAAAAAAAACTCAATAACAGAAAATTAAATACCTACCTACCTAAATAAACCTATTTCTGATGATAACTAATCTAAACTCAATAAATAAGCAAAATCCCTAAAAACTAATATCTATACGAATGACTAATCCTACCTAACAGTATTATAAAATAACCTACGGTCACTACGTACACTATCAAATATACTACCTATACTTTAAAATTAAAATCTATACCTACGACTTATATAAAAATAAACCTAAATAACTCTAAAAACTAAAAGGAATAAAAATGAACTCCATTGCGGGTGACTTAACTTACGACAAACTTATTATTTGCGGTTGGTGCAGTAATCGGGTCTAGGGATCGAACCGCAAAATTAAGTTTGTTTTTTATTGTATATACTTTTCCGGGATAAAAAGTACCCAGTGTGGTGCCCAGGATATTAAAGAATAATTATACCAAGTTTCAACGTAATCGAACCGGTAGTTTTTGCGTGATGCCTAAACAAACAGACAGACAGACAGACAAAAATTTTTTGAATCACATTTTTGGGTTCGGTGTCTGTCTAGTAACACCCCCTGCCATTTATTTTTTTGATATTTTCAATGTACAGAATTTACACTTCTACAGATTTATTATAAGTATAGATATAGATATAGAAGATAGATTATTTTCATACGCTCATTTTGATTATTCCACCGTTGAACGATGACAGCCCATAAATTTTCAATGGGATTTAAATCCGGTCATCTAGCTGGCCAAAGAATAACGCATATCTCATTATGCTGACGAGACCACGCCTGCACTTATCCTGCACAAATTTTATCTGTGGTAATTCTTCTCTTGGATAGGTACACATTTCGAACGGTAGGCAACATGGTCTCTTCCAGCACTTCTATATATTTTGCACTATTTGTTTGACTTGGTAGTCTGAAAAGTTCTTTTGGATCGGCTGCACTCATCCATCCCCACATGTTCACTGTTATAAGACCAGATTGCATATTGGGCACTACGTGACCACTTGTGTATCGCGTATTATTTCGTCGCCACAAACATAAGCGTCCGTGTTCACTGGACTTAAAAGTTTTTCATCTGTAAAGATGACATTACTCTAATCGAAGTTTATGTGATCCAAACCGAACTGTAATCTTGCCCTTTTATGGTTTTCCGTGAGCAAGGGTTTCACAGCATGCCTCCGCTAATGCAGCCCACTATGAAGAGCACGACGGACAGTGTCAACACTTGTGTCAAGTAAACCAGCATAGTGGTTCGTTGACAGAAATCCATTTTCTTCATACTCCCTTATCATGGTTTGACGCAGCAATGTGTTTATAAGTCGTGGTCTACCAGTTCTTTAATGGTGTTGCAAAGAACCCTCCTCTTCAAATCGTCGTACCCATAGAACAACTGTTTTTCTCTGCAACAATAAAACAGAAATATACAATACCCAATAATGATTACTAAGTAGTATGTAACTTAAAAAAAATTGATTAAAAAAAAAACTACTTAATATGTTTACACCGGTCTCTGGCTATTTCTGACAAGTTTTTGCCTTGATCATGCAAAGCAATTATTTGAGCTCTTGTAACGATATCAATATTACAACGCGTACTCATTTTGGTAAAATAAGTAGGTAAATCACCTGATTATGAATAAAAACAGAACAAAAGGCACTCGAACGAGGTAATCGAAATAAACTTAGCCATAGTATAAAGAGGGAATGTACGTTATCTTCATACAAACGCACCGCGCGCGGCTTGTATGTGTGCGCCAAAGTATCTATGCGTCACCGCACGCACACTTAAACAAATCTCGACCCGTTTCGACAGTGCGCCAGTCGGGGCTAACACCGCAGGAGGTTCGCTCGTCACGGCTTTTCGGCACCGCTAAATGAATGAAAAATGTGTGATAATCGCAGGAGAACGTATTGCTGTGTGTTTGGGTGTCTTAATAATTCATCGATTCCAGAATTGTCTCTGTTCAGATTACCTATTATATATACATATATATAGACAGTCGCGCCCACACCGCCCCGCCGGTTTATTTTATCCCTTTTTTTACAAATAATACTGCTCTGAATTTTGAATACATTTCTGTATTTGTTAGGAAAACCATTGTTGAACTTTATTGATTAATGATCACTGAATTAGTTATACAGATATGTGTTATCTTTGGCAAGGGCCGGGATTTAAACTGATGAATTGGTGACAGTACTGTCAGTAACCTACCGTTTACTCGTGCTCATCACCGCCCCGCGCCGCCCGTCTGCTAGCCCGTCGCTCTTTCTTTCATCGTGAAAGGTTTCATCACCGTGTAGGTAAAACCGACCTCACAAATCCTGTACCCAGACCATACAAGTAAAAAATACAACTTCCCGACCGACCCTTGCCAATTCATAGGCACTGAATTAAAATTTAGCTAAAAGTGACAACCCTGTGTCAGTAGGTAGTTATATCGCGGATTGGGCCGGAGATAGCCTACTTCCCCTCTTTATACTATGACTTAGCGAATGGTCAATTGAGCTTAGTCATAACTCTTCGATCTAAGTATTATGTATACTTCTTACCAATCTACATACATAAAAATCAATTGCTGTTCATTTGAGTGGCTAAAACTCGAGAAAGGCTGGGCCGATTTAGCTGTTTTTGGTTTTGAAATGTTTGTCGTAGTCCAGGGAAGGTTTAAACGGTGAGGAAATATGGAAAGATTGCGAGGAAGATAGTAAAAACAACAATTTCATTTTCCCATATAAACTGTTCTACCTACTTTCCTGTCAAACATTTGACGATCTTCCCTTCGGTACGGTAGACTCGGATCCACTCGAATTGAAGCACGTATTAAATTAAGGGTTTTGAATCGACAAAATACATATATATCCTATCCACATTTAAAAGAGTAGTGTAGGAGTAGGTTAGCAGTAGGGTAGCAGTAGGGTAGGAGTAGGGTAGAAGTAGGTTAGGAGTAGGGTAGAAGTAGGGTAGGAGTAGGGTAGGAGTGGGAAGGAGTAGGGTAGGAGTCGGGTAGGAGTAGGGTAGGAGTAGGGGTGGAGTAGGGGTGGAGTAGGGTAGGGGGTAGTACACTACGTGAACGAAGTAGCGCCGGGCAGCTAGAAATAATTTATATAGCAAAACGTTTGCCGGGTCAGCAAGTTATTTATAAATCCATATTCAACCTACCCTCTCAAGTTTGAAAAATAAAACTTAGAAAATCAGATATTCAATTTTAACATATTAGGTTAATAGTTAGGAACAATTTTCTTTAAAAGAAACTATTAATTATTGTAATGTTGGAAGAGACAAAAAGAAACTACAAAAATATTTTATCATTTAAAGTAAAGCAGCGCCATCTAGTAACAGCATAATTAAATTTTGATAGTCGTTAACGGGTTTTACGCTAGATGGCGTCATTTCTCGTGTATTTATTTATATATACTTTATTGTACACCATAAAAATACATAGCATTAAAAATAAATTAAGCACTACAAACGATCGCTTGCTTCATACTTATACGTTTCTGTACTGTCCATGGAATATTGCAGCCCACTGTACATAAACATTCGTGCAGTTAATTTATGTAAATTGCTTAAAAACTGTGATATTTTTATAAGATACTTGCTGCGACCCGCAGTTTCATCCGCATATGCCTGTATTTTTCTGACATAAGATTATGTCGCTCGGGAATAATGTGAAGCGTTCTATCAGTGAAGGAGCTTTTGGAATCGTATCAGTATTTTCAGAGGTAACATTTTATAAACATAAAGATAAAAACCTTACCTTTAGAGGTATATACTCGTAATATGTAAAATAATTAGCACAAGACCTCATACACCCCAATTAAAGTACCGGGTTAAAAGTATTAATACAATGACTTAAACTTATTATTATTATTAAGAAAACTCTATTGAGTTATTTAGTCTTATTGCTTTGTAATAAGATTTAATTTTCTTTGGCCTCATCACTGGTCAGTAAGGCATGAAACCCTATAAAAAGAAAAAAATAACCTTGAAATTATGACCCTACGTAAGTACGTATGAAATTTTTTGATTAAATGTTGTCCCGTCGGGGGACCGCTCTAATTATGAGCCTAACGTTCTGTTAAAGTTTAAAATAGTAGCGGTCCCCCGACAGGACAATATTTAATCAAAAAAATTCATACGTACTTACGTAGGGTCATAATTTCAAGGTTATTTTTTTCTTTTTATAGGGTTTCACGTAGTCGGGGGTTTTTTAAATTTTTAATTTAATTTTTTATTTCATGCTTTTTGTAGGGACTCCTAATTATTTATTTTCTTTTATTTTCTTGCGTTTTAAGATTCAGGTAATTTGGTATTTAATCAGGTTTTTTGTAATTCGCCATTTTGTGGTGGTGGCCATCTTGGATTTGAAATTTGTCATAGTGTATAGTATTCTACTAGTCAAGCCCTTTCATTAGATACCCATATTGAGGGAGTTGTGAAAAAATATGTAATCCGCCATTTTGTAGCGGCGGCCATCTTGGACCGATTTTCATCAAACATAGCTAAGAACACTCCCGACAAATTCACCTTTCAAACAAAAAAAACAAAATTAAAATCGGTTCATCCGTTCGGGAGCTACGATGCCACAGACAGACATACACGCACACACACACACACACACACACACACACAGACACGTCAAACTTATAACACCCCGTCGTTTTTGCGTCGGGGGTTAAAAATACAAAATTTTTGAAAAAATACCTACATTAAAAGTTACTGAAATCGATTCAGTAGTCAATTATGAACAAACAACTTCTAGGACTTGCGTTTATTCTGTTACACCTTGTATAATTCTATTCAATCTAAAAAATATTTAAGTTGCGTCCGAATGTGAATAATGAAAAAAAAAATAGTGTGTATATCGTCGCTAAGCTACAGGGTGCAGGGCGTGCACTCGATGCCTTATTTCTAACGTCATTATAATCCGTGACGTCATTCCGCGCTATACAGAATACAGCCGCGTTCCGTATCCCGCAATAAAACGCATATTAATGATTGTTTTAGAGTTGCTCGTAAATTTTACTGTTGTACTGAAATGTCTACTATATCCAACATACGCGTATAGACATTTTATTTGACGGAGATACCTATGTCGCAAATAAATAACAGCCACACGGTTCGATCTATCAGGTTAAGCTACGCTTGCGGCAGTTGGTCCGTGGATGGGTGACCATCTTTACATACCAAGACACCTTCGTTCCTCGGAAAGCACGTTAAACCGTTGGTCCCGGCTGTCATTCTTGAATCTTTGACAGTCGTTACGGGTCGTCAGAAGCCTGAAAGTCTGACAACCAGTCTTACCAAGAGGTATCGTATTACCTAATAACTGGGTTGTGGAGGTCAGATAGGCAGTCGCTCCATGTAAATTACTGGTATTCAGCTGCATCTGGTCAGACTGGAAGCCGCCCCCAACATAGATGGGAAAAGGCTAGGCAAATGATAATAATGACGACCTATGTCGCAAAGTTCAATCTTAAAAAATAGTCCTCACTCTCCAATTAATAACATAGTCATCTCATGTTAAACTAGATATTTCCAACAACCAGAATAAGCACAAAATATCGAATGACCACACGAAAAGTCGGGAACACAAGACGTAAATTGAAAATTAATCGGCCTTTTCACAAAAAGGCTTATTCCCGTATAAAACGAGAAACGTTTTTCCCTCAGCGCTTAAATATATCTTCGAGGGATGTATTATACGGGGTGCTTTATCTGCCGAATAGAGGATGGGTTAATTTATAACCTCACGGGCTACGCCGTAGCTCCGTAGACGTAGCCGCGCGTAGATGCTCTACGAAACTACGAGGTGTACTACTTTATGTGGTATTATACTTTATGAATTCATTGCGTATGTAATACGGTTTATCTCTTTGATTTAGTTTTCTATAGAATTAGTATTAAAGATTTATTGATCAACTAGGACTAGATTACATGGCAAAGTAATACATATAATATAAAGCACAAGCATGAAGTTTTTTAATGTAGTTAGTGGGTGCCGCCATACTGCTCCCCTAAATAGGTTACAAAATAACCTGCGCTTAAGAGAATTAATGTGATGAGGTTAATTAATTATTCAAAAGTTAAAATATTCGTATTTATTAAAGACCCGTGGCTAAATAATAACAGCCGCACAGGTCAATCGATCAGGTTAAGCTACGCTTGCGGTTGGTCTGTCGATGGGTGACCATCTTTACATACCGAGACCCCTCCGAGTCTCGGAACGTTAAGCCGTTGGTCCCGGCTGGCATTCATGGATCTTTGACAGTCGTTAGTCGGTATTGTATTACCCAGTAACTGGGTTGTGGAGGTCAGATAGGCAGTCGATCCATGTAAAATACTAGTATTGAGCTACATCCGGTTAGACTGGAAGCCGGTCTGCTTCCAGGCAGATGATGATGAACTGTTTTTTATTACTTTTGTCATATTTTTAAAAACATACAATTATATACCCGTTCAGAATAAATGGTATTAAGAAATACAAGACAAGAATTTATTTAAGGCGAGGTAATTTGACGCAGTGTTCAATATCCGTCAGAAGCGAGACGTCGCCGGCACGTACTCATATCTATCATACTTTAATACTTTCAACACTCGTCTGAGATAAAATGGTGGCGAAAGTGTAGGTAGATAGAAAAATTGTTGAAGTATGTCTGCGGTACTCGATTACGAGCACAGTGTATTTAGGATAATAATAGTATGTATACATATGTAAGAGTATACTGCAGTGACTTCTTTAAACAGTAACGTATGGATAAACATACCATCGAGATATACAGGCTGGCAAGAACATCGACGCCCAAACTGTAACCATTAATTCAGCACATGATTCTAGATCCCCTATGGAGCAGCTTTTTTTTTAATACCCGACTTGAACTTTTTATCGCTGTGGGGTTCCAAATCATGTACTGAATCCATGGGTTAGGAATAATGGTTCTGCGTCCCTGTCCCTGCCACCCTATACAAGGTGTTGTTTTGCATCCTCGTCAAAATTCAAGGAGGTAACTATGCTACTGATTCTCGACACGAATCAATAATAAAATAAGTAGGTATTTTTTTTTCTAATTTTCGGAAATCGGCATGTGTGTGCATGCGGACACGTATTTTAAAACGCGGCCTGTTTGAAAGCGCACTAGGCTGTATCTGCCCCACACATAAAAACACGGCCGCTTATACGATACCATAACGCGACTTTGTTCTTTGAAAGTGGTGTATTCTGAAATACTGTCAAACTAAAATAACTAAAAAACAAGTATGTATTCATTATTTACCAGGGATCGTAATTTTATTTGATTATTTATGTCTTTCATAACAGCCTCCTGAAATTTGACGAAGAGGCAAAACAACAGCTTGTATAAACTTGTACTAAAACGAATGAAGAGTATGTTTGGTCTCGTATGTATGTATTCTAATTGAACAGACAGCTGTGCTGCTGGGGAATTGTTGCGCCACTTCTTCTTCCCAGCGATAGCACTAGGAAGTGGTGATGGGCGGAGGCGTTTTTGGGGGACTGTTTTTTATAATTTTGACGTACGAAAAGTGCTGATTTTCAGCCTAATTTGAATAAATTACTTTTGATTTTGATTTTGTCGTATGATGATGTGAGTTTACATACTTATCATAAACCGGCACAAATCCGGACACCGCTCTACGAAAGTGAGAATTTCGTAATATAAAATCGAATAACACAGTCATTCTGAGGATCAAACCACACTACGCTCAGCGGTCGTGCTTGCGTCTACTAGATAAACGAGGTAGTCAAAGCCGAATATCAGAAATAAAAACACTTTTTAGGGTTCCGTAGTCAACTAGGAACCCTTATAGTTTCGCCATGTCTGTCTGTCCGTCCGTCTGTCCGTCCTCGCTTAATCTCTGTGACCGTTAGCACTAAAAAGCGGGAATTTGGTACCAATATGTATATCAATCACGCCGACAAAGTGGTAAAATAAAAATTGGAAAAAAATGTTTTATTCTATAAGTAAAGTGGGAAGTGATTTTTTTTTTATTTCAACCCTAACGTGTGATATATTGTTGGAAAGGTATTTAAAAATGAATAGGGGTTTACTAAAATCATTTTTTGATAATGTCAATAATTTCGGAAATAATCGCTCCAAAAGTAAAAAGCAATGTGTCCCCCCCTCCTCTAACTTTTGAACCATAAGTTTAGAAAATATGAAAAAAATCTGAAAAGTAGAACTTTATAAGGACTTTCTAGGAAAATCATTTTGAACTTGATGGAAACAACATTTTTTGTACAAAAAAGACAAAAAGTTGTACAAAATAATTTCTGTAAGTAAACGAAGTTAAAAAAACTAAGTTTGTAGTATAATCGTATATGCAAGCATTTTTTTTAACTTCGTTTACTTACATATTTTATTATCCTGAACGTATCTTTTTTCAAACAAAAAAAGAATTATTAAAATCGGTTCTCGCAATCCAAAATTACCACCGAAAACTTCTGGCACGTCTATGTATTAATTAGTAACCCAATTCCCCGAGAGATGGCGCTGTAAAACAGACAACATTTTCTCGAACTTTCCATGTGTGGTTGGAATCTATAACTCTTTTTTTAGTTATCACCGTCCTTTGTGGGCCCGTTTTTAGTGTTCCGTAATTATTAGAGTTCCGTAACAAATAGCGTTCCGTAACAAATAGCCTTTTTTAAGTTGGGTTACCACTATGTTCGCGCTCCAGCAGCGCTCCGTGCTCCTGCAACTGCTCCAATGGATACGTCGCGCGAACTTCTACATGCGCTCCCCTTTGACACACCGCGCTCCCCTTTGTGTTCGCGCTAAAAACCGTCACGAGTCGGAGCGCCTGCTGCGGAGCGTGCAATGTTGCACCCTCCGTGTTCGCGCACGTACCCACTACCGGGAGCAGTTGCAGGAGCGCGGAGCGCTGCTGGAGCGCGAACATAATGGATACCCACCTTTAAACTCATAAGTAAGTGGGAACACTTATGGTGACGGACCGGAAACTACGGAACCCTACACTGAGCGTGGCCTGACACGCTCTTGGCCGGTTTTTTTGATTAACTTACACTAGACCATAGCATAGTGCTAGAATAAAGTTAACTTTTTGTCCATGAATTCTACCAAAAAATGACTATAAAAACCACTGGCAGAATTCACGTTCGAATAGATAGAATTTTATTTGATATACGTGCCTACGCCCCACTGTGCATCGATAACTCCAAAAACAAAAAGTTTTTTTATTGCTTTTAGTACTGGATGATCACCAGGCCACCAGGATTTATTTAGGCAAAGTCAGATACATCTCGCGATCAGAACGAGTCAGATACCATACGTGCGTTACATTGCACACTACCGCAAACAGAAATTCTTCACACCAAAGTAAAAGCAATTATTGATGATGTACAGGATGCGTAGTTGACGGCTATGCGATGCCTTTTTACATCCTGTATATTAAAGTATTTCGTTAACTTGTGTTATATTTTTTAAATTTAATTATTTAGAACCATGTTCAAGCTTCTGAGAAAGTCAGTTTAAAATTGGTACCACATGACTGATCAAACGAACATCTAATAGCAATCGAGATTCTTCGTAAAGGAACTAGGAACTATTTACACGGATGGTGTACAAACTTTATGTATGTGATACTGATCCTGCAGGAACAAGGAGTATAAAGTCAATGGAGGAAATACAAAAAGTATGTTAAGATATTGTTGCACACTTGAAAGTGGATTTAGTGGCCATACCACAGTTACGCCGCCATTACAGTTTACATTCATAATTATTTTTCTACTTTATGCCACTGATATTGCGAAAATTTATAGCCAGCTTTCAACCTATAATATCCACTTCTGGGATTAAGGTTTCCTCTCAGTAAGAGGGAGAGGCTGTCACGCGTTGTCAGTACGAGTTGGTGGATGAAAGAATGTTGGTTTAGTTTCGTCGCACCGACACCTAATCACTCCATTTATTTTATACTCTGTGAAGCAAAGTTCTCTCTCCATACATTTGAATGTTTTATCCATACGAACGGCTTCGGGTGCATCGCTCGTGTAACCAATACATAGGGTGACTACAATTAACGGATTCCGAAGACAGAACTCGGAGATATGTTTGTATCGATCATGGCGACAATTTTAAACAAAAATGCTTATTCTGACACTCATCTTGATTTCCCCAATGTGTTTACAAACACAAACCAGTTTCTTTCATACAGTTATTATCATCGCAGAAAATGGACCTGTATTAGATAATTATACCTACTTCCACATTACGAATTCATCAAGATTTTAAATGATATCCTAATTAAGTATATTTTGTAGTAACAAACGCCTTTACGACATTCTTATTAAAACGTCATATTCTCAAATCAACACTTACTATTCAAGAGGAATCCAGGGGGAATCTACAGACTGATTCAGAAAAGTATGGTCAAATTTAAGGAGTAAAGACCATCAAACTGAACAACTTTCTCCATGGGAATTGGCTCCATGGAGAAAGTTGTTCAGTCACTAAGTCAGTTCACATCCTAATCGCGAAAAAATTATAAGCCGTCCCGATACAATACTGTCTCTTGAGATACAGGAGGCAGTGCGCTTATGTAACTGTGTACTTACTTTGTTTTCAATAAAGCATTATTATTATTAAAACTTAAATACCTACTCGTCCCAAATGAGGTCTTCATTTAAACGCGCACTACAGTGACAGTTTGCACAAAGGCGCATCAGGAGCTCTTACATTACGGATGTCCCAAATACATATCTCGTAGATTATCTTCCATCGCATGCACACAGTAAGGAAGGCTGGGATACAGCGTACTCACAGTCATACACCGGCGAACCCCGCGAGATCAACCGGCTCATTGCCAATCGGCGATCGTCCGCATTCAACTAAACTACTAAAGTAAGGTAGAATTACGCTTTGAACGCTCATTAGTTCACTGCCTGAATTATTGTTTTCCCTGAAGAGAGCCTAGTTAACGTTCTTTAATACATATACACGACTAGACTCGCTACTGAGCTAAAAGAGCATGATTTGATGTAGGAATTACTTCAGTTGAGATTTTTTATAGAAGTAAACATCATCTGCCTAGCTTTTTCCCAACTACGTTGGGGTTGGCTTTCAGTCTAACCGGATGCAGCTGAGTACCAGTATTTTACATGGAGCGACTGCCTACCTGACCTCCACAACCCAGTTACTGGGTACCAAGAAATATATAAGTAAACAATAACACAAAAAACTTTTTTTTACATATTTAAGAGCACGTGTATTCGCAGGTACAATAGATAGGTACAGGCAATAGTGACAGGTCCACAAGAATTATGAATCCCATTAAAAACCAGTTTTTGCAATTGCTTCAAACGTCTTCGAACTTTAAGCTGCTCAAGAAAGGACTTACAAGGCTTAAAATGCATAATAATGAATACAACCATAATAACTTTTAACACGTGAGATACAAACATAAGTATAGATTATCGCACGCCATATATCACCAGTAGGCATTTGTTTTGTTCCCATCCTTAGTTTTATTCCCTCTCGACACCTCCGCTGAATTTAGTAGAGATAGAACGAGTGATATATGTACATAAGGCCTTCCGCAAACGTCGCTAATTGTACCCTCTTGTGTAAGAATATATTTTACGTCCTATAGATTCGCTCTACGAAATATTGCTTTCAGAATTCCGTAGATTTCTAACGATTTGGGGCTTACGCGCATACGAAGCATTTCTACACTAACGAAAAACACCACGTGGCACACAAAGTGCTTTAAAAAATAAACATTCTCCTTTTAATATTGAATAAAACCTGCATTTAATGAGAACTTTATACTTAGACACCCTTTAAAAGAGCGAATCCATGAAATCACTCAACTGCTACGGAGTAGAACTGAGTAAAATAAATAAGTACTTAGAGTAACGAGGTGCTCCTGTAAGCATTTAGTTTCAATGCTCCTTTGTAATAAGGAAATGAAAAAGATAATAATTGGAAGCGAAAAGACCTTATGTAAGTTGGAGATATTCTAATACTTGACTAGCTTGGTCTCGCGACTTTTCCTGCGCCGTGGCACATATTGCAAAATGTTCCTGTATTTCTCATTTACATCTTAAACCTAGCAAGGTGGTAAGTTGCAACGATTCGTGCCTATTTTGAAAATGATCGTTACAATAAAATGATTTTTTTGGGAGAGGTTCATAATAAATACAAATGTTCTCAGCTGACCATTGTCTTAAAGGAAATAACACAACTAAATAGTAATCATAGTGTGGTAGTGTGGATAAAGTCAAACTCACTATCACATTATTTGTAATATTACTGTGGATTTTTGTTGTATGGCGTTTTTTGATGGTCAGGTCAGGAAGGTGAGGGCGCCGTGGCGCCTCTCCAGCCACTCCTCAAAGAGGGGACTTATCGCCTCAATTGTGGCGTGCCCAGAAGGATGCCTCCAGACATGTGTATTTCCGGTTTTACCCGATAACCAAATAGTCTCAATATTTATAAACATCAAATCTTTCTTTGTTTAACCGACTACGTACGGAAGGTTTTCCTTATATCATCTAGTATTTCCTATTCACTCGGAAAGATAAACTCTATTCCTCAGTTGTGTTTCAAAGTTCGGACATTTCCAAGTTGATGTTTATCTTCAATCTGACCTCTGAACTTTGGGTCCTGGGGTGTTATCCTCTGGGTAGAATTTACAAAGAATCATGCGTATTCCCAAAACTGATAAGCAGAGGGTGATTGCCCTGTTCTGATGAAGTATAACGTATGTTTTAAAAAGCTACATACATTATGATGTATTCGAGCATCAATATGACATATTGAGCTTTTATAGAGACTGTCACCCAGGTATGAGTGACAGATATGAGCTCTGCAAAGCGAAACTTTTGTAATACTCCGTGTGTGCCACATATACATTAACGACTATTTTTTCTAAGATAAACTTACTACGATCATCGTTTTTAATATATTTGCCTTCCAGTTCAAACAATAGTAAATTAACCTATCTGTGGAACTACATATAGCCTCTGTAGTTAGGTAGATATATGCAGAGACTTTAACCGTAGCTCGGTATTTCCATTAGTGACCGCTGCAGATCCTGGCTTACTGCAGTCCCAGTAGCTAGAATACGTAGCCAACTAAGACTCGAGTACAAAGGTACTATTGTATTTTCTCTGTACATCGTTTAAACCGGGTGGAACTCGCAGACTTAAGAATCTAGTTTAAAAATAGTACAGGATGGCCCAAAATAACGTTGACAGGAGGTTTTATGAATTAATTTATCAATTTTATACGTGAATTAAATCCTACTAATATTATAAACGTGAAAGTTTGTATGTTTGTTACTCTTTCACACAAAAACTACTAATAATAATAAGTTTATTTATTTTCTCTCACAATGGTTTGTAGTACTTAACAGTTTGAATAACATAAATTCACATTGTGAGAGCTGGTGCCTGAAGTAGGTTTTAGAAAAAAAAACCTGTGTTACAGGTCACTAGGCCCCACTTAGTGGCACCATACAAATAAACAGGTAGGTAACATGTATTTCTACTAAACACTTAAAACAAAAAATAAATAAATGAGAAGAAAGAAAAGAAAAACGAAGAAATAAGACAACATAAGCAGTCAAAGAGTGTATGGTGAGTGTGTAGGTGAGTGGAGGTGAATGTGTAGGTTGAACGGAGATGAATGTGTAGAAGAACGGTGGTTACTGTGAGGGTGAATGGTGGCGGGTGTGTAACTAAATGGTGGTGGATGTGTAGGTAATTATTTGAATACAAGTGTTATTGGATTGAGTGGAGCAATTTCTCTGTGTCCTCATAGGAAAGAGTTTTCAAGAATTCAGTTACTTTTTGTTTAGAACTGAGCTTGTGCAGTGAGTAAATATTTTGACCCTTGTTGATAACATTATATAGATAATCCCCTAGGTAACAGAAAAACTTGTGGGTCTGACGTAACCGGAAAAATTTTGTACTGCACACCCTTACTTCTTACCCTTTCTTCGTTTATCTTTCAATAGATCCGGGTCATAGGCTAGCTGCGAGTGCTTTTTAAGGACTGTGTGCAGAACGAAAGTTTGCCTTAAAGACAGTAACTCACTTTTTTTTTATAATTCGACTGTAGGAAATCGGAAGGGAAGACCCGCAGCATCCTTAAGTGTGGCACGTTGAGCTCTTTCCGCCTCTATCAAGTGCGTTTTAGCGGCACCTCCCCAGGAGATGATGCAGTAGTCAATATGCGACTGAACGGATTTGGATGAAATTTTGCACACAGATAGATAATAACCAGGATTATGATAAAGACACACATACATACATACAAACATATACATATGCGCGAAACATATGCGCGTGAAACCGCGGGGCGCTGCTAGTAAGGTTATAAATTATAAAAATATATTTGATACAAGAATCCATATTTGTCTTCAAAATAATCTCGTTTAGCGCGGATACATAGAGACAAACGCTTGGAAAAATTTTCTACAATTTTTCGCACTTCCTCCGCATATATTTTGTCCCAACCCCGTGTAAGAGTTACCTTTAGCTCATCAACACTTCTATGACGCGTAGCACAGGACCTTGCTTCTAAGATAAATCATGCGGCGAGTAGGGTTGCCAGTCTTTGGAGCTGATGAAACCAGGTAAATTGTGACACTTATGGCTCTGTAAGCTCGAGCAGAGTCTTGTTGGAATATCCATGGACGGTTACCTAAGTGCTGTTGACTCCAAGGAAGAAGGATATTTTCAAGAATGTCTCGTCGGTAGTTTACTTGTTTGATGTTGATACCCTTTTCTACAAAAACTAGGGGAGTTTTGCCAGTGGCGCAAATCGCACCCCAAACCGTAACTGTTTCAGTATTTTGGAGATGTGGACTAATCTTTGTTTGTTAATTTGTCGATTCCTAGAAGTTCTAACAGTCCTCTTGCGTCCTCTTCCAGAGCGATATCCGATGTTGCCGAACTCGTTATAACGTTAATTGCTGAAGAAACTGACGACTAACACTGAAAATGTTTGCTAGTTATTTATTTGATGTAGAGCTGATTTTTCAATTGACAAATGATTTTTATTTGTGGAATAAATTTGACGTCTAGCAGTTATTGCACGGAAGAATTTTAAAAAATTCAAAATTATTCCTCGGATAAAATTATCTGGCGTTGGCAAAATCAACCCTTACTAACTAATTACATAAATCAAAGTATATATAATGAAAAAAACATAAATTAATAACAACAATTAAACACTATTATTCTCACAAAAATGTAGGCTGCCAACCATTAAATTGGCGTATTCATTAGTGAACAGTTCGCAGTCCGGGTTGGCCTCCACGAGATTATTTAGTGCGCTCAACACGCGCGGTACGGGAGACGCAGCACAGGCCGCAATCCTATCTATCTCACACTTCGTATCAACTATCCCATTCTTCCTTTTTCCACGCCCATGCAATGAAATTAGGGCTCCACGTTGCACGAACATAGCGAAATAAATATATTTTTAACACTTTTCAGCAAACAAACAATGTCAAAAATGACGCTGAAGAATGATGACAATGAGGTAACAAACTATACATAGTTACCTCATTTTCATCTTGATACTAATCAGTAGAAACCCCAAGGATACCCAGTATTCTGCCTAAAACTGGTGACATAGTAACCGCAAGGGTAGCTGAAGTTTCACTTGTGTCCCTACGTACCTACATAACAGTGGTGTGGTGGTGGTGGTGCCATAATTAGGGTAACCAGGATTGACGGCATTGATGTACTCCTTGTGAATCAAGGTATGGCGCGCCACAGTATCTGATTTCAAGACAGAAAGACCAAAGCGCCACAAAGGGTCGTCACTGTTATTGCGTAGAAAAAAATTGCTCCTGTACGATACCCGCGAGGTATTCCTGGCTACGGAATAGATGTGCAACGCCGCTTCAAGAGGTCCCATATTTAAGGAGAACGCCAATTTCACGGAAGAGCTCCTAAGTTTTGGGACGGACGGTAGAGGGCTGGTCGGCCCGAAATTATTCTCTAGGAAGGTCTTTAGTTTCTCACCAAAATGAGTCTACGTGATACATATGGAAAGGATCTCCTTTATGATTCGAGGTGTTTCAGATGATGTAGGCATGCCTAGATCCTTTAGCGTCATAGCGGCATAGCGTCACCGGCTAAGGCGCCTATGTGCCACTCGTCAGAACTGTGCCATATAGAGCGCGCGGATCATTCTTTATCATTGAAATCTAGAAATATTTTTGTTTAGCGTGTTTACAGAAGGTCGTCCGCGATATCACGCGAGACCCGCTTGATGCAAAATTCCACAATATTTTGAGTATCAACATCCCTATGCTAGTGCGTCCCTGACCGGCCGCAATAGCCATGCGAGCGGAGTGGCCAGAGGGCGAGAGTAGTCTTTCACTTATTGAAAAAGCTACTGGGAATTTTGGGAAACAGAACCCTATCTGTTGCGAGATAGCTATTCTATGCCGATCGTAGTTACCAATTATCCTATATGAGCCTCATCGCGTGCGCGTGTGCGCATGGGCGTGTTTTCGTGTGTCTTGATTCGTTTGATATAACATCTTCCATACTTATCTATTAGTCTTCATTTCGGTAGGTAGATTAGAAAGGGGGTGACCCTTTCTAACCATATCATCGTTCAAACAGTCCATCCATCGTTTCTTTGGCCTTCCCCTACATATAGCCATTGACATTCATACTCACTCCTTCTTCTTACCTACAAAGATGTTATCGTGTGATCTGACCAGATTTTGGAGTTTCAAGGGTCTTCATACTCAATAAATTGACGATCGAACTGGAATGTACCTACTACGTTCTCTATTTGATAGCTCTTATAGCCTCGCACAGGTCTCTTTTTTCCTTTATTAGCTTTTTTTTGTTGTTTTTAATGTAATTTTGTTAGTTTTAAATGCTCCTTTATTAATCCTTATTGTTTATTTAGCCGTGCCCTTTTTATTTTTATTTATTTATGTACTATGTTTGTCAAAGGACCGATGGCTGGAGCAAACGAGACTGGAATGAAAACGCGAGGCACCCCCAGCTGGATTGACCGACGAACTCAAAAAGGTGGCTGGGACAGACTGGTTACGGAAGGCGGAGGACAAGGTGTTGTGGCGCAGACTGGGAGAGTCCTATGTCCAGCAGTGGACTGCGGTAGGCCGAGTTGATTGATTGATTGAACTTTTACATGCTACTGACACATAATCAGCCGAGGGAGAGGGAGCGGGTCGATATCTATCACGTTGGCTCACTGCGGGTTGGTATTTTACTGCTAAAGCAGTGTGAAAATCGTATTTTCTGAACACAAAACTCAAGAATAAAGATAAAACAGCTTGATCAGCTGAAACCACGTTAAAACCTAACTAAGGTGTTTGCCAATTCTCAATAGGCACCCACTTACATAAGGCTGGCGACACGCTGACGACTTTGGATCACTTTGGCCCAGTTGCTCCGATCGCTGAAAGTTTTATTGCAGTGATTTTTATGGCTTTAAGCCCATAATGATTTAAGTAATCAGCAACTTTATGATCACTTGCGAGCACGGAAAGTTTTTTATGAGATAAACGATTTTATAAATCGTTTATTTACAAGAAGAACATACAAAAGCACGAAAATATAAATCATAAAAAAATACAAGAAGCTAATATACAAGAAGAAAGACAAATAAAGCCGGATATCATGGATATCATTTAGCAGCACAAAGCTACCACATGGATATTCACAATCATGTTATTATATGAAACTGCGAAAAGTGGACTAGGCGTCGTTATTTATTTGCACTATTCTGCTCATTTCCATTATGAACGTTAGAAAAAATAAAAAATCCTAATCTTGTATAGAAAGAAAGAAAGAAAAAGTATTTATTGCGACTCGTACAGGATCATAAACTAAACTAAACTCAGTTAAAAATAAAAAATAAAACAAATTATATAAAAAAGTAACAAAAGGAAAAAAATTAAACAGAAAATCCTATAAGTGGCCAAAAGGCTCCTATCTCAGCATGATGCTTCGACATTTAAAAAATAAATGTGGAACATAACGATGTGTATAATAATTAGTAACAATGTTCAGATTTTTGTTTAAGAAACTGAAATTAAAACGTATAATTTACAACACAGAAATGATGAACAATTACAAAACTTAAGCAGCACATCGTATATAAACACTACTTACCAATAGATTTGAAATATCAAATCTATCTTTTCCATTTCAAGAAAAATTACGTTAAAAACACCACCGATTTGGAACTAACATTTTTCTCCGAACGACTTTTACTACGGAACCTAAAGGCTAAAATCGGTACTAAGTTAAGATTTATAACCTGCCGAGGTTAGTCGTAAATGTATCGACATCCTTAGCTGTAGATTCGACCCACATACAGGTGTAAGGATGCTGGTCCATAGAACGCAGAGCTAAACTTTATTGTTTGAGTATTTTAAGCTTTTTACACACACCTTGTAACCTGTGAAGCCTTGACTAATGAGACGAAATAACCTACTGTCACGGTGCGTCAAAGATGTTCGCTGAAGCGCACACTGACGATATTTCGCGATTATGCGCAAGAAAGTGGCGTCAATAATACGCAGAGTGAGAGGAAGCGACAATGGCATCCTGAAGGTATTTTCTGAAAGGTTAGAAGGGCCTACAATGGATAATTGCTTATCAAACTACATGTCAGACATGGGGCTTGATAAACCTTCCTGTAATTGGGTGATTTATATTGTTTCTAAATGTTTATATTTTTTAACTAGCTTCTGCCCGCGGCTTCGCCCGCGTGGATGTCGGAAATTATCCCACGGGAACGTGATAACAGGATAAAATGTACCTATGTGCTTCCCCAGACTGCCATCTATCTCACGGGCCCTTTGTGGCTAATTACAATAGAAAACCAATTGTATCTCATTAGTGGTGATTAAGAGGGTACCTATATGATATCTAAAAAAAAAAACTCAATAACAGAAAATTAAATACCTACCTACCTAAATAAACCTATTTCTGATGATAACTAATCTAAACTCAATAAATAAGCAAAATCCCTGAAAACTAATATCTATACGAATGACTAATCCTACCTAACAGTATTATAAAATAACCTACGGTCACTACGTACACTATCAAATATACTACCTATACTTTAAAATTAAAATCTATACCTACGACTTATATAAAAATAAACCTAAATAACTCTAAAAACTAAAAGGAATAAAAATGAACTCCACTGCGTGTGAACTAACCTACGACAAACTTATTATTTGCGGTTGGTGCAGTAATCGAGTATAGGGATCGAACCGCAAAATTAAGTTTGTTTTTTATTGTATATACTTTTCCGGGATAAAAAGTACCCAGTGTGGTGCCCAGGATATTAAAGAATAATTATACCAAGTTTCAACGTAATCGAAACGGTAGTTTTTGCGTGATGCCTGAACAAACAGACAGACAGACAGACAAAATTTTTTTTAATCACAGTTTTGGGTTCGGTGTCGGTCTAGTAACACCCCCTGCCATTTATTTTTTTGATATTTTCAATGTACAGAATTTTCACTTCTACAGATTTATTATAAGTATAGATATTGTTTTTGTATGCTTAATTTTATGTGTTACCTACTATTAACACAGATTTTTAAGTTACTTGTAATACTACCATGCTATGGGCCTACGATGCCTGCCAATAAAAGATTTTTATTTTTATTTAATATACTCCCAACGCGCATGAATAAGTTAAACAAAGAATGAGGGCACAGTTCTTAACCGACTTCAAAAAAGGGTGGTAAACACTATTTTTCTTTTTATTAAAAGCGTTTTTTTTCTTACCTATCTGTGACTGGAACTCAGACCGAAACTTCAGGCTGGATTCGGATCCAAACCCGTGTCGATAAATCGGGTCTCGTAAGCGAGCAGGATAATCCGGATGCACGGCGCCGTTTTATTAATTGCAGCAAATGTTTCGTCTCTGCAGAGTCTGCACTGCAGGCACAGCAGGTTAAATAGGACGGTGCCTATGTTACTTTACAACGGTGAAGGAAAACATCGTGAGGAAACCGGAATCTCCTAGGACCAAAAATTCAAAGACATGTGGCATCTATCAACCCATACTGGGCCCGCGTGGTAGATTACGGCGCACTCCCTCTCACAGAGAGGAGGCCTGTGTCCCAGCAGTGGGAACATTATAGGCTGATTAAGCTATGTTATTTAAGATTGTTAAGATTTTAAGGAATCATGTATTTTGCTTTAAATGAGATTAATGATGGCCCAGTTCAAATCCGGACAGGTGCAAATACATCGTGAGGAAACCAGAGGGTCTACTCCGAAGTAGTTTCGGCCGAATGTTCGGCCGTTTCCTGCTACGAAGTTACTATTTGGTTCGGTCGGTGCCGATCCTACACTCCTACACTCTTTCGAATATTGACTATGGTTCCGACCCAACTGAGCCGATCCGAACTTTTTTCGCATTTTTCAATAATATTCGGTTCGGCCATGTGTCGATCCGATCCGAACATTCGCACTTTGCACTTCGGAGTAGGCCCCCTGGACTTATCTATATTAATAATAAAGCTAAATTCTGTTTGTGTTTTTTGTTTGTTTGAACGAATCTTTAAAAAAAAATATTTTTCCAATTGATAGCTCAATTCTTAAGGAAGAATATAGGTTATTTAACATCACGTTACGACCATTGCCATGTACAGACGCCAGCAGGTCAACCTACCCGAAACTGTCAAACTTTCCCAATCAACCTTGAACCTTAATACTTAAGTGATAAAGTTGAAAATCCATTAAAGAAATTTGACAGATTGTAGTAGCTTGATGTGCTGGCGTCTGTACCATATGCTCAGATTTTTTTTTTATTATCAGGAGCCGAGCAAAATGAAAAACTCAGAAACAACGTTAACCGAAAACGAAGTATTAACGCGGGCAGGCGATGCGATGCAACGATGTGATGCAACGGGGTGAGTCGGACTAACAAGACATTTCATGCGGGCAGAAGCCAGTAGTTAATATAAGTCTGAAATCGCCAACCCGTCTTGAGCAAGTATGGTGATCAGTGCTCGTGCCTTCTCTTTGTGAGAAGACGCCTTTTCCCTCTCCCTTCGTATCTAAAAGTCCTAAACGTAAATGGTCCTAATAGCAAAACGACCTATATTCAAAACGACACTTTAGCGAAATGGCCTATTAGCACATCGTCCTACGAGCAAATGATCCTAACAACAAAAGAACGGGAATGGTACAGTCATCATCATCTGCCTAGCCTTTTCCCAACTATGTTGGGGTCGGCTTTCAGTCTAAATGGATGCAGCTGAATACCAGTATTTTACATGGAGCGACTGCTTATCTGACCTCCACAACCCAATTACTAAGTAATACGATAGCCCTTGGTAAGACTGGTTGTCAGACTTTCGAACTTCTGACGACCCGTAACGACTGTCAAAGATCCACGAATGACAGCCGGGGCCACAAGACCACAAAGTTTGACAACCAGCCTTTAGTCACACATTCATCTGTATTTAGAAGGTGTCAGGAAAAGGTGATTTTAAATTAGAATTTCGGATTTAAGTTCTTAAATAATAAATTCCAATTGCAGAATGACACTACAGAATCCAAAAGCAGCGTTTTCTGGTCCATTTGTTTACATTTTTCTGAAATACTTTTGGAACAGACCAAAGGTACAGACGCCAGCACATCCAGCTACTACAATCTGTCAAATTTCTTTAATAGATTTTCAACTTTATCGCTGAAGTATTAAGGTCCAAGGTTGATTGGGAAAATTTGGCAGTTTCGGGTAGCTTGACCTGCTGGCGTCTGTACCTGCATCAATTGAAAAGTAACGAGTTTAAAAGTGATCAATCTATACTTCTATACTAATATTATAAAGAGGAAACATTTGTATTTTTGTGTGTATGTTTGTAACGAATAAACTCAAAAACTACTGTGCCGATTTCAAAAATTCTTTCACCATTGGAAAGCTACATTCTCCCTGAGTGACATAGGCTATATTTATTGTAAAAATATAAAAAAATCTTATGTCCACCCGTGCGAAGCCGGAACGGGCCGCTAGTATTTTCATAAGGTTATTGTTCAATAACTACGAATTCTGCAGGTCAAAAAAACTCGTATCTGAAACGTGCATAAATACGAACGTATGAAGGATATTCGGAATCCGTTCAGTTTATGAACGGCCGGACTGCCGATACATCTCGAAATATCTCACTTAATTGGCAGAATATGTGCAACTATACAGATACAATAGTTGCACATATTCTGCCAATAAGTGAGATAGATACTCGTACATACAGATTTGAACAATACTCTAGCTCTATCGCAGGCTAGAAGCTATGGTTTTGTTACAGTTTGCTGTTCGAAGATTGCACTGATCCTGCATGCTTTTAAATGAACTTTCACTCTGATTTAGCTTGAGTTATAAATTAGAATACCAACACGAATTTTGTAAGCTTAAAAAATATTTTTCTTCGTGTAGAAATTAAGCACTTGACTATTCACACTTACAGTGGCCTCCCAAAGTTAGTTGACATTTTTCCGCTTCAGCTGGGATACCAGCCACATCATGATTTAAGATTTAAAAAAAAAAAATCACGTACTCCTAAAGATTACTTGATCATTTCTTATAATAAGCCAAAGGTAGTTGAATTTGTCAATAAAAACGTTAAGCTCACTAGAATTTTGAATCATAATGTAGTGTGTCAAAGCTGACGTAAAAATGTCAACTAACTTTTGGATTCCACTGTATAAGTAAGTACAGACCCCAGCACATCAAGCTACCCGAAACTGTCAAATTTTCCCATTCAACCTTGAACCTAATGCTTTAGCGATAAAGTTGAAATCTATTAAATAAATTTGACAGATTGTAGTAGCTTGATGTGCTGGCGTCTGTACTATAACTTTCAGTCCCGCTACCAATTTTGTTGACTAGCTACTGTTATACAACATAAACTATCCTCTTGTTCGCCGCCATTAAAGTTAAACAAGTCGTTTACAGAGCTATAACGTAGTGCTGCGTTACGCTCACACCACACGGCTCTCTCTGCTCACCCCCAACACAATCGGAACCCGTTAACAAAGAAACCATTTCCACAAATGCTCTCGCGATTCCCAAGACTCCTAATTGTGATGAACGGCCCACCTTGCCAGTATTACAGATTTCTTGCGTAATTTATGTTGCAATTTACTGCCTTTTTTTACTCGCCCTGAGTTTTTTACTCGGCAACATTTTTTATTTCACCCAGATTTTTTCTTTAACGCTTGTTTTATTTTTTTTGGCTGACAATT
Source organism: Apamea anceps (assembly GCA_951799955.1). Classification (NCBI taxonomy): domain Eukaryota; kingdom Metazoa; phylum Arthropoda; class Insecta; order Lepidoptera; family Noctuidae; genus Apamea; species Apamea anceps. Next base: position 2,951,233 of record OX637509.1, read on the forward strand.
TTGACTGGCTGTATGTATGTAATGTTGTTTTTGCCTTTTTTAATATGCTGGTCATTTCATTCATTCTAGCCTTTTTCCCAATTATGTTGGGGTCGGCTTCCAATCTAACAGGATGCAGCTGAATACCAGTATTTTTTATGGGACGACTGTCTGACCTCCATAACATAGTTACTGGGTATTTGTCAAATACGATAAAAAAACTGGTTGCCTGACTTTCAGGCTTCTGACTACCCGTAATGACTGTCAAAGATCTAGAAATGAAAGCCGGAAGCCATTGGGGCTTAACGTGCTTTCCGAAACACGGAGGGTCCCGATAATGTAATGGATTGTCACCCACCCACGGACCAACCTCAGCAAGTGTAGCTTAACCTTCGATTGACCCGTGCGGCTTTTATTATTTAGCTACAAGTAACTTGTCCTTGTAAATATTTTTACCCGATTTCGGCAAAGCTAAAGGAGAGTTATGATTTTTACAAGCTATGTATTGTGACTCCGTATCAAAGTAGCGACAAACAAATACGCGATAAATGTTAGGGCGACAGTACTATATGTCGACCATCAGTGGTGCGACAGCATATCAGCTCAATGTACGTTAGTGCGACTGATTGTTTTCACGACAAATTTTAATGATGGGACGACGAATCTTTTGATCGACGAACGATAGCGCGACACAATTTTTGCTCGACAAACTAAAGAGCTACAAACGTTGAAAAAAAAAAATATAAATACAAAAAATAAAAATAAATTAAATTGAAAATAGATTTTATTTTTAAGTATTTTATGTCATTATGCTACTATACACATTAGTGATGAAAACACTTTAATCTCATTACTATTTCTTAATATGACATACATATGTAAGCGAGTGCTGACAAAAAAATCTTTTAAATTCAAATTATCTTTTTGGGATAAATGTTGTTGCAGTTTTGTATAAAATATAATTTTCGATTTTTTCTTAATTATTTGGACTTTAATCCTTTCGACTAAACATCGTGTTTTTTTTTTTTTTGCTCTTTTCGCAGTTCTTCGATGGGTTAGTATTTTTTTTTTTTGCGACTTCATAAACAATTCCACTTGCCAGAGCTTTGGATAAACGCTCATCTAAACATTCGACGATGGACTAAATCCTGGGTTGAAATACAGGCGGCACGTTAGTACCCGCAATTTCAAAGGATCATTCTCGTTTGTTTTTCGCGGCTAATTTTTTAACGAGTCCACATAGTATTTGAGAACCACTTAATAATTTCTTCAACCTCATTTGGAAGAATTTCTTTTTTAATGTATTCAACGTCACTGAGATTTCCTGGGGTGGCAAAAAAAGGTAATGCAGACAAATGATGTATTTAATGTACAACATCAAAGCTGTTTCTATACTTTGTGGCTAACCCAGCAGATTGCACATGTCTCCAAATAGTCTGCGTTAGATGAAAAAAACAACATTTCTGAATACTATCTCTTTTGACCGCATTAATGGCGGATTTTTCAAAGCCAGTCATTACTAATCGTGGGTTCAAGGTCATCGTCATCATCGTCATTTCAGCCGAAAGACGTCCACTGCTGGACATAAGCCTTCCCCAAGCACCTCCACTTCGACCGGTTCCGTGCTTCTCGCATCCAACGCGTTCCTGCGGCTTTAACAATGTCGTCGGTCCGCCTTGTGGGAGGCCTTCCAACGCTACGTCTTCCGGTACGCGGTCGCCACTCCAGAACCTTTCCGCCCCATCGGCCAACTGTTCCGCGAGCAATGTGCCCTGCCCACTGCCACTTAAGTTTGGCAATTCTTCGGGTTACCTTGGTTTTCCTCCCGATCTCTTCATTTTAGATTCGATCACGCGGGGAAACTCCAAGCATAGCCCTCTCCATTGCCCTTTGGGTGACTTTAAGCCTTCTAATAAGGCCCATTGTGAGCGGCCACGTTTCAGTGTCATAGGTCATCACTGGCAACACGCACTGGTAAAAGACTTTTGACACTGCGGTATGTGGGACGAGAAAATAAATACTACGTAGCTTCCCGAACGCTGCCCAGCCGAGTCGGATTCGACGATTGACCTCTTTCTCGAAGTTGGACCTACCCAACTGGACAGTTTGTCCTAGGTAAACATACTCGTCCACGACTTCGATGTAGCGTCTCCGATCTTCATGAGAGTGGGTGTTACATGGGCATTTGACATGACCTTCGTTTTGTCCATGTTCATTTTAAGACCCACTCTTTCGGAGGCTCTACTGATCATCGAGCATTGTACTGAGGTCCTCCATAGTCTCAGACATGACTACGATATCGTCGGCAAACCGAAGGTGAGTATGTACTCGCCATTGATGGTAATGCCAGCCCCTTTCTAGTCCAGAACCTTGCAGACGTCTTCCAGTGCAGTGGTGAACAGTGGTCGTCTCACGTAGAGGTGATGTAAACTGCGTGCCATTTGACCCCGTTAGACTTTTTCTTGCAGGGTTTTCTTAAGTCACAGGTATGCTATGCAAATAAGCCACAAACCACAGTGGCCCTCAAAGCCCATATTAACCATGCCATCGGTGAAATTCAGCCTGATTTATGCGCTAGAGTCAGGAAAATTGGACATTTCGGATTCGCGCCACCCTGCGAACCCGCGGCGGACATTTAAACGATGTCATATTCCATACATTGATAGGTAGACCTTTTTTTTTGAGGATGGGAACCGCCACTTATAACATAACGAAGAACTTAAGTAGGAACACGTAGTTATAGAATTAATTTAGTATTTAAACGCTAATTCGCCTCTCTCGCAAAGGTTTGTATGTTAGAGGTGTGGTGAGGGTGTGTATTGGATGCGTGCGTGTGTGTGTGTGTAGTGCGGGGGTGTGTGTGTGTGGTGTGGGGGTGTGTGTGTGCATTTACCTAGTTTTCTAATTCTGCTAGTCTATATCATTAAAGTAGATCTTCCGTGGAACTATAGTCCAAGATTTGCAACCATTTTCTAACCACTGCCTTACATTTGGTTTTTGGAAGAGGGTAAATTGACAAGCACCTGTTAATTTTACTGTACAGATTAAATGTCGATAATATCTCACACACACTTTGTTTTATTTGAATTTAAAGGTAGGAAGCGCTTACTGAAAGACCTTTTACATGTGGAAACACTGAAAAAGATAGGACCTCATTATTATCCAATAAAATAGCATTCATTTAAACGTAATACTCTGAAAAACCCCTTATGAAAACAACTCTTGAAAGTGTAAATTAACAGACTTTATAAATAATTCGAAACTTTTAATTGATTCGCCGACTTCGAGTGCCAACTTTCGACTACGAAACATAGGTAAGGAGGAATATTAATTTTATTGGAGAATAATTTACGAGCCTTAAAACGAATGTCGTACGTAATTAAATATTTCTTCGAGTTATTGAAATGCCTGTTTAATTTGCATAGGTTTGTATAATTTATGAAAGAAAGAAAGAAAAATAGATATTTTTGTTACAAAAACTCGTGCATACAATAATTAACTTAATAAAGTTTAGTTTAGTAGGTATGTACCTATATAATGGTATTTTTCTTATCAGGTTTAAATTATTTTTAACTTTTTAGTTTTTTTATTAACAAGTAATAAAAGCTTGTTTTTAAAAAGTTTTTTTTTTCTTTTAATTTTATTTTTAACTTTTAAGTATTTTTGATGCGAGATTGACTACGGTGTAGTTCGTAGCGCGTAGCAGTGTTTTTCCGTTAACGAACGAACGAACTTATTTTCCCAAACATGAGGCCGCGTATTCACGTCCACCAAACCACCACCACTCACCACCCATCAAAAACGGTCCACCCATCAAAATCAAAAGTCATTTATTCAAATTAGGCTGAGAGTCAGCACTTTTCGAACGTCAAATTTACAAAAGACAGTCCCCCAAAAACGCCCGCCCTTCACCACTTCCTAGTGCTATCGCTGGGAAGAAGAAGTGGCGCAGCACAGCTGTCTGTTTAGCTAGAATATAGTTGCATGTATACAATACTAGGAACCTATCAAGACGAATCAAACTCGACGCGGTTGTGTCGCTTAATTACTGAGTTCCTATGGCCATCTTCCAGCTCCATCCTCAGATCCTGGTTATCTAGCACCAAAGTAGTCGTTAAGACGAATCATACGAGCCCAAACTCGATGGGGTTGTGTCGTTTAATTACCGAGTTCCGATGGCCATCTTCCAGCTCCATCATCAGATCAGCTCCATGTCCAAATAATTTTGCATTGTCGTCCGATTTACACACCCATGCAAAATTTCAGCTCAATCGGTAACCGGGAAGTGGATCAAATTTAACTTGCAAGATTTGATTACAGACAAACATCGAACTTTTACGTGTAATTTGTCATAAGAACGAGTAAAATATCTGAAATGAAATGAAATTGTTTTTTATGTAAATGTAAATTGAATATCGGAAACCACTTTTACGTGTCATATTGTATTAAAAAAAATTAGCTAGATGAGATCGGCGTTTCCTATCTGACTACTCTGAGAAGAAAGGCCGAAACAAATTCAGAGGTCACAGTTTTTAAAGTCCAGACATGATCTTGGTCAGATTATGTGAAGACCATGTATGACCACGTTTATGTCTGAAATGGTCTTTTGAAGAAAGTACCACACAGATTTGAGTGGATCTTATAACACAAGAGGCTTTTCCTCGGAACAATAACAAAAAGAAGTGCATTTTTAGTTATTCATTCGTCGCTTTTATAATTTCTAACGTGACGATAAGCGCATATAGTATGAGCGCATGACGTTCTCATTGATGGATCGTGTCCATCTCATGCGCTGCACACTTCCGCCGGCAGCTGGGACCCTATCAGAGGCCGGTGGGCCTCGAGGTCCTAAGCCGTCCGGCGGCCGGCGCGGCGTCCTCCCCGTCGACGAGCAGGTGGTGGCGTCGTGAGCAGAGAGAAATACTCGTCGCTCGAGCTCGACGCAACTGCCGCGGCTGGTGTCGTCACAGCGCTCACAGTGGGACTGGGTACCGGCAGCGGCGGCGAAGCGGAGCTGAGCGAAGAATCCGTAGATGGTAGGCGTGCACGGCGAGCTGCTGACCTCGTCAACATTTTCTCGTTTTTGTCATTTTCACGTTTTTATCGGAGGTGACATGACAGATGTTATCACCTCCGGTTCGGCAGTTGTTTTTGATGCAAGTATAAGGTATTGATGTTCATAGTGTTTTTTTTTTTTAATTATATTTTGATAATTTCGGTTTTGGCTGGTATGGTTTCACGTTAAATATAAAAACCGCTTCTAAAAAATTATATATTTGTAAATTATGAAGAAATGACGTGTTGACGTTGGTGTTGCTAGTTATTATCGATATTTTTCGTGGACGTCCACGTCCATAAAATGTATGGAAATACGTGCACGTTATAACATTATCGTAGACGGAAATTTAAGTGTCTTCATATATTTCCATACAGTTTACTTCCCTGTGGTATCCTGACGCCATCACGTGGACATAGACGTCCATAATAGTATCGTCTCTTTAGAAATCATAAAAGCGCACAATGGAATTACCTAAATATCAAAAATATAACGTCAGAAACAATGAAATTCATTCAAAATTAACAACATATTAAGATGCGTCACCCTGGATTTGTTGTTCCACAATCCCCGAAAAGCGAGGATTTGGAATCGCGGCAAATCCCGTATCAGGCATAATGGGTGCAAATTTGTGGGGCTTCACGGTGCCGCCCGGCGGAGCGGTGCTAAGCTCAGATTTGTTGCTTACCTACCGTATTTTAAGCTCCAATAATGGCATAAGCCATATATTATATGATACAGTCGGTAGATATGTTTCTGATAATGTTGGAATGACAGTGTATCTTCTTGTTTTATAATTGCCAATGATATTGAACTAGTTTATTTGCTTGTAGCTAAGTAATAACAGACGCACGGGTCGATTGATCAGGTTAAGCTACGCTTGCCGCGGTTGGTCCATGGATGGGTGACCACTCCGTGCCTCGGACAGCACGTTAAGCTGTTGGTCCCGGCTGTCATTCGTGGATCTTTGACAGTCGTTACGAGTAGTCAGAAGCCTGAAAGTCTGACAACCAGTCTTACCAAGGGGTATCGTATTACCGATATCCGTACGCATTACCCAGTAACTGGGTTGTGGAGTTCAGATAGGCAGTCGCTCCATGTAAAATACTGGTATTCAGCTGCATCCGGTTAGACTGGAAGCTGACCCCAACATAGTTGAGAAAAGGCTAGGCAGATGATGATTGAGCTAGTTTATTTGTTACTGGTTAGTTTGTTTGTAAATGACTATATAGTATATCCCGGCATTAAGAAACTGACATCTCGAGGAAAGTTTCGGTTAAAACACAGAACGCAAAACCGTAACCTGTATTACCTAAGTAAGCTTAATATATCTGGAATCAGTTTATTAAATACTAGCCTCAGCCCGCGACTTTGTTCGCGTGAAATTTCGAACCACGCGTCGCATCCCATCGCCCGTCCGCAATTTTACTTCATTTATTTATACTTATCCTTCTTCCTAATATTCTTTCTTTTTGCTCGGCCCCTAAGTTCTAGCGTCTTTCTTCAAGAATTGTGCTATGAAATGCAAAATGAATTATTAAAATCCGTCTGGTAGTTCCAGAGATTAACGCGTTCAAACAAACAAAATCTTCATCTTTATTATTAGTATATACTAGATAGCAAAATAAATTAAAACACATTTATAAACATTTGTAAAAAAAACATTTGACATAATTTGGAAATGCAAAGTAAAGCTCGAAATATCGCAGGGACGAATTTGGAAAAAAGTAGGAAATAAATTATATTCATTTGCGGTCTTTGATTTCCCGTTTGGAATTTATGAATAATTCAGTGCACCCTTCATCTCTTCTTGTTTTTCATGAAATTATTTATTTTTTGTTTTCAATCTTTTGGTTTCTTTAGCTCTTAATATGGTTATAAAAAGATCTGAAGTTGGATTGCTACCATACGATAGTAGGTACCAAATCAACTGATATCTACTATTGTATGGTAGCAAATCTACTTCAGATCTTTTTACAAAGCTTACAAATATCTGCCTTATCAATATTATTTTCCCACTCAATATTGGAAAATAGTAACGATAAGTTAAAAATATTATACCACTTCACTTAACAATACGATCGTATATTTTTACAAAATGTGCTGCAAAATAAAGTTCGTTTTTACAACCGCGCACCGCTGCAGCCGGATACCAATTTGCTATAAAAGTAAAAATGTATTGGAATCAAATGAACATATTCGTACTGTCGTGCTAGTGCTGTAACAAATATCGATATAAAGTATCGACATCGTAATGCGATTTTAATGCAGCACTACGAGGCGGTTTGCGGGCAAACGGTGTTTGTGTGCTACTATTTGTTCGAACTTATTAACTTGAATGTGAGTGAAATAGTAGAATTACTGAATGCTGTAAATATAAAGTATTGGAACTGGGAAATCGATCACTCGCCACAACGTATGTTATGAACTTTGACTGTTTGTAGGTAGAGTACTTACAGGGTTAAGTAGGTATATTAATAAGTTCGGAGAGCTTAGGTACAGAGTGCTGCAGCCAGGCAAGAACCTCCCTTAGAAAACTAAACGTAGCTACTGCATAGTTGTCTTGCGTTTAATTTTCATGCGACTCAATGACGTCACAGGACAGAAGATTCTATCGTACGCTACACCCATTCATACATACATAAATAGACTCCTAGAGGGTTACGCACATACTAAAACCAAGCTTTGAAACTTAATTAAAATAGAATTCATGCAAACTAAATTCATATTATTTCCAAAGTACGGTCGTGTGTCAATTGAAATTGTTAAGTAAAATTACGTTTCTTTGCAATAAAAAAACCTATGCTTCTCACTCACAAATCAACGAAAACCGGCACCAACAGTAGCGGCGCGCTTGGCTTCACAATAAAGCGAAATAATCACCGTCCCACGCACAACGTTATGCCAGTAATGAATGAAGTTATTGTTTTGTTGATGCCATTATAGACCTACGGATAGCCGGGCCGGGCCTGCCCTCAATAGCCCCGGTGAATTGTGGCCGAAGCCGTAATGTTGGGAACTTCCTCTTTGTGCTTTACTTTCGCGGAAGAAATATTTTATGGCGAATTTGAGGTCCAATAAAGGCAGAAGAAGTGTTCGTGATAAATCTTAGTGTTTCGGATTCTTGTGATAGTTCCCAGGTGCGGCGGTAACGAGGTGGAATTGTTTGCCACTTACAAGTTGTGAATTATAGTTCGTGTTACGGTATCGAGGAAACTTACACTTTTAGTGATATTCGCTTCCAATGTTTTGTCCTCCTATCGAATGTATCAGAAATATCTATCTACCTAAAAAGGGCCGTATCTACTTTTATGGAAACTGGTTTAAAATAATATTAGGTAACGCAAAGCCTATACTTTACAATTCATTCATTACAGTGTGCAGTCCATTTGATTTAAACTAAACAATAATCCTACCAAAAATAATTCCCTTGGCTCTGTATATTTAATACACAGATATAAAGAGCGTAGGCACACATACATTCAACATACTATTACGAATGAATAAATAAATAATTTAACCGTAATAATTTTGCACAGGGGCGTCGCTTAATAAATAAAACTGAGTGAATGGAACGCAATGCCCCCAAATCCGGCCCTGTGCTAATGGTGGTATAAAAAAAAATAGCATTTCTACAGAAGCCATACCCATTTTCGCAAAAAAGAAAAGTGTAGAAGAAATTCATACTTCGTTTCAGTCTAGATAGTATTTAAAAATGAATCCGGTCCTTCAGTATAATGATCCCTTTTGTAGCTGAAAACAGATCGATTGACGCAGTGGCCGTGCTATCTAACTATTGCCTTTGAGTGAATGGCCTACGAATTGCATTGTGCATAAACGCAGCAACTTCAAGTGTTGGGCGTCATTATTATTCAAACAAAAAGCAATTGTCGATTTATGTAACTTCCTAAATAATGCTTCATCTGAATCCTTTTGTGTTATTGTGAATGGTGTACGTGGAACATTCTGTTCCACCATTCAAAATAATTCAAAAGGACTTCGCATTCTGACCACCCCTTTAGGGATTACGCGTGACAAATTAACGGGGCGTTCGGTGATACCGAATTGAAACGACGGATCGTATATGACAGTGAGCTTCAGTTTTACAGAGGAATTACGGTTTGCATTTCAGCTTCAATTAATTATCTTTTCAATTTAAATTTTTAAATGCTTCCGCGCTGTGTTGTGAAAAGTTTCCTAGGAAAGCGGTTCCATCATATTACTCGTTTACCGGCCGTCAAGAAACTCGGTAATTTTCATAAGTATTTATCATTAAGGATTCAAAAAACGCATTTGAACAGCCGTTATTGTGTGACCGTTCCGGGGTTTCTAAGGAAACTAAAGTTTAAAAGATTAAATAGAGCGTTGTTGAGGTTTCGAGTTGTGAAGCGTTATTTCTGGAATAGCCTCCTCGAGTGGTGGTACTGTAAAGACTATAGCTTATTGAGCTTTATGAATACTTTGAAAAGTCGATGGCAGAAATACGAGACAAACATTGATTAATAAAAAAATAATAAGAGAAAAAAATAGGCGTCAGATTTGCCTGACAAGCCGAGGGACAGGGACATAAATGTAGAACCATCATCTAGGAATAATGATTGCTGTTATATGTATAACAAACGATGGTTTAATTTACTCGTCCCGGTCCTGAAAGCTCCTACAGCTCACACACTGCTTACCTATTTAAATCTAGGTACGTCCACTCCAGAGCACCCTGGGCAGTCAGCCCCACTACCCTCTTGCTGACTGGCTGATAAATTTAGCATAGCATGAACTATTTAATTACAAAATTCTGGAGCCCTATTTCTGAGAATGCTGATTAAAACTGTAATTGGTGACTCGGTAAGTGCCGTAACGGAGCAAAAATGCCTTTTTTTTTTGAGGATGGATCGTCATCAAATCACCCCTTTCGCTCTGGGTGGAGCGGAAGGGAGTGTCAGACTCTTACTGACTAAAACCCACCGGTGTTCCTTCCTTAGCCCTGTATGTTCCAGGGCAGCGGTAACCCTTTCGGACGATCCCGCTACCCTGGCAGGCTTCGGCCCTATCGGGCCCCGTCAATCGTGCTGACATCTCTTTGAGGCGCGCGTGGAACACATACGCGCCGTCCGGCACGGGCCTGGTCCTGATCGGACGGTGAGCTACCCATTACTCTCCCCCGCAGGCCCACGCCTACGGTGGCCGGGTGTCGTCACGTGGCTCCCGACGCCCGGAGCGTCTCCCGCAGCGGCTGAGGCGTGAGGTCCTTTCCCTCATCCATCCCGCCACCTCCTTCGCTAGCATGACTGCTTCGCAGAAGGAGGTGACTGCCTCCCACTCCCTCTCGCCCCGGACCATGGCTTGAACCAGGGCCGGACGCGAGAGGTCGGTGCCGCTGCCGATCGCCTCTACGAGGACACGGCGGTGCTCTGCCCAAGCGGGGCAGACATAGTATAAAGAGAGGAAGTACGTTATCTTCATACAAACGCACCGCGCGCGGCTTGTATGTGTGCGCCAAAGTATCTGCGTCGCCGCACGCACACTTACACAAATCTCGGCGGGTTTCGCAGCGCGCCAGACGGGGCTAACATCGCACGAGGTTCGCGCGTCACGGCTTTTCGGCACCGCTAAATGAATGAAAAATGTGTGATAATCGCAGGAGAACGTATTGCTGTGTGTTTGGGTGTTTATTTTATTGGTTTATTTTATCCTTTTTTTTATAAATAATACTGCTATGAATCTTGAATAAATTTCTGTGTTTGTTAGGAAAACCATTGTTGAACTTTATTGACTAATGATCACTGAATTAGTTATACAGAGATATGTGTTATCTTTGGCAAGGGCCGGGCTTTAAACTAATGAATTGGTGACAGTACTATCAGTTACCTACCGTTTACCCGTGCTCATCACCGCCCCGCGCCGCCCGTCTGCTAGCCCGTCGCTCTTTCTTTCATCGTGAAAGGTTTCATCATCGTTTAAGTACCCAGACAATACAAGTAAAAAATACAACTTACCGACCCTTGCCTATTTATTGGCACTGAATTAAAATTTAACAAAAAGTGACAACCCTAAGACAGTAGGCAATTATGTCGCGGATTGTGCCGGAGATAGCCTACTTCCTCTCTTTATACTATGGGGCAGACCTCCACCGTATGCTCCACCGTGTCCTCTGGGCGATCCTGGCAGTGATGACACTCGGGCGTCTCCTCTCGCCTGATGATGTGCAGAGCAAAAATGCCTGGGAGAACTATTAGGCCATGAAAGATCTTATGAAGGATGATCTTCCTTTGCCCCATAAGAAAAGACTCGTTGACGCGTGCATACTTCCCATACTCACATATAGTGTTCAAACATGGTCTTTGACAAGACAACAGAGGTCCATGCTACAAGTTTGCCAGAGGGCTATAGAACGGAGTATGTTTACCTAAAGTACGTAAGATACAAATATACTATATGTATACAGAAGCTGTTAGTGTACTTTTTTTCAAATGCAGAATGCTGGGCCAAGTGGAAGAAGGTAGATGAAACAAGATTCCATGCAGCCGAGATGAAAATGTTGAGACGGATGTGTGGAGTGGCAAAAAAGGATAAAGCAAGAAATGAGCATATAAGGGTAAATTTTCCTACAAGAACACCATCTTCCTACGCCTTCATTATAATACTACACTCTCACTGGTACTGCTGCGTTCCCGCCGTACACGTAATATCAGTATACAGTAATACATCTTGGCCGCAATATTCGGGCACTTTCAACGAGCTCTGATTTATAACCCGCGCGCCACGAGTTACGACCAGGAACAGCTAAGATTACAATATTATCATTTCTGTGTTATTAATGTTGGGTGAGACCGTCATTGGGGGCGGTTATAGGCTAAGTTGGTTTTAAAAGACAATTAATTGTACAGGGCACATTTCAACCACAACTGTGTGAGCGACTTTACTATCGATCTTAAAAACTTCCGCATCGATTTTGGAACGGATTTCATCTCTTCACCATGTTCTACTGGCGGATTTGGACTTATTCAACTGTCTCTTGTTTTAAACTGGTTATAATGCTGATGTGTCATCTAAACTAGTTTGATATTGTACCTCTCTTATTTTACTCTGTCTTTATCTTATTGGATCTGTAAGAAATAGTGAACAAAGTATGGGGTGGATTAGATTTTTGCGGAAATAATACCAATTCTCGAATACAATTCTTTTTTTATTCATACCGATTTGACAAAATAAAAACAAAAGAATAAAACAAAACTAATTACATCAAAAAGAGGTTATAAAAGGCGATGCATTTAATGTTAACAAATTGTAAATATACAGTTATATAGTTGAGTCCGTGCAGTACCTACGGACGCTTGTAATATATTATTGTCGCATGGGTTTCCTTGTTTACTTTCCACATGTGTGGGTTGCGATAAGTCCTGTACACTTAATTGATAAATTTGCGAACAAGGTTCAATTCCATGGCGTGTTGAAACGAAGCACACATGCAAATATGTACGAGTATTAGCGCATTATAATCTTATATTATGTTTAACCTGTTAGTTGGTTATCTTTTCCGAGCGTCAACGGAATTTTTAAAATTTGCAGGGATTAGGTTCCTCTTAAGGGTTGGCATAGGTACTCAACGTGGGCGATAACGCGGCGTTTGAGACTTTCAGTGGGGCAGTAGAAGACCCAGAGAAAATTATATATCCTACCTTACGACTATATAATATGACACGTTTAAATATAATCGTGGCAATAGTTGTTTCAGATTCGCGACATATGGTTATATAAAAAAATTGGGAGCTCTGGAAAAAAATATATTGGCAAAGTAAGGTAAAGTAAAGTAAATAAGGTTGAGAACCCATGATCTATAGCATCGACACGAGAAGAGCTGATGCCATTATCATCTTCTTAGCGTGTCGATGGCAATCTATATATATAATAATAATATAATATTTGAAGAGTATTGTAGAGAAGAAGATATCCAGCATGTCAAGATTACTACTGGAGTGCCTCGAGGAAACGGACAGGTAGAGAGAATTCATCGTATATTAATACCTATGTTAACGAAGCTGTGTATAGAAGATAAATCTTTGTGGTACAAGCATGTGAGTCGTGTTCAGAGAGCCGTTAACAGTACTTACCAGAGATCTATTAATACCACTCCATTCCAATTACTGATTGGAACAAAAATGAGATGTAAAGAAGATGTTGATTTAGTTAACCTATTACAGCTAGAAGTTATCAACAGTTATGATGAAAATAGAGAGAATTTGAGGCTAAAAGCCAAGCAACAAATTCAAAAAGTACAAGATGAGAATAAGAAGACTTATAATGAGAAGAGAAAACCTAGTTCATCGTATGAGCTAGATGATTTAGTTGCAATCAAGAGAACTCAGTTCGGCCCAGGTCTAAAAGTAAAACCTAAATTCCTTGGACCTTATAGGATTATTAAGGTCAAGCGAAATGACAGATACGATGTCGAGAAGTTTTATGATACCACGGAAGGGCCAAAGAGAACATCTAGTTCAGCAGATATGGGAGCAGGATGGCCGAATGTAGGATGAGTATTTTAATGTAAGTCTATGATGAATGGAACGTAACGCATGAGAGAGAGAAGGAACGACAGTGAGGGGGAGAGAGTAGTTAGATGGCGGATCAGCACTTGAAGGGAACGTTTTGTCATTTTTGTTATGGAGAGTAAAGACGAAGATTTAATAAATATAATTAAGAAGATATATATATATAAACTGTTTTCTATCATTTTACTTGCCCCACAATCCCCATTCTACATTCTACATCCAAAATGTAGAATGGGGATTGTGGGGCAAGTAAAACATGTCCAATGTCACAGAGCGCATCGACTTCCTGAAGCAGAAAGTTTGTGCATGGGCGAGTCGTATTCGGCGGTATAAGCGGCGAGTTGATCGGTACACGCAGAATCGCATGTTCCAGAGCGATGAGAGGTGGGTATATAGAGCTTGGGAGCGACCTGAACAAAACGTGACGGACGTGTGCCGCCCGGATGATGCCACCACGAGTGCATTCTGGCGCAGCATCTGGTCGGTGCCCGTCTGTCACGCTGAGGGTGGCTGGATGCGGGATGTCGAGCGAGTGTGTGGAACTATACCAGAAATGGAACCTGTCGTAATTACACCATTAGACGTAGCCAGAGCAGTCCGTCCGTTACCGAATTGGAAATCACCGGGACCGGACGGACTGCACAACTTTTGGTTAAAATGGTTAATTAGTTCACACACTTGCCTGGCATCTCAGTTCCAGTCATCCTTAGAATCTGGGTCGCTACCACAGTTTCTAACAAAAGGCGTTACCCACCTGCTCCATAAGTCAGGTAGTCCCGCGGAACCCAAGAATTATAGACCGATCACGTGTTTGTCGACGGTTTATAAACTTCTTACATCCATTTTGAGAGCGAAAATTAACACGCACATTGACAGTAACTCGATTATGTCTGCCTCTCAAAATGGATGTAGGAATGGGTCCCGCGGTACTAAGGAGCTACTCCTCATAGACATGGCCATTAGCCAACAGGTTCGCCGATCCCACAAGGATATGTCGACATGTTGGATAGATTATAAGAAGGCCTACGACTCGGTGCCACACACATGGCTCATGAGGGTGCTGGAGTTGTACAAGATAGATGCAACTCTACGCACCTTCCTTGAGTCATGTATGGGGCAATGGAAGACGGTCCTTCGCTATCCAGGATGTCGACAGATCCAGGGGAATGATGAGCCTGTATGGATTAAGCGGGGAATATTTCAGGGCGACAGTTTGAGTCCTCTTTGGTTCTGCTTAGCCCTGAATCCTCTAAGCACATTGCTGGAGGATTCAGGTCTAGGCTACCGGTTGAAGAGAGGTGGTCAGGTCATATCTCACCTCCTCTACATGGATGATTTGAAACTCTTTGCCCCCAACAAATTGCATCTGATGGAGCTACTGAAGGTAACTGAAACTTTCAGTAGGGCCATCAGGATGGAATTTGGTGTGGACAAATGTGCGGTCATGCATGTAAAGGGGGGGAAGATTCTGGAATCCGAGGGAATTCCACTTTCAGATTCCATACACCTTAGGTCCCTCTCCTCATCCGAAAGCTATAAGTATTTGGGTATGTCGGAAGCGTTAGGCATCAACGATGCTGACATGAAGCAATCGTTGAAGGAGCGCTTCTTTTGTCGCCTGAAGAAGGTATTAATTAGTCTTCTCTCGGGCGGAAATAAGGTGCGTGCCTTCAATGGTTGGGTCATGCCGGTTTTGATGTACTCTTTTGGCATACTCAAATGGACTCAGACTGAACTCGACGCCCTGGATAGAAGGGTCCGTACACTACTGACCGCAAACCGGATGCATCACCCACGATCATCGGTGATGAGACTGTATATCCCGCGGAAGTGTGGGGGTCGAGGCTTTTTAAATGCGAAGACCCTCCACAACCGCGAGGTGTGCAGTCTCAGGGAATATTTTTTAAAAGCCGAAGTGGGTATGCACCGTGATGTGGTCGCAGTGGACAAAGGACTCACCCCGCTCTCCATGGCGAAAGAGAACTGGCGCAAACCTGTAGTACTTACTACCGATGACCGCAAGAAGGTATGGCAAAACAAGGAGCTTCACGGGCGCTTCTATCGGGCTCTTCATGAGCCTGGTGTAGATTTCTTAGCGTCCGTATCCTGGCTGCGTTTTAGTGACCTCTTCGGGGAAACTGAAGGTTTCGTCTGTGCAATTATGGACGAAGTTATCTTGACGAATAACTACCGGAGACATATTATGAAGGACGGGACGGTTGACGTGTGTCGGGCATGCCACCGTCCGGGTGAGTCCATCAGACATATTATCTCTGGTTGTTCTCGTCTAGCTAATAGCGAGTACTTGCACAGGCATAACCAAGTAGCCAGGATTATTCACCAGCAACTTGCTTTGAAATATAAACTTGTCGACTCTGAGGTACCATATTACAAGTATGTGCCCGACCCAGTTCTCGAAAATGACCATGTCACGTTGTACTGGGATCGGTCTATCATCACTGACAGGACTGTTGTCGCCAACAAACCAGATATAGTGGTGATAGATCGATTAGTGCGCCGCGCAATGATTGTCGATGTCACCATTCCGCATGACGGGAACCTCGTGAAAGCTGAGAAAGATAAACAAATCAAATATCTTGACTTAGCACACGAGGTTGTTGACATGTGGAATGTGAGCTCGACTGTCATTGTGCCGATTGTCGTATCGGCCAATGGCCTGATGGCCGAAAGCCTCGATCAACATCTATCGAGGCTCTCGTTAGGCGGTTGGATCAAGGGCCTGATTCAGAAGGCAGTACTCCTCGATACGGCTCGCATTGTGAGGAGGTTTCTGTCTCTGGAGCCCTAACCACCGGTAGCTTGGACCCTGCTCCCGACACCGGTGGATCACTATTTTTTTATATTTTTAAATGTTTTTTTTTTTATAATAATATTTAAAAATGTAATAAAATAAGAAAATTAAATAAATAAACGACATAATAATAATATATATACAACCCAGAATTTGGCTAAGAGCTCGGCACCCTCAGTAGCGTCCACCATCTCCTGCAGTGTCCAGACAACAGGACACGACATCAAGTGCCCCATCGTTTGTGGGACAGCACCACATTTACACTCCACAGCGGAGTTACCCGTGAATCTCCACCTGAGCAGGTTTTCTTTGCTTCGACCTACCTGAGTCCGTCATCTATTTAAAGGCTTCCAGGTAAGCCAAGTCAACAAAGCAAGGTTTAGGTGGTAGCTGACCTGACTGACCAGTTTGCGCCAGAAATATTTTGCATGGCTACTGTAAATGGTAATTTCTACCTGCAGATCCGTGTGATCTAACCGTAAATCCGTATCGTGAACACTGTACTTGCGTTGCGGTTTTGGCCACGTTTAATATTTAAGTAGCTACTGAGGACTCCTCCCAGTCTTCGCAGCTCCATGTAAATGAAGTAAGTGGCTGAACTTACTAACTTCGTATATAATGGAATGAGATAATTTAATGCCGTGCCACTGGCCTCTGATACTGCTATTATGTACTTACTATTCACACTTATATGCTTTTGTGAGCAGTGCTATATTATATTTGAATAAATGCAGTAGTTGGTTGTAGGAGGAAGTGCAAGCCAGCGATGGTTGGCATAAAAAAGAGGGTTATTCCATCATGATATAGTATTTTTATCTCACGAAGCGACGCGCGCTTTACTTGTGTTCACCAAGTGTACAAAAATGTGTATAAGTACAGAAGCTTTCGATACCGTCCGAGACAATGGTAAAGTCAGAAGTGTGTGCGTGGGTGAGCGTTTTATGCACTGGCACTACTCGTCTTCACGCACACATTCACAGCTTGTTTGTACACTTAGTTACCACGTGTCGCTTCGCGAATTAAAAATAGTGTACCAGTTATTAATTAAACGCCAACTATGTCCAATATGACGTCACAGTAACTACAAGACCACTACAATGTTTGTGAGCTTTTATTTAGTGTCACTTTAATCAGAATTAAGAACTACAATATGTTTTTATGGGAAACATTTAAACTGATCCTTTAAAAACTTATTTACGTTCTAATGATGTACACATTTTAAATTAATGAACCTCAAAAAACTTTTAAGGCTTCTTATAAATGCACAGTGTTTTTAATGAATGAGCCTCTTTAACTTTCTGGTCATTTCCCACAGTTGGTCGCAGTAACTAAGCCAGGGCACCCCGACCAAATGGGTTAGGTTAAGGTGGAACTGTGACCAAACACGCGCGAGCCGAACGAACGAAGCTAGCAGTACCGCAGCAGCGGCCGGCGAGCGCTACATCCAGTTTTTCGCAGTTACTTGAATATTTGGCTATTTTTAGGACCCCAAAATAGGAATTAATTGAGGTTCACTAAAAGAGTTAGTCATTATATTAGTGTGTTCAATAAAGTTTTTAGGGAAGTTAAATGGGAATTATTTGAAGTTTGATTAAATACATGCTTCAACATAAAAGCTTTTTTAGAAGTTCTACAAAACTTTTATTGTTGACTTTTAAAAGGTGAATAGACCTGATGGACATTCGACCATCGAACATTCAGATTTATTCGCGCGTTGTTGAAAGCGAATCAAACTAAACACCGTCATAAATTTAGATCTCCCGAGAATTGTGACTGAACAACTTGTAGTGAGTAATTACATCAGTTTTGCTTCATAGTGATGTAGTTACTCACTTGAGGGAAAACTTTGAACTGCAACTGGAGGACCACGATGTGAAACAGAGTTAAATTAACGGTTTGAGAATAATGATGGACGTAATAGTCTCATAGTCTCTAATTGAGAAAAATAAAAAATAAAATGACTGAAAAATAGAATTAATGTAATCCTTAACGGTATAAAAGGCTTTCTGGCACAACTTACGTTTAATGAATGATTTGAATTTATTAAGGCTTAGATCTTGAACGGGGATTGGAACTTTATTATAAAAGCGTATACATTGGCATCTGAACGAGCCACCTATTTTCTTGAGCCTTGTTGTAGGTACAACAAATTTGGGTTTGTTCCTAGTATTTATATCATGGATATCACTGTATTTTTTAAACAATTTTATGTTTTTATGGGCAAATAAAAGATTTTCATAAATATATTGAGAAGTTTTGTACATATACATAAACATAATCTCTAATTTACTCTACAACATACCAAATATTGATAATATTGCTACAAATTCTAAACATCAGCATCGTTTCAGCCGAAGCCATCGGTTTCAATCAGCATCAGTTAATATTTCAGCCATGGTTTCTATAGACTCCTCCCATTGCTGTTGATTTCCATGGATCGCCACAAGTCGTTGTGGTCATTCATGAGAGGTTTTCGGTCCTACGCTGCCCCCGCATTTACAGAGATGATTATGGTTTCCGACGTAGACGATGCTCTATAGAAAGCCTAACACTTCCTACAATTTAACCCCAAATGCCAAATGAGAAGCCGTATTACGCTTTAACTGTTTGCTAAATTAAATTTGATACACAAAATTATCATCATCTACCTAGCCTTTTCTCAACTACTTTTGTTGGGGTTGGCTTCCAGTCTAACCGGATGCAGCTGATATTTAGATAAACGTAATATTACACTGAATACACACAGGTTCAACATCATTGGCAGCATTTTATCGTTCATCGTAGTTACTGAAGTCAACACTGAACCGAGTTTAATTACAGTAAGGAGACTCCCGGATTTAATGGAAAGATCTAAGAAGAATTTGATTACCTCAAACCAACTTTTAATTAAAAGCCTTAAAATTCACTTAAACATGTCCCAAATAAGTTTATATCTCTTCCAATAATTTTGCGCTTGGAAAATAAATACAACTAAACTTTTATTGGATCAAATATTTGTGGATACGATAGCAAATTTAAACAACTTGGGGGCTGGTGGCTAAGTAATAACAGCCGCACGGGTCGATCGATCAGGCTAAGCTACGCTTACCGCGGTTAGTCCGTGGATAGGTGACCATCTTTACATACCAAGATCCTCCGTGCCTTGAAAAGCACGTTAAGCCGTTGGTCCCGGCTGCCAATTTGTTGATCTTTGATAGTCGTTATGGGCCATCAGAAACCCGAAAGTCTGACAAAAAGTCTTACCAAGGGATATATCGTATTACCCGGGTTTTGAAAGACACATAGATAGTCACTCCATGTAAAATAATATTCAGCCGGTTAGACTGGAAGCCGACCCCAACATAGTCGAGAAAAGGCTACGCAGATGATGACGATAGCAAACTTGAAACGAATTTCTTTCCAAACTTGACAGTCCATCTATATTTTACAAGGAGATGATATGCGTCTAGAATATGGACAGTCACGAGCAAAAGTATGTATACACTCGGCTTTTTTCAAAAGCGATTTACTCCTTTATTTTTTAATTAAATTTTATATTGTTATGAACATAGCATTTTCAAACCCACAGGTTTATATAATGTGTCGTATTTGAACGTTGTATTCGTTATTTCACGAAAAAATCGCAATTAAAAGATGCCAAGTGTTGACATATTGGTGCTCATGACTGGACACCAATATTATGGAAGCTTCATAACAGGTCTGCGAACATATAAATTTGCAATGCTAACTGCTTCAGCCCAAAATGAGGAAGGGCTTTCGGCTTGCTGGATCATTCATCGCGCCATTTCTACAAGTGTTATATTTTTCCTCGCCTATATCCTATTTTTCACTTTTTCCTCTTTAGTGGTGTATGTGGCACCGACAACCTTCAAACGACTCTTCTTCTTCAGAAACCCATCAAATTCATTGCACATATGACCCGTGTTTCCACTATAACTGCCTCAAATAGGTTTTTCCCTTTCCTTTTTTTTTTGGATGGGAAATCATCAAATAACTACACTCTCGCTTTGGGCGAAACGGGAGGGCATGTCAGACTTTTACTGACTAAAACCCACCCGTATTCCGTCGGTTGCCTGTGCCAGGGGCCACTGTAACTCTTTCGAATAACCCGCAACCCTGGCAGGCATCGGCCCTAGCGGACCCCATCAGTTAGCGCTGACATCTCTTTGAGGCGCGCGTGGAAGACAACGCGCCGTCGACCCGCGCCTGGTCCTTACCGGACGGCTACCCATTGGTCGCCGTCTGCAAGCCCGCGCCTAGGGTGGCCGGGAATCGGCTCTCGATTCTCGACGCCCAGGGCGTCTCCTGCGGCGACTAGGGGCGTGAGGGCGCAAAGATTGCCTCTCCCTCACGCGTTCCGCCTCCTCCTTCGCGAGCATTACTGCTTCGCAGAAGGAGGTGACGGCTTCTCAAGCACTCTCACTCCGTACCGACCTGGAACAGAGCCTGACGCGAGAGATCGCCGCCGCCGATCGCCGCCGCCGATCGCCGCCACGAGGACGCGCCGGTCCTCCCCCCAAGCCGGGCAGACCTCCACCGTATGATCCACCGTGTAATCCGAGCGATCCACACAGTGTTAACACTTGGGCGTTTCCTCCTGCCTTATCTGGAACAGGAACCTCCCGAAGCAACCGTGTCCGGAGAGGACCTGCGTCAGGCGGAAGTTGAGGGCGCCGTGGCGCCTTTCCAGCCACTCCTCAAAGAGGGAACTTATCGCCGCAATTGTGGCGTACCCACTATCACATACCCTTTAGGTGTACAATAAAAACTAACAAGGCAAATTAAAAAAAAACCTATTAAAAAAAAAGAATATTCTAGTGTGAGCAAACTAATCTATGTACAGACGCCAGCAGGTCAAGCTACCCGAAACTGTCAAATTTTCCCAATCAAACTTGAACCATAATGCTTTATAGATAAAGTTGAAAATCTATTATAGAAATTTGACAGATTGTAGTAGCTTGATGTGCTGGCGTCTGTACAAGAAACTGGTTGCTGGTCACCGTTAGCCTGCATCATCCCACTGCTGGGCAAAGACCTCCCATGACTTCCAGCTCTTTCGATCCAGGGCTAAAGTAGACCACTGGTCGTTTGTTTTCTCCAGCTCGTCCCGCCCTCTTCTACGGGGTCTGCTGCAACGCCTTCTGTGTCAGAGTTCCACGTTCCACGTACTATCATGGACACTTCCGCCTGATCACCACTAAGTTCATTTTTGCTTGCACTCAAAAAATAGAAGAGCTCTCTAGCCCCGCCCCGTTGACCTTGAATAGACGAATGAAAGATAAGACGGGCCGACTGCACTGTCGCTCGACGCGGTGACGCACGCGCCGTTCGAGATTTATTTTTATTTTCAAACTACTGCTATTACCTATTTATTATATTATGGACTAACTAGTGCCCGCGAATTCGTCCGCGTAGATTTCGGATTTGTGACAGGATTGCGTATATCAAAAGGAAATCAAAATAACCCATAAAGATACAAAATATTTTTTTTTTAAATAAATTGAAGTAAGAAGATGATTTTTTTAAACTTTGCGAAAAAGGAAATCAAAATAACCCATAAAGATACATAATATTTTTTTTTTAAATAAATAGAAGTAAGAAGATGATTTTTTTAAACTTTGCGAAAATTATGAAAACTTTATAACACTACAGATCATGGATGTGATGTAAATAGTTATATTATGACTTGATTTTTGATTTTGTAAACTTATTCCTGCGCGTGCACGGCCTTGGTGACGCCCACTTTGCAACGGGCCGTGCAGCAGAAATCGTAATATTTTAATTTCGCCATAACTTCAAAACCAAACGTCCAATTTTAATCATTCAAAGACCAAATATTATCTACATAAACGGTACTTACTGATGAAATAATTTATTTTGATAAGGATTAATAGCATGAGTAAAATAAATGCGTTTAAATGTAGTCCAAAAAAAACTCAAGATTTTTAAATTAAAAAATGGTTGTTGTGCCTCACTCGACATAGATAGGTATAGTGTGTCGCGGACTTTTTTGTAGATATTTATAAGATCTACAATTAATTTGAACATTTTATGGTTCTATCTTTTATAATTTAGGCAGCGTACGCAAAATAAGTAACTTTTCTGGTTGATTTTTTACACCTTGTGTCCGAAAAACCCAAATATCTTACGGAACCCTATTTTTTTCCAAAATAAAATTTAGCCTATGTTACTCGTGGATAATGTAGCTTTCGAATGGTGAAAGAATTTTTTAAATCGGTTTAGTAGCTTTTGAGCCTATTCATTACAAACAAACAAACAAAGTTTTCCTCTTTATAATATTAGTATAGATAGATCTGGGAAAATTCGTTGAGTTATTAATAATACATTTTATCTTTATTTTTCTAATTAGAAATTTGATTTGATAAATCCTATTGTCGGTTAGGCATTAAGCAAAAAGTAAAATAAAATTTTGAAGTTTTATCAGTTTTATTTATTTATTAACTGAACTGAACAAAGATATTCATAAAATATTGGACATAGTAAGTAGGTAAAACACACAATTAACAATATTCAAATTTTCTTAGGCTTTTTGCAATTTTCAGTTCAGTATAAGGTTGTATGGTAATAAAAAAATTCAAGACATGCTCTTCAGAACATATCATTGAACGCGTTAGAACGCGGGTTTTTTAAATTTAGAACTAGGAAGTTGGTGTGGCCTAGCCTTCATTTCATAAGCCGTTGGCGATTAAGTCGCCAAAAACTTAACGAGAAAAACAATGTCCTATGTAAAAATAAATTCCGGGAGCTCTGCTCTCGGATAAACTGTGAGCACAGTAGGCACCATTACGTTTTGTAATAGTTCGCGGTAACTTTCGCCATTTACTCGCCCTGGGAAATGGACAAGCTCTCCGGGACCATCAGCACTCATCCAGCCCCACATATTAGCGCATATCCTTCTAGAATCATGATTAGGAATCACGTTTCTAGGTAGACATGTGTAAGTAATGCGAGTGATGCATCACGCGTAATATCACCCGAGCGCGTACTGTAACATCACATCACACTTTACTCGACAAAAATAAGCATCACACCATCACACTAAACATTACGCGCGCGGTAGCAGCGCAGTGGCTCGTGACATGACTCGCAGACTCGCTCGAACCGAGCCCTCCCGAACGCATCGCATCGGCAATGTTCGGTTTATATCGGAAGTCCGGAACTAGGCGCGTGCGATTTCGTATTTCGCCCGGTCAGGTGACTTATTATGTTATTTTAAACTCTATTTTTATTATAAAAAGGGTTTATATTTCCTTGACACCATGTCCTATTACACTAGAACATTGCATTACATTAGAACGCGCGATGGTGTGCTATCGCATGGCGCGACATCCTATCATCACGCGTGATGTTTGAAGTGATGGTGTAATGTAATATTACGAAATGTAATAATGACATATCACATCACTTCGTGGTGCACTGTTTTGCACATGTCTATTTCTAGGTTCGTAGCGTGTATTCATCACGCGCCACAAGTGTCGACGACCATGTTGACTCGACGTAAAACATTTCTCATCTGATAATAAGTGTCTAGTATGTAGTAGTAGAAATAGTGTCTACCATACGTTGGAGGTTATCAGATATGGACGTGGTGCCCGCGGCCTATCCTCTAAGACACCCTCTTCTTCATGGCGTATGATCCACAGCCGGACAGTGTTTCTCTATAAGGAATAGCCTAATAACAAGTGGCTCCATTAAAAAAAAACTGACTTGTTTCAAAAAACCCGACCGCAACAAACGACGAAATAGTTCTAAACAAATCAGTTTTCAGGTTTCATCCATACTGAACCCTAGTCCCAACTTTCTCGGTCCGTATATATCTACCTCCATGTATAGCTAGAAGGCGTAAAAGTACTGATGGTAAGAAAAGTGCTTGTATGGTTTGTATTTATTTTTATTCAGTCATCAATTCATCATTCAGTTGTAAATCTGCACCATTTTTATAAATAAACGTTATTATTATTATTATATCACAAATCACAGTCTGTCTATAAATTAATTTAAACTCTCGTCTGACATGTTGCTGACACACATGTTACTGATACATAAAATGACTTGTTATCAGTTGCACTGGGGCATCATTGTACCTAATGTCAAACAAAGAGATGCTTCTTATCTTATCTCGCTTCTTATCTTATAAATGATGAGAGAAAGACCTCTATGTAATTACCGAAACCCGCTAGGTATATCAAAAGTATCAAAGGATGCCACCGACTTTTGCCCACTGCGGTTATTGAATTTTATGACTCTTTTGTTCGGCTTAGGCTTATTGTAAAATTTCTAGAAATGAATTATTTAATAATTAGTCACTACCTACTTATTTGCACGGAATTTAAAGTAGGTTATTATTAACCAACAACAACAATGGCAAGCATTTTTTTTACTTAAAACCAACTATTTTTATTTATTTATTCATATAAAAATTCGCATTGTGTTTGAATTATGCACATTCATTAATTTATAACGGCTAAAAATATAAATTATGAATTTCAAATAGTAAATTTCACTGCAAATAAATATAATCAATAACATTGAAACAAATAGTGCGTGTGTGAGCGAGAAAGTATTCCGAGTTCGCCCGTCACAACAAAGCAGTAATACATACCACTCTCATAAAGGTATAAGTAATTGCTTTACCAAGTATATAGTGATAAGTATAACCAAGATGTAAAATCTAAATATTTGCACGGCAGAAATGCCGAATATAGTGAAACCTAGGTATAGATCTTAAGAACTTATGTTAGCTACCTATATTCTTGCAAATAAATCTGTCATTCATTCAAGTTTAAAAACTCTGAATATTTTTTCTGCTTGTTTCTCGTTTAATTATTATACTAAAACACAAAAAAATGCAAAAAAAAATTGCAAAAAAAAATTAAAAAAACAAAAATTAAAAACAAAACAAAAAAAATTATTATTTTTGGTTTATTTTTTTTTTTTTTTTGTTTGTTAAATTTAAGCAAAACTGTACTAATTTTAATGCCTTATAATTTTTTGAATAAATATATTATATTATTATTTATTTATCAAATACTTTTATTGATGTAAAACAAACTAGAAAATATTCAATTACACACAAGATAACATTTGCATGATAATCTTTGCACTGTGCATCGTTAATAAAGTTTTATTTATAAATTAAGGTATTTTAAAACCACACAATTTACCATGACAATAATTAAAATAATTTACTCAAGTAAACAGCTCAATGGTCAATATTCAAAAGGTCCGGTAAGCGCGCCCATGTCAAATAGTTCGTCCGTAAAATTAAAAAAAGGAGTACACGTGATACGTCACTAAGCTGCGCAGTGCAGGTTGCAACTAATTGCGTTATCGCTTTCCTAATAGGCCAAAACTTTTAGGGGGCGTGGTTTGGCGCCGCCGCAGGATTTAGGCGAAAAAATTTTTAAGTGAGCAGGCGGAAAAGACCGCGATAGTACCAGAAACTATATACTAATTATTAATACAAAGCGGAAATTAAAAATAGAAGATTGAAATAAATACACATAGAAGTAAAAAAGTAGGTTTACATTAAAACTACAAATTCGCTTGAAGAAAAAGCTAGAGAGAAGAATTCTAGCTATACGAGTTTTATGCGGAAGCCACGTTTCCAACCCAATTCTAGGAACCCATGAACATCCAGCTCCCTTACAATTGAAACATTTATATAATTCTCATTACGTTGTATTAAGTTGCTAAACTAACATCCCACACTATTCCATCTAACTTAGTTCGTGCTAAATCCCGGACGCAGGCAGTCCCGCGCCCCTGGGGCCCGGGAATTACGCTCGAATCCCGTTGTTACGTGATTCTCGAATTCTTATACAAACGTAATGAAATCTGCGGATAGTTCGGACATGTTGAAAAAATACCCGGGAAAGAATGGCGAGCGACGATGTAGTGCGATAGTCAAAGGGTTATCGAGGTACAGCGATGCCAAATAAAACGTGCCCAAAACTGAATTTCAAATGCATGTTTGAAAACGGAGATATTCCGAGAAGTGCTGATAGTTTTTGGAACTCTTTGCTTTTGTGAGAGAGCAAACCGTAACATTTATTTGGAATGGATTCGTTTCTATCTTTTACAAACAACTGAGCACTGTTGCAATTGGAAATTGCAGATCTTTACGTAGATAATCTTTTTGTAAAAATCTTCTCCTGATTGCAAGTTATTTCATAACTATTTACATAGGTACTATAGAGGACTAGACGAGCCCTCTGAGGTAACGAGAGGAATCAAACACTATATGACTCCTTTACGTCCAGAACGTCTTAACATATTTCTGCCTAAATTATCACATCTTATTCTAAACCCAAAAACCTAACTAATATCTTTGACACTAGCTTGAACGATCGAATGTCACCCGCGCTAAATTATAACCGGCCTGCAACATATGAGGTTGCCTTCGGAAGACAAGCCTCTACAGTACCTACTTGTTTACATTTCAAATGAACTTTACTTTCAGCACATTAAATATTCTAATTACACGAAAGATAACACAAATTGAGGGACAAACATTTGTAAGATCCGACACGTAATAAGTAGGTAATTAATTCGTTCGCGGTAAACAATAGTGCTAATTTGTCAAATGTCTGCCTTACATTATTATTAGCGTATAATGAACGCGTCTTGTGATGTCATTTGTCATTTCACTGGTTTGAAACGCTACGCTAATTAATGTATACGCGAAGGCAATGTATAGCAAAGGCAGTTCCTGTCTTCGCTTGCGCCGGCATCAAAAGAAGTGGGAACCGACAGTAAAGACTCCCGGGACCCTCAATCGGAAACTGTGGCAAGAGGTTGTTATCTGGAGTTCAAATCTTGATTTAAAACAGCCTAATGTATTTAGACTAGCCATTAATGTATTTCACAATTTAATTTAAAATATAATTAAAGAAGAAGCCAGTTCAAAAGCCTGCTGATTCGTAAATAATTTATACTTTACCCACTATTCTACTTTAGTTTAGTAGAAGACAGCGGCCACGGGGGGGGGGGGGGTTACAGGGGGTAGGTTTTTGGTTAGTAGAACATTTACTATCGTAACTTTAGAATTCTTTAATTTATGGCTGCAGGTGAAAAACCTTACGTAATGTATAACGAATTATCTGCATTTTATCGTTATTCTCTAAGAATACGATAAAATGCAGATAAAGTTCAACTTGCCTCTGCCCACTGCTTGTACAATCATGATTACTGTATGTCTAATCTTGTGTGTTTTTTCTTTGTACAATAAACTTATTATTATTATTATACAGTTTCTAGTTTTTATTATGACTTACACTTATAATTCATTGTCTGTTTATATATGTGTGTACATAAATGGTTAAATAAATAAATAAATAAATAAATTATAACAGACGTTTCACTTTATGCTCATTTATGGTTTTTCTTTATTCAGCATTTTTCACTAGCGCTCCGAATGATAAAATAAAATGTCTAAAAATGAAGATAACTTTTTCTCAGGTTTGGCCATTTTGTCTCGCTTTCTAACGACACCATGTACAGTCTCAGTCAACATTATCTGACCCACCCTAAAAACAAACAACTTTGGACCCTCTGCCTGTAACATTAAGGTTTATTCAATTTATATAAGCTTAACAGACAAGTGCTCGAGGACTCGATGAACAATACAATAACAATACAGACACGCAAATTTGATCTTTACAACGTTAGCATTAGGTTATATGTTATAACTACTTGTTATAATATAATTAGTGTAATAGCTTATTTTAATGATTGTGTTCAAGTAATTCACCAGAATTACTTGAACACAATAATTAAATCTCGTGGTTTGTGTATAAGACTGAGGAAATCAAGGTGCGAGATCAAATCCTGCGACGATGATATTGTTTTGCTTTCAATTTAGAATTTATTCCAAAACTATTTCTTGTAATATAATAAAGAACTATAGACGGATAATCTTCAAATATAAACTTTGTAAAATGGTAATATTTTCGCTTAACTTGTAATAAGTGGGTAGTTGAAAAATAAATATTATTTATTATAAAACTGGTATTCAAATGCTACTAAGGGTATGCAGTAACTACGCTCAAACATATTTTACATTGCCTTACTAAATTGCAAAAACAACGTCTCTTTACCATTTTTTATATAGATGAATTTATTATCTACCTCACGAAGCAAATATATTTTTTACTTCGTATCCAATCATTCTTGGTAAATATAAATTCTGTGAATTTAAAGTTTTTCAATTTATCCACCTGTTTACAAGATAAGTTATTAGGCGTAAATCATATTGGTCGTTGTTTAATAATGCAAGTAATATTGTAGAAATGAAAACAAATTAAAAAAGAAACTGATAATATAGGTGGACTGTATTTTCGAACCCACATGTTGTTCGTCGCCAATCCAGCATCAAACCGCTAAGCCACAAGAACTTTTTGGAAATACGCGAAATTAAAGATTGGGTTGTAATTATGTAGCAGGAGCGAGTCCTTGTGACGATGCACAGGTGAGAGTTGCATTCAATGACGTAGCCTATTTATAGTGAAGCCACCCCATGGGGTCACCAGAAAACAATAATAAGTCTTTTGGTGTACATATTCTACTTAACAGGTCTGTGTTTCTTTCCACTTCGAGTGTTCCTTTTTGGTGGAGTATGGAACATTCGATCCGGCTCGAAGCACCAACTAAACGTCATTTGACATATAAGTAATGGTCATATGGTCGTAAAGGGCTCAAAACGGAAGAAAATTGCGGATTTACAATGTAATAAATAACTTAAATTTTGCAAAAATAACAAAAATAAAACAATCGTTTTTATCAACGATGACAGACAGGCAACATAAAAAAGTGCGGATCAATTTGAGGGCAGAAAAACAAAGTATTTGGCCTTTTACAAAAAGTATTTAGTCTAACAAAAAGTACTTACGCGATTTGCGTTGCTTACAAACGGAGTAAGGCGCCCAGTAACTAACGAAAAACCCGTTGTCACAACCAAAACTAGTGTATTTGGAAGAGAATTAAATACTTTTCCTATGTTGCGAACGCTTCCTATATTTATTTATAATTTACCTACTAAATATTTGGGGGTTAGGTTCTAGAATAAGTGCCACGTGCCCCGCGACGTGTAGCGCGAGTGTTCTTTCGTGGCTTAAGGTATTTTAAAAATGAAAAACGATGCTAGAAATCAGTTGCACCAGCCATACCATAGTTTAAGTAAGTACCTACTTACTTTTTTATCTATTATTATTTATTACCATGAATGATAAAACGAATAGTTGTCAAACAGTAATACTTTTGCCCCGATCCTCCTGACCTCAGACTAGCTACAATTTATTATCCAAAATCTTACTCACGATACAATAATAATACATTTATTTCTTTTTACATCACAACAAAAAAAGTAATTCAAACAAATGGCCCGCTCAAGTACCTTGATAAATATCGTCGTTTAGACATTTTTATTGCATTTATTTCTCACTTTCTGACTATAATGCGTTCTTTTTCTTGGTTGCACTAATATAAACAACATGCTCTTGCGTAAGTTTTGAGTCAGAGACACAGTGATTTGATACAGTGTGGGATGAAATCCAACCAGGTCGAATATAATTCAGGTTTTTCCAAGCTTCGCCACGCCAATAGAAACAATATACATAAGTATCACCGGTATTGAGCTCTTCCAAAGGGAAAAAAAGATCTTATTCACGGAAGCCAGTATCCGTGCATAAATTCTTTTTTTTTCCCTTCATGGATCCCAATCACCGTGCCCATATCTATATATTATATAACTGTGATAAGTAGGTATTGAAAAACTTTACAAAAACAAATACAAATATTATTATGACTCTATGACCCTATACTTAAACTGTTTACATTTTTGGAAAGAGCAAAAAAATGTTGTGTGCTTCCTTTATTATGATTTCAAAGTGCTGTAACCTAAAACGTCTGGTAAATTACATCTAGAAAGGGCAATTACTTAGAGGGTATTGGCCTCATTTGTTATTCTAGATTTCTTTAGCTGGAATTTCTAGTTTATTTCAGTAATTCCCTTAACTTTGGTTATTTAGTAACGGCATTACCTTGGACTACGCGGCTGAAAAATAAACGTTATAAATAATAGATACACACCAAAATGTCAGCACCCAGGAGTCTGGGTCTTTGCCTGGCACATATAATAGCCCCCCGAACGATTTTGGTCACGGTGGCCAATCTCAATGGAGATTAGCCAGGTACGCAGGATATACTATAGTGCACAAGTGTGTGCGGAAACACAGGTACTTTATGTTTCTTTACTCTCATAGTCCGATGAGATGGCAATCCGACACAAGGAGAGATCAGGCGCAGGACCAACGGCTTTACGTGCTTTCCGAGGCACGGGAGTATGAAACCGCCAACTTCCAAACTCCGGACTGTTAATAAGAAATTCCTAATGGAAAATCCAATAACACTTTGTCCGATCTGGGAATCAACCCTAGGACCCCACGCTCAACAGCTGTGGTTGCAACCACGAGACCTTACGAGGCAGTCAAATCTAGCGGATAACATATGCTCGTCCCCTATTACAAGGGAATTAAAACCATGAGTACTGTTAAAAATATCTGGTCAAATGAGGGCGTGGTGTGGTTGGGTTATCACAGATTTACCTGCCAGGGTAGCGGGATCGTCCGAAAGGGTTACCGCTGCCCTGGAACATAAAGGGCTAAGGAAGGAACACGGGTGGGTTTTAGTCAGTAAGAGTCTGACACTCCCTCCTGCTCCACCCAGAGCGGGAGGAGTCATTTGATGATTTCCCATCCTCAAAAAAAAAAAGTGTGAAGATTTATCTATTCCGCAGAATAATAAAACATTCTGTACGTTCCTCCAGTTCCTCTAATTTTGACACACAGCCTGTAACGCGACCTTCGCTTCCTTTCACCAGCGCTACAAACAGCTATTTTCTCACAATATGCACGAAAAAAACATAAATTTGTTCACCCCACTGAACCCTTCAGTATATAACTCTGAAAAATTGTGATTTAACATGCTGAAAACGAAGTGAGAGGCGTTCTTTTCTTTATAGATTTTTTTAAAAGCTTTGGATATCAAGTCATAAGAGAATAACAAGTCATAAGTCATTTATTCATTTGTTAACGGGTACAATAAATAGTTGTTATAGAAATTTACAAGAGCGCTATGTTATACCCGAAGGCGTACCAATATTCATAGAGGTCATTGACATCAAAATTGATAACATAACTACATTAATGGAATGCATTTTAAAAAAATAAAGAAAAATATATAAATGTCAAAAGTAAAAATGTAATATAAAAAAAATTAGTAAAATGCATTCTAGTTCTAATGTGATATCACTACGCTTCAAAATATTAATGTTAAGATCACCACATATTACAACATTTCGGTTATCCTTCTTTTCGCTTTTTCTTTTCTTGCTAGTTTCCTAAAAAAATCTAATTAGTCCGTCAGTTAGATTAGATTAGATTCTTTATTTGCCTGATTATCAAAAAATATTGAACCCGTATTTTTTCTTTTGTCAATATTATATGAAAAATTATGAAGATATCGCCCGTTAAAGTTCCGCGTGACGTTACTTGCCTGCCTTACTACACTTTTTAGCATGGCGTGACGTCACGACCCCCCACTCCCAAATTTTGACACGCTTTATCTTTGTCATATTTTGTTTGATTGACAAAAGAAAAAATTCGTGCCCATTATTTTTCGATAATCTAACTGACGGACTAAATATAATAATTATTTTTATCCAGGAAACTACCCTATTGACATAATTTGTACAGTTGCTCAAAAAACAGGTCCAATTGCTTGCATTTGGAACTCTGTAAATGCAGATTACAATGGTACATACCAGTATGAGTCAATTGTATAGCACAACATTCGAATGTGCTACTTATTGCTATGTTCCGAACTTCAGGAATTTCTTTCCAATGGTGTTCCTTTTTTATCATGATACATGAACCCCTCTTTTAGTATCTTTCCTACTGAAACAAGCAGCTAGATTATAGTCCGGGATTGAAAGATACTGCTCATAACCAACCATCATGAAATGTTCCGTTATGCAAATAACATCAACGTCAAAATGTATGCCCATGAGTTCCTCTAAACATACAGAGAATGCTTTATTTAAAAGTCCTGCAATGTTTTGATGTAGTATGTTTATATGAGTATCATAGAAAAAACTGTGTCCAATTGTTAACTGTCAGAGGGGCAATTCTCGTAATTTTAAGAACGTTCACAATGTGATCTCAGTCTCAATCTGTCAAAAAATACTTCTAATTTCCCTACATTTTGACAAGTTTTTGTAATTTTTTTGTCGCCGAGATGAGACTGTAACTAGATTTTGAACGTTTTAAATTACGAGAATTGACCTTCAGGTATTATGTCATCATCTGTCATGAATAAGTCGTATTTTTTAATACAGTCGATGAACTCGTCAATATCTTTGAAAATTGTCTGCATTCCATGATAACAAATTAATTAGCTAATTGTGTGGAAAGTTAGTATATAAAATATAACACGTAACTTAATCAGACTATAATAACGCTTTCACTGCTGAGGCACAAGCGTCTTGAGAGGGAGGCGGGCTATAATAATCCACCTCACGGGCCCAGCTGATACATAAATGTCACATTTCTTCGAACTCTTTGATCTAGGACATGCCGGCTGATTTAACAGTAAAATAGAAGTGACTAAGCGGTGCTTCACCCTTAGTTAATCACGTAAAAATCCGGCTTGCAATAAACATTGAAACGTAAAACAAAACGAAATCAGAAACTTGAGTAAAATGCCACACGCTAAATTAAGAGGAATTTTCTTAAGCGAGCCGTTCAAGAACTAATTACAAAATACTAAAAGAACTTACCTTTATCATTCGATAAAAGCGTGCAAGACTCCAAAACATTTTAAGGAGCAAACACATCTACACAACGGTTTCTATACGTTCGCATGGCGTCATACAATCGCACAACTTTTTCGTTACAAATGAATTCCTTTCGCAGTTGCGCGTGACTGGCATGAACCAGCCAAATACGCTATTGTGGCGCACTCCGACAATATGTAGTTGGACCCCTTAGCACCTTATTGTGTGAACTCGTGTTTTGTACACGCGATTTTAGGCTTACACAGCAAGAGAATAACGAGCATTTTCCTGTAAAATGATTTGTAAAGCGGATAGAAAATTCCGTAATGTAAAGCTTTTTATTCGTTATTAGCTTGATTGCATTGACGTTGTTTAAAGTAAGAGTGTGTAGTTTTTGTAATTAGCTTATTGTGGAGTAATATAAAAATGAGCTTCATTTTGACTCATACATCTTTGAAGCTCTTGCGATTTTTACAAAGAAATAAATGAAAAATCATATCGGTGAAATTATGTACATAAACTCGACTTCGAATTTGCGCGAAAAATCACACGAATAGAACTTGCGTGTGACATTTGAGTGTAGCTTAATGTTGAATGGTTCAATATCACATGCAACTTAAGTTTTTTATGTGGCAGTTAGATAGTTGCAACTTAAGTGACGTTACAATTTCCAGCGAATTGTTGTCAAAAGTGATGAAGCATTACGAATATACTATAAAAAAAATGTTTCAACTGTTGCAAACAGCACAAATACAGAACAGGTATTGAATGATTTTTCGATGACAGGATCTGAAAAATATTCGGAACCGTAGACAGTAGTTGTAGCAATAAAACTAACGGGACTACACACGAAACTTATATGAGTCCACATACTTTTTAGATTTTTGGGTGTATGAAAAAACAACAGGAACCTCAGGTACTTGCATTCGTTTTCCATCACAGTTAGAATGGAACCATCAACGGTTTTACTGTGAACTCCAACATTGGCGATTCCCAAATAAATTGGAGAGTTAGAGAATCGAAAATATGAGCGCCTGTTACAATTCCTAGAACGAAACTGTCGGCCCAGAATTTATGAAAAATGTTTGAACGTATAACGAGTTAACAGTTTATCATTGTAGCAAATTATATGTTTTGGCGCACAGTGCAGTTTTCGGGTTGATAGACGTTAACTACGTTTGGTGTAGCTACAACTAAATTGTCATTGAGTGTTTTTAGAGACGATTTATCGGAATGTTTTTTGTACAAAATCTAATATATTTCAGTGCAACAGTATAATGGTTTTAACTGTGTACATATATCTCGCGGTCTTCGTATTTTTATCTCAAGCTAGACAACAATGCAGTAGCTTTCAACATGTCCTTAAATAATAGAAAAATACTGATCAGACACAGACTTAAATTACTTCCAAGAAAGCCACTTATGTCAGCGACGCAGTAAAACTTAATTCTAGGTTCTTTCTTTGTATTTACCGCCACAAAATAAAACTTTGTGAATTTTCCGAGGATCTTTTCATCATTGGAATCCTCATGGAATGGTCTTTAGACCCTAGGAGAACCGCAATAGAATCTTAATAAATTTAAGTTTTACAGCGAAGAAAAAGGGCACGTCATGTTTTTTACCCATTTACGTACATGAAGTCTCGTCACCCTTTCAGTAAATGGGTCAAGCTGTCGAGTATTCACTGAATATGGGTGCGAGTGACAAGCGAATGGTGGGCGGTTGCACTGACCACTCTCCTGTACAATGAATGGGTCATATTAGAGCCGGATACCACTAGGTTGACCGTGACGACACTTTTAACATAACATCACGTCTGTATACCCCGAAGGGTTATACAGAGGTTTACTACCCATAATCACCCAAATGTCGCCTGTTATGTTCAAGTCCCAATGTCATATGGGGCGAGCCCCACATGTTGTATGGGCCTTCAACCAGACCCAAATCCAGACTTCAGGCAGCTACTTACTGAAGGAAAGACCCTCTCATGTTTTTGTTTTAATATTTGGTATATTGGCGTGTGCTAAATGAAAAATGGCAAATAACTTAATTTAATGTTTTGTGTTTCATAATGTTAATTACTTACTACTCTACAGAATCAAGTTCTTCCAACTGAGCACAGACAGCTGTGCTGCTGGGGAGTTGGTTGCGCCACTTCTTCTTCCCAGCTAAAGCACTGTGTAGTGGTGAAGGGCGCGCGGTTTGTGGGACCGTCTTATGTAATTTTGACGTTCTAAAAGTGCTGATTCTTTGTCTAGATTGAAAAAATTACTTTAAAAATACACTTTGCCCGTCCTGTACTCAGCAGTAGCACTTGCGACCACTTAACCAACGATGAAACTAGACACTTTTATCGTAAGCAACAGCAAGTCCGCGATAGTAGAGGGGTGACTTCGGCTATACCATATAACTCAACAGATTTTCTTCTCTTTTTGACCTAGGTGAAACCGGCTCTAAGGAAAACATAAAGCTAGTGGCTGTTAAAGCCAAGATAAACCGATTCCTTGTAAGCAACCCGTTGCTTTTGATAAGTAAGTGTCGTAAATGCGTTAGTTGCCTGTCGCCATTGATTAAATCCATAATTGACCATAAAAACCGACATTTTTGTGTCAAAGAGCCCTGGCTCTACAGTAAACCCTGGATTTGATTGTTTGCTGATGAATAGAACACGATAATGTTAGGTTTGAGGATCTGTGAGAAGACAGAGTGAAAGGATTAACTTAATTACGAATTAATTACTTGGTGTGTTGTAGAGCAGTGATGGTAACGGCCCCGACTTACGAGGTCGTGGGTTTAAACCCAGGCTGGCATCTGACTTTGTGTGAATAATTTCATTACCACTGCTCTCAAAACGGTGAAGGAAAACATAGGGAGGAAATTGGCATGTCCTAGAACCCATAATCCAATATCTTTGTTTCCATGGCCTGCAATAGTCCTACACCAACCGTGGGTTGCCCTTGGGTACACTTGCATAGTGCGAACAGGTATAATCGTCGGTTTATGCCATTTCATTAAAAAGTCCAGGCCTCTGCGAGTTCGCGTCGGCCCCAGGGTCCCGAGAAACATCAAAAGTAAAAATAATAAATAATATTCTATAAATCCGCTCAGTTTTCACTCCACATACCACACAACCCTAAAATGTCTAGCAGCTAAACTAAGTGTTCTTGACTTGTTTGGGCACAAGTTGAAACATCAAACGTCAAGCACAGTCCTCAGATCGCTCCGATACCCGCGCAATGCCGGAAAATATTTTCGTCCGTTATTGCGAAGTTGTGAGGTGAACTGGAGAGCACGTTGGGGCGACGAAAGAACCGAATATTGTCGATCTAGTGTCACCGATTTATTGCAAGTTTATTAAATTAAAGGTAAAATGTAAATGTTCTTGTCTATTAGGTAAACAAAAAAGGAAGAAACAATGAAGACTCAATCTTTCCTCTTCCTCTTCTCTTGAATGACTTCCGAGTGATTTTAAGCAGCATTCATTCACTTACCTTTTTTGGCAGTTTTAGTTTTAAAAACCAAATTTTTTTTCGACCTAGGCAATTTTCTTTAGCACCAATTTTTCCAATGTCCAACCGAAAATATCATAGAACATAAGTATAAATACGCCAAATCATAGTTTTTATTACGGGTGTGCGTCGAGTCGATCAGAAATCAGATACCGATTTAAATCGATCGTCTTCAAACGTCAAATGTTACAGAAAATAGAGGTAAGTGAAGTGAGGAGCATCGAGAATCGAGTTGGAGACTTAGAGCTCACCGACCGATTTGATAGGATTGCGTCGGACTGGAAGACATTAATTGACGACCCGAACTGAGCCTGAATTACAGCGGTTCACTGCGCAGATTTATGACTGAACGGAACAAATATTATTGTAGTATCGTGTGTGGAAGTTAAGTTAAAATACAGTTAAGTTAAAATACAGGGTGGCAGGGTCATCGACGCGTAAACTGTAACCATGAATTCAGCACATGAGTTTAGACCCCATAGCGTAGAAATTTTTCGTCGATTATCAAAAAAAAATTCTTCTGTTCCATAGAAAAGTGCAATACCTACGCGGTCAAAACGTATGGAACAGCAATATTTTTTTTTTAAACACATTTTGCAAAAGATTTACCATTAGTTACTACGAGTAAGTTGCATCAACTAACTATAGCCATAACCAATGTTTTGACAGCCTTCAAAACTCCGATTAAGCGAAATTCAGGTTGCATCATTTTGACAATTATTGTTATAATGACGTCATAAATAACTATAACAAGCAATTATAACGATAATAATAATAATAATAATAATAAAAACTTTAATTCAGACTATACGGTCCATAAATAATCACTGCTTTGACAGCCGTCAAATCTCCGGTTAAGCGAAATTCGGGTTGCATTATTTTGACAATTGTCACAATTGTCAAAAAAACGTCACAAATAACTATAACATTAATCGCCCAACTTCGGGCGGTTAAGGGCTATAGTTACGGTTTGTGTCACCATTTTTTTGGAGTTTGGCATTGAATTCCTTTTCAATGTTGTCCCATGCTTGTTTTTTTTGGTGTTTTGTGCTAGTCTCGTCTGTTCCTTGCACAACAAAAATGTGTTTTTCTGCAAAGATTTGTAATCTAGTAACTTCTACGTTGCTAAAATTAACACCTCAGTGCAATGATCATATTTTTTCCATAAGCACAATCAGCCTTTATTGTTTCCACTGCTGTGACACAGGCAGTGGCTGTGGGAGGGCACTCCCGCCCATCGAGAAGAAGCCTGTGTCACAGCAGTGGGTCGCACTGGGCCCGCGTGGTGGATTACGTTGCGGCCAGTGGGCCGCAATGTAATCCACCACGCGGGCCCACTGCGGGTTGGGTTGGTAGATATCACGTCTTCGATTTTTAGCTCTAGGACACGCCGGTTTCCTCACAATGTTTTACTTAACCGTTTTGAGAGTAATGGTGATGAAACAATTTACACAAAGTAAAGTGCCTCTCTGGGTTTGAACTTACGATCTTCAAGCTGTAAGTCGCAGCTGTTACAACGGAGCCGCCAGTGCTCAGCGATTAAAGGGTGTTTTGAATGGTCTAAAATCAAACATCACGTAGTATATATAACAAAGCATTTTTATAACTGTAAGTACTTATATTAATTTCAACGCCAGACGAGTTAGAAGTGGGTAATATTTCATCTAAAGAAGATGCAGGTCGCTCCACCGATAAAAACTTATACCGCACGCTCCACATTACATGTGCACAACAGCCAAAAGAACCAACGTCTGCCCACCAAACAGTTATCCAGCAAGAGCAGCTTGCTGTTAGAAATTGATGTTATCGATCGATATAAACGTATTCTAACTAATATTATTATTGTTCTTTTTGGTGTGCTGGAATCCACTGCAAAATAATGTTCTTTCCCGCAATCATCAGGCACAGTATGCGTTTGTTGTGAAAATCGACATAGAACAATCGGCACATCTGCAGCAGTCTCGGGCAATGTCTTCGCACATTGCGTTGAAATCTTGCTGAACAATAAAATTAACACAACATCCTTCTGGAGTAAATGCTCTTATGCTGTAATGCATCTTCCAATAACGCAATCCTTCAATTACATACAGGAAAACAGAAATATCAATTTCATGCAATTCGAAAGAAACGGAAAAATATAATGAATTTTATAGTCACTTGACACGTCTTGTCTTTCTGACAGTGTCAGATAGTGATGCGGCTCGATTTTTGTTACCTCGTTACTCGAGTACATAAAAGTCCATTTTCTCTCGAGGTGCCACTCGATTAGATAAATATCACCAACACTGCCACACTAGTTAACTGTCATTCTTCGATAATAAACGTAGGAATAGATATAGTTCGTGTAATAAACCGTCAAAATACTGTGATGTACAGAGTCACAGAGTTTTAATAAGAGAAAATACATGTTCTGTGAAATACATGTTCTGTCAAATATTACACTTTATCAACTGACAGTACTAACCGTACTGTCAGTTAATAAAGTGTAATATTTTGTTATTAAAATCGTCATTGATTATCAGACCAACCTAATAATCAGTGGACTCTGAGTAGGACATAACGCTTTTTACAAAGTCGAACAAAGACAATCTTAGTCGAATGTCACACCGATGTACAGACGCCAGCACATCAAGTTACTACAATCTGTCAAATTTCTTTAATAGATTTTCAACTTTATCGCTAAAGCATTAAGGTTCAAGGTTGATTAGGAAAATTTGACAGTTTGACCAACTTGAATTGAGTTTTTGAATTACATAATCGAGACATCGAGTCCATTTATGACTGAGTAGCATCACTAGAGCCAACAAAAGAAAGCGTGATGACAACAAGCTTGAAGTGTTGCCCTTGTCAAAAAAATTACCCAACTTTAACGAAAAGAGTGCCTGGAAGGATTTGAGGGAGGCCTTTGCCCAGCAGTGGGACAGCATAGGCTAACAAAAAATATATATATATTATGAATATGGATGGTAATATTACTATTATTTATTTTATTACTTAATAAAAACAGTTTTGGTCACCACCTCAGACTGTCACATATGTTTTCATATTTGAAAACACGTTGCG
Organism: Apamea anceps; assembly: GCA_951799955.1. Lineage (NCBI taxonomy): Eukaryota > Metazoa > Arthropoda > Insecta > Lepidoptera > Noctuidae > Apamea > Apamea anceps. Next base: position 2,991,050 of record OX637509.1, read on the forward strand.
TTTAATGAAAATAAGTTTGTTCTTGGTTATTTTTGAAAGTGTGATGACAACAAGCTTGAAGTGTTGTTCCTGTCAAAAAAATTACCCACGAACATTTTGAGGAAATAAGACGTCTTATCACTTGTCACTCTTTTAACTTTAACTTTTTATATTTTACATGATGGTGCAACAACAGATAGTTAGATTCTATGGTCATACTTATTGTTAAAATTAAAATTACCTTTGACATAACTATAGCGGAGCTTTTGATGCAACTCACCCTAAGTATTTTTAACAATTGGTTGAGTTTAACTACGGATCGAACAACCGATCCTTATTTGCGTTCACATCACACGCACATAAAAGTACACATCCGCAACTTACCAACACACACACATACACACACACCCTCATACTACACTCACCTTCACACTCCACCACTCACCCTCACACTACACTTACCCTAACACTACACTCACCCATACACCACATAATTATTATAGTAGAGATAAAATAGGGTGGTTATTTCTTCTATATTGTATTTGTAAAAAAACTTAAAACTTAGATTACAATTATTATTTTTATTTGTGCAATGCAATAGAAAGTTAGGCTTCACAAATGTGAAGGGCAGGGAGGAATGCTGACACCTGACACCCAAACCTAGTACCTAGTTTTGGTGTCAGGAGTTTCACAGAACGTGCCTATACATACTTAGCCTATTAATATAAGGATATAAGTTATTTAAGTAATGCATTGTTAACCCTTTTTACTCTCCTTCTTGTAATAGGCTTATGAAAAAACATTATTATTATAAATAATGAGTAAGTTTACGCAACTATTTTCGAGTTTTAGTTATGGAATCAGGTGTTACTTTGTGGAGATCCATGATAATCAAATCAACTAGACCCAGCCTTGAAAGCAGAATTCAGCAAGCTCTCCAAGCCTTGATCTAGTTTTTTCCAGAATTTAAACTAAATATTGAAATTGCATAATATTTTATTCTTAAATGGGCCATAATCAAAACTCGCAAAAAAAGTGTTATCAATTATCACATATTTTTTTCATGTTTAGAAAACTTAGTAAGTACCTACTTTTTTGGGCAGAGGCACGGATTGTGGACTGAACGAGCGAGCGAGCGCGATATAAAAACTTAAAAAAAAAGTTTATTGTATAACGCTGGATACATTTAATTAATTTCATTCATTTCTGTGGTCAACCTAATATTTTCTGTGGCCCATAAAGAGAAAATAGTAGCAATATTTACAAAACAAATTAAAAATTATATTTTTCTGACATGTGATTGATTACGTTATTTTGAATATTTGGCACTTAAAAGTTGATTTTGCACGCAATCTGACTACTTTTATTTTTACAAAAAACCAAACTTCAATTTTGATTATGACCGAAATACCTATCCAATTCATATGCACCTTCAATACTACCCAAACGATTGAAGTACAAATTTAAACATGGTACGTCAAGCACATTCGTTAGATCGCTCGCCGGTCGCCGTCCCGGTTCGGACCGAAACTCAAACTTTTTTATTATAAAACGAACCAAATGCGCCATTCACTGATTGTTTTATTTGAAGTTAAATGTTACAGTCATTGTACAACTTTTATACGGACAATGAAGGGCTGTCGTGTTTATTTTTTAGGAAAATATTAGAGGGGCAATTCTCGTAACTTTTAAGAACGTTTATTCCTCTAATTTCCCTACATTTTGACAAGTTTTTGACATTTGTTTGTCGCCGAGATGAGACAGCGACGAGATTTTGAACGTTTTAAATTACGAGAATTGACCTTCAGAATGTGACGTTTTCAGAGGTGATATCAATGCATCGTCACACAGTTTTCTCCACCACCGGGGTTACAGTTATTTTATAAATTCTTTAGTACATTAGTATCAAAAAACCTACGTACAGACGCCAGCACATCAAGCTACTACAATCTGTCAAATTTCTTTAATAGATTTTCAACTTTATTGTTAATGGATTAAGGTTCAAGGTTGATTGGGAAAATTTGACAGTTTCGGGTAGCTTGACCTGCTGGCGTCTGTACATACCTTAATACTATTACTACTCTTTGACAGTCGTTACGGGTTGTCAGATTCCAAAAAGTCTGACAACCAGTCTTACCAAGGGGTATCGTATTACCCAGTAATTGGGTTGTGGTGGTCAGATAGGCAGTCGCTCCATGTAAAATACTGGTATTCAGCTACATCCGGTTAGACTGGAAGCCGACCCCAACATAGTTGAGAAAAGGCTGGACAGATGATGATGGTGATGATCTACTTTTAGCTACTCGGAAAATATCAGTAAAATTAATGGAAAGTTCCATTAATTTGAAAAAGCTGATATTCATCCAAACTAACTACGAGTAGCCATCAAATTAATCGGACTTTTGCGAAATATCTTATTCCATCAAAATCATTTTCAGTAAAGTTTCTTAAAGCTGTTACTCCGAAGACTTAGGAAGTTACGAAGGGCTTAAGAAAGAATAAACAAGATCTTTAAACTCCATTATTTATTACTCGAAGTAATGGAAAATTGATAGTATATCGAATTTAACTTTCTTTGGCCAATAGGAACATTTAATTACTTTTAATTTGTTACGGTTTTGTGTTTAAATCGTTTGAGCATGAATATATATATTACAGACTGAAGTTTCAGAAACAAATATTCCGGGAATGGGTGGGTAGCTGTGTTCATTCCTGTGATTACATTTAAATTGAGCAAGTCTAAAAGCATAATTATGATTTTATGAATTAAGGCGCAAGTGTCAGTGCAACCCGGTGTAGTGTAATAAAAGACAAGTCTGGATGACAACTGCTTTATTTTCATAATCAAACATACACAATCCACAACACCTTCCCCTTAAATAAGATAAAATAATTTTAAGAACAAACCTAAAATCCATTAATTTTACTTATAATAAAATAAACTTAAAATAATAAATAAATCAATCAATCAAGTCTTACTACGGGTATGAGGTGGCGAGTAAATGACGATCCATTTATTTTACATCTTGGCACATATTCATCATCCCCCGAAAAATATTCATCATCAATATCAAACAAAATATTGTCTGCAGGGTCCTTTACAGACCTTATCAAATGTCGACGATTACGGCGATATATACCTTTTTTGTTTTTAACAATATAAAAACGTGGTGTCGACGCATTTCCCATTATTTTGCCACGACTTCTTTTATTTCGGTTTTTTTTCATTTAACTTCGTCGCCCACATTCAATTCAGGTAACAATTTACAATGCTGATCATAGAAACTTTTAGTTTTTATTTGTTTTTCCAACATTTTTGTATGCTTTAAGTTATTACAATTACTTTGTTTTAATAAATCTGGATGGACTGGTAGTCTACAATTTAAACGCCGGCCCATCATTAACTGTGCAGGAGAATTCAATTTTTCCCGCGGTGTATTCCTGTAACTTAGCAAATTTAAATAAAAATCGGATTTACTGTCCACTGAATTTTCAATATATTTTTAATGATTTGAACTGCTCTTTCACTCTTGCCATTAGATTTAGCATAATACGGAGATGAAGTGACGTGTTTAAAACCCCATTCTAAAGGAAATTTAATAAAATTACGACATGAATATTGTGGACCATTGTCACTGATGACCGTATCCGGTATACCATACCGTGCAAAATTTTCTTTCATATTACATATGACAGAGTTTGGCGTAGTATCTCTCAAATATGCGACCTCAATAAAACCAGAATGATATATTTTAATCAACATACAACCTGACACTGCCAATTTCAAAAAACGTAAGAAAATTTGAATTTCGTGCTATCTAAGCGCATTTTCCTTAACGAAATCGATATTATAAGTTTATATGTGTGTGTGTCGCGGGTTCGATTCCCGCACAGAACAAATATTTGTAAGTCCTACATGTATTTGTTCCGAGTCTGGGTGTTTTTCTATCTATAATATGTATGTATTTACAAAAAAAAAGTATATAAGTAGTTTATCACCCATCTTGTTACCATAACACAAGCATTAGGTTGCTTAGCTTGGGACTAGATGGCGGTGTGTGAAATGTCCAGAGATATTATTATTATCTCCTTTATTTCATTTAGATACTTACAAAATACATTTTTAAATATTTTTATAAACAAAAGGATAAAAAAATCATTTAAAAATATAAAAAGTAGTAGCCCACCGGTATCGGGAACAGGGTCCAAGCTACCGGCGGTCAGAGCTCCAGAGAGAGGAACTTCCTGACAATGCGAGCCGTGTCCAGAAGTACCGCTTTCTGAATCAAGCCCTTGATCCAGCTGCCCAACGAGAGCCTCCTCAGGTGTTGGTCGAGGCTTTTGGCTATTAAGCCATTGGCTGTCACGACTATCGGCACAATTATCGCTGAGTCCACATCCCACATGTCGACAACCTCGCGAGCCAAGTCAAGATACTTGATTTGTTTATCTTTCTCGGCTTTCACGAGGTTCTCATCATGCGGGACGGTTATGTCAACAATCATTGCGCGCCGCTGTGATCGATCCACCACCACTATATCAGGCTTATTGGCAACAATAGTCCTGTCAGTGATGATGGATCGATCCCAGTACAATGTGATATTTCCATTTTCGAGAACTGGGTCGGGCACATACCTGTAGTACGGCACCTCAGATTCGACAAGGCTGTATTTCAGAGCAAGTTGCTGATGGATTATCCTGGCTTATTATTATTATTATTATATTCCTTAAATCCCTCCTGAGCAAATTCTTTTTTAATCGGACATATTTTATCAATCAAAGTGACAATTTGGCAATAATGAGCTGTAAGGAAATTCCTTAATTTCACCAAGGTGACATCTAATAGATCTTTATCTCACAACATCACAATTTTTTAAAACTTTCAATCACTTTGTCAATTCAATAGGGCAGGTCACATTCACCCACTCCTATAACTATTTCTTTCAATCGTAACGTATGTACCTACGTAAGTAAACAAAACTATTCAAAAAGTGAGTCCTTTCAGCAAATTCCGCTACGCATCTTCCTGATTTTTTTCCTGACGTGAGTCTTAATCATAACGTAATAGATATCATGCCTGTAATCCCCGAAGGGTTAGGCAGAGGTGTAGGTACTTACTTATAGTACTACCACATTTCGCCAGTTATGTTTAAGGCTCAATTTACACTGCCGCGGAACGGAGTGGAAGCGATTTTTTTTTTTTGTACAAAGCATAATGAACTTTTTGTCAAAAGTGTAACGCACATATTAGATACACAACTACACTCAGGTCACGCATCTTCTGGGAATTTATCGCGCATTCTCGGGAATTCCGGCAGTAATAAGCTCGGTATCTATTTTGTACGTTAGACAATTGACATAAAGTTCATTTTGTACGAAAACTCGCTTCCACTGCGTTCCGCAGCAGTGTAAATTGAGCCTTAGTCCCATATAATAGGGGCGAGCTTATTGCCATCAAACGTGTTTGTACAAACCTACTTACAAAAATAAATCATTTATCATTTATCAAACGGGCACAAATGCAGGCACCGAGCTGCTACAAAAAAAAAACTTCATGGAAAAACCTAACTACTACCCACTACAATATTATTAGTTTTAATACCTAAGTTATCTTGCCTCACCCTAACAGGGTCATGTACTCACTAGTTTAAGCCTAGCGTGTAACTATGGTTGTGTACAGACGCCAGCAGGTCAAGCTACCCGAAACAGTCAAATTTTCCCAATCAACCTTGAACCTTAATGCGTTAGTGATAAAGTTGACAATCTATTAAAGAAAGGATATTGCTCTGCGCCCATACATTGTTCGCCCTGGAACCAAGAGCATCGGAAAATTATGTGTTATATTGTCGATCATTAGTAAACTCCTATAAGATCTTATTTGTATCGCGGACTAGCTGCAGAATAGATATATTTCAAAAAAAGTATCAGATTTTGAGGTTATAATCGAACCATAACAACGAATATTAGGTATAGTTTTTCATAGCTCCGAGTGATTTTTAAGAAACTAAAAAACAATAACATAATACATTTAGCTGTTTTTTGTACCTACATAGATAATTAAGTATCTATGCAGTTTTTTTCTAAAGCCTAAGTGTATGTAATTGCAACGTTTAAATGCATAGAATCTAATTAACATAGGTGCCTGTATTCTTAGCATTGGTTTTGGAATGAGTAAAATGTTTGTGTGTATTAATCTAAAAATAATGTTGTCTCCTAAAATGATAGTGGTGATGTAGCGCGGTAGATAGATGGCGTTAGTGTGCATTGATCAATGGCTGAGCGCTTTTGAGTGAATGTTCTAGTGATTCAGATTCAAAAACATGCAACAATTCATTAAAAATTCGATCGATCGATTGCAATCGATTGGGATTGGGGGGATAGAGAGGGCATTTCTAATCTTTTTCGATACGACACGACGTTTGGCGAAGATGGCGGCGGTTAATGTTATTAGTCGCGTAAAATACTTTAAAATGTTCATTTTGGCATACAGCTAGTCCGTGTTACGAAAGTATTTGCAACTAATATAATAAAATAGACAATTAATTATCGTGTATGTCCAATATTTCTTGTACACAGGGCGATTTCGGACAATGTCCTTTGACAAATTGTAGTAGCTTGATGTGCTGGTGTCTGTACATTGTGCATTTAAGAAATAAATAAATAACACTGATCGAACCCAGACCCTCAGGCTCAGCAGTAGCGCTTGTGACCACTACACCAAAGAGGAATCTTAATCATACTCATGAGTAATAGGTTCGTCTTATGTTTGTTCTATTCATTATCTACATCGTTTTATCTCAACGAGCGAGCGTTAATTACTTTGCACCGATAGAAAAACGTTGGTGTTTCTATTTTTAACTATTTTTCTCAATTGAATGAGTAGGAGGCGTTATCTCTACGAGACGCCTTCTAACTCATAGGTCTTTATCAGACGAACTAGGATGTTGGAGCCAGCACATATCATACAATCTTTTATATAAATATATACATAACATCATCACCTTCCTGCCCTTGTGCCATGTTACTTGTGGTCGGCGCATCACGGTTTCTTCTTCCATTCTCCCCTATCAACAGTCGCGCTACCATTCACTCCCTTATTTTTGATAATTCCTCACGAAATCCATCCATATTACATACATAGAATCACTTTCGTGATACATATCGAGTTACGGTTTTATGTCACGTAATTATTTCGGGTTTGCTCGACTAGTTTCGAACTAAACGTAAGTACGTAGTTCTAAGTCATGAGCTCATCTCACAGTCAGGCCCGCGTTATTTTGACACCATTTACGGCCCAGTTACGACATACTGTCCTTTACTCCTACAACTAAACGAGATACAGCTGATAATCCATATAATTCTTTCATTCATAGACGTTGTGACGCAATGCTTAGGGCATGTTACTACCGACGCCTACTGGGTAGGTAGGTCTACAACAACATATTTCCGCCAGTTGATTCATAGTACCCAAGTGGGACTAACCGCTGATACAATATATTATTATATTATTCAGTCTCACTCACAGAGAGATACTGTCTTACATGGAGAAACTGAGTATGGACTTACGACAAATGTAAGACATTTGTCGTAAGTCCATACTCAGTTTCTGAAAGGCTCTCAACACAAGTTAGTTCTCAGGTGTCAAACTCATGTAAACTGCCTGCGACAAACGTAGGCACATTTCAGTATCGCCGCTCGTGACGGGTATTATAAATAATAGTGTACCTAAATAACTGTCACTCACACAGGCCGACCGGCAGATCTGTCAATCGGTCTATCGGCTATTCTGTCTGTCCCTATGTGTACCCTACATGCTTATTTTTAGACCCTTATAGGTTCCGAACACGCGACAGTTTGCGTCTAGTCAGTACTAAATATATCCGTACACGAGGGGAAGACAGTATGTTGTCGTACCGACTAAAACACTGACCTTCCTGAAAATTTAAGAAGAGAACTTCGCACACATGAATCTATGGAAAAGAATACAAAATATGTAGATCGCATATGAGGCTTTTGAGAAGGGACGAAACACAGTTGCCTCCCCAAAGGCGAATATTAGCCTTATCCATTGTCAAACGGCTTGTTTTTATTTATAAACATTTTTTAATAATACTCTTAGCTGCAACTACCAATTAATCCCATCTTTCGGGAACTCTATACAGCGTATATGGAGCCGAGGTCGAGGATAGAATTCCTTGACCTTCGCTCAATAAGATCTAATTGTTTAGCTCGAAGTATTGACGGCATCGTTCTTATTATAGTGGCTTACGGTAACCCGTCGGCGGCGGCTCACTGTGCTCACCCTGACCTCAGCAATTGTAGGAATTACTCGAGAATGTGCGAGTAAGGATGGGATCATGCGTGTAACGGAAACTGCGTCTGCTCTGATAGATATGAATTAAAGTTTTGTGCCGTGTATTTTTATAAAGCACACTATTTCGTGATTTCCTTTGGAAGACCGGTAACAATGAAAAAATAAGAATTCTTCATACTTACTGTATATTTTTATTAGTTTACGGACTACGGATACTTAAGTGAGATACAATATTTGAATAAAATTAAAGGATCATTTTTTTTGTTTAATGTTAATATTTAAATACGTAAAACAATACGTATAGTCACGCGCAAACTGAAACCGTGAATTCAGCACATAATTCGAGACATCCAAATGTAAGGAACAACAATTTATTTTTCAATATCATGTACTGAATCCATGATTATCAGGTTGCGCGTCGATGTCCCTGCCGCATTGTGTATTTTATTTATTATTTGTTTTAATGTACGAGTAGATATATACATTGATAAATTTAATAACTATTACCTGCAGTATATTGTTAACTACACTTCAATATTTAAAACGAGTTTATAATATCAATAAATAATAATAACTTTAAAATGCTTTGTACAACTGAAAACACGTTACCCTAAAGAATATAAGGTATTTTATTTGCTCACAATTCAAAATGACCTACATTTTGATGTTAGTCACAAATCTGTAAAGTGCATAATTTTATTTAACTATTTGTGTTTGACGGGTGTAGAAAAACTAATCACTAAACCGAGGGTTACTTTTGCCCGTTCGTCTTTGCAATTCTTTTTCCTAAGCCTACGTTCACACAGACATAAAAATATCGCGGCGGGGTTTTCAACTCACGGTGTTGAGCCGAGCTTTGAGAATCCAACAGAGCGCATACCAACGCGTCAAAAAAACACATTGTTGAATTTTCAACTCTCGGCGCTACGCAGTGCGTTGAAAATCCAGTGCGTGACAAAAAATCGCCGCGGGAAAAACGCCTCGTGCTTAACTCGGCTGAGGGCTCCTTAGTTAGATTTTGGAATGCATAGATTTCGGCTTGGTGTTGGGTCCTTTTACACCCTGTATAATGTCTTTATGACTACAAGAAAGAGTACCTATTTGCATTAGGTTGTCTTCCGAATACTACTAACAAAATCACAGGTACTTTGTCTTAGAACCTTACATGTCTAATATTACTTTAATTAAGAATGCTAATGCTAATAAAATGTTCGTTTTTGGTGAAGCATTAAACTATACATAGCTTTCAGCATTTAATTTAATAATTAATATATGAACAATTAAGGAGGCAAAAATAACATTAGACAAATCTTCAAAAAAGTTACGTAATTTATTTCTTATCAATTCAATAAAATATAATCTGAAGTCACCTTTTAATAAAATCTAATATTGCTAAATAAACATATCTGTAGAAGAGAGAGAGAGAAAAAAATCGTTACAAACATTTTTACATAAGCATATTGTAAGCACATCGAGGATGAGTACGCGTCATACAATAAACTAAGGCAAATCGTCACATTTTTTATTACCTACATCCTCACTAAATCTGCTTCCTTCACCACACCACAACTGTGTGTCGTCCTCGCCATAGTATACAAAGATTTATCAGAAGTGAAAAGAATATTGTTCTTATTGTCGAAGGCCATGGCACCAATAGAAGGGAGCTTAGCTACTCTAAAAATTTTCGAGTGAATAATATTTTTTGTAAATATAATTTTGTAAATACCATCTATCCACCACGCGTACACATCCCCATCTAAATCAATAGTTATACCTCTAAAATAAGCATTTTTAGATAAACGGTGCACAATATTGCCCTTACTTACAAATAAACCTAAATTGGTTAAGAAAACCACAACATTGGTATTATCTTTTTCAACTACCACAAACTTCCTAATCGGCCAATACTCAAGTAGAGTTTGGAAATAATCTCCCTTCTTAACAATAATGCCTCTGTCCTCGTATTTAACGAAATAGACTTGGTTTTTGTAAAATACATTCGTTATAGTATCTCCTCGACTACTATATGACGACATTTTATTCGAATTAGTATCTAGAACGAATATTCCATCATTTCCTCCGAAGTAAATTAATCCGTTAGCCTGATCGATATCGAAAGTACCTAAATTAAGTATCTGACTGCCAGTAATGATTCCAACTTGGTCGGGATGCTCTAAGCTTACGAACCCAGTCTTGTAATATTCTTCATCTTTAAAGGTGGGTTCGAAACTGAAGAACAAGATATCCTTAGATCGGAGGAGGTCCATCTTGTGAATGACGATTTGTTCCCTGAAGGGAGCATCCAGGTCGAAGAGATAGGAGACGTTGTAGCACGTGGTGTTCACCAAGATGCATGAGGGACATGGTGGTTCTGGCTTTTCCGTGACATCGGCGATCGATCCCGCAGTGACGGTCAGAAGGAAGACGAGGAGAATCATGGTTGTATCTGCAACAGAGAATATAATAGTTAAGAAAAGATTGAAGCTTTGAGTATGAATGTGGATGGCTTTATTAGTACAGGAAAACCAAAGAAACAACAATTGGATTTTGTGAACGATGAAATGGCTAGAAAGGAGGTGACTACTCGAGATCACGGCTAATAGAGCTGTAAGGAAGAAGACACGCTGTACCAAACCCAAATAAATTAGGCCAGGGGCAAGAGGGTACTGATGATGAATTGGTTGCAGCGCACCTTGATATTGTAAAGCCTTTACAGCAAAGGGTACTTCAACATACTGAAACCTCATAAATTATGCTAACGAAGTAAACAAAATTATGAATATGTAAAGTTAGTGCCAAAACACTACAAAAGTTGAAACTACGTGACAATGCATTGTCTATTTGTTTTCATGTTGACTTAGATTTGAGTATTTATTATTTGCAATCATAGAACAGCACTTTACAGAATGGGAAGGAAGTTAACAGATTAAGAGCTTAAATTACTGGATTTGAGAGCATCTGAATTGAAATCACACAAGACTTTGTCTCTTAAGAAAGGCATAACTTTTTATTATAATCACAAACTTCATATTCATTCTCATTTCTCTGCAACTCAACATTTTAACGAAGGCGGGAACACACAGTAACATTTTACACTTTCATTTACAACCGCTGCCAAAATCCTAATACAAAAATATATTTCGTCCGATATACCTACCTGCCCACTTCGCCGATCGCGAGTCAAAATTAAAACAAATCGAATTCATTTATCGGCATTCACTTTATTTCATTTTTGAAACGTTCACATCACATCGTTCTCAATTTAAAACAAGTTCCGAATGATAAAAAAAGTTGTGAGTAAATACGGGCCAAGGCTCGGATAGCGGAAAGCTTATGAACGAATCTAGGGCGCGTTTGTGTTAAGATCGATAATGTCACCTGACGTACGCTCATTTATTATTAAACGCTATCAGCGGAATTAGAAGTGCACTTAGCGCATTAAAAACTGTGTCACTGAAAGGAACGGGGTTCGATTTATTGCTTTTGTTTTATGGAGTAGAATATGTTAACTGTACCTAGGCAGAAAATCGACTGTAGCTGGCAATTTACGTAACAATCTAACCGCAGTTTCATATCTCCAAAATCTTTTGACCACAGGGCCAGGAACTGCGATAGACTCACTAGATGACTAAACAGTAAAAAGAACTAAGTAATATGCATAACGGTACACTATTCGACAAAGCTCAGTAATAAACGTACCTATCTTGTCAAATATACAGTGACCTCCAAAAGTTAGTTAACATTTTTCTATTTCAGCTGTGATGACATATTATGATTTAAAATAAAAAATTAACCAGGTACTCCTGAGACATCACTTGATTATTTTTTATGATAAGTCAAAGGTAGTCAAAGGTATGATAAGTCAATAAAAACTTTATAGCACTACAAACATTTGGATCAATAGAATTTTATATCATAAAGTGGTGCATCAAAGCTGAAATGAAAACATTTAACTAATTTTTGGAGGCCACTGTATACTTATACAAAAACGTTAGAGAAGCGAGTGGCATAGAAAATCGACATCATCCATGCATATAGCATTAGGTTCTTCCATTATGTGATCAGCTCGGATATTACACAGTAAATCTTTAGTAGACAATCTTGTGGAACAATCCCTGTACAAGTTTGTTGATAATAGTTTTTGTTTCCTCTCTATGATTCATTTGTTTTGTTAGTTTCTTCTCTTTGTTTATTTCTGTGCTAGTTACGTGTAACTTGGTTTTTATTATATTTGGTATTTATCTATGTAATCAGATTTAGCGAATTCCTTACGTGAAAATCAAGAAAATACAGTTAGAATCATGTTAATTTGACAAATTATGGCGTGTTAATTAAAATTTCTAAAAATTCACTTGCAAGGTAGGTATCTATTAGTGTTCATACACACGAGCGGAACGCGTCAACGGCAAAGGGAACTGCTGCCGTTAACGCGTGTTTGCGGCAGCCGCCCATGCGTCGACGGCGGGCGTCGAAGGCTGCAGTGGCCTCTGCCGTTATCGCGTGTCGCTTGTGTCTATTTTTTTTTTTTTTTTTTTTTTTTTTTATCTATGAACACTTACACAATTTGTATTGCTAGTAGTCCAGCATTGGTGTGAGATGTCAGTCTGTCTAACCTCTTCCTAAGCTTATGTCCTGAGCTGCCATAGTTCAACTCGGGACAAAACATTTAATCGATTCTGATTATTAATCAGAATACTGACCATGAAATTAGACCGACAAACGAGTATTCCATTTTTTACAAACATATTTACACAGTTTGAATACCTTCGTACATGAATAAGGACAGAATTAATTTCGAAGTTGAAAAAAAATCTTTTGATAAAGCTCAGTATGGACTGAATGAAATGAAAACGTAATGTTACTTCAAGATACTCCTATACATGTATATACTCGTATCTATACGTCACGGTCAATTCTCCTACTGCAAATGTACATTTATATTCACATTTTTTTTTAATGTGATATAGCTACATATTTCTAATTTCGGATTTTTCCCTTTTGCTTGTGCTGTATAAAGCCGCAAGGCTTAGGTTGCCAACGAGAAGTACCCTGTAGATTTTGATGTACTTGCTAGTGAACAAAATATGCAACATAATAAATGTCTATATTTTGTTTGCATTGACTAAGAAGCTTAATTTTTTTACGGCTCCAAGAGACCATAGATCTTAGTATTTGATATTAATTTTAACCTGATACCTGACACCTGTGGTGAACCTGGCCTGATAGACGGGCAACAAAGAGATAAGGGCTCCGTTTTTCCTTTGAGGAACGGAACTCTAAAAAGGTATGTCGTCATCAAAAGCGCTGTATGGAATAAATTCTTGATATAATTTATCATACAGTTTTAAATCTCTGAAATGCAGTTTAAAAATATTGTCAACGCTATTTTACTTTGCTCTTACGTTTCAAGCAAAAAGGAAATGCTCTTGTCCTGAGCGCGTTTCCGGCTTACGGAAGCGACAGCTTTGAAGAAATATATTATTTACGATACAATAATCGTATTTTAACTTTAATATTTAATCTCTAACTTTCTTGGTTCAGTAAAACATGGTGGTAACCCGGAGGTTAATTAGCTAACTCTGAAATCGAGTTCGACAACAGGTAACTACGGGGTTATTTTAAATTGCTAAACTATAGCTAAACTCCGCAGACGTGACGGATAGATATCGATACCTATCACGTGTGTGAAGATTACACAAAAAAACAAGATTCTTTAAAGGAATATTAGTTTAAAAAGCCTGTTTTTTTGTGTGATTACAAAAACAGTGGTCGATGACCACACAAATCATCATCTTTATTTATTTTATCATGTTTAGATATCGATACCCATCGCGTTTGCGGAGTTTAGCTAGCCAATTTAAAATAACCCTGTATGTGAGTTTTTTCAAAATTATAAGTAGTATAATATCATTCAACATAAGCCGCCACTGGCAATGGGTCAAAGAATACATTGTCATTGTCAAAAAATTTAGATTTCTTAGGAAGTCTACTGAAATCGCCAATTCAGAAAGCACTGCGGGGTGTTCTTTGTGAATTTGCGTATTGGCTGAGAGGAGGCTTTTACCTGGCCGGGGAGGACATGAATACAGACCGGTTTGAGTTTAGTAAATCCAAAGCCACCATTGACGATAGTCGTCAAAAAATTTTTTTAATTTATTTATTTATATATATTTTGTTTATTTGGCATAGTACCGCATAAGCGACAGCCTCATTGTCATCACTCAACCGAAAGAGGTCCACAGCTGGACATAGGCCTCCCTCAAGCATCGCAATAACGACGAGTCCTATAGTTTAGATACATTACGATAGTACATTGAGGCAACTGATGGACTTGAAGCGCAATGCAGCGCTTCAGAAATGTACATGAAAGGTCGAATCGACTCCTTTAATGCCAGCTAGTGGAAGAGGATAGCGTCGTCAATTTCCAGCGGGGTGATTGCGTACACACAATCAGTAGCAATGTCTTTAATTTTGACAATTCAACAACATTCATTGCGTTATTTATGTTGATAAACGGACAAATTTTTCGAACATATGAAGTAATGGATTAGCATCAATATTGTTTCAAATCATACATATTATTTGACGGCACGATTGGCGCAGTGGTTAAGCGATTGACTGCTGCGCTGCGTGTCGCGGGTTCGATTCCCGCACGGAACAAATATTTGTATGGCCTATAAGTAGTTTTTCCGGGTCTGGCTGTTTGTGTATATGAGTTTAAATGTTTGTAAACGCACCCACGATACAGGAGGAAATCCTAGTGTGAAGCGACGTTTTTTTTTTTTTGAAATACACCTTGTATTTGTGTTTTTCACAGAACACCAATAATAAAATAGGTGTGTATATTTAGCGGTTTGGCAGGCAGGCTTATAACGACAGCGACATAATTATGTACGATGGGTAGGTATAGATTACGCCTGATTTGACTGTTTTATTAACCCTAATTTATTTTTATTGTAATCTGGTGTGTTTGTCCTTATGTGTGTGTAAAAAAAGTTCTTATAAGTTTCCATAATTCAAAATATGGATCTCTGTGTCCGAAATAAAGTATTATTATTTTTGTCTTTGACATTTCTCGGAGGGCGGGGGTCCCGGGCATTTGGAAGGCAGGCCGAAGCTAACTCGCAGAAACCCGTTAAATGTTTTTATTTAAATGAGGCACCTATTATTACTCTTTTTTATACATTGCATTATCCATGTAAACCATGGTAAGTATAATTACACGTATAGTATATGGTTGTTGTGGATGACACATACATACATACATAGATATACCGACATCTACTCTTGACACATTTGAATACTGTGTCAATGAAAGCACCGCTCATCGAGTTCTTTTGTTGTTATTCTGTGAACCATACCGCGCCGCGTGTGATCATTATTTTATTTTCCATTTTTTAAAACACCGGCTAATTGTTTTTGCTTTAAAATGTAGCTGGAACTGGTAAAAGTTTTTTTTATGAAAAACATGGTTGTTGTTAAAATAACTAAACGGTATAAGTAGCTATTGTCTTTTTTTAAATAAACGATTAAAGATTACGATTACTTGATAAAATTAAAAATCACAAAAATAAGGTTAAGGTTTGACAAGTAAAGCTCTTGTGCCCTTATAATCCTTATAACTATGTTAAACTTTACCTAACAAGAACAGTTAATTGAAAAACAGCTCACCTTTTATATCAAAAAAGAAAATCCAAAATCACGTGCCACATTGTCACATCGCCATACAAGGAGCAAATGAAAACAAGACAATAATAAAAAACGCGCGCTCCCGATACAATCAGAAGGCACAATGTGTATCGCTACCAAGAGTTACCTTTTAAATACCAAATTACCACATATATTGACACTAGCACAGAAACAAGAGAAGGTATACTTGATTCGACACGTGAAAAACTACACAAAAATTTGTTGAGCGCAAATATGAACGAATTTATTTGTAAATCTTAGATAGAGCACGTGCAATATGCGAGAGCAGTAATTCTAGACTGTTTTAATATTGTTACTGCCTACACATTTTGTGGGGAGATCCTACTATGTAGTAATTGGGTTTATATGTGTTATATAGGTCTGGGCTGAGTTATTTTCTAGCATATCTTGTATTATTTTTTGTACTTTCCTATCGAAAACTTTACTATGCTACAGAATACCTCTATTTCACACGGAGCAAATGCTCTTCCATATCAGGCAACAATAAGTCAAAACAATCAAAGAATTTTACTCAGCTACGTCAAAGCTTGCTAGTTTTGGCGCAGCATGGAAGAGGTTCAGCAGTAGTCTGCGTTAGACAACAGTGGACTTAGGGCTAAGTCATAAGGTAAGTTTACGCTGAAATTTGGACTTACCATCATAGTACAAAGTAAGCCACGGTCAGCGCCCTAATTGCGTGACACACTTTCAACCACAACCTGAATAATTAAGAAGGATATTGCTAATCCATTGTTTCATATTATGTTCAAAAAATGTGTCTGCTCAACAACGTGAATCACGTAATGAATGTTGTAGAACTGTCAAAATTAAAACTATAGCTACTTTTAGTGTGTTACGCAACTACCCCCCAATTACGTAGGATTAATTAAAACTGAAATTTGTTTCGTAGTCGGGTTGATTGGAAGGATATACTCGTAGTCATTAAAGTGGAGCTTCTGCATTATTTATTGTGTGGCTATTAAAGTCCTACACACGCATAGAGCAACGCGACATGATATGGACTTTTTTACACTTAAAGAAGTTAATTAATTGTTTTCCTTCGGTTAATTGGAGCTCAGAATAAGTTCAATTGGTCCAGCAATAAAATTGTTGACAAAAAGACATATTTAAAAATAAACTCTGGTGTCCAATGATAGTCTAGACTAGAATTAAATTCCTTCGACAAATTCATAATTCAATTGTATGGAAGTAGATCTCGTAAAATGTAATGTAAGCATCTCGAAACATCAGCTCATGTGAAAAGAATATCGAGGTAAAAGGAATTTGATGTATTCAGAATCTTCTTTAACTTTAGACTTTATTTGCTTTTAGGAAAGGGTCTCTGGATTTTAATGAGGACATTGAATGGAACGATGCGATACCCAAGGGCAGAAGGCAAAGTTGGCAGTGCGACCTGTAACTTCTCCTAAAAGAACCGGGCGGAATTAATCAATTAAGAAACCCTTGCCTAGCAGAAGACCAGTTACAGTACAAGACTTTCATCAATATACTAACTATAGTTGTAGTAGTAGTGTTACCTGTTTCGTCATGTACTGGCATAGGTACACATATTTAAATATGTTAAATATAACAAATTTAAAACAACACATTAATTTATTAAAATTATAACATTTCTATTACCATTGGTTATGAGGGGTTTCGTATCTTTTTGAACACTTAAGAATAATAGATATGTATACAGGATAATTTTTTATTCAGTGCGTAAATTTTTACAGGGTGTTCTACCCATGAATATGAACAACATTCACTATGGGACCATCTCTGAAATCACGAAAAAAAAATCAGTAGATTCATACATTTTGGTCGAGTAGGTATTGAACTTTTATAAGAAACAGCTGATTTTTTTTTTGTGATTTCAGAGATGGTCCCATAGTGAAAGTTGTTCATATTCATGGGTAGAACACCCTGTGAAAATTTACGCACTGAATAAAAATTTATCCTGTATAATATAATTAAATTAAATCTCAGTATTATATCTTATATTTATCTGCTACTTTTTTATCAGACCTTTTTCACTTACAACCTAGGGAAACTACTAGGTACATGTACTATCGCCAAAATCTATATCCTGCTTGCAGTGCATATTATTAGTCGACCTAAAAAGGACGCAGCTGTGGTCATCATGTGCATCATTTTGTTTTCAAAATGGTCAGATATAGGTTTTGGCGATAGTACCTAACCGGATAAAACGTATATCATAGTCTACCTGTGTGTCTTTCATCCCAATCCGTATTGATATCGAAATTCGGAACTCCATGCCACCTCTGTTCTGTCCACCACCCTCGGACGCAGCGCATGACCACGAATAATAGAACGACACGCTACCTGAACATGTTGTAAACAAAGAGCCAAGCTTGGCCAGTGAGAGGCAGATGTATTAATTATTGTGTGATCAATTGTCGGCCATGGGTCAACATAATTTATCGTTGCGCTGAATGGGCCACAACCACATATTATAGAAACATTTCCGTGTGATTTTAAAACCAGCAATTCTCGCATCATGAAAGGTGACTACGGGATTATGTCAAAGCTGGACCATTCCTATCTACTATCCATGCAATCGCAAACTTCAATCACAATGCCATCTGCCAAAACTCGTGAATATGGTAATTTCTCCATTGCTACTTTTTCCCACTTCGCACGTTTGAAGAATTGGTGATCGCAGTAGTTTTTCACAAACGGGATTACGTTAGGCGTGTTACACACTTGGTCGGGTCGGCATGATTCGACACTTTCGGCCAGCTCGAACAAGTGTGTCGCACCTTTTTTTTTTAGGTTGAGAAATCACTAAATGACTCCTCCCGCTCTGGGTGGAGCAGAAGGGAGTGTCAGACTCTTACTGACTAAAATCCACCCGTGTTCCTTCCCTTGACCATGCTTTCAACATAATCTGACTTTTGCCTCGTAGGATTAGTTGTCACAGGCGCTACTGCTGAGCATGATTCCTTCTCCCTCTCTCCTATTGAGTTCTGGGTTCGATTGCCAGGTCGGAAAAAATATGATTAGGGTTTTCCATCAGGATTTTTTTAAGGACATACTTGGGAGTCTGGCCCTCTTATATAGGTTTTATACATAACTAGCAAAATGTGGGGTAAGTACAATGACCTACGCCTCTCTATCCTCTTAATTCTTGCACGAAAACAGTCGTGATGTTATGCATCGGGCAGAGTTGGGTTTGGATTGGTATAACTACGTATGTAAATAATTACTACTGATTGTCAATTATTTATAGAGAAAACTGCCACTCTGAACAGTCAGTTCCTGTCGATTGATCATTCTCAACGTGACAGACGATGCTTTCACCAAATTATTCTACCACAAACTCCCATTACACCAACATATGTAAAGGCATTTTAATCTCAATAAAAACAAATAAAACAGCTGCTTCTTTAAAATTACGCCAAAAACCGCAAGGAAATGTTCCTAATATTCTAATTGTTGAACACGCCCATAACACACCGAAACACTTAGCGAATTGGCGAAAAGCAAATACAATTATATTCAATTAAGCGCGGTTTTAATCTCAATATCTTGTTTGAAGAAAACACGCACCTAATGGATTCCAGACTGTTGATTGTGGTTACTAAATTCGCGAAGATAGGAAGTTTATTATGAACCTAGCCCTTAACACGTTGACTGCCAGACAATAGACACAATAGAAAATCTATTGCTGCTTGGCGGTCAATGGTGACCGCGGTGGCAGTCAATATTTAAATTACATAAATACTAGGTCTAGGTAGGCAGGTACCTACTGCACGGCAAGGGTGTCTTCTCAAACAGAGAAGGAACGATCGTAAGTATGAATCACCATTCTTAAGAGTGACTGCCGCTTGTTCTAAAATGTTTATTCCGTCGCGCTCTCGTGGGTTTTAAAAAAAATACAACCGACTTCCAAAAACGACACTAGAAAGTGAAAAATAACTTTAATTTCGGAAGTCGGTGTCGTTGGGTTCGCATTTCGTTGTTTGCCACCGACTTCCGAAATTAAAGTTATTTTTCACTTTCTAGTGTCGTTTTTGGAAGTCGGTTGTATTTTTTTGCAAAAAAGTTTTTATTTTTCACTTTTTAGTTGTAATTTTTACCAGTAATTTTGGTTTAAAAACCAAACTACTGAACCGTTTTTGATGAAATTTCTATGGGACCATTTGGGAAGTATGCCCTTTCCAACGAATTTTTGAAATCGGTTGGCAAGCGACGAAGTTATGCGCGAACAAACATAAAAAAAAAAAAAAAAATACAAACATCCGAATTGAGAACCTCCTCCTTTTTTAGAAGTCGGTTAAAAAAGCGACAAAAAGATTAAGCCCAGATAATAAGCAGTGAAATAGGTACTCATGTTGGCATCATCATGTTAGATAATCAATCCATCTGGCAATGGGTAATGACTGATGACTCAAAACAGTCAATCCATTAAAAGAAGACCCAGCCCAGAGGTATGTTTTTGCATCTGCGCTAAGAGAATGCCAATGGGGTCCACAAATCTTATTACCATAACCATAAAACCAACCTTTCAAACATTTTTGGACCTGAAAATCATCAATCAAAATCCGTATATCCGTATCCATCGCGTTCGCGTTTCTACCGGCCCTACCGCGCGACAGTGTCGCCCTCTGGTAGGCCATTTAAGAACCTTTGATGTGCGACCCAGATCCAAGATTTTTGCATTTTTCATCGCACATCGCTGCTTTATGAGACATTGCCATATAAGTAGACATTTCTCGACTTGTTCGTTATGGACAGAAATGATCTCATAGACACTTATATGGATTCTGTCCGAAATAAATGCAAATTATTATTATTATAGAGCTAAGTATTAGAATTAATCATAGCTCAATCAACTGTTATCTTAGGTACATAGGTTAACAATTAGCCTCATAGAACACCGAATGATCAATTACCACACCTATACAAAGTAGATACCAGAGAGAACAGACCTAATGATTAATTATGGAACTACCCGCATAAGACTGCACCATAATTCTAGATACCTACTGCTTCATAAGTCCTGGGTTTCATTCCTAAGTCGGTCAAGCAGACGATTTAGAATAGACAAAAGGTATACAAGTTCACCGTATAACTTTTGCCCTCCGATCACCACGAACCGAGTATTTCAACAAACCTTTACCTGTTCTCCGTAAGGTTGCTCACGTACACCGTTACAAATAAGTTGGCCCCGAAAGTTACAGCGTACGTTACTTAGATTAAATAACTTGGATACTAAAGGAGGCAATATCTGTCCCGTAAGGGAGGAGAATCGCAATTAATGACGTTTGTTCCACTAAAATTTTGACTGTGACAGTGTGGAGCGTTTTTAGTGGAAGGTTCGTCGGGGTCAATATTAGGTACCGGTAAAACGGGGTGAATAGGGATGCAGGGGTGAATCGGGACGATACTTTAAAATGGATTTATGCTTTAAAATAATATAGTATGCTGCTAACAAGGACACTTAATCTTTAATTAAAAAACAGTAAACACATTACAGTCTTTTCTGGCAACAAGCTATATTCATTGCTATAGTCATTTTAAAGTTTCGTCCCGATTCACCCATGCATCCCGATTCACCCCGTTTTACGGTAGCGTCTATTTGTGCTGGTACGTCTAATGCAACCTTACCCCAGGGTAAGGTTGCAGACGTACCAGCGCTTAACGGCCGAACCCAATTACCCATCTATCACCAGTTTTGGCATTCCTACTGGAGGTAGAAAAACTTATCAATCTCTGGTTTCCGTCCCAATAACCTTTATCAGTAGCGATCTGTATGATTATATTATACTAATAACAGTTATAATTATACTGGCTACCATCAGTAGCTATCTGTCAATAGATTTTTGGGTTCGGCCGTTAGTCGTATCTACTATAGCAATATCTGCTTACCTACCTGTTCATATAAACTGAGATCTGATGATGCATAAATTTACAATTTAGTCCCGTTAATTACTTAATACAAGTGAGTAACACGCTGGACTTCGCAGAACAAAAAAAAAAAAAGATTTTGCTAGTCTTAATTAAAAGTTCATGTAAGCAATTTCTGAAAAGAATGACGATAAAGATTAAAATATGTATTTTTGTGCATGGCTGTTTCGTGGTTTTCAGACATTCATTTAAGCACACTCAAACCGTGTATTTTGATTTAATTATGTCAGTGGTTTCGATTTTAAACTTTGAAGGCCTCTTTGTTTAATGCGACCTAACAATATGAAATAGGTAAGGAGACTTACAGCAGAAATGGACGCACAACCTTTAATTCATTATTCGTCTAGTCTAATTCATTTCTAACTTTTACTTTTTTTTTGGGTGGGAAATCATCAAATGACCCCTCCCGCCCTGGGCGGAGCGGAAGGGAGTGTCAGACTTTTACTGACTAAAACCCACCCGTGTTCCTTCAGTTGCCTGTGCCAAGGGCCACGGTATCTCTTTCGAACAACCCGCAGCCCTGGCGGCAAATATCAAGTACCTCATGCACTATTCTAATGACTCCAAAAAGAGAAGAACTCCACTTGATCGCGTCGATTTAGAAATTATTTCTAAGTGGTTTTTAATTTGTTATATATAATGTCGTCGTGTTTTATTATTCTTTAGATTCACGTATCGTTTCTGAGACCTAATAAGGAACACGGGTGGGTTTTAGTCAGTAAGAGTCTGACACTCCCTCCTGCTCCACCCAGAGCGGGAGGAGTCATTTGATGATTTCCCATCCTCAAAAAAATTACAACTTAGGTTATAGGTGTAATCAGGTACCTACCCATAGGGTGGAATTGGGATGGGGATAGGATTTTATAAAATTCCTTCGGTATGATGAAGGGGTCATCGTAACGAAGGAACTTTATAAAACCCAAAAAAAAACATTATGATAAAAGATGT
Organism: Apamea anceps; assembly: GCA_951799955.1. Lineage (NCBI taxonomy): Eukaryota > Metazoa > Arthropoda > Insecta > Lepidoptera > Noctuidae > Apamea > Apamea anceps. The sequence continues at coordinate 3,013,914 of OX637509.1, forward strand.
TTGTGTTTTTATTAATGCTGGTACGCAGCCTTACCCTATGGGGGCCTATAAAAGTTGAAGTAAGTAAACAAGTTGAGTCATCATTTCTCTAGGACTGTTCTTTTATGATAATAAATTACCTTTATCAGACTCAGTACCTACGAAATGGATGGGATATAAATAAAATACATTTATTTCAGACATACGGTACATATTACAACTTTTCGAACACATTCGAACTTTAGAAGAGTGAAACAGGAAAAATACCCAAATATGGCGAAAGGACGTTATTCATTTCGTACCCAAAAATTAAAGTCAGCCAGAAAAAAAACAGTACTGCTGTCTTATAGGTCTACAGCATTTTTTACTATTACAACGAAATTCTACAATTAACCCCACGGCTAAAAATGCCAAAAATCATATTTTAATGACAAGTGTATAGTTAAAACATACACTTGTCATTAAAAAAAAATGTATAGTGTATATACGTATAGTTAAAACATGCCCGTGGCTAAATAATAACAGCCGCACAGGTCGATCGGTCAGGTTAAGCTACGCTTGCCGCGATTGGTCTGTGGATGGGTGACCATCTTTACATACCGAGACCCCTCCGTGCCTCGGAAAGCACGTTAAGCCGTTGGTCGTCCCAGCTGTCATTCGTGGATCTTTGACAGTCGTTACGGATAGTCAGAAGCCCGAAAGTCTGACAACCAGTCTTACCAAGGGGTATCGTATTACCCTGTAACTGGGTTGTGGAGGTCAGATAGGCAGTCGCTCCATGTAAAATACTGGTATTCAGCTGCATCCGGTTAGACTGGAAGCCGACCTCAACATAGGTAGTTGGGAAAACGCTAGGGAGATGATGTATAGTTAAAACATTTTTAGGGTTTTAAATACAATTAAAATTTGGTATTTCTTTAATGTCATGCTTAAAACAATTGTTATAAATATAAGATTTTTGCCATTTTCAGTCTTATAGAGCAGCCGGGGGATTAATTTAAGGCTTTCGCTGTAATAGTAAAAAATGTTCAAGTTATTATTTCCTAAAATGTTCGACGCTTGAATGATGTTCTTTTAAGAGCCTGCGCGCACTAGCGGTTTTAAGTTGGCCGATAGTTTAATCGGTCAGAGGATCAGTATAGAGTTATATGGCAGTGTGCGCACTTGAAGATTAACATTTGTACGACTATTACGATTGCGAATGAACTATCGGCCAACTTAAATCGCTAGTGCGCGCAGGCTCTTAGATTTTCAAACACAAGTCGTGTTTCTAATCCACAATATAATACACTAGTAGCACTTTGTAACCGCTACGTATCGAAACCGCTTGTCGTTCTACTCACCCACGCCGGAAAAGCTTGAAGATAAGTAAGGCTGAAAAATCGTGTCGCGATCAACCAGCACTCAAGTCGGGCCAGCAGATTGCCAACATCTATCAACTATAATAGTTCTTTGAAAACCTTTTTACGAGACCTTTTTTCAGCGCATTCTTAAGATAAGTTACGTTTGAATTACATCGGCGCAAGGAGCTAGGTGGCTTTTTACTCGATTTTGTTTACGGAAATAGACGATTTTTCTACCATTTTAGTTTCGGATCTAAGGATTTAAATGATAAATAAATGATAAATGATTTTATTTTGTAAGTAAGTCTGTACAAACACTTTTACACGTCAATCATATTTTAAAACTAGATGAGGTCGGCGTTTCCTATCTGACTAGTCTGAGAAGAAAGGCCGAAACAAACTCAGACGTCACAGTCTCTTTTAAAGTCCAGACATAATCTTGGTCAGATCATATGAAGACCATGTAGGTCGATGTCTGAGATGGTCTTTTGAGGAAAGAACCACACAGATTGAGAGGATCTGTCCAGTCAGTGCACGCATATGTCAGAAATCGTGCAGCTCAACTCAAAACTTAAGGAGCTCAACGATTCGACGAACAATACCAAAGAAAGGACATTTGGGTAGGCCACATTAATTATTCAAACTGCCAGACCATGACAAAAACTGACAGAACAGAGACAAAAATAAAATGACCCACATACTCTTCACATTCTCAATAATTAAAATAATAGAATACTTTACAAAGCAAGCAAATGTCATAGATCAAATTCATTAATGTCAAAGTGTATATAAAAAAAAACAACAACAAAACAAAAAAATAAAAACATTCAATATGTAAAAATTGGAAGCAGCTTAATCCCAAGCCTTTTTGTCCTCGATATAAGCCTTAACAGTATAAAAGGCTTTCTGGCACAACTTACGTTTAATGAATGATTTGAATTTATTAAGGCTTAGATCTTGAATCTTGATCTTGATCTAGAATTTGTATTTCAACTTTTTTGTAGATGCTCATTCTACTGTCTATTCACAACAAACTTTATTTATCAGGTATCCTATCTGGACGAGAAAACTGACATGCATATTATGAATCGGTAGGTACCATCGATATAAATATGTACACGGTAGTACACACCAGTTTGTCTTGGCCTCACTTTGTATGATATTTTCTCACAATGAACGGTCAGCCAATACTGGTTTTTCATAGCTTGATGTGTAGCCGTGTGTACCTACTGTTAGTAGATCTGTTATTAACAGTAGGTAAGTATTAATGACGAACGTATGATACCTTTTTTTCACACAGGTATGAACAAATGGTCTTCTTTTAAGTACCTATACAGGGTGGCAGGGACTTCGACGCGCAAACTGTAACCATGGATTCAGCACATGAGTTTTAGACCCCATAGCGCCGAAATTTATCGTAGATTATTTAAAAAAAATATATTGCTTTTCCATACATGTTGACCACGTAGGTACTGCACTTTTCTATGAAACAGAAGATTTTTTTTTTTTGATAACCGACGAAAAATGTCGACGCTATGGGGTCTAAACTCATGTGCTGAATCCATGGTTACAGTTTGCGCGTCAATGTCCCTGCCACCCTGTAGAGATACCTGTAACAGAAGACCTCCCTCTTCCATGCCTATGTGTACACATACAAAGCCTGTTAATAACAGAATCAATAACAAAAAAATAAAATAGTAGCAATAAGAAAAATTTTGAGTAGAAAATTTACATTTCATCCCTACTTATAAACGATACAAAGAAAAGCAGAAAAGAAATTATCTAAACTCAAACTCAAAACATTTATTTCAATTAAACCATTTTACAGGCACTAGAATTTGAATCCTGCTGTGTATGTCATTGAGTTTGCTGTTCCAAATCTGATAATTATCACAGATTTCGATTTCAAGTATAGTTATGTGTGGAGTGTGTGTGGATGTATTCGAGTGTGCGCGTGCGTCAGAGTGCGTGCGTGCGTGACAGTGCGTTCTCGTGGGGGTGTGTGCATGTGTGCGTGGGTGTGTGTGATTGGGGAAGTGAAAAAAAGGGAAACCATTAGCATACCTATTATTAGTGTGAAGGATGTGTTAGACAATTGTATATTAATTAGTCCACATTTTACTAACCTAATTACTGTTAGCTCTCCACAAGCTAAAAGTACTAGGATTAAATTAATAAAAGACTATTTACATGCTCTGGATGTATACTCATGTTTCCAAAAATAAATAATCTTGAATACTTTTTACTAGGACCTTTCAATTACTTAATAACATTTTTATATCGTGACACGCTTGTCAGCTTTTCAGCTGGCCGTCAAATCTTCTATTCTATTGTAAATATAAATCAATGTTTGTCTCCTAATTATATGCCATCAACTTATCAAAATATTCATAAAGGTTGAATTTAATCTCTTCAATACCTACACAACGAATGAAACAGCACACGGGAACAGCAGCAGATTATTCGAGAAGTATGACGTAAATTATTTTCAATTAGGCACCTACCTACAATAAATAAGAGATCTTATTTATACGTCCACCAAACAAAGGCACTATGCTGGGTGACACAACCTTCCCGCTCGCTACTTATCTGCGTCTGGGCGCTCCTTGCGGGGCTCTGAAACGCTGCCAGTGCAGTGAAACTTTCGACTGCCACGAACACCATGGCCTATCTTGCAGTAAGACCGGCGGCCGGATAGCACAGCACATCAGCATTAATGACATCTCTGTCGTGCTCTTGTCACCAGCCAGCCAGCTGTTTTAAAACCAAACGGCTTGGCACGCAACGATGGAAAGAGACCAGACGGAATTACCATAATGCCTTGGAAGTTAGGCAGGCCTTTGGTGTGGGATGCAACATGTGTCGACAACCTTGCGCCTTCCCATCTTCCTTCCATGGCGGGTTATGCTACGGCGTCTGCTGCAGATGCGGAAAACCTCAAAAGGCAATAATATTCCAATCTTATTGTGAGTTTATATGATCGCCGTTTGGGGCTCAAATACCATGGGGTCCGAGTGCACACTTGGTTTTCCGAGACATCGCCAAGCGGTTAGTCGACTCTTGCCGTGACCAGAGGGCTGGGCTATTTTTGGTCAAAGAATCAGCATTGCCATACAACGTGGCATTGCTGCCAGCCTTTTAGACACTTTTCCTGTTGACAGCGATGCCGAAGAATTTTTTAAGCACTTTGATTCTTCTTTTTTTATATACTTGTACATATTATTTATGTCGGCTAGCTTACATGTTAAGTACTTAAATATATTATTTTATTATATAATTATTGTTTAAAAAATATATAAGTAAATAAGAAAAAAGAAAAAAAAAATATTTGTTTGCTGTACGAGTGTACTGTACGCTATGCACTGCACTTTTTGATCCGTAGTTAAACTCAATCAATTGTTAAAAATAGTAAATAATGGTTAAACTTTTGGAAAATGTGTTTTTTGATTAATTGTTAGTTTATCTAAAATGGTTATTTATTTAACTAATAGTTGATTATTTGACCATTAGCAATGATACTATATCATTAGATAAACTAAAAATTGATCAATTGGTTGAGTTTAACTACGGATCAAAAAACCGGCCCTTAGGCAGGCAATATTGACAGATAATTAACTACTAAGCCCGACATGAGTTGCAATGCCAGCATAGTACACAGGTACTAATCTCTTTTGTTGACTTTACTTACATTAGACAAAGAACAATAATAATTAGATGCCTACCTACCATGCACCTACGTCACAAAACACAAGTTCATCAGATTGAGTGACAAGGCTGGACTGATTACTTCTGACCCTTCACCGCTCGGATGAATACAACTCATCAATCCACGCGGCACGACACGGGTTGACAATACAATTTCATTACCTATATCTCTATGGTTTCAAGTGCCATAGATCTTGTGGCGTGACTTGGGAATTTTGGTATAAATGATTGTTATTTACGAACTCTGGACTAACTCATGGCTAAAGACTGCCTGTTCATTTGAGCGAAGCTAATAAGTGGAGAGGATAAATTTAGTGGGTAGTGCGGACTCGACGCAGTATGATTGCAGAAATCTAAATGACATGAAGTTATTGGAATTCTATTGGTTTATGTTTTTCTAGTACTGAGCGAAGAGGAGAGACGTGCTCTCCTCTTCGCTCAAATGGACAGGCAGCCTCAATATGTGCTAGGATTCTAGGCAGTTTGAGAAACCAGACCTCTCAACCAACTCGCCACTTTAGACTCAGTGGCAGTGGCACAGAGCTAAGAGACTCATTGGAGATAAAAAGCTGGTGGAGGCAAAGCTTCACAGTTTGGCTCACCGGCGAAGTGTAGGCTGTCTGTCCGTCTTCTACAGACTGTACTTCGGGGAGTGTGCTCAAGAGCTACATGAGCTCATCCCGCTTTCACCTTTCTACCATCGAGAGTCCAGACGCACTGCGGGATACCACCCCTGTTTGGTTAATATACCATATATACGCACTAAGCGCTTCTCGTCATCTTTTCTGATGCGCACAGCTAAGGAATATATGGAATCGTCTGCCTGCGTCTGCATTCCCGAGTTCATACAACCCAAATCTCATCAAGGCGAGAGTGAATAGGCTTCTTCTGGGCAAGCTCGTTCCACCGTAGATCTCATCCCTGCCTCTGGGCTGGATTGAGGTCAAGAGTGAGCCCATTGTCAATAAAAAAAAGGTGACCTTGCTAGTTTTCTACAATGTATACTTGAATACCCAATTCACTTAATCAACTATTTAGTACTTTAGCGCTATGTAGTCATAAGTTCGTCACTTGAACCACTCCATGTCAATTAAATACATTTTGCCATCAGCATTGCGCGTTTATGGGATGTTTGTAGGTATGTGTGTACGTTTAATTCCAGAAACTAAATTGCGTGTTGTGTTGTATGCCTTTAATTTGTAAAGGTCGTAATGGTTTTTCCCAGAAGATTTTTTATAGAAGTAAATGAAGCAAGGGAACTTTGTAATAGAATGATGTAGTCTAACTAGAAGTAAATGTAGGTAAGTAAGTGATAGGTAGGTACCCATACGTAATGCAAAATGTAGGTAATAAATGAAACACACAATAATTTAGCAAGAGTTTAATAAAAAAATGCAAAATAATAAAAATATCTCCAAATATTGAGCCTTAACACTAGGATATCTGTAGGTTTACAACATCCAAAAATACAAAAATTACACGCACTCACACAATGAGGGTTTCGTCTGTGATTATATTACATTACATGTAACCTCCTTCGATGAAATTGACAGATATTTTGGCGCCAATTCTCAATGTCATAGTGGCAGTTACAAAGTTGAATAACACGTTTATTGTTACTCAATCAATTTAATCGAAGGAGGATTAGGGAAAAGATTCAAAAACTTCAACGCCGATTTCATAATAAATCAAACAAAAAAGAAACATTGGCACTAGATTCCCAATTTTGTAGCAATTTTACGTATTAAATACATTATGTTTTGGAAGAAACAATTTGAAAAGTGACAAGGAAGGTTTCAGGTTACAAAATAAATTTATTGTCATTTCACAACTTTGGTAAGGGAGTTAATTAGAGAGCAAATTAATGCTGGTAAGATTTTGTGCATCAAAAATCATTTATTTGACGATTTCTGTACTAAGTTGGTATAAAAGATAGGTTCTTATTATTACGGCCTCATAAATATGTCCAAAAACACAAAACGAATGATATTCTCTAAAGATATCATGTTATTATTATCTCAAAGTTGTATTATTAAATTATACTCATTTATCTATCTTGATAACAAAGTTGAGCATACAAATTAACAAATATTTTAAGCTCAACTTAACAAATGAATACTGTTGAGTACACAGAAACTTGAATAACAGGAACCGTCAAATAAATGCTACTTTTGATTTGAATCTTTTAAACAATGTGGAATTAATAAAACGAGTCTAAAATAGATTAGGTGTGGACTTTGTAGACACGGGTTCAAGTAGGCTAGTCATAGTTGGTACTTATAAAAAGCATATTACGAACAAATATAGGGGGAACGAATATAAATAAATTGTAGGTAAATAAAGAGGATATACTTACCAATTTGAATGATTTCATTGGCCACGTTTACCTCTTTCGTGAGACGAAAACAATTTCTTCATGTTTATCTCTATTGAAAAGAAATATTCGGTGGCATAACTAAAAAGTTAAGTAGAGTCAATGAACGACATTAAAAATATAATTTTTATACTACCTGGGACTGCAGTCTCGACATTCATAGCGATCGCTTTTCGACCGAATTCGGTTGCAAAGTCCTGTCAATCCGGGACTTTGCGACCGAATTCTGTCGTAAAGCGGTCGCTATGAATGTCGAGACTGCAGCCCCAGGTCCCATTTGCAGCAGTATAGATTCATATTTCCGCCAAGACTATTCGTAGATGAAGGTTCAATTATATGCCTGTAAAGTGACCCGATACAATACCCGCTCAGTTTAAGCGCCCGCTGTTACTCAGACCACAACCCTTTCTATAGCTCTTTGCTTTTTCTCTTGCCATATCTTACTATGTTTAATACTTGTTTTACCAAAGGTGCGTTCTTACAAACAAACGATATAAAATGGTGATTTATTTTATTTGATATGAATACAATGTGCAATAGTATGTAGCGTCTGTTTGTTGTCGGTGATACATTGATAGATGTTCTGGCAGTTCGACCAATTAAGATTTAGGAAAATAGTAAAGTGATCTTTGTTCAGTGCGAGAAGGGGATAGAGCTATACAGGTTGAAAAGCGGTATCTCTTTCTCGCACTGAACAATGATGACTTTATGTGTGAAATGGCTGTTTTACGAAAGAACATTTTGTTTGGGACATAAGGTCGCTTTTAGCGCCACAACTCATTGTAACAGATTAAGTTGATCGAACTATTGCTGCTGTGTATCTAATACATTCACGAACCAGGGGCGGCCACGGAAGATGGTTGTCAAAGGATTATGTTTATAGGACCGCGTAGCCACCTCGTTCGGGATTTATTAGAACTACACGACATGCGTAGCTTATAACATTTTACGGTTTGTTACTAGCGCGACAGTGGTCGACGGTCGCTGGACATTTCAAACAATTATAAAGCCATTGTGTCTCGCGTGGATCCAAGTTCCATACGAAGGGTTAAAATATTCTAGATTTCTAACGAGTAAACCTATGGTTTGAGCAATCCGTGACACCTTCAGTCTCCTAAAGCTATAGGATGCTATAGTTTATACTCTTGTTTTATTTTGGTCCAATTTATAAAGTTTATCAGAGTTAGTAATAGAAACATCGGGTTACATACTAACTTTAGTTTGGTCATTTTAAAATAAATAATTCAATAAGGAAACGTAGGATTTATATCAGAACCGCACCGACAACAAACCGCTTAAAATCTAAACTAAAAATATACATAGAAATCTTAATTGTAAATTAATCATAAAGTAATACATTTTGAATATATTTTTAAGAATCTTCCCATTTAAAGTTTTTTTTTTTTTTTTTGACTAGTGAATAAAATTACACCTATTCGTAAATATTTAAGTAAATACGAAAGCTTGAGTATGACATTTCTGACTTTTGTCTCACTCAGACTTGGTAGGTCTGAGTAAGAGAATGCTATACGCGTCATACTCGCTCTTGTAGGCCTATTGATGCGCTTTAACTTTTAATTTCATAACTTTAAAGTTCAATTTTGAATGAGAATATTTAATACATAATTGTTAAAAATGAGATTCCATTTTAATACTAGGTACAAAATCTAGCTATCTAGAATTTTTGTCTGTTGCAGCAAGGACAGACTTTTGCAATAACAGAGAAATAGAGGTGAGACATGTTTGAAATAGCAACTTTTACAGAATTTCGTCAACAGTCTCATTTTGACTTTAAATAAATACTTTTGACTGATGACGACATATTATTGAGTTTCGCTGTATCAGTTACTGTCACATCTCTTAACGTTTTCAAATAAAATATAGGTAAACTAATACAATTTCAACACATTGACAAGAAAAACATAGTCTTTGGCGTTTTGAGCAAAACGTGATGTGTTTATGGCATCAACTAGCGGTACTAAGTCGCGTTTTTATTCGTTACAGATATCTTTTTTTTTTTTCATATACAAAGACTAAGGATGGGACACACCGATAGCGAGGCATTTATTTCATTATTCTGCAGTAGAACATACTATACTTAAAGTTTTCTATCATTTTTCTTGTAACTTACTAATTCTATCAAAATTAACAGTAAATTAATAAGAAAAAACAATGTTCTATCAAAGGGAGCTTAGTCATTTTGTGTTTCCATGTATCACATATCCTGTGTATGTATCCCCGATTCCGATGTGTCTCCAGACCAACTTGGTAATCATTGCAAATCTTATTTTAAGTAACAAAACCTTTTTGGTGCATCTGTTTATATTGAAATATTAAAAAGATCGCTGTTATTGGTGCATTATAAATAACATATGTTAACAAAGAGAGGTATTATGTTATTTTAAATGTAAGATTTACAGTGACTACAAGTCAGTAAAGTTTCTAGCAATATTAATGGTGACTATAGAATAATATCGGTTACATTATAAAATGTCAATTCCCTAATAAGTATGAATACCCTACACATCCTTACATACAAGTATTAGATACAAATCATACGTATAATCAATATTTTTTGTTATTTCATATAGGTAAATACGCAATATAAATAAATGCATTTTTATATGGCAAAATGTAGGAATGTTGCGCTGACACCTATTTGTTTAATAAAAACTTTATGCGATCATCGATTTAAATCGATACAGTTTGCTATCGATACTAAAAGTATCGAATGATTAGTTTACAGACAATAGTCAACTAATGATTTGTGTCAATTTAAATTAGAATTTTGAGCATTCGAGATTTTTTTTATTTATAAACTTCTTGCAAGTTTTTATTATAACAAATGTAGGGTCAATTAGAAACGCGATACAGTGAGCATTCTATGAGCATAGTTGGTTAAGTTTTGGTCGACAATCGATGAGATCACGAGTTAGCGTTAAACAGCAAATAATTTATTTAGCGGTGCGGCGATGAAAATGTGACTGGCCGTGAGCATTGAATTTGATATTTTTTTAATCGTGAGGATTTGAAAATAAGAGTCGTTTTGCAAAGGTTTTGCTAATATTCTAAAACTCCTTCGTTTGCTATAGAAACGGGTGGTGTTCAAACCTCCATGCTTATTTTATTTAGTATCAAAATTGGGGCACGGCTAATTTCGAGTAAGTTCATTTAAAATTTCCACGTTTGTTTTGTTCAATGAAACCAGCCTCTTCTTACCTGCATTTAAAAGCTTTCATTTTATAAACATCCACAAAGTTTGTTTGATAACTCTTATTTACGAATCCCGCGATAATCTGACATATTATGACTTAAACTATAATCAGTACATATTATTGGACTTATGTGCCGACATATTATTCTAGTACTCTACATTACCACGACTATTTGATATCTAAGATTAAAATGTAAAAATGGGATCAACGGGAAAAATTTCTATAAAATATTAAGAAATCCCAAGTTATTGTTAGGTATAAAAAGTAAATTTTATTCTGCGAGGGGGGGGGGGGCTGTACCTGTATGGTTTTGGCAGTACGAATAAAGATTACAGAGAAATGTGTCATTGCCAACTGCCAAATTACTATAATCCCAACTGATTGAAATCTATGAATTTTATTCTCTCCAGAGATAGGAGATTATCGTTTTTATCATTTAGCTTATCCTTGCTTTGAAACAAATTCATAGGAGGAATATTTAGCAATGGTTATGGCGAAGCCGCGTCAAACTATTGATTTCATACCATAGCGATATCCCACATTGTTAATTTGTCAGATTCCTATAATTTCCAGAGACAAATAACCCGAAGCATTACTGTTTGCGACTGGCAATTTAATTTATATTTGAGTCTGCTTCAAACTGGCGCTTCGTTGCCGTATTTGTTCAAATATTCGCGATATTTGGCCAACACAAAACGTCCCTTCGACCATTCGAATAGAGTTAATTCTATATTAGCGAAAGAACGCGAATGTTCATAAAAATACGCCAAGTGTAATGCCAACACAAAAAAAAAAGATCTTCACGGTATTTTTTCAATAACTTTCTTTATTCGTACCGCCACAACTTCACTACGGGCGGTCAGTCGATGATATATATAACGCGACCGAGTACGGGAGCCTCTAAATAACACTACAAGCTAGGGTTGTTCAATTGCACTTGATTTAGTCGGGTTACCTCTCACTGCTCCCATTCGGCTTCGTCCACTCCTTCCATGCTGTCTTGTTCCAGTTTCAAGTTGATCTGCACTTTGGCGCTTATGGATTTCATTATCTGTGAAAAGTTTAATTGGTTAGTGGAGCTGGCAGGTAAGATTTTGATTACTTACTATAATACTAAGGCCAGCATGCATCACAAATCACTAAATACATTTGGCGCTAAACAAAGGACTTCATTCATTTCGTACCCAAAAATAAAAGTGCCGACCAAAAAAAAGGCTAGAGTGAATAGGCTCATAATAAATTAGTGCGCTTTACCAACGACGATTGCATCACTGCTTTCCATCAGGCGGGATCGCAGTCAGTACTAGTTTATATCATTAAAAAAAAACACTTTCACACACATTTAATGCTAAACAAATTTAAAACATCATTCTATTTCTGTCAATCATTTAAAGATGACAGAGACAGCATGATGTTTTAAATTAATTTAGCGTTCAATGCGTTTGTAGTGAAATATGTTTAGCGCTAAACTTAACGCATTTAGTGATCTGTGGTGCATACGGGCCTCAACGTTTTTGTTTCATTAATACCTCTTAAAAAAAACGAATAAAATACCTCTCATTCTAAAACACATTTAATTTTGACATACAGGGATATTCTAAATTGTCTAGCTAAACTTCGCAGACGCGATAGGTATCGTTATCTAAACACGATATAATGGCGCCGATTCCCTTGTTCACAAACTAAACTAAATTTAAGTTCTGTGCATCTTTTTCTTTCTATTTCATTAAGAAAAGGACAAAATATAGATTTTAGTTTAGTTTTTTTAATTTTATATTTTAAATTGTTTATTTATTTTTTTTTGCATTGTTCTCACATGTAGAAGCAATAAGAATAATGTACCCAGGATTTTGTAATAATATCTTGATTTAAAAGAGTGTCTGTGGAGTTTCTTGCCCGTTCTTCTCCACAGAGATCTACGTTTTGGAATGGGCAACTAGCTTCAACTTTCTGACTAACTGAGCGACAATTTAATTTTGACAATTCAAAAGTGCCTGAAAAGGTTTAATTGAAATAAATGATTTGAGTTTGAGTTTGGGGAGGTAAAGGTGCAATATTTGGTATATTTTAAGTCAATTCGATACGAATGCAGTTTTTTTGCCAACTGTATCTCTAGTTCTAACTTATATTCGAGCTTAAACCTTCCAGATAATTTATGTATTTCGAACGTTATTCCAAAGAAGGTAAAGTTCTAAATGCAAAATTGGCAATTCAGACGCAGCTTTAAAAACCTGCTTTTGTATTTTGAACTTTACACGAAAATGGGGTCTATCCCGGCTATCATTTGCACATCTTTGACAGTCGTGTCGGGTAGTCCAAAAGTCCGAGAACCAGTCTTAGAAAGGGGTATCGTGTTACCCAGTAACTAAAGATAAATTCTTTTAGATATGGCATTGACTTTTTCCTTAAAAACAAGCCGTGTGCCTGATGATATTCCGATGGGCAAAAATTGCGAACCTATTTAGGGGGTGAATAAAATATATAAATAACACTCAAATTATATGCATTTAAATCCAGCGCCTTAGGCTGTGCGTTATCTGTCGATGAGTGAATGAATGAATGGATGAAAGATCTTTATGAAGTAGATGGTGTACTCACGCTGTCCTCCTTAGCCTTGGCGTCCTGCGGCACGTGCGACTTGATGAGGTCAGGTTTGGGCTTCTGCGCCGACGGTTTGTCGCGAGCCTCGCGCGTCACCGGCGACGCCGCCGTGTGCGCAGACACTAATACACGCATACATAACTTTTAATTATCCTTAACATACAATGTAGAGTAAACATAACAACACCCATTATTGTACAGGGTGGGCAACCTAGAGTTATACAACGTTTTTTTGTTTTGACGGCAAATGATCCTTCAACAATTAAAACAAAATATCCGAGACAGTCACTGAGATAACACAGGAAATGTGTGAAAATGTCATAAAAAACACAATGAAAAGGGTTCATATCTGCTATGCTGCGAGGGACATTTCTGAGAGGTGGACATTTGTTTTGTCTGACATTATTTTCCATACTTAATTGCCGGCCCTAAATACCATATTAAAAAAAAAAACTTAATAATTTTTATATTTCATAGAATAAAATTTAAAAAATAAAGTGTATACCTGTTATTTGCCCACCCTGTATAAACCGTGCCTTCAAAGAAACGAATTCAGAATGGCGGACATAGATAGGAGCTGATCGTACCCTTTCACTCGCACAACATAATTTGGGAGTAAGAGGGCATGATAAGCGCCGCCATTTTCAATATGTATCTTTAATGGTATGGGTTATATTGAAGAAATTATACAAGAATAAAGAAAGAAGAAGCGCAGAAGTGTTTGGTAAACATTTTGTCGTTTAGGTTAAGCAAGTTTCATATAGTTAGTGTCCAAAATATAGAGACGAACCTATTTGAAATGATCAGAACAATTAGTAAAATGAAACTAAAATTAAATGCTATGGAAACAATGTTGAATAAAAACAGTACACGTCAACTGCACTTTCTGATAATTTTTTTATCCAATTGAGTTAAAAGTTTAGTTTTCATAGTTCGATGGCGGTCGAACAATGGACACGTTTAGAAACTGTCGCGCGTTCCGTATCGTTGTGTCGTTTACCTACACTGTTATTTGGTACTGTGATTAAATTGATCGTAAATTAAAATTTGATTTGAACTGCTAACGGTTTTTATATTGCGCTATAATAAACACTTCCCATAGTACTACCACAGTACTTAAAATATGGCTGGTGACACCGAGAGACGTATCTTCTCGGCCATATAGATATGATTGTATTTTTTATGAACACAACAAACAACTGTGTTTCTGTTCTGAAGAACATCACCAATAAAGTCACATGTCCTTCAAGCTCGTCCGCCCTCGGCGTTTGATAATAATATAATAATAATAATATCCCTGGACATTTCACACAGCGCCATCTAGTCCCAAGCTAAGCAACCTAATGCTTGTGTTATGGTAACAAGATGGCTGATAAACTACTTATATACATTTTTTTTTTTTGTTTGATTGATGTATCGAGTATAAGTGATGGTAATACTCACGCGGCTCCATGCCGGGCGGCTGCAGGCTGGACGTGACGGGCGCGACCGCGGCGCCGCGCAGCCAGGCGGCCCCGCTCAGCCACGGCTGCCACGTCACCAGCGTGGGCGGGAACAGGTCGTCTTGGAACAACTCGCTCTGCACACACCATTATACGCGGTTAATGTGATAGCCAGGTTGCCACGCGAAATCCAAATTGCAGGTCAGTGCAAGTTGTATGCGCCAGTCCCACCGTTGGCGATTGACGAGAAGCGAGTAGAGGTAGTAACTAACAACGAGCCGGCGAGCGACGAACAGCGAGTACGCAACGGCGACGAGCGATTACTCGCTGGATGCGTATGTGCAGTAAGCCTCAAAAATATATATGTGTATCTTCCCCCTTTTTTTTAGTGTTTCTGACATTACAAACTTGTTTAACTTTAACATGTTTATTTTATTCAATCAAGATTAAATTCTTGAATACTTCAATATTAAATACCTCTTCCTTGATTGGTAGCATTTTTTTTTTCATCTCTTAAATAAATTACAAACTATAGTTTTGTATAATTTAGAAGCATTTTATAAATTTTGTAAATATAAGAACCATGGATCCGTTTATTATGATATTTTGATATTGACTTGAAAGAGCATGGCAGTTGAGAATATGTCATGCACACTTAAATATCTCACTGGTGGTGGCGCGTGTGTTGGATCATTCGGTTCCCTACGAAATGGTTGAGCTGGGTGGTGCTGATCCACGCGTCATGTTCGTGAACGGGCGCCGTCGGTTGAGACTTGCCATCTCTTCACTGCCAGGGCTTATTTTTAATTTTTATTTTAAATTGTTTCTTTATTCGTTTTTTTTTACATTGTTCTCACATATAGAAGCAATAAGAATAATGTACAGACGCCAGCACATCAAGCTACTACAATCTGTCAAATTTCTTTAATAGATTTTCAACTTTATCGCTAAAGCTTTAAGGTTCAAGGTTGATTGGGAAAATTTGACAGTTTCGGGTAGCTTGACCTGCTGGCGTCTGTACCTAGGATTTTGTAATAATATCTTGATTTAAAAGAGTGTCCTTGGAATTTCTTGCCCGTTCTTCTCCATAGAGATCTACTTGGAATGGGCAACTAGCTTCAACTTTGTGACTAACTGACCGACTATTTAATTTTGACAATCCAAAACTGCCTGTAAATGATTTGATTTAAATAAATGATTTGAGTTAGTTGAGCATATCAAGCTACTACAATCAGTCAAAATTCTTTAATAGATTTTCAACTGTATCGCTAAAGCATTAGGTTCAAGGTTGATTGGGAAAATTTTACAGATTCGGGTAGCTTGACATGCTGGCGTCTGTACACAAAACACAACCTAACAAGTTTAGAATTGGCCTCAATCGTCATGGTTTCATGAAATAGTCAATCAATAGAATAATGCATCCTCCTTAAGTTTAATCAGGTGGTGCAACTTGACAGATATCAAACCAAATAAAGCAAAAAACAAACAAAAGTAAGATTTCCTAAACTCATCATTTGAAGTAACCACAGCTACGGCTAGACAAACTAAAATGTAGAGTAAATAATAAATTTAGAAAATAATCCTTTTTTTCTCATTTTATCATGTTACATGCACAAGTTTATCACATTAACTAGACACACAAATACTCATTTTTTTTTTTTACTCATTTTAACAAGACAAGGGCCTAATATTGTAAAAAGCAACAGAGAATATGTGAATACATAAGGGAGACAGAACATAAATGAGTTTTAACAACCCACCTTTATTCTGGGTACAGTGAAGGAAAGGGGCTCGATGGTTCCATTGGTGAGTCGTAGAGCTCGCGCGAACTCCACCTGAAATGAAATTTACGGTTGAAAACGTTGGACCAAGAATACTGCCTTGTGGAACCTCTAGTAAATTTTATTATCTTGTCTACTAATCCTTCTTTACTTTGATCAATATGTAGGAGTACAACTCAGTGAGTACTACAGCATACATATTGACTAAAGTTAATAAAGACACCCGCATATTTCCGTAGCATTAAGTATTAACGGAATTGACATAGTGTCTCAACGCCTTCACAAGATCTGATTATTTAGCAGCTTATATAGCTTTTTTTTAACCTTAACTCGTATTCTTGAAGTATTGTATTAATAAACTAGCTTCTGCCCGCGGCTTCGCCCGCGTGGATGTCGGAAATTATCCCACGGGAACGTGCTAACAGGATAACAGTATGTGCTTCCCCAGGATGCCCTCTATCTCTATGCCAAATCAGAAGTTCAGTGATTTAGGCGTGAAAATGAAAATTTACTACCCCATTTCAGCCCGTCAGGGATAGATTTTCAAAAAACCCTGATACACATTATTCTTTACTTTCAATATTAGGTATAAATACTGAGTTTTGAGTAAATCGGACTGCGCGCTAAAATTCTTCCATACAAACTTTGAAACCCCCCAATCCCTTATTAGGGGGTAGTTTAGAAGAAAAAAAAACTGACAGTCTTCATAATTTATTTAGATAAGTATTCGTGCCAAGTTTCAAGTTTATTAACTCAAGGAATAAGATTTTTCATACAAACGAATTCCCCCCTTTTCACCCTCTTAGGGGTGGAATTTCGAAAAATCCTTTCTTAGTGGACGCCTACTCTTCACGAAGAACACACCCTCCAAATTTCATGTCTCTAGGACCGGCGGTTTAGGCTGTGCGTTGATTTATCAGTCAGTCAGTCAGTCAGTCAGGACTTTGAATTTTATATATATCGATGTAAACCTCAAATAAGGCATACCTTCTCAACGGCGACTAGATTCTTTTGCAAAAAGGCAATGCCTTGATGCAGCGTGGGCGAGCGGTGGTGCGACAACGCGCACAGGTGGGGAGCCTCGCTCGTCACCTCGTAGCAGTAGATCGTAGAGTCGCCCTGAACAACGAGGCAACAATATTATCATCACCACCTAGCTTACCATTTTCCCAATTATGTTGGGGCCGGCTTCCAGTCTAACCGGATATAGCTGAATACCAGTATTTTACATGAAGCCACTGCCTATCTGACCTCCACAACCCAGTTATTAAGCCTCTTAGCTAGCAAAATTTATTGTATGCGAAATCTTAGAAGTTTCTGATAGGTAAGTCTACTGCTAGTTGGCTAAACAAAGGCAAAATTACTTATCAGAAGACTTACCTATCAGAAACGTATAATATTTCGCATACAAAGCAGTAGTTTTTAATAAAAATGATTCAGAATGTGCGTGTACTCACCCGTCCCGTTAGGAAGAGTGTTCCGGAGTCGTGGTCGATGTGCGTCTGCAGTATAGCGGGCGACACGTCAAGCCCCACAGTGCACACAGGCGCAGACAGGTCTGTAGCCTTGTATAGGAGGATCTGACGCTCTGATACTCTGTTGAAAATATATTATTTTCATATAATGATTAACTTTTTTATTTACAAATCATGTCACGGGTTTAATATTTGCCCCAAATCAGGAAAAAAAATCTTAGGAACAAAGGTTTTGATTTTAGGTGTTTTACATTAACGTCGGTCCCATGACGCGAACGTAAATGTGACACAGAGTTTCAAAATAACAGGCTTGAGTGAGAAATATGTAGTATAAAAAAAAAAAAATAACACGCTTTTATCACGCGCTACAAATGATAATAAATATTAAATTGAATTCTAAAAACGTGGAGCGCTTTTTGTATTAATTATAAGTGCGCTCCACGTTTTTACAATTAGTTTTTTTTTCAGTCATGCCTTTTTGACAGTCTTTTTAAAGCTGGATGTGGCGTAATAACTCTGGCTATTATATAGACCGACAAACGAAAATCTTTGTAAATTATTGAATTTACGAAGATAAAAAAAATGTAAAAAGTCTAAGTCTCCTTTTCGTTTTCGTTCTGTATTAAGCAGCAAGCGTGATGATGCGATTTTGATTTATTTAATATGCAATATTACTCAAAATCAAAATATTTTATTTCAAATCAACCTACATGGGCACTTATGAAACGTCAGAAGCTAGATGGTGGCTCCAATTGGTCGTTTCCTAAGGAGAAGAGCCGGCAAGAAACTCCACGGTGTCTCTTTTAAAAATAATTGGTTGCTACAATATTTCTAAATTACACGGTTAATGGGTATGGGTGGACCGTGTATGCTTGTCAACAAAAATTGGTCAACAACTTACTTGTCAAAGCCAGTAACTACGAGATGCGTTCCATTGAGAGCCCAAACGATGCGCGCTCCGCGACTACCGGCCGGACCGGGGCCGCTCAGGGTTGGCTCTGACGAAGACCGGGGCTTGTATACCTGTACAAATGATTAATTTTAATATTTAGAAATTTCGACAACTTAAGACACGGTTAACTTATCTGGCCAACAGTTTAGTACAAATTATCAAAATCAAAATATTTTATTTCACATAAGCCCTACATGGGCACTTATGAAACGTCAGAAGCTAGGTGCACCGGTGCATTATGTTCTGATAGTAGCCTATATCAGGATGACAACCATAGAAACGGGTTTTGTCGATGGAAGAATAGAGAAAAATGACAGATAGAATAGACAAAACGACAGATGTCTTTAGAAATCTGTCTACAATCTGTCATTATATCTATTCTTCCGTCGACAAAACCCGTTTCTATAGTGGTCATGCTACACATGCTGAAAGGCACTATCAGAACAGGGGCTTGACCCACAGACAGCTGAATCAGGAGAATGTGGGGCAAGCTCCCTATATTAATGTTGGCCAACGTTTTATCCTTGTCTGCATAATTGATTTAAGAGATTGTGGCCGATCGACAGCGACCAGTCCACTTCATATTCATCAAAATATGACATGTCTGAAAATATGTCACGAATTCAGCATGTCATCGATTAATTTCGATTGATCGCAGTCTAGTTGCAACACTATTTCCCCAGCTTGAATTAGAACTCACCCTAATAAGTCCATCTTTGCAGACAGTAGCGAGATATTCCCCGCAGGGCGACCAGTCCAGCGCAAATATCTGGTCAGTATGGCCAGTCAGTACAATAGAAGCCACCGGGCTCTCCGGACTGAGGTCCCATATCTTGACGTTCAAGTCGTGCGCTGCCGTCGTCAGAACGTCGGAAGCGGTCGGGTGGAATCTGATGATGTATATCTTGTCGGGATGAGCCGAGAATGTACGGGCTGGCTCGTTCGTTGATTCTTGGAGGCCTAGTGGAATAATTTATATGTTGGTTGTAATAATATACCAAATTACACACATCCATTTTCGAAATAATACGATGATGTGTGTAATTTGTGTAATATTTCAAAGTAAATAAAAGGCTGTGTTGGCAGCAAAATCGTTGAATTGGGAGTTTTGATTGCGTTATAAAGAAGTATCTTTGTGATCACCTATCTTCTTTTCTCTTTCAAACCTTCGATTTATTCCCGTAAGATTTTTTTATCGCGCACTGGATTTCCAACTCTCGATGTTCAGTCGAGCATTGAGAATCGAACAGAGTGCATCCCAGCGCGTCAAAAAATACACTGTTGGATTATCAACTCTCGGCGCTAGACAGTGCGTTAAAAATCCAGTGCGCGATAAAAAAAAAAATCGTCGTGGGGTGAAAAAATCACCCGTGGGTACGAGGACTAATTGTTTTGTGTTTTATTAAATAAAGGATCCAACAGGGAGGAAACGATGTACCGGATTATGAGGTATAAGACTATAGGCCGACCGCTTAACTGCGACGTTTCCTGAAATAACTGCGCGGTGCGGGAGGGGTGATAGTTGTCACAAGTTGACGACTCACTGAGCTCTCGCATCACGTCACCATCCCTCCCGCACCACACTGCTACCTCAGGCAATGTCTCAGTTAAGCGGTTAGCCTATAGGCTTTTTCACTATTTTCGAATAAGTACTCATTAAATGAGAAGGCGGATAAGTTCATATAAATTCCGTATTTCATTTACATAATTTTTTGAGTAGATTCAGAAATTGTGGAACAAGTTCTATATTTTCAGTTTCCAACGACAGCGCTGACCGCCATGTAACGGGTGCAGTGATGGCCCGCATGAAAATAATGGCGGCGCGGTTTGACTTCAGTGACGTCACCTGACGGTAAATTGCAGACACTATGTGGCGGCCACCGGAGTCTTAAGAAACCCTAGTTTAAGGCCCTTTGTACACGGCACGGTTTATTGACGGTGCGGCGGCGTGTTAAACACGCCGTAGAAAAATCGTGTCACCTATATGACATGGTTGATGGTATACGGCGACGGTGCTGTGCTGTAGTGCCGTCAACAAACTTCTATAGCGAATAAACCGTAGTTTTTCACTGCAAGAAAAACGTGTGTGTACAAAGAACCTTAGTGCGTATATGACGGACAGAAGTACGTGTACAAATTTCTCAAAAAAATGTTTTGTAAATCAACGTCATGTTTGGAAATACGAAAACGCGATGAGATCGAATATAGAATCGGCAACCATAGAAGTACTTGCCTATATTGTATCAACATGATTACAAAATTATAGATTAATAATAATAGCCTCCCAACCGATTTCGGTCACGGTGGCCAATCTCGACGGAGATTCGCCAGGTACGCAGGAGATATTATAGTTCACAAGTGTGTGCATTACTCTCATAGTCCGATGGGTCGGCAATCCGACACGACCGGGGCTAGACCAGGCGCAGGACCAACGGCTTTACGTGCTTTCCAAGGCACGAGGGTATCACATCACCAATTTCCAAACTCTGGGCTGTTACTAAGAAATTCTCAATGGAAAAATCCAATAACATTTTGCCCGACTCGGGAATCGAACCCAGGACCCCACACTCAGCAGTCGCGCTTGCGATCACGAGACAAAGAAGGCAGTTAAAAAAATAAATAAATAGATTAACACTATTCAAAAACTTTTGACTGACAGATGACAATCTGCGATCGGAGTAGGTAACCCGACAAAGAGAAAACTTCGTACGTACAAACGTGCAATGATAGGTGCAGTGCTATACGACAAAGCGCGGTAGAAGAAAACTTAGAAGTTTTACTTTTGTAGGAGGTGCGGCGAGACGTTCAGACAAATTCAGAAACACGACACGAAGATTAGCGAAGCGCAACACCTGTGTGTAACCTGTGCAGTCACGAGCACCAATATGTCAACACTTGGCAACTTTCAATTGCGATTTTTTCGTGAAATAACGAATGCATCGTTGAAATACGACACATTTCATAAACCTATGGGTTCGAAAATGCTATGTTCGTAACAATATAAAATTTTATTAAAAAATAAAGGAGTAAATCGCTTTTGAATAAAGCCGAGTGTATACATACTTTTGCTCGTAACTGTACGGGTACATACACGTACAGTTACGAGCAAAAGTATGTAGCATTGATTACATAATCAATGCTGAAATTCAGGGTTTAGTCCAACAAAAAACAAAACAATAGCACAAAGCAACTAACCTCCTTCCGGTATGATCCACTCGCGCACCTGTCCGTCGTCGCAGGCCACCAGCAGGCGGTCGGTGCGGAAGGGGTCCCAGGCCCAGTCCTGCAGCGGCGCGGGATGCAGCAGCGCGGCCACGCGCGTGCAGGCGGGGTGGCCGGGCGGCGCGCGCGCCCGCGGCGTGGCGCCCACGGGCAGCTCCACCACGCCCACGCGCCCGCCGCCGCCCGACAGCGGCACGGCGCAGCGCACGCCATTGGCTGCGGGGGCAAAGCGTAGCGTGAAGCCCCATTTACACTATGCAAGTTTCTTGTCTCTGGTATACAGTAAAATTCAAGCAACAAATAACTTACATCGTCTGAACACTGTTTAGACGGTGCAACTTTTATTGTTGCTTCAACTTACGGCATGCCACAGGCGACATAATTCTACCGTATTAATCAGGCATTTTGGCGAAAATGCCAAGTTAGCCAGCGAAATTCAAATTTTGTTACGTTTTTTGCATTTCGCCGGCCAACGTCAAACTGTTTGTTGATCAAAAAAAGATACGCGATCGTAACAAATGTGTATTTACAGCATTAGAATTATCTACCAAGTACAATTTGAATGCCTAATTCATGAAATCATGACATTTGACGCCAGTTCTAACTTATTTTTATTTGTATTTTTTATTGAGAGGAACTGCAAACAGTTAAATTATGAAGACTTCAAACTAGTATAACAATATTTGCATTTTGCTAATAATGTGACCCACAACACTGTCCACGGATTATCATAATAATATTTTAAAAAAACAATAATCGCCAGGGGTGAGAAAAAAAAGTAATAAAACAAATAAAATAAAGATGACAAATAAAAAGCAAACAACCAAGACAGATTTAAAACAATAGTGTGAAGATTACATCTATGTATGTATTAATTTTCAAGAGTTTTGATGATAAGACCCTTGAATTTTCCAATCGGGTTATTGAAGATGTCAATATTTACAAAAGTTTTATTGTACGAGTCAACCATGCGGCGGATGGGTGAGCGCAGACCGGAGTTAGTTCGGCAGGAGGATATTGCAAACAGCGTACCTGCGCGCACCTGACGCCTGTGGAAGGTTCTAGGTATTGCGTAGCAGATCATATTATTAAGGTTTATGCAGTGGAATTTATTTCTAACAATTTTGTATAGCGTGACAGCTTCAAGGTATTTTCTACGGCAGCCTAATGATAAAAGTTTGTACTTGTTTAGTAACTGGGCATAAAGTAGGTAAGATCTGCAGATCGGCACCTGTAGTGCATAGCACGCAGAAATTTATATTGTACGTTTTCAATAATTTCCGTGTATTTCTTATAAAAGGGGCTCCATATCGAAACCGCATACTCCAATTGGGATCGAACTAGGGCTTTAGCTTTAGTTAAGGGTAGACCGCATAATAAATCCGTACATCTGATAAGCTTTGTTTACAATTTTGTCGATATGCAGGTCTAAACAGAGTTTCGAGTCAAATATAACACCCAGATCCCGAATAGAGTTCAATTTATCGAGTGGTGTGTGACATAGGGTGTATGTAAAATTAATAACGTTCTTTTTTCTGGTGAATATAATATAATGACACTTAGGTAAGCTTAACTTGAGCTTATTACTGGCACAGTAGTCGGACAGTCGGTCTAGGTCCTGCTGGAAAAGAGTACAATCGTCAACAGTTTTCACTGATTTGTACAACTTCAGATCGTCTGCGTACAAAAGGAACTGACTATGCTGAAAGCATGTCCCAATGTCTTTGACAAATATGTCAAATAATAAAGGCCCAAGGATAGAACCCTGTGGAACACCAGATGTTAACCTTGTAATGTTCGACCTGTATCCGTTGATTACGACACTCTGGCAGCGGTTGGTGATATACGACGCAAATTAGCGCAATAAGTTTCCTCTGATTCCATTGAAGGCGATTTTGTTAAGTAATAATTCGTGATCCACCCTGTCAAAGGCCTTGCAAAAGTCTGTGTACACAGTGTCCACTTGTTCATTAGCATCAATGCTATCAAACAAGAAACTAGAGAAAGGTAGAAGGTTTGTGGTGGTAGATCTATGCTATGCTTAAAACGTTCATAAAATGTAAAAAAACTGTGTGTTTTAATATGTAGTTAACCCTATATTCATGTATATAAACTACAAAACAATTGATACGCCAAACCAGTGGATATTTTATTTTTAAGCTTATTTCTGCTATAAAACCTGCAAAATTTAAAGTAAACATAGCGGCAAATTTATGTTGTTTCGCATTTAATAATAATAAATAAAGACATAAAAAAATAAAGAAACCGCACTAATTTTTATTCGACAGCAAAAATAGATAATCAATACTACAAACAAATTAAAGTGTAAATAATTGAAATGTTACGTTGCTGCAATCACAAATTCCATCTGCCAAAAAACTGTTTACCTAATGGACAGAATATAATTATTATAATTTTGTAAATACATATTTATTACTGTCAAGATTCATGTTTTGAATTTCGCGGGCCACCGTCGCGCTTTTGCCTTAATCGGTTAGTCCAGGCCAGAATGGTATGACCAGAAAAAGAACCAGTGTTGTTAAATGTACCTAGGAGTAAAGAGCACCCTTTAAAGTGTCCCGTTAAAATCAGGCGTTTTTTTTTTTTCAAAAATAATTTCATGACAAAACAGAAGTGAGCATCTACATCTAATCTGCGTTCGCGATTTATTTGCCAAAAATGTAAAAAAATTAGTATTTGGAAACATAACTTTAATTCCAAAACTTTCTCTAAGATCAAGTAATCAAATAATTAAATGACTATTTCATGAAATCTTGACATTTTAGGATTATGCTAACTTAACAAGTTGTATTACTGATTCTAATGATTATAATTCTATAAATACATATTTGTTACGGCCGCGAATCATATTTTAATCAACGTACAACTTAGTACTGATTTGTGTTCGCATAACTCGTCAAAATGTAGGGAGCAGCTGATTTTTTACGCGATTTCAGGTTTGGTCCTATAGTAAAAGTTGTTCATAATGATGAGTACAATGACCTCTTAAGAGGTTGTTGGTGTTTTACAAATAACCCTGTATAATTGACAAAAGAAAAAAATACGGGTTCTATATTTTTACTGACGGACTAGTTAGATTTTTTTAGGAAAATAGCTTATTCAAGATGAATGATGCAATTTTTCAGTTTTTTTTTTTCTTCTTAAATACTTGATTCTCTTCCGTATACGGACATGCAAACACAGTAAAGTTATTTAATTACAAACTCACCATAGAAGCCGTTGCATTCCCCGGATATCTGTCTGCTGATATTCTTAATATTTTCCACTTGAGTCGACTTGTGGCCAGGAGTTCCCTTTAAATGACGGAATTTGGACACTTTGCCTGTACAAACAATTTAATTTAATATTAAACTTTCTTGCAACAATCCTCAATCCACATTTACACTACAAATCATAAAATAAGTTTAACACATAGTTAAAATAACTCTGTCTCTGTCAACTTCAAACGGTTGAGAGCAATAGAACGATATTTTAAATTAATTAAGCATTAAATGTATTTACACCCAGTTTATGAGTTGAGAATTTGAAGTTAGGAACTTGTCAAAATCTACTTTAGCATAACTGAAGGTGATTTCTTAAATGTAGTTCGCGAAATTCATAACTTTACACGGTTTTTGCAAATTGTATTTTCTTTATACAAATGAATGCTAAATAAAGTATAGTTTGTTCTTAAATCCTCAATTCAGAAAACAAACGGGCCTTAATATTACAGCTTTCAAAATAGTCATGTCCTGCAAAATGTACCACATTTTTTTTATACCACATCATAATAATTTACTTACCAAATACTGTGGATGTCCTTTTAGTAGTGACATTCGGTACTGAAGCCCTCTTATCTTCGCGATCAGGACTTTTACGTGACTTGAGCGAATCTCGTCGTCTGAAACAAAAGGGGCTTTCAACTAAACCTTTTAAAGTTTTATTTGGCAGAAAATTAACCATTATGCTGAAATAGGCGATTAATAAGCAAAAGATATTGCGAATGGCCTTGATCTTCTGAAAAAGAAGAACTATTTTGACTGCTGAGCTGAGTGTCGCGGGTTCGATACCCGCACGGAACAAATATTTGTATGATCTACAAGTAGTTGTTCCGGGTCTGGCTGTTTGTGTATGTGAGTTCAAATGTTTGTAAACGCACCCACGATACAGGAGAAATTCCTAAAGTTTGGCAACGTTTTTTAAAAAAAACCGGCCAAGTGCGAGTCGGACTCGCCCATGAAGGGTTCCGTTACGTTACGATTTATGAAGTATTAAAAAAAAACTACTCACTAGATCTCGTTCAAACCAATTTTCGGTGGAAGTTTATATGGTAATGTACATCATATATTTTTTTTAGTTTTATCATTCTCTTATTTTAGAAGTTACAGGGGGGGGACACACATTTTACCACTTTGGAAGTGTCTCTCGCGCAAACTATTCAGTTTAGAAAAAAATGATATTAGAAACCTCAATATCATTTTTGAAGACCTATCCATAGATACCCCACACGTATAGGTTTGATGAAAAAAAAAATTTTGAGTTTCAGTTCTAAGTATGGGGACCCCCAAAATTTATTGTTTTTTTTTCTATTTTTGTGTGAAAATCTTAATGCGGTTCACAGAATACATCTACTTACCAAGTTTCAACAGTATAGCTCTTATAGTTTCGGAAAAAAGCGGCTGTGACATACGGACGGACGGACAGACAGACAGACAGACAGACAGACATGACGAATCCATAAGGGTTCCGTTGCCATTTGGCTACGGAACCCTAAAAAGGAAAGGGATTTTCGTCTAGAATACCTGTATGATGGACCATAGTTAGTTATGATTTATGAAATGTGTTTTACACTCTAGGTGGCCCATTTTCAGTGGCCTAATAATTTGTGTCATCCTGTGTAAATCGACTATCTTGAACTCATTTGTTGTCCGTTACCATAGTTTTATAGAAAAACATCATAAATTAATGACGAACAGTATAGCTGTACAAAGGTCTTTTGGCGCGTGGCCAAAATCGGAACTAACATAGCCAAATTTTTTTCAAGACATTTCAGAGAACAGTTTCATAAATCTTTACCAACAGCGCCCCCATGACATAGTCATTCGAGCGCCAAAAGATCCTTGTAACACTAAGGGCGGGTTGTTTCACGTTCATTTGACGCACGCGTATACGTCAAAAATGGCGCTAACTATCGTCAAACCAAAAAAAGCATTGTTTCACAAAATTATGGCCTTGTCAAATAATAACAATTAGGTACGTAATCGTTATTATTTGACATATGTATGTTACGTTAATTAACCGTTTGAAACATCCGGCCCTTAATGTGGAGATGATAGTACGAAGTGAGCGAGAGCGAGTGTGTGAGAGAGAAAGAGGACATAAGAAGATGGCGGTGTGCACTTTGCTGTGTAAAGACGTAGGTAGCCGAATAGTTTAAGATGTTTTAAATTTAAATAAAAAGCAGTTGTTGTGTTTATACATCCCGGCGTTTGATTTTCTATATAAATTAGTGACGAAAACAGTAGCTGTACCTGAGCGGCGCGGGTGAGGGCGGCGTGTCGGATTCGACGGCGACGCTGACCGAGCGCGACTCATACGCGCGGCGACGGTCCGCTATCGACTGCGCACCGCTGCTAACATCGTAAAGACTATGATTTAAATCATACGCGACCTTCCAATGGGCGAAAATATTCATGAAAATTAAACATTTTTGCTACGGGATTATAATATATCGAACATATAAAAAAAAACCGGTTAACTGCGAGTCGGACTCGCGCACCGAGGGTTCCGTACAAATTTGTAGGTATGTAAATAGTTTATCGCGAGTTTTTTTTGTAATTTACGGTTTTGGGATTTTTTCCTTTACTTGTGCTACATGACATGGCTACTTGCCAAATTTCATGATTCTACGTCAACGGGAAGTACCCTTTAGGTTTTGATTCCCTTGCGAGTGTCAAAATATGCGGCATAAACGGAACGTAAACTTCCGTATCTTTTGCATTGACTTAAAAGTTTGATTTTTTCGTTGATCCAAGGGATTGCAGCCCTGAGTATTTGATATTAATTTCAACTTGATAACTCCACGCGTCCCTGAGAAAAAGGGTCTTGAGTTCTTAACAGATGCACAACGAAGAGATCTTATATGGGTTCCTTTTTGCTTTTAAGGTACGGAACCCTATAAAACAATTCCTTCATATCGCTTTACGTTGTGTAAATAATTTTATCACCACTGCTCTCAAAATGGTGTAGGAAAACATCGTGAGTAAACCGGCATGTCCTAGAACCAAACACTCGAAGACATGCGACATCTACCACCCCAACTGCCCGCGTGGCAGATTACAGTCCACTCCCTCTCGAAGAGAGGACGATTGTGTCCCAGCAGTGGGAACATTGTATACTGATTATGCATATAAAAATGTATTCTAATAGCATTTTGATCCCAGGAAGGTAAGATCCCATTTTAAATGCGCCCTGCATTGTTTGAACAATAATTCACCACAGGCCTTGAGCTATCGTGGTGACCAACACTCGCCTTTTCCTATAGAACGACTGAAAATAATATCATCCAGTATACTGATGGAATCCCAATTTCAAATTATGATGCTAGACAGATATTAAACCGAGCTTTTTTTTTCAGACTCTTACTGACTAAAACCCACCCGTGTTCCTTCCTTAGCCCTTTATGTTCCAGGGCAGCGGTAACCCTTTCGGACGATCCCACTACCCTGGCAGGCTTCGGCCCTATCGGGCCCCGTCACTCGTGCTGACATCTCTTTGAGGCGCGCGTGGAACACCGAGCTTACGTAAAGGCTGGTAAACTTACTCAGTGTTCTCAAACATCTTCCGTCGTTCGGCCGTGCTGGGCGTCTTGGGGCGATACCCGGAGTCGGAAGAATTCACCTCTTCTTCTAGGCTTGTGTCCGATTTGCCGTTCGTGTACTCTTCTGTTCACAGAATTATTTTATATTATAGTTGGTATCAAAATACACAGAATGTGATATTTATGAGGAAAATACAACACCTCATTTTTCATTTATCAATCATGTAGAAAACCTTTAGTCAGTGAGGTTTTAACATTATATGAATGGTCCTATCATTCAGGCCGCAGGAACATTCCACTAATCGCATTTCTTACTAATCTTAGTTCCTACTATGCTACTAATATAATAAACGCGAAAATCTTTAGGATGGATGAATGTTTGTCTTTCACACGAAAACTACTGAACGGATTTGGACGAAATTTGGCACACAGGTGGTTTATAATCAGGATTAACACTCAGGATTAACACATAGGATTTGTTACTGGACTTTTTATCCCGATATTTCCACGTGATCGAGACTTATACGGGGAAAACCGCGGGCGCAGATAGTTTAGTATAAGTACAGTCTTATAAGTCTTTCAGTTCACATAATAAATAAAATAATAAAAAATAAAATAAATAAATAACCTCAATCTTTAAGGTGCATTATGTAAAAAAAACTTTTAAGAAATGTGTTTATTGAGTTATATTAATTGGGGAAAATTTTTATTCGAGGATTCAAATTGACATCTGACAGTTTTTGTAAGAACTGTTAAAAATTCAAAATTATTCCTACAATAAACTTATCTAGGGTTGGAAAAATCAGCCCTTAAAATAAGAGTGACATACCCTTGTGAGGCGCTATTTCAACATCGCTGGTCGGTGATAGTGACTTCTCTTTCTCTTCGCTGCCATCTTTGGCAGTGGGCGTCGAAGTCGCGGTCGGGGTTGTCGCCTGACCAGATACGGGCGACGTTGCTGTAAATAAACATATAACGTATAAAACCACGCCATCATTCCCTGAAGGATAAGGCACATATTGACTGGCAACCTAATTTCAAGTACAGTCGACGTAGTAATTAATTTATCCTGCACTAACCTAACATTGACCTGCACGACACAAAACTTCTTTTTTTCTATGTGATAATATATTCAACTGTCAATGAAGTTTCCATTAACTGTGAATTGTGGCCAAAAGTAAGTAATTATGAGGTCGACTATACAAAAAAAAAATAATAATAATAATAAAAAATAAAAATAATTAAAAAAAAAAAAATTAAAATGGAAACAGGGGAGGTAGGGGTGGCGAGACGACCTAGACGCCAGTGGGGCAACTCTACCCTTGGGGCCCGCGGCACGTTCGTGGGATAGGGCCTTCCCCCAATGTAATGAAGCCCAACAAACGGTATATTTTTTTTACTGACACTTCGCCCGCTGCCTTTTCGCGCAGATTTCGTAATTTCTCCTACAAAATTGAGTACCTGACTGCTTCGTTGGTCTACTTGTTGATAAGGACGGGCGTTTTTGGGGGACTGTCTTTTGTAATTTTGACGTTCGAAAAGTGCTGATTCTCAGCCTAATTTGAATAAATGACTTTTGATTTTGATTTTGATACATGTTTGTGATTTCTAAACGTATGTGAGGATCCTCCTGTGCACATGGCCCTCTCGTGCCGGGGGCCCCCTCCGGCTGGGGCCCGCGGCGCTTTCCCCTCCTGCCACCCTATTATTACGCCACTGCTAGCGCGTACCGTAAGGGTTGGATCGAGGTGACTAGCAAAAAATGCCCGGAAGTATTTGGGGAGGCTTTTGCTCAGTATTGGGAGTGTAGACTAACCTAAAAAAAATGAAAACTCACCTGAATCAGATTTAGTCAATCCGGGCACAGCTGGCACCGAGAAAACTTTATCAAATGAGAAGTCTTCGTTGCCTGTCGCCGCTGAGAATGGCTTCGGACCAAGACGAGGCTGTAGGACATTACATTTTATTTTAGATTTAAACTTGTCAGACTCACGTGTTAAACGATATCATCGGAATTTTTCGTGATGTAATGTGATGCGACAGTAGACAATCGATTTTATGACAAAGTATTTATGTCTATTTTTGCTTAAGCTATCATGTTTCATATTAACTACATTTTATATTGATTGTTGACGAGAATTGGTCTAATCATAGACCAAATAAGAGACTAAATTAAAACAGAATTGTACAAACACTATGAAATAAAAAACCCAAAATAATCAAACATGAAAAACCGTTACTTACAAGCAAAAAAAAAAAATATTTTCTACGTTGAAACAAAAACTACGCAATAAAACACATTATAAATAAATCAGCGTAACAAGTAAAACGAAAACAATACAAATAAAACGCAAATCAAAATATATTTTAAGCATAAAAAAACTTTCTCTGATGTAACTTGTCCATCCGTTCAAATATTTGCACCGTGTAGGAATCGAACCTACGACACGTAGCGCATAGAAATCGAAACATTTTAAGTGCACGAATACTAAACAAAACTCACACTCACTCATAAACATCGATATCAAATCTACAGATCTACACTTCAAACCACAAACCTCATGTACCTTATAACCAGACCCAGGTACCGTTGTGGTCCTGGGTTTAGGTTTAGGGGCTTCCGAAGGCTCATCAATGGACCCAGGCTCCGAAATTGAGGACCTGGGCATAGGTTTCGGTACCTGAACGGGTACACCGTTGATCAAACTATTGCTTCTTGATAGAGTGGATTCTGTAGACTCAGTACTATCAGTTTTCTCAATGGTCTTTTCGGTATTTTCAGTCTTCTCGGTCTTCTCCGCGGTCTTTTCGGTCTTCTGCGGAATAACGTCCGGTTCGATCTTCTCCGGTTCAGAATCACTCTTTTTCTCGTTACAGTCGTGACCATTATCAGTGATCTTTTTGTGAAAGCCGTTCGTTTCCTTTTGGTAATCTACTTTGCTGGGTTTCTTTTTTTCCATGCCTTTGATCAGGTCTTTGACGTTCACGAAGTCGATTCGGTCTTCGTCTTGCGGCTCTGGCTGCGCCTGAGGTTTGGTAACCGTTTTCGCCGGCTCTTCAATTGGAGCAGGAATAGTAGACATTTTCGAATCCGTCTTTTTCGGCGGGGGCATTGCCAAAATAGCCTTTGCCATTTCTTCTAAATTACCTCGATGAATCTAAAAGGAGAATTGCTAATCAATTTACTTATATGTAGAAAGAAATAAAGATAAATAAAAAAAGTTACAGTACTTACGTTACCCTTGTACACCCGCAATGTTAAATAATACAAGCGCCACACAACATGACTAAATAAACTGAAAATAACACCAAATCACTGAATAACAAGCGAATAAACTCACCTTGCTCTACGGAAATAAAAATAAATAAACTTTTCAACCACTCATTCACAACACTAAAATAACAAAATAGTGAAAAAAAACCATGGGTTAATATTCCATGTAAACCATTTAAAAATACGCACAACACTAGCTTTTACGAAAAATACAAGGGAAAATAATAAAACGTAATTAAAAATAAAACATGCAGCAACAGAAAATAAATATACTACAGCAAAGAATTTCGTTACTTCATTACGTTAATATTTTTTTCAGCTGGCTTACTCCCGACATCTTCCGTCTTATTACAAAACGAGTTCTAACTTTAAACCTAGCTTAAACCAGCGAAACAGTTACTGTATTTTAATCATTATTCCGACGAAGGTACAGTTCTTAATGCTAAATGGATTTAGATTCTGGTTTAACGTCAGTTTTTGTAATAAGAAGTTTAACGTTGTCGGATTATATTATAGTTCGAAATTTAAAAATGGCTC
This sequence comes from Apamea anceps, assembly GCA_951799955.1. Taxonomy (NCBI): domain Eukaryota; kingdom Metazoa; phylum Arthropoda; class Insecta; order Lepidoptera; family Noctuidae; genus Apamea; species Apamea anceps. Next base: position 3,046,634 of record OX637509.1, read on the forward strand.
GATGGTTTATACCTGGTTCTAAAGATAAACCTTGTTTTGTAATAAGGCCGCTTGAGTTATTCAAATTGAGTTTTATTCGATTTACGTTTTGTTTGACGCTAGTTTGTTTCGATTAATCGTCATTTGGACAATCAAACTCGGTTCTGAACTCGAAAATGTCGGGTTTAACTCCCACGTTCAATGCATCCCCCAATAAGATTATATGTTAGTTTCCTTCAACGATTTGCCATCCTAAAATTGCTCACAAAATACTAAGAGCCCGATCAGACGTACCACAAGCACACCATATCGCAGCGACAAAATGTGGGCAAGCAGTGGTTACGAATGGATAGTGTCGCTGCAACTTCTTGCTGTTGCGTTGTGGTAACTACAAAATCATATCAAATTGTCGAGGCAACGTTGTGTAATGATGTTTGCGATGTGGCCGGCCACTAGTGTCCGGTCTCGCGCCCGACCACGTGTTGTCGTTATTGTGTGGTTGTGGTATGTGTGATCGGGCCCTAATACCAAATCCAGTGCCAACAGGACAGGACATGACAAAAAAAACCTATTTTCATCTTAAAGTTATTATCCCATGCAACAATGCAATTCGCATGTCTACGTCAAGGAAAAGTAAACCTAAATATAGAAATATGAGATGGACCAGTAGGGACACATGAAAATACTCGCATATTTGGTTCTTTTTTTCTCTCTATGAATAGCTTTTATAGTATGGTACTATAAAAGATATTCATAGAGAGAAAAAAAAAACAATTACGATGTTCGACAGTGGCGCCGATTCCCTTGTTCACAAACTAAACTAAATTTAAGTTCAGTGCATCTTTTTCTTTCTATTTCATTAAGAAAAGGACAGAAGATAAATATTAGTTTAGTCCTGTCAAATTATGATACTCCACTGACAAGTTAGACGTAATTAAAAACATGGTTACTAAAAATACGTCAATTTACGTCAGGCGCAGACTAATTTGACAGGACTAAACTAATATTTATCTTCTGTCCTTTTCTTAATGAAATAGAATGAAAAAGATGCACTGAACTTAAATTTAGTTTGTGAACAAGGGAATCGGCGCCAGTAACCACTATCCCCTTCAATACTATAATATAACAGCTTGGTACACAATAGGTCATTCTAAAGGCGGCCATACACTTAACTGCAAATCGTTTACGATCTATCTTTTCCGCCGAGCCGTGTATCTAAAAAACTTACCTGATATTTTGGCTTGATCAGAGGTGCAATTTCAGTATTTTTAAAAACGCTAGCATTCTAATCTCAGTCGTAATCCGTCAAAAATTGCTCTAATTTGCCTAAATTTTTGACATTGACTGTCGCAAAGATGAGCTTGCGACTATAGGCCGCTTAACCGAGACGTTGCCTGAGGTAGCTGCGCGGTGCGGGAGGGGTGATAGTTGTCACAAGTTGACGACTCACTGAGCTCTTGCATCACGTCACCACCCCTCCCGCACCGCACTGCTACCTCAGGCAACGTCTCAGTTAAGCGGTTGGTCTATAGATTTATATAAATACATCAAACAAAATATACAATAGATTTTAAACTGTTTTTTTTTTTATTACGGCAATTCCTTATGAAAGTTGTTAAAAATACACACAGCTTTACATCGTTCAGCTTTATCTAATTTAAACCGATAGATTATAACGACATGCAGTTACGTAAATGTCCAACTTAATGCATTCTCAAGGACTTGAAGCTTCTCAACCATAATGCCTAAGTTGCGTGGTGTCCGTGGCAAACCATAACTTGAAGCAACAATAAAAGTTGCACCGTCTATATTAGAGCCAGGAATTTGAGTTTTCAAGTAATGGAACAACAAACTGAATGTCATGCTTAACAAAGTTCAAATTCCATTGCAACCAAAAACTAATTAGGACCTCTTTGTTATAAATTGTCACTCAAAAATCGGCTTAGAATACATTTTACTAAAGTAGATAACTGATTAAGTGGCGATGGAATGTAAATTATCTGAGATTATGAACACTGACGTAAAGAGTGTTTAGACGATGCAAGTAACTTGTTGCTACAATTTTATTGTGTACCAGAGGCAAGAAGCTTGTATCGTGTAAATGGGGCTTTGGAGTGACGTACCTGTGTTCCATTATTGGCGTCCGGATGTAAAGAGATGTTGGGAACCGGGTGGTCTTGATTGTCGAGCCACATCGGCGCGCTGAGGTAGGTGACGGAGCCGGTTGTGTCCGGGTACAAGTCTGCGTGGTAGTCGCGGTAACTCTGCCGGAGAAAATTTTATTTTTATTCAATTTAACCCGGTTTCTGATTGGAGAACTTAAAGTAGAACTTGTCAAACTGTAGCATTACTTACGGACAAAACCCGCTAATTGAATTACTTTATGATTTTTATATGGAGCCTGCAGTACCTACATGTCCGCAATTTTGTTTTTTTTTCCAAAATGGCGGCCACTCATGTAACCTTTACACCGTTAAATTTTGATAATTTTAATCCTTAAATCGTGAAAAAAAAATCAGTTGATCCATACATTATGTCGAGTTATGCGATCATAAATCTATGGATCAACTGATTTTTTTTTCACGACTTCAGAGTTGGTCCCTTAGTAAAAGTTGTTTATAATGATGTTGTTTATGATAATGACCTCTTTTAAGGATTAAAACGATCAACATGTAAGGGCGTATATGTAAATTGATAGCTGACATCAATGCATACAGGAAACATATAGGATCAAACCCCGTAAAGCGTCACGTTTTCAAGATATTGCATAAGTAATGTGATTCCTTCACTGTAGGTCACATTGAATAAATTACAACCGTCATTCTTGACAGTTGTATGAAATTAATACAACACGGCAAATTGACTTAGGGCGTCAATTTAACTAACAATCAATTTCCATGACTATACGTTCGGCGCACAGCCTAATAATTTAATCACGGCATAAGCAATTAGCAATTCTCATATAGTTGACTAGCTCCGCCCCGCGGTTTCACCCGCAAAAATTTCGATCCCGTGGGAATATCGAGATAAAAAGTATCCTATATGTTAATCCTGGTTATAAACCATCTGTGTGCCAAATTTCATCCAAATCCGTTTAGTAGTTTTTGCGTGAAAGAGTAACAAACATTCATCCATCCATCCATCCATACAAACTTTCACGTTTATAATATTAGTAGGATGCGAATACGAGAAGACGAATATATATTTTTTTTTAAACCTGACATACCTTTCTCGGCACTTGGTACATAATAGGCACGACAGAAGAGCCAGCGAGTTGTAGCACTCTGTTGACTTCCCCCTCCATCACGCGAAGGGCTCGCTTTGGGACTAGGCAGGCGCCCTTTGTTTGTTCACCTGTAACATAGCATTTAAATTAAATTAGAAGAAATAATATTACTAAGGCCCACTAGCTCTAAACGTATTTATAACTAGTTTCTGCCCGCGGCTCCGCCCGCGTGGATGTCGAAAATATCCTACGGAAACCTGCTACTGGGACAAATAGTTTATATGTGACTCTATAACATCAGCTATCTGGCAGTGAAAGTCCCGTCAAAATCGGTCCAGCCATTTCGGAGATCAATGGAACGCCATAACCGGAACAAACAGACAGACAAACAGAAATTATTTTGTTGTAAGTAGCGTATAATACTTTCATATGCATTTAGTAATAGTATAATAGTGTTTGTGTGTGTGCGTATTTGTGTAGTTATTTTGATATCACAAACTGACACTTCCGTTTTATTTATTTGTATAGATATCGTTCTGTTTCTGCCAATTGTTTGAATATGACAGAGGCAGAACGATGTTTTAATTTTTTTTTATAACCACAGTCTGTGGACTAGATACACGTAAAAAACGTTTAATGCGTGTGCAATACAACAATGCTTTTAGGATCCTGCTGTCGCGTCACGGTTCTGTAGCGCATCAGGGATATTTGCAGCAGCGCCTACAGATGACTTTTTTGCGATAGTATTTAATTTTATTTATTCAGGGACAATAAACAGCTACAACATGTCACAGAGAAAAGATAATACAAAATATTAACAATATTGCAGAAAATAATGAGTGCCAATGTTATGTAATTATTTATAACCTATCTAAGGTTATAAATAATTACATAACATTAATAATAACCTACATGATCCAGAGATCGCAAAAGACAGGGAGGTTTGGAAGAAAAATAGGGCCTTTGCCCAGCAGTGGGCAACAAAATAGGCTAACAAAAACGTCAGAAGCTAGGTGCATCGGATGCGAGACAACGATAGCAGTCTCTTGAGCTACTAGCAAGACTGCAGGCCACCTGATGATGCACCTGTGCGCAGTGCATGTATTGTTGCCAGATGTCTCCAGAAGATGGCATAATAGGTATAGTATTCCTTAAGTTATATTGTACTGTTTTTGAAACGATTAAAAGGATCATCTGAGCTGTGGTGCCCAGTGGTAATAGCCCCGACTTACGAGTTGTAGATCGTGGGTTCGAACTCAGGCAGGCGCTTTACTTTGTGTAAATAATATCATAACCACTGCTCTCAAAACGGTGAAGGAAAACATCGTAAGGAAACCGGCATGTCCTAGAACCAAAAATTCGAAGGCATGTGACATCTACCAACCCGCACTGGGCCCGCGTGGTAGATTACAGCCCACACCCTCACAGAGAGGAGGCCTGTGTCCCAGCAGTGGGAACATCATAGGCTGATTATGCTAAAAGGATCGTTAAATTCAGCAACGTACAACAAAAAAAAAAAATACCAACTCACCGGAGTGTCTGAGCCCCTCAATAAGATAAGGTTCTCTATCCGTCAGCTCCAGATACAATATAGTAGTATCTCCCTTCCCTGCTAAGAACAGCATATTGGTGTCAGGATCAAACAGTGGCATCAGGATGCCGGTGGAACAGTCCAGCTCCAAGGTCTTCTGCGTTTGTGACAGGTTGCGGATGTCACGGATCATTATTTGACGCAGACGGTTCGAGTCAAAACCTGATGAAAGGGGATTGCGTAAGTTTTATGTTTCAGTATAGCTATTCACAATCTTTCGATAGACTATCGAGTCAAAAATGACATAATTTCGATTAGCTGATTTGCCTTGCCCTCAAGAGCAAACAGCGTCGAAAGAATAGCGGTCGTTTATTTGGTTTAAATTGGCCTAATTTTCGGATTTAGGATTTATAAACAGGGTACTAAGAGTCCTTCACACAGACCGGCTCGTAGAGGAGAGTACATTTTTATCGCGTTTAAAAAAGACCAAAATTCTTTTTTAAACGCGATAAAAATGTACTCTCTGTCATGGGGAGAGGTCATTGGAATAAGGTTGATTTTTTCATGTCACTGCGCGTTAGGTCGGCGCTTAAGCATTCTCATTTTAAAAAAAAAGAAGAGCTAAGAAACATTACTACATTATATCGCGATTCGAGCAGCGGAACATCATGAGAGTCAGTTGAATTGTAGCAATCGGCGCAAAATTTCGTCGGTTTTAACTTACAAAATACAGTATTGGTCTACTTCGGACCTCTTAGATTAGTTTTTCAGTAAAATCAACATCCATTTAACAAAAAAAACAATAAGTTTTGCTTTAGAAACGTGTCGACTGCCACAGATACGTGCGAAACAAACATGGCACCGCAACAATATAGCGGACTGAGCGCGGAGGTAACTGTCTTCCAAGCAGCACCCTAATTGCGTAACACACGATCAATCGGAATCGGTTTTATTTTGACAGTTCAACAACATTCATTGCGTTATTTACGTGTTGAGCAAACAAATTTTTCGAACCTATGAAGCAATGGTTTAGAAATTTGCTTCAAAATGATTCAGATTCTGATTGATCGTGTGTTACGCAATTAGGGTGTTGATCGGCGAAAAACACGCGGAAACGATAATCAAATCTGCACCCTGATTGCGTAACACACAATCAATCGGAATCGGTTTCATTTTGACAGTTCAACAACATTCATTGCGTTATTTACGTGTTGAGCAGACAATTTTTTAGAACTTATGAAGCAATGGATTAGCAATTTGCTTCAAAATGATTCAGATTACGATTGATTGTGTGTTACGCAATCAGGGTGCTGTGCGTTAGAACCGGCAGTTTCGCTTCCGTTTCGCTTGTCGTAGAACGGACAAGTCATGGCGGAACTACTGCGGTTTCGCTGCTATGGTTTCGCGGCGGATATGTGATACCCGCCTCAATTATTACCGTAAAAATAAAACTGAAATGTTAACAGTATTTCATTATTGATTATACTATAACAAAAAACTATATTCAGAGGGACGTATTTCAAGGACTGTTCAAAGAATGTTCAAAGTCTGTTCTCAGTGTCATTCTGTAAAAAATACCTCTAATTACCCTACATTTTTGACATTTGTTTGTCGCCGAGATGAGACTGCGTCTAGTTGACCATTTTAACGTTTTAAATTACGAGATTTGCCCTTTTGATCTCAGTGTCAATCTGTCAAAAGCACCTCTAATTTCTATACATTTTTGACAAGTTTCTGGCCTCGAGTGTCGCTGATATAAGATTGCGGCTAGATTTCGAACGATTTTAATTACGGAAATTGGTTTGCAGGTACTTCTTACCAGTAGTTAATATCCTATCCTGATCTCCAAGCCAGACAATCCTGCTGTCCTTAATGCTCTGATGGCTGTTAGCGATGTCGGCGACTGCGGTGGACGCTCTCGGGTCGATGATGCGGACCTTCTTGTCCTTGCATGATGTCGCGAGGAGCTTGCCGTCCTTCTTCCAAGATGTTGATTGTATCACGTCAGCGTGATCTCTGTTTACTGTTGGAATTTTGAAAATATTGTAATACTACGTACAATGGTGTAAGTATTATATTTAAAAAAGCGGCCAAGTACGAGTCAGACACAAAGGTTTCCGTACCCTTCTTTAACATGTTTCTTTTATGGGGTCGTCGTTGGCACCCTTTGATAGGTACGGAACCCTGTTTTTTTTTTTTTTGTTTTGCGATGGAGATCCTCGTGAATTCCCCTCCAGTCCCTCCATCGTAGGAGTGACAGAGGGGTATGCCGGACTATTACCGGCTAAAACCACCGCGGTGATTCACCTCCACCTATGACTGGGGGTGCGGGATAAGCGATCTGTATGTCAACATTTGTGATATTTTTATTTTTACAGTGTTTTATTAAAATCGGCTGTTTGCATGAATAAAGTTAAGTTGAAAAAAAAGTTGTCTTTGTGACTACACATCTATTTACCATCTGCGGGGCCAACAGGCTATTTATTTCACACTGAAAAGTAACTGTAATACCACAAAAAATAATTTCTTACAATTTAAAAAATATATGTATTTATTGCCAAAATAACCACCACGTGGAGCCCTGACACAGCTAGAAGGCGTCGCGGCAGACCCCGTAGAAGATGGCGGGACGAGCTGGAGAAAACTAACGACCAGTGGTCTACTTTAGCCCTGGATCGAAAGAGCTGGAAGTCATGGGGGGAGGCCTTTGCCCAACAGTGGGATGATGTAGGCTAACAGTAAGTTCAATGTAGTATTTACAAATAAATAGTATGCTGAAGGTCACAAGACAACGTTTTTACATGACTGTGTTGCAAAGTATGAAGATAGCTCACAGAAACGACGTGTAACTATAACTTGGATATTTATAAGTATCCATGTCTTTCAGTAATCCAATATTATTTAAAGTCTTACCAAAAGCCTCCTTCTGCTTGGTAAGATCCCACAACGCGAGCTCATGTCCCGAGGCGACATGTATGAGCCCATCGGCCACTGGATGGAAGCCGACATTCTCCACCCGGCGCTGCTTCTGAGACAGCGTGCATTCGGGAGTGGACAGCGACTCTTTTAGACCCTCGGGCGGGATGTGCCATATTTTCACCTAGAAAAAATGAGTTGGATTTTGATTTGTGCTTTTTAGAGTGCACAAACAGCCTGTTTTGGTACACAGAACGCTCAAAAAGAACGACGAAACCATGGGGTTTATTTATAAACGATGATTATAGTCAAGTGTCGTATAAACGTCAAAAATGTATGGTCTTGCGTGGCATATGAAGGGTTAAGCTACGCTTGACAAGATGGTAACGTGGATGGGTAACGAGTAACGACCCATTCCTTGTGGTTCGAAAAGCATATTAAGCCGTCGGTCTCGGCTGTCATTCGTAGATCTTTGACAATAATTAGGAGTAAAGTAAGTAAGTAGTAGTCAGGGGCCCGAAAGTCTGACAGACAAGGGTAGTCCAACCAAGTAGTATCATGAACTCAAACTCAAATCATTTATTTCAATTAAACCATTTCAGGCACTTTCGAATTGTCAAAATTAAATCGTCGGTCAGTTAGTCAGAAAGTTGAAGCTAGCATGTTACAGAGTAATGGGTTATGGAGGTCAGAGGGGCAATTCCCCCAATTTTAAGAACGTTCAGTCTGATCTCAGTGTCAAACTGTCAAACATACCTCTAATTTCTCTACATTTTTTACATTGATTGTCGCTGAGATGAGATTGCGACTAGATTTTGAACGTTTTTAATTATGGGAAATGCTCTTCAGATAAGCAGTCGCTCCGTAGAAAATACTGGTAACCAGCTGCTTCTGGTAAAACTGGAACTACTAGTTGGGCAGAGGACAAAGGCAGATGATTTACTATTGAGATATAAAGCTAACAAAGGTCATACAAACAAAGATTTTAAAATCATTACATTCCTTTACAATTTTATGATTTCAAAGAGTTTCTAATCTTACCAAGGGGTTTCGTATTACCCAGTAACTGGGTTGTGGAGGTCAGATAGGCAGTAGTTCCATGTAAAATACTGGTGCTCAACAGAATCCGGTCCGACCGGAAGCCGACCCCAATATAATTGCGAAAAGGCTAGGCAGGTGATGACGATGAAAGAGTGTCCAAAGAGTTTTTGCCCGTTTTTCTCCATAGGTACCTACTATGCTTTGGAATAGGCATCTAGCTTATCTTTCTGACTAACCCCTTGACAATTCAAAAGTGACTGTAATTGGTTTATTTGAAATAATTTGAATTTATTTGCTTTGAGCTTTTCGAGTTATCATATTCATTACACATTGTGGTTTTACCTACAAAATAATTTTTCATATCCGTATATTCAAAATATACTTATTTACAATTGTAGACTGTTTTCCTGTTACTCTAGTACCGTAGTTAATAATATTTATGTGTGTGACTAACAATATGAATGCGGCATTATATATTTTGTTTGTACAGACGCCAGCAGGTCAAGCTACCCGAAACTGTCAAATTTTCCCAATCAACCTTGAACCTTAATGCTTTGGCGATAAAGTTGAAAATCTATTAAAGAAATTTGACAGATTGTAGTAGCTTGATGTGCTGGCGTCTGTACACAATACAAATGGTCCTATTTATTACCTACTACGTGTGACGTACAATACCCCCGGCTGAAAAATTTATATTTAATTGAATATTCTATTCTATTCTGATAAAAATTTAGTTTTTCCTAATTATGTGAAAATCAGTATTTGGGTCGGTTCCCCTTTCGGGGAAAAGAGCTGCACCCCTCCACCATGCAGATTAGGGTATTTTATGAAGTCACATAATATGGTCAGCAACCCTGCCATTATAACATCTTAACAACATCGCGCGTGTATTCCTCAAAGGGAGAGGCAGAGATGTGCCTATAGTAACATCCACATTTAACGAGTTGTTTGAAGTCCCATGTACAGACGCCAGCAGGTCAAGCTACCCGAAACTGTCAAATTTTCCCAATCAACCTTGAACCTTAATGCTTTAGCGATAAAGTTGAAAATCGATTAAAGAAATTTGACAGATTGTAGTAGCTTGATGTGCTGGCGTCTGTACAAACAGGCACAAATCCAGATTGGGCGGCTACTGACCAATTCCTTTTGGAAAAACCCAACAACGCCGCCCAACCTGGGAAACGAAGCCAGGACCTCATGCTCTGCAGTACCGCTTGCGACAGCTAGACCAACAAGCCACGAAGTACTTTCCCAAACAAGCATAACTATACTTTTGCCAAAAAAAAAAAATCTCTTTGTTTCATAGTAGTAACGACTACATGCAGTATGCAGGGTCTCATACTGCTAAAGATATCATTATGCATTTTTGTATGCTGCATCAACTTCAGACCAACTTGTTATCCTTTCTTACTAAAGATATCATTATGCATTTTTGTATGCTGCATCAACTTCAGACCAACTTGTTATCCTTTCTTATTTTTTTATTTTTTTGTGTTTTAAGTTCTTTTTGCGTCATGTTTACCGCAAATAAACGTATTTTCTTTCTTTCTTTCTTATAAATTTATAAATAACAACATCTCTACCTTATACCCTTTCGGGATCGTAATTGCGGCATTTACAACGCCATAGAAATGTGCATCAATTGAATAAAATAACATGACAAGTGTTTTATCTCTAGTACAAGTTCCGTGAGATAAGTATGACTTTATCTATTTGCATTGTTATACTTATCAATTTTTATAACTTTCATACAGGCATATTACTAGCAGCAATGATTTTACTGCCCTTGTCACATATTAGCTTTATTTAAGACTAACTTCTGCCTGCGACTTCGTCCGCGTAAAATTTCATGTTCCCTCGCATCGCCGGCCCGTGCTACTACCAGCGATGTTATAGGCTATTATAGTCTTCCTCAAGAACTGGGCTATCAATAATTTATCAAATTGACTGGTAGTACCAGAGATTAGCGCGTTCAAACAAACAAACAAACTCTTCAGCTTTAACATTAGTATAGATTGGGCCTAGTGCGGGTTGGTAGGTGTCACATGACTTCGAATTTTTGGTTCTAGAACATGAATGTTTCCTCACAATGTTTTCCGTCACTCACCGTTCTGAGAGCAGTGGTGATGATAATTTACACAAAGTAAAGTGCCTGTCTGGGTTCGAACCTACGACCCCACCACTGCTCTAAGATTAAGATTCCTAGTAGGATTCCTTATTGGCGCATTGCTTGTTAACTGTACTAATAAAAATTGCGGTTGCGTACACAGTTAAATGGATGTATTCCACAAAGGTTAAGGCTGGGTGCACCCATATTTTTCCAGTTATGTTAAACTCCCATGTAATAGAGGGCCAGCCTAATAGCCATCAACTGTCGACAAACTGCTACTCAGAAATACTTATGAACTAAGGGAACAGAGGGACCCTAAGACCAGGATCCTAGGGTACCTTTGTTCCCTTAGTATGGGTAAGTAATCTACTGTCAAATCACATGGCAGCTCTTGTAAAATGACAACAATGAAACCAGTTAAAATATTTTTTGTACAAAGGCCATATTACAAAGTATTAATGCCAATGGGATGGTGCTATCGGTCATGTATAGCTCCATCTCTCTCTTACACTGTAATCAAAACGGCATTAAGCCAACATAATACGGCACCAGCTGTTTAAATTCAATTGTCGTTACGAAACTGTTAACTCTGCCTACTCCCATTTAAGATAAGTGTGAACATTATGCATTTAGTCTAGCTGAAGTTTAAACACATTAATAGAAATCTTCAAGTCTTATTAGCTAAAATACTGCCATTGGAAAGTCAAAATCTAGTTTCCACACTCCAGTGACTATGGAGGTCTATGTTAATGTGTGCACATAGACAATGCTAGCATATCATGTAGAGCCAAAAAAAGATTAAAGTTGTTGGACATGATATCCGCATAGCTAGGATCTCCTTTAAAGGACCTTCTCTGGAGTTCAAACCTTTTTATTTATTAAATGATTTTTTTTTTTTTATACAAGAAATAGCCAGTTTTATGTTAATGTGCATAATTTATTATTCCTTATATGTCATAAGGAGGGTTGAGGTTGGAGAAACTTGTGCAACAGCAATGATTCCTATTGAATACTAGCTAGACTATCTGGCTCAATGTAAATCATGAGTAATCCTATTTAGAATGAAGTCAATATAAAATTTATGTTAAGGATGCAGAGAAAGGATCAGTTAAATAAAGAAATATTGGTGTAATAAATGTCATGCACTTCATGTTTTTATTTTTATGGTTGTACAATGTTCAACCATAAACAAACTATACTTTACTACTTTAAAATAATTGAATAGAAACAGGAGCTTTTACAAATATTTTTGGAACTTGTTCAACAAAGACATTTTTAACATTATTTAATTTTAACACAGTGATAATAATACAAGGACTTACCAAGGAATCCTGTGATCCGGTCACTAGCAATCCATCGTGGAACGGGGAGAACTCCATATCCGTTATAGTATCAGAGTGTGCATGAAGCAAAGGCATTGTCTTACTCTTCCTGCCACAGTCATCAAGTGCCAGCACGGCCATGCTGGACCCAACATGCTCCCAGTTAAAGGCCATGAAGGCAGCAGACGCACAAATGTTGTTCCCATAAGTCTGATATGATCCAACACAAATATCTCTAATACATGCCTCTGGTTTAGGCACAATCGGTGCCGCATTTTTATACTTGGAAGCTTTGAAACGCCAAGCCATGTTTATCCACTTTTTAAAAAAAGTTTCTCAGTCTTTAAATTTGGAATGTATGTGGAGGTGGCCAAGTCTGAAACAATTTTTCAAAGTTCTTTAAAAATACTTTTTATTACTGAAAAACGAATTTAACACTGTATTACGGTATTTTTGACCAACAATAAACAGTACACATACACTAATTGAATTTCTAATTAGAAAAAACCAGGCTACAGGCTACACATACATAGATAAAGTATTTCTTTGTACCATGATCACATAAAGACATTGTAACAGAAAATGGGTATTTTATTTGGAACACAGATTCTTTATTTTACTGTATCGCAAAGTTGTAACAGAACACCATAAATACCTGGATGGAATACCACAAAATATCGTAAAAATACTTTTGTTTTGAATAACTCGGCCGGCTGTCGCACCGGAAATGCTTTCAACTGTTAATAAGCCTTAGTTTTGGGGTGCACTTATGTTTTATATTGGTTTGCTTATCATTACAATTACAATTTACGGTCAACTACTTACCTTATCTGGTATAAATTACTCAAAAATTGATTTCCGCTAGACACTCCCCCTAAACGTCGGCCATTTCAAAGCGACATTAGAGTGGATCGATAAATAATATAAACATGATAGTCGATGTCATCCGATGACAGATACGTTGAAATCGATTAATCCAGTACAGAATTAAGTTTTAATGCGCTATCGCTGCCGCTGTTTTGATGGTTTTTCAGTTTATCTCTTAGAAAACAAGGTACTTATTGAGATAAAAATAATGTTTCGAGGCGGACCTGTGAATTTCTCTTAGTCGATTTTGAATTATTAGTTCGTTGCTACATCACTACATTTGTGCGTTCCAATCTACACAGAAGTATACTGGTAATGATTTTTTTATTTAAATAACGTAGTATCTATAGGTCAAAAGTGTAATTGGATAAATGGACGAGTACTTTATTAGACAAGCTGGAAATCTAATATACATTTTTTTAATGATGTTCGTATTATTAGTACTATTAGTTATTGTGGATAACCACAGAATAACTAATAGTACTAATAATTCGAACATCATTTCCCATAAGGGAAATGATGGCCACCACAGATGCTGGTAAACACTATGTCTATTTCCAGTAAAAGCTGACTTCTCATTGTACGAAAAGCCTATTTAATGCGAGGTCAACTAAAACTGGAAATGTATTACAGCGATATTACCCATCTTTATTCTTCAGCTCAAATGGCATATAAGCTGAAGAATAAATTGAGCACTTCATAAAGTGCACAGCAGCCAATTTCCTACACGTATTTTACTTTTCTATAGAACCATTAGTGACTCGCTGGCCATTAGTGGCGGTCGCTTGCAGTCCATGAGCGTCATAAAGCTGTCCTACTTGCTTTCGTTGCGCGTTGTCGCGCCGACAGGGGGCGCGATCGGGATTTTCGAACAAAAATGAGTGAAATGATCGCGACGATCGCGTACCCACACGATGATCGCTTATATTAGGAAACGGTCTAAATCTTAACAACTAAAGCGATTGAAACAACAGCAAGTTATATCCAAAGTGATCATTTATTATAACCCGAGTATTACAATAATTCAATTTCTTTGGTGAGGATTAATTTCAATACAATAATTATAATCAATGTAATAAGGAGACACATTTATTCAATTAGATATTTCAGATCCAATAATAGTACAACCAGCCACGAACCAACTTTAAATTGTATCTGACAAATTCAACATTATAAAAAAGCATAAAAAATACGCAATTTATAACATGATAAAATATATTATTATGTATTGATAGAACTTAGCGTTGTCAACTAGGCAAGTGTGGCCGACAAAAATAAACTTTATATTGCACAAAATTACGAACAACATGAAATATTTAACTATATATAAAAATCATTTTAAACAATTCACATTTCAGTGCATTAAACAGTTAGTGTGATGTTTAGTATAAAAATAACATATAAAATTTCAAAATAGGCACCTACAACAAGAAAATAATAAATATTATTGTTTAACGCTAAGTTAAAATTAACAATTTACTAAAACACTATTATGTAGCTTAATTAAGTAGTAGCAAAATAATAAAAGTATTATGATAACCCGACTCACAATAATACATTTTTTAAATCAAAATATTACGCTTCACGAGAGATCACATTATCATATTTCCCACCATTAAAAATATGCGATAGATAACTCACTTCCACCAGAACATCCTAAGTTTAGTTATGAGGAATGTAACAAAAATCGGCCTTATTTCTATCAACATGTACAACATTCTCGTTAACACTTTTGTTTGATTCACATAAAATCTATCTTTCTAATGATATTGAAGTTATGACATACTTACTTAAATTCTTTTGGAGAATGTTCAGTATTTAACAAAATTGCTAGTATTTCCCATGCTGTCTGCATTGGAATACTGGCAGATTAAAAAAAAAAACTGTTTTGTCTCTTTTACAATGCTTGTTATATTTTGCTCAAAGTTTTTCTCATTTACATTTATCACATAAAAGGGATTTTAAGGAGTAACCTAGCTTTGTGCCTTACCTTCAATTTCATTCAAAACATGAATATTGTCCTGTAGTAAAACAGTCTCTGATTCTGTAATTCCTGCGATTACTTTCAGTTCTAACTTTTAATATTAGTGTACATTAAATTCTAGTCAACTGTCTACAAAATAGTATTTCAGTAAGATTATCCTACATTATCTAGATAACCATTCCGAGAGGTGATCCAATAAAACCTCTGAATTGTGTAAAAATGTTTCAAAATTATAATTAAGTAATACATTTAATAATACTTCAAAATAATAATAAGTACAAATTAAATACCGTTTCAAACTTTTTATTAAGATTTTGTTTAATTAACTGATCTATGATGAGCTGCCTCAGTATACAACTAATTTAATTTCTTTAGATAAACTACCCAGGAACTAAAGATACAAAGTAAATAACAATTTTAAAACATTTTTACAAACAATCGGGGTGTACACTAAATTGTATTATAATAATAATAACAAAAGTTGCAAACAGCAAAATTGTATAACTTGGTTACATTGAGACAATGTCATGACTCTTTTGACGTTAGCAGAAGACTAGCAACAATCTTGACAGATAATTGATTTACAACATGCAATTATTACTAATTACACCTTAACACGACCACGTTCTGTAATATAATCCAATTAACTCCACGCTACCTTTTTTCACACGAACACTCAATATTAATTACTTGAACCCATTAGTATTCTAATCAATATCTGATTAAATAAATAATCAATGGTATCGATTTGAATCGACTAAAATACGCAGTTGTTATTGAACATCTCTATTAGATGAGAGATCTCATTTTGTATGTGTGTTCCTGTTGCTACGAATTTATTGTTATTTGCCTGTATGGTATACAATTTTATATTCTCAGTTATTTGTTGCTTTTATGCATCAAACCACCAAAGAATAAAACACAATCAAAACGTATGACATATTAGGACAATCGCACACTAAATTGATAGGTAGACGTCATTAAATATAATTAGAGAAAAATGTAAATATATTAAATGCAGAACTGAAGCTACCACATCATATCATTAAATACACAAATTATATGTTGGGAAGCGAGATCTCTAATAACATATTATTGAACATTTTGAAGTGGTTTTTTTATTAGTTTCTGTCAAAGATTTCACTATTCTTCGCTGACGTATTTTTAACGTTATGTATTTATGCATGTATGTACATTGAATCGAGTAAACCTATGTTTGGTCTCAATTTTACACTATAAATAGAATTAACACTTGATATGCAATATAATGGTACCGACACACTACATCTACAAATTGACACGAATTAGTGACTGAGGAATGACAATATGACAATGACGTCATGACATTGTGACAACATCCCAGCACTTAAAAGCGAGTGGAATGACCTCCGTTCTACAAAATACACGATACGTTCGATGCGGTGTTGTTGAAAAGATAAATCAATTAAAAACAAAATATACAAATTAAAATTCTCATCAGTCCTTCGTTCGTTGGCAAGAATATAAAATAAATAAAAAACATTTTAAAAAAGACCGTACCTACCAACTAAGAAAAAAATAATAAAAATCAATAATTAATTCGTTAGCAAGAAATCTCAATTCCTTTATTGAAAATATCATAGCAATGTTAACTAGTCCTAATTTATCCCAGTATAATGCACTGTCATAAAGAAAGGTCAAACATAAGCAATTGCCAATAACTAAATAATCATTCATCTATCTTTTTGTAGTTTTAAGGATATCCTGCAGTGTCATCTTTATTTTAGACCCATCACCAGCCTTGTATTGCCATAATACGTCAAATAGGTAGTCTACGTGTTTAGGTAGGTTAGAGTCCTTGGGCGTTCCGCACCCAAATTGTGAAACATTGACGCTAATGACAATTGCTTTCATTTTGACAATTTAACAATATAGTGTTTTAAAATTATGCACCCCAATATTGTAACATACTATCTTTAATAATCCTAAGGATTTTGAAGGAAATCCATTGCTTCATATGTTTAAAAAATCCCTCTATGCAATTTATCATCACAACGCAATGGATGTTGTTGAATTGTCAAAATGGAAGCGACTACCACTAACGCACTTGGTAAGTACGCAATTAGGATGCTCATTTTCCTCCTTGAAGCCAACTACTCTATGGTAGTAAAAAAGGCTCTTTTCAAAAACACCGCAGCATGTTAACAGCTAGTAATATCAATGAGATAAATTCGTTAAGTCTACGAGCGTAGACAACATGAACCGTCACCTACCGACGTCGTCTTGCCGTTGATTGGTCCTAAGCTGCCGTCGTATTTCGGCAGCTCCTTGCATTTAGCTTGCTGAAATGTAAATTTTTTAAGTCAAAAAAAGATAACAATAATATACAATGCACACGGAGTGTGACGTTTTGTTTTTAGTTGATCATGAAATAAATGGTTGCTCACAACTGTGACCCAAATGACAGGATGTGACTATATCGACCTGTGGCCCAGTGGCCTAATTTATCCAAACGTGTGAACCGCAAAATCAGTTCTGTTTTTGCGGTACACACGTAAGAAACCCCATAAAATATAACTGTACTTTATATTCTTATTCTACACAACAGTTATTCTTAAAAACAAAACTTCTTGTAATTTAAAAACAGTTTTTAAATTATTTACAGCTGTTTAACAACTGTTTTTGTTTTCAGCGTCAAATAGGTTTAAAAGTAATTCATCACTTCTATTTAAGTAAACACTAAAACATTTCGATATCCATTAGAGATAATACAAGTAAAATCCATTGTCAGATAATTTTCCACGGCCACTTTTGGTAGGTATTTAGAGTAGCCGGAAATATTATTGTGGGAAGTGCCAAGGACTTGACTGCAAAGCAATAGTATAGTATATCTTGTTTCCTTATAAATCTAACTAAGAGTCATTCTTTTATTTTATGGTATGATGATGTATGCAATAAAGTAACAACTACACCATGCAACAGAACCTAAAGATAAAGATAATAGTTTTCCTTCTGTTTGCAACCATCAAAATTCCACTTAGTCATTTCTGCGGTAATAGAATATTATTTAAATGTCATAGTTGAACTCCTTCCTATAAATAAAATTGTAAACATTGTCTAGTTTTAGTATACGGGAAACCATAATAAAATTGTATTTTGGGGCGGAGACCTGGTGGTTCAGGCCACCAGGTCTCCGCCCCAAAATACAGGCTTCGGCTTAGCTTAGGCACCAGTCTCCCACAATATTTTTCTTTAAGCCCATGACTGGACAATATTGTTCTTTTTTTGTTATTATTTTATAAGGATATTGTGGTGAGAAAAATGAAAATTATTATTATTATTATAGATTGCGGTTTAATAAAATCGCTAGACATTGCGGTTTTATGTTACAAAAAAAAAACCGGCCAAGAGCGTGTCGGGCCACGCTCAGTGTAGGGTTCCGTAGTTTCCCTTCCGTCACAATAATTGTTCCCACTTATGAGTTTGAAGGTGGGTATCCATTATGTTCGCGCTCCAGCAGCGCTCCGTGCTCCTGCAACTGCTCCCGGTAGTGGGTACGTGCGCGAACACGGAGCGTGCAACATTGCACGCTCCGCGGCAGGCGCTCCGACTCGTGACGGTTTTTAGCGCAAACACAAAGGGGAGCGCAGTGTGTCAAAGGGGAGCGCATGTAGAAGTGCGCGCGACGTATCCATTGGAGCAGTTGCAGGAGCGCGGAGCGCTGCTGGAGAGCGAACATAGTGGTAACCCAACTTAAAAAAGGCTATTTGTTACGGAACTATAATAATTACGGAACACTAAAAACGGGCCCACAAAAGACGGTGATTACTAAAAAAAATATGTAAACGAAGTTTAAAAAAATGCTTGCATATACAATTATACTACAAACTTAGTCCAGAAATTATTTTGTACAACTTTTTGTCTTTTTTTTGTACAAAAAGTGTTGTTTCCATCAAGTTCAAAATAATTTTCCTAGAAAGTCCTTATAAAGTTCTACGTTTCAGATTTTTTTCATATTTTCTAAACTTATGGTTCAAAAGTTAGAGGGGGGGGGGGGGGGGGACACATTGTTTTTTACTTTTGGAGCGATTATTTCCGAAACTATTGACATTATCAAAAAATGATTTTAGTAAACCCCTATTCATTTTTAAATACCTTTCCAACAATATATCACACATTAAAATTAAAATTAAAAAAAAAATCACTTCCCACTTTACATATAGGGGGGCTGCTACCCTAATAATACATTTTTTTTTTCAATTTTTATTTTACCACTGTCGGCGTGGTATATTGGTACCAAATTTCAGCTTTCTAGTGCTAACGGTCACAGACATGGCGAAACTATAAGGGTTCCTAGTTGACTACGGAACCCTAAAAACGATTTGGCGAAATTCGGCATTCTCTAAAAACCTATTTTCTATGTCACCACACTGCCCGCAATCCATGTCATCGAAGATTGTTAGGAACATAATTTTCCCTATTAGAGCAATAAAGGTGGGAATGAGGTGACCATTTCGGATATTCTACACTATAGCCCTCATATGGTCTGACCAATATTATGTCTGGACTTTAAAAGAAACTTCTGAGTTTTTTTCAGTCTTTCTTGTCAGTCGTGAGAACACCGAACCGAAAGTTTTAAACAAAAAATAAGTAATTGCCGTGTGTTTTTGAAATCAATTTACATAAAAAAACATCATTTATCATAGCTGACCTCCATAAGTTCAACGGCTATCTCCATGAACAATCTCTCGACATTCTCGGCCTCTTTGGCTGATGTCTCTAGGAAGTACATGCCGTGGCGCTGAGCGAAGTCCTCACCAATATGTCTCGGGATCTCCCTGTCTTCTCTATCAGTTTTGTTACCTGTAATTTATTATGCCATATTTTGTGACCATTAGATCTTTCGGTATTATTGGTTTAAGGCACGAATATCGCATGTTGGTTACTTATGGGATACAACCTCTACCATATGCTTCTAGAAGTTTGTTTAAGCGTAATCGCCATCGCATCACAATCTCCTTACGAATACGGCCGCGACATAATGCCCGTTAAACCATCAAACTACCGCTGGTGTGAGAACTGTCACGACATACTTTCAGAAAGTCTGATAATTTGATTTACATTAATCAAATTAGACATTCTTTAACACCAAAGAGTAAAGTAATATTGTTCAACACCAATAAATGTTGGAAAGTAACACTTTTAACGTAAATGGCCTCCATATCATTGATCAGTTCCAGCTTTGGTTCTGGAATTAGGGTCAAATGACTCAATGAACTAACAAGTTCCTGTATAAGGTCATGTACCCAGTAAAATTGTACTGTGATTATACAAGGTCTGGCAAGGTAATGCACTTTCTCTTTCCAATCATTATGATAATTATGTCAAATGTACAGACGCCAGCACATCAAGCTACTACAATCTGTCAAATTTCTTTAATAGATTTAAAACTTTATCGCTAAAGCATTAAGGTTCAAAGTTGATTGGGAAAATTTGACAGTTTTGGGTAGCTTGACCTGCTGGCGTCTGTACATCACACTTTAATTCCTTATGGAGTAAACATAATTATTGTTATAACTAATGCGTGTAGCATTAGTTGTAGTAATGATTATTGTAGTAAAAAAAAAACATGACCTATGGGGTTAAAATAATAATGTTATGTTCAATTATTTAGAATTTCTTTACTCACCAACTAATATCCTAAGAACCTTA
Organism: Apamea anceps; assembly: GCA_951799955.1. NCBI lineage: Eukaryota > Metazoa > Arthropoda > Insecta > Lepidoptera > Noctuidae > Apamea > Apamea anceps. The sequence goes on from OX637509.1 coordinate 3,067,301, forward strand.
TTGTTGGCATACTCCTCAATTTCCCGGAGCCAGTCCGGCAGACAGTCAAATGTTGGCTGGCAAGATATATCATATACCAATATAAGAGCATGGGCAGACCTGTAGTAACTCTGTGTGATGGAACGGAACCTCTCTTGACCTGCTGTGTCCCATATTTGCAACTAAAAAAATATGTACTTAAGTATATAATTTTTTTGTGAAGTAGTAGTTTTTTTTTAAGATTAACATGGAAATTCATTATAAAGCTGTATAAAAGCTGGTAATGATCCTTCCTTGCATATTTTATTTTATTATCAATAAAAAAATTGGTGATGTTCTTCAAAAAGGTCAGGTACATAGTACTCGTAACTAGGGTGCATGTATGACCAGATATTTGTATGTAAATAAAGCAAACAGAGTATGTAAGAAATGTGGCACCTGGGGTTCTGTAGTTTCTGTCTGACCCCTTGGGAAGAAGGCGTAAGATTATGTGTGTGTATAAATAATAAATGGTTCAAAACTTATTTTAGATAATTTGTTGATTTGGGTATTATCTAATTATGTAATTTGAATAAAGTAAGAGCTAATGTATTTTAAAAAGTGATTTGTTGTATCACTTCATGCACTGAAGCAAAAAAAATATCATAACAGTAGTTTCTAATAGCATTGCAAGCTATGATATAATTTCTTTTAATTGGTAGTAATAATAATTTTGGTAACTTTCACATTTGCTTTTGGTTTGATGAAAAATAAATAATCTTATGATAAAACTCAATCACGTACTCATCTGGATGTCAGATTCTTATTGTTTTTGTTGCATGATATAATTTGATATAAGGACACCTGATTTATGTACACAAAGTCTTTGTTAGCAACACTATCATGAACAACGTTATGTTTAAAGTACCAATTTCAGCATTAAAAATGATGCAATAGTAATGCCAAATATGTACATGTTATAGGAACTCACCTTCACTTTCTCACCGTCAACTTCTACAGTTTTAATCATAAAATCAACACCAATTGTAGCACCTTGCCCAGGTGGGAAGAGACCTTGAGTAAAGCGACGCACCAAACATGTTTTCCCAACCCCCGCATTACCAACTAATACTACTTTAAATAGAAACTTATAATCCTCCATAATGAGCACCAAATAACATTTGTCGCGAGAAAAAAATAAGAATTTTTTATTTAGTAATCTTCACCTCTCACTGTTACGCTTTGATGAATCGAACGTTTATTACATTACGATAAATCACTGATATTTTATCAACAAGATTATTTTACGATCACACGTTCATTATAGATTAGATACCGAAATCGTATTGTCAAATCAATTCTTTATCCAAAACAATGGGAAAGAAAACTCCAAGAGCGAAAATATCGACGTCGGTCGAGCAAAAAATATTGAATGCTTTTACCAAGAATGTTACGTGTATGTGTAATTCGCTAGTCTTTCACTTAATTATTATTTTGTTACTCTTTGGCAAACTTGTAATTCCATGGGTTTCTGAAGATAGAAAAAGTTAATTTTGTGTTTTAATTTCAAACAATTCACTCTAACGACGTGCTCTAAGCAATTTTTATTATTTTTCCGAATGCGTTTTAGATGCAGCACATTTAATTTATTTAGAGCAAGCTTTGTAAACTACAGCGAACGTCAAGTTTTAGTCGATTAAATTGGCAGTTTTTTAAGCAAAGAACAGCATTACTGCGGTGTTTTTATTGGTGAATATCAGCCTTTAATTGAAGTTTGTCATTGACAAGTTAATGTTAATGACAAATTGAATTCTAGTGTGTCGTGTCGCTTGTAAATAAATAAATAAGGTTATCCCCGTGTTTTAAATTTTCATACATTAAAATGTCCAGTATCAATTATACAACCCGCACCGAGGGACAAACCAAAATAAACACCATAATATGGACTGTGCCAAATTTTATTATTCTATTAGAAAATAAAACTACCCGAGAGTTTCGCACAGAAAAATCCAAGGATCCGGCCGATTTATCAGAATCGCGATTCCAATTAAAAATGCAATTCTTGGGGAGGGATAATGACATCATTGAAATCTACTATTTGTCTCCTACTCCCGTGTTCTTGAAGTCAATTCTGACAATATGTTTGAAAAGATTTGAAGAGCGATCTATAGTCATAAAGGAGTATCACACCGTTCAGGCAAATAAATGGCAGTACTTAGCAACGTTGTTCAAGCGAGATATAGCCAGTTACGACGGCAGAGACATATTCTTGCTAAGTGATGGTAGTCTAAGACTCAAATTCCAGTTTATGGTAACTAATGATATAAAAGTAGATCGCTCCAATATCCCTGAGGCTCAATTGAGTAATGATTTCGAAAACTTACTCAACAATGGCTTGTTTTCTGATGTAACCATGAAATCTGCTGAGCTAGTGGAATATAAGGTGCACAAGGCAGTTTTAGCCAGTCGAAGTGCTGTTCTGAAAGCTCATTTTGAGCATAACACAACTGAATGCTACACTAATGTTGTTGATTCCCCACTCGAGTCTGAAGTTCTAAGAGAAGTACTAACTTTCGTATACAGTGACAAAGCTCCAAGGGTTGATGAGATCCCAGAGAAGTTGCTTGCTGCAGCAGACTACTATCAGCTCAGTAGGCTGAAGAGTCTCTGTGAGGAAGCTTTGCATAAGAAGATGACTGTTGAAAATGCAATTGAAACATTACAATTGGCTGACCTCCACTCTGCTAACACCTTGAAACAATTAACTCTAGAATTTATCAAAGATGGTCAGGCAAAGCTGATTACAAAGACTGACGGATGGTCCAAAGTGAAATCTGTTGAACTTATTAAAAGAATATATGAATACATAATGGCTGATGATATTGATGCAGATATTAAATAAACTGTTTGAAATAATACATATGAGAATTAAAATTATAATCCTCCTACATTTAAATGAAGTGAAAAAAATATTTTCATATTTTAAATTACTAGGGCATTTGCTTGAGCTAAACGTACTATCGCCAAAGCCTATGTCAGACCATTTTGAAAACAAAACCCCGTACAAATGATGACCACAGCTGCGTCCGTAAGTAAAACAAAAGAGACTCCTTTTTAGGTCGACTTACAATATGCGCTGTAAGCAGGAATAGTCCTTACGATGGTCAGATTTAGATTTTGGCGATAGTACCTAATTGTATGCCAGATCAAGAAGTGTTAATTAAGAAAATTATGGTAAAAAAATCAGACAAGTATATTGTAATAATTATATATTTTATTTTAAGAATATTGCTGTCTTAACATTGCATTTTAATGGGTAAATCAAAAGAAAATTGATAGCGAGTATGGAAGGATCATAGCAGATGGTGTTCTATAGTGTCTGCCTACCCATGAGAAGGTGTGTGTTTGTATGTTTGTAAATCCTGACAGATAAATTGTTTTAGTCTTTTATTATTATGTTTGTAAATCCTGGCAGATAAATTGTTTCTTTAGTATTTTATTGTAGAAAACAGATAAAGGAATGTGATGATCTGTGTCTGTGACATACATACCTGTTCGCCATTTTGATATTTTTCAAAATGGCGGCCGTTTCCTATTTGCATTAATGTCGGCTATAAATTTATTTTCATGTTTTCAAGTGTTCAGTGCTTTCATGTGGCCGCCATATAGAAAAAAAAATTGCGGATGGGTAGGAGGGCCCCATATAAAAATCTTCAATATATGGTTTATTATGGCTTCATAAGTCTACTTTATGTATCAAAGGCTAGGCCAGTTTTAATGATCTCAAATAAATTACTATTAAGGTGTTAATTCAATTGTAGATATTAAATTTAATGTTGCAGTTACTTATATTAAAGTCGACATAAATCCAAATGTATTTTATTTATTCTAGCAGTAACAATGCTCAACAATATAATAAATTGGCTCAGCCAATTACTTCAATATTAAAGCTGAAATTACTCTAGGTTTTATTCACTTAAACTCAGAAGATATAATAATACCGGGTAGCAGGGACGCATTGATGCACAATTTTGCTTTTCCATACATTTTGACCACATAGGTCTTGCACTTTCGTAGGAACAGCTGTTTTTTTTTTAAATATCTGGTGAATAATTTCAACACAAGGAGGTCCAGAATCTATGCTAACAAGTTATGTGTCAATATGTCCTTCCTACCCTGTATATTGGTTTAAAACATTGAAACACATAATCCATCAGTAAAAAAATACAATAACACAGTCCGTTTCCATGAATAATGTATGTAAAGTACGTAATACCATTATTCTTGTTCTGGGGAATGATGGTTAGTGTCAACTAAATGTTATTCTCATAATGCGCAAAGACCTATAACCAAAATTGCTATAGCTGCTCTTATCAAAGCATGTAAGCCATGAAAAAAAGGTTTGTGTATAAAAAATACAGAATTTAGCCAAAGAATATTATTTTCTATCACTATCTTCATCACTATCGTTTGTATCACTATCATCTGAATCACTTTCACTATAAGTCATCATAGGTTTTCTGTTTGTGTTTACAAATAATTCATCATCACCATCAGCGTCAGTTTCTTTTTTGTCCTCAAACTCTTTGGGCCACACATTATTTTCTTTATAATATTTGATAGAGTCTTTGTTCATTATTTTCACTATTTCACCTCTCACTTTATCGCCCTCTGCTATTGGTTCCACTAGAACGTAATCTCCCCTTTTCACCCATATGTTTTTTCTAAATTTTGTTGGCATAGACACCAAGTATTCCTCGCCGGTTTGTGTAGTAATCTGGAAAAAGAAATGAAGTAGATAAGTTATATAATATTATTTCGCTAAACTTTTGCATGAATGCAAAGATTGTGAAGATAAATATATATTTATTGCATAACTGTGAACATTTGTTCTTATTTTAAACAACATTTTTAATTTTGTTCCATGTGAGATTTTAACGATTTATAAATTATTTTTTTTAAATTTCAAACAAGATTATTTACATAACTAACTAACAGACATCTGTCAGGTATCAGTCTATATTTGTTTATTTTAATTATTACTATTATTATTAATACTAACATTTTTAATTCCAAAAAGGTAATTTCATAAATATAGACCTGCCTGCTGCTGGCTGGCGTACATACCATTTGCCCATTACTATATATATTATGTTCTAAGTAAGATTTTCTTACCTCATGTAAATTATTGCCTTTAGTTCTCAAAACTTTTACAATACTTTGATTCTCTTTAGGCAGCTCGTAGTCGTCCCAGAGAGCTTCATTCATCACATGTTTCCTTTTAGTAACTTTTGACATGGTTGCTTATTATAAACATGAATTTAGCAAATCGCAGTTTTAGAGATTTTATTTTGTTATTTATTGTGTACCTATCACACGTTCACAGTTTCACGCACTCAAAAATAGGTTAGGGTTCCAGACGTTCCAACCCATACTTTACTTTTTAAGCATTTCGTAACTTTGATGTTTTTTTTTGATAAATCAATATTTATAGCTACAATAAGAGAGAAACTTTTAAATCCAAGAGTAATTTACAACATATTAGTAAATCATTATTTTAAGGCCTTTGTGAAGAAAATGTTTTATGACATCTATAGGGAAATTGATATCCGTTACGGCGTTATGTATAAGATGCGCCTGCTCTTGTGGAACTGGAACGCTACATGTCTTCTCAACAAGTGTCACTTTTGACACTGGCAAGTGGCATATGTCGTTCCATTTCACATAACAAAGGTATCCATCCCATCATTCGACACTGGCATTAGAGTCGACTTTTATCTTCACACAATAGGATTAGTGCCTTGAGATAGTGAGGCGGGGTCGCGGCAGACCACGTAGGAGATGACGGGACGAGCTGGACAGGTTCCGTCAAAACTGGAAGATGCGCGGGCTCGCGAAAGATGAAAGGAGTGGAAGGAGGCCCTAGAGTGGGACAGAGTACACTAGTAAAAAAAATCGTTTACTGAGAACTTTTGAGCAAAGTATTAGTATAATTCGGTCTGCGGTTCTGTAGTTGCAGACGCAAGTCCAGCGATGTCCAATTTTCTTTTCTATACCCCATGACTGGCCTTCACAGGATGTTTGGCTCAAATTATTTTTCACAATGGTAATTTTTAGATTGTATAATCTCATGCGAAAATCTAATCATACTAACCTATAAGTAACAGAGCTTCTCGCCGAATAAAAATCTAAAACATTTTATTCAATTGATTTATTTAATTTACATTTATCGAGTACTTCAAATATATTTAAAGATTCTCCATTTGGAATCCCATAACCATTATCTAAGCCGTGAGGGTTGGATGGTGTCGTGCAGTTGAGATTTGACTCTTTTCTTAAAACTTGGTCCACTTCGACTGCTGTGAAGAACGCTACTGATAGTGGTAGATCGTTTATTCCAACTCTGAAATAGAAGAAACAGAGAATGAAAGGTTTTGGCTTAAGGTGCATGCTCCAAGCTAGGCCGCGAAATTCAAATTTTCTTACGTTTTTTGCAATTTGTTGGTCAGTACTAAGTTGTACGTTGATTAAAATATGATTCGCAGCCGTAACAAATATGTATTTACACAATTATAATCATTCAAGTCATCAACACAACTCTCTAAGATCAAGTAAGCCTACTGAATGACTATTTCATGAAATCTTGACATTTTAGGATTATGATTCTAATGATTATAATTCTGTAAATAAATATTTGTTACGGCCGCGAATAATATTTTAATCAAAGTACAACTTAGTACTGACCAGCAAATTGCAAAAAACGTAAGAAAATTTGAATTTCGCGGGCTACCTTGGAGTATCCACCTTAACGTGTGTATTTACTAGGGGCAGATGTTCCGCGACACGTGTCTCCAGAGACATCGCGAGACGTCACGCAACGTCGTTCCACTTCGCATGAAATATCTGGCGACATCGAAAACGATACGAGACGTTTGTCCCCTAGTGAATACAGGACATACCAAAAAAAAAACAAACAGTGGTGGCCTAGTGGTAACAACCGCGACTTACGAGTTGTAGATCGTAGGTTTGAACCCGGACAGGCGCATTACTTTGTGTAAATTATTTTATCACTACTGCTCTCAAAACGGTGAAGGAAAACATCATGACGAAACCAACATGTCCTAGAACCAAAAAATCGAAATTGTGACATCTACCAACCCGCACCGGGCCCGCGTGGTGGATTACGGCCCACTCCCTCTCACCAGAGAGGCCTGTGTCCCAGCAGTGGGAACGGTTGATTATGATGGACGACAAAAAAAGTTTGCCAGAATCACATTTAAACCCCACCCTCAGAAAATAACTAATAAAGTCTTACCTTTGTGAACAAAATGCTCTCGTTAGTAAGTTCGTTATTTGCAGCGCCAACGCAGTTTCATATTTGTATTCATCTGACGCCAAGTATCTGACCTCATCGTGGAAACTGAGGCAAAATCTGTAGAGGAAAGAAAATGAAGTAAGTAAAGTATCATCTGAGCAAAAATGTTTGCTGGGAGGAAACAACTTTCGTTTTAGGTGTGAAAAATCGCTGTTTAGGCCAGTACGCAATGTAACGCACGCATAACATTGTGCGTATGGGTGCATTCAACGGTACAGGAGTTGTGGGGGTATTTAAGTAAAGTTTTAAAATAATAAAAGGAGTGTTCGTTAAAAAAAAGTTGGTACTTTGGTCTTCTGTATAGAAGACCAAAGTTCTACTTAAAGTTGTACTGGAAAAAAGATTAAAATGACTCTCGGTTTCGTTAAGGGGTAACTTACATCCCGTTAAATGGCGTGGATAAGATCTACTTACGAAAACCTTAAGGCTTCCTGTACATGACACCGGACCGCTTGTTTGTGTATACGAATGAATATCGCATCAATGCGGTACACACACGGTTACGGGTATGTTCACTCCCTAAGCACCCTGAACAAGCTTCTGCGTGATTATTCTGCGTGTTTGTACCTGGCTTTAGGCGCAAGGTGTGCCATGCTAGCCAGCATGAGATGCAAGAAGTCGGCCGCAGCGCTCTGTACTGCCCAGTTGAGTCTCGTGCCTCCCCACCGGCCTTGTGCGTGCTCTAATGCACGAGACAACCGACCTGACAGGAACGCTGTGGACGGGCCCTCGGAATCTGGGAAAAAGGAAGTTCTACTTAACTTTCATAAATACTACAATTATCACAAAAGCTGATGTGAAGCACATACTACGGTATGTACTTCACATAGTAAAAATATCATTATCACCTAGGCAGGTGATGATAATATTTCCTACAGGTAGTTGTTCCGGGTCTGGCTGTCTGTGTACGTGAGTTTAAATGTTTGTAAACGCAACCACGATATGGAGTAATTCTTAGTGCGGGGCAACGTTTTATATTAATAAAAAAATAAAATAAAAGTCCAGGTTTCCTCCTGATATTTTCCTTTACAAATGTCAGTGAGTGAGCCTTCTCTGTATTATGGCTTCGGGTGGTATTATTAATTACTATGTAGCTTCCACCCGCGGCTTCGCCCGCGTGGTAAGTCGATAAAAAGTATGTCTGCCTATGACCTTCCCCAGGGCTCAAACTATCCCCATACTAAATTTCATCAAAGTCAGTGCAGCCGTTTCGGAGATTAGCCGGAACAAACAGACAGAAAAACAAGTTTTATAAATTGTTTTGTTGTTATAAGTACCGTATATTCTTTCATATTATGCATTTACTAAAGGCCCACGTACATTTCATACAGACGTTTCATACAAACCTAGGGTCCTAAAAAGGCCACTTTGGCAGAATCATAATAGGATAACAATATGAACCATATTAAAAATCGTAAAATAGTCACAAACTGACAATTCATAATATGATCTGTGTGCAATTCAAATCACAATGAAATAACATTTAAACTGTAGAAATAAAAAATAAAAAACCAATTTGATTAAAAACTAATGAAAAATATACTGATAAAATTACGGTTTTTATTTTTTTCATGTGGCAATGTTTAAACCAAATATGAAATCAAATTTTACGATAATTAGAGGAATTGCTAGTGATCTGCTGGGAATTCAGGAAATGAATAGCTTTTAGAGTTAGGCCCCCTAGATTTGATGTGAGAGATAAATTAGTTGCTGAGACTAAGTTGCTTGTGGGCCCCTTAAAATCTGTTTTGACAAACAGACACTTCAATTTTAAATAATTTATTTAGCAGCTGCGCCCCGCGGTTTCACCCGCATAAGTTTCGATCCCGTAGTAATATTGGGATAAAAATTCTATGTGTCAATCCTGATTATAAACTATCTGTGTGCCAAATTTTATCCAAATCTGTTCAGTAGTTTTTGCGTGAAAGAGTAACAAACATCCATCCATCCATCCTCAAAAACTTTCGCGTATATGTATAATGTTCCTAGCTGCGATCCGCGGTTTCACCTGCAAAAGTTTCGATCCCGTAGTAATATCGGGATGAAAAGTATTCTATGTGTTAATCCTGATTATAAACTATCTGTGTGCCAAATTTCATCCAAATCTGTTCAGTAGTTTTTGCGTGAAAGAGTAACAAACATCCATCCATCCATCCTCACACGCTTTCGCGTTTATAATATTTGTTAATATTGTTTGTTTTGTTTGTATAATATTTGTTTGTATTTGTTTAGGATATAGATGTATATAGATACAATACACGTAAGCTGTTACTGTACCTGCGATTTCCTCTAACTTGTTGAACATGTCCGACTCGGTACCTCCAATCCACTTGGGCCTGTCGAACATGTCCTCTACTTTCTTTCCGCTCATCTTCGCGAGGCGTAACGCTTGATACCCCGTCATCTCGACCACCTGAAATATTCACGCACATAAAGTCAGGGAAAATAATTGTTAAGCAAATTGACACTCTACGTCAATTTGCCATGTTATAGCCCTATAGAACTGTAAAATAATTTACTTTGATAAAAGGTCTTTAACTAAAGGCATTATGGTAAAGAACGATTCAGCCATCTCTTCCACGGATGCTTTGATTCAGCGAAGGAAGGGTGAGTAGACAGGAGGTTGTGAGCTTTGAGACTCCGATCTGCACCCTAATTGCGTAACACACAATTAATCGGAATCGGTTTCATTTTGACAGTTCAATAACATTCATTGCGTTATTTACGTGTTGAGCAGACAAATTTTTCGAACTTATGAAGCAATGGATTAGCAATTTGCTTCAAAATTATTCAAATTACGATTGATTGTGTGTTACGCAATCAGGGTGCTGTGCGTTAGAACCGGCAGTTTCGCTTCCGTTTCGCTTGTCGTAGAACGGACAAGTCATGGCGGAACTACTGCGGTTTCGCTGCTTACTATTGATTGTGTGTTACGCAATTAGGGTGCCGGTCACATACCACTCAATAGTTTTGGATTCATGATGCGCAAAGTTATTTCTCCCAATTGTGTGGTCTGTGGAGTTATAGAAGACTTGCATCATATCCTGTCAGACTGTGTTCGTATTGGGGTCCAAAGGCGTCAAGCTTTTGTCAACAATTTTAATGTGGGCTTCTATAATAGCGTTCTGGCCTCACCATTATCAGTTGAGGCTAGAACGCTTTATCATATTATTATTGTGGTTACAATTAAAACTGTAGTGACAGCAAAAAAACAACACTTTAAACATAAAATGGTAAAATCAAGCAATAAGATAAAAACAATGTGGGGAATAATAAATGAACGGACCAACAAAAAAACGAGACGTGAAAAAGAGAATATAACTCTACAAACAAACAATAATAATATGACTTCAGAGCCCAAAGAAGTAGCTAACATCTTTAATAAATTCTTTGCTTCTATTGGGAAAACTGGTGTGAGCCCATCTGGCAGTAAACCTAAAGGAGCACCTGCAATGTCTACAACAGAGAATTCGATCTTTCTGAGTCCAGCAGATCCTTACGAAGTGAATGCATTAATAAAAAACTTAAAAAATAAGTCGAGCTATGGCGTTGACGAATTTCCACCTACATTACTGAGACAATGTGCAGATGAATTAACTCTTCCATTCTACAAACTGATAAACCAATCTTTCGAGGAAGGCGCTTTTCCCAACCTCTTGAAAAAGGCCCTTATAAAGCCAATACATAAAATAAATGCAAAAACTGACCCAAATAACTACCGCCCCATCGCTCTCCTACCAACTGCATCAAAAATATTTGAAAAAGCAATGTGTAACCGTGTCTATGCTTATTGTGAAAAATACAATTTATTTAACGACTGCCAAAATGGATTCAGAAAAAACCGATCCACAATCCTCGCCATCTATAAATATATACAAGAAGCCCTCGATATCATCAACTCCAAAAAATATGCAATAGGATTACTGCTTGATATGACAAAAGCTTACGATAAAGTACAATTCAACATCTTATTAAACAAACTATACGGTATGGGAATCCGTGGTAAATGTCATGAATGGTTCACATCGTATTTGCAGCATAGAGAACAATTAGTTGAACTAGAGTATTTTAATAAAGAAACTAACGAAATAGAACTGTTCCGATCCGAAAACATACCAATCACCGCTTCAATCTCACAGGGTAGTGTGATAGGCTGTTTTCTGTTCTTAGTTTACATAAACGATCTCCCGAAGCACATCAGTGAACCTTGTGTTTTGTTTGCGGATGATATATCCATTCTTACCTCATGCGAAACTAATATCAACATTAACGATAAATTAAACTCAATACTTGACGCTACAACTCATTGGATGATGGAAAATAAGCTAGAAATTAACTTTAACAAGACAAAAATAATGACATTTCACCCACGACAAAAACAACCTATACATATAAACTTCAGCTTTAAAAATCACAAGATAGAAATAGTAAATAAATTCACCCTATTAGGACTAGACATAGACACACACATAAATTGGAAGTCGCATATCCAAAAATTAAAAGCAAAATTATCAAAATTCTCATACGCCCTTCGGGAAATCAAAAAAACTACAGACATAAACACTGCGTTGGTAACATATTACGCATATGCCTACGCATGGCTTAAATACGGTGTCATATTATGGGGTAATAGTACAGACACACCCACACTATTCACCCTACAAAAAAAACTTATTAGAATTCTAGTCAATATTGAACAAACAGATAGCTGTAAACCCCACTTCCAGGAACAAAAAATTTTAACCCTACCTTGCCTCTACATCTTCGAACTCTGTAAATTTACACGTAGATACCCGGAATTCTACACAAAAAGAGAAGACATACAAACTAAATTTACTTTAAGATATAAAAATAGATTAAACATACCTACATCCCGATTAAAAATGCACTCCTCAAGTACCTATGTCATGTCTATAAAAATATATAATAAGTTACCAGAAGAAATAAGAAATATAAATAAATCCAATATTTTTATTAATAAATAAGCTATTATAGCATAAACGAATACTTAAATGAAAGACTATAATTGCAATAAATACATTCTCAAATAATTATATACATGTGGATATTTATCAAGATATAATTAAACAAAACATGACTTCTAAATACACAATAAGTAAATTATAAAATGTTACCTACTGAATCTCTAATTGTGATAGACGTAAAACTGATCTCTTTTATTTGTAATCCTAAAATATGATTTCATATAAAATAAGTGTTTGTGTTACCTATTATATTACCTAAGTAAATAATATATATCCAAATGTAAATATAGTATTTTAAGAAAATAGCTACCTACTTACCCTCATAATACTCGTAGATTTATTTATGTTATTGTTATTGAATTTTTTTTGTGAGCGTATTTTTTTAGTTTTCATGTACAATTTTATTTTTGATTTTTGTTTCTACGATTTAGATTTTTAATAAATATATGTATAATATTGCTGTGCCCTGACAGGGTCTACAACGGCTCTTAGCTATAAGCCTTTTGTGAACATCTGTATACCTTGTAGAATGCAAATAAATGAATATGAATATGAATTTGTATTTAATAATTGTGGTGACATATTCTGTAAAGAAAAAATCCCGTAAATAAAATGAGATAAAAAAAAACTGTAAAATAATTATTTGAATGGTGAAGAGTTTTGGGGGACTATCTTATGTAATTATGACGTTCGTAAAGTGCTGATTCTCAGCCTAATTTGAATAAATGACTTTTGATTAAATTTTAACATACCTACAATTTATATCTAACACATAGTTAATTTATATGTCACGGTTTCATTAATCCATTTTAATCATTTTACCTATTCTGGTATAGTAATTTTATTTTAGGTGCATCGTCTTCACATATAATTAATGTATGCAAAATATTGGAAAACATTTTAAAAGAGTAACGGTGGAGTTTCTTGCCCATTCTTCTCCATACGAAAGCTACCTTTTGGAAGGGGCGACTAGATTCAATTCTATTTTAATGTACTTTTGACGTTCAAAAGTGCCTTTTATGTCCTGCCTATTTGAAATAAATGATTTGACTTTGACAAATTGGTAGTCAATTTGCTTAACAATTAATATCCCCAACTTTACGTCAATGAGACATCAGTGAAAAAGTGATCAATGTTTTCATAAAGTGCTTGTACCTGCTCATCCAAATCTTCTTCCATAAACCCTTCTATGTATTGCCTCTTCAACTGGTACACGCGCCTGCCTTTAGTCGAGGTGAACATTTTAGCGGCCTTGCTCTTCGCCTCGGATATCGTCATGGTTGGATTGAACTGCTTTAGCAATCTCTCGGCAAAGTTCTGACCGGCACCTGAAAGTAAATTTACTCATCCGTCACGTCACACACTGCGCTTGGTAATCTGTGACAGGTTTTCCTAGTGCAGATACCAGTCTTCCCACAAAATGAAAACTGTTTGTTTTCTATTAATTAAATAAAATTTTATCCGAAAACATCAATCCGTTTCTAAACTTCTACTATATCCGACGACCCTGCATACTTATCTCTTTTATTGACTTTACATAATAATTATCTGCTAGAAGTTGCGGTCATAAAACGTGCGAGCAGGACAGTCGGGTTAGTCCCGCTATGGTATGGTCCCGGTATGGCACCCTCTTAAAATACCTATCAAAAAGTCCCGCTATGGTACCCTTCAGTTTTTGGTACTGTTGTAAAGAAAAGTTATACAATGCGTTAAGAAAAAAATAGTATTAATAAAAAATATCTTTTCTTAACTATTATAGTTAAGCAAGATAATATTTATTAATACTATTTTTTAAACAAATCACGCTCGGTAATTGTCGTTTCACTTCAGGTAGTTACCTGACCAACCGGTTTTTTCGTCAAACAATAGAGACGAGCCCTTCCTCGAATTCGTATCTAGCTCTTCCCTTTTGTTTTTATGAAAATAGAGAGAGACAGTATTATTCCGGGTTTAGTTTGCTATTTGCAGCTGTACTTTTGCGATATGAGTAATTAGGATAGCTTGTTAGTTTATCTATTGCAATGTCTGGGTCAAGTAGTGCACGTGGTGTAAATTTAATAATTATTGACAGTCGACGCGGTGGAAAAACTTTATTACGTGCCGGACATAAATATATTAAACGCAGAGAAAATAAAAATTCAAGTACTTGGCATTGTGTAAATAGGAGAAATAGTATTAAATGTAGTGGATATATAACTATTGAGAATACCAATAATACAATAATTAAAGATTATAAACACAGTGATCAGTGCGTGCCACATTTTGAAGACAATGAAGTTCAAATGGCTATAAGTGAGTGCAAAAAAGAAGTAAATTCAAATTACGGATCAGTACAGAAAATTTTCGAAAAACACATGGGTAACTTAAAAGACAAAGAGTTACACCTTACAGGAAATGTTCCTGACTATAAAAAATTAAAAACAGTATTATACAGACACCGAAATAAGTCGTTGAACGTACCAAAAACACAATTTAAGAATGTGGAAGAAATTATAATACCAGAAGAATTTAATAAGTATGTATTGGCTGATTATTGTAATGAAGACTGTAATCGAATAATTATATTTTCCTCGACAGAAGTAAAGGAATATATAAAATGTGTAACGCATTACTTTGGTGATGGCACTTTCGACGGCTGCCCAAACCCATTCGAACAAGTTTATGTCATTCATGGAGACATGGGAAGCACTGAGTTATCCACGAATGTAGCACCATTATTTTATATTCTGTTAAAAAACAAAGAAGGGAAAACTTATGAAAAAGTTTTCGAATTGATTAAACAAACTTTGCCTGAATGGCGTCCATCGAAATTTACCTTCGATTATGAAATAGGAGTAATAAATGCAGCAGCGAAGATTTTTCCTGATATCAAAATAAATGGATGTAACGTACATTTTCAAAAGAACGTTATCAAAAAAGCGAAATCTTTAAATCTCATGAAACACGAAGAGTCCTCGAACCATGTTAAGCAATGCATAGGCTTGGCGTTTTTGCCAAAACAAGATATTGAAGACGGCTGGCTGCATATAATGGAAAATAGGTATAATATCTTGGTTACTTTCCAAAATGATGTTTGAGTACTTAACTCTAATTATATGGCAAAAAAGTAAAGAACAACAATATCAGTAAGGACCTGTTAATTTCATTGCTTTACAAGTACGAACGTTTAATAAGTATTTTTTCAGTTTCGACGATGAAGCTATGACCAAATTCAATGACTATTTTGTCACTCAGTGGCTTGAATATCCAGACCTCATTTGGTGTTGCCATAATGAACGCCATAGAACAACTAACTTGGCGGAATCATGGAATGGCAGATTCAACAAAGTTATTGGAAAAAATCCCAGTTTATTATTGTTTCTGCAAACAATTGGCAACGACACATGTCACTTTGATATAAAACAAGCCAAGTAAGTTGTATTTTTTAGACAATATTTTTAAGCAGATATAATATTTTTAAAAGCAGATATATATTTTTTTACATAATACGAGTACATAGAAGAATTTGAAAATGGATTTGATTTTATTTATTTTGGTAGATATTATTGGTTGTCGCCTTCTATTACAGACGGTTACTGAAAAAAATATAGCTTAACTTAAATAACTGATGATTTTTGTTATAGCTTTCGACTAAAAAGATCACCTATAAATTCAAGAAAAAGAACAAGTATAGAAATCGACCGCCAGATTCAAAAGCTAACAAAAAGTTACGAAAATAAAGCTATCTCCATTGGTGATTTTCTGATTAACATATCAAAGTCAACATTTCGATCAGAACATTTAAAAAAATAGTTTATTTTAATTTTGTTTTTAGCCTATTAAAATGTTTAATACTTTTTCTCGATGTTGATTATTTTTTGTAGTTTATGTTTACAATTTGCGCCTTTTTCTCCATGTTGATTATTTGTAATTAATATACAGGGTGGCGATTAGGTTATCACATTAATTGAAACCACGTACTCTATATTAGGTATTTTATCATATTCAATTAAAATAATTTAATAATAAACAATATTATAGCCGCAGGACCCTTTTTTTCATTTTAATATTTCACAACATCATGTATTGCATAAACATAATCAGCTGACCAATAAAAGTAGGTCAAAGACCCGTGGCCGGTGAAGATAGTTCAAAACTTTAAACGTTGCCATTCCGAATTACCTACAAGCGCTACTAAACTACCATTTTACAAACTATTATTACAAAAAATTCAAGCGAAAAATGTCCTTACCGCCTTCTTACGGCTAATAGTTGAAGGCGTTTTTTGTGCGCAAAATTAAAAGATGAAAAGGGACCGCATGAGAGGTATGAAAAAAATATGCAAAAATATTCTTACTGTTGACGACTTAAGGTATAAATTTCTATGCGCGAAATGCTACGGGGTACGGGGGTGTGCTTGTAGGCATTTCTTTGGCGCGTGCGACGAATGAGTCACATAGTCCGCCGCCAAAATCCTTGAGGGATAGTTGACGATTGGCGCACGCGCCCTTCGTAGTATTGTTATTGTTTTTATTTTTTGGACATTGTTTTGTGTTAACTTTATTTTAGTAATAGGAATAGGATAGGTTAGTGAAGGTGGTGTGTATGACAGTTTATGCGAAATCAAACGCTTAAATAATAATTATTGTTAGGTAGCTATTTTCATTGTGTTATTGTTTCCAACAAGATGCCTCGAATCAATTTCGCATCGCCGGAGTACACCGATATGATTTGGAGTTCGGGCAATGGACATTTAAAGAATGAGGTATACGCTACTGAATTGACGACTATGGACGATTTAAAATCTCGAATAATTCGGCCTTCGACAATTTAAAAATTTTAGCCGCGAAGCCTACTCAGGCTACTCTGAAGAGTCCGAAATAATATCGTAAGACGATGTCATTTGTGTGTACAGAAGCACGGTGGACATTTTGAAAACGTAAAAATTAAAATACGTAATAATTGAGCATTTAAGTGGAGATTTTTAAAGTTAATTTGTGATTATTTCATAAAACAATATCGTAAGTATGTTGTGAAAATGTTGAATTACTGTCGCACGCACCACGCGCGCGTGCCTACATCTACAAGTAGGTACTCGTACTCGTACCTCGCGTAGGTACGGCGCGTGCTCCGCCGGCGCGACGCTGCGGCGTTGCCGCTTTTACAGGTCAGTAAACTAATATTATAAAGGATGATTTATTTTTTACCAACTATAACGCCATTTATTTTGTTTGAAAAATGCATTTTCTTAATTTTAGTAAAATTATTTATTTTATTATTTTAACGGACTGATAACAACTTGTAATACCTGATGTACAATTTAATGTGATAACCTAATCGCCACCCTGTATTTGTCTAGTTGGTTGTTGATTATTTTTGTAGTTTATATAAATTTACAATTACTGCCTTTTCTCAATGTTGATTATTTGTAACTAATATTTATGTCTGGATGTTGTTTTTATTTGTAGTTTATAATATTTACAGTAATACTTTTCTGAGATGTGGATTTTTTATATTTTTTTTATTGTTGATTATTGGTAATTAAT
Source organism: Apamea anceps (assembly GCA_951799955.1). Taxonomy (NCBI): domain Eukaryota; kingdom Metazoa; phylum Arthropoda; class Insecta; order Lepidoptera; family Noctuidae; genus Apamea; species Apamea anceps. Next base: position 3,085,144 of record OX637509.1, read on the forward strand.
ATTGTTGATTATTTTAAAAATTACATTGCAATTAATATTTCGTTTTACTGTTTGATATTTTTTTATAAATATTTTGAATTAATAAAAGCCTGATTTAATATCGCAAACAGACGTTTTATTGATACACTCCTAAAAGTATTTATTTATAGATACACTTTTCTTTTCAGTTGTACCTTCTATTGTCTAACGTAGATCTAAAAGATGGGTACCATAGCGGGACTTTTTGATAGGTATTTTAAGAGGGTGCCATACCGGGACCATACCATAGCGGGACTAACCCGGACAGTCAATATTTAGTACGGTATTTATAAAATCTCTAGACTCCAAAGTTTAGAGTCTCGTGACGTCTCGCTCGCTCGTTTTATGACTGTACCTATCTTGTTATAGAATCATCATCTGTCCAGCCTTTACCCAAATATGTTGGGGTCGGCTTCCAGTCTAACCGCATGCAGCTGAATACCAGTATTTTACATGGAGCGACTGCCTATCTGACCTCCACAACTCAGTTGCTGGGTAATACGATACCCTAGGTAAGACTTGTCAGACTTTCGGGCTTCTGATGACCCGTCACGACTGCCAAAGATTGACGAATGGCACACATGGGACCAACAGTTTAACGTGCTTTCCGAGGCACGCAGGGGTTTTCATATTTACTCAGTCATATTTATGATGCTCACCATCCACGGAGTAACCGCGGCAAGCATAGCTTAACCTGATCGATTGACCCGTGCGGCTGTTATCACTTAGTACCTTATCTTGTTATAGAAATATTAAGAAAATCAAAAGCATCTCACCATAAATCCTCGCATAATTAATAACTTTAGCGTGATCCCTGGACACGGCGGCCGCGGTCGCAGTGAGTGAATGCAGGTCAGTCTTGCGACTCTTGTCTCCTGCCAACACTGCCCAGCCGAAGGCACTGCCGCCGCAAAGCCCGAGGGTACTGTCACCTAATAATGCTGCTATCCATAGCTCCTGTTGTAAGATAGTAATGGCGTTTATATGATATAGAGTTTTTACTGGACTTCAAAAAAAAAAGAGGAGGTTATTTGGCGAGTATCTTTTATTTTTCATGTATGTACAGACGCCAGCAGGTCAAGCTAACCGAAACTGTCAAATTTTCCCAATCAACCTTAAACCTTAATACTTTTGCGATAAAGTTGAAAATCGATTACAGAAAGACAGATTGTAGTAGCTTGATGTACTGGCGTCACAGACCATATAATTATCCTAAAGACGTCGCATAGTCGAGCGAACCCCTCTGCCTCTCATACGGTGAATTCACTCTATATTTGAGCCACGCCCCCGTTGCTAACTTCAGTCTGAGCACGGCACTTGTTACGCGCGGCCTTGGATGCACCAATCACAGCGCACTAGACGTCCCCCGCTTAGCAAGTTTGGCAGCTTTGTTTGTAAGTAAAAATTTGGCTAAGCGGGGTCTTTAGGTTATATGGTCTGTGGCTGGCGTCTGTGCACCGATTTATCTGTGATTACTGGGCCGATTTAAATGATTCGTGAAAAATAACTTACTTGTGAGTCGACGTCAGCGCCCACAAACTTATGTCCCGGCGGCGCCTGCACCATGGCACGCAGCTCGGAACCCACGCGCTCCTTGTGAGCGTTGCTAGCTGTCATCCATGTTGGTTCGCTGGCACTGACAACCAAATTCAAAGTTATTTTTTACTAGCGGACCCGGCGAACGTCGTACCGCCATATTTTTTTCTATTAATTTTCTTCTGCTCACAACCTTGTCCTGACAATAACAAACACAACAGGACAGTGGCAGGGACATCGACGCGCAAACTGTAACCATGAATTCAGCATATGAGTTTAGACCCCATAGCGTCGAAATTTTTCGTGGGTTATCGTAAAAAAAATCTTCTGTTTCATAGAAAAGTGCAATACCTACGCGGTCAAAACGTATGGCACAGCAATATATTTTTTTTAATAACCGACGAAAAATTTCGACGCCATGGGGTCTAAACTCATGTGCTGAATTCATGGTTACAGTTTGCGCGTCGATGTCCCTGCCACCCTGTATAGATTTTTCCGGGATAAAAAGTAGCCGGTTCACATACTACGTTTAGGCACAAGATCATGTCGATACGTTACCCCGTTGCTGTTTGAAAGCAGGACAATCACACTTCCGCGCTTTTTTTTTTATTAGCCGTTAATGTCCCCACTGCTGGGCAAAGGCCTCCCTACTCTCTTTTCACCTCCCTCTGTCTAGAGCTGCCAAGGACCAGTCTGAAACTTTCGCACTTTCCCGCTTATACTAGTTTTATTCTCGAAAATAAAGAATCCGCCCAAAATTCTCCTGGTTTTTCAACCGACGAAAAAAAACGGAGGAGGTTCTCAATTCGACACGTATATATATATTTTTTTTTATGTATGACCAAGCATAACTTTTTAGAGAATAGTCCGATTTTGATAATTATTTTTTTATTGGAAAGGGTATACCCCCCAAAGTTGGTCCCATACAAATTTGAAAAGAAAATCCAACCCTAAGGGTGGGAAAATAGGGGTGATTTATTGTTCACTCACAGATTTTAATGCTGAGTGGTGTATTATTACTCTATTCGGTGCCACATATGCCTCCTGCCCTTTGGCAAACAATTAGTAGATTAGGTATAGCCACAAAAAACTATAAAATAAAAACTTTTTAACAAAAAATTTTACCGCCGAAAAAACTGAAAAGCAAAAAATAATAAACCTTTTTTATTTAACCTTAATAAGGTAAGTTCTTAAACTGATGTAATTATACCTAAATAATTTTGAGTCGGCGCCGTTTAAATTTAAGGCAATTTAGTGATCTTTGTTTATTGTTTGGCGCCGACTCAAAATTACTTAGGTATACTTACATTAGTTTAAGAACTTGCCTTATTAAAGTTAAATAAAAAAGGTTTATTACTTTTTGCTTTTCAGTTTTTTTGGCGGTTCAATATTTTGTTAAAAAGTTTATTACTCACTAGCAGCGCCCCGTGGTTTCACCCGCAAGTTTCGATCCCGTGGGTATATCGGGATAAAAGGTATCCTCTGTGTTAATTCAGGGTGTCAGCTACGTCCATACCAAATTTCATCAAAATTGGTAAAGCCGTTTGAGCTTGAAGAAGTAACAAGCACACACACATACTCGTATGAATACTCAAATGTTTTATTTTATCAGAGGCTGATTTTTCCATCGCCAGATAACTTTACTTTCCACGATACCGGAGTAATTACTAGTGTGGGGCAAAGTTAGTCAAAAAAAAAAAAACTTTTGTTCGAGGAATAAAATTGACGTTTGACAGTTTTTGCATGAAATTACTGTCAAAATTTCAAAATGATTCGTCGAATAAAATTATCAGATGATTGAAAAATCAGCCCTTAGTGTGACGACAAAACATAAAAAATAAAACTGTGAATAATAAATTTAAACCGGCCCATTTTCAATTTCTTGCCCACATTTGAATTTAGCGTCGTGACACTCACCGCCTCGTCAGCGTCCCGCAGACCACCACCTGCGGTATGATAGCGCCATACTTCTTCAACCCACCGCGCAGTGCCGGCGGCAGGAGTTCGTCCGGCAACCAAACCACTTGCTGGCTCAGTATGCGCTCCCTATTGTTACGCCAGTACGACATCATGCGACCGAATGTTAGCACCTATGCAAGAACGAAAGAGGTCAAAGGTAAAAATGGGTAATCGCCCTGATTCCCTTGTTCACAAACTAAACTAAATTTAAGTTCTGTGCATATTTTTCTTTCTATTACATTAAGAAAAGGACAGAAGATAAAATATTAGTTTACTCCTGTCAAATTAAGAAACTCCATACATATTAGACGTGATTAAAAACATGGTTGCTAAAAATACGTCAATTTACGTCAGGCGCTGACTAGTTTGACAGGACTAAACTAATATTTATCTTCTGTCCTTTTCTAAATTAAATAGAAAGAAAAAGATTCATTGAACTTAAATTTAGTTTAGTTTGTGAACAAGGGAATCGGCGCCAGTGTCTGTTCAAATTATTGTTTCCGAATGACGTTATTTCTATTTTTTTTTAATATACAATAACACGTGAGACAATTATATTGATTTTAAAATGTCATTAAAATATTGAAATGGTAGGGTAGCGGAAACCAAACTTTATGTGTGGGCATTAAAATTATTATTCCTTAGTTCTTACCTTTTCAGCTTCATTCCCTTGAGCGGAGAGCACGTTTTGACTGAACATCTCTAAGAAGTCCTTCGCTAACGGATTGCCCACTTTGTATTTCGGCCCGTCCTTGTGTGGCAATCGAAGGAAATGACAACACCCTGAAAATATTAATGACTGTGGTTACAATAAGTTAGTTTCCTAAAAAAATCTAATTAGTCCTACAGTTAGATTATCAAAAAATATTGGACCCGTATTTTTTCTTTTGTCAATTATATAAAGTTAAAGTTCCGCGTGACGTCACGCCTTGCTACACTTTTTAGCATGGCGTGACGTGACGACCCCCTCCCTCACTCCCAAATATTGACGCGCTTTATCTTTGTAATTTTTTGTTTGATTGACAAAAGAAAAAATACGTGTCCATTATTTTTCGATAATCTAACTGACGGACTAAATATAATAATTATTTTTTTACCCAGGAAACTATTTTGTATCACTATAAATTATGATTTCATCATTTCTTTTTTTTATACTTCTGCTTTTAGATGCCGTACGCTACCCACCAAGTCTGTGAGTTTCGCTAAGTAATTTTAAAAGGCCGAGAACAGTATAATTACAGCAGTGGTAGCCTAGTGGTAACGGCCGCGAACTACGAGTTTTAGGTCGGTTCGAACCCAGTCAGGCGCTTTACTTTGTGTAAATTATTTCATCACCTCTGCTCTCAAAATGATGAAGGACAAAATCCTGAGGAAACCGGCAATGTCCTAGAACCAAAAATTCGTAGACATGTGACATCTACCAACCCGCACTGGGCCCGAGTGGTGGATTACGGCCAACTCCCACTTACCGAGAGGAGGCCTGTGTCCCAGCTGTGGGCTGATGATGGACAGTATAATAATGTATATCAGTATAATTGTATATTATGTGTATCTTTAAGCCGTTGGTCCCGGCTGTCATTCGTTACCGGTAGTCAGAAGCCCGAAAGTCTGATAACCAGTCTTACCAAGGGGTATCGTATTACCCAGTAACTGAGTTGTGGAGGTCAGATAGGCAGACGCTCAATGTAATATACTGGTATCCAGCTGCATCCGGTTAGACTGGAAGCCGACCTCAACATAGTTGGGAAAAGGCTAGGTAGATGACGATGATGAAGAATTATGTATATCTTGATGATGGGACAGAAAGTCTGTAATTACCTTGAACTTCTATCCCGCACCACACTCCTAGGCCATGGTACTGGTTAGCGGCTGCTTGCTCGTCTCTCTTCTTTCTAGCGTAGTATGCACGCTTGCCTAAATCTTCCTGTCAAACATATTTAACGTAATACAATTTCTGTGGAATATAATATAAGTATTAGCATTGCAATTCAACCTGGCAATGCTGCCAGTCTTCTGGGTACGTTTCCGGATGACAGCGATGTGGGCGACTATCGCGACGCCTTGTATTTATTTATATAGTTGGTTAATTAATCTTTTCATTTAGTGTACATATTTATTTATTTTATAATATTTAATATTATAATAATAAATTTAATATTAAGTTTAATATTTAATATTATTTTTTTAATATTTATTTACACACAAATGTACAGAGGCGGACTTAATGCCATAGGCATTTTCTACCAGTCAACCTTTGGGTGATGCAGAGACAAACAGTGGTCCTTGCTTGCTTGTCCTGGCTTGTCACCATATTGTGAAAAATTGAGGAATAAATATTTTTAAATATAAAGGGACGCAAAAACCTATTAAAACTATAAATAATATATATATATATATATATATATACCTAATCTGTATATATAAAAATGAATCCCTATTCCCCTTGGTCACGTCATAACTTGAGAACGACTTTACCGATTTCATCCATCTTTTTTTTTAAAGTTTTCTAATACTTTATAGCAGGTTCTTACAGAAAAAAAAAATGTAAGAAAGTTGCTTCACGCGGACGAAGTCGCGGGCAAAAGCTAGTTATATATAAATATAAGCTCAAATAAATATATATAAATACACGAATATACTGAAACCAAATAAGACAAACAATGAGAAAACATTACTGTTTTGATGGTACTGCCAGCTTTTTGCGAATGTGCTCGCGAACTTTAACTTTCGAGAAGAACCTGTTGGTAAATAGTTAGATAATAAAGAAGGCATAGGCAAAGGCAGGCAGGCAGGCATAGGGTATTTTTGTGGTGTACAATAAAGTATATGTCGTGGATAGATGGCACCACAGTACAGCGAACAGCGCCATCTAACAATTTGTTGGGTAAACGAATAATCATGTGACCGGAAACGCAAGCGAGCCCTACCGCTTGGACACGATCGTCGGTAGAGGGGATGCAACGAGGACTGCCGGAGAGACCGAGTGTTGCGACAGTCTACAGTGGACAGTCGAGCTCGGACAGTCTTGGCAAACGCTCAGTACCGTACGCACGTGTTTGTTTCCGACGCAAGTGTGCGTTTCGGTTGATAATTGCTAGTTTATTAAAGTTACTTTAAATTCAAATCATCTTTTCGTTCGAGTACCCACTACAGTGCCCACACATACGTAAACTATGTCGGATCATGAAGAAGACCCGATGTTTCGCATCTCGGCCACCCAGTGATGCGACATATATATAAATAAATAATAATAAATAAGGCAATGTCTGTGGCAATTTCACAAATGTTTACTAATAACCTTTCAGTAATTCAGGCTCCAAGACCCTTGAAGCACTCCACCAAAAGTTTTAAGTTTTTTTTTTTTTTCATACAGGAAATAGATCTCACCTCCACATTCTTAGGCAGCATATACACATCAGGTTGGAACTCAGTCTCCTTGCTGAATGTCAAAGGGCAGGTTTGCAGCAGTTCTTCTAAAGGTACCAGTGGTTCCTCTGCATCTTCACTGCGATGTCGGCTGTATGGGACGAGGAAGCCCCATCCTTCTGATTTGATGTAATGGAGGGGGTAACCTTCCCAGGACAAGCGAAGGAGTTTTGGTGTTATCTAGAATGGTGATTTAGTTATATAAGGTTAACGGTTAGGATAACGCAAGCCTGAAACTAGTTTTTCTCTGTGGGCCGATTTTTCAGATAATTTTTGTCTGAGGATTAAAAATTGCGGTTTGGCAGCTTTTGTATCCTACTAATATTATAAACGAGAAAGTTGGTATGACAAAACATTGACACATGACAACGAACAGTTAATATTGCGGAAAATATTTACTTGCATACTAGTCGTAACATGATTGGCCCCGGGCGTCCAGTCCGGGTCTTTCCCGGGTTTAGTACACAACTTCCTGTACCACGCTGGGTATCCGGCCAAATACGGCCTTTTGACCGGTAACAGTTCACCTAACTCAAACAGATGTTCGAACTCCTTGCTTAATTCTTCAACAGCTTTTATATTTTTTTCAGTATTCCTATTTCTATCCTCGAAACATCGTATGTAGTCTTCGTTTACAACTTCGAACGTTTTCAAATCGGGCTTTACTTTTTCATTGGTTGCTTGGTCATGTGTAGCCGAAATTCTGGTTTCAAAATCACTGGCCGTTTCAACCTCCTTTTCATTCTCTGAAACTTTTTTCTTTTTCTTGATTTGTTTTTTTAATTTTAAAGTCTGTACTGACCAGTCTTGGTCCCACATCCACAAGTCTTTTTTGTAAGAGTTATCAGCCATCATCCTGCAAGCCTCATCGGCTTTAAGAGATAGTAACTGGCGAGATTCTAATTTCAGGTCTTCGAATACTGTTTCTGCTGAGTCTAAGTATTGCAGCCAGTTAGAGTTGACTGGTAAGTACGCTGATCCTGTTAAGCGAAAGAAGGTTTTATTTTATTAGAATTTAAGATTCAAAGTCGCATTCAAAGAAATTTATTGAGTTTTTTTGGCTGAAATTCTTAGCAGCCTAGAAGCCTAGGGTCAGAAAGTATGCAGTCTAACACACCCGTGCCTCGAACAGCACGTAAAGAAGTCAGTCTTGCGCCTTTATTTCTTGTGTTTACGCTCACACTTGTGCAGTATAGTACTCTCCAAGGTACTTTGAGTCTCCATTGGAATTGGTCTGTGTAACTATTGTTCGGTCGGGAGGATACGTTCCCTTCTCTGACCAACCTCCCATAAACGCTTAAAAGTCATCAAGCTTAAGCAAAGGTACGTAATTGCAGCGCTAATTATGTGAGAGGCAGGAAGTCTAGGGGGGCAGTGCCCCCCCGCCCCGCCCCCCTTCGTCACATCCGTGCTAGCTGTCTTAACAGATGAACGTCTCACCCAACTCCAACATGCCTGCCAGGGTGACAGGGTGTGGGAACCTCTGTAAGAATAGTGGCAACAGTTCCTTCAACACGTCGTGTGTCGCAATGACGTCATTGGCGCAGTAGTGCATCAACGCCTGGAAGTGGTCATGGACATCCTGCATCGTTCCTTCCACGAATATATCTCTGGTTTGCTTGTCTATGGTTGTGCCGCAGTATAATTTGTGGACCTGTATAGTATATTGATATTAGAAGATAAGCTATAGTAATATTATAAATGCAAAAGTAACTGGTGTGTCTGATACCATTTAACAAAACGGCTGAACGGATTTGGATGAAATTTGGCACAAGCCTATAATGTTCCCACTGCTGGGACACAGGCCTCCTCTCAGTAAGAGGGAGTGGACCGTAATCCACAGTTGTAGGTCCTAGGTTCGAACCCTGACAGGCGCTTTGCTTTGAGTAAATTGTTTCATCACCCATGCTCTCAAAACGGTGAAGGAAAACATCGTGAGGAAACCGGTATGTCCTAGAACCCAAAATTCAAAGACATGTGAGATCCCGCACTGGGCTCGCGTGGCGGTTTACGGCCCAATCCCTCTCACCGAGAGGAGGCCTGTGTCCCAGCAGTGGGAACATTATAGGCTGATTTTGCTAAAACTTAGTCAGTTTTTGTAACAAGAACTTAATTGGAATAGAGTTAAAAAAATACCTCTGTGTATCCTTCCGGAGAAAAACCGGTGGGACTTTATGTTGTTACAATAACTGAGGTGCGATCCGTGTTATTAAGAACGAAGTATTTACTTCGTAGAACGATCGCATGTTACTATGTTCTATGTTACGGGTTTGGTTTCCGCACTTAGTCCTTCAGATGGACCATTGTGCGTGGGCCATGGCGGCCGTCGGTGGTTATTCCAACCAGCCCACCTCCCTCCAGAAGCTTATTAGGTCTCCTGGTCTGTCGAGAACATCTGTGTAGGATCTGGGTGTTCCGAGGGTTACTGATCTAATCTGGGCGATGCCTGTGCACTCAAAGAGCACATGCACGACGGTCTCATCAGCCTCCATGCAGGCTCTGCACAGGGGGCTGTCCGTTATGCCAATCGTATGGAAGTGTTTGTGAACGATCGCATTCTAATCGCAGTTTCAATTTATCAAAAATTCCTCTAATTTACCTTCTTTTTTGACAAGATTTGGACAAGGATTGTCGCTGAGATGAGATTGCGACTAGATTTTGAAAGTTTTTAATTACAAAATTGGCTTTCCGACTTCGCTAGAGAAATTACCTCACTAAGGTTGTTAAGCGAGCTGATCTCAATCCAGTCATCATCTGAGGGATGAGGCTCCTTGTTCTTGGCCTTCAGAACTGTCCGCTGGTAGCTGGTGACGCCGCTCACACACGTATGCATCGACATCGTGTCCATGAAACGTACACCTGTCAATAAAAAGTAATGATAAAAACAGAGACTTGAATCCTGAGTCACCATTTGCCTAGCGTTCCCTAACGCTATTGTGTTGCGTAGGATTGTTGTGTAGGATGTTGGAGTAGGATTGAATTAAATTGATAGAACTATGTACAGCTGTCCAAGGGAGAGTATGCGCTTCGGGAATCATCGTCTGTATTCGGACGTACGAACGCGCGATGATGGGATTTTATATAGAGCTGTTATAACTAAGTAATTACTTGTCTATTTTTTATTACCATGTTTACAAAATTATAGATTAACAACTATATTCTATTCCAACAAACTTTTTAAAACTATTTTAGTGAAAAATGACAATCTGAGACCGGAGTAGGTAACCCGACAGAGCAAACTTCGCGCAATGACAGGTTCTACTCTCTCTCCTCCTACGAAGCGCGGTAGTACAGACGCCAGCAGATCAAGCTACTACAATCTGTCAAATTTCTTTAATAGATTTTCAACTTTATCCCGAAAGCTTTAATCAGCTGTTCCCTACACTTGTGTTCGCATAACTCGTCAAAATATAGGGAGCAACTGATTTTTTTTTTCGCGATTTCAGGTTTAGTCCTATAGTAAAAGTTGTTCATAATGATGAGTACAATGACCTCTTAAGAGGTTGTTGGTGTTTTACAAATAACCCTGTATAAGAAGAAGGATTGACCTGTCCTATCCAACCAGTACTGTTCTTTAATCTTAGCCCTGTCAAAGGACACGTTGTGACCGACCACGATCCTGTGCCTGCTTAGGTCTCCGAAAGGTTTGCTGCCATCGGTCTCCAAAGGTATCAGATCATCGTAGTTTATATTGTCAAATACTTTGTGAGGATCGCCATTTGCAAGTGGCTTACTTATCCAGCCGTACCTGTAAAGACAATTTAAGACTTAAGGTATTTTTTTGATGATAATTAGTCAATATGCCCAGATTCGCAACAGCGTATTTTTATCGCGGCGAATTTTTTTCTTGGACTGGATTTACAACGTTCTGCTTAGCACCGAGAGTTGAAAATCCAACAGTGTCCTCTTGGCGGGCTAGGACGCGCTCTGTTAGACGCCATCTCCACGAGCGAGGTAATTGCGGCGATACTCATGCGTGCCATCAAATTATCGTCGCGATGATATCGCCGTTTGGCGATAGATTCATAGAGTTTCTATCGACTTTGATGGCACGGCGAGACTATCGCTGCGATTCTTTCGCTCGTGGAGACGGGCGCCTTAGATTCTCAATGCTCGGCTAAATAACGAGAGTTCAAAATCCAGTGCGCGATAAATCGCCAATGCGATCCTAGGCTTAAACAACCAAAACAGAAATAAGTAAGCAATAGAAAAAAGCAGCATATCAAATTTTACGTTTTTGGCAATGTGCAGCTAGCTCAGTATCAGGGGTACGCTGATCAAATATGATTCCTGACAGTAACGAATACATATTTTCAGAATAACATATAACATAACATCACCCCTGTATCCCTGAAGGATCAGGCAGAGGTGTACAGATTGAACACCCACATTTCACCAGTGTCCCATGTAATAGCGGGCGAGCCTATTACCATCAACCGGGCACAAATCCAGATTCCGGGCTGCCACTGAGAAATTCCTGATGGAAAGACCCAATAACGCTTTGCCCAACCTGGGAATCGAACCCAGGACCTCATGCTCAGCAGTAGCGCTTCCGACCACTAGACCGAGGCAGTCTAAATATTAGCCTTTGAAAAGAGGAATGCGCTACAGAATTTTTTTCTATAAGTAGTGATTATGTGTCAGTCTTGAAGGTATGTATTTGTGGGTAAGTTTGGAGTAGATTATTGTTATATTATGAGGCGCCATGTTCATGAGAGAGAGAATCTCAGCAAAGTCAAAATCAAATCATTTATCAGCCATCAAATTCAATATAAACTCTATGAATCAATCTACACACGGCGATACCATAGCGACTATAATTTGATGGCACCGCATGACTATCGCCGTGATTTTCTCGCCCGTGGAGAAGGCACCTAAAGGATTTGTCTTGGGAAAAATCACTATTATAGCATAATCCCCTTAGCAAGGGGTGCATTAAAATAGCCTTAATGGAAGCATACAAACTGCTTGTGCTTTTTCTTTCATATTTAAATGTATCTACATTTGACAGTCAGCGCTACTGCCAATTTGCTGACTGGCCAATATTTTTATTATTATTTTAATAAAACAAACACCAAGTACTTGTAGTACTTATTTTCATTTGTACTATAGCCAAAACCTATATCTGACCATTTTGAAATCAAAATCCCTTGCACATGATGACCACAATTGCATCCATAAGTAAAATAAAAGAGGATCCTTTTTCGGTTGAATAAAAATATGTACAGCCGGCAGGAATAGTCCTTATGGTGGTCAAATATAGATTTTGGAAATAGGACATTCATTTCTATTTGTGTTTACTTATACAGTAAAATCCAACTTTTACTTTTACAGAACACTCACCATGCGTCTGTGGACACTGCACAAGCCAATGTGGGCCTCTTGCCAGCAGACATAAGAACTTCCACGTCAAAGATCAAGGCATCATCAGGAGGACATGGCACTCGCTCTTGTGTGTCATCTGAGTACTTTGTCCAGCCTGGATCCTTGGACCATTCCTATGAAATGAACTAACAAGTTTCATTTTTCAGTGATATTTATACTGCCTGTCTTTGAATTCATTAGCATCCCTTCAAGTGTGATATGAATATACATTTTTATTGCTCTTTTGTATGAAACATTGTCTGTTTTTTATAAATATTTAAGAGTTTGTGCCAAGTAAAGCAATAGTAAAAGTTATACAAAATTAAAACTTCTAAGCCCTGGAAAACTGTTAAAAAAAAACCCATTTGTTATTGCACAGCGGCTCGCCTCATATTCTGAGTTGCCATAAATTTTGAATCAAGCGGTACCTGTGGCATTAGTGGTAACTCACAGCTAGCTAGCCTCTTCAGTAAATCTCTGTAGGGTGCACTTTGTTTCTCTCCAATATTATAAAAATGTTCCAAAACATCATTGCCTTCTAATTTGGGTAGTTTTAACTCAACGTCTGGCAGGTGGCTGCATTTCTTATAGTCTATGCCGTGCTTTATGAGATTGTCTTGACAACTGGAATGTTAAGGAATTGTTTTAGCAAAATAATCAGTGAAAGCAGCGTGGTGTTGTATACACACAATAGGTGTCGCGTCTTCGCTTATACTTGCTTGTTAAATTAAAGTTTGTCAAAGCCAACCATAACAATTATGTTTACCTTTTTATAACCTGTGTATCTACGCTCTGACTAGGCTTTTTGAACAGCTGCTCGTAAATGTTTTTTGAAATCATTTGTATATTGACCTCATTGACTCTGAATTCCTTAGATTTATTAGTAATATTATTTTCTTCTGTAATTTTTTCTTTTTTGAGGTTATCGTCGTTATTTTCAGCATTCTTCTTGATTATTACTACTTCACTGGAAGGCAGTATGTCACCATAAAATCTATAACTGCCGTTTCGTAATTTACTTAAGTTTTTACGAATGATTTGATTAGTGCTTCTCATTTTATTTCATAAATGAAATAAAAAAACAAACATTCGCGGGTTATCTATTACTGCCGGTGTTGACATTAGTTTATTTACTAGTAGTTCAGTTCAAAAACTCACTCAAACGTTGCGTCGCGTCGTATCGTTCGGAAATAAGATAAAGTCTACATAGGTGTCAACTGTGACTATGAATACTTGAATAGTATGAAACTATGAATCATTGTAAGTTGTACCATTACTGACATAGACTAATTTAATATAAATTGATTACTGACAAGATTGCGGACATGATTAGAACATTGAACATGATTCAATCGTAAATACTGATTACTTACTAATATTATTGGGGGTGAAGGATGGGGTGAGTGAAGAGTGGGCGTTTTGATAGGAAATGTCGACCTCATCTAGCTTATTATTCTTTCTGTTTTGGGGGACTGTCTTATGTAATGTTGGTGTTCAAAAAGTGCTGGTTCTCAGCCTAGTTTGAATTACTTTGAATAAATGACTTGATTTTATTTATGATGATGTGCGATTCGAGCTATTATAGTAGGTACTATTAATTAAAATAATAGTGTAGGTATGTCTGTTTACAATATTTTTTGTAGATCCACTACTTTACAAAAGTAGAATGTAAGGATAGGTAGGTGGCTGAAGTTTCTGCCTACCCCCATGGGCGCAAGTTTTTTTACTACTTCAAGTTCTCGAGCGACACGCGGCAACGGCAGTCAATAAATATATACAGCCACATAAATATTGGCTCAGGTTCATGGAAATGATTAAATTGAAGTGAAATGAAATTGTTTATTCCTTAAATAGGATATGGGCATCACTTTTACACGCCATTATTAAAAAAAAAAAATAAGCTAGATGAGGTCGGTATTTCCTATCTGAGTACTCTGAGAAGAAAGGTTGAAACCAACTCAGAGGTCACAGTCTCTTTTAAAATCCAGACATAATCTTGGTCAGATCATGTGATGACTGAAATGGTCTTTTGTAGCTCAACTCAAAACTTGAGGAGCTTAAAAAAAAAGTATGGGAAATAACATTTACTTTGAAGAATATTAATTTATTGTAGTCAAAACAAATACATAATACTACATAATTACTTTTTAATACCTATGATTATTAATAATGCAAAATAGACAACTTGTAAATAACATAATATGGTGCTCCTTAAATCTATGGAATGTGTGTAAATTATTAGTTAGTTCTTAGTTGGTAATCTCCATTCTGTGTGATATACCGCACCCAAGGCAACGCTTGATATCCACTCTTTTCAATAATCTTCAAGTATCTCACTTGAATACCAGAAGTGGTAAAGTATGGGATTTCAAATTTGACTTGAATTGGTGGTTTTCCATCAATTTCTTCACACTCGACAGATGGCAAACCAAAGTGAGCTCTCATCAAGTACTCTTTGCCTCCAGGGAAGGACTTAATAGACCAGGTGATGGCATTCTGTTCAGGAGTGTACTTCACACTGCCAATTGTAGTCTTGAACTTTGGAGAGTCAGCATCAGCTGGGACAGGAATAATAATCTCAACATTGTTAGCAGTGGAGCGCCTCTTGAACTGTGACTTGGCCTTGATCATGTACTCAACTCGAGAGTGGGCATGGCGCTCAATGACTGACTCAATCCAAATCAAAGGTTTGACATGAGTGTTCAATCTGTATGACATCAATTCAAACTCTCCATCAGGAGGAATAAAGGAAATTGTCCTGTCATTTTCAAAACGAGACAATCTGACACACTGATGGAATTTCACATCTTCAAGCTCAACGGACTTTGATTTTCCCCTGCCGGTGCTTTCAAATAGAACCTTATCATTTAGCCCAAGACGCAATTCAGGCATGCCAGACAAGTAGACCCTCATTTTGATTGCTCCTACGATCTCACTTCTCAATACATTGCCATTACAATTAGCCAAAAGGTTTACAGACTCAATGACATCTAAGAAAACTTCGTTCTTCCTATATTTAATGCCTTCAGACCTCCATGACACTGCATTTGTCACTGCCATTGGTATACGTGGCTGCATCTCTAGTTTATGGCCTTCCTGAGTTATGTACTCTTGTAGTATCTTGCTGTCTGTTGTTTGTGGATACCCAAAGTCAATCAGTTCATCCAACAGCTCATAAATGACTACGAAGTTGTCCCGAATACTCTCTTCCTCCAGTTCTTTGAAGTATTCAGTCATGACTTCAACAATTTTGTACAGGAACACAAAAATAAGTGCTATGTTAGCATTTTTCTTTGTAGTAGACACTATATACAAGTTGTTGGTCTTGATGTAAGCGAAGGTACATTCGCTAGTCTGCAAAAGTGGAGTAAGCATACCTTCTTCCTCTTTCTCCATGAGCAATGGCATGAATTTGTCTATGATGCCTAGGTCGACATCACCGCGGTAATTCCTCGAAATGAGGACTTTACCTTTCACATCCAAGATGTATATTGCGGAAGAAGACATTTTGTGGCTGAAACAAGACAATTATCAAGTTACTTGTAGCCAAATAGAAGTTGCACTAAACCAGTTTTATTTGTCACGAAAACTTATGAAATAAACTTTTCTTTACTAATATTTATAATGAATATGTAAAAATAGATTATATTAAAGTGATATATACGATTACTTACGCGAATTTCACAACTTTTAGAGTAAAATATCTACATTATCTCCCGCAAACATACGTGTGAAATAATCTTTTGCGAAACACGTTGAATATATTTAGCATCAAACTGACAGCAGAACAACAGTGCTGTGAGTAAACGAGATAACTATATATTTTCATGCTTCAAATGTTTTGAATGTTTATGAGCAGTATTGCCAGTTGCTAGCAATAAAACAGATTGCTTGGTGATTTGTATTCATCACTAAAAAGGGTCGGCTGGCTGTCCATAAAAAAAGCTGAAACGGTTTTTATACGTCTGGGGGCTTTTAGTGTCCCAAAAACTAGCCCGAACGTGATAATAGACCAGATTTTGACAGGTTTTTGACATACAGGCAGCGCCGCCATCGAGGATTTGACTGACGCCTAGCATACTATTCACAACCATTCGGCAGGCTCTCGTAATATTACCTGATTTGCCTCGCCCCAGCAAACAGCAGCCGGAAAAATAGCGGTCGCCAAAGCGTTTACAGGACTCCTACGATAACACTGATTGATGTTCGATACGGTATGAGAGTGTTGTAGAGTGAGTGGTTGTGAATGCAGGACTACGCAAGAATAGGGTCTCATTAACTGGCAACACTTTTGAATGCTTCAGTTATTTTAGATTACTCTGTGGCTTCAGTCTTGACAAAGAAAAAAATGACGGCTGGCAGATCACAGACGAGGTACATTTTTTGGCTGACGTTCGTCTGTTCCGTTGACGCTTGGGCGCTTCGTTTCGTGTTTCGCCTTTGGTTCGACTGACTAGCGACGGACGTCAAGTTTATTTGTTGAGTTTGTTCGCGTTACCATGGAATAAATAAAATAAAAAAATGCTCAATTTAAAATAAGCACTTGTGTGTACAGCTTTTATGAAATTTGTTGATCATTTTGTTTTACTAAAATAATTATACTTAGTGTTGTTGGTTTAATAAATTGTGCTCAATGTTGATCAATAATATGAATCCCGTTTCCCTAACACAAAGAAATCCGCTAGTTTATTTGGATATTTCGATTGATGGAGAACAAGGTATGTTTTTATCATGATCTGATCCTTACGATTCACACACTCGATTGTTGCTATGCACTATATTCTTGCAATTAATATAACAATCGTCTGTGTAGCGGAAGGCATCGCATTGCATCAATATAATTAGGTCCTGCGGCTGCGAAATCGGCAGGTGTCTTCATTGTCAATATATATTCTATCCACACTAACTGCTGGGTAGGTACAGAGTCATATACCGCCCTATAAGCCAACTTATTTGTTTTTGAGTTTTATACATAATACTAGCAGCGCCCCGCGTTTTCACCCGCACAAGGTTCGATCCCGTCGGAATATTGGGATAAAAAGTATCCTATATATTCATTGTGGTTATAAACTATCTGTGTGCCAAATTTCATCCACGCGCAAGCGTACACTGCACCATGGATACGGGATACGGGGTGGGTAGAGAGATATTTAATCCATTCAGTAGTTTTTGCGTGAAAGAGTAACAAACCTCCATCCATCCATCTATACAAACTTTCACGTTTATAATATTAGTAGGATTTTAAACTACATTAAGTGTATGATTGGTACCTACTCTATTTCATCCATCCAGCCCATGTACATTTGAACAATCTTGGACCAAACCCTGTTATGTCCTAATGGCCCAGCTACTAATATGATATCTTAAACCATTGAGTATTCTTGGTCAAAACAATATGAAAACAACTTGTTTAAAATATCTTCATCATTCAATTAAGTGTTCCAATAAAATTTTGAAAAAAAAAAATAGTTGTTTTCTCTACAAAAGAAATGCACTTAAAACTCCAAAATACCATGTAATTAACCTATTGAAGGATTCTGAATGAGACACAATAGAAGTTTTATTGTTATTACATCTGGGGGCGTTTAATGTCCTGCAGAGTGTTAAAATAAAATAAGTCATAATATACAAGCTGAAAACATTTGGTAGTTTGCTATGGAAAATAACATGTGGATCGTTTAGTAAATCCATAAAAATTATTTAAATAATAACATAACTATAATAACTCCTTACATAATATAAATAGTATGTAAATAATTGCATGCAGATAAATGCATTGACCTTGTGAGTGCAAGTTACATAGAAACAGTAAATGGAATGGGTTAACCAACATGTATTCCTGTTATGATTTTAAAACACTTTATTTATATATTTGTTTGTCTTTAATTCCGGTACATTATCCACAATTTTGTTAGTATTACTTAAACTATGTAAGTGTAATTAAATAAACTGTAGCGGTATCTACAACGCCACATGCGAACAACGCGTCATACTGACGTCAAGCAAATTCTGCATCTCGCAAGCAGAGTTTACTGCGCAAACAACAAATATAAAAAACAAACAACAATATACAAACTTCCCAACATCACTTGTTGGGCAATTGCCCGCCAGACACAACACCTGTCTGGTCGGAGGATCCTCCCTTTTCTATAGAGGTTGAGTGAACTTTACACCCTGTTCCTCATACCTCTATAAAACAAATTAGAAACAATAATGTGGGAAGACGGAAGGGAGGCCTTTGCCCTGCAGAGGGGCAACACAGGCTTATAATAATATAAACCTATAATGCCATCTTCTGGAGGCACGGAGGTCTCATCAGGTGGCCTTCAGTCTTTATGTATTTAGAAATCTTAACAGGAAGGTTTTTTTTTTAAGGTTCCCCCACTAGGTATTTCTCCTGTATCGTGGGTGTGTTTACAAACATTTAAACTCACATACACAAACTGCCAGACCCGGAACAAGTACTTGTAGGCCATTCAAATATTTGTTCCCGCAGAAGCCAATCGCTTAACCACTGCGCCAACCGTGCCGTCAAATATATGAACATCCAACATACTTGAGTAGATGTATTTACGGGTTGTGTATTTAAAAAAATGCAATTACTTAACCAATTGAATGCCATAATTACAGAAACAATTAAAAAGCCATAAGAAAAGAAGAGGGTTAAATGAACAGACATTAGTTATTTAAATTGTGTTTTTTTACAAGTATTCAGAGTCCTCACTCCTCAGTATATTTATTCAGTATTTAACAGGTAACTAACCTAAATAACACTGCAAGAGCTTAATAGGTATATTCTTGAACAAAGCAATTGAATATTAATAGAATTAAAAACTGACATCATTCCAGAATACAGGATTTTAGATTTTCAAACTCACCTCCAATGACACGCACAGAAACCTTTGTCTCATGCATATAAAATTCCATTCCATTGCAAAGGAAGTAATAAATAAATAGAGGCATCTGAAAATAAATGCATTTTTTTTAAATAAAAATTTGATACAAATGTTCTACTTTGTTTTTTTATACACCTGTGGTAAGGCATTTTTGGTTTAATGATGTTACATAATTTTAGTAACTGTTTATCAGTTAAATTTGACACTAAACAACTGTTGGACACAATTTGTATGCATGAATTTTTGTTAGACTGACATTATTGTCATTTAAACAATAGTCAAATGGCAAATACGGAACCAATATGATTTCATCATGTCTGTCAGTCCGCCTGTTATTCAGGTTGTCTGTCGACTCTGTTTGGATATTACACAGCCGTTTAACTCTGAAGGCCATTAATGAAAATTGAAAAGGTGTATTTTGTGCACTGGTAATCAATGGTGTAGTGAAACTAAAAATCATGAGGGATTAATACAATAATAAACTTTAATGAAATTACGCTAAATCAAAGTGGCTTTGCTATAAGTCAATAGTTTTTAGAAGTATGCAATATTTTGGTTTTTAACCGCAGGAATAACACATAGTTTTTCGAGAAATACAATGTAATACAATCTTATTTTTGCGGCCTTTAAAACCAATATGGTACATGCGTAAATATGCCCCACACTAGGAATTGCTCCTGTATCGTGTGTGCATTCATTCATCATTTCATTTTTGTAGGACATAAAAAAAACTGTCAGCGTTTTTGTAAAATCATCCCCCAAAGGGGTGAAATAGGGGATGAATTTCAAATACACATGATTGTTGAAATTTTTGTGTACCTCTTTTTAGAGATTAAGAGATTTAAGGAGTAGGAAATGTAGTCTGTCATCATTCTCCTGCCCTTATCCCAATTTATTTAGGGTCGGCGCAACATGTCTTTTTCTTCCATACTCCTCTATTAGCCGCCATCTCGACAGTCACACCCTTTCTAACCATATCATATACTCTTATAGCCATCGACATTCATACTCGAAACTTTCCTCACATTTTCCTCATTCCTCCGTAACACACATATAGTCGGAGTCTGTATCTTGTGTTAATATTTATTTCGTTAAAATCGGTCCACCCGCTTATAGGGTATTACAATTTTTTGTTCAGTTGTAGGTTAGTCCCTATTAATGGCGCTAGAGTATTTCAAATTAATGGTGATAATATTAAAATGAATTTGCTTTATTTCATTTAAATACTTGTTAATAAATTACATTTTTGAATATTTTTATATAAAAAACAGTTAAAAAAATAAAAAGTAGTAGCCTACCGGTATCAGTAACGGCGTCCAAGCTACAGGACTCAACAGGGTCAGGGCTAAAGAAAGAGGAACCACCTCATAATGCGAGCCGTGTCCAGCTGCCCAACGAAAGCATCCGCAGGTGTTGGTCAGGGCTCTTGTCTATTAAGCCATTGGCTGTCACGACTATCGGCACGCTGAATCCATATCCCACATGTTGACAACCTCGCGAGCCAAGTCAAGATACTTGATTTGTCTATCTTTCGCGGCTTTCACGAGGTTCCCGTCATGCGTCACCGTTATGTCAACAATCATTGCGCGCCGCTCTATTCGATACACCACCAAATGAATTATTATTATTTCTAAGTTAGATATTCAGAATATTTAAAAAATCTGCATTTGATAGCCCAATTTTTGAGACAGATTATATGCTATTACCATCACGCTATAACCCTGGGTGCCGAGCTAAAAGAAAAAAAGTCAGAAAGAAAGCTAAGCGATAACAAAGTAACAGCGCATAATCAGCCTATAAGGTTTAATCCACCACGCGGGCCCAGTGCGGGTTGGTGGGTGGACATGTCTTCCAATTGTTTGGTTTTAGGACATGCCGGTTTCCTGTTCATGTTTTCCTTCACCGTTTTGAGAGCAGTGGTGATGAAATATAACACAAAGTAAAGTGCCTGACTGGGCTGAACCCACGACGTACAACTCGTGAGTCGGGCCGTTACCACTGGGCCACTTGTTCACAGTAACCGCTGACTAAACTAATATTTATCTTCTGTCCTTTTCTTAATTAAATAGAAAGAAAAAGATGCACTGAACTTAAATTTAGTTTAGTTTGTGAACAAGGGAATCGGCGCTAATGTCTTTTGAACCATTCCTTAAGAAGAGTATTCATCTTGAATGACTGTTACCGACCGTACCTCACCGGGACGCCACGGAGGCGTATACAATTACCGTGCACGTCGCGCTGTTAACTAAATGTACACAGCTCTAAGGTGGGAACCCCACCTGTGGGATAATTGCATAACACACTCATCATCATCATCATCAGTATATGTACACTATCAGTAGCAATGGTTTTCATGTTGACAGTTTAACAACATTCATTGCGTTGTTTACTTTGTTGAACAGACAAATTTTTCTAAGATATAAAGCAATGAATTAGCAATATATTTCAAAATGATTGAGATTGGTAATGTGTTACGGAATTAGGGTTCTGGCGTCGCTTGGTCATGCAGCCAACCGTATATTTTGTTGGCAGCGAGACCTGGTTCCGCCGCCTTGGCGTCCCGGTGAGGTTACTGCCCGAAGGTTCATATGAACATTTTACTGCGTTAAATTCCTATAGTAGACTGAATGGCAACAATGGAACACCCCTAGGGTTGGCCAGATTTGTACCTATAACACACCATTATTTCGCTACCTATGTTTTAATGCATGGAGCCTATCCTGACCGGACAGGTTTTCTCAATCTGTGTGGTTCTTTCCTCAAAAGACCTTCTCAGACATCAACCCACATGGTCTTCATATGATCGACCAAGATTATGTCTCTCTGAGTTTGTTTCGGCCTTTCTTCTCAGACTAGTCAGATACGAAATCCGACCTCATCTAGTTTTTAAAAATATGATTGACGTGTAAAAGTGTTTGTACAAATCTACTTACAAAATTTAATCATTTATCATCTTTAACCGGTCACAAATCCAAACTCCGGGCTGCTACTGAGAAATTCCGGGTAGTAATTGGGTTTTCAATAACACTGCCCAACCCGGAAAACGAACCCAGGACCTCATGCTCAGCAGAAGCCACTGGATCACTGGACAAACGAGGCAGTTGGCATAGGTCATTCATAATAATCGCACCCCAGAATCACCATTCCTAGATAAATACAAGGCTCCTTTCGACGTGCCAGTCTACATGGACGTGTGATTTATTAGGTTGACTGCAAACCATAAAACAAAAGCTAATTTTGAAAGTGATAAAGAAAAAGGTCAAATGTAGAATAAAATATTGAACAAATTCGCAACTACGCAGGTGTGAATGCAGGATTGATTTATTCACCTACGGGCTATTCAGTGACTCAAGGTCGGATTGCAAGCGTCATGACGTCGTAATTGCCATTGTGGGGCATAATCATGAATACAATTGCGTAACATAACATCAATTTGTGACTCTGTCCACCTTGTTTTTGTAGTTTCATTCATAAAGGTTATGGAAATTCCTCGTGCGACAAAATATTTTGGTTCAGAAGTCACTTAATATTTATAAACCAGCGGGGTAGTTGCGTAACACACTATCAGTGGGCAATGGGTGTCATTTTGACAGTTCATTATCATTCATTGCGTGATTTACGTTGTTGACGTTCAAAAGTGCCTGCCTATCTATATACAATGTGTTTCAGAGGGGTGTGACTAAACTTGGGGGTGTGGTACAGGCCATCAAACTGAACAACTTTTTCCCGGGGACTAACATTGTAATCGTCAAAAAAAGCAGCAGTCGTCCCAATACATTTGGTCAAGTAGGCATTGAAGTTTTGTATGAGACGACTGCTGTTTTTCTGTAGTCCCCAGGAAAAAGTTGATCAGTTTGATGGCCTGTACCACATCCCCAAGTTTGGTCACACCCCTCTGAAACACATTGTATATAAAAATCAATTGCTGTTCGTTAGAGTCGCTAAAACTCGAGAACGGCTGGGCCGATTTAGCTGATTTTGGTTTTGAAATATTTGTCGTAGTCTAGGGAAGGTTTAAACGGTGAAAAAATATGGAAAAATACAGCGAGGAAGATAGTAAAAACAACAATTTCATTTTCCAATATAAACTGTTCTACCCACTTTCCTGTCAAACATTTAACGATCGTCCCTACGGTACGGTACACTCGGGTCCACTCGAATTGAAGCACGTATTAAATTAAGGATTTTGGTAGAAGTAGGGTAGGACTAGGTTAGGAGTAGGGTAGAAGTAGGATAGGGGGTAGGACACCACGCGAACGAAGTAGCGCCGGCCAGCTAGAAATAATTTATATGGCAAAACAACGTTTGCCGGGTCAGCTAGTTTGAAATAAATGATTTGACTTGGACTTTGAGCAGACACATTTTTCACATTTTTGAACATGTGAAGCAGCTGCAATGGATTAGCAATATCCTTCAT
The DNA here is from genome assembly GCA_951799955.1 of Apamea anceps. NCBI lineage: Eukaryota > Metazoa > Arthropoda > Insecta > Lepidoptera > Noctuidae > Apamea > Apamea anceps. The sequence goes on from OX637509.1 coordinate 3,108,760, forward strand.
AATGATTGAGATTGATAGTGTGTTACGTTGTTTGTGTGTAACGTGCTGAGCCGTAATTCTCTATGACACAATGAACGAAACCGCGCGCGAAATCAACGCAAGATTGGCGGAATTAGGTAAGGAATCATAGATATGTGTAAGGAATTGACGTGGTTTCGAAGTAAGGAATCGTTAAGTGCTCATAGTGAATTAGGGCCCAGAAATCATTTTTTCAACTGTCGTAGAGACATTTCGCACCAAAAACTAATTTGCTTCCTCTTGAAAGAGGTCAGAGAGCAATTTTGAAGGTAGCAAACTTCCATCTCTTCTTTTTTCCCACAGATCTGCTATATAAATCCTGCAATGTAGTAACAGTTCGCCAGCTTTTCATTATGCTTTTAGTATTAAAACAGCACACCATGCTTGCCTACAATGCCGACAACACTAACAAGAGACGGAATGATCTGGTATGCATGTCTAATGCAGCCTCAAAACATGTCTTTTTAGAAAGATTTATAACATTCTTAGGTCCATTCCTGTACAATAGATTACATAGAAAACTAAGTATCTATAAACTAAATTCTATAGCTGTAAAAAAATTATACTCAACTAGCTGACCCGGCAAACGTTGTTTTGCCATATAAATTATTTGTAGCTGCCCGGCGCTACTTCGTTCGCGTGGTGTCCTACCCCCTATCCTACTCCTACCATACTCCTACCCTACGCCTACACTACTCCTACCCTACTCCTACCCTACTCCTACCCTACTCCTAACCTACTCCTACCCTACTCCTAACCTACTCCTACACTACTCCTACCCTACTTCTACCCTACTCCTAACCTACTCCTACCCTACTACTAATCTACTCCTACACTATTCAAAACCCTTAATTTAATACGTGCTTCAATTCGAGTGGACCCGAGTCTACCGTACCGAAGGCACGATCGTCAAATGTTTGACAGGAAAGTAGGTAGAAAATTGTTGTTTTTACTATCTTCCTCGCAATTTTTCCATATTTTCTCACCGTTTAAACCTTCCCTGGTCTACGACAAACATTTCAAATCCAAAATCAGCTAAATCGGCCCAGCCGTTCTCGAGTTTTAGCGACTCAAACGAACAGCAATTGATTTTTATATATATAGATAGATTATTTACTAACCAACAATTATGCACAGACAGAAGACCTACTAATTGTCTGCAAATAAAACTGCTAACACGCTATTTTACTTATATTTACATACCTAATTCTTAATTTAGTTTTTACTTTATACGCATTGTTAATTTATTATATTAAGTATGTATGCACTTCTTAGCCTGAAGAACAGGTTCAACTTAGTTCAGGCAAATTAACATCTGTGCGCTATTTTTAATTGTTAAGGTAATCAATGTAAAATGTGTTCCCTTTTTATAAATAAACGATTTATTATTATTATTATTTAGTTTAATAGACGTTAATGGTTACCACGACATTATGGTTCTATAAAGGTGTATGTGGAGGAACCGCCGAAACTAAAGAGGCTATTATGAATAGATTAAAGTTTTTTTTACTGTTGTGTTCTTAAACGAGAATTCTTTTTGCAAGGGTCGATTTATCAAAACAAGCATTTGTCTTGTTTCAGCCGGACGTATTGTCATAAAGTTAAGGAGTGATGTGGTGCCGAAGACGGCGGAAAATTTTCGAGCGCTCTGTACGGGCGAGAAGGGAGTCGGCACTACTGGGCAACCACTACACTTTAAAGGCACGAAATTTCACAAAGGTAAATAAAATTGTAATGTAATGTAATAACCAGGATTATTTTTCATTTTGTAGTCGCTTTCTTTACGTAATTTTGCTGAAGTCACCGAATTTAACAAAATTAAGTAAAAAAGGTTGTTTTTTGTAAAAAGTTTTTAACTTTCACTTAAGTTACTATGTGAACATAAACCGTCTTATTATAAAACGAGTTCTAACTTTAGACCTAGCCTAATCCTGTGAGACAGTAACTGTATTTTAAACTTAATTCCGACGAACATAAAGTTCTTCATGCAAAATTGACAACTTCGACTAAGGTTTAACGTCAGTTTTTGTAACGGATTATAGTTCGAAATTTAAAAATGGCTCGATGGTTAAAACCTGGGTCTAAACATAAAACTTGTTTTGTAATAAGGCCGCGTATCATCATCAAAAGCATAGACTTCTAGTTTTTTTTAAGTCGGTTAAAAATAACACATCTTGGTTTATGTCAGATGACTTCCGGGATTGTTATTAAATACTATCTAATTAATTGATCTAATGTGAAACAAAATACTCAAGCTCTCCTTTAAAGTATATTTACTCGTAGTAGTAGTGCATTGAAACTCAAACCATTTATTTCAAATAAACCAGTTACAGACACTTTTGAATTTGTCAATGGGTTATTCATGTAACATACATAACGTCACGTCTGTAATTTCCGGAAGGGTTACGCCAAGGTGTACCTTAGTAGTAAGCAGGGTCGTCGGATATAGTTGAAGTTTATTAAGAAACCGACGGATGTTTTCAAATGAAATTTAGTTTGATAAATGAACTGTTTGTTTTCTATTAAATAAATAAAGTTTTATCCTAAAACATCAATCCGTTTCTTACTAAACTAACTATATCCGACGGCCCTGCAAACTTATTTCTTTTGTTGACTGTACACACGGCGACATATCCGTGTATTCCCGTTGTCCCCGTAGCAAGTTATACATTTGCAGTTTTAGGCGACTGCACATTGGCTTTTCGTACAATAAGAAGACAGCTTATACTGGGAATGTATAGCTTAATATGTCTCCGTGCGTACACCCTCATTTCACCAGTACGTTAAGTCCCGTGTAATAGGGTGCGAGCACATTGCCATCGAACGGTCACATATCTAGACTCCCGGCTTTTACTGACAAAAGTTACAAAACCCTTTGACACTTTTCCCGATCTGGTAATCGAACCCAGACCTCCGTGCTCAGCAGTAGCGCGTGCGACCACTAGACCTACGAGGCAATCAGTAGTAGTAAGATATGCTACTTTTTTTTATTTATTTATTTTTCACAAACACTACCAACCAATTCCTAATGCGTTAGCGTGGTCCTTAATTAAACTATCTTTATCTTTTATAACTATTTTAAATAACAACAATAATAACAATTTTTTTTCTTTTCAGCCGTGTCACAGTTTATGATCCAAGGAGGTGACATAGTTAACGGTGACGGCAGCGGCGGTGAAAGCATATACGGACCCGTATTTGAAGATGAAAATTTTAAATTAAAGGTACTTATCTACTTTAAAAAATTGGTATTTTTTCTTTACTTACTTATTAATTTATGACTAGTATGATTTTATTATGGTTTTATAATTAACTCTAACTTCTAACTAAGTATGATTAACTCTAACTTGCACAAAGTGTAGTGTAGAAAACAAGGGCGGCATAACATCACACGTGAAATCTTTAAAACTCAGCATCGGTGGGATATTACCAGAATATGTATAACAGAGGGCGTAATTTTAAGAACGTTCGCAGTCTGATCTCAGTCTCAATCTGTCAAAAAAACCTCTAATTTCCCTACATTAAGACAAGTTTTTGACATTTGTTTGTCGCCGAGATGAGACGACTAGACTTTGAGCGTTTTAAATTACGAGAATTGGCTTTCTATTGTTTGCGACCGCGCGCCGATTTGATGATGATATTACATTGAAGAGGGATTTATTTCTGAGTGATTGTAACTCTCTCAGCGATTAAGAAACAATTTGATTTAAATTATCGTATAGTTTTTGAGGTTACAACAGCTGTATACATAACGTATTTACATAATAGCATTTTTCCCTGGCCTCTAAATGAAAAGATGATAAGTTATTATGTTATTAAAAACAATCATTGTTTTTATACAACACTAGTTGTAGGTGGACGCGACCTGTAAAAAGAATCAAGTGACAGGTCAATCAATGTATGGAAGGTGGGCATGATTCTTTCGGTTCTAGGACATGTCAGTTTCCTCACAATGTTTTCCTTCACAGTTTTGAGAGCAGTGGTGATAAAATATTTTACACAAAGTAAAGCGCCTGTCTGGGTTTGAACCTACGACCTACAACTCGGCAAGTAGGAGCTGTTACCACTGGGCCACCACTGCGACATTTAGCAGATTTTATTTATTTATTTTTAATTCAGGCTAAATAATAACAGCCGCACAGGTTGATCGGTCAGGTTAAGCTACGCTTGCCGCGGTTGGTCTGTGGATGGGTGACCATCTTTACATACCGAGACCTCTCCGTGCCTCGGAAAGCGCATTAAGCCGTTGGTCCCGGCTGTCATTCGTGGATCTTTGACAGTCGTTACGGGTAGTCAGAAGCCCGAAAGTCGGACAACCAGTCTTACCAAGGGGTATCTTATTACCCAGTAACTGGGTTGTGGAGGTCAGATAGGCAGTCGCTCCATGTAAAATACTGGTATTCAGCTGCATCCGGTTAGACTGGAAGCCGACCCCAACATAGTTGGGAAAAGGCTAGGCACATGATTTTTAATTCAGGCATATTACGTATAACTTTGTTAGTATTACTTAAACTATGTAAGTAATTAAACCAACCACAATTTATTGCTTGATAAATCTTATCTGGCGGCATCCATTAAAAAATATCAACAGTTTGGTCTTATTACTACTTGTCATAGATCTTAGACTAGATCTTCTCTATGTTTGCTTAGGTTGTACCTTATTGTCATAATCTGTCGGCACTAAAAAACCCAGCCAGAGGGTTTTGTTATTGTCATAGATTGTCACGACGATTGTCACGGCGTTTTAGTGTCATGCGGATCAGCTCCACCGCCTAAATTCACTTCTATTTAATACCCAACATTAGAGAGCAATATGTCACGCATGCGGGCCACTGCCGCATGCGACACGCATGATGGCCACAATCCTAGTAAAATAATTCCAGAAAATTAAAGCCTCATCATTTCTCTTGTAGCACGATCCTGGGGTCCTAAGTATGGCCAACAGCGGACGGCCCAACACCAACGGATCCCAGTTTTGCATCACAACGGTCCCGTGCACCCACTTGGACGGTACCAACGTCGTGTTCGGCGAAGTTATGGCCGGTATCGGTATTGTGAAGGAGATACAGAAATTCGGACACGGAGAACATTGCCGCCCCACGGTGGTATGTTGGTAATCGATGCTTTTTAAAATGTTTTTTTTTTTTTTAATTTTTATTTGAAGAAGCAAAAAGTATGTGAACGAAGGAGGTGTAACTTGACCGGTTTCAAAATGGCGTAGATGATTGTTTCGTATCTTAACTTAATAGACAGTATATTGCTGCTTTAACGCACTTGTACGGAAAATTAATTAATTGCGCAATACCTGGCTGTTATGATCAATATGACATCTCGGCCATACCAAGCAATTAATGGTTGTCCAAGATTGTATAGAATTTGCCAAGAATTGTTCTATTTTAGTACTCCCGATTGAGCCCATACAAAGTTCCAAATTAAAAAATGGCTCGATGGTTTAAACCTGAGTCTATATAAGGCCGCTTTTGTTTAGGTACATTTTGTATTTTGCTCTTTGAATAAAGTTTTTTCTCTTGCTCTTAAGGTGAATTTAAACTAATTTGACTAAGACCAAGTACGGTAATTACGATCCACGCGAAAATAACAGAAACGAACAAAATTATGTAAACGTCTAAGAACATCTAGATATGTGCTGGTAAAATTCTTGTAAGGCGCTCCACCCACTGCACCGCGCCACGCGACGGGATGCAGATAACGCGCCCCCGCGCGTGTTTTTTTACATATTAATTCAATAAAAACGCGTTTCCGCGCGGGGAATTTGGCTTCGTTTCCTGCGCCCCGTCGCGTGGCGCGGTGCGGTGGGTGGAGCGCCTAAGAATGAGAGTTTTCTTGTAGAGTGTTCATTCTGAAACACTCCTTGTTTCATTGATATAAAGATTAATTTTCTTTGTTCTATCTTTATCTTCTTTATTTATTTGATCGTTTTGTTATTGTCTAAAAGCATTTTAAACGTTCACTGATGGTTTTTTTTTCCTGGCAGGATTGCGTGATCGAAGATTGTGGTGAGATCATAACCAGTGACTGGGACGTCTGCTGTCGAGATAGCACCGCTGACAAACTGCCCGAGTACCCTGAAGACTACAGGGATGAAAATATAACAGTAAGTGCCTTAAAATTTGCTGTAAAAACATACTAATACGACATCACGCCTGTAATACGCCTGTAAAAGGGTTAGACAGACCTGTACCTATAGTAACTCTCACATTTCCCAATTGTTCCCAATTTCTCCCAATTGTTTGCTGCACCGGACGACGTCATTACGTCGGCGCCGGCTGTCGCTGAAAACTACCGCTGGGGTCTTGCATAGGGTCGGAGCATAATGCTGAGCGATAGCCGTTTTGCGTGGATGTGACGCATGTCAACCATTTCTTATTGTTTTTTTTTTTGAGTCATGTTTACCGCAAATAAACGTATTTTCTTTCTTTCTTTCTTCTTCATTTCGCCAGTTATGTTTAAGTCCGATATAATAGAGGGCAAGCCTGTTGCCATAAATCCAGACACCGGTGGGTGAGAAATACCTGATGGAAAAACATAATATCATCGCTAATATTGCCGTCAATCAATCAGTCAACTAAGCCTACCGTAGTCCACTGCTGGACCTCTCCCAGACTGCGCCACAACACCCTGTCCTCCGTCTTCCGCATCCAGTCTACCCCAGCCACCTTCTCCAGCGGCCATCGGTCCTTCGACAGACATGGCCAGTCCACTGCCATTTCAGTCTGCTTACTCTGCAAGCTATGTCGGTAACTCCGGTTCTTTTCCGGATAATTTCATTCCTGATTTTATCCGTCCGTCGTTTTATCTCAATATTGCCGTCATCATAATCAGCCTATGATGTTCCCACTGCTGATGCTGGGACACAGGCCTCCTCTCGGTGAGAGGGAGTGTGCCGTAATCCACCACGCGGGCCCAGTGTGTGTTGGTAGGTGCAGGCGCGGTCGCAGCCCAAGATTTTGGGGGGGAGTCACCATGGGTGCCGAGGAATATTTAAAGGGAGGTACAGATCCTCGTTGATCTAGTGGTCGCAAGCGTTACTGCTGAGCATGAGGTCCTAGCTGGGTTCGATTCCTAGGTCGGGTATAGTGTTATTGGGTTTTTCCATCAGAAATTTCTCAGATGCAAGCTGGAGTCTGGATTTGTCCCCAGTCGGCAGTAGGCTTGCCCCCCATGACATGGCACTTAATATCTAGCGAAATGTGGTTGTAAGTACTATATGAAGGTACACCCCTGCCATCTCCAGCTCCACATTACTTATGCTATTGGTTAGGTTTTGTTTTATATTTTCAAGCAGAAATAGGAGTTACATTGTCGACTTATGCAGACAAGCCCAAACAACTAAGTATCAGAATGTAAAATGCAAGAGTGAGCGAAGCGAGCTCGAAATTTTTGCACACTCTCGGATAGGTTCGATTTTCTTTCGATTATCCCAAAAGGACAAGGAATTACTCGCCTTGTCGACTTATGAAGTTGATTCTTGAGGTTCTCACCTCAAGGATCAACAGAATGTAGATTGCAAGAGCGAGCGAAGCGAGCCTGAAAATTTTAGCACTCCACCTTGAATAGAGTCTGTTTTCTGTTAACCATCACACAGAAAGAGAACTTACTTTATCAAATTATGACGAAAAGCTTAAACTCGTTTTACAGCAGTTTATGTTTTGGAATCTGGCCTTTACCTAAGCCTTTCGAAGTTTCGGACGTTACGTTCGAGCGGGATGCCCAATATCCCGAGCTTCCTTCGCTCGCTCTTGCATCCTAGATTCTATATTTTATAACAGGCTTTTTAAAGCAAAAACTTTTTTAGGCGCGTTAAAAAACCCACTGTCATTTCATAGTTTTGAGTTTTTACTTCTGTCGGCAGTCCCCATGTCTGCCTATGTTTTTAATGTTATTGTATACTATAACCTAACCCCCCCCCCCCCCCCCTATTTAGGGGTTTTCGTGGCAAAGTCCAGTTTTAAGTTAGTAAGGCAAGTAAATCATACATCCTCTCGACAGCTTGAATGATTTAGCCCCCCCCCCCCCCCTCACCTCGGACCGCGCCTGGGTAGATGTCACATGTCTTCGAATTTTTGGTTCTAGGACATGCCGGTTTCCTCACGATGTTTTCTTTCACCGTATTGTCGTGCTTTCCTATAATTAAGATACATGCGAGATCAATAGTTACTACCGAGGTTGTAGGTTGATGCTGTGTATGTCTTTAGTTGGTAAGCCTTGTCGAGCCCGAGGCTTTGTCTTAGCATTTGCCACTGGCTTCCCACTATATACTGCGTTCGCAATTTAGTTTCCGTAAATGTACACAAATAAGTGTTTTACAGAAAGTTCAGTTGGAGCTACAAGATTTTTTTAGCCCCTTTTTCAATAGCACTGTCCTTTCTAAAGTCAACTTAATTTACACTAGCATAAAGTTGATATTTTTTTAATTCGAGATAATATCAAAAGGATTTGAATAGACTTTAGGTACTTGGTACATCTTATTAAAGTATAGTAAATACATATGTGATCAATTTTATTCCAGGTAGAACAATTAATGTCGTCTATAAGAGACGTGAAGACTGCCGGCAACTGTTACTTCGGCGAGGGAAAATACAAGGCAGCTGTTAGGAAGTACCGCAAGTGCCTCAGATATTTGGAACACGCGTTTTTTAGGATAGAAGAAGTGAAGGACGTGGATACGAAGGAACAGAGTGAGTACATAATTATTATTCTGGTGAAACTTCACTTAAATGTATGGCGCTGTTTGATTTTCAACATTCGGTTTAGCGCCGAAAGTTGAAAATCTAACAACCTGCTTTTATCTATTCATTCATTTAGGGTTGTCTAGTGTTAGTGAAAACGGGAAAAAAGAGGCAAATAAAACAAAAACACGTTACTTTAAGAAATTCTTATTAGGTAGCTACTAGCGTGGATTTGTGCTCCGTTAAATATTTAAATATTATTGACAATAGACTCGCCCTCTTTTATAGGACATTTCAAGGTTTGTTGCGTTCACAACGTTAAGCTTTACGATATTTTAGTGTAAAATGTTGGGATCAACGGCCTTTCACGGAATGTTTTGTACTTACATCTATTTATTTACTGTACTAGCTGACGCGACAAACTTTGTCCTGTTCAAATTATAATCCATAGAAAAAAACACTTTCAGATTCTCTCGAATTTGTTTTTTGTTTTTTCGGGAAACTTTTGAAATATTTCTTTCCATAATGAAAGTCCAGATTTCCGGATGTTTTTGGTTCTTATGAAAAGAAAAACTTTAAAAGATTTCCGGTTTTTTTTTGTTGTTGTCTTGCCAAACAGTTCCAGCCGATCTCTTAAAATCTCACCGTGAAAACTTAGATGAAGTGAGATTGAGGTCAACTGTTTTTCCATCTGATGCTTGGGATTGACACTAATTGACAATTCACTTCACTCAAGTTTTCACGGTGAGATTTTAACAGAATAGCACCGCAGTCATTCTGAAGTAATGCAAGTAGTAACGAACAGCATTTTATTTTTAATATATTACCGTATGAGCAGCAGGTCCCAACAATATACACCCATTCTATTATTAGGACAACCAGACCACATTGTGGTCGAATTAGAAAATATTTTTTTCCTTCATATAAAAGTGTACTAAATTAGGATATTGACCCACTTTCGTCCGATCTGGGTGCCCTAGATCTTAGGAGATACAATGTAGATTAATGATGCTCATTATCCTTGTTTCTGTCTACACATGTAACCTATTATGTTTATAGTAGAAATGTCGAATAATCTATACTTCTAAACTAATAATAAAACTGAAGAGTTTGTTTGAACGCGCTGATCTCTAGAACTACCAGTCGGATTTGAAAAATTATTTTTGCATTTGATAGCCCAATCCTTGAGAAATACTATAGGCTAACATCACGCTAGGACTCGTTAGGAGCCTACCACAAAGAAAAAAGTAAGAAAGAACGCTAAGCTAAATCGAAGTAATAGTGCGGACAGGCAAGAAATTTTGCGCGGACGAAGTTGCGGACAGAAGCCAGTATGTTGAATAGAGGTATAGCAACGAAGTATAAAATTTCTATAAATAGGATCTTTAGAGGTATGAGGAACAGGGTGTACAGTTCACTCATCCTCCATAGAAAAGGGAAGATTCACCGACCAGACGGGTGTTGTGTCTGGCGGGCAACTGCCCAACGATTAATGTCGGAAAGTTTATGCTAAGTATTTATGCTAATTGCGCGGTAAACTCTGCTTGCGAGATGCAGGATTTGCGTGACGACATTATGACGCGTTGTTCGCATGTGGCGTTGTAGATACCGCTACAGATCCTTTTATTCTGGTCAGGATTTAAAACTGTCCGTTCGCTTGTGGCTAATTAATGACAGCAGCACGGGTCGAGCGAAAATAAGCTATGCATCGGCATGCATAGCTTAATTTTCGGTTGATCTGTGGATGGGTGATCCATTGCGTATCGAGGCCCCTCTGTGCTTTGGAAAGCACGTTAAGCCGTTGTTTCCGGCTGTTGTTTGTAGATCTTTGACAGTCATTACGGGTAGTCAGAAGCCTGAAAGTCTGACAACGCATCATACCAAATGGGCTATGGAGGATAGGTACATGTAAAATACTGGTATTCAGTTGCACCCGGTTAGACTGGAAGCCGACCCCGACATAGTTGAGACAAGGCTAGGCAGATGATGAAGATTGACTGATACGAAGTCAAACTCAAAGCATTTATTTCAATTAAACCATGTACAGGCTCTTTTCAATTGTCAAAGAGTCGGTCACTCAGAAAGATGAAGCTATGAAGCTAGTTGAACGGAATTCATCACGAGTTATACAACAACAATAACGGCGCATTCTTGCGGTATTGTCAATTTCAAATCGAACTCGGTTAAGATGATCTTTTGCTATTTATTAGGTATTTTTTTAACATACACAGATTAATTACGATTTTTACAAGCTAATACCTACAATTATGTAGGCACCGCAATTTGGGTGCTGGCTACATCGTATAATAACTTATGTATTGTCGTCTGTTTGTCCACAGTACAAGAAATAAGAACAACATACGTATCGCAATGTAACCTTAACATGGCGGCGTGCTACATGAAGTTGGAAGATTACAGATCCACTGTTCAATACAGTACGGCGGTAAGTGATTCATAATTTAAAGAAAGAAAATAAATGGCTTTAAAGATCCGTGGCATGACTACCCTTCTGCCATATTGTTTTTTTTTTCTTTTTTCAAAATGGCGGTCACATGGCATACCATGTGACCGCCATTTTGAGAGAATTGAAGATTTTTATATGGAGCCTGGCTCAATTCTCTTTATTTGAACCAAGTTAAGGAACACAATAAAAATAGCCAAAAAAGTGCGCGTGCAGCGTGCATGGTACAAGTGAAACTTTTAAAAGCTTCTTAAAAAATAAAGAATAAGAAACATTTGGTGTGAGAGGCAGAAAGAGTTTATATATTTCTTCTCTCTCATGTAACGAAGTCGCCTAAACGTGACGCGTCCTTGAAATTTCACTCTAAATTCTCGTCTAATATGGAATCGCAGCCTAAAAAGTTTCACTTATACAAGTATTTTATGCCTCACGGCTGCGCCAAATAGGCACTGGGGCCGTATCACGGAGTATTAATGCCATCATAATTCTAGTGCGAAAAAGGGATGGTACTATCTTTCATGTATAGCTCCGTCTCTCTCTTACACTGGAATCATGATTCATAATACAGCACCAGTCCAGACAACTATTGCTATGTAAGTAATACCTTGCTCCTGTCACCTAATCACATAATGCGATCGTGAATTTTTCTATCTAGAGAAAGTCAAGTACTCGGACGTGAATACGACACATCGAACCTTAGAACGAGACTGTCACACAGGTTTAAGTGAGATGACGCTCTACAAAGCATAACTTTTTCTAAAACTCGTAAATTATGTTATATTACCGGCCTGTCTGATATTACCGGACTGCCGTTTAATATCCCTTGTAATATAGTATTTTTATCTCACGAAGCGACACGCGCTTTACTTGTGGCAACCAAGCGTACAAACACGCTGTGAATATGTGCGTAAAGACGAGTAAAACTCGTTTGTGTTATATTTCCGGCCGGTACAGGTTAATCCTTCATATTCTTATTTATTACTATTGTTAGGCCTTGTTATACATTTCTAATAACGACTCCTTCGCAGGTACTAGAAATAGACCCAAGGAATGAAAAGGCTCTATACAGGCGTGGCCAAGCTAATTACGCCCTTAAAAACTACGACGACGCTCTCATGGACCTAAAGCAAGCGGACAAAGTGTCGCCCAACAATAAGGCTGTGCAAAAACTCTTAGACGAAGTAAGATTGACAAACAGAAGTTATAATGATATTCAAAAACAACGGCTGTCAAAATTTTTTCGTGAGCAAAAAGAGAACGCGGCGTTTATCGCGATCACTTGTGAGATCACCCATGAGATCACCGCCGATACGATCGCAGATCACTGAGCTAAGACTGACGGTAGTTATACGTAGGATTATGTAGACAATACGCTTTTTGAGGTCGTTATGAACGGCCACTCTCGCTGTTGTCAGAAATACGGATTTTAAAACGGTCAAATTCAACGCAATCTTGTTTTTGTATACGACGTTTTACAGGGTATATTTTGACTCGTGACAGCTAAATTATATGTAGATCTTAATTTAAATTGCAACTATTTTATTGTTGTGACATTTTTATTTTAATGCAGAATTTTTTTATTGTTATTAAAATCCGGCAACATCGAATGTGGTGGCCATTTGGTTCGGGGTGTTAGTTTTGAAAAGGTACTAAGCTAATGTTGCTACGGAAGGCAATTTGTATGAATTCATGAAAAATACCGAAGTTATTGTGTCTATTTTTCTAGACCACTATATTCCATTGATGGCAGTGATTTTTACTAACGTAATATGGACTGAAATTTAATCCCATTATTCATAGGTGCGTATAAAATACTGTAAACGAGTAGAAGCAGTTAATTGTTATTAAATTTTTGATGTGCGAAATAAAACCGTATTATTTTGGTCTCATGGGTGGTTTTATGAAATTGAGAAGAATCACAAATGACATGATTTTTTTGTCTTTTTGTAATAATTACGTATTTGCTAATTAGTATGCTAATGTTTAAGTCAAGTGATTTATTGTAACTGTGACGAAGCTTTTTATGACATCAAGCTACCTAGCGTTACCTGAGGGTACTGTGAACTATACACCTTTGCATAACCTCTAGGGGAACAGGCTTGATGTTTATTTATGTAATTTTTAAGGCGTATTACACACTTGTTCAAATCGGCATGATTCGGCACAGCCGAGCGGCTAAATCGAATGGTATATGTTAAAAAAACCGCTTGGCTTCGCTCTAATTGTGCCGACTTATACAAGTGTGTGTAGTATTTTTATCTCACGAAGCGACACGCGCTTTACTTGTGATTACCAAGCGTACAAACACGCTGATTGTGTGTGTAAGCGCAGGGTTTATTATAATCATGTGGGTAGTTTGCTTATCATCTAATAGTGTACTTTTGTGTGTTGTGCTCTTTTTTGTGTGCGCCAAATAAATGGTTTATCTAACCCTCTATCTTCTCAGGAGCTCTCGGTACCGTCCGAGACAATGTTGAAGTCAGAAGGGTGTGTTTGTGCGCGTGTTTGAGTTATTTGCTGACGCTACTCCTATTCACGCACACGTTCACAGCGTGTTTGTATACTTGGTTAGAGAGATAAAAATACTGTAACACCCCTAACATGTTATATATGACCATGCATATTCACTACACAGACTGTGAAGCTTCACTGGGTTACATTTTAGTAGCCGAATCAAACAAAAAAAAAAGGTAGAAGTTATGAGATTTGGTAATAATTTGTTTAAAACAGGGTGAAATTAATAACTTGCTTTTTATCCTCAATGATATCTCAGATTGAGATTTGTTTTTTTTTTTAAACTTTGCCCACACTAAGAATTACTCCTGTATCGTGGGTGCGTTTACAAACATTTAAACTGACATACACAAACAGCCAGACCCGGAACAACTACCTGTAGGCAATACAAATATTTGTTCCGTGCGGGAATCGAGCCCGCGACACGCAGTGCACGCCAACCGTGTCGTCAACGTGTATGTACCTTACTTACTCAAATATGTTTTTTTAATAGTATGTATTTTTTATAATGAAATTATTTGAATTCCTTATTATTTTGAATAACGCAATCATTGAAACATTTTTGTTTCGTCTGTACATAATTAATTAAGTACCATTTTATGTAATTAACAGTTCAGGGTCAAAAATTTAATGGCAGAACTTCATAGACGTGACAGATATTGATATTAAAACATAACAAACAAAAAAACAGAACTTGATCTTTGTAACAGCTCGTGCGTCCAGCGGCAGTAGACCCTATGTGGCTGTATCTATCTTCTATATAAATAAAAATTGCAACTTGTTCGTTTACTTTATATAAATTATATACCCATTATTTACCCATGTACTGCAATACTTGAAAATGATCAATAAAGATTATTATTATTTCCTTAATTACATTGTAAAAATAAATTATATTTTTAAATATTAGAATATAAAAAGTATAGAAACAAAAAAACAAACAGTAAAAAATATAAAAAATAGTAGCCCACCGGTATCGGGAACAGGGTCCAAGCTACCGGTGGTCAGGGATCCAGAGAGAGGAATCTCCTGACAATGCGAGCCGTGTCCAGGAGTACCGCTTTCTGAATCAAGCCCTTGATCCAGCTGCCCAACGAGAGCCTCCTCAGGTGTTGGTCGAGGCTCTTGGCTATTAAGCCATTGGCTGTCACGACTATAGGCACAATGATGCTGAGTCCACATCCCACATGTCGATAACCTCGCGAGCCAAGTCAAGATACTTGTTTTGTTTATCTTTATTATTATTACTTTAGAACAGCTAGACTGAAGCAGTGAAAAAATCAAACTTCTAAGTCAACGCAATCAAAAGATACGAGCGTTTATGTTCCGTTTATGTCGCATATTTTGACACTCGCAAGGGAAAACATATAGGGTACTTCCCCTAAACCTAGAACCATAAAATTTGGCAAGAAGCAATGTCATGTCGCACATTACAAAAAAAAAACCGTGATAAACTATTTCCATACCTACAAATTTGTACGGAACCGTCGCGGTCGGTGGGCGAGTCTGACTTGCAATTGACCGGGGGTTTTTTTTTGTTGTTTTAAAATGGTCGTAGTAATCCGAATTACGTTTATATGAAAACAAATATTGGAAAAGTTGGCCGGAAAATTTGGAAACTCGGGGAAAACGGTACGTGCTTTTTCTATGGGACCTTTGCATGAAGTCAAGACCACATTGAAATTTTCACAAGAGAACGTCTGTCGGGTCAGCTAGTAATACATAAAATTATGGATTTCACACTTTTTACTGTTTCACAATGATTACATGTCGATATTCGTCAACTTGGAGAAGTTTGCCTGCAAATTTTTGACTCTGCATAACATCATGACCATAGTCATAAATTTTTAACACATTACCCGAAAACTTCGGTCCGACATAATTTTGCTTTTATCAATAAAAATAGATAATACGCAGCATTACACGTAAATATCACAGTATCTAGTTTAATGAATAAAGTTAAGAATGGTATAATATAATCTTATTAATGTGTGCAAAAACATGTATGCAATGAAATTAAACAAAGACTTTTTCTTAAATTGTTGATTGAAATTATGACGTGCAGACAAAATCTTTCAACACGAACTATTATAGTTTGAATAATATTTAACGTACGTTCAGTCGTGTACGTTGTTACGTACGTTCCAATTTCTTCGCTAACTTTTTGTGTGTGTAAGTGTAGGTAACACTGAGTGTACGTCGTCGGTGATACTCGTAACACTGGCCTTACCGGGCCTAACGTAGTACGGAGTTTCAATAGTATAAGAGGCCAGCGGTTAATTGCCAACACACTAACAGTAGCGCAATGGCTAACAACATTCATTACATTATTTACTTTGTTGATCAGACATATTTTTCGGACATATGAAGCAATGGATTAGCTATATCTTTTAAAATGAGTGATTGAAAGCGTGTTAGCGTGCAATTGGGGTGCAGCTTATACGGGTTTTTTTTACCACTGACTTACCTACTACTGGCCTACTATACCTGTTAGTATTGGTATACGTCTTAGTATTGGTATCTATAGGTCGATTGATTTGATATATTTGGCTGTGAATGAAATGTTTTCTTTGAACCGGCGAATGTTCATTGTGAAAAAAAAATGCTCATAAAAATCAATTTAACCTATACTGCATTGGCGATTTATTTGCCAAAAATGTAAACAAATATGAGTTTATGGAAAAATAACTTTAATTGCTACTTAATAAAGATCAGTTTACGCTGCAACTTCAAACATTTTATAACTTTTTCAATAGTGCTAGTCACTCTGAAATCAACTTAATTGTCATTAAAATAAAGTTGATATTTGTTTAACTTGAAACAACATCAATTTGAAACATTAGTTTTCTTAATAGACTACTTTTTATTTTTATCTCACGAAGCGACGAAGAAGAAAACGTAGGACGTGTGTGTGTGTGTGTGCTTGTGTATGTGCTGACGCTACTCGTCTTCACACACACACTCACAGCGTGTTTGTACACTTAATTCCAATAAATAAAGTGCGTGTCGCTTCTTGAGATAAAGATAGTGTGTCCAAATCGATAAAGTTAAAAGCTGTGTTTCTTATAATTGCTTTAATACTTTTGACAGGAATTCTCAGTAAAAATGAAACCGCACTAAGGTTGAAAATATCTGTCTCAAAGACAAATAAACCTTAACCGTCGTTTTATGACGTGCAATTGACATTCAAGCTTAGGGTGATAAAGACAAGATCGAATATTCTTGTGATGTTTATATCCTCGATACTGTTTCGATATCTTAATGCCTTGCGTTTCCGAACATTATTTCATAGGAACTTACTAAAATACGACTTTGTTGAATGAACAGCTATTGAGACATCTGAGGGCCGAAGAAATCAGGCATTAGTGATTTTCGTAATACCTGTGTCAATTCCTTTGTAAACCATTTAATTCATCGCACGGCATTGATGTCTGATACTTCACTGGGCAGGACTCACGATTAATTGGTCATGAGTATAGAAAAAGACGTAGGAATTCCTCTGTTTTTTTTTTATACGTAATCTTATTTATCGGACGTAAATAATAAGCATCTATGTATTGTTCTGTAATTGATAACTAATGAAATATATTGGTTGTGCCAATGCAATATTTTCCTACATGTATGAATTTGTATAGTCGATCTTGTAAGTGCTTTTCCAGTTTTGGCAAAAACTCTTAGAAACTTTACTAATTTTGAAATTATATAACTGTCAGTCCATCTTAAAGCAAAAATAGACCTTGCACCGTTTATGATATACAGGTGACATTCAAACTTATGGTGGTAAAGTAATTAAGAGGTCGACTATACATGAACTTGGACCGGGATACTCCTCGTGTATTTAAATTTATTATATACTAGAAAATAATGCAGGCGTAGGAACCAACTTATAACGAGAAGAAATGGCAGCAGCCACACAGTCATATGAATCTGATAATGGCGCCGATTCCCTTGTTCACAAACTAAACTAAATTTAAGTTCAGTGCATCTTTTTCTTTCTATTTCATTAAGAAAAGGACAGAAGATAAAATATTAGTTTACTCCTGTCAAATTAAGATACTCCATAGACAGATTAGACGTGATTAAAAACATGGCTGCTAAAAATACGTCAATTTACGTCAGGCGCTGACTAGTTTGACAGGACTAAACTAATATTTATCTTTTGTCCTTTTCTAAATTAAATAGAAAGAAAAAGATACATTGAACTTAAATTTAGTTTAGTTTGTGAACAAGGGAATCGGCGCCCATTGTTAACTACAGATGTCAAATAAAAAATCTCTTTGACAGTGACGATATAAAAGATTCGATCAAAACGATAAAAGGTAAAAAAAAAAATGCCATCTATGAACAAAATTTAGATTTAGATGAGTAGTGATATTATTCATGATTCCTTGCAATTTTTCTAATTTCACTCTGTGTAATTTTAAGAATGACAATTGGCTGTACTTAGTTTTTAAGTTGTAAACACTGCCATGGTAAAAGTATTGTATTGGGTATAAAGTCGTATTTTGACAATACGCTTTGCCGATTATTATGTTCGCGCGTCCAGTTAAATTTTGCCTAGATTTTGTAAAATTTTCTCATTTTGTAAATAAACATTTTCTTTTTAGTTTTTCTCGTTTATGTGAAATAATTGATTTTAAGAATTTCCTTTGATTTATTTTTTTACCAAGTGTTAATTAGCAAAATCGTCTGTCTCGACTGTCATTCGTTTATCTTTGACAGTTGTTACAGCAGTCGGGAAGCCCGAAAGTCAACCAAACTCACCAAAGGATATTGTGTTACCTAGTAGCTGGGTTGTGAAGGTATAATAGGCAGTCGCTCCTTGTAAAATACTAGTATTCAGCTGCATCCGGTATGAGTCATACCGGATGCAGCTGAATACCAGTATTTTACGAAATGGTAAAACTTCTTAGTTAAGCCATTGAGTCATACCATATGACTGAATGGCTTAACAAAGTAGTTCCATAAGATTGAAGCTTTCATCATCGTCGCTATCTTAAGAATTAAAAAAAAAATGGTTGTAAAATTGTGGCTTAAAATTCTGAAATGCAATATGCAGTAATTCGGTTTATAAGGCTTTTTCGATTTTCGTTTCTCAATTTTTCAGTGTAAAAATTGTAAGCAGTTTTTTTTATAATTCTACTTGTAATTAAAATGTTTTTAGATTCACGATGCACCATATGATAATCGATGGTTTGGAAAAATTGGAAACTTGTTTATTTTTGTACGTCATTTAAAGATTTTGTAGATCCTAGTAATCATCTATCCCATTTGATAGTAATCGTTGGTTTGAAAATTTTAAGTATAGAGCACTTGTTTAGTTGGTGCTTGGCTAAAACAAAATTAGGTTCTCGTTGGTCTGTTTGATAATCTTTGAATTGGAAAAAATAATAAAGAGCAGCAGTTGTTTATATTGTTCGTCATTAAAAGAACTTTCGGATTTTCGTTGTTCCATTTGTTAATCATCAGTTTTGAAATTGGAATAGCAGTTGTTCATTCTTAGGGTTGCGTACCTCATAAGGAAAAACGGAACCCTTATAAGATCACTTCGTTGTTTGTCCGTCTGTCAAGACCCTTTTTCTCAGGAACGCGTGGATTTATCAAATTGAAATTAATGTCAAATACCCAAGGCTGCAATCCCTCGAAGCAGTGAAATAATCAAACTTCTAAGACAACGCAATAAAAAAATACGGCGTTTATGTTCCGTTTATGCCGCATATTTTGACACTCACAAGAGAATCAAAACCTATAGGGTACTTCCCGTTAACCTAGAATCATGAAATTTGGCAAGAAGCAATGTCATGTAGCACAAGTAAAGGAAAAAATCTGAAAACCGTTTTATTGAGACTCAAGTTCTTTATCATGACTTGGGAGTATGTGTTAAAAACTTATACTTAGGCACTTAAATGAATTACAATTTTTTTGGAGCCTAGTGCACACAATACGGGAATCTTTATTTCTAGTATTTTTTTTTTCTCTTTATTTGTTATTTCTAGTATTTATGCTATGAGTATCGTTGTGTTAAAAATAAAGATTAATAGGTATTCTTTTTAGGGTTCCGTAGCCAAATGGCAAAAAATGGAACCCTTATGGATTCGTCATGTCCGTCTGTTTGTCCGTCCGTATGTCACAGCCACTTTTTACCGAAACTATAAGAACTATACTGTTGAAACTTGGTAAGTAGATGTATTCTGTGAACCGCATAAAGATTTTCACACAACAATAGAAAAAAAACAATAAATTTAGAACTGAAACTCAAAATTTTTTTTTCATCAAACCCATACGTGTGGGTATCTATGGATAGGTCTTCAAAAATGATATTAAGGTTTCTAATATCATTTTTTAAAAGGTTATAAGCTTTGTCTTTGAAGTGTTTAATGTGAGAGTGTGAGAAAGTAGCCATTCATTAGCAGAGTTGAAGCCAATTTGAGCTGAATTCTGAAGCTCTGGCCACGAGTCGGCTGAGAAAGTAAGAGCAGTATCATCTGCGAATGACACAATTTTAGTATTATTGATGTTAAAATTACAAAGGTCATTAATAAAGCGAGAAACAGAGTCGGCCCAAGGATACTGCCCTGTGGCACACCGTAACAAATTGGAAGATCATCACTTTTATGATCACCTATTTTGACTAATTGTGTCCGATTTGTAAGGTAACTGTGAAAGAACTGTAACTGTAAGCCTCTGATACCTAACTTTTCGAGTTTATTTAAAAGTGTTGAAGTCAGAATGGTATCAAAGGCTTTGGCCAGATCAAGGAATATGGTGAGAGCTTTTTTGTGGGTATTAAGTTTATTCACAATATAACCCGTTAACTCCTGCATCGCGTTAGTAGCACTTTTATTCTTTCTGAAACCAAATTGTTGGGGAGAGATCAAATTGTGTTTTTCAAGGTAGTGTACTAGTCTCTTATTGAGCAAACGCTCAAGAACCTTCGATAAGGAAGTAAGAACCTCAATGGGGTGCTAATTATTTACGTACTTATTATCCCAACCCTTGAAGATTGGGTGTATTATCGCCTTTTTGAATGAAGTTGGAAAGGTCGCAGTCTGGAAACAGAGGTTAAAGATGTAATTTAGAACGGGTGCCAAAGTGGATGAATACTTTTTAGTATGGAAGATGAGATGCCATCAAATCCGGGGGCTGCATTAGTCCTGTGAGAGTTAATCACAGAAATAATCTCGAAAGGGTTTGTTTCATCTAGTAAGAATGATGATGACGAACTAGTGGTTTGTGACATGGTTGGTTGTGGCAGGGCGCGGGGCTGTGTAATTTTATTGGCGAGGTTCTTACCTATTTCTACATAAAAACTATTAAGTTACAGGACTGGGAGGGGGTGTCGTGTGATAGTAGATATGTGGATGAATTTCGCGTTTTTGGAGTGTTTGTGATTCTTTTTATAGTTTCCCAGAGAACTTTTGGATTATTACCAGCTTTATTGAGCTCTTCACTATCAAACTGCCTTGTAACTTTTAAAAAAAAATTATTACATAAGTTTCTGTATCTTTTGTAGCTAATTTCGAGAGTAGTATTATCGGGCGATGTTTTAACTTTTTTATGTAGTGAATCTCTGTGATTCATACAACGTAGCAGCCCAGGCGTGATCCATGGTTTAAGAATTTTTTTCATGGCTGGTAAAGATACCGAAGTGCTCTCGGAAATAGCTCTATTCAGAACATTGACCAGAGCATCGGTAGCAATATTAGCGTCTGCTATGGTGTAGATGGGCGTCAGGTCCATTTCTTTCATTGATTTGTCAAGTTTAACGAAGTCTAGATTCAGAAATTTATGAGCCTTATATAATTATATTTTAGCTTAATGTACCTCTGATGAGTTTAAAATAAAAAGGGAACACGTTTTGTCAATTGAATTTATTTAATAAAACGAACATTTTTAATTTTACGGGAAAAAAATCACTTAGAACACTATCATTTATGGCAGTTCACAAAATTAAAAAATGTATTAACAGTATAGGTAGAATCTTTAATAATCAAAACCACATCACTAAAAAATCACGAAAAAAATTATCTTTTAATCATCATCTAACACAGCAGGCATCAAGTCTTCATCAACCAGTGCTTCCTGATTGCCTCTTCTTCTTGGATCATGTGTTTGTTGTTTCATATTGCATTTTTTTATATGTTATTGCTCTTGTTTCGGAGGCTTTTTTCTGGTATAACTCTTTAGGTTTATAAAATAAGTTTCAGAATCCATATGATTTGGTTTCAAATCAACAGTTTCATATGTTACTGTGTAATCATCATTGTTACTGATTAAACTTGAATCTTTACAAAACTTTATCTTCCGCATCATAGAAATTTTTGCGCCTTCTCGTAAAACTACGAGGGCCATTCAATAAATACTTAGCCTACAAAAAGTAAACGAAAATTTTGGAAAATTGGCAATTTATTTTTCAACATAGTCTCCTTTTAGTTCGATACACTTAGCCCAGCGATGCTCCAACTTTTTAACCCGTCCGAAAAATAGTTTTTGTCAAAATCCCGCAAAATAGGCCTCCGTGGCGGCGATGACCTCCTCATTTGATCCATATCTAATCCCGGCGAGAGATTTTTTCAGATTAGGAAACAGAAAGAAGTCACAAGGGGCCAAATCAGGAGAATACGGTGGATGGGGCAGCAATTCGTAGCGTAATTCGACCAATTTGGCCATGGCAACGGCAGACGTGTGAACCGGTGCGTTGTCGTGGTGAAACAGCACTTTTTTCTTCGCCAGATGGGGTCGTTTTTTCTTTAATTCGGCGTCGAATCGGCCCAATAAATCGGCATAGTAAAGCCCTGTAATTGTTTTACCCTTCTCGAGGTAATCGATGTAGATCACACCTTGTGAATCCCAGAAAACGGTGGCCATAACTTTTCCGGCCGATTTTACAGTTTTCGCCTTCTTTGAAGCGCGTTCCCCGGTCTGGATCCATTGTTTTGATTGCTCCTTGGTCTCTGGTGTGTACCAGTGGATCTAGGTTTCATCGACGGTCACAAAACGACGCAAAAACTCCGATGGATTCCGCTTAAACAGCGCTAAACACGTCTCCGATGTGGTCTCACGGTTGCACTTGTTCTCCGGTGTGAGTAAACGCTGCACCCATCGCGCCGACAGCTTTCTCATGCCGAGTTCCTCGTGAAGAATATGATGCACTGTTCCTTCTGAAATGCCTACAATCTCAGCTAGCTCCCGAACCTTCAATCGGCGATCTGCCAATACGAGATCATGGATTTTTTTAATGTTTTCCTCCGTAGCAGCTGTTTTCGGTGCACCTGGACGTGGTTCATCAAAAACCGACGTACGGCCACGTGCAAACTCGTTGAACCAATTCTTGACGGTGGCCATCGATGGAGAAGAGTCACTGTACACAGCATCCAAGCGCTCTTTGATTTCTATGCGCGTTTTCCCTTCCAAAATAGGAATCGAATCACCGAACGATATTGCTCTTTTTCCATTTTTGTAAAACCGATCGATACATTCGCTTCCATAAGTTGTCAAATTAAAACAAATGAAGGGATTGGAATGAAAATTTGAAAAAAAGAATTAAAAAAGAATGTGCTACACTGTGGTAAAACTCTTTTGAAACTACAGCGCCCTCTGGCGATGAGGCTAGGTACTTATTGAATGCACCTCGTATCTGATAGTCTTTGAATAGTCCTGTGAGGCTTTCAAAATCAAGAAACTTGTTTTTCATATCTCGCACTGTAAAAAGGTTTTTGCTTTCTGCAGTCACGGACAAGTTTTATCCAACCTTCTGCAGGCCTAGCCAAGTTGACAATCTACAATAGTTAACGCTATTAGAAAACTAATCAAATGTATAGGAATGACATCATCTCAACGCTAAGTCACGTGGCCAGAACAAACGAATAGAAAATTCGTAGTCAAGTTTACTCAAAATGTTAGGATGAAATGTAATCGTTTCTACAACTTTGATCGCTACATCCCATACAAATGGTAGCCAAGTTACAGTTTTGACAAGCGCTAACGAAACCATGTCGAAGTTTTTGAACGATAGCTAAGCGATCGCCGAAGAGTAAACGATAAAAGAATGGCGTCTATTATAATGATACAGCTGTGATACGACCGAGAAGTGTTTTGTTTATTTACCGTAATTTTGAACTATATTTAGCATTTAAAATGCATACTTTAAATATGTTGTCGTGCGCTTATAATGAAGAAGTGTGGCTTAGGCGCCAAAAGAGAAACAAATCGTCAGTGCATGGAGACAATACGCAAAATGCCGGAAACGTTATTTGTGCAGCAATTTCGGCTAGACAAAACAACTTTTCAAGCTCTTTGTCAAGAACTCCGACAAAAAACTTTTTTAAAAGGAACCAACGAGATTCCTCTAAAAGTTAAGGTTAGTGCATAAGCTGACTGACATAAATTATTACAGTGGTACCCAACTGATAAGGCGCGTCGTGATTCGTCGTTCGTACAGAAAAGAAAGTATGGCCCCGAAGATTAACGAAAGAATGCTTAAAACTTACAATCAACCTTAGATCACTACTATAAGGTTCATAATACACTGCAGCCAAGACCGGATTTAGAGATGTGGAGGCCCTGGGGCAACAAGGGAGTGGAGGTCCCTAATTATTTTTCAAATAGGTTAAATAATGTTTTTCTTGCAAGTGTTTCAATAATTTATTTATATAATCGTATTGCACAAAAAGATAGAACAGGCAATCACAAATCAAGTCACACAATAAGTAAATAATCTTTAAATTAAAGCCTCTCATGCAAATGGCACCTTCCGAACTTTTTTCAACGAAAAATCATTGATGATTTCGCTGAAATCCAGCTCCCGCAGTAAATCACTTTCAACGCTAACTAGGGAAATCTTTGATAGACGATTTTATCCCATCGTAGTTCTTAGCCTATTTTTTATAGTTTTCATTTTTGAAATGTGCGCTCTCCAGTGCAATTTGTCAAAACCAAGTACATTTGCAGTGGAATTTTGATGTTTGGGAATGAGCTCTGAAATTTTGATTTTCAAGAATTTGAAAATAGAACAGGTCCTTAGATATGTCTTTTTACCCGACTGCGCGACGCAGAGGAGTGGTAATGCGTTTATATGTATGCCTATGTATGTATGTATGGTTGTATTCTCCTTTGAACCACTATACAGACCAAACGCCTGGGCCGATTTTTATGATTCACACGTCAATCGATTTCTCTTACACCCGTATTCCAAGACGTTTCATCGAAACTTCCTCCACCTCCACTCATTCGATGTTACCTTAAGGACTACCTCAAGGAATCCTCGAAATCGGTATTCTTAGTTAAAACTCGGTCTTGTCATGAGGCAATCTTGAGGATCCTCCAGTGAGGTTGAGTCGAGGTCGAGTCGAGGTAAACGTCATTAAATACGTCATTGAATCATAGATTACATTACACACTTTGTTTTTTTTTTGTCTATGGTCATTCAAAAATTGTCAGATTGCGGTTTTTTTATCTGTGTGCTCGCGTCAGTCCTGTCATCCTGTCAGCCTGTGTTGGTAGCGTACACTAGTTTAGTCTGTCTACGGTTGGTAGGAGGTTTACGTTGAAACGTAGATAGAGAATGAACCGTTGAAACTTTAATAATTTAATAGTTTTTTTATTTATTTTTTATTGAACACAAGCTTTAACAACATATTCAGCACTGTGTTTTTCCCAAAACGATAGCGTCTTTGGAATTCTTCATTGTCATAAAATTCTATGGGATTTTCTGCATTCCGCAAATAACGGCGTGCAGGGTAATCGTACGGATTAACATACAAATAATTCAAAAACTGTTTGAAATCTATTAAAACCACTATATGAAAAACTATTCAAATAAATTAATCAGTTCTGTTTAAAGCGTGAGCGAAAACAACGTAAAGAATAGCGTAAATCTTCCTTGAGTGTTCCTTAAGGTACGTCGCGATGTACCTTGAGTTTGACAGTTGTTTCCTCACCTCGACTGAGGAAAAATGACGAGGGACGCCAATTGGAGGTGATTTTTTACAACTGTGAATACCGATTTCCTTGAATGAGGTTGAGTGGAGTCGAGGAAGTTTCGAGGAAACGTCTTGGAATATGGGTGTTAGTCCGGCGAGTGTCACTAAAGACATGACGTTAGTGAAAATTCAATATGGCGACTACTGGACGCCATATTGTGAAAATGAAAAAAATTAAAGTCAACAAACTATGTCAAATGGGGTATCGTTGAATAGGTATTTAAAAATAATTTTTAGTTTTCCCTCAACATTTTTCGATTCGACTGACTGTCCCTTAAATGCATGATTTTATTTTTAGACCGAGAAAAAATATATTTTGGAGCCATGAATATGGTGATTCAGGGAAAAATAATAAAAAAAATCGTAAATATTTTTTTCATAGCTATTTTTATTAAAAACTACAACACCATGCACTCACTAGACAATAACTACATATGAAAATTTTTAAAACAATTTTTGGTCGTGGTAAGACAAAGAGCTACTCCACACTTCTCACACCTTGTTTGCGTGTATCCCTTGCATCCAGGCATTTTGCATCTGCCGCGAACACAATTACCAGGCCAGTGACCAACATTATCAGTCCTTATGTCTTTAGGAGGAATATGTTGAGCTGGTCCTCTCCTTTTCTTTGCTTATACATATTTCCATTTCAACACTGTTGCTGGTACTTGGCATTCCTCTTTTGTTGCAGAGTTCAAATGAGTTATTTACTTTGGCTAATACCTCAGCTAGTTCCAGTCTATAGTGACATAAGTTTAGAACTGATGAATTGGCTTCAGTTGTTTTTAAATATTTATACACAAGCCAACAATTTATTACCGTCATGTCCAATAAGTGGTAAAAGATACGAAGATACCACTTTCGGCTTCTCATTGCAATTCGGTACCTCCCAATAAAGCTATCCATTAGGTCCACTCCGCCCATATGGGCATTATATTCCTTTATTATATGTGGGCATGAAATTTTAATTCTAGTCTTATTTGCCTTGTCAAATCTTTCTACTTGGCCCACAGGTTCAGCTCCAACATACGAAGATAGAAAAGTTACAACTTTATTGTCCTTCCAAGTAACTGCTGTCAAATCAATACCGTCAAATTCAGTCATCTGCTCTTCATAAGTTCCACGAGGAACACATTTCTTCATCATTGTTTTTTTGTCCGGCATTTGCAGTTCACTAGCCTGTTAGATTGAAGAGTACCTAGGCTATAGATTCCTTGTTTGGCAAGATAGGTAACTAAAGGTACAGAGGTGTAAAAATTATCAAAATAAATTATATGATTTATATGCCTTGGGACACCTCTAGCAAGCCGGACTACAACATTTCCCACTGGCCCAAAATCTGGTTCATCTGGAAGCCGTTCATTCTCTTGGCTAGTATATATTTCAAATTTATGAGCATAACCTTTCACGCTGCACATCACATATAATTTAAACCCCCACTTATGGGGCTTATTAGGTAAATACTGCTTCATGAAGTGTGCCACTTTTGTGGCACACATCTGTTCATCAATTGAGAGTCTTTGTTCCATAGGAACTAAAGCAAATTTTTCATTTAGATGGCTAATTATAGGCCTTATCTTATGGAGCCTATCATGTTGTGGGTGTTCCTTGGGTAAATGTTTCTCGTTATTGTTGAAATGTAGAAATCTACGAATAGTCTCAAATCTGTTGACAGTCATTATGTCCTTGATTGGTTGAAAACCTACAGTATTTGACCAGTATAGCCGTACATTGGGATATTTTATAACATGTATATCAGTATCGCCATAAACTTTCTTAGCTCAGTTTCAGACAAATTTAATGGTTTAGTCACATTTTTTGAACGGAATACAAATTAGACTCTTCCACAATCCTTTGAACTATTTCTGATGTAATAAAATGTGAAAAAATACTATAGGGAGTACCAGTAGTAGCCTCATCCTTCAGTTCTGGTGGGTATGTAGTGTGTCCATGAAAAGCTGTCTGGTCAGAATTCAAAATATTTTTTTTTTACCTTCCATACGACTCTCATAGTTGCTCGGCGACTAGCTTGACTTGTTGAGGGGAATGGAACCTGTGGCACTTGATCATTTGCTGTAGCTTCATTTATCAATGGCGGGTCTCCTGCCATGAATGGATCATTATCGGGGTCATCATTTTCCTCTTCTAATGGACTCTCAAGATCGTGAAGCAAATCGTCTCGATTTTCATAAAAATTCTCATGACCTTCTGTATCCGACTCCTCAAGATCATCTTCCGACCTCTCTCCATCATTTATTAGAGCTAAATACTCTTCTATTTGCTTTTGATTCAAGTTTGGCATCTGAAAACCAATAAAAGTGATAGTTAGAATCTAAACAGGGTCATTTTCTAGTAAATGCATATTGTTGCAGATTTACAACAACAAAATAAACAAAATTTCCGAACACACCAAAAGTTTTTTTTATAACTTATAAATTGTACTGAAAAGAAGATGAATTATTACGTAAAATAACTAATTTTGTTTGAACTTACCTTCGAAAATCAAATAATTACACTGCAAAGCAGGTACACAATTTTCATCCGCTCCAAAATTACGATCGGCTTTGATTTGTCAATGTCAAGTTTAAATTTGACAGTCGTGAAGAAAAAAAGTGTGTTGCCACTCGATTAAATATATAACCATGATAGTGATAATCCTGCAACAACATGCAATGAACTCATACTAATAATTTTATGGTCGTTTGAATGGTATGTTGCAGTTTTACAACTTTATGCATTTAAGGGTTAGGATCTATATCGATTTAAAGTTACGTAACAACCATTCTCACTTAGAGGTTTTTAGACAGTAGAAAAAGGCGAAAACTTCGTATGACTGTGCGTGTGAATGTGGATGGACATATGAGGAGTTCAATTTCAAAATCCGCCAAAACACTTTTCATTAAATAACGGTAAAACGTAAAAAACCTTACAAAATCACTATTCTATACAACATCTTTAAAAAAACACAGTGACAGCTTTATATTAAGACTGGCAATACTTAAGAACTTTGTTTACTGGGAGAATAATTAAAAATAACGGAAAAATAACCATTCATATTTTTGTTTTAGCGAATGTTGATGCATACATTTGATTTTAGCGGGGTTTGAAATAAACATAGTTCGTTTTAGCGGGATTTGCAACTGACAGATTTGTACACGTGGATTGTTTTATGCAGTCAACAGTCACAGTCAAGAATACTAAAATGTTGATGAAGCAATTTACATTATTTTATAAGATATGGAGAATCGTGAAAATTAATAATACGGGTTAAAGTATGACAATTATTTATTAATAAAACAAATACAGAATAATGGATGGAAGATGAAAGAAGGGAGTTCAGGAAGAATATTAAATATGTGTTTCAACATCCTCAAAACCATGTTCACAGTAATGGTCTTCAATAGCATTTCCACTATCAAAGCTACTGACTTCGACACTTTGCATTCTTTCTTCAATTTTTTTGTAGTATTCCAAAGTAGGTAAATTTCTCCACTCTGTCCCGAAATGCTTTTCAAGAAGTTTGGCAACATCAGCGACCTTTGCTTTCATCGGTAAAATTGTGTTTGCTAGTATTAATTCTGGAGAAATCATTGTAATTTTTATTAATATAATATTAATAATTATTTTTTTATCATTGAGTTCGCTTTTATAATTAATCTCTCCTTGAACTAAAACATTATCAGATTTCGACCTACTTAAAAAAAAGCGCTTAGATTTCATAAAAGGAAAATGCCATGAACTAGTGGGTTTGATAATCGTTTCATAACCTTTTTTCCAGTCGTAAACTGGTATTGTTGAAACGTCTGTCACAGTTCCATTTTCTTCAAGCACAGAGACGTATTCTGTTGGACAAGTTACCACTTCTTTAGTTTTTAATACTTTTTCTATTTTCGCGAACACACGGTCCGGAGGTATGAACGAATGTCCGACTATAGGGTATATTATTTCAATTTTTTTTATATGGCTAGGTGCTTCACAATACAGCCATTTACCCAACATAACAATCATTGCCGTATTCTTATTCTGTCCGGAACATCCGTCGCATACCACACGTAAGATCTTGATTTTCTCGTTGAATGTTACTTTTTGTAGGTAATGATATGAGTCGTCTAGTTGCAAATCCCGCTAAAACGATTCAATAAAATTTTGCAGAAATGAAAAAAAAAGCTAGAAACAGGAACAACTGTACTTTATTAGGCAATTTTTATTTTTTCCATGGCTAAAAAAGATACCTAATATTAACAAAACTAAAAAAGGCTGCAATTACTACCAAAAACTAGGCTAAAAACAGGTTTTAATTTTAAATATGGCGGATTTTGAAACTTACTAAGTGTTATAGAGGCATTTGCAACTGAGCTTTGTGAAATAGTGGGATTTGAAACTTAAGCTGTTCTGTGGTAATGGTCAATATTATGCAACAACAACTGGCCAGCAAGTAAATAAAAATGCAGATGAACAATTTTAATCAAAAATGTAATTTGAAAAGAAACCAGTAAGGTAGTTGTTCTACATTGCAAATCAGGTAAACATAAAAAGCTAAATCATACTATTAGGTTGACATCGTCAAAGCCGTCTTCACAAAGGTCGCTCGGTATCTCTGCTGTATCCTCCTCAATATCTCCTTGCTCATAAGACCTTCTGTCTTCCACTGTTTTATAAAATGCTAAATTTTCATTTTCTCTCCATTGCTCTCCATAATGTTTTGATAATAGATTTGAAACATCGGTAATCTTTGCTTTCTTTGGAATTACCTGGTATGCTGGAATAACAACTGGATTCAACATAGTGATGCTTTTATTTTTCTTTGTTATCGGCTTCTTTACGTTAATGTCAATTTTATATGACTGTTCTCCTTGAAGCAGTAAATTATTTGTTTTGGAACGTGTCAAGAAAAACCTTTTGCTCTTTTGGAACTATACATGCCAGCTAGTGGTTGGTTTAATAATTGGCGCGTAGGCCGATTTCCAATCTTGTACTGCAATTGTATCTAAAGCAGTCAATTTACAATATTGAGTTATAATTTCTTGATATTGTTCAGGAGACGAAATTACTTCACGCTTTTTCAAATCTTTCTCTATTTGAGCAAACACCCGGTCGGGTGGGATAAAAGAGTGTCCCACCACTGGAAAAATTATTTCAACCTTTTTGATGCGTCTGGGTGCTTCTGTTGTTAACCACTTTCCAAGCATGGCAACCATACCTGAATTTTTATTTTGCCCAGAACAGCCATCTGCTACTATTCTTAAGACTTTAATTTCTTCTTTGATATCTAAATTAGTTAAAAAGTGATGAACTGCTGAAATAATTTCATTACTACCTTTGTTGTGTGTGGTTTCGTTCCAGGTATATGCAAATATGTTTTCCTTGGTTAGTTTTGCCTTAGAGCTACCAACTACTATAGTAAAGTTGTAGAAATTGATTTGGCGGTTATAGTAGGCGGACTCTTATTACTATAAAACGCGGTATGGGGCTCTCGTATAGTTTAGGTATCTGGCGCCGCGCAGTTGAGCGTGCGCACTCTCCAACAACGAGGTAGGCCGACTGGCGGCGCGAGCGGCGGCGGCCAGTGTTGCCAACTCTATCTGTCAAAAAGTCGTCAACTTACGCTTGAAAAGTCGCTAGATGTCGCTAGCTACGGGCAACGATCAAAAGTCGCTAGAAGTCGCTAGAATGCAATTTTTTGGTCTGTTGGAATAAAAGAAATTAATTTGATTTTCCAACTTATATTTGATAAACAATTGAAAATTATAAAAACCAACTAAAATATTATTATTTCACAAACAAAAAATCAAAAACTAAACACAGTTTAAGATGAAAAAGTTCAGATTATTAGCGATAGTTCGAATCATAATCACGATTCATTCATCATCACAACTATCGCTAATGTAATGAAAATCTGAAATGGTGGATGCATCCGCTCTGGAACTGACAGTAATTCCTGAAGTTGATGGAACAAATAAATTCTTTGTTTGGTGGTCTGTGAAATGAATACTCAAACAATACACAAATGTACACACATCAAGCTATGCAAAACCAGTATTGGCTGACCGTTCATTGTGAGAAAATATCATACAAAGTGAGGCCAAGACAAACTGGTTTTGTATAGCTTGACGTGTAGCCGTGTCATAATAAAAGCAAACAAGTAGGCCAACTCAAGCCCCGAGCGAGCGATAATAGCCTAAACTCGTAGGGCTGTCACTTATACTTTATTCAATCGTCAAAAATGCATAGTCAATCTCTATACAAAACAATGTTCCCCTGTAGGGTAAGCATCAGGGACGTTTAATACAAAGTTTTTTTAAATTATTTTTTCTACACACGGCTACACATCAAGCTATGCAAAACCAGTATTAGCTGACCGTTCATTGTGAGAAAATATCATACAAAGTGAGGCCAAGACAAACTGGTTTTGTATAGCTTGACGTGTAGCCGTGTGTAAGTACATAGACCAGAGCCGACTACATTTTTTTCATTGCCTACGTCATGTTATCTGTTTAGTTATTTGAAAAATTACGATCGAAATATGACTAATAAAAACGTGGTTTTACTGAATCATGTATTTATTCAAATAAAATGAAATGATAATGAAGTCTTTGTAGTTAAAGGAGGTAGGTAGGTACACGTACAAATTATTTATTACGAGCAGCAGGGCAGCGGCGAAGCGTGCGCGGGCGCGGGCGATATTACCGGCGTCACAGCCACGACTGGCGCACCTTTAGCAGCGATAAATTTTGTCAGTGTGTGCGTGCGACGACGCATACGTACGAGCGCGCTCACATACAAACCGCGCGCGGTGCGAATGTAGGAAGATGTCCTACTTGTTTGCTTTTACTATGGCCGTGTGTACAGCATTCGGGGAATCCCAGCATAAGCATATTTATGTTGATGGCATTTTCGTTCCGAAATCGGGTAACATCAGGTAACATAGATAACTTGAGTAAATATTGTGGGAAAAAGACAGATTTGTCAGAAAGACATAATGCGTCAAGAAAGTCATGACAACGGATTTTTGAGGAACTAACGGAGTTCCCATGTTTTATAACCAATGGGGCTACCATACTCTATGACGTAAGCGGCGGTGGCGCCATCAATTAATTTCATGACATGAAAATAAACATGAAATAAAACTTACTAACAAATGCTAATCGAGATCATCAATCGAGAAATACGTATTCCAATCCAAACCAAATAAACCAAATACGTTAAAACAATTTTTGCGTCTATTATACTACTGACTACTGAATATTGTTTTTACAACATACCTTGGAATTATCGTCATCCTTATTGTCTTTCTCTTTTTCTTTAGATTTTAACAACCACTTGTCCATTGTAGCTTTAGATTACTTAACTTATACTAAAAAAAACAACAAGCGTCAAGCAGTATTTAACGAGCAGTACCTATGTACATATGTGTGAGCTGTGAGTTCCAAATATGAGTGTCAGTGAACACACAACACAAAAACGCTCAACAAGAGTTCTGCAATGACTGCAATAATACTCTGTAGTCTGTATAGTTCGTTACAAAACTAAAGTAAACAACAGGAACTTCCCCGATAAACGATAAAGTTTGATGGACATAAATGTTGCCATAAAATAAACTCAACCTTCCTGCCGGATAAGTTGAGTTAAACTTGAATCAAATATAAATAATTTTACTTACTTCTTAATATATAAATTATACTTATTTCTTATACTACTTCTATTACTTCTAATTTCAGCTCCAGGGTAAATGTCTCAATTCCCCGCATTTTCCCCACATAAACGCTCTCCCCACAAATTACCCAATCGAACTGAAAATCCCCGCAGTTTGGGGAATTCCCCACAGATTGGCAACGCTGTGGACGAGGTAAGTTCGGAGCGAGGCGGCGCGCGTACGCGATTCTAGGTTGTTACACATTTAATTAAAAACAAAAGTAACATAATATGCTTCCTTCCAATATAAAATCGAGATAAGACAATATAAATCAACACAAGAACAAACATAGGACTTTTTACTTGGAACAATATGGGCTATCTTCAAAATCAAAATAAAACAATAACGATAGGACATTATCAACACAATATTCTTTTTAAAAAAACGAACTAATTAACAATAAAGGAACATTTTTAGGTAGGTCATTAGGTTTAGGCGCATTAGGGCTAATTCTCATTTTGGCAACCGACTCGCTAATGGACTACTTCTCATTATGGCCACTTCTCATTTTGGCTACTTCTGATTAGGGCGACTTCTCACTTGGGCTACTTCTCACTCGGGCTACTTCTCACTCGGGCTACTTCTCACTCGGGCTACTTCTCACTTGGGCTACTTCTCATTAGGGCTATTACTCATTAGGGCTACTTCTCAAAATTTGGGAATGTTTATTGAAATAAGTACTGTCTTTATGTATATAAACATGTTTATTCATTCATAAGAGATCAATTACATTATTTTAAGAATGAATCAACATTAGTTGAACCAATGTAATAGATAAGTATACAATATTATAAGTATTACTTCTTGTAATTACTTTAGTCTGGTTTGAAATTAACATTTATTTATAACAAACACAAATCAATAGTTAAAGGATAGGTAAACATTACTAGGTTTCACTTCTTTTAATTACTTTAATTTCAATAATATCAACATAAATCCACACAATAATAAACAAACAATATTAATTAGGTATATCTTCATATAAGCATAAATGAACACAATAATTAACAATCAGTATTAATTAGATTCCTTTATATAAGAAGCTGGTAATAAGTCATTTTATTTAAAAATGTAATAACTGTTATTTGACCATTTTTTAGTTTCGTAAGTACTTTTTCATACTTTTTGTCGAAATGAATGTACTTGTTATGCCGTTTTTTTTTGTTTGAATATGGTTGTTCTTGATTTTGGAGTCAAAATGCTTGGCTTCTTTTCGGAGCTTCTGTAAGAATAAAAATAAACTTGGATGCTTGAGAATTTTAACATTTATCCGATGGTGCCACCCCTCAAGAGCGTTGTTAGTGCGGTGGCGTTGTCCAGAGCAACTAAGAAGCGCAGGGTTCATTCTTGGATACCCCTGTTTTGCAAAGTATTTTAAAAAAGTTTCAAACAATGGTAACAACGATTCATTTTCAATAATCTCTATTAGTTTTTGGCAACCTTCTGGAATATTTTCTGCGGGTAAAAGTGGTAAAATAGCTATTTTTCTTATAATCTGTCTTGTTTCTTTTCTTTTAGTCAAATTTAATTCTTTCGCCTTCTTCCAGATAGCTTTTTGATAGTGAAAATAACACCCGGTTATTTGCGCATCAGGGTACACGGTTTTTACCGCGTTCATTATACCTAATTCATAGTCACATTTAAAGTTGGTAATATTTATTTTCAATACACTTTTCATTATGTTGAAAAGCCTTATATACGTCTTTTGATTTTTATTTGGAAGTAACGCATACACTACAGGTACAATTTGTGTGCTTTTGGAATCAGAACATAAATCCACATGTAAGGTAAAAAGTTGGTAGAACGGCTTGGGTGCAGATTTAAAAGTGCCATCTGCAAAATATCGGCGGTTATGTTTACGTCGAGCGCACCGCAAAAATTTTTTGGAAATATTTGATGCGAAAACCAATGTTTTGTCGCTTTCTCCATCATCTGCCACTAGAAAATCATCGCTTAAAGCTTCAGGTATGGACACTTTAGCCAAATCTTGAAAAATCAGATGATCTACATGTAAAAAATTTTTTCTCGCTCGGTAAAACAATCGTTTTTTTCTTGAAAAGTCGGAATTGATGCTTTGGATGTGCTCGGTTCAAAGGTCAAATTATCTAATTTATTTTTAAAAATTCCTTTAATGGGTTCTAAATTTGTACATACCAATTCCTTGAGCGTACACATTTCTAAATATACAGTATTTTTATCATAATCTGCCTGACAAGTATGTTGGGACTGCCTCATGATTTGGTTTTCAGTTTCATTCAAAGTAACAGATGCATTGCATTCCCTTTTGTTTGTACAACGCCACAAAACACTTTTATCTTGGTTAACTTTTGTAGTTTTATTGTATCTATATCCATTGTGCAACAGAGCGTCGTTACCTCTTTGATTTTTCACAAATACAAGTTCTTCTTCCATCTTTTCGAATAATAAACAACAATAATTGAGACAATTCACCGTTTTACGATCGATCAAAAAATAAAATTAAGGCACCCACATTTTTGATGACATAAATTACTTAGTACTCTAGAGAGCTAGAAGAGCCCTCCGAGGTACCGGGAGGAATCAAACACAGTGATCCCTTTTATATTTATATTTTCTAGAATGTTTTCACATCTTATCGTCTAATTGTCACTTCTTATTCTAGAACCATCTCTTTGACACTCGCTTGAACGTTCGAATGTCATTCGCGCTAAATTATATCCGGCCTGCAACATATGAGGTTGCCTTCAGCAGACAAGCCTCTACAGTACCTACCCACATTTTAATCCTAGTCAAGAATGTAACTTTTTATTTTTTAACTAGCTTCTGCCCGCGGCTTCGCTCGCGTGGATGTCGGAAATTATCCCACGGGAACGTGCTAACAGGATAAAAAGTATGTGCTTCCCCAGGATGCCATCTATATCTATGCCAAATCAGAAGTTCAGTGGTTTAGGCGTAAAAATGTAACATACAGTTTCAAGTTCAAATCCTCCCCTTAAAAACCGAATTACCCGTTTTTGTCCCGTCAGTGGTAAATTTTCGACAACTTTACATATGTATTTATTATTAATTATGTTCTGTCAAAAGTATCAATACTGAGTTTCGAGTTA
Organism: Apamea anceps; assembly: GCA_951799955.1. Lineage (NCBI taxonomy): Eukaryota > Metazoa > Arthropoda > Insecta > Lepidoptera > Noctuidae > Apamea > Apamea anceps. Next base: position 3,145,203 of record OX637509.1, read on the forward strand.
CTCAGACCGCGCATTCAATTTTTTCGACATAAACTTAACACCCCTATGAGGAAAAAACTACTAAAAAAACTTATCTATCTTACTCTTATTTATCTCTTATCTTACTTACTTGAAAAACTTATATTGATAAACTTTATTACTTACTTAGGCAAATTTCAAGTTTATTAACTAAACGAATAAGATTTTTCATATAAACTGTATCCCCGCTTTTCACCCCCACAGGGGTGGAATTTAAAAAAAATCGTTTGGGATGTATTCATAACTTGACTCAAAGATTATTTATACTAATACTAATTTTCGAGTTGATCAAGCCATGCAGTAAATTCCACCCCTGAAAAATTGACTACCCCATTTCAGCCCGTCAGGGGTAGATTTTCAAAAAACCCTGATACACATTATTCTTTACTTTTAATATTAGGTATAAATACTGAGTTTCGAGTCAACCGGACTGCGCGCTAAAATTCTTCCATACAAACTTTGAAACCCCCCAATCCCTTATTAGGGGGTAGTTTAGAAGAAAAAAAAAACTGACAATCTTCATAATTTATTTAAATAAGTATTCGTGCTAAGTTTCAAGTTTATTAACTCAAGGAATAAGATTTTTCATACAAACTTTCATCCCCTATTTTATCCCCTTGGGGATAGATTTTATCAAAATCCTTTCTTAGCGGATGCCTACGTCATAACATCTACCTGCATGCCAAATTTCAGCCCGATCCCTCCAGTGGTTTGGGCTGTGCGTTGATAGATCTCTATGTCAGTCAGTCAGTCAGTTACCTTTGAGTTTTATATATTTAGAAGATACATTTCCGGCATAAAAAGTACCCAGTGTGGTGCCCAGGATATTAAAGAATAATTATACCAAGTTTCAACGTAATCGAACCGGTAGTTTTTGCGTGATGCCTGAACAAACAGACAGACAGACAAACATTTTTTTAATCACATTTTTGGGTTCGGTGTCGGTCTAGTAACACCATTTATTTTTTTGATATTTTCAATGTACAGAATTTTTACTTCTGCAGATTTATTATAAGTATAGATAATGCATTAATAATGACAATTATTACTCTCGTGTATCTAGAACTAATGAATTATTAAATACAATGATTTCCTGGTGCATATACTTTAGTATCTATGACTTATATTTATCGTGGACGTATAAGATGGATGGCAGTATTGTGCCCTTACTAGAAAATCGGGTAAGAAATAATAGATGGCGCTACGTTTACTACGCGCCGTCATATTGATTTGTGTATGTTATAAATAAACAAATAAATGTTAATTTCAAACCAGACTAAAGTAATTACAAGAAGTAATACTTATAATATTGTATACTTATCTATTACATTGGTTCAACTAATGTTGATTCATTCTTAAAATAATGTAATTGATCTCTTATGAATGAATAAACATGTTTATATACATAAAGACAGTACTTATTTCAATAAACATTCCCAAATTTTGAGAAGTAGCCCTAATGAGTAATAGCCCTAATGAGAAGTAGCCCAAGTGAGAAGTAGCCCGAGTGAGAAGTAGCCCGAGTGAGAAGTAGCCCAAGTGAGAAGTCGCCCTAATCAGAAGTAGCCAAAATGAGAAGTGGCCATAATGAGAAGTAGTCCATTAGCGAGTCGGTTGCCAAAATGAGAATTAGCCCTAATGCGCCTAAACCGGTCATTAGTGTAGGAGGGTCAGTCAAGAATACCAAACTTATTCCTGATAAGGCAAATTATCATAAAAGTTATGACAGTCTTGTGGAATGACAGCTTTCAGTTCTTGAAGGTGCAACCACTTCGTTTTAGGAATACGGCATCTTGCCGTAAATAAGAGTGGGTAACAGTCCACTGGATTTAGTCTCTTTGGTCTATGAGGTAAGTCCATCCAATCTTTGGTAAAATCAAGTTTCACCCTGATTAGTCCTGAAGGATCATACATTATGACTTTGATGTCTGTAACCATTGGATCATTTTTTGTCCGACCGGCACCCTAATTGCGTAACACACAATCAATAGTAATCTGAATCGTTTTGAAACAAATTGCTAATCCATTGCTTCATAAGTTCGAAAAATTTGTCTGCTCAACACGTAAATAACGCAATGAATGTTGTTGAACTGTCAAAATGAAACCGATTCCGATTAATTGTGTGTTACGCAATTCGGGTGCGGGTCTAATGCTGTTGTACCTCAAAGGTTTCGTGTAGTCTTTATAACAGTCGTAAGTCAGCTCAATAGCCTCGTATGGTGTCGAATGTTGTCTTGCTTCTCTGGTCGTAGACACGTAATCGCTTGGTAGTTTTATTTTTTAACTTTCTCTCGGAGTCTACCTCCATTTGCGTGTGACCGACTTCGAGGTATTTCTGATAAATGAAAACTCCGTAAAGCATACTAAAATTGAGCAGTGCATTTGCCATGACATTGTTACGATTTTTTGCTGTACATCCATCAGAAAATATGACAACTGGTTTTTTTTTCAGAAGTGAGACATTTTTTTTTCTAAATAGTCAATCAAGCATGAAACGAATGTTGATGCAACTAGTTGATTGTTTTGATCTTCTGAAAACCAATAACATGTAGCTTGCTTTTTTACGTAAATGGTCGAGTTATGACAAGCTAGCTTTGTTTTGTATTAAAAAGCATTAGCATGTGTAAATGGAGCTAGCTTTACAGCTTGAAAATCAACTTCTATTAAAATTACTTCTCCTTTAATAGCTCTCTTTATATCCTCGCGTTTTTCCGATCTAGCAATCTCTTTCTTCGGTGTATGCTCTTTCCAAACTTCTTCTGGTATATTCTTGGTTTCTTAACTGGCGCATAAGTTGCATTTATCTTTTTTTACATTACATAATGAAATATTTTTTGAACCATAACTTCGCTGAATTTTTTTCGGCTAAACGCCGGTTGCAATGCTTGAGTACACGTTGACTTGTATAATTTATAAACTTCTTGTATTGTTTGAAAAACAGGTTCTAGATAGAGTTTTGTTGAATTCTGCCTATTGTAATGGGATGGAAAATTATATTATTTATGTTGTTACGTACCTTGAACATCCATACTCGTCGTATTTATCCCACCAACTATTAACATAACGACTAAAACAGCAAATTTTAGGAGCACAAAAAATAAGGTTATCGAGAAAACAATGGACCGCACTGGACGACGACTGAGTTCCGACTACCTGTGTGCCGCGCGGTGAAGGGATAAGGGCGCGGGGGGTGCGGTACGTTATAAACAGGTTATTTAATTGTCAGAAAGTGATGGTTGCATTTAGTTAAGCCACACTTTGAATATTCGACTTATGGCCAGGTTTTTATGCCAATACTCGTATGTGCGTCGCTACTATTACCATCACTATCGCGACTCAACTATCCGATGAGGATGATGTATCTTCGTTGGTGTTTATTACAAATTGGTCCAACCTATCGTCGATGGCCTCTTCCAATGTCATAAATTCGTCTTCGCATATGATGGCATGATCTACAACTTTTTGCCATTCGTCTGGCCCGATGGATGCGAATTTCAGACAAAAGACGCTGCACTTCGGTCGAATTCATGGCAACATTGAATTTGCTTACGTGACCTTTCATCTGCGACCAAATGTTTTCTATCGGATTGAAGTCCGGATGATATGGAGGGGAGCCTTAACACTGTGTGGCCGTGAGCTTCCATTATGGTGTCAAGCGAATACTTTACATAGAGATGCTTGTGACGTTTATTTACATCGTACGATTCCGGTTTATACGCTTTGATATTGAAAGGTATGTTTTTATCTTTTAACCAATCCTGCATAATCTTTTTTGCAGAGTTACTGTTCGGTGCCCTGTCCTCTAATGTGATATGGTATGGAGGTTGGGAATTAATTTCTCTTGTAACCATTTCTCGTAATTTTCTTTGTTCATCTTACTGTGATAGTCTCCTGTGATCTGAGCCGATTTGTACATGAGCAAAGCATTTGGTATGAATCCTAAATGTTGTGTTCTTAGACTCCTGAGCTTCTTTCTTCATAAACTCGTGCACATTGAAAATGATTTCCCGAGCTTGACTTTTAAGTGGTTGCCCCCTTTTTAAAGAACTCATTTTAAACCATAAAAAAGAAAACACTTTTGTTGCCACTAAGTGTACTTTTGCCTGCTGCGCGTGCACTCGATCAGAAGTATGGCGGTTGACTAACATGCCACGTGGCGCGCGCTAACATGAAAAAAAATCTCTGAGTTAGACTAAAACAAGTTAAACGAAAATCAAATAATTCTGTCTCATCTCAAATCACACAAAAAAGGAGTAATAAGAAGTTAATTACAACTACTGACACATGTAAAGGGATATGCAATTAAACGTCCTTTTAAAACACTAAAGTGTCATTTAATTTACTGATTAGGAAGTTCACATTCACAATTAACACTCGCTCACAATTAATGGCTTGACTTCAACCACGAACAAAAGATGGCGGGCTATATATATAGGCTGGCTCGCCACTACCCCACTCTGGGCTTGGCTAGATGACGTGGCATGGCTGGATTGGCCGGTAACTATGGCATGTGGAGTAGTGACGTGGCTATCGGCTGGCTTGTAGGCTCTTCGGGGCATTCCCGGCTGGCTAGCTGATGGCAGTGTGTTACACTCGGCCGTCCTGCAACAATTGCTCCCGCAATGGGAGTAAAACACTCCATTAGTCACCTATCACACTTGAGTAAACCTAACTCTCCAAGAGATCGATAAGGTCCTCTGTCTCAACCTGTTCATTGGTACTACTTTCACTATCGGACATAGGTGCTACACTTCTGTATGGCCTAATAGTATCTGCAGAGACTAGCCCGGTGAATTTCTTGTATCCTCTCAGTCCCTTTATACGAGGAGGGATCAAAAAGTAGTGAGAATGAGATAGAATATAATGACTATTGATAACGTAATAATTTATTTTTCTACATAGTCTCCGAGTCTCTCTACACACCGAGTCCAGCGCTTTTCCAAGGCCCTTCAAAAAAAAAAGTTTTGTCTTGGTCCTGCAAATAGCTCTCCACGGAATCCATCACCTCGTTATCGTCTTCGTACCTGTTTCCCCTTAAGTATTCTTTCAATTTGGGGAACAGATAAAAATCGCTAGGCGCCAGATCTGGCGAATAAGGGGGGTGGTCAACCAATTCGAAGCCAGCTTGCTGAATGGCAGCCATCGCAACTGCCGACCTGTGCGCGGGTGCGTTGTGGTGATGAAACAGTATGCCCCTTCGAAGTTTCCCTCTCCTTTTTTCTTTGATGGCATTCCTCAACTTGGGAATTAAAGCTGCATAATATTGGCTTGTAATAGTGGTTCCACGCTCCAGGTAATCAATCAACAATATCCCTTCTGAGTCCCAAAATATTGAGGCCATAACCTTGCCAGCCGATGCCACGGCACGAAACTTCTTCGGGGTCGGTGATAATGGTCGTTTCCATTGCGAAGATTGCTGTTTTGTCTCGGGATCAAAATGATGGACCCATGTTTCGTCCATTGTTACGAAACGAGATAAAAAGTTTTCAGAATCTACTTGAAACTTGTCCAACAATATCTTCGAAATGTCAAGTCGATTTTGTTTCTGACTGTCGGTTAACATTCTCGGCACCCATCTTGCGGAGACTTTTCTCATATTCAAAGATTGTTTCAATATGGATTGAATACTTCCATATGAAATGCCCGTTTCTTGAATTAAGTATCGGGTGGTAACTCTTCGATCGCTCATACAATTTTCTCGACTTTCGCAACATTTTCTTGGGTGACTGACGTCGATGGACGGCCGCAACGATGTTCGTCTTCCGTGCTCGTTCTCCCTACTCGAAATTGAGAAGCCCACCTTGCGACAGTGGAATACGGCGGAGCACTCTCCTAATGTTGCCTCCAAATCGCAATGAATCTCTTGCGTCGTTAACTATTTTAAACAGAGGTATTTAATAACGGCTCGCACTTCGTTTTTCTCCATTTTCGAGAACACGTTCCGACACGAAGCAAACAAATGACTACATTCAGAAAAAAGACAAAAGAGAATCGAAGATTTTTTCTTTATTAATATTACAAATATGTATCTGAGCTTTACCTGCCAGTATTAATTTTTTTTCTTACCAAGGAGTAGGGTAAAACAGACAGTCATTGGACAGTTAAGCAAATGCAGTAGCAAAATTTAAAATTTTGGGGGCGCTACAATAGTACCGAAGATACTTCTTTTATAACTAAAAACCAGATTAACTAAGCTATTTTAGCAATGATTTAACATTCATATCTTTTGTTGGCAATAGTAGAAAAACAGTGTTCGAAATAAATATGACGAAAAACATAGTGATTGGACAAAATTTATATTAATTATTGGACAGACAGCATAGAGTTATTGGACAGATAGTAAATGTATGTTAAATAGTTTTAAACAAGCAATAAAACATCAATGTAATGCTAAGGTTATATTTGGAATCACATACAAAACTTTTATATAACTACGTTAAAATTAACAGTCTATAAAATTATTCATCACAGACATCACATATGACCATCATCAGACATGACCTATCAGTCTTGAAAATTAAAAACTTTGAACACTTTTAAGAAATTAAATTAAAATAGGTATTAATAAACTTTGGAAACAATAATCAACTTCTTACTTACAATTTTTTTCACACTTATGATATGAAAGTAAAAATAGAAAATCTATATTTTGTCTTTTCTGTACCATTCAAAAATCACATTTGCTTCTAGGTCGTCACTTCCTTCTTCAAAGCTCATAATATCATCATTATCATCATTACTTTCTAGTTATATCTTCTGGTACATGTTGTTGGTGTTTAGAGGGTACACATTTTACGTGAAATATGGAAAAACACATGTCGCAAGTCAAACGATTGCTTGTTTTTGTTGATTTCAAATATATTTTGCAAGTATTTGTAGAACATTTCTCTATTTTCTTGTTTCCACATTGCTTTAAATTTTCCTTTGTCTCACCTAGTCTTTTTAGTTTGTTTTCCTCCCTTATCTTCTTGCTTTCTTTTTTGATTTTTAAAGCAGATTCTTTTTTCTCTTTTTGTTCTTTACACATTTCTCTATACTTATCAGAAGTTATTGCGAATGGAAATCTCACTGTATTTTTTTTACCTTTACGTTCAGTAATTTTAGGTAGTCAAAAACGGCGCGAATTGGCTATTAGAAATAATTTTAAACGCTGGGCTTTTTTCAGCTACACATGAAACATTAGGTATAAGTTCTTGGTCTTGGGCAACAGGAGCAATTGCAGTAACTTCTTTTACGGGTGTTTTGTGTGTAGATATATTGAGTTCTGAATCTTGTAAGAGTAGTTCAGACACAGAAAAATTATCTTCTGCTGTACAATTTGATCTAGACTCATGAAGTTCATAGTTCTGAAAGTTACTTGTTGGTTCTCGAATAATATCTTGAAAGTCACCGTTCGTAATAAATAGTATTGAATTCTACTGCAGATACATTTGAATCAACTACATCTGAAACTTGTATCAAATCATCGCTAAACACTCTTTCTTCGACCACTGGATCAGTGTCATGTATTTCTGGAGTAAGATTCTGTGATACAATGGTAGTTTCGGGTACTGAAGTTTGTTTAAGACTAGAAGGTGAAATAACACTATCCTCTTCCATAAACCGCCTTTTTTATTTGTGTCACGGTAGTCTTTATCCTCCCCATACAGCGCTTTTTGGTCACAGAATCTTCAAAGCAGTTACAAGTTGTCGCAGTTTCGTAACTGCTACGAAACATAGTGACTGTGTGTGGTTTGGTCTCTATATGTGGTAATAGTTCGCACACAATTTGACCAGAAATCATTTCAGTAACTGTATGTAGTCTTTGTGTTCACACGTTACGTATCCATATAAGTAGACTTATTTTTATACACTTAGTGTTCAAATTTGTAACATGCGTACAGTCGAGTAAAAATGTGTAGTAGCGGTGTGGTCACCATGTTACTAGAACTGTTTTCAGTGAATTTCTTTGCTTGTTTGTTAACATTTTCGGATAATCATTAAAAACAGACTTTAGTTCAACAAATAAAACTATAATACTTTACTCACCACTAGAGCCAACTTCTGCACCGACCTTTTCCCATATGATGTGTTTATATTTTGTGTCCATGTATTTACGATGACATAAATCGTACAAACATTCATATTTTCTCACAGCCTCTATTAACTTTTCTAAGTCCATTTTTGTGATTGCGTAACTGACAACACAAGTGTAGCAATGACGGTAGCATGACGCTGACTGAACTGAGACGTGACGATCCCGGGTGTGTGGGGATAAAAGTATGATACTTGTATGGAAATATTATTTGACGTATCTGACCAGTGACGTCATTGATAGATCACGTGCCGGTGACTGACGTGTGGGAACAAAGTCATACTAGGAGTATAGAAGCATGTTTTTTTTAAACCTGGCCGGTGACGTGACTTGACGGTGACTGGTGTGTGAGAATGCACCTTATAAGTTTTGCATTGGACGTTAGTGGTTTACTTCCTTCAGTTTCTGTGCCACTTTCTTGTAACATATTAGCTAGTTCTGCTTCTGCGCTTTGTTTTGAAATTAATCCGGTCCCCTTGACCTGACACTTCATAGTGAGCCAAGAATCATCAGGGCAAGATGATTCTTGTTCTAACAAGTCCTCCACTCTCCGTTTCGGCCAGTGTAATATTCTATTTTGTTCCCATTTATCAGGGATAATTGAGAGGATAAATTTTCCTCGTTCCTTGGTTTGAATTATTTTGAATGGCATGTTTATACTGCAAAAAAAAAAACGAAAAAAATAAAAACACAAATTCATAGACTAACAAAAACTATACGACATACCAAATAATATCAAATTACTCTCTCTCGTCTCACATGATTGACTATGATACCAGCTTTTTTTTTTTAACATACGAAACGTCGCGCAGTAGTCACTCTCTTTATCCTTGTTTATTTTTAAGAGACAGACTAGGACACCACGCGAAGTCTACGCGCGACTGGAAGGTAAAAGCCCCCAGGCTCATATTTAATAAAAATAACATTTACTGTGACAACTCAATAATCATGTCGTTATGGGATACAATTTGAACTCAAACTAAAAAAACTCGGTTGCCACCGAGTTTTTAATACTAACTAACTAAACAATGTAGATCCAACTTGAATTAGTTGTCTCCCTAAATTAGTTAAGTGCGCTATAATAACAACAACCATTAGTATTTAAGATAACGTAATTGCAATCTTACTCCGAGAACTATAGTGACCGGCACTATCACCGGGCGGAGCGGCGACGCACAGTGGACCATTGGCGGGCCTCAGCGTTTTTGGCGAGGGAGGACAGGCAGGCGCGCAGAGTCCGCTGGTACATTGAAGCATTCGGAGTCTCCGCAAACGAGCCCCAGCCCCCGACAATTTGCCAGCCACGCCGCCGCCGCCTCGTTAAAATGCAAAGCCAAACAATCAAGTACTTACATTTATTTAAAACTAAAACTATCTGTAAGTAATGTGCCCTGCCAACATATAGATAGGTATACAAAAGTACTTATTATAATAAATATACGTAGAATCAAGAAGGAAACATAAATATCCCCACCCATAAATTCGGGCACTAATCATTTCACAACTAAGTTCTTCTGCTTGGAAAAATATATAAGCATATTTCAAAATGCATATTACCAATTATTTTTACATTATTTTTGTGATAAAGTAGATAGTATTATGATTTCGATCTACTTCATAACTGTAGTGTTTCATAAAAGTTTAAAAACTAACCAATAATCCCGGCCGGCACTGCGCGACGGGAGCATCAGTCACTCGCGTGCGTTCACTCACAATGAAAGATGTTTTGGTACTAATGGCATATTGCGGGCGCGAGCGGGAGGTGGATGTTTGTGTGATGCTATACATACTTTTGTTTAAGTACTCATTTGTTAAATTGTACTTAGATGTGTATATGATTTTATTGAATAGAATAGTTTTCTTGAATAGAATTGAATGTTTACCAATTTAAATTTACACAGGATTAAGAGACGAATGGGTAAGAATATAATGGGTAACAAAATAAAATAAACATTAAAATACATGAGAAATTACTCATAATGTGATTGCACGTAAGCAAAAAAAAAAAGAAGCAAAAAAAAAGTTGTGAGAACTTTTGAAATTTAAGGTATGATAATACTATTTTTCAGGAACTGAGTAGAAACAATAATCACATTCATCTTGCAAAAAATGATTGTACACGGTAAAATTTAAGCAGTTGTGGCACCAAAAATCCTTAAAATGCAATAAATCTCCAATTTTGTTTTTATTTGATATATTGAAATTCAATGGCCGCAATGTATGAAAGTCAATGATACTGTGGCAACCATAGCACTTTTCCGATAGTATAAAATGAGTGCTCTCCCATCGCCAAATCAATCTATTAAGAAGTCTAAAATCTGCTCTCGTTAGAAATTTATCTATATCCAAATATTGAATGATCATATTGTTACGAGCTTCGGGTTCGTGACAATAAAAATGCCGATAAAAATCACCCAAAAGTTACACTTTAATTAATCAACACTAACAACAATTCAAAACACACTAATTATAAAACACAATCGCTCTTAAGTCGCACTTGAAGATCGCTTTCGATGTATTCACTCGTGTCGCAAAACCAAGTCTGATTGCTCGCTTTTTTTTTTTTTTTTTTTTTTTTTTATGAATGGCATCTCGTAGTTGACCTTGAGAGGTCGTAACTACTTAACCGGACTATCCTGTGGTTGCCTTAAGAATTCTTAAAGCCTCCAGCCAGGGTCTGATTGCTCGCGGCTATTCCCGGCCTTATATAGTGCCGCAGATAGTTCCAGAACCTTCTATTGTAGAACCGTCTAGAATGTTCGAGTACATACCGGCCCCGACTGACTACATGTCGATAGTTCTAGTAAGTTCTAGCTTCGTCATATCTACTCGTCAATAGATGGCGCTGACGGATGGCGTGACTATTAGTTCTACTATTCCATAATAGATGGCGCCAGTTAGTTCTGCCAATCCACAATAGATGTCGCCAGTGGTAACTAATGTCACCGTGTATCAGGCATTAATTGTGGCGCGTAACACTGCCGCCTCCTAAGACATGCTCGTCCCGAGCATTATCGGCTCCATAATAACGCGCCAATCGATCCACATGGACGATCTTAGGAGTACCTCTTGCACCTTTCCGTATCCGGTAGGTTACGTCATTGATCTTTGTCACAATCCGGTACGGTCCATCCCATTTAGCTTGAAGCTTAGGAGATTTCCCTTTGCTGCGCACTGGATTGTGCAACCACACTAGTGAACCTTCGTCGAACCCTTTACTGTTCATTTCGCGGTCATAACGGGTTTTCATCTTTTCAGACATTTGCTGGCCCGATTGTCTGACGTGCTCACAAATGTCATTCATTTTATTCCGCAAGTTATTCGCATAATCCGTTATACTGCATGGGGCATCAGGTGGTATTCCGGTGATCAGGTCTGCAGGCAGCCGTAATTCTCTTCCAAAGTTTGCGAAGGCTGGTGTCACCGATGTACTTTCGTGAACAGCGCTTCGATATGACAACAAAAACGGTTGTATGTGCTTGTCCCAATCTCGCTGTCGATTTTCCACAACTTTTGCTAGGTACCTCTCCAGTGTCTGATTAAATCGTTCCACCATTCCATCCGATTGTGGGTGGTAAGAAGTTGTTCTTGTTTTATGAGTACCTATAACTCGACAAGTTTCCTGGAATATTTGGGACTCAAAATTCCTTCCTTGATCACTGTGAATCTCTAGTGGAACTCCAAAACGACAGAAGACTTCATAAACTAATTTATCTGCAACTGTCGAAGCTTCTTGGTTTGGAATGGCGAAGACTTCCGGCCACTTAGTGAAGTAATCCATCACAACCATGAAATACTTGTTGCCACTTTCACTTTCCGGAAACGGCCCCGCAACGTCGAGGGCTATCCTCTCCCATGGTGCGCCAACATTGTACAATTTCAATGCACCTCTACTACGAGTCTGAGGTCCCTTTACAGCTGCACAACTTGTACATTTGCGACACCAGTCCTCAACATCGTCCCGACAGTGGACCCAGTAAAACCGTTCTCGTATCTTCAGTAGAGTCCGTTTTACTCCCAGATGACCTCCTGAACATCCATTATGGTACAGCTGTAGAACATCCGGTACTTGAGCTTTAGGGACAACCATTTGCAAATGACAGCTATCTCCCCGAGCATTTTCCCATTTTCGGCACAGGACTCCATCCTGAATCACCAAGCTGTCCCATTGGGCCCAATAGCTTTTCGTGATCGAACTCATCGCTGAGACGTCGCTCCACTTGGGCTTAGGAGCTCTGGCCTTCATCCACTCCAGAATCGGCTTGATGTCTGAATCTTCCGCTGTGCACGTTGTAGGCTGTCCTTCCACTCGATGCTGAGGTCTGTCTTGAGCATCCTCACAGGTACGACTTCTTTACTCTCTTGCCTAGTACAATGCTTGCAGTCTTCAGGACAAGGTCTTCTTGACAATGCATCTGCGTTGCCATGAGATTTTCCGCTGCGATGTTCGACCACGAAGTCGTATTCCTGCAGAAGTTCAATCCATCTCGCAACTTGTCCTTCTGGATTTTTGAACTGCAATAGCCATTTCAGTGCAGCATGGTCGGTTCGTAACTGGAATTTCCGACCCAGAAGATATTTGCTAAAGTGCTGCAATGACTTTACCACAGCAAGCAGTTCTCGTCTCGTAACACAATAGTTCCTTTCAGGTTTCGACAATGACTTGCTGAAGTACGCTATCACAAATTCTTGATCGCCATTCCGCTGGGACAACACACCGCCAAGTCCTATGTCGCTTGCGTCTGTGTCAACTATAAATTCCTTGCCCGCATCAGGGTACCCCAAAATAGGTGTTTTGCACAGACGGTCCTTTAGCTCCTGGAATGCGATGTCGCAACTTCCATCCCAGCTGAAATGTCGCTTTTCCTCGGTTAGCTTATGCAGGGGTTTGGCTATATCTGCAAAGTTCTTGACAAATCGCCGATAGTAGGAGCACAAACCCAGAAATGCTCTGACCTGCGTCTTGTCTTTTGGAATTGGCCAATCCCACTTCTGACACCAATTGTTACGAGCTTCGGGTTCGTGACAATAAAAATGCCGATAAAAATCACCCAAAAGTTACACTTTAATTAATCAACACTAACAACAATTCAAAACACACTAATTATAAAACACAATCGCTCTTAAGTCGCACTTGAAGATCGCTTTCGATGTATTCACTCGTGTCGCAAAACCAAGTCTGATTGCTCGCGGCTATTCCCGGCCTTATATAGTGCCGCAGATAGTTCCAGAACCTTCTATTGTAGAACCGTCTAGAATGTTCGAGTACATACCGGCCCCGACTGACTACATGTCGATAGTTCTAGTAAGTTCTAGCTTCGTCATATCTACTCGTCAATAGATGGCGCTGACGGATGGCGTGACTATTAGTTCTACTATTCCATAATAGATGGCGCCAGTTAGTTCTGCCAATCCACAATAGATGTCGCCAGTGGTAACTAATGTCACCGTGTATCAGGCATTAATTGTGGCGCGTAACAATATTTTCAGATAAAATTTACTTGAATGTTAAAATGTTTTGAAATCTGCACTGCACTTTTACTGTGACCAATATGAAAAGGGTTTTAAATTTATGAGGAACCCTAATAGCTAGCTGTCATGGCGTACTGCATGGTCTTGAAATAACCTTAATACGACTTTATGTCTTTACAACGTCGTAAAGAGATAAGTGTGTGACAAAAGCACCATGTCCTACATTTTTAGAAATAAACATATTTTTATTAATAAAAATATAATAATTAAAACACAAAATTGCGAGGGGCCATGAAAATCTGAAACAAATACACATAGGTATATTATCATATAACTTTAATTTTCCAGTCGAACTAAACGGCATGAGAGACAGATACAGGTACTAGCGAGGTATATAAATATAAGTTAAATAACACTCACCTTTTATTTTCTTGTAATTATTTATTTTGCTCTCAAATCTCGAAACAAAACCACTAACACGTGTCACTAACAAGAAAAATGAATAAGTCTTACAGGTGTTGTTCCTTGACTCAAATAAAACGTTTTAGTCATTCAAAAACACCTGTATGACGACAATACAACAAACGAGTCGTTGTAAAGTTATGATGCGACTTCTGCGCGACGAAAGTGGTAATTCCATAACGTTCATACGACTTTTGAATGACGTTAACGAAGTCAGCTTGTGACTTTTGTATGTCCATTATACGACAATGTTGGTCGTATAACTGGGGCCATTTTCGCGTTTAGTAAACGTTATTATAACGTTAGTGCGACTTAGGTATTACGATCAATGCAATTAAGATAACGTTTACTAAACTTTTGAACGACGTTAAATAGTTGGGATTATATTCAAAATTTAATGGGGAAGATTATACTCCTCTTTGAGAATCTTAAACACTCCATTGTTTATCCCCACCATCACGGAAGCGTTATCGGTTCCTATTCCCATTAATTTTTTTATACACTCAGGGACGCATTTAACCGTCCACCTATATTTTGTCAATTTCTTCAAAATTCTATCGTTATTTAATAAATTTTGTTATAATGATACATAGGGTGAACCTTTACGAAAACAAATGAAATATGCGTAAGTTGTGAAATGGTTTAATTGAAACAAAAAAAAAAAAGAAATGAGAATTTGCAGTTTTCTTACAAAACAAAAGTTTGTGGTAACCAAATTGTGCGGTATTGAGCTGTAAAAACTGCACAAAAAACGTGGGACGAGACAGTGGAAACGTTTCCTTTCAGCGGTAAGTCATTTTGTTATTAAATTATGTGTTTTTTATTGCAAATTCAATTATTTTGTGTTCATTGTGGTCGTACAATGAACATTATGCAACTGAGTGTGTATCGAATAATTCATGATACATTGCCGTTTTTAGTTACAAGGCTTACATATACTTATATATGACTTGTCTGTTAAAACACGCAATGAAAATTAAAATGATCGATATTTTCACTTATCGCTCAGCTTCGTGGTACAGTAGCTATTCTCATTTTTCTGTCAAATAAAGCAAATAGTGTTGTACACACAGTTTGTTCTCGATTCTAATCGATTTTGGAAACAGAGGAATGATAATGTTTGCGTTGGGTATTTTGTGACATGTAATTTTTTTTTTACTGCAATGTTTCAATTTAGTGATTTTGTTTAGAATATTATTAATTATATTTACAGCTTTCCAAGTGATCCCAAAGTTAAATTATCACTGTTATCTTGCAAAAATCGATTAGTAGGTACTCGTTTCATTCTAAATGTAACGGGTCGGAAAATGTGGACGTCTTGACGCTGATATTAGGATTATTTAATAGTTAATTTCGTGTTACAGGACATTCACCAGCCGTCTACGTCAAATGAGGATACATCGTGTAACTTGAAGAGCGGCGAACTTAAACAATAACATGCAAGCGGAGGGGTGCGCGCACGCGACTTCTCGATCCAAAGAGTACTGGCGGACGAGCGAGACGAAACGCGGATCGTTTTGAATCGTTTACTCGCGGACAGGGAGTTCCCATCACTAAATCGCTCATGTGACGTCACAGTAGGTAGAAAAATAATGGCACGCTTGGTTTCTATACAGACGATGAGACTTGCGTTATCTAGCCAATATAAGTCTGTGGTATTTCCTCCTCTGGCCCTAATGACCTCTTGTAACCGATTTGAAAGCCCGTCCATTACGTCTTGAATGTCGCTCTGTGGAATGTTCTCCCATTCCTCAACAACTGCAGTTCAGTGATGGTCCCAGGAGCTGGTGTACGACTCCGCATCCGTCTTTTTAGGTTATCCCATACATGCTCTATCGGGCTTAGGTCTGGACTCCGAGCTGGCCATGGTAATCGCTGAATATTGACGGTGTCCAGGTAATCCGTAACAATTCTCGCGATGGGTGCACGAAAAACATGTGGGTGGTTCAGGGCCAGGGTCACTTGTTTGACCGCCCTAGAGACGCTCGGCTGGGAAACTGCATGGGAGAAGTGCTGACCTACCAAGGTCTGATAGGTCCCGCTGGCGTAAAACGCCAGGGTTATCAGTACCTAGAAAAGGTAGATAATGTAAAGTTTGGAATCTAGCTGTTGTTGTGTAGCTTGTTGCTTGTCAATAAATATGCGTAGGTAACTAAGACTAACCTTGGCGACAGCATCGATTCCATCTCTGCGTCTTTCCCGCGAGATGTGCGGCGTCAGCTCCGTAATTAAATTTGCCACGAGCGACTTAGTAAGCCTGTAGGTCTTCACAAACTTACGGTCGCATAAGGCTTCTCTCCGTCTTTCTAACGCCGCTGCCTCGTCTGCACGTCGCGCCCGGGTTAAATAGAGTAAACGCAAACCAAAACCACTCATTTTAAAATAATATACAACAATTATCCAAACACTTTTCACAAACGAAATACATACACAAACGAAACTAATAAATTTAAAAAAAGGCGGGAAATATTATACGCATATATATTTTCAGAAGCTAAAATTATTAGTCACAGTTCGGTCAACAAATAATCTCATGCTTACGTCAGTTTTCACGTTCTTATTTTTTGTGGAATACCAATTTTATTTTAAATGTCTAGTCAAAACTTTAGCAGAATACCGTTCTGGTACATTTTTTTTCGGTCTAGTCGCAATCTCATTACAGTTAACGTCATGTTTGACTTACTTTTTTTAGTTTAGTAGAATACCTTTTGTGAAATTTTGGAAATTTTGCGGCACTGCGACTTGAATTTGAACGTTTTATAGTTACGAGAATTGGCCTTCAGATTATGGATCTTAGCCAAATCTCTGCGAATTTTTAACAATTCAATGGTTCAGTCACTTCCTTTTGTACATAGTTATTAGTATCATCTATTCTAAAACAGTAAAAGGGCTTTAGAACAACACTAACGGTAAAAACCGTTAAAATAAAAGTTCAATTAAAATGTCTGTTCTAGCCGATGAAAACATTTAAAATATATATGAACGGAAAAAACCGTTAATAAAAATCATGCGACTACACGCTGAGTACAGGCACGCAATGTATCTTGCATAAAACTATACAGTATAAAAAACTTAGTTGTTAGGCAAAGTATCACTGCGTTTTAATATCAATATGAAATTACTCACCTGTAGTTGTGTGGGTATTTTTACCAGTAGGTTTTTATTTCTCTAGAATTTAATATAGGGTACTGGCACGAATAAATGAACGATTAAGCGTTTATGACAACTTTAAATAGCTATAACTCAGTTATTTCATGACATTGATGCAGGCTTATTTTTTTATTAATCCATTAACCCTTAATATTTAACGGATTAAAAAAAGTACCGTCTAGATCTACACTGTTTTTTTTAAAGTTACTATTTGTAAAAATATTAAGGTTATACCCCAATAGTTGAACATTGAGCCCTAATTATGAATATTTTGCACCCAATAGTTGAACTAACATTTTAATAGTATTAAAGGAAGTGTTGTTCACTTATTATAAATAAAGCATGGTAAGTATTATAAAAGGCTTTTAATTATTTGCGTATATAAATCAGTCTTAGCAAAAAAAAAAAAAAATATGGCGTTTTGCCTACAATAATACAGTCTTATTTACGAGATCAAATAACAAAATAACATAGGGATACCTACTTTAACTCTTATTAAGTAGTTAGTCCTAGTTATTCATGATAATATTAAACTTAACACTTAGATAAATAAGTATTCTTTAAACTGAGATCAAATTGAGCAGTATCCGAGATGGCTAATTAACTTATTCATACGAAATATACATTAAACATATAATTATTCACATATATTGAGATCATATTGAGCATTTTCAAAAGTAATCATACCTCTTCTTCCAATTCGAGGACACGGCAAAAGATTTTTAATAGCTGATGTCGACACTTCAGTTAAATCAGCAGTAGAAGGCTCAACGAAATATATCAAGCTGTCCAATTTGCTGGCTTTCTTTCTCAAACAGCTAAATTTGATGAAATTATTTTCATAATCACACATTAGCACTTGCCCAACATAGTAGCTGTTGACGACCAGCAACCAACCTTTTTTATATTGATTGTTTATTTTTCTATAAATTTATTCTTCTGTCTTTTAATGTCACTGTGTGAAAAATGGTTAAAAATATACGCTAAAGCTGTGATCGTACTTTCAATTACAAGCATTCTATAGCCATCCTCAACATTGGTGTCAGAAGTAAACGGCTACTTTGGAAATGCCCACCACAAGATCACAGACGCAGGCCGCCATGGCGAAGACTGGTACAGCAGGTATCGTTCCAATAGGTGCTCCCAAGGAGGGCGGTGCCTCCACCGAAGGCGCCATAGCGCCGGCTCCGCCCTGCGCCAACCCTAACGAGACCTTACCACCCGCCAGCAGGACCTCGTCAAGCATCATACCACAGAGCGCACGGTCAGGCCGCTCTAGCAGCACGTTAAAAGCACAAATACTGACCGCCAAGGCGGAGCACGCTCGTCGGCTCGCAAATGCCCAAGCGGAGCGTGAAAACGCCGTTGCGGAGTTAGAACTGCAGGCGAAGCTGGCCACTATTCAGGCCAACTCGTTACACGGAGGATCCCGCCACTCGGGCAACTCCCAGTGCTCCCGATCTTCGCACAGAGTCGAAAAATGGCTAACTAAATCATTTAATACGATTCCTAAGCAAGATAATAAAGCGCATTCATTTGTCGACAGGGGGGCAAGCGAGCCCAGGTTTTCTAGCGTTGTACCGCCGGCCTTGCCGCGTTCGACGCCCGCCACGGCCTATGGGGATGGTCCAGTGACAGTGACACATCCTGTTCTTGACGTTCTGGACCGTGCCCCGCCGTGCCCGATCCCCTGTGCCCTGACGCGCCCTGTCCTCACCTGTGCGCCTCCCCGCCAGGCTCCTGCCCACTTGCCAATGCATCCGGCCCCGGCTGGTACATCGACGCACCCTGTCCCCTGTGTCTGTACGCTCCCTGTGGGCGAGTACTCATCAGTTGGGCCGGCTGAACACACGCCACACGCACTAGGTTTAGGCACACGTATTAAAGATAACAATTGTTACTACAAAAATAAAAATCTTAGCCCAGATCTAGCTACATCATTTAATCAGCTGGTCGACGCAATTACAGGCACAGGGAAGAAGACAACAAAGGTTTGTGATATCACTAAGTTTGATGGTCACATCTCGGATTGGTTCCACTTCAAGAAGTCATACGAACAATCCAAGATGCACTTTTCCCCTAGTGACAACATCACACGTCTTGGCGCGGCGCTGCACGGAGCTGCCAGAGAGGCAGTCTCCATCAGACTGATAGCAGCTGACGACCCGGAACAGATTGTCGAAGCGCTAGAGACCAGATTCGCTCAGCCGGAAGTCATCGTTCTACACCAGATATCTGTGGTAAAAGCCCTTCCTAAAATAAGTTTGTACGAGTCTGCGCGAGAGCTGAACATCTTTGCCTGTCGCATCCGCAACTGCGTCGAAATCATCCGTTTGTTGGATTTGCCCGAGCACCTTGCTTCACCGGACCTCCTCAACATCATCGTAGGTAAGTTGACTCCACTCCTCAGATCCAAATGGAGAGACTTTGCATCGCCAAGGGTTGGCTCTGGTAAGTTTAAGTTAGAAATTTTGGCCGATTTCCTCGAAATCGAGGCAAAATTACAAATTAAATTCGATGTCATAGTGCCAGAGCCGACACTTGTCAAAAGTCCATGTCAACCCGTCTAAACATTCAGAGACAAGATTTACGCAATTGCGACAACGTCAAACACTTCAAAGCTGAAAAGTTTCTACTCATGCCAGTACTGTCATGATGGTAAACACGAGGTAAGCGACTGTGAAGTTTTTAAATCTTTGTCTCTGGACGATCGATGGCAATGGGTGATTGAGAAAAAGATTTGCCGTAGATGTCTAAGAAAAGGCTCTCATCAATATCGCCACTGCAAGAAGAAGTGTGAGATCGAAGGCTGCCCGGTTGAAAAGCGGCACCACACCCTCTTACATAGAACCCAACCTGTGACGACAGCCAATATAGAGGTACACTTAGCCACGGAAATCGCCAACCCCAAGGTGAAGCCAAGTGCGTCAAAGGACGAGCAGCGATCGGTCACCGTGGCCCACAACTCTGCTCCACTGAACTCATCTTGCCTAAAGCCACTCTTAAAGGTAATAGCGGTTACTATTTCTGGACCCCTGGGAAGCGTTAACACGTATGCCCTACTTGACGACGGGAGTTCCGTGACTCTGTTAGACCAATCCGTGGCGAACTCGGTGGGAGCTGAGGGCCCTAGGTGTAGGCTGAATATTGACTGTATTGGCGGATTGAGTACGCAGGCTGATGTGAGTTATGTCAACATCAAACTAAAGGGTCTACATAGTGCGGACAGCTTCGAAATCACAGCGCGATCCATTCACAACTTGGGCATAAATAGGCAGTCCGTACGTTTATCCGACGTAGCCAGGTACGATTATTTATCTGACTTGGTCGACGTCGTGTGTTACGATAACGCGAAGCCCATGTTGTTAATAGGTGCGGATAATTGGCATCTGACACTCCCTTCTGCGGTCCGCCATGGTACTCGTGATCAACCCGCGGCCGCTCGCACCGCGCTAGGGTGGGTCCTTTACGGACATATTTCCGGTAGATCTAACGCTGCAACATCCATTAACCATATATCCGTCGCTGTCGACAACGATTCTTCGCTGGACAACCTCATCAAGGAATACTTTCGACTAGACTCTATAGGAATAACAAAGGTAGACCATCGTAGTGCAAGCGAACAACGTGCTTTAAACCTTCTAGAGGAAACTACCAAGCGCCTAGATTCTGGTAGGTACGAAGTGGGCCTATTATGGCGCGATAATATCACACGCGTCCCTAAAAGTCGTGACCTGGCCTTATCTAGATTTGCTAACCTCGAGCGTAAAATGGCTAAGGATGGTGCGTATGCCGATGCCTACAAGCAAAATATTCAAGGTATGATTAGCAAAGGATACGCTGAATTATGTCCGAATCCGCCGTCCGGTCTGGTCCCGTGGTATCTTCCACACTTTGGAGTTATCCACCCGCACAAAAAGAAGCTGCGAGTTGTCCACGATGCAGCGGCGAAGTGCGGAGGCATCAGCCTCAATTCGCTTCTGCTGACTGGTCCCGATTTACTCCAGCCGCTTCTTAGCATTGCTATGAGGTTTAGGGAAGGCCCGGTTGCCTTGGCGGGAGACATCAGGGAGATGTTCCCGCAAATCAAAATCAGACCCGAGGATAGGGACTCCCAACGTTTTTTGTGGAGAGATAGTCCCGATTTGCCGCTTCAGGAATTCCGTATGTCCTCGATGATATTCGGCGCAGCGTCCAGTCCGTGTACTGCGCTATGGGTGAAAAACAAAAACGCTAGTCTATTTCAGTCACGACATCCGGACGCCGTGCAGTCTATCGTCGAAGACCATTACATGGACGACTTCTTAGGGAGTTTTGATAGCATCAGCGAGGCAGCACAGCGAGCCTTTGAAATATGGTCCATACATAAGGCGGCTTGCTTCGAGATGCGTTCTTGGGTTTCAAATTGCAAGGAAGCCTTAGCGTTAATCCCTACCGACTTATATGCGACAGACGCTATTACTGAGGTGAGCTTAGGCCCGACATCTCCCTCACAAATTCGCGTTTTAGGTCTTACGTGGAACATTAGCGAGGACAAGCTTCATTTCGTCAAGACTCCTCCAAAGGTCCCTACTAAGTATACAAAACGTACAGTCTTGTCCCTGCTGATGACCATTTACGACCCCTCAGGTTTTTTAACTCCCGTTATTATGAAAGGCCGCGCACTATTCCAGAAAACTTGGAAGTTAGGTATTGACTGGGATCAAACTCTGCCGGCTAACTTTATTGAAGGTTGGAAAAGTTGGTTGCTTGAGATTCAAATTTTAAACAACAGCTCCATTCCCCGATGCTACTTTCGCGGCACCGGACGCATTAAAAATGTCCAACTTCATGTCTTTGCTGGCGCCAGTGAACGCGCGTATGCCTGCGTGGCCTACTGGCGCTTCACAGGCGACGACGACAACGTAAGCTTATCCCTGATTGGGGGAAAGGGTAGGCTAGCGCCTCTGAAACCCGTTTCAATCCCGAGATTGGAGCTCCAGGCTGCCCTGATCGCTTCACGTTTTAGCGTCTATGTGACGGAAGCGCACAGACGAAAACCTAATCAAATTTATTTTTGGACGGATTCTTTAACCGTTCTGAAGTGGCTCCGTAGCGACGCTTGCACATTTAAAGCCTTTGTCTCGTTCCGGGTGGGAGAGATAGCTGAGTCAACAAACATCCAGAGTTGGAAATACGTTCCCACGGCTTTAAACGTCGCAGACGACGCTACGCGAGACATTCACAATTTCACGACTTCCTCACGTTGGTTCACAGGACCCACTTTTCTTTTGTCTCCACCTTCTGACTGGCCAAATGAACCGACGTGTGCCGCCCCTCTGGTGACCGAAGAACTGAAAAGAGACTCTGATTCGGTGGGACTGATAGTTGCTTCACCGCGAAAGCTACCTTTTCCGGTAGTTGCGGATCATCAACGCTTTAGCAGTTGGACCCGGTTGCTTCGCGCTACAGCGCGAACTCATCAGTGTTTAAACAAGTTTCGATCAGTTTTGCACCCAAATTCCAAATTTTCTCTAAACGCACTTCGGGATGCTCGCAACCTCTTTGCCCTTTCCGTTGCAGATCTCAACGTTGCGGAGATCCATTTGTTTCGCAAAGTTCAACTAGATTCCTTCCCCGAGGATTTGACACGCGTTCTAACAGCACGCTCCGTTTCGAGTGATAGTAGGCTTCGGAACCTTTTGCACATGATTCAGCGGACATGAAAGTTGGAATGTAGTCCTCCGCGCTCACATGCGCGGAATATCTAGTCTCGAGTACGTCTCTTGACAAGCAGAATGGTTGGGGATAGAAACGCCCTCCGGGGGGCAAGGAATAGCGGGATAAAGCGCGCAGGTTGATCTTAATTTGAACGTAAAAGAAAAGGGTTGGAAATCGCTCATCAGACAATATGCTGTTGATCGAGTCAATACCCCTCATTATCACATTCTCTGGATTTTGGGTCTCAAGATCATCTCTGACGTCCCACACCAGAACAGATCTCCGATTCTGGGGTAAGTGTGGGATTATTTCATCAAGAGACTGGATCCTTTTTTCATAGTGAACTACCCCATCAGGAGTGTTTGTTAAAGGTCGCGGATCAAAGGACTGCACACTGCATCCACGTCCATATTTCCTAAACGCGTCGCACCAACCATCCCCGGGTGCTGATCCAACATATATTATATGTTCGCCTGGATAGAGACATGGCAGAAGAATTAAGAATAATTTTGACTGTCCCAAATCCCTCTGCTTTTTTGCAGCATTTATGTGTTCGATAGGAAATGAGCGAGACCCCAGTCGTGGGTATTCGCCACTCATTTTTCCATTACGGTCAATGTAAACACCTAGCTGCGCTAGGCCACAAAGCTCGGAGGAGGAGAAGTAGATTTCTTCATGGAATACTGATTCCAGTTCAGCCCCGCACCACCTGAAGTTATTAAGACTAGCTAACTTATCTCGTATCTCATTACACAACCGTATTCTCTCAGAATCACCATATATAACGTTTTGTACGTAATCATAAAAACATGTATCATCCCAGCCATTCATGTCTACGCCGGTAGCGTCATAAAGTAAACCTTTATTAGCGCATTCCCGAGTACACTTCAAATTTCGATCCACGGCGAGGACTATCGTGGATTGATATCCTAGCATGAACCACAGTCGTTCGCGAATGGCCTGATCCTCCCTCGCGTAATTAAAGACAATCTTATTATTTAATCCAGGTCCAAAGGCTTTGTAAATCCGTTCTAACAGCACGCTCCGTTTCGAGTGATAGTAGGCTTCGGAACCTTTCGCTTTTGCTCGGTGAAGACGGGCTCCTTCGTCTTTCTGGTCGCACTGCCGCCATCGCAGAGCATGTACAGCCGCGTCCAATAGTCCTAGATGGCCGACATCCTATCGTCAAGCTACTGATATGCTCCTATCACGTCAGGTACGCCCACGGACATAACGAGCTAGTGGTCAATGAGCTGCGCCAGAGGTTCTACATACTAAGTCTCAGACCAGCCGTCAGAGGAACCTCCCAGAGATGCCAGTTCTGCCGCAATCGGAAGGCTAAGCCGGAATCACCACCAGAGGGAGACTTGCCAGATGCCAGGTTAGCACATCACCAGCGCCCTTTCACCCACGTAGGGCTGGATTATTTTGGCCCCCTGAGCGTCTCTATTGGCAGACGCACCGCCAAGAGATGGATTGCACTTTTTACTTGCATGACGGTGCGAGCCGTGCATTTGGAGATCGTGGAGAGCTTATCGTCGGACTCCGCCCTGATGGCACTCAGACGGTTCATCGCTAGAAGGGGATGCCCGACAACGATCTACTCCGATAACGGGACTTCATTCGTCGGCGCAGCAAAGATGCTGCCAGAGCTCTTCAATTTTTGCGCTGATAGAAGAATAAAATGGCGATTCATTCCCCCATCCGCACCATTTATGGGGGGCTGTTGGGAGCGGCTGGTACGCTCGGTGAAGAGTACCATGGCGGTGACCTTGAAGGAAAGGACGCCCAAGGAGGAGGTATTAAACACCCTGCTCCTAGAGGCGGAGTCCATAATAAATTCAAGACCCCTGACACATGTCTCAGTGGATGCGGACGCGGAGTACGCCCTAACTCCATTCACCTTCTTAATTGGTACCCCAAGCAGCGAGCCTGAAATAAATATGTTCGACGACGCAGACTTGATCGGACGTGCTAACTGGAGAAAGGCGCAGAGGTTAGCAGACCACTTCTGGCAGCGCTTCGTACGAGAGTACCTGCCCACGCTCACACCCAGGAGGCGGTTGCAGGAGGCTCGTCCGTTTAGGGTGGGCGATCTAGTTTTTATCGCGGATGGCATGCTTCCCAGGAACCAATGGCCTCGTGGGCGAATCGCGGCAGTACACCCGGAGAGAGACGGAATAGTGAGAGTGATGGACGTAACTACGAAGGGGGGCGTGCTGCGTCGACCCACTCGCAAGGTGGTGTTGCTGGTCGCCTGCCAGTAAATTGGTGCCTTCACACCGTCGGGGGCCATGTTGACGACCAGCAACCAACCTTTTTTATATTGATTGTTTATTTTTCTATAAATTTATTCTTCTGTCTTTTAATGTCACTGTGTGAAAAATGGTTAAAAATATACGCTAAAGCTGTGATCGTACTTTCAATTACAAGCATTCTATAGCCATCCTCAACAGTAGCGGTTTCGTTTATTCGTCTCAAATTCTACAACAACATAATCTCCAAAATTTATATTCTCCTTATATTTAGTCAGACTTTCGTTATTTTTATTGGTCCTTTCAGTCTCTGGGATACAATCGTTAATTACAAATAATTTGAAGTTATTTTTTCATCTACTGGATCAGCTTGTACTGATCCAGTAGATGAAGCAATATCTTTGTCTTTAGTATTAGTATTTGTTTTCATTCCTTTTAATTTCTTATCTCTGATGGTTTTTTCCTTTTCTGCTTTCTTTTGTTCACGCTGAATTTTTGTGTATTATATTTTCGGCTTTCTTTTTCTTTTCATTTTCCTTTAGTTCCAGGTATTCTTTAAACTTTTTAGAAATTATTGCTAGAGGTATTGGCGATTTTGACTGCTTACGTTTCGTGCCTTTTTTGCGTTCAGGAAGTCTCAGCAAGTCATCAATTTTAGCATTCAATACTGTAGAACAGCCCGGCGTATTATTTTCAAGAGAAACATAACGGTTATGGTGACTATTATTTGGAATGTCAGGGATTTGGGATGATTCTTCATTGTTCGGCTCATCAACTTGCCGCGACAAATCCAGAATAATCGGACTAAATTCGTGGGTCTGAGACGTTCCTTGATTATTCGGCACATCAACTGGCTGCGATATATTCAGTACAGCATCATCACCTTCAGTGTACCAAGGCAATGGAATTGCTTGCTTCGATGAAACAGGCGTAGAAGTTGTTTGGGGCGCAGCCCAATGAGCAAAATTTCCGGTGTTTGTCAAATCAAGCACATGTGTTGTGTATGAGTGGGGTTCCAGAAATTCTATGACATCTTGTTGATTGCCACCAGGTGCTATTCCTATACTTGGTGTCAAACGGTTCTCGTTCGTGTCTCCTAATACCTCGTCTATTAGAAAAGTCACTCCTATTTCAATTGGCATATTTTCTATATCCATAATGCCATCAATGATAGAATTTGTCCCAAGAGTCAAATCTACTTCTCCAAGCTGTGTTCTATGAGTACTTGATAATTCTCCTTCTGAACGCTGTTCTTGAGTCATTAGTATCTCTTCTGTATTGCTTGCGTGCATGTCCGTGTTAGAATTATCTATTCTCGAACTGTTTATTACAGAATCATCAATATTGGACGACTGTGATAACAAGATGTTGTCCACTTTATTTTTGCACTTGCTCCAAAATTTGAAAAGACTACTCTTACATGGCTTATTGCGTCTTCTGAATTCATTGTACTTGTCCAGTATATTTTTGTGTAATTTTTTTTTTTGATTACGTCAACAATTGTTTTATAATCACTTAAAGATATATCATGTTCGATTTCTTCTTGTCTATTCGACATACATTTTGAATAATCCACAGCATTAGGGTTAAATGGGAAAATTCCACATGCTTTAAATGCATTAACTATCACGGTTTTCTTCATAGACACATCAAAAGACTGTGCAAATACTTTTGCAGTTTGACCTCGTAATCTGAACATTATCTTTATTTTTGTGTTTTCTTGCTGCATTTTTCCATGCTGCTTTCAGAGGGCCAAATATACCTACATCGCAGGGTTGTAGGATATGTGTCGTATTGGGATGCAGGGAATAGAGAATAATTTGGCTTTGAGCATAAAATTCGTGCAACTCCAAATTTATGTGACTTTTGTGGCCGTCAACAAGCAGAAGTGCCGGAAGTGGAACATTATTTTTCTGGAGCCAAGGCCAAGATTTCTTTGATATAGTGCAAGAACGTTTGACCTGTCATCCAACCTGAATCTGATCTCCCAATTCCCCAGTCATCTGGAACTGATTGAGCTACTTCTTTTGATATTTTTTGCAAGGGGTATACAATAAATGGTATAACTATTCCACCGCTAGCAGAAAGTTGCATAACACAGTAATACTTTGTTTTTCCTGTCCTGAGGCGACATTATACATCGCACGATAGGTTTTAGATGCCAAAATAACTCCAGTTTTCGGGCATAGCTGTACACCAGTCTCGTCCAGATTAAAAATTAGCTCGGGATTGTCTAATACAGGGTGGGCCAGAGTAAAGTTCACTTTTGAAACCTTTATAAAAAAAGACTGATAGTACTAAAACAATTTATTTAAAAAGTAACTTAATGTAACATTATTATAATTTATTTTTTGAAAATAACATCATCTAGATGTGCTCCCTCTCGCCGGGAGCACTCTTCCAAGCGGTGTTTAAAATTTTCAAAAACGCGCTGGCACGTTGCTGTTGATATAGCCGCCATTTCCGTTCGAATGTTTTCTTTCAAGGCGGTAATTGTCTCTGGTTTATTGGAGTAAACCTTATTTTTGAGGTATCCCCACAAAAAAAAATCCGGTGGAGACAAGTCGGGGCTTCGTGGTGGCCACTCGATATCACCCCTCTTAGAGATCACTTTACCGGGGAACATCTCCTTTACGACCTCCATACTGACATTAGACGTGTGGCAGGTGGCGCCATCCTGCTGGAACCAAGTCAGGGAGTTGTACTCCTGCAGCCCAGCAAGAGTTGGTCTTAAAAAATCTTTTAGCATTTTGACATATTGCTCCGTATTTACCGTCAATGCTTGGCCGCTAGAATTTTCGAAGAAATAAGGCCCAATGAGCGCTCTAGCTGAAACCGCTGCCCAAACCGTCACTTTCTAGCAATGAAGAGGCTTTTGATGTTTGCGTGAAGGCTGTTCAGCGCTCCAATAACGGCAATTTTGTTTATTTACAAATCCGCTCAGGTGAAAATGGGCTTCGTCTGAGAAAAGGATGTTCCCGAAGTTGGAAAACCGCTCTAACATGATGGAAGAAAATCTCTCTTTTTGTATGGTCATCAGGGTTGAGTTGCTGGGCTAATTGGATTTTATACGGATGAAGCTTTAAATCGTGTAAAATTCGTCGTAAACTGCTTCTTGAAATTCCCATAGCTGCCGAACGTCGCCGTGTAGAGAGTTCCGCATTTTGCTCAACAGATTGATTAACCTCTTCAATCGCTTGCACTGTGCGTACTGTGCGGGAACGACCTCGACGTTTCTTAGGAAGCGTCGAACCAGTTTCTTGGAACCTCTTTAGCCATTGCTTAAGTAACTGAGTGCTAGGACACTGGCGGATATTTCGTAAATTAAATTTAACTCTGAACTTACGCCGCGCAACAATATAAGAACGACCATTTTCATAAAACGCTTGAATAGCGAACGCGCGATGCTCACCCGTGAACGGACTCATGGCGACTAAAATTGCGAGAGACGCGGCAACCGATCATACCCCGCGCACCCCGCTACCTGCCGCGAGCAACGGTTTTTTTTTGACAAGGGAAAGTGAACTTTATTCTGGCCCACCCTGTATTATAATATTCTCTGTTTACTTTTGCGTACATACTCGTACAGCTCACCGATCCTATTTATTATACTTATTGACTTACTATAACCTACTAATTGAAATCACAAAAGTAGATACAAACTTATTCTAATAATGGCACATTAACATCAGTCTTAGTTTTAATACTTGTCTGGATCTTTTCTTATGTTTTCCACCCTTTTTCGTTCTGCGAGTCTCTTTTTCTCCCTTTTAATATCAGTAGTCGTAGTTAGTAATCAGTAGATTACATTTTGCCCAATACTGATATGCGGGGCATAATAGGCATATACAGGCATATTCACTTATGTAAATTTAAAACCGAGCACAAAATGTACATATGTGAAGGGACTCATCATCATTATCCTCTTCGCCGGTGCAAGAGCAGTGGAGCATCTGTGGCATGCACGGCAAGTGACCCAATCCTCAGTAGATTCCGAGTACCAATGTCCACAGTACAAACACTGTACATCTTCTTCCTCCGTTTCGTTTTCCTTATTTTTTTCACTTCTTCATCTTTTCTTCTTTCCTGTCTTCTCACAAGCCACTGGTTTCCGCGTCTGGACTTCTTCCATATCCTTCTTATAAGGTGAACTGGTTATCAATGCCGTTTTTCCACGTTTCCTAGTGACTCGTTTTTGGAATCGTGCTTTGGGTTTTGGCATGATATCTACTGGCGACATGACATTAAAAGATGTTCCAGGTAGTGGAGTTGTACATAGCTGTAGGATTGTTGATGGACCCGGAGAGGGCGATATAGGAGGCTGCATGATATTTGGTTGTATCAGAAAACCAGTTGGACTTTGTGTGCGATTGTGAATAATCAACGGTTGTGGTTGGGAATCTTGATTCAATGGCGGCTGTGGTACAATTGTATCATATATAGGCAGGTCTGTGGTGTCAGCAGCTGCTAATAAATCCTCATCACTAAAGACGTCTGGGTTAACAGGCCATATGCCTGTTTTACGAAAACCATTAATTGCTACAAGCATTGTCGCGGATTTTAAAAACGCATTGCAAAATGGGGCAGCTACTTGATAATGTGTCACTACACGCCATGGATTTGTTCGCAGCCATTTTTAAACTTCTTCTCCATAATATGCACTTAATGGTTTCATAAAACTAACATCCAGCGGTTGGAGACGGTGCGTGCAATGTGGAGGGAAACAGATAATATGGACACCGCTTGATCTGGCAACATCGATGAGTTCTAAACTTTTAACATGGCTAGCAGCGTGTCCATCTAGGAGTAATAAAAGTGGTTGTACCTTCGTAGCTCTGGACCAGGTCACAAACTTATTAAACCATTTCAAGAAGATTTCGGTTGTTATCCAACCTTTCTCATTACATTCTGCCCAAGAATTGGGAGGAGCTCCATCCATTAGTTCAGGCTTAAGTCTTTGACGTGGCAATATGAACTTGGGCGGCATAAAAACCACTGTAGCACTCATACATATTTCGACTGTAAAGAGTTGCCCACGCTCTGCGGATGACAAAGACCCAACTTGTTTTCTACCTTTGGTGGCCACAACTTTTCCAAGGCTTTTTGTTACAGTAGTCATTCCGGTTTCATCAACGTCATAAACTTTATCCGCTATAATTTTATATTTATCTACTGTCTCAACTAAAATGTTAAAGAAAGCCTCCACAGCTTGGCGGTTAAAGACCATGGCTCGAGCAGCGGATGTGCCTTCAGGCTTGCGCAGAAAGAGATATTGATGTCTTGCGACAATATGCGATAAAACATTATGTAATTGCCAAAAGAGATGTGGTCAGCCACTGTCTTGCTTCCATCTATATAGTGCCTTTTTGAGTTTGCTCTGGTGTAATGAGATTCGATTTTAGATATGGCTTCAATAAACTGTTTCATATTGGATTTAAATGCTTCATCAACTTTTGGTTGGTTTCCGTGGTTGCCTCTACTATCTTTCATAACAGAAATATTAGTAAAATTATTTTTCTTATTTAAACCGGAATCTATGGGTCGATAATTTATTCCTGAAGTATTAGCAAAAAACAGTTTACATACTCTTATTTTGGTGCCGGCAATAGTAAATAAAAACGCATTGTTTTTGGTACGCTTGGGTTCGCTAAGGTTTCCATCAGAATCCATTTTAACGTAACGATATTTAGGTAAAACTATCTCAAAAGAATTTGCTATAAAAGTCCATTGTGTCTCTATATTTCCTTATTTCCAATAATCTTCATTTAACACTTTCACGGACACTCAGATGAAGTTGACATTCTGAAAATGACACTAAAATTTTTCATATAAAATAATACCACGCGTATAGCCGGACTGCCGTAATAAAAAAGCCTGGGTACCTTTAGTATGACGGTACGTCGATAACCGGTACCGTCGACAGGCGGACTGTCGTATCAAAGAAGTTAGTTTACTTGGTATATGGCGATCCGTCCGTAGCCGGTACCGTCTACAGGCGGACTGTCGTATCAAAGGAGTTAGTTTACTTGGTATATGGCGATCCGTCCGTAGCCGGTACCGTCTACAGGCGGACTGTCGTATCAAAGGAGTTAGTTTACTTGGTATATGGCGATCCGCCCGTAGCCGGTACCGTCTACAGGCGGACTGTCGTATCAAAGGAGTTAGTTTACTTGGTATATGGCGATCCGCCCGTAGCCGGTACCGTCTACAGACGGACTGTCGTATCAAAGGAGTTAGTTTACTTGGTATATGGCGATCCGCCCGTAGCCGGTACCGTCTACAGGCGGACTGTCGTATCAAAGGAGTTAGTTTACTTGGTATATGGCGATACGCCCGTAGCCGGTACCGTCTACAGGCGGACTGTCGTATCAAAGGAGTTAGTTTACTTGGTATATGGCGATCCGCCCGTAGCCGGTACCGTCTACAGGCGGATTGTCGTCTCAAAGGAGTAAGTTTACTTGGTATATGGCGATCCGCCCGTAGCCGGTACCGACTACAGGTGGATTGTCGTGTTATAGGAGTTAGTTTAGTCTCTGGTATGACCTTTCGTCCATAGGCGGATCATCTGTAGCCGGATTGTATAAATAATCAAATATATCTAGGAACTTGCAATGCGTGCGACGATCCGTCTCCAGGCGATACTAATCGTATAGTCATCTAAATCAAAGAACAATTGTTTGTAAGGGTTAAATAAAAACAGCTATTTTTACTATAGGAACTTTAATTACCGCTATCCATTCAGGATGCATAAACTGTATATAAGCATCAAAATCAAAATAATAAGAAAAAAGCAATCAAAAGCAGATAGGTACACCTTTTATGTGTACGCTAAATTTCACACATAGAAGCATAAAAACTTCAATTTCAAAACTTGAATAGACAAAACAATAGGTATCATAACAGTTCTAAGTATCTAGATACTATCAGTCTTTAATCAGTCATAATATTTGGATGGAATTAGAAACTAGGTAACTATCTATAAAATAAAAAAACATTAGAAAAATAATCAGTCAGAAGTATTAAGATGCCATTCTTCGAAACATTCTGGGCAAAGTGGTGGTGACCTATGACATCCTTTGCACCTATAGCTAGTCTCACGGCGTATTTTTTTTTGGTGGCAAACTCTGCAATTTAAAAAGGAATATTTTTTTTTTGAATTTTCTTTCGCTGGTATACGCGTTGGCCAATGGATTTGTGGTTGTGAGGAAGTACTTGGTTGTCGCTCAGCTGGATTCGCTTGAGCCGTTCTTTTGTGCCAATGTAGCCCCCCTTCTTGAACTAAATCTTTTCCGATCACACCTGTTTGAAGTTGCAATAGATTTTTTATCAACTGATCTCTATAATCAACGTATTCGTATTTTGGATCTTTTTTTACATACTTTTTGAATAAATAAAAAGCATTCCAAACACCGATGTCTAGCATGTGGAACAAAACCTTTTTATACCATCGTATTGATTTGCGTGGTGACGAATAATAACTTATCATTTGATCTGCGCGATCAATACCTGCCATGTGGTTATTATAATGCAGAACTTCTACAGGCTTGAGCTTCTTTTGCCCTCGCCTGTTAGTTATTTCAGCCATACCTGGTTGTTTTAGCGTATTTATCATTAAAACTTGACGTTTGTCCTTCCAGTTGCTCACATATACCTTATTTTTCCTGAGCCAAAAGTATTCCCCCTTTTTCATTTTTTTTTTAATTACAGCTTCAGGGTTTCCCTTTCTGTTGGAACGAAGGGTCCCAATTGTGTGGGTTTTAAGGTCTAAAAGTTTCTCTGAGAGCGGCACAGAATTATAAAAGTTGTCCATATATAATTCGTGTCCTTTTAGAAGGTAAGGTCTCATTAATCTCAATACCAACTTCTGTAACTTTGATCCAGTTTCACCAGAATCATCCTCAAGATCCTCTGTTCCAGTGTACATCTTAATATTCAATACGTATCCGTCAGAGGTGGTAAGAACATAAAACTTTATTCCATTTTTAGTTTTTTTGTTTTTCATAAATGTACGGAATATCAATCGCCCTCTAAAAAGCATTAAAGACTCATCCAGTGATAGCTCTTTTGTTGGATAATAAACAGTTCTAAAATTTTCTGTAAGCATATTTATAAAGTCACTTATCTTGGCAGATCCAACAGAGTTCAATTGGGAAGCATATAAACACCGTAAAATTTGCTCGTAACGTCGACCTGACATTTTATAGCTAAAAATTGGGTGATAATACAGTGGGTCACTGTGCGTAAAAAGCTTTTGCCTTTGTGGAATTTTCACGTGCCCTTGAAGCAATGAAAGTGCAAAAAACTTCTTCATTTCATCTGCATTCGTTTCACGAAAAGCCTTCATTCTGCAGTTTCTAGTATGTGGGCGAGATTGGTTCACTAACGCGTTGCCGTAAACGTTAGTACATGTTACTAAATAATCGATTATTTGCGATGTAAAAATAATATCAAACATTTCTTGAACAGTGGTATTTTCGTTGATATCAACGCGGGGGCCAGTTGTTGTATCATCAAAATTAAAATTGGGAATATCAGATACAGAATTTTCCCAACACTCACTTTCTGGAGGTGGTGTACTCGAACGAACAGGTTGTCGCGCTTGCCCTCGTGTTGACTGCTGTAAAACTAAATCTTGATGTGCTTGACTAGCACTGTAAGATTGGCGGCGCTCGATAGTAGCTAGGCGTGCACCTACAGGTTCACTAGAGGAAATAAAGAGGTGACGACGCTCCTCGGAAACACAACGTCGATGTGGCTGATTGTGAGGGCGTCGGCGTTCTTCAGAGGCAGATCTTGTTTGTGGCAGCTTAACAGACTCACCGTGAGGGCGTCGGCGTTCTTCAGAGGCAGATCTTGTTTGTGGCAGCTCAACAGACTCACTGTGAGGGCGTCGGCATTCTTCAGAAGCAGATCTTGTTCGCGGCAGTTCAAGAGACCCACTAAGAGGGCGTTGGTATTCCTCGGAGGAGCATTGGTTCTGTGTGAGTGTGTGAGGCCTACAAAAAGAGCGGCGGCTCTCCTCGAAAGAAGCGCGGTGCTCTAAAGGGCTAACAGGAAGACAATCTTCGGTTGAAGTATCAGAAATATCAGAACAAAGACTTTCTGACACGCGGCAATGTTTTGAAATTCGATTAGTTTTTGGCTTACTAAAAATTTCCAGGCTTGAATCACTGCTGATACCGTCTCCGTTCTCTGGTTCGTAATTACCATCTGAGCCGTACTCCCCATCTACATCACTATATGGGTCGCGGACGGAATATATTATGTCACTACGATCTTCTTCTTCGAATAAGTTTGGGCATTTTTGAGAACAAGTTCTTACCCGTTTAGCTTCGATAGTACTCTTGGGTAGTGTCTTTGAGCATTCGCCATCGCCGTCAGATGTTTTTGGACGTTTTTTGGTCAATTTCTTTTGTTCTGGAGCCATCTATGAACAAAAATATTCGTCAGAGAAATAATCATAGAAAAAAGAATACCTACAAATATTTATTTCGTGTTTTATTCATATAAATTGATAATGAAATAGATAAAAATAATATAATTTAACAGTATAAATAAAAAAGTAGTCCGTACTATAAAAATAAGCAAGTTTCTTACCTCTTCAGCCCGCTGATAACGACGAACGCTCCGAGCAAACAGCGAACACGGGCTCCGCTAACCGTGACACTACAGGACTGTTTGCATAGAAAACTAACGTCCAGAGGCGCGTCGTCACACAGACATGTGCGTCGATGTGTGAGTGTGGAGCGGCGGGGGGATCTCGAAATATATTTATATTTCTTTTTGCCTTGACACTAGACAAATTTAATTGAGTGCAATATGACACTGGAATGCGTGGCTTCATAGTAATGTTCGCAAATTTACACGGGTATAGGCGGTCTGTCTATTTTGACTTGGTAAAATTAACCGCCTGTGGGCGTAGTGTCATATCAAACACGAAAAAAAATACGCCTCTGGCCGTGTCGTCAACGAAAGTGTATGCCTTCCTTTGAATTTCTGATATTTTAGTTCCACACTTATATTTGTATGTTTCTTTACAGGGTTCTTTCCATTGACGTTCCGATGTTATTTTTTTAGTTTTGCTAGACTCGTAGGGTTTTCCTAGGTTCCGCATTCGTTTGGCAATATTTTTCTTCCAATTAGTTTCATTTTTCAGCCTTTTTCTACCTTTTTTAGTTGGAGTTGACAAGTCATTGTTCCCTGATGACATTGGTAATGGTACGAGAACCGCGGGAGACGTTATATTTTCTGGAGTGGTATTTAGTGCATCCGTGTGGCCTGTGATGCTAATATGATTTGCCGGTGTAATTATGGAACGAGATAGCTGATATTCAATTATTTGGTTTATAACCGTTGGTTGAGGTGTGCAATTTGTTGGTTCTGTTTCATTGTGTCCACAGTGGTGTACACAATGAAACACCCCAAATTCAACAATGAGACATAATAATTGTTTGTCTCATATTTTGTGAAATTTATGGAGTAGTAATGAAAAATGCTTGAGTTCAATCAAAAAAGATTTTATTACTAATATCACTTTAATCAGACCCTTCAGGTTACCTTTAATAGGCAGTAAAATGTTCCTACTTTGCTCCTATAGTAATTATGCTCCAATTCTTTTAAATGTTTTATGGCTTAATATGTCCAAATTAGTGCCACATTTCATTTAACTGTGAACGCAACCGAAATATCTTATTTATAAGTGGCAACACTGAACTGTCAAATTTTTCATCCGCCATTTTTTTCATAAGTCAGGTGCAGCTGTAGTGCAAGACCTTAAAAGTTATTTTTTTTTTATATCCGAAAAAGCCACTTTCATCTTGAAATCTGCATAGTGCATTAAAGTAATTATGTTTTAATGTAATTATCCATTTATTCAGGTAAACGAATACGTAAATATTTCATTGGATTGCTGAGTTGGTCATAATCTAACCTCACATTTTTGGCGTTCTCATATTTTCTTTGTTACGATGGGGTAAGTTTGCGCCTGGAGCAAACTAAACCCAAACATAAGCCGTTCAAAAGTAAACATTTTTATTCATTGTAAGTGGTTATTACTACACTTTTTATAAAGAAAATTGTTATTTATTTTCAGAAAAGATGCCAATAAATTATAAAAAACGTGTAGGGTCGAGAAATTATAAAAATTACAGCTGCGAAACTCTAAGACAATGTTTGGCTTCGACAGAAAATAAAGAATTAACGCAAAGAAAAGCCAGTGAAAAGTATGGCATCCCACGCAGAACCATTATTAATCAGCTAAGACTCCAACGATCTAAAATGCCATCTAGACCTCCAGGCGCTCCAACAACATTTGTAAGTGAAGAAGAAGCCTTGTTTGTCGACTGCATTTTAAGGCTTGAGCGAGTACGGCTTTCCTCTCACAGTTTTTGATCTTCGCATCGTTATTAGAACATATTTGAAGAAAATTGTTCGGAGAGTTTCAAAATTTAAAGATA
Organism: Apamea anceps; assembly: GCA_951799955.1. NCBI lineage: Eukaryota > Metazoa > Arthropoda > Insecta > Lepidoptera > Noctuidae > Apamea > Apamea anceps. The sequence continues at coordinate 3,181,790 of OX637509.1, forward strand.
ATTGTCCAGGTACTGAGTGGATGTCAAGTTTCCTAAAAAGGCATTCATGTTTATCACAACAATTTGCGACCAACATCAAACGCAGTAGAGCAGCCATTGACAAGGAAACCATCACTGCATACCTCAGACCAATAAAAAAGTATAGACGGAGCCGTCGTAAACAATCGCGACGAAATCAGTAATGACTAGTGTCGGCTATGTGTGCGTAACTCGGTGTAAGACATCGTAGATTTGCGCATGTGTGCTAGACAATAATGTTGCAAGCGTTGTGCTGCGTTTCCCAAGTGCGAAAGATATACTTTGGTGAAGTTTTATTATTAGGTAGTATTGTTTTATTTGTCTTGGTTGTATGAAATGAAAGGTAATGTATTTATTAATTACATATCTTATTAGACTTGTTTGGTGTTCTACGCCATACATGTTATGTTCATCTTCAAATTTTGAATAAATATCCTGTTTACCAATAAATCTTTTGAGAATTTGTGACAGTACATAATTGCGCTGGTTTATTGAAGTAATAGTTATTCCTTCTTTAACAATTTTCCTTACCACCAACTCACATGTACAACATATAATATATGTATCTAAAGAAGGAAACTTTAAACCACCTTTGTCTTTCAATGTTATCAATTTATGGAAATCATGTCTTTCTGAAGATAACAGCCACGACATACACGGTTCACATTTGATTTTTTTTTTGATAGATAATGAGCTACCACCTGCTATATAACCGATTACATATTTTCTAAAATCATTTATATCGGATACATCTAAGTAGCTGGCCAAATTTCCAATGTCGTCTTCACTTGATTTAAGGAAATTTAAAGTGGTGTCTTCTCTTCATGGCGGTAAGATGCTGAAGTGGCATTGATAATTTGTATGCCGGAAGAACAATTCAGGATAGCTATGTTCTCCAGTGGCACACAATTACCAGTTAAGCACTTCAATTCAAGGTGTGTTAGTAGTTTCTTGTAAATACCTTTGAATTGCCTGACGTTAGGATTGTCATTGTGGCCACCATGCATTCTGACTGACCCTAAGAATATTTTTAGGTGGTCCTGACTCATTTTATAAGTAGGTAAAAAAATTAATCGATTTTCATTTTCGATCAAGTACTGAACCAAGTGTTTAATGCTTTCAATGTTTATTGAAATACCCAAAAATCGGGATTTGCATTTTGTTTCAATTATTGGCTTGTAAAATCGAGTAAATAAGGCCGTTTTTTTACCATCTTTCATGACGGTTCGTGTTGTACATATTTTCAATTTAAGATCTATAATATTTTTTTTTTAAGTCATCGAGGAATCTGATTATATTATCTTTATTTCTGACTAGCTTCTGCCCGCGGCTTCGCCCGCGTGGATGTCGGAAATTATCCCACGGGAACGTGCTAACAGGATAAAATGTATGTGCACCAGGATGCCATCTATCTCGCGGGCCCTTTGTGGCTAATTACAATAGAAAACCAATTGTGTCTCATTAATGGTGATTAAGAGGGTACCTATATGATATCTTTACCTAAGTACCTACCTAATTAAAAAAATAAATAAACTCAATAACAGAAAATAAAATACCTACCTACCTAAATAAACCTATTTATGACGATAACTAATCTAAACTCAATCAGCATCTGCCTAGCCTTTTCCCAACTATGTTCAGGGCCGGCTTCCAGTCTAACCGGATGCAGCTGAATACCAGTATTTTACATGGAGCGACTGCCTATCTAACCTCCACAACCCAGTTATTGGGTAATACGATACCCTTGGTACGACTGGTTGTCAGACTTTCGGGCTTCTGACTACCCGTAACGACTGTCAAAGATCCACGAATGACAGCCGGGACCAACGGCTTAACGTGCTTTCCGAGGCACGGAGGTGTCTCGGTATGTAAAGATGGTCACCCATCCACAGACCGACCGCGGCAAGCGTAGCTTAACCTGACCGATCGACCTGTGCGGCTGTTATTATTTAGCCACGGGCCCCTCAATCTAAACTCAATAAATAAGCAAAATCTCTAAAAACTAATATCTATACGAATGACTATCCTACCTAACAGTATTATAAAATAACCTACGGTCACTACGTACACTATCAAATATACTACCTATACTTTAAAATTAAAATCTATACCTACGACTTATATAAAAATAAACCTAAATAACTCTAAAAAGTAAAAGGAATAAAAATGAACTCCACTGCGTGTGACTTAACCTACGACAAACTTATTATTTGCGGTTGGTACAGTAATCGGATCTAGGGATCGAACCGCAAAATTAAGTTTGTTTTTTATTGTATATACTTTTCCGGGATAAAAAGTACCCAGTGTGGTGCCCAGGATATTAAAGAATAATTATACCAAGTTTCATCGTAATCGAACCGGTAGTTTTTGCGTGATGCCTGAACAAACAGACAGACAGACAGACAGACAGACAGACAGACAGACAGACAGACAGACAGACAGACCGACAGACAGACAAAAATTTTTTTAATCACATTTTTGGGTTCGGTGTCGGTCTAGTAACACCCCCTGCCATTTATTTTTTTGATATTTTCAATGTACAGAATTTTCACTTCTACAGATTTATTATAAGTATAGATAGTAATTGGCTTTTTGTATCCAAATTCTTTCATGGCTCTGGAATTGTAAATATCAAAGTAATCATTCATTAGTTCTATAAAATATTCGGTAGGCTTAGATTGCTTAAATTGATTAAGATTCAGGTCTTCTCTGCATATTTTCAAAGCTGTTGAAACACTTCTGCTTAGTAAATGTGTGGCTAATTTGACTTTCATTGTTTGGTTTTTGTATTCAATATGTTTTGTTGATAATTTGTTGGCCAAATGAAGCCCTTCGTTGTTTTGCAGTTTATTGAGTTCAATCAAGTAATCCCATTTTATAATTTCGCAGTTTAAATCCAAGAACTCTTTATTGGATTGCAATTGGTTTCTCACCAATTTCATGACATGACACGGATCTAAGAAGCAGGCTACTTCAGTATCAATTCATTTATTCAGGAACAATTCACATTGTGTTTGAAATCATTAAAATTATAAAACTAACACATTCATAATACAGTAAATCATATAAGATAAAAGAAAAAAAAAATAAAATAAAAAGAAAATACATTAACAATAAAATTCAATAACATTACAAGCTACTACATACTAATATTATTCGGTCTCTCATTAACTAATCAAATTTTAAAACGTGGATATGTCGTCGTCTATAGAATACAGACACTTCTTCAATAGGAACGCTTTAAGTGTCATCATTTGATGGATGTTTAAATGTTGTCTTCATTAACGATAAATCTTTAATATTACAATTAAGTAATTCCATGGCTGCAAAATTTGTTGCATGCCCGTCAAAAGTTAAAGACACTACATCAACTCCTACCTCGAAACATTTAGTAAGACACATCTTAATTAAGTTTGCTTTTTGTATTTCAGTGAGACTATTAGTTAAAAAATAACCTTATGGGATTTTCCAACGCTGATTTATGGCTACTAGTAGAAATACAAAAGCTTGAGATGCTAATGCAACTGAATCTGAAGTTGTACCGCTCCCCATGTCTACTAGCCCATGATATTTTTTTCCGTCCCATATCTTTTGCTGTCTCAGAGCCATCTCATCAAATACAAGGGCACATATAGGACGGTATTCTGAAGTTTCAGCCTTTAGTCTTAAGAGCTAGTACATACTGGGCGCTCGGCGTTGCGTTAAGCGCACGTTGGTCGCGTACACACACCGCGCTTAGCACGGCGTTCAGCGCGCGTTAGTAGGGCGAACATACTTTTGGATCAGTTCGAAAATGGACGTCGAAGAGATCGCTTGTGTGTGGCTCCTCTACCGTCGCTATAAAAGACGACGACGAAGACAAAGAGAATATTGGGTGCACCCAATACTAAGCGATAGACTGACGCATGGGATGTTTGTTACATTATATCCAAAATTAAGACAATACGGGCCTAAGTTCTTTAATTATTTTAGAATGTCTGTGAAGTCATTTGACGAATTACTGAGTGTTATAAAAGCTGACATAACGGGTAATTCAACAATATTAAGAGACTCAGTTTCACCAGAAGAAAAACTCGTTATAACGTTAAGGTAAGTTATTTGTTTAAGTAAGTTATTTATTTAAGTAAGTTAAGGTAAGTTTATTTATTCAAATAAATGAAGGCTGTCCGAATCTTGGCTTGAAGGTGACGGCACCCACGTCGACGTTTGCGGTGGTGGTGGTTGTGGCGTCACAGACCACTGTTGTGATGGTGTTGAGGACCTAGCAGTAGTGTATCTGGAATAAGTTGGTGTAGAATATTGGTACTGATTTGTTTGTTGTGGCAATGGCAATGCTTGATTCTGTGCTTTTTGAATGACGTTGAGCAATTCAATCTTTGTTGACAGCCGTCCATTTTCAGGTACCTTCTTGAGTTCAGTGTGCAAACAGAATAATTTATCATCATCTTCTTTAGTTATTTGTGCTGTTTGAAGCTGTTGTCTTGCGTGCAAACTTTTTTCTAAAATATCAACTATTTGTTTATCCACTGCATTTACTTTTTGTTTTTTCCTTGTCCCTTCAATTTGATCTTTTGGAGGTAGTATCAAGTCTTCATTTTCCGCATTGTTTAAATCAGAATTTGTTGCGGCAGGAGTTTCGTAATTGCTCTCTGTATCCTTATTTACTACGGAACTCTCGAGAAATTTTAGTTTGCCGAAGTATACATATGGTACATGTTTGGAGGATCCAGACCCAGATGGAAGATTTTTTTGCCGTTTAGACTCCCTCGTGTAATTGTCTCGAATACTTTTCCATTTTTTTGTTAGTGTAGTACCTGAAAATAAATAATAAAATGCTATTATTATTTTTTACAGATACTTGGCCACAGGCTGTTCGTTCGCAGAACTACACTATGGATACCGTCTTGGAAAATCGACTATCATAACGATAGTGGAACAAGTTTGCAAAGTGCTGTGGAGCAATTTAAAATCTATGTGCATGCCTGAAATAACTACCGAGAAATGGAAAGAAGTAGAAGAAGGTTTTATGAAATACGCCAACTTCCCAAACTGTATCGGCGCAATTGATGGGAAGCACATTGAAATAATACAACCGCAACATACAGGCTCGCTTTATTTTAATTATAAAAGTTATTTTTCTTCAGTCTTGCTAGCAGTGTGTGACGCAAATTATTGTTTTATATACGTTAATATCGGATCTTATGGTAAAAGCAGTGATTCAGCGATTTTTCAACACTCAGATTTTTATAAAAGAATGATGGATAGTAAATTAAATATTCCTAACCCGAAACCAATATCAAATATCGATAGAACACCATTGCCTCACGTGTTTGTAGGCGATGAAGACTTTGGAATCATGTCAAATGTGATGCGCCCTTACAGTGGAAAACAACTCACACACACAAAAAAAGTTTTCAATTACCGATTATCGAGAGCAAGGCGGTATATCGAATGCACTTTCGGAATATTGAGCAACAAATGGCGAATATTCCATAGACCTATAGATGTAAAGATTGAGTTCGCGGAAAATATCATCAAAGCATGCACCGTACTACATAATTACGTGCGTACACGCGACGGTTATAGATATGAAGATACACTTTATCTTTCACCTTTACAATCTATAAGTCCAGAAAATATACCACGCGGCAGCTTGACTGCTAGGACTGCTAGAGACAAATTTGCCAATTATTTTGTAAACGAGGGAAAACTTCATTGGCAAGACAATATGATATAAGTACCTAACACATTATTGTAAACAAGAATTCAATAAATAATTACTCACCCAACAGTTTCTTTTTCTCCAAACTATCTCCAGTGTCACAAAAAATTTCTACCATCTCCTCCCAATTACGTTTTTTAATCACCTTATTCTTATAATCGGGACTTTCCATATCCCAGATAGCTGGTCGCTTTTGGATTTCATCTATAAAGAAATCAGTATCAAAATGCTCGATCTCCATTTTCGAAAAGTGCGTCCTGTCTACACGAAAGCGCGCGTTGAAATGTACAACAAAATGGCCGCTCATGTATCTCAAAGCGCGCAGCTGACGCCCGAGCAACGCGCGTTCTAACGAAAAAATTTAAACGTGCGATTAACGCGCGCTTGACCAGCAGCGCGCGCTTGCATGTGTACACTTCAATAGAATTCGAGGTTCTCAAAACGCGCGTTAGCAAAGCGCGCGTTTCAAAACGCCCAATGTGTACCCGCTCTAAAGCTAAAAAAGCTTCTTCTGTAAAGCCAGGTTCACCGTTAATATGAGCGTACCATTAAGATAAGGTTTTTGAGTGTGGTAGACATGTTCGGAAGGTTTGTCGCATATATTCATAGGCTTTCGGTGATTAATAATTGAGTGTAAGACCAAACTTTTTCATTTCTGAGGAATATTTGATTTTTTTCTTTCCTGATTTCTTTTTGTTTATGTTATGACAAATTTCTGCTGCAACAATATTTTCACCGAGCATATTGAATACGTCAGTGTCTATATAATTTTTATCTTTTATGTCTTTTAGAACAGTTTTTAGTGACGCGTTTTTCTTTTTAAGCCGTTTAACCTTTTGATTAAGTGTCTTGATTTTGCGTACATGAACTTTATAACGTAATTTATACTTTCTAGCTTGTTGTCTGAGTTTATTTTTTTGGGAGTGTCAAATATTGACTCTAGTTCGGAGTCACGGATTGCAGGTTGATAGTCTGAGATATGATCCTGTGGTTGTGATATATCTTCCGTAAGTTTATCTGATGTATCGCATATGATACCAGCCGCGTCAACTTCCTCCTCAGTGTTACAGTGCTACGACAATAAAAAATAGGTTATTTAGATTTATAAAAGTACTTATATCTTAGGTAAAATGACACGTACTGATAATAACTCAAGTAGGTACAAACCTCTTTATTAGGTCCCTGTGTTGAAGATTCAGGATGAATAGAACTACCAGACGCTTCCATTTCCTGACACCAATCGGAATTTACAAGATGAATCTAAAAAATACAATGTCAGTGGTAATAAGATAAGAATAAAATAAATATTTGATTAACGATAATAACATAACCACAATAATAATAATAAATAACCAACCTTTCTCGGTGTAGCGTTTTTCTTGAGTCGACGGTAACCACCTTTGGTGTTGTATAGATCAATTTCTTCAAAATGTAAAGAACAAACAACACTAAATTTTGAAGGGAGCCACTCGACATCATTTCTGTTTTCTCGTACAGCTTTTATCCAGTTTTCTTTCCATGTTTTATCAGCTGGGAATCTCAAAAATATCATAACAAACATAACTATTATTAGAATACATTTTATAAATACCTACTTACGTATCATACATAATAAAATACCTAATTTACTCGAAAACTAAATCTCTGAGATCTTATTAAAACTAACACAATGCGTCCTTGTTACTTAAATAAATAAATAAAAATTAAAAAATTAAAAACACTTAGTTGTAACGTGTCCGAACAAAATCACAACTTCCCTTACTTTTGGGAAAAGATAATGTTCTTAACTTGCAACACTGACACAATGGCGTCTAGAATTCGTATTTATGAAATTATGTTAAATATTTTTGCGATTTCGTTAAAATTATGCAGATAATCGGTTACTTACTTGTGAAAAGTAATCCCAGAAGACTTATTTTGAAAACATGAATTGTTTTTGCAGCAGTTTATGACACAGGACGGCATAATTTCGCTATTTTTATTTTACCAAAACTACGTCATGCGCTCTCACTCACTCGCGGCAGACTACCGAGCGGCCGTCTTCATATGACCGAATCGTCTTCATATTACGTTCCTCACTATTAGAGCGCAATGTTCCGTCTATATTTTTTATTGGTCTGAGCTGCATACATAGAAAACTTGAAAGAGGTGGTTAGAGACATACCGCCCGAAAATATATGGAATTTTGATGAGACCAATTTATCTGACGACCCTGGTCAAAAAAAAAAAGTAATAGTGAAGCGAGGCGCAAAATATCCCGAACTTATAAGTAATACCTCTTAAAGCTCAACTTCTATCATGTTTTGTGGTAGTGCTAAGGGAGAATTACTACCGCCGTATGTTGTCTATAAATTCAAGCAACTATGGAGTTAATAATATTATGTTATTATAATAATAGCCCATCAGGGTGGTTTGATATGAATATATTTAACGATTGGTTTTTTACACAAATTTTGCCAATCTTAAAGAAACAAGAGGGTCCGAAAGTTATAATCGGAGATAATTTGTCATCTCACATTTCCGTAGATGTTCTGAACGCTTGCGATAAAAATAATATAAGATTTGTTTGTTTGCCACCTAACAGCACTCACCTAACGCAGCCATTAGATGTGGCTTTTTTCCACCCAATGAAGGTAGCATGGCGAAAAATCCTGACTGAGTGGAAGGCAAGTGTACAAGTTAGTCGAGAGCAAGTACTCCAAAAAAGCAGTTTCCCAGTTCTGTTAAACCGACTCACCGATATTTTGGAACTGACGCGAGAGGTAAATCTCGTTTCAGTTTAGGAAATGTGGAATTTATCCGCTTGATGCCAATCCATTATTAGAGAGATTGCCTTCAACTGTTGACAAGACTACTTTGCAAGACTCTTTTCTACAGAGTCTTGAAGCTAAGAATAGAATGGACGACAAATGGAACTAAAACAGGACGTCGCAGGAAATTAAACATCACTCCTGGAAAAAGTGTAACTGAAAAATTAAGCACACTTTTGGATGATAATGCAAACGAAGAGTTGGCTTAGTCGTCAACTTCAAAGCAACTGTTCGCGATGGAACAAAAGAAACACTAGGGTTTGGATTCTAATGCGTATAATAGTTTTAGCAAGATTTTACAATAGATATTTGGAACGATTAATATAAAAGGTGGCTATTTAACAGAGTAATTTTGGGTGTTTTTTTGGGCTATACCGATGTTGCGGTGTATGGTAAGTAAGAAGTTTTTTGGAGGTGTCGCTTGACAGCTACGATCGCGTGAGAATCGGCTTCGACGATTGGCTGCTGAATATGACGCCATATTCGGGAGCGGTCATTGCTCAACCGATGCGCCGCAGACATGACGTGATTTGGAGCGTTGATGATTGGTCAAGCAGTGGCGTAGACATCCTCCCGGCCGTTGAAAGCTCTAGTTCCAGCTTTCAACAATCACTAATCTGTAGTTGGAAGTAAACATGTCGCAACACACCTACATGTCGCCGTAGAGCCAGTAGCGAAAACTCTTACGTAGAAAGTGTCAACATGTCAGTTCATGATTCTTCTGATCTTAGTTCTCTTGGAGATTTAGAAAATCTTCTAGCTAACACTGATACAGCAGCCGAAACTTACAATAAAACTTGTAATTTCAAACCAATTGTGAAGGCGGTTGGGCAATATGTAGTTTTTATATATGAGGGGTAAATGTTTCTTGGTAAAATTACAAAAATAACTAAAGAAGGGTCATATATCTCTTCAATGAAGAAGTCGCTCAAATCCTGGACGTAGCCTAAGCCCGTCGACGAAATTCAATACATAAATTCAGGATATATTGGGATGTATTGATGTCCCTCAAAAACTTAGCACCCGCCGTGAAATATATTCCGTTCCTGAACTGAGCGCTTGAGATGTTTAGTTAAATATGTTAAGTTTAAGAATGTTACATTTTCATAAATATTTAGATGAAAGTTTTAATTTTTGAGAAGTTTATCTTGTTATCTCTTTAGTTTATTTTCGACTGATTTTTGTCAGGCATTTGTAACCAAAGTTACCAATTAAGATAGCAGTGTCTATTAGAATTTAAGAATATAAAAAACCAATGACACAAAGTGATTTTGTAACTGAATTTAAGAATATAACATTATTTCTTTCAAAAACACGGTTTATTTTAATTTTTACCCATTTGTCGACCATTGATACTATCAAAAAAGGTAAAACGAAATATCACTGGAGCATAGTTTGAATAATGAAAGCATAACTTTGCTCAAAAAGATTTTACAATGGAGATTGTTTGTGAAATATACCTACTATACACCCAATATACCCAGGAGCAAGGTTACCCATGAACATGGGTAACTTTGCTCCTTATTCATAGTTTTATATATATTATGAAAGAAATATATATTATAAGTTAACATATTATTTTATAAATTAATACATCTCAGTATATTTCATAATTAATAGTGTAAACTATATTCATAAATCCCTTTTATTGGAGCAAATATTGGAGCAAAGTAGAAACATTTTAGGTAATTAAGATAACGCCTTACAATTTATAATAAACTAGGTAGCACAATTACTAAATTTGCTATATTTATGGCACTCGTTAATTAAACTAGTTAAACAATAATGACATACGACTTTTTAGGCACTTACATTCATCTCAAAATTATAAAAATAAAAAAAATAATATCCTTGGACATTTCACACAGCGCCATCTAGTTCCAAGCTAAGCAACCTAATGCTTGTGTTATGGTAACAAGATGGCTGATAAACTACTTATATACATTTTTTTTTTAAATTACAAACATTACTTTAATACTTAGCGATAAAAATTGGCAGAGATCACTTTAAATTAAGATATCACTTAACGGCTAATGAGTCTCAAAATTACGAAAATCACAAGTCTAGGAGACAGTTACCAATAATTGACAAAAAATTACTAACGATTAATAAATGCCAGTTTACGACAATTACAAATAGGTATTATAAAATAAAAAGAGAAATAATATCAAAATTAACAAAAGAAAATGAAAAAATAACGCAACTTCATATTTGGTGTCACACGGACAGGAAAGACATAAGTTGAGTTTCTGGATTTCGATCCATTTATTTGTGGCGGAGGAAGAATCATTTTTATCTCATTCATGTGAATTTCTGAAAGGTCAGGTCCCAACGGCATGTAAAATTTCATTTAATAATAATAAGTTTATTCAATCATTGTTTACAATGATACACAAATATATTATAGGCTATAATTTCCTGTTCAAACGAATTAGCCATCTGTAGCCGAACTAGGCGAAAGCCTATATTTCGGCTATCAGCACCCAAACCCTCAAATAACATTTTGTTGATTAAAATATCTATATATACATGTGGGATTGTAGGGCGTTCAGCTTGAATCCAAAGCTGTGCGGTACCTGATAGGGATCTCCGTGCCGTCAGCAGCTGTTGTAGCGGTGTCCAACCACATATTTCCCCATTTTCTTCTACGTCTTGTATCCAACGCGTCACTGGATACGTTTTATCTTGACCGGTGAATTTAGGTATTAGATCCGAAGTTAGGTACAACATCGAGCTTAGGCCCGTACGTGGTTCGTCTTTCGCCATTCTCGTATTCATTTATCTTCCTTCGTTAGTGTCAGCTCACCGTTCGCCGATACCGTCGTCCGCCGTTGATTTTTCGAATACTGTTCGCCGTCGCCGCCGTTCCCCACGCCACGTGCCGTCTTCGTCGTCAGTCACAACTTCTTACAACTCGAACCCGTGTCGTTATTTTGCCAATTCCGGACGAGCCACCAAATTTGTGGGATTGTAGGGCAAAAGAAACTCCGAACGAGCCGAATTGTCTTTAAAACTATTTATTGCAAAAAAACACATTCGTTTTACACCGTGCGTGCGTCGTGATCAATTCTATCTAATCGTCGCCATTCTTTCCAGTGTTGCCAACTTTATTCTTTCATCATTCGTCGCGTTCCGTTTTAACAGTTTATTATTTAAGCTGCGTTCATATACAATATTTTTATCCCACATACATATATTGGAAAAGTGCAATAAATAACATAATAATTTAATGCAATACAATAATACGATCATTAAAGGATATTTTATTTTTGGAAGCTGCCCAAATAAAAAATAAATAAATAAAATAAAAATTACAATCAAAATAAATTAAATTAAGATAAAAACTGAACAGTGTATGTGTGTCCTCTATTTGTATGATATGATTATGTGTGTGTGAATCTAACAGGGTGTGTGTCAGGTTGTTGCCGCTGTATAGTGTTTATAAAACGGCTTTCGAAGGTACCATCTGTGGGAGCGGGATCGTCCGAAAGGGTTACCGCTGCCCTGGAACATAAAGGGCTAAGGAAGGAACACGGGTGGGTTTTAGTCAGTAAGAGTCTGACACTCCCTTCCGCTCCACCCAGAGCGGGAGGGGTCATTTGAAGATTTCCCATCCACAAAAAAAAAGAGGGTGTGTGTTTGTGGTAAGTAGTCAATCACTGTGGTATATGTAGTATTCATTCAGTCTCTTCGTGCTTAATTTTTTTACGTAATTAAGTTTAGACTTTTATGTACTATCGCGGTCTTTTCCGCCTGCTCACTTAAAAATTTTTTCGCCTAAATCCTGCGGCGGCGCCAAACCACGCCCCCTAAAAGTTTTGGCCTATTAGGAAAGCGATAACGCAATTAGTTGCAACCTGCACTGCGCAGCTTAGTGACGTATCACGTGTACTCCTTTTTTTAATTTTACGGACGAACTATTTGACATGGGCGCGCTTACCGGACCTTTTGAATATTGACCATTGAGCTGTTTACTTGAGCAAATTATTTTAATTATTGTCATGGTAAATTGTGTGGTTTTAAAATACCTTAATTTATAAATAAAACTTTATTAACAATGCACAGTGCAAAGTTTATCATGCAAATGTTATCTTGTGTGTAATTGAATACTTTCTAGTTTGTTTTACATCAATAAAAGCATTTGATAAATAAATAATAATATAATATATTTATTCAAAAAAATATAAGGCATAAAAATTAGTACAGTTTTGCTTAAATTTAACAAACAAAAAAAAATATATAAAAAAAAACAAAAAATAATATTTTTTTTTGTTTTGTTTTTTTTTAATTTGTTTTTTTAATTTTTATTTTTTTTTGCATTTTTTTGTGTTTTAGTATAATAATTAAACGAGTAACAAGCAGAAAAAATATTCAGAGTTTTTAAACTTGAATGAATGACAGATTTATTTGCAAGAATATAGGTAGCTAACATAAGTTCTTAAGATCTATAGGTTTCACTATATTCGGCATTTCTGCCGTGCAAATATTTAGATTTTACATCTTGGTTATACTTACCACTATATACTTGGTAAAGCAATTACTTATACCTTTATGAGAGTGGTATGTATTACTGCTTTGTTGTGACGGGCGAACTCGGAATACTTTCTCGCTCACACACGCACTATTTGTTTCAATGTTATTCATTATATTTATTTGCAGCGAAATTTACTATTTGAAATTCATAATTTATATTTTTAGCCGTTATAAATTAATGAATGTGCATAATTCAAAAACAATGCGAATTTTTATATGAATAAATAAATAAAAATAAAAAAAATGCTTGCCATTGTTGTTGTTGGTTAATAATAACCTACTTTAAATTCCGTGCAAATAAGTAGGTAGTGACTAATTATTAAATAATTCATTTCTAGAAATTTTACAATAAGCCTAAGCCGTACAAAAGAGTCATAAAATTCAATAACCGCAGTGGGCAAAAGTCGGTGGCATCCTTTGATACTTTTGATATACCTAGCGGGTTTCGGTAATTACATAGAGGTCTTTCTCTCATCATTTATAAGATAAGAAGCGAGATAAGATAAGAAGCATCTCTTTGTTTGTCATTACAATGATGCCCCAGTGCAACTGATAACAAGTCATTATTACAAGCTTTTATTTAGTTTCACATGTCCCGTTGTCTGTCTGTCTGTCTGTAATCATATCTTGCAAGTTAAATTTGATCCACTTCCCGGTTTCCAATTAAGCTGAAATTTTGTATGCATGTATAAATTGGATGACAATGCAATATTATTATGACATAGAGCTGATCTGATGATGGAGCTGAAAGGTGGCCATAGGAACTCCGTAATTAAACGACGCAACTCTATCGAGTTTGGGCTCGTTTGATTCGTCTTGACGAGTACTTTGATACTACATGGTAACCAGGGTCTGATGATGGAGCTGGAAGGTGGCCATAGGAACTCCGTAATTAAACGACGCAACCCCATCGGGTTTGGGCTCGTTTGATTCGTCTTGACGAGTACTTTGATACTACATGGTAACCAGGGTCTGATGATGGAGTTGGGAGGTGGCCATAGGAACTCCGTAATTAAACGACGCAACCCCATTGAGTTTGGGCTCGTTTGATTCGTCTTGATGAGTAATTTGATACTACATGGTAACCAGGGTCTGATGATGGAGCTGGAAGGTGGCCATAGGAACTCCGTAATTAAACGACGCAACCCCATCGAGTTTGGGCTCGTTTGATTCGTCTTGACGAGTACTTTGATACTACATGGTAACCAGGGTCTGATGATGGAGCTGGAAGGTGGCCATAGGAACTCCGTAATTAAACGACGCAACCCCATCGAGTTTAGGCTCGTTTGATTCGTCATGACGAGTACTTTGATACTACATGGTAACCAGGGTCTGATGATGGAGCTGGAAGGTGGCCATAGGAACTCCGTAATTAAACGACGCAACCCCATCGAGTTTGGGTGATTCGTCTTTACGAGTACTTTGGTGCTAGATGGTAATCAGGGACTAAAGATGAACAGGTAGCTTAAGTGCAGTAAACGCATATAGCGGGAAAACACTGCTACACGCTACGAACTACGCCGTAGTCAATCTCGCATCAAAAATAGGTACTAAAAAGTTAAAAATCACATTGTGTTCTTCTAAATGTTCTTTTATGTTCCATCAAAATGTAACACGCTTTTATTTATTACTTATCAGGTTTAAATTATTTTTAACATTTTAGTCCTTTTTTTATTAATAAGTAATAAAAGCTTGTTTTTAAAAAGGTTATTTTTCTTTTAATTTTTTTTATGTATCAGTAATATGTGTGTCAGCAACATGTCAGACGAGAGTTTAAATTAATTTATATACAGACTGTGATTTGTGATATAATAATAACGTTTATTTATAAAAATGGTGCAGATTTACAACTGAATGATGAATTGATGACTGAATAAAAATAAATACAAACCATACAAGCACTTTTCTTTTTTCTTTCTTTTACGCCTTCTAGCTATACATGGAGGTAAACCGGAACGGAAGGACCGAGAAAGTTGGGACTAGGGTTCAGTATGGATGAAACCTGAAAACTGATTTGTTTAGAACTATTTCGTCGTTTGTTGCGGTCGGGTTTTTTGAAACAAGTCAGTTTTTTTTTTAATGGAGCCACTTGTTATTAGACTATTCCTTGTAGAGAAACACTGTCCGGCTGTGGATCAGACGCTATGAAGAAGAGGGTGTCTTAGAGGATAGGCCGCGGGCACCACGTCCATATCTGATAACCTCCAACGTATGGTAGACACTATTTCACAAGCGCTATATTCTCAGATGAGAAATGTTTTACGTCGAGCCAACATGGTCGTCGACACTTGTTCCGCGTGATGAATACACGCTACGAACCTAGAAATAGACATGTGCAAAACAGTGCACCACGAAGTGATGTGATATGTCATTATTACATTTCGTAATATGACATTACACCATCACTTCAAACATCACGCGTGATGATAGGATGTCGCGCCATGCGATAGCACACCATCGCGCGTTCTAATGTAATGCAATGTTCTAGTGTAATAGGACATGGTGTCAAGGAAATATAAACCCTTTTATAATAATAATAGAGTTTAAAATAACATAATAAGTCACCTGACCGGGCGAAATACGAAATCGCACGCGCCTAGTTCCGGACTTCCGATATAAACCGAACATTGCCGATGCGATGCGTTCGGGAGGGCTCGGTTCGAGCGAGTCTGCGAGTCATGTCGCGAGCCACTGCGCTGCTACCGCGCGCGTAATGTTTAGTGTGATGGTATGATGCTTATTTTTGTCGAGTAATGTTGTGATGTGATGTTACAGTACGCGCTCGGGTGATATTACGCGTGATGCATCACTCGCATTACTTACACATGTCTACCTAGAAACGTGATTCCTAATCATGATTCTAGAAGGATATGCGCTAATATGTGGGGCTGGATGAGTGCTGATGGTCCCGGAGAGCTTGTCCATTTCCCAGGGCGAGTAAATGGCGAAAGTTACCGCGAACTATTACAAAACGTAATGGTGCCTACTGTGCTCACAGTTTATCCGAGAGCAGAGCTCCCGGAATTTATTTTTACATAGGACATTGTTTTTCTCGTTAAGTTTTTGGCGACTTAATCGCCAACGGCTTATGAAATGAAGGCTAGGCCACACCAACTTCCTAGTTCTAAATTTAAAAAACCCGCGTTCTAACGCGTTCAATGATATGTTCTGAAGCGCATGTCTTGAATTTTTTTATTACCATATAACCTTATACTGAACTGAAAATTGCAAAAAGCCTAAGAAAATTTGAATATTGTTAATTGTGTGTTTTACCTACTTACTATGTCCAATATTTTATGAATATCTTTGTTCAGTTCAGTTAATAAATAAATAAAACTGATAAAACTTCAAAATTTTATTTTACTTTTTAATTAATGCCTAACCGACAATAGGATTTATCAAATCAAATTTCTAACTAGAAAAATAAAGACAAAATGTATTATTAATAACTCAACGAATTTTCCCAGATCTATCTATACTAATATTATAAAGAGGAAAACTTTGTTTGTTTGTTTGTAATGAATAGGCTCAAAAGCTACTAAACCGATTTAAAAAATTCTTTCACCATTCGAAAGCTACATTATCCAAGAGTAACATAAGCTAAATTTTATTTTGGAAAAAAATAGGGTTCCGTAAGATATTTGGGTTTTTCTGACACAAGGTGTAAAAAATCAACCAGAAAAGTTACTTATTTTGCGTACGCTGCCTAAACTATAAAAGATAGAACCATAAAATGTTTGAATTAATTGTAGATCTTATAAATATCTACAAAAAAGTCCGCGACACACTATACCTATCTATGTCGAGTGAGGCACAACAACCATTTTTTAATTTAAAAATCTTGAATTTTTTTTTGAACTACATTTAAACGCATTTATTTTACTCATGCTATTAATCCTTATCAAAATAAATTATTTCATCAGTAAGTACCATTTATGTAGATAATATTTGGTCTTTGAATGATTAAAATTGGACGTTTGGTTTTGAAGTTATGGCGAAATTGAAATATTACGATTTCTGCTGCACGGCCCGTTGCGAAGTGGGCGTCACCAGACACCAAGGCCGTGCACGTGCAGGAATAAGTTTACAAAATCAAAAATCAAGTCATAATATAACTATTTACATCACATCCATGATTTGTAGTGTTATAAAGTTTTCAAATTTTCGCAAAGTTTAAAAAAATCATCTTCTTACTACTATTTATTTAAAAAAAATATATTATGTATCTTTATGGGTTATTTTGATTTCCTTTTTCGCAAAGTTTAAAAAAATCATCTTCTTACTACTATTTATTTAAAAAAAATATATTATGTATCTTTATGGGTTATTTTGATTTCCTTTTTCGCAAAGTTTAAAAAAATCATCTTCTTACTACTATTTATTTAAAAAAAATATATTATGTATCTTTATGGGTTATTTTGATTTCCTTTTTCGCAAAGTTTAAAAAATTCAACTTCTTACTTCAATTTATTTAAAAAAAAAATATTTTGTATCTTTATGGGTTATTTTGATTTCCTTTTGAGATACGCAATCCTGTCACAAATCCGAAATCTACGGGGAGGAAGTCGCGGGCAGAAGTTAGTCCATAATATAATAAATAGGTAATAGCAGTAGTTTGAAAATAAAAATAAATCTCGAACGGCGCGTGCGTCACCGCGTCGAGCGACAGTGCAGTCGGCCCGTCTTATCTTTCATTCGTCTATTCAAGGTCAACGGGGCGGGGCTAGAGAGCGCTTCTATTTTTTGAGTGCAAGCAAAAATGAACTTAGTGGTGATCAGGCGGAAGTGTCCATGATAGTACTTGATCGGTTGTAGCGGCTTTAATTTCTGCATTCAAGAGTGGTGCAGCTATCGTAGTGCAGTTTCCTGGCACTAAAAACATACTGAAAAGATCTTTACGAACATCTTTGTCCAGACCGGATGTTGCGATATGAGCAAATCTGGATGTGACATCCTTGTTTATATCCGGGCCGTATTCAACCGTTATTGACGGATCTGCTCCCAAAATGTCCATGATTTCAGTATTGTAGTCTTCGTGGTCGCGTGGAATGACCATATCTTCTGCCGGGGCACACACGGCTATCGTTGGTGATGCATCATCATCCACCACTAGCGGATCTACAATGATGATGTCTACATGCTCGTCAGGGTTTGTTGTTGCTTCCTGGTCTGTGAAGAGAAGGTAGCAATAAGACTACTTATTTGTCAAAACGAATATGCATACCTACGTGGAAATGCAAGGTCGGCAGAACGTAACAACAAAGAAAATCACAATATAGTGATTATGGGACTATATCGCCGCATTTGATAAACTAATCTGATGCATAAACCTAATATACCTAGGTACATCAATTAACTTATACTTAAGTAGGTATCTATTTTAATTATGCAGCAATGTAGTCCCACAGACTAATCTGAAGCATAATAGTAGGCAGGTAGGTCAATTACGAGCAGAGACTTCATGGTTATTATTATAAGCGTCGATATAGTCCCTCAGACTAATCTGATGCAAAAAGGTCTTCAATAAATTACACCCTTTAATTACGTATATTTGCGGCGATATAGTCCTGCAGACTAATTTGTTGCATTTTACGTGATCGTTAGTGATCGGGCCATTTGTTTTTTAAGGTATAATATGACCTTGTTACATTTCCAATATCCACTTAATAATTTGCTATGTACTTACTGTCTGGGTTCTCAGGTGGCGCCCGCGCGGGTGTAGATGCCCTCGATGAGCATGAGGACGAGCTTGAAGACTGGCTCGAAGATGATGACGAACTTAACCGAAAACAATTACTTCTATCGCGGCGCGACGCGAACGTTCTATTTCTTTTTCTAATTTTCTTAATATTTTTGCTATGAATTTAAAATTATTTTCGTTAGCGCGTTGGGGCATTATTACTAGTAACGGTAACTATTATAATTATTTTGTGCGAAGTGGTTGAGCACTGAAAAGCGAATGAAGCTCGACCGACTGGATGTCCATGCAGGCAGGGAAGCATTAGGGTAATAAATTATGTTGCCATAATGGGTATAAAGAATACCCTCTAAAGTATAGTGCTGAAGTGGTAACACCTAAGCGTTACTACATTGTGTTCAATAATATATCTCTCTTACTAATCTTGAGGACGAAGCACGAGTATAATTGTTATTATGTACCCATCTGTAGCTGACATTTCAGCATTCTCAATTTAATTTTTTTCAATAGTTTTGATTTGTACTCATTGTAGTACTGAAAAAGGTAGAAAAAGAATAATGTAGGTATAGGTAAGTACATCTGAAAAATATACATCAACAAGAATATCTCATTCTCACCAGTCTCCACTGATCCGGCGTTTTTTGCACGCAGTTTGCAGATACTCTGTTGAGTACAGTGGGGCATTGGTCCCAAAGTCGCCTAGCCTGACTGCGACCTTCTTTGCTCCTGTTGCAGTAGCCAAGAGCCAACTCTCGGTTGGACTCTAAAAAATCTATGAGAGCCGAGAGCCGGTGTACGTTCACACTTGCCATGTTGCCGACCCTGAAATGTTGTTATGTGGAAGTTCATATCATAATTCAAAAGTTACTATGAAAAAATATTTGCATTGCACTTCAGAACACCGAACTTATATCACTATAAATTCATCACGTTTTTTAATTATTCTCCCAACAACAATTGGGATTTACTATCTTACAGAGTCATGGGCTCATGTAGTAACCAATAAAGAAAACTTGCATTATTTAAGAAAAATCGTGCTTAACCGATCCAAAAATAAGATTCACTTTACGTGCTGATTGTACAAACACACGCCATTGTAAGGAAAAAATGCTTACCTTTCAACCTTAGCTCTAGCCCGTTTCCAAGTCTCTGGTGCTCTTTTCTTTTTGCGAGCGCATTCTGGAGTCACTTGTACTACATTTTCTTCCATGTTTTACACGTTTTATCACGAAATGCAATTTTAAAACTCAAAATAGTCGGACACAGTTTCACAACGAAATCACAGCCACGACCATCTGCGGCCATCTTGAATATGCCGATTTTAGATAAGATAAGATAAGTCTTTATTTGCCTTAAACATGGTATAAAGGTGTTACAGTTTGGTAATATAATATAGTTCACATGTTTAGCTATACAACATCGTGTATCAATTGCATGCAAAATAATTAGAATCAATTAGTAAGTAGAAATAAAATGTCAAAGCTATAAAACATTTTCCACAATACAATCATCATAACATAATATTATTTAATGTCAATTAATCTCCACGAACAAAATTAATAAGTCATAATTGTAAACATTATTCGCAACAGTTCTATAACATTACATAATATAACTTAAAGTAAAAAAAAGAAAATCAATAAAATCAATAATTATAAAATTAAAATGTCAAAATTATAAACACTATCGACGACCCAGTATGTCATTATTTGTGAATTATAATTTAATGTCAAAAAAAATCCTTAATGTCATAAAAATTATGTTCATTCAGCCATTTAAAGAGTCTGTTTTTAAAAGAAGAATTAATATTAAATAGCAATTTCATTTCTTGTGGAATTTTATTATAAATGCGTACACACATCACCAGAAAACTTTTAGAGTACTTGGCTGATTTAGGAGTATCCTGCAATGCAAGTCTACATGGATCCCTATTACGAGAGTAAATTTGATCGACTTTCTTGAATAATTCCTTATTATTATATACAAAGTTACATATCTCGTAGATGTACAGTGAAGGAAGTGGTAATAAACGAAGCCTTTTAAAATGCGGTTTACAGGACTCGTCAGTACGGATTCCACAAATGGCTCTGATGCATTTCTTTTGCGCGATAAACGCTCTGTTTTTATCTGTACTGTTACCCCAAAAGATAAGTCCATATCGTAAAATCGATTCTATGTAAGCATGGTAGGTTATAATGGCGGTTTTTTTATTCGTCACATTCTTGACTTGCCTGAGAGCATAAACGAACTTATTAGACTTGTTACACAAATTATCTACATGTATTTTCCAATTTAAATCTTGGTCTATGAGTATACCCAGAAATTTTGTATGTGAAACTTCTTTTAATCGATCAATATTAAGTTTGAAATTGTATTTGGCATGTTTAGATTTATTAAATTGTATGTACATAGATTTATCTAGATTGATTTTTAATTTATTTATCTGTAGCCATTCTAAAATGTTGTCAATAGTATTATTTATGTCAATTTCGTGATCAGATTTTAATTTATACTTTTTATCAGATGTCACTATGATTGAAATGTCATCTGCAAATAATGTACATTTATGATTGACCTGCTGTGGTAAATCATTTACGTATAATAGAAACAATAAAGGGCCTAATACACTCCCTTGTGGTACACCGCAATTTTTTACTTTGAGCTCAGAGGAATATGAGGTTAGTAAATCTTCATTTACTTTACTAATAGCAACGTATTGATTGCGGTTACTTAAATAAGATGCAATCCACTGCAGTGCTAAACCTCTTATTCCATTTCTTTCTAATTTTTCCAATAATATATTATGTGCCACAAAGTCAAATGCTTGAGATAGATCAAAAAATAGTCCTGTCGTGAAGTGATTGTTATTTAAAGACTTCAGGATATGGCTCAAAAGATTATATATGGCTAATGTTGTTGACTTGTGCTTTTGAAATCCGAACTGTTCCTTTGCTATAATATTGTATTTGCTACAAAAGTCGATAAGCCTTTTGTGCATACATTTCTCAAATAGTTTTGACAAGATAGGTATAAGGGTAATTGGACGATAATTTTTAACGTCTTTTTTGTCGCTTTTCTTGTACAAGGGTTTTACAACTGATAACTTTAAAGCATCAGGAAAAGTTCCGGTCGAAAATGAAAGATTAATTAAATATGTCAATATAGGAGTTAATTCTACTCTGCACGCTTTAATTATTCTTGTACTAAGTCCATCATATCCTTCTGAGTTAGTATTATTTAAAGCCATTATTTCTTTTTTTATTTCATCTTCAGTCATAGCACCAAGGAACATGGAATTAGGAACTAAAGCGTTATTAAACTTATAATAAACTTGTAAGTTATTAAATGTCACAATGTTAGTCGAGTCAATAAAATAATCATTAAACGTATTCGCTATGTCAGTGGGCTCAGTCAGTATTGTCTTATCTACTTCTATTTCCGAAATATTAGTGTCGCATTTTATGTTCCCAATTTCATGGTTAATGACAGACCACGTTGCTCTGCATTTGTTTTGACTATTTTGTATAAAATTAATGTTTGAATTCATTTTTGATTTCATAATGCATTTGTTGAGAATCGATGAATATTTTTTATATCTTATTAAGTACGACCGAGTTTTATTTTTATAATAAAGATACCGCAACGATCGTTTAGTTTTGCAACTATTTCTAAGACCCTTACTTATCCATTTTCGTTTATTTGCATTAGAGTTATTAATTTTAATTTTAATTTTAGGGAAGCATAAATTATATAATAGGCATAAAAACTCGTGAAATTTATTGAATGCCTTGTTTAAGTCCGTTTCGAGGTGCGTTTCTGACCACGATATACTTGCAAGGCAGTCTTTGAATTTTTTCAAGTTTTCGATGCAGTAATCCTTTTCATAAATAAAATATGATATGGTTCTTGGACTTTGTTCTTTTATTGGAAACTCTAAGAACTGTGCTGTGTCGTGGTCTGATAAATGCAAAGGTAGAACATCAGCAGATGTAGTTTTTATGTTACTAAGTATGTGGTCTATACATGAATCTTTCCGAGTGGGAACATTAATATGCATCTTTAAGTTATAGTTACTACATAAATCTTTTAAATAGTTAGTGACCTTACTTGGTTTCAAGGTATTTATGTTAAAATCCCCAGTAACAGCTATTTTTGTACGTGACCCATATCTTTTAAATGTTTCGCACATTAATTGGTCGAACTTTTCTATAAATATATAGGGGTCAGACTTTGGTGTTCTATATAGACACACTATCAGCAATTTGTGCAAAGGGACTTCAATACCACATGCTTCGAATGAATTTTGTGTTGAATATTTTTTTATGTGAGGAGGCTCATTATATACTATACCCTGTTTGGCGAGAATACAAGTTCCCCCTCTTTGTTTGTCTCTACTAAATGCCGCTGCTAAGGCGTAATTATTAAGTTTTAAATATTTCTCATTCCCCGCACGCAAAAAGGTTTCAGACAAACATAATATGTCTGGTTCTTTATTCTCGTCTCGTAATTCTAGCAAAGTTAGTTCCAGTATTTCCTTTTTTGATTGAATACTAGCGATATTTTGATGCATTATTTTGAAAGTTTTTTGTTTGCCTGTAGCACCGTTGTTATTCACGAAAAAGCTGTTTCTTGTTTAAAACTTTAAAATAATGTGGAATAGTACCTTTTTTTGCTTTATTAGAAACAATATCAGGACCATTTGCAGCATCACATTCTGCCTGGCGTCGTGCAAAGTAATAAGGGATTGTACCCCTTAAAGTACTTTTTCCCTTGACGTCAGATTTCTTACAATTTAATTGATTCCGCAATATTAATTTCTTTAGTTCCTTAACATTCAAATACTTCTTTTCGTAGTCATAACAGTCAATAACATGGTTTATTAATTTACATGTATTGTACAATTTATGTTCAGAGTCAATAAAGTTACAATATTTGTATTCATTGCAAATATTACGTATAGTTTGGTTCAAGTTATAAATTTCTAGATACATATTCTTTAATGGGCTCAAAACTATTACCTGATTATCACTGAAAATATTAAGAATTTGACGTAGTTGCGAAGATAAGATCTTGATGTCATAGTCATTTTCACCCACACAAAGGATAAGTTTATCGCTACTTGATATTGAAATATTTTTGCAATTCTTAACTACTTCACTAGCGAGCGCGTGTGGTTTCGTTTCTGACGTCACAACGTATTTAACATACGACGTAGTCGCTCTCGACCGCATCAACGCAGATGAAAGTCCAACACTTTGTTGTGTGCCAAAGATGAAAACCTTGTTCGTGTGGTCATCATGCAGTACTACGTCAGATGTAGTCATATTTTTCTGAAATTGCATATCTCTTTCGCTTGATTCTAATTGCATTTGAAGCTTTCGAATTTGATTATTGAGATTTGCAATTTCGTTTCCAGCTAGTTCTAGCTGATTCTCCAAATCTTCGACATTTTTGTGGAGATTTACAATACTCTCACTTAGCTGTAACTTTGTATCTGAAGCGTTACATGTACGTGTCAATACGTTTCTAGGAGGCGTAAAGAACGCCTGCATATTTGAGTGTAGCAAAGTATATGCATTTGCTTTTTTTGCACCTTCGTCGACGTAATATTCTTTTTGTGGAGATTGGCGTAAGAATCCTTTTAATGTCATGTTATCTTTTAATAATTTATCATTCTGTTTACGGAGCTCATTGTTATCAAGTATGACATTTTCAAGTTCGTTCTGCGAACTTTTTAGTTCCATCTGAAGGTGTTCAATCGATTCCCTGAGCTCATTGCTTTGCATTGAGTCGATTATTGTATAGTCCATACTTCTTGACAATGTTTTATCAGTCATGGCAGTTGACTCATCGTATATATGATCCATTTCCATTGTCAGTATGTGTGAGTCATGTGTTTCCGAGGTTGTACTCTTTGGAGTGGACCAGGGTGTAGACTCCTCTGACACGCTAGGTGTGATATATCCAGTTGGTTTAGGTGACGAGTGCTTTTTCCTTAAAGTCACATTGGATACTCCGGGACTGGTTGTATTCTGCTCTTTTGCTTTCTGAATGCATGATCTGCATACCCACTTAAATTTCTTCCTTTCTTCTATATTTTTTAGGCGATACACTTTCTCCGGATAGCCAGCACAATCAAATTCAAAATGATTGTTACATGTAGTGCATAATAACGTGCTTTTGTGATCAACTTGTTTTTTGCATCTAAAACAAGTAACAAATAGCGGCTCCTTGCGGCCACTGTTAGTGCATTTAATTTTCGACCCCATAATGTCTGCAACTATTTTTATTTAATTTTTGTTTTCCCCAAATCGGGGTAATTTTTTTGCGTGTACAACACTACGTTAACTTTTGTCAGACCTGTTCTTTGGTGGCAGCACCAGTACTCTTTACCCGTATTCAATTATGAATGAGTACTCGCAATTTAAATTATGTTATTTAAAACACAAAAAGAATCGCAGCTCGTGAGTTCCGAACCGGCACTCAGTCGATCATCAATCCAGCTTCAGATAGACAGGCCATAGGAACGATACGAAAGATGACGAAAAATGTGACTGCAAGCTGGTACTTATTTCAAATGGTCGAGGAGTCGTTAAACATGATTCATCAGAGTGGAATTTTTTCTTCACATCACCAAGTTCGTTTTCACTTATCACAAAAGTTTTTGGTCGTTTGTAAACACTTTGTCACTTAGTTAATAGCGTTTTTATGCCAACAAAATTGGTTTGTTACCCTAAACAATGATTTTTAGTCTTTTATTCAGTTTAGCACTTCACATAACTTGTATTCACTTATTTAGTAAATACCACATAGTTTATGTAGATAACGTTTGTGCACGTACTTCACCACGTAACCGATATATTAAACACCATTTAATTGTTGTTTTAGATAATTTAGTAATTTTAAAGTAATTTAATAATTTGAGAGCTAAACTTTAGATGTTTACACTATCAGCGCCATTTAGCGGTCTGTGATTGGCTAAAATGGACAATGGCGCGTTTGCACCTGATCTGTTTAGGACAGTGGCATTTTTGCTTCTCATCTCAATTTTTAAACATCATTTACTATGGGACAGTGGGAACATTGCATCTAAATTGTTAAATGGAATAAGTTCGTTTTAACGAGCTCTACTAGATGCCGTTCATACTTAAGTTTTCGTTCAAAATGGACAGTGGCGGATTTGCTTTTAGACCCCTCATATGTCAAATGGCGTTTATTTGAAGTATGTGACAGGAATTCGAAAAGGAAAAAACAACTACATAGTTGTATTTTTAATTATAATTAAAAAATATTACACATTCAATGTATGATTTTGTGATCGCCTTTTTCCTCCTTTGAGATTTAGGTAGTGTCTACTAGCCTCTTCTTTCATTGCATCATTAACATCCTAAAAGGTTATTTTGCCAGTGAGAACATAATTGACGTCTTTGCACCAATTGTGTATGTGTACATTGTACTTTTGTTTATTAAATAATCACGTAAATTATCTTTGCGATCCGGACAACTCATAAATGATACACTTATATTTATAATTAATTTTATATAGACTGACATATTTTCTTTATTGCTGTGCTCTTTTAAAATTTCAATACATATATGTTCCACTTGGGCAAAGAAATCAAATAATGCTCTTGTGGGATAGCACAACCACTTTTTGTTGCCAAATTTTTTCTTTTTTATATATTCACATGGAAACCTTGTATCTCTTCTGCTTCCATACAGTTTCTGCAGGCCACACAATTTTTATAAATGTGATTTTTGGCAAGTTGTGCTATCCACCCACTGCAATACCCTATTGCCACGGTTATTTCAATGAGCATTGGAGTTTGGCCCTATATTAGGTCGTCTGTATTTAGCATTTGTATATTTAAATGAGCACTGTCAATTTCATTTTCACATTCAGTTGTGTGTCTACTGGATTTTCTAAAAAATATTTTTTGTGATTGTGAGACAAACACCGTCATCTTTTTCACAGTTTGCTCCAACTGAATGTGTAGATGAAATATTATTAATTAACAGATTTTTGAAGGCTCCTTTAAATGCAGATGACGCGGGCATAACGTTACTATAACCATGAGCTCTAATTGCCCCAAAAAAAATTTCCAATGCATCTTGATTTAAATTGCGCAGCCGTAAAGAGTAATGTCTTTGGATGTTAAATATTTTGCAATTAATTTAAAACCTTCTATGGTCTTGATCCAGCATGACAACGAAGGCACTACTCCTTGGTTATTGGCGTTACTAAATTTCATGGTTTTCAGAATAGGTAGACTACAATTCCACAATTTGTGGTGAGGTGAGGTTGGGGTCACTGCAGTCCTGTAAATTTTTCCTCCTCTAATGGCGCTGAAACTGCCATTTACGCTGTCGAATAAATCATCGAAGAACATGAGTAGATCTGCTGTTTCGGTACTTTCTTTTTCAAGGACTCCACATCCTATAAACGAGAAAAACTAATATTAATACAACTAGATAGGTGTGGTTCGCGGAATGAATAATGGGTCACCAATTAGGACTTAGGGCTATGTTTCACCGGGACACATAGCGGCGCAACTACTCGCCGCCACCGACAAAATGTATACAACTCTCTACAGAGTATCTCACCTGGTGTCCGCTTGGTTATGCAACCATACATACATTTAGTTGGCAGCGCGAACTGGCTGCGCGGTCATGGCGTCCCAGTGAGATTCGGCCCTTAGGGATCGTGTAAAGAAGATGGACAACTGCATCTTTGTTTGTGCTAAGAACATATTGTAATTGAAAGGCTCATATGCCTTCCAAGTGTAGAGTATACAAACTGACTGATATTGTCACGATCCTGACATTAAAGACAGATAGCAAATGAAAAACTGTGACTTTCAAACATTCACAATTAAATAACGAAAAAAAAAACTGTTTACCTGCCATAAGTCCAAGGGCTACTCCAACTGATTGACTGAATACCTGAGTACAATGTTTGACCCTTATTTTTGGAATCAATGCAGGCAACACGTGGTGAGCTGTTTGTTTAGGCTCTAGCTTTACGCCTTTATAACCTGGACACCTTTGATACAGCTTCACAATGTGGTCCCATTTTGCAATGCCTTCTTGGCTTAGGTAAATTTCAGGTCTTTTGTGATCAAATTATTTCTAATCCCTTTTATTAGATGAGGTGGATCATAGATTGGGAAAATCTTATTCATATTTACTAAGAAAAAACCCCCTTCATATTCTTGTCCATTGCGTAAAAATGTTTCTCGCGTTTCTTTGAGTAATGCATTTATAGCTGCCACATTGGAGGTGCCTTGGTCACATACTGTTGCCACGACTTTCAGTCCCGTTTCTTGCACTTTTTTTATAATAGTCTTTATCTGTGTTTTTAATTGAACTGTTTTAGTGCTTCCACTACAATAATAAAAGGCCAAAGGCTGCTTGTATTTTTTTACAGTGCCTCTTATCATGAATACCAATATATGATCACAATATTCTTTTTCGACTATATCACCACTGTCAACAAATCCTGATATTTTATCATTTCTTCTATCATATGAAATGCCAGCTCCAATTGCCATCTCATCAAATATTAATTCTATATTATGTTGATCAAACAACTCGCCTATAGAATTTACTGTCCTGAAAAATGTAAGAATTTATTTAAAAGTTGTCTTTTTGGGATTAGTTGGATAGCATTTTTAGCAAAATGATTGAGGCGAATATCCATATATTTTTCTAAAACACATTTAATTAATTAAATAACATGATTGTCTATTGGAGACTGGTCATATTAGTGAAAATCAATATCTTCAAATTATTTTAGTCCAACAAAATGACGCATGGTCTTCGTAACAAATTCACTTTTAAACCTTTTATTCGCTATTACATTGTTGTGAAAGACACTACTTTTTAGCAGAACTTCTGTCTTTTTGCAAATCATTATCACGTCTTTACTAGGTATAAGAAGACCTCCGTTGTCTTTCAGTTTAATAAATTGTGTATGTTCATTTGAACTCTTAGGCTCTATTAATGCAGAAATACAAGTTTCACATTTAATTTTTTTTGTTAAGTAATGGATCACTGATCCAGCTATATATGTGATGACTTCTGATGCAAAATCAGACAAATCACTGATGTTGTAATGTTCATCCTCATCGTCAACAATGCCTTCATCATCCTCATTGTCTGAAAATGGCACCAATGTTGTTAAATTTATTTTGTCAATTGCTGACGTACAGCTCAAAATCGAAACATTTTCTAGTGCCATACAGTTACCACTATCAAAGTCTTTTAGCTCAACGTGTGCAATCAGTTTCTTATATATTGACATAAATTGACGAGCTGTGGGGTTATTATTACAACTACCGTGAGCCCTTATGTGGCCAAAAGTGAGCTCTAAGTGGTCTTGTGAAAATTTATATGCAGGTAAATACTTTAATTTTTTTTCATTTTCTACAAGCCTTATATAAATCTGTTTAAAACTTTCAATGCAAACTAAGAAACCGACAAATCCTGTTTTTTTAACAGACTTCACCACTTCCTAACCGTCGATAAACTTTAATTTTTTTATATAGCGTGCTACTTTGTCGAGAAATAAAAATATGGTATCTTTGTTTCTAAAATAAATAGGTTTTTTAAAATACAATTGATTCATATTTCGCGAGTTTAAAATGTCAAACAGTTTATTGAAATTTCTTAAAAAGGTTGATGTGCCATTAACATCAGTAAAGTCCGGATGTTTTATTTGAGAACAAAAATCTAAAGCGGAAGCAACACTATCACTCATAAGTTGAGTCGCTAATCGCACTTTCATTTATTGGTTTTGAAAAAAAAATGTGTCTGCGTCTTAATTTATTTGCCAAATGTAAGTGTTCTTTTTCTTGTAATTTATTAAGTTTTACCAAATTTGACCACTTCACCATTTTTTTTCATCGTCTATAAATACCTTGCTAGATTCGAATGAATTTCTTACTAGCTTCATCATATGGCAAACGTCTAGAAAGATAAAAACTGGATTTTTTGTTACCGGGTGCGGAAAGGGGGTAACCATTTCTTTTACATCAAATGAACAGCCTAGCTTTTTGGCCATGGCAATGTGAGCTGGACAACCATCAAACGTCAAAGATATGATTGTTATTCCTGTATTGTGGAGTAACTCTAGACACTGCAAAACTAAATTAGATTTTTGCTCTCCTGATAACCCATCCACAAGAAAATAGCCAACAGGAATTTTCCAGGATCCATTGATGGCAGTTACTAAGAATACAAGCGCCTCTTTAGCAATCATCATGCTCTCATTATTGTTGTTGCCTATATCAACATATCCGTGCATACGTCTACCATCCCACTCGACACGTTACCGTATGGCCATCTCATCTAATACTAAATTTCCAATAAGGCCGAAAAGTATTATCAATTCATTGATTTCCTTAACCTTGTATTGCGTATGACTATAATTTCATTGCTGCTTTTAGCAGTAGTAATAGTAGACATGAATAAGCTTAAGCGTTAATGGTTATTGATTTGACAAAAAAATCGTTTTTTGTGATAAATCGTAGTAGTGATAGTGTCGTAGTAGTGATTTGATTTGTCTATATTTGCTAAAAAACGACCATATTTCAAAAATTAAGTACTTACATATGAAATGTTATTCCTTTATTTGTTAAGTTACAAGTTTTGGACGAGTTTCGCAGTTGGATATGCTGCAAAACACCATGTTTACCTCTCCGCGTCTCAAATAACACAAGAAACCGCAACAAACGCTCCCCGTGCACTTGTGTCCTCCAACACATAAGCGCGGCGACAAGGTCACGCGTCTATGCGACTTCTATTGCCTTATTATTAAGATTTCTGTGGGATAACACCATTTTCTCTAGCTAGGTCTATCACATCTATGTTTCTTGTATGCGAATAATGTCCATCTAACAAAAGAATAACCGGTTTTTCCTTGCAGGATTTAACACACTCAATAAAATGTTGAAACCATTTTGTGAAGATGTGTAGCTGAATCGAATGGAAAAGGAATATAATGTTGATAGTTTTGCCAGGATACGACATATGCCAATTATTGAATGCTATTTTAAACTAGATAGACTCATCAAAGTTAAATATCCTGTCGGCAGCAGAATTATGTCGCTGTAACACATCAGCCAAATTATTACAGAGCTCTTGGATTGCAGTCTTATTAAACGCGAATGATCGAGCAGCGCTAGTGTTTTCTGGTTTTCGCAGACTGAGGTTGGCGTTTTGATTTTCATCCCATTTCGCTTGATATTTTAAATTCAACGCTTTCGCGTATTCGTAGGCAAGTTTCCGAATTTGTACTATCATTAGCCCATAATGCATTTTGCAGCAATTAATAATGTAGTCGTTTAAGCGTGCCTCTTCTTCCAAGGAGAAGGCTTGTAGACTTGTGAATGAAAAGTTCGTGGGGGTCCATTGGCGTTAGAGCCATCTTTAAATTTCTTGACTCTGCTTTCCAACGTTGATGTTTTGATGTTGTATTTTAACGCGGCTTTTCTATACGACAGCCGTCCTTGCAATTACATCATCAATTGCTAAATTCATGGACTCTTCGTCCACTTCTTGAGTGAGCTTACCCTTTTTTTAAAAAATATTTCATTTTGTTAGAAGTAGAAATACCGCATAAAAGGAAAAATATGTTATTGTGCTGTCTACACGATAATTTTAATAAGTAATAATACTATATTTTATTTCATAAAAATCGAATTTTGATGTACGATAATTTTAATAGGTAATAATACTATATTTTATTTCATAAAAATCGAATTTTGATGATGATGTTATGGTGGTAAACAAAATCTAAAGGGGAGCATTCATACGCGTACGAATGTGTCCCCCTGTTAGGCTGTCCTAAAGCATCCCGTGCCTTGCACAAAATTAAAATACAATTTTATACAAATTCTACTTTTGTTTGAGAAATATAACAATTAAAGCTCAAAATAAACAATGTTAACATTAATTAATCATCACCATTTTGTGAAAAATATAACAATTCTATTTATAATTACGAACTAAACTTAGGTAAAAAATTTACTCACCGCCCTCGAAAACACGCTACATCTTGTTAGCTGATACAGCTGGTGGTTTCCTTCTGCGAAACAGTCGTCTCGCAGAAGGAGGCTGCGGAAAGGGAGAGGGAGATCTCGTCCACTCACCCGGCCCGCAGCAGGCGCACCGGGCGTCGGCGGAGGGCGGACAACGCCCTCTTCCTGCTCCCCTAAATGGATCCAGGGGCGACGGACTCGGGGACATCCGTTGCCCCCCACACATCAGGACCCGAGGTGGCGGCGCGTAGTGTTCCACGCGCGCCCCTCTTAGACGTCGCAGGGGGAGTCTAACACCTCACTCCCCCCCCTGACCCGAGGAGGCCCGCAGTGGCGGGCCGGCACCAGTCAGGGGTTGCGGAAGGATCGTACGTTCCCGTGCCCCCGGCGTAGGTGTGATATGGAACACCGGGGTGGTTTTTAGTCAGTACGAGTCTGACAGACCTCGTCGCCCACCCCAGGGCGGCGGACATCCATGACGATTTTCCCACCCCGGAAACAAGAAAAAAAAAAAGGTTTGTTAGTACCAGGCACTATAAAAGAAGTTTTGTTGTTACATCATAAAGTATATATTCCCTTCACTGCAAGAATCTGCAGATATCATTTACATAGCAATCGTTGGGATAAACTAGAAGCCCCATATTCAGATTTTACTGGATTTCAAGTAGATGATATTTTCACAAAACTTGAAAAAGCTACTGAAAGACAGTTAGACTTCAATGACATAAACTCCATGGATTTTTGTTTATGCCATTATTGGTTGGTACTTACTACAGAGCAATTTAATGAGCTTCTAAGTTGTAACCCTATGTTATATGATCACTTTCCAAATCCTTCTGTTGCTCTCAGCATATTCTTAGTAAAACTCAGAACAGGTGACAGTAATCAAAGACTGTCAACTATTTTTAAAATGCCAAGATCCACTTTGGAAAGAAAAATGAATATTGTGAGAAATTGTTTAAATGAACAGTTTGTTTCTCGACATTTAGGAATAAATCACACATCTTTCCAAAATGTAGCATCACGGAATAGAATCATACCGGAGGGTTTTTTTGGGGTTGCCAACATGGCTTCAAATGTTAAACCTGCCATTGTAATATGTGATGGCACATAAACAAACGTATAGTCTGCATAAATATGCCAACCTTGTCAAACCGTTTTTATTTGTTTGCTGCGATAAATATATTTTAGAGTGCGTAGGGCCATATGAAGCTACAAAAACTGAGTCATCGATTATGAGTGCCTTGTTTACTACTGAAAATGGTCCCATGCGCTCATTTTTTAGACCCGGTGATGTGTTAATTTTGGACAGAGGATTTAGAGATGTGATTCCTGAGTTAGAACGTTATAATTATAAAACTCACATGCCTGAGTCATTATCGGAAAACGAACATCAATTAACCACCCACCAGGCTAATAAATCTAGATGTGTAACAATGTGCCGGTGGGTGGTAGAGGTTGTAAATGGGAGAATCAAAAGAGATTTTAAACTATTTCGCCAGGAATATTTTAATAGAGCGTCAAGTCACCTTATGACTGATTTCAAAATAGCTTGTTCCCTTTGAATAAGTTCCATCCTACAATTGATGATAGACCCGATGCTGTGGAGTACCTAAATATTGCTTTATTGAGATTAAATACAGTAAATTACTTATCGGAATTTATTCAAAGGGAACATATAAATAGAAGACTTACGATTTTCCGAAGCATAAGCAGCAGTACTCCCCATTTAAATAACTTTCCAAGATTATCATTAATTGAATTATGAAGATTTGCTTTAGGATCTTACCAATTAAAACAGGCAAGATCCTATTATGGGGAGCATGTGCGGGCGAATGGTACCTACAGTGTAGAAATAAGCAGTGAACTAATAGAAGAAGATTTGCCCTTAATATTAGGTCAAAACAAGACCAGAATCAAATCTCAATAATATCAATTTCTAGACCATATACTTCTTGAAGAATAAATGTTTTACCTACTATTTATTGTTGTTTTTTTTTTTAAGTAAGTAGCCGTAGAGCAGCTTAGCTTAACTTGAGATGGATCCGTGCGGTTTTGTAAAGGTGTGTACGGACTGCGCGTTCCTGTGTTATGCGTAGTCGGAATACGCTGTCCACACATACATTGGATACGCGTACAGCTCCTGTACGGACCGCCGCGAACCTGAACGCGAGGTCAATCGCTCCATAGCGCTACACGAACCCCGCCAGTCATCCGCCATGACTCCGACAAACATAGCGGTTGCGTGCACCACCACTGAAACCCTCCATATTGCCGTCCAAATATAACGTACCCGGGCGTGCGCGTCCCCTTTGACGCGAGACCAAAAACCGACTGACGGCGGCTCGCGGCGCTTGCGCTGCGAGCTAGCTCGCGCGGCACGCGTTCCCTAATACCGCATTTACACATTCATGTTCGCTATTCGCCTTGTCATTCGACGAAACATTCGTATACGAGTGCCGTCGCGAACTACTGTTCACACATTCGCGGGGTGAATTATTTTGACATTTGCACACGAACATGGATGATGTGAAAATAATTGCGGCTTGCGCGCTACCTAATTGAATTCTTCTTTAGTTTTAAGTTGCTTACAGGCAATAGGGTATTTGCCTGGGTTAAAATATTATAATTATATTTAGTTCGTCAGTTAGATTATCGAAAAATAATGGACACGTATATTTTCTTTTGTCAATCAAACAAAAAATGACAAAGATAAAGCTCGTCAAGATTTGGGAGTGGGGGGTCGCGACGTCACTTGCTTGCAAAAGTGTCGCAAGCAAGTGACGTCACGCGGAACTTTATTTACTTTAATATTTTTTGCTAATCTAACTGACGGACTAATTAGATTTTTTTAGGAAAATAGCCTATCCCATACTAGTTGATATACGGTTCCATGCATCGTTTGTCTTTTGTCTATTTTTATGATTGCGATGTTTTGGGTTCCAAATGAGCGCTTCCTTTTGATAAATATAAAGATAAACAATTAATAAAGATATTCAATTAGTATTAAAAAAATATATATAATTAATATAATAATAATAATATAATAATATCCCTGGACATTTCATACAGCGCCACCTAGTCCCAAGCTAAGCAACCTAATGCTTGTGTTATGGTAACAAGATGGCTGATAAACTACTTATATACATTTTTTTTTTTGTAAATACATACATATGCATACATTGCTAGTTTATTGTAAGTAACTTTTTGTAAGGGACAGGGACTGCTATTCCTTATACAGGTTATTCTATAACCTAGCTAGGAAAGCTGAACTTCACCCACCAGATTGTGTTTGACATGGTACAAACTTATATGAAGAACTTTATGTATGCCTCATGTACTACAATCTCCTTTTTATGAAATAAAAATTTATTATTATTATTATAAAGTTCTAGAAATTCTAAAATTCGCACTTTACTCCATTTTATCTACACGTCCTGTTGGATCGGGCGCTAGCTGTCAACTGAATGCAGGCGAATGTGTAAACAGTAAGTTCGTGTTCGCCATTCGTGCCCTTTGATTCGCGTCCGAAAAACCGCTCCCAACGTGATCGCGCGAATCGCGAGGCAATCACGAGGCGAATAGCGAACGCACTGTTTACACATGCGTTTTCGTTATTCACCTCGCGATTTGCACGAATGTGTAAATTCGGCATAAGAGTGTACGTATAGCTGCAAGTATGGACATGGCGTTCCAGGACACGCATAACCGACTACGCGTACCAATGTACGCGCTGTCCGTACACACCTTAAGTTAGCCATGAGCTCCTCTAACCTAAGGCTTTAGTCGTAGGTAAGTATCTATTTTTAACAACACTGCCTACTAGTGATGACTGCTACTAAACGCTGACTGCCGGCACGGCACGTCAAGGAATATTTGGGCGGCCCAATTCAAGAAATCACTAAGTCCTAAAAGTGACATTTGAGATATTTACAATGTTATGTTTTAAATGTCAGCTGAAATAACATGCGTTGGTTAAAAAAAAAACAATTTAAATACATATTATCGCGCAAACTAAATATTTTTATTTACTGAAGTAATCAAAACGATAGTATGTAACAGGAGTCTCTTAATGAAATAACAAAAAAAATGGCCTTTTTTCTAATCCCTGGACTTAGATATTATTGCAGTACCCAGTACAACATTCAAACAAAATCAGCCTATCATTCCATTTCTTCTTCAGAATCAAATTCTGCAGTTATGGGGTCCCGAGTTCCATTAAATAAATCCTCATAAAAATACCTTTCCGATTCAGGAACAGATTCTAGTAACCGCTTTACATCTTGCAATTTAGCAGCCTTAAGGGTGCGTCGTAGCAATCATCGAGCGTTTCATTGATGAATCTGCTGTAACCGACCTTATATAATGAAAACGGCTTAAAATCTTCACCTTTCATAGACACAACAAACTGTGGTTTACCATTTCTTTTGAAAATAACTCTTCGGCATTTGGATTCCAGGCAGACTCGCTTTTATTCGTTCATCATACAGTTTTTTATAATCTTTTATATAAATCGTTATGAAAAAATTCTGTCATGTAATTTGACGTTATGACGTAGGTTGCCATTAGGACTTAAACAAAAATCAATGGACTTAGTGATTTCTTCCAAAAAAACTTACGACTTAGTGATTTCTTGGACATAGGGATTTTATGAATGGAACATCCGTCTTTTTTTGTTTTTTTATACTTTCGAAAATGGCACTTAGAGATATTTCCCAAGAATCTTGAATAGACCATTCAAAAGGGAATGAAAAAATTAACAAGCCAGTGTTGCTAGCTCAAAAGCGTTAAAAATGGACATAATCATTTCATGAATTGGATCACCCAATTGTAAAAATGGATTGGTACAGCGTTGTACGTTGCATCCATTGATATATAAAAACCCTTTTCTTCGAAACTGTGCATCTAGGGTTTTTATATATCAATGGTTGCATCGGAGAAATATTCTTGTATCTATTAAATTTCTAGATTCGGGTATGCAAAAAATTATAATTCGATGTCCTTGGTAAGAATAACCAGCTAATATAAAGTCAATATTTTTCTTAGGAACATCAGTTTTATACTGTAGGTCGTGAAGTCCAAATATTAGGCTTTATTCATACTGTCTACATTTTCCTCGAAATCGTATCAGTGGTAGTGGAGGGTCGTTGTTGACTTTTTGACGCGACGGACAATGTGATAGAGTTGAACCATTGCATTCTCGACTGTATTTTCATAGGCGTAAAATAAAAAATCGCACCAAGTAATTCGAAGACTGGTTTGTGAAACTAAGACTGTTTGAACCCAGGACGTAAAACGGTTGCATCATTGCAGAATGAAAAATGGTCTTTGTAAACGATTCGTTGTCGCAACGCCCACCCCTAATCAGTGGTTAGCAAAAAGAATGGGACTTCTACTAAGCTACGTTTAATTAAGAGAACTGCGTAGCCGCGCGGTTCTCCATGTATCGACCGCGTGGCCATTAAACTGTAGCGCTTAGGTTGTGTGAGGCAATAATACTCCAGATGTACGACGAAAGTATATTTAAAAGTAAAAGAGGAAGTATCGCGTGTGTATAGTGTGTGTGCTCTACAAAATATGCACATGTCTTATATTAAACTTAGGTGCACAAGTAGTGACCTACTTACAACATTAAATCAACCAATAGGAACGCAGTTGGAATATTCGGTATGCGATATAGTTCCTACAGAAATCCGTGCGGTGGCGCACAGGTCGATGAAACTTCCCGCGCACAGCGGCGGCGAACGGATGTATGTTTGTATCAAAGACTAGGACTACAATAGTATGGTTTGTATTGCAGCTACAGTACTCCCCCCTTAGCGAAGCGTACAGGCGTCTTGACGATCCTGCCTGAGCTTGTACGGTGTTCCTTCGTTTTCGAGGCTGGAAGCATGCTGGATTGATCTTCAGTGGTAGCTCCAGGTGATTGGCGTGTCTCACAAGTCGTATGTTCTTGCTGTTCTTCGATGTTGATAGTGTACGCCGGTTTGAGGCGGTCGATCGATATGTTGCTAAATCTTCCTGGTAGTTGAATCGTGAAGTATTTGTCGTTACGTTCGGTGATCTTGTATGGGCCTTTGTATGGATGCTGCAGAGGTTTGCGGACGGTGTCATCACGTACAAACACGTGGCTGCATGTCTGTAGGTCGTTGTGCACGAACATACATCGCTTGTTTGAATGCGGTTTATATGTAGGTGTGAGCTTCGTGATAACGTCGTGCAGGTGATCGACGTAGTTATGGTCCATTTTCGTTGCGGCTGGCGATGGTGAAATTAAATCGCCGGGTAGGCGTATCGCTTGGCCATAGGTAAGCTGTGCGGCACTTGTGTTGGTGTCGGTGCGCATGGCGGCTCGTAGACCCATTAAAACGGTAGGTAATTCAGTGATCCATTTATTGCTGTATTCTAGTCGAGCCATGAGTGCGGCTTTCAATGTTCGGTGCCAGCGTTCGACGATGCCGTTACTCTGCGGGTGGTGGGTGGGTGGCAGTAGTACGGGTTTTTTATACTCCAAGTAATTGTGCGAGGTCTTAGAATAGTCGACTTTCGAACTGTCGTCCTTGATCAGTTGTTATCCTGGTAGGACAACCGAAACGACATATCCAGGCTTCGTACAGCTTTCTTGCCACGACTTCGGCGGTTATTTCTTGAAAGGGTATGGCTTCGGGCCATCGTGTACAGCGATCGATCATAGTGAGTAGGTATATATATATATATATATATCGATGTCCAGTTGAAGATGTAGGTAGCGGTCCAACAATATCAACGTGAATGTGTTGAAATCGTTCACTCGATGGGAATGTTGTGACGTCACTATAATTATGTCGTTGTACTTTGGATAGTTGACACGAAGTGCATGTTTTCGTCCACTCGCCAATGTTGGTATTCATTGCTGGCCAAAAGTACCGTTCTTGCATTAGTTTTCGGGTTGTTCGTATTCCAGGGTGACTTGAATTGTGCACGGCGTTGAATGCGATGCGACGAAAGTCGGCTGGTAGGTATGGACGAACATATGGCATAGACGTTTCGCAGAATATTGGCTTGTTGGTACTGGGTATGACGATTTTCTTCAGTTGGATATTTGTTTGTTGTGATAATATTGGAATATAGCTGTCCTTTTCTTGAGCTTGAAATAATTCGTCATAGTTGATTGGTGATGGCAATTCGATGGTTTCGATACGTGAGAGAGCGTCGGCAACAACGTTGTTTACTCCACTTATGTGCCGGATGTCAGTCGTAAACTCGCTGATATCAATTTCTTGTTTATGAGTTGTTTAAGTACTGCTCCGGCGCAGGTACTCGACGCGCCGCACATAAGGGAAATGGCGTCGGTTGGTGATGGAAATGGGTGAGCGAGTAAAGCTGCGTTCTGTATGCTAACTTTACATAACTCAAATGCTTGTGACGCTTCTGTGTTCCACTCGACTTTTGTTTTGTCACGTTTTTTAGAATTGTGCAGGAACGCGTTGAGAGGTGCTTGTTGGGCTGCGTGTGGTATGCTGTCCCGATAAAAGTTTACCATACCAATAAATCGACGTAGGTCTTGAATTGTTTCGGGTTTGGGGTAAGCAGTGATAGCAGTTATTTTGTCTTGTGGTGGCTTGATTCCGTTGCTCGACACTTCATAGCCTAGAAACTTGACATTTTCTCTGCCACACACTTTGATGGATTTATGGTGATGCCATACTTGTCTAATCGGCGTAACACCTCCTGTACATCTTCGATGTGGCTTGTTTCATTGTCCGATGCGACGATAACATCGTCGATGAATGGGAATGCGTAGTCTAACCCGATGAGTGCTTCATGTATGATTCGTTGGAATGTCTGTCCAGCATTTTAAAGACCTGGGCACATTCGTGGAAACTCAAGTAAGCCGAAGGGAGTTGTGATGGCAGTCTTCTCGATCCCCGGTTTGTACACAGGCAGTTGTTGGTAAGCACGATTTAGGTCGAGGGTAGTGAATATTTTCTTGCCGTGAATTAGGTAGGTAAAATCTTTGAAACGTGGAACTGGATAGCGGTCGGGTTTGGTGACGTCATTGAGTATTCGGTAGTCACCACAGATGCGAATGTCGCCGTTTTCCTTGGGAACGACATGTAGTGGACTGGACCAAGGGCTTTTGCTCGGTCGGCAAATTCCTTGTTGCATCATTGACTCAAATTCCTTCTTCACGGACAGGTACCGATGTGGCGGAAGTGGTCGGCTCTTGTTGTATACTGGTGGACCGGTAGTTTCAATGTGATGTTCTACCCTGTGCTTTGGAGTATCCTTCATGCATGAAGGTCGCAAGATGTCAGGAAACTTGCTGGTTAGCTGGTGATATGGCTGATCAACGTCGATACTGCGGACTGTAGGTTCGGTGGAATAGGTGACTGGTGCTCTGTGTTAGATATAGGATAAACGATTGTAGATCATAAAATGGTTTATTGAGTTTATCAAATCTTAATACAAGTTACAAGGGCCGGGCGTGCGTGTCGTGACGTTGCAGACCATAGACGAGTGCCTTTTTCCCCTAGCACTCATAGACTACTCCGGCTGGTAGTGTTGCTATATGTAACATCTTCCTTCTTTTGAAAATAAGATTCCAAAACCTGGACAATAATTTTAATTGTGCGCTTAAAAGACCAGTATCCAAGCTGTGAAATCTTTTACAATTTTCTGAACGAAACGCTATAGTAGAGTAGAATGTCAGACTGACATTAATTAAAACTAGACATTGACAGATAACCTTAAAACTATTAATTATTTTTACTGCAAATAATTTATATTATATCAGTAAAACACACATTGAGCTACCTAGTTAAATTATTAATCACAGTAACGAGCTGGCTTGTTGATGATTCGCCCATAGCGCGTAAACCATTTTATGATCTACAATCGTTTATCCCACTTCTGACACCATGTTAGATGTTCAATACAAACAATAATATGCAGCATATCCGAACTTTGAGAACTGTATTTGGTCTGTGGTTTTCCACGGCGCTAGAAAGTAAGTCATTGTCTTTGGTGTATAAAAAAACTGTAAAATGTAACAGCGTGCATCGAGCACAATTAAACTAATTTCCAAATAAGAAAAAACTCTTTCTTTTGTATTGCACAGAAGAAAATGGTCCTTCGAGCATTTACCACCTGGAAAATGGTTCTACGAGTTTAAGAAGTAAAAAAAAAGTTAAGAGAACAAGTGTTCCGGCCGTGAAATATTTCCCACCTGAAGAAATATTACTGTGGCGTGAGGGGGCTATCCCACGTACGCGGTACTTCGGGCGTTTTATGGTGTGCTACTACCCAGGGGAAGCCACGGTCAAATTAACAAAATTACTTGGAAAGTTTGAAGTGCATTGCTACCTGAAGAAATATTACTGTGGCGTGAGGGGACTATCCCACGTACGCGGTACTTCAGGCGTTTTATGGTGTGTTACTACCCAGGTGAAGCTGTGATTAAGTCAAGAAGACATCAAGAAAGTGAAAAATATTTTTATTTTCACGTGGCATTTTGCCAGTCATCATTCGGCAAATATCTTTTACGCAATTCTGAGTGTGTGAGCGAGGCGGCGAATTTTACTCTGCAAGGAAGAAGAGGACGGCGATACAACCTCAAGCCAATATCTGGAACGGGCTTGCTTACGTTCCAGCTCTTTCTCTTCATTCGGCGGTAACAAAGTGTATCCGAACGCAGTCGGCAGAGACAATTTTCTACTCGGCAGCGCTTCAGCCAATCACGAAG
The DNA here is from genome assembly GCA_951799955.1 of Apamea anceps. Taxonomy (NCBI): domain Eukaryota; kingdom Metazoa; phylum Arthropoda; class Insecta; order Lepidoptera; family Noctuidae; genus Apamea; species Apamea anceps. Next base: position 3,223,335 of record OX637509.1, read on the forward strand.
CGGCAATTCGCATCGATCTGAAGTTGAAGTTATTGAACAATCGCGTTCCATCTATTTGATTTTTGTTGAGTAATATTTTAAATTTCGTGTAGCAAATCGCCATTTTGTTGTATTTGATGTTGAAAAATATTTGTCTGAAAGTTGAAACTAGCGTAGTAAACTGAATACACAGTATATTGTAACATTTGTAACTATTTAAAGGGCAGTGTATTGTGTATTGCTAATTATTATATTAGTATATGTAAAATAGCAGGTAAGGGTAAAAACAAGTGCTATAATACCGCGTGCCGCAGTTGAGTTCTGGCTGTATTGATTTAAAATCCTGTTTTCGGCATTTGTCTTTTAGGTTCACATTCAGCACAATGGCTGAATTAAAGGCATTGATAGCAAATCGCGGATACATCAAAGGAGCCATTACACGGCTCTCGAAATTTTGTGATTCAGATGACGTAAAATCATGCTCTTACGAGCTTTTGCAAGAAAAACGCAATCGGTTTGTTGCTGATTTCAACGAATATGAAGTGCAAAATAAATCAATTCTCCTGATTGATCCGGGTGATAAGGAGGATTACTCGGAATACGAGGATATGTATTATAAAAGTATCGCGATGCTGGATTATCAGTTGAAGACGCGTCAAACAACAGGAACGGCAGAATTCAAGAATACACTTGCTCCTACTGCTGGTGAGTTTAAAAGATTACCAAAAATAACCATTCAAAGTTTTGATGGTAAAAATATTGTGGATTATTATCCATTTATCAATTTATTTCGGTCAGTAATCCACTCTGACAAAAAACTAAGCTCATGTGAAAAGCTGTACTATCTTCGCTCGTTGCTTGGGGGAGAGGCATTAGATATTATAAAAAATTTACCTCTCACTGATGTAAGCTATGGTGAAGCGCTTATGCTTTTAGAAAGCAGGTATGCTAATACTTCTAAAATGGTGAGTTTTCATGTAAATAGCATACTGGAACTGCCTGCTTTCACAAAATGCACAGCGCAAAACTTGCGATTTATAATAAGCAATGTTAGCATGCACTTAGCGGCGCTTAAGAATCTCGAACAACCTGTGCAGTGTTGGGATTCTCAGCTTATAATGTATGCTTCGCCTTAAATGTGCTGTGTGCCAGAAACGTCATAACACGCTTTTGCATTCCAATGAAAATGGAGCAGTGCATGCGGCAGCTTCCAATGATGGTGATGGTACAGACCATTCTGCGGTCAGCATGACAAACACTTCATGCACCAAGGATGTCCTATTGCCCACAGCGATGGTACGAATAAAAGGTAAAAATGGTACGTTTATAAATGCTAGGGCGTTGCTAGATAGTGGTTCACAGATCTCATTTATAGCTGAAAAAATGGCTAACAATATTGGATGTAGTGTCTATGATACAAATCAACCAATTTTAGGTATCATAGATGGCACTCACAAGGTTTATAAGCAAACAAAATTTACGATTCATTCTTCTGTGAATAATTACTCCACTGAGATTTCATGCTGTGTGGTAAACAATATAACATGCAACTTGCCTCAGCAAAGCTTTGACATAACAAAGTTCAATATTCCCCCTCACATCCAATTAGCTGACAAGAATTTTAATAAGGTTGGTGAAATTGATATTCTATTGGGGTGTGATATATTTTTCCAGGTCTTGCAGCGTGAGTCGCTGCCCGTCACGCCTTCCGGGCCATATCTTGTTAACACCACACTTGGCTATGTTGTCGCGGGAAGCCTGCCTGTCTCAGCTGGCAAGGTTTTTGCTACTAATTTATGCCTACATATCAAAGGTAACAAAGTTAATAATTTGCCACCTATCAAGAAATCTCAAGATACTCAGCTTCATGAAATTAATGACACCATTTCCAAATTATGGGAATGTGAAAAGGTACCCACTATTTATAAAGAGGGCAATAGTGAGCATCAGTTAGCTGAGCAGTATTTTCAATCATCAGTTCAGTTAAATAATAGAAAGTTCTCGGTTGGCTTACCTCTAAAGATGGAGTTAGAAAACGTGCAGTTGGGGGATTCTTTTTCCTCCGCATTACAAAGGTTTTATAATCTTGAAAAGCGATTCGCTAGAGATGAGGTATTGTCTATAAAATATAAAGAATTTATTAAGGATTATATTGACCAAGGCCATGATATACAAAACTATGATTTGGATGCTGGTCAAGTATACTTTCTTCCGCATCACCCGGTTTTTAACCCTAATAGTAAAACTACACCGGTGCGCGCGGTTTTTGATGCGAGCATGAAAACGAAAAACGGTGTTTGCTTGAATGACGTGTTACTCAACGGTCCTGTAGTACAGGGTGAACTATTTGATATATTAACGCTTTTTCGAACATATAAATTCGTCCTACTATGCGACATTAAATCTATGTATAGAGGAGTATTGGTAGAAAACGACTTTTGCTGTCTACAAAACATACTGTGGCGTGATTCAACACATGATTCTGTAAAATGCTTACAATTACAAACCGTTACATATGGAGTCAAAAGTTCAGCTTTCCTTGCTGCTCGCTGTTTAATAGAGCTTGCTCAGATATATAAGAATAAATATCCACTAGCTGCAGCTGTTTTGAAGCACTCAACTTACGTTGATGATATACATTGTGGTAGTAATGATTTATCTGAATTAGAGGCAACAAAATTAGAATTAATTGCAATAATGCGAGAAGTCAGTTTTTCTCTACATAAATGGAGTTCAAATAACAGTGAAATCTTAAGAGATATTCCTTCAAATTTGCAATGTTTTGACAGCGTAATTTTGATAAAACTAGTAAGTATATAAAAACGTTAGGGCTCACTTATGATGTAGCTTGCGATACGTTAAATATGAAATGTCCTGAAACACAAGTGATGAATGTGTACACTAAGAGACAAATGCTGAGTTTCATAAGCAAATTCTTTGACCCGTTAGGTCTTGTTGGTCCATTGTTGGTTCAAGCTAAATATCTAATGCAACAAGTGTGGTTTACAGATTTAAAATGGGATGATGTTTTACCTGACGAACTCAATAAGCAGTGGGTTGATTTTGCAAACGAATTGGTGCGCATGTCATGTGTCTCCATTCCTAGAAATATCAATGTAGAATCGTCCAACTTATTAGAACTTGTGGGTTATGCAGATGCCTCAAATATTGCATATGGCTGTTGTCTATATTTGAGGTCTATCAGCGCCGACAATGAAGTCAAGGTGAATCTCCTGTGTTCTAAATCACGTATAAATCCTAAAAATAAAAAACTAACTACGCCACGCCTTGAACTTAACAGCGCATTATTATTGGCCATGCTATCCAAAAAGGTGCATGACACCCTGTCCTTAAAATAAACACATCAACACGGTCTAGGGATATTTAAAAAAAATGCGAATTACTATTAATATGTTAATAATTTTATATGACATATATATATTAAAAGAAATGTTATTTAATACTCTACCTTTTTTTTAAATAAACGTTTACTTAGTTTACAATTTCAGGATTTTATGAAAAGAAAAAGAATAATAGACCGAAACCGTATTTGAATTAACTTTTATTTTTTAAGAAAAATAAAAAAAAAAAAAGAAAAATCATTTAATTGGTGTTAATGAACTTGGAGTTAATAATCTGAGAAAGCGCCCATGAGGTTCATAACACATCGGCAACGATTTGGCATGCTCAGAACAAGGTTGTCAATGTCTTGCTGCGGAATATCGTCCCAGGTCCTTCTGAGGTGCGAAAAAAGTTGGTCTTCTGTTGCCAGATTTTCGGGGGCTTCCCTCAGAGCTCTTCTTTGAAACATATCCCATGCGTGCTCAATGGGATTTAGGTCTGCCGATTGAGCAGGCCATTCTAAGGCCCTAACATTGTGTTCCTGCAACCAAGCTGCTACCGTTCCCGCCGTATGTGCCCGGGCATTGTCGTGCATGAGCAAGAAATCTTGCCCCATTTGTATTCTGTGGGGCAAGATTATGGGCCTCAGCACCTGTTGGCGATATTTTTCTGCCGTCATAGTGCCCTGCACCCAAACGAGGTCCGTCCGTCCGTCCGTCCGTCCAAGTCGAATTCCTGCCCAAACCATAATTGTTCCTCCTTGGTATGGGTGGACTTCCTGGGGGTGCTGGAGTCGGCTCCATCGCCCAGGAACTCTCCAAACACGCGTCCTGCGTGAATCTGGATGGAAACCGTACCTGGATTCATCCGAGAACAGCACATTGGACCATTGCTCACGGCCCCAGTCCACGTGGTTCCGAACCCATTCCAACCGTCGTCCACGATTGCCTCTCCGTAAGGATGGGACCCGAAGTGGTCTACGAGAGCGTAGATTGGCTTCATGCAGTCGTCTCCTTACAGTTTGGTCACTCACAAGCACTTGGTGTTCCACCTGCAGCCTTTGGACCAATTGAGTCGCCGTTACATTTGGTTGTGCTCTTGCAGAAATTTGCAGAAATCGGTCTTGTCTGGGAGTAGTGATGCGACTTGGCCCCCGATGCCTCTCCGCTACTTCACCTGTGACACGATAGCGTGTCCACAATCTTGAAATCACGTTTTGGTGCGTCCCTATTGCTTCAGCAACATCACGTTGAACCGATCCAGCTTCCAGCATTCCTACAGCCCGTAACATTTCCTCCCTAGTTAAATGCCGGCGTTGCATGGCTAGAACGGCTCAATTTGCGCTTTATCTTTAAGTATTCAAATAAAAAAAACTGATACTCAACGTAAATTGTATTTTTTTCTAAATCTCGCTTATATGAAAATTCGCTCTCCGACACTTATAGACATTTTTTGCCACAAAAACAAAATATTTTTCAAAAATTTGAATTTAGAACAACTCGGAGATAAATGACGAACAAATTGGCGTATAAAAGTTTTTAATGCGGCCAGTACTATTTGAGTTATTTAATTGAGTATGAAATATCCCTAGACCGTGTTGATGTGTGTATGTTGTTAAAACGTTTTTATATTTGGATTCACAAATTGTGCTTTCCTGGCTGAATATTGCCCCTGTAAGACTTAGTGTTTATGTAGCCAATAGAGTAGAAAAAATTAATGAATTGTCAAACCAATTTGTATGGAACTATGTTAAATCCAGTGAAAATCCAGCGGATTGTTTGTCGCGCGGAATGTCCCCAAAATTACTGGAGACAAATGTAGGAAGGTTATGGTTTCACGGACCTGAATATTTACAAGGCACACGGTATACACATCCAAAAAAGTTAGATAAAATTGAGGTGAATAATATACCTGAATTGAAACCTGTGACACAAACATGTAATACTTGTAATAAGGTAAATACACTAGTTTCTGTACTAGATAAATATTCAAATATAGAAAAACTTACACGAATAATTTCGTATGTAAAAAGATTCATTAATAATTGTAAAAAAGGGAATATTAAAAAACAAGATAAATTGTGCCCTGAAGAATCGACCTCCGCCTTGCATGCTATTATTAGACTTGATCAGGAAAGACTTTTTCATGCTGAGATAAAACAATTAAAAGAACATTCTAATTTATCCAATATAAAAACAAGCTTGAGTAATTTGAGTCCATTTCTTGATTCCAGTTCATTGATGAGCGTCGGGGGGCGATTGCAGAACGCCAATCTGTCGTTTGCTCAAAGACACCCGATTATACTGCCAAAGGCGTCTCATATCACAAAATTAATTATTCGAAAAGAGCATTTGCGTTTAAAGCATGCAGGACAGAAGTTAATACTTTGTAGTTTAAATGAACAATATTGGATTATAAATGCAAATAGAGAGATAAAGTCATACACAAATGTATAATTTGTTTCAAGCTTAAGGCCAAGGCTACGACTCAACTTATGGGTTCCCTCCCATTAGATCGTGTGAATGTTACACGACCATTCCAAATAATTGGCACAGATTATGGAGGACCTTTTAATGTAAAGCAGTCCAGAATTAGAAAGCCAGTAATTACAAAGGCATATATCGTTATATTCGTGTGTTTTGTCACCAAGGCAATACACATTGAATTAGTTTCCGATATGACAACAAACTCATTCTTAGCTTGCCTAAAAAGATTTATCTTTCGCAGGAATAAGCCAACCAAAATATATTGCGATAATGCTGCTTATTACAAAGGAGCAAATAATATTCTAAATGAGTTGTATGAATTGCAGAATTCCACAAGCGACTATTGCAATACGGAAAGGATTTCATTTCACTTTATTCCGTCGTATTCCCCAGTATTTGGCGGCTTGTGGGAAGCTGGAATCAAGAGCGTTAAGTATCATATAAAGCGGGTGATTGGTCAGGCTGTTCTTATCTATGAAGAACTGAATACTGTCTTGGTTCAAATCGAGGGAATCTTGAACTCTAGGCCTCTGACGCCTATGTCAGCAGATCATGATGATATGTCTTACCTATCACCCGCACACTTCTTAACAGGCTCTACTTTAACTTCTTATCCAGAACTAAATCTGGTTGGAGAAAATGTTGGAAGGCTTTCCTTTTGGAAGTAGTGTGTGCAAATGCAACAAACATTTTGGCATCAATGGCACAAACAGTATTTGGTAATGTTGCAGAGCAGACCCAAATGGAAAGGTGTTCAACCAAATCTACAAATAGGAACTATGGTGTTAATTAAAAATGACAATGTATCCCCGTTACAATGGCCTATGGGCAGAATTGTTGATGTAAAGCCAGGCAAAGACGGCAAGGTACGTGCCTTGGATGTAAAAACTGCAAAGGGTTCAATCATAACAACAAGCATAATGAAAGTGTGCCCTCTGCCTATTGATAATAATTAGTATTAAGCTCCTCATGTATTGTAATGGTAAGGTTAAATAAAAATATTTTGCATCTTTATTGAAAAAATGGTTCAGTGAAGTAATGTTATGTAGCTTGTAAGTAAGATAAATTCTCTTATAAAATAAGTAGTGTGGTTAGCTAAGTGTTTTTAAGTTTATATTTTCCTACTGTTTATAATTTTTTAAAACATAGATTATTTTATTAAGAAATCCAGTATGTATCTTCTTGTCGTGGCCCCACTATGTTCAATACAAACAATAATATGCAGCATATCCGAACTTTGAGAACTGTATTTGGTCTGTGGTTGTAAGTCATTGTCTTTGGTTGTATAAAAAAACGGTAAAAATGTAACAGCGTGCATCGAGCACAATTGTTTAATTGTGCTCGATGCACGCTGTTACATTTTTACCGTTTTTGCAATACAAAAGAAAGAGTTTTTTCTTATTTGGAAATTAGTTTTAATTTCCAAATAAGAAAAAACTCTTTCTTTTGTATTGCACAGTTGTATTTTCGCAAAACATGATCCAGGCATTTACTACAGCCGTATTTAAAATTAATTCGATGCCTAATTTCTTATACCATTTTATGGTTTTTCTTAATGGTGATGAATACGCGCTCATCTGATCGCTCATGTCTACAGATCCTTTTGCTTTATTATATGCTATAAGTCTATAACCATCTTCGGTTTTCCAATCACTTTTCCTTTTTTATGCACACTAGCAAATCCTTTAGAGTGTTTAGTGGAGAGAATGAATACACTTCGTTTATCCTTCCAGTGCAACACTGTTATACCGCGTTCGTTTTCCATTGCAACAGATTCGCCTGGTTTGAGTTTTGCATCAATAACTTGTTTGGGCAGGCCCTTTCTATTTTTTCTCAGTGTGCCTACTAAATGAGTATACCTATCTAGAAGTTCATTGGCTAAATCCAAACTCGTATACCAATTATCCGTAGCTACGGTGTGCCCCAAATCAAGTATTTCTTTACACAGTGACATTACAACGTTTTTAGGCGTTGTATTCAGCTGGTTTTTACCAGCGTAAAGTTCTAATTTACAAATATAACCTGGTATTGTGCACATTTTGAACAGCTTCATTCCATATTTGTGCCGTTTGCTCTTATTATATTGCCTTAAGATCAATCGCCCGCGGTAAGGCACTTGACTTTCGTCGACACAAACTTCTTCTTTAGGCGAATAGTACCGTCGAAATGAGTTATTTAACGTATCTATCAGACTGCGTATTTTATAGATTCTGCAGTTTCGTTGTCAACGAAATGCAGATTCTGCAACAACAGTTCGAATCTATTACGACTCATGATCGAAGGTGCAAAAGTTTGTTTGAAAACTCTGTCTGTGCTCCAATATAAACTTATTTTTGGGAGTTTGATTAGTCCCATGTACAGACGCCAGCAGATCAAGCTACCCGAAACTGTAAAATTTTCCCAATCAACCTTGAACCGTAATGCTTTAGCGATAAAGTTGAAAATCTATTAAAGAAATTTGACAGATTATAGTAGCTTGATGTGCTGGCGGGCGTCTGTACATAATAATTCCAAAAAGAGCCTTGACTTCATTTTTGTTTGTTGGCTTCCAACTATTCAAACGCGATGACGGCTTTGAGCTTTCGCGTCGCTCAGCATACAAGTTGGTTTGCACAGCTATTTCCTCAAAAATTTCGTCTAAGACTAATAATGAAAAATAGGCTCCTGGGTCTGCATTTCGTAGTTCAATATCATACGGTTTCTTGATACCTAGAACAAATCCGTACTTTGGTTATAAAAGGACATAAATAGGCAGTAGACTATTTAAAAAGAGTAAAAATATTCTTGACTGTTGAGCATTAACCATAGAAAACATACAGATGAATTGTGAACCTCCTTCTTTTTTAAGTCGGTTAATGAATAAAACACAAACTTATAGCACATAAATGATATATTATTATATTAATATCATTATAAATACCTGTTGGCTCCGTAAATGCAATCACTGATGGTTGGAGTCCTCTTGGTTCTCTCCATTTTTGTGGCCTACTTGACGACATAAGAGCCACATTTTGAGTGACAAAATTTTCCACCGAATCACATTCACCTTCCGAATCGCTTCTTATATAAAGACGCCTTCGATTTTTTGGGGGATGGATATTCTCATCCCCACTCTCCGTACACAAATCTTCCTCTAAATCGTATACATTGTCACATAACGTGTCTACTTTATTCAACAATGACTTTTCCAGTAAATCAATTTCATATAAATTATCCTGGGTAAAAAATAAGTCCTCAGAGTTTATATCTAACTCGGACATTGTTTACTAAGTACGTACGACAAAAGAAAGTGGTAATCGCAAAATGACATAACGTAACATCCGTTCCGTGATAGCGCGTGTAAGCGACTGAGGTGCGCGGGTGCCCGGTGAGATGACCGCACGGCGCCTTGGTAACAGAAATCAACATATTTACTTTTGTGCGCCATGTAGGGTACCGGTGACTTCGTGAAGTTTTTTTTAATTTTCTACGGAACCCTGCCTCCGATTGACCCCAAAATTTAATACTTGCCTGGGTAGGGCATAAAGCATACAGTACTTCGTATACGCGTCAACCATAATAAGTACATGTTTATGACCATCACTTTCTCTCAGTGGTCCGAGTACATCCGCATGTATCGTATCAAATGGTACTGGAGCCTTTTCCCAAGAGGATATTGGTTGCAAATGTGCGCGAGGAAATTGCTTATGCGAAATGCACACTACGCAGTGCGTGACGTATTTTGCGAAAATTGTCTAAGACCGGGGAACCAGAAGTGTCGCAGGATCAGATAAGTAGTTTTGTCTACACCAATGTGTTCTTATGTTATGTGATAATGTGTAGGGTCTATAGTACACGGGCACATCGGTTGTTAACTTAATATGCATCTCACTATCTTTCACTGTTGTGGTAGCGGTACCGCTTAAAAAGAATTCCGAATATTTGGTGAGGATCTCTAGTAACCGTTTCCTATCATTTCCGGATACCGATGTATTAACTTGATCGGACAAGGAAATCGAATTTACCTGCATAACATGTTCCGCATGTTATTCTGGCTGCAACTAGCGATGCGAGCGAGCCCCCACCAATACAGGGAGTATTGGTGGGGGCTCGCTCGTTCAACAAAAAGGGCTTCCGGCGTCATCTAGCGTTGAGTAGTGGAACTATTATTGAACCTATTTTGTTGGTCGCTAGGTAGGCAGGGTAGGCACCTTTTAAACGCTTACTTGTTTCTATGTTTATTTTCCATGTGTTAGTGTCCCATACTTTTCTCTTTTTCGGATTATTTTGACCATCGTTTAGCTCGTCTGTATTTTCTACGTCAATTCTTCAGTTGTTAATATCGAAGGTAATTCATTGACTGTTCGGCTAGTTTTAGATGTTTTTTTACGTCTATGTTCCTCTACTCTATCTGTTATATCGTTATCTGACGTGCCATCATTTGAACCATTGTTATTTTGTTCTAAATAATTAGGGTGTTGGACGGAATCATCACTATCAAGATGTTCGTTAGTTAAAATGTAGCCTTTACGTGTTTCCGGTGACATTTGGGGTAAAGGGGAAGATGCTGGTGAAAGGGGCGGAATATTATTTTCAGTCATTAGTGGTGAAAAGGCTTGAGCTTCTATATGCTTGTTTCTCCAAGTTCGTGAGTATTTGTGTGGTAAGGGCGAAATGTTTTTCTCAGTAATTTGAAATAATAAGGGAGGTAGTGGTGAAAAGGCTGGAGCTTTTACGCTTGTTTCTCCAATTTCGTGACCAATACCATATTTCGCTAACTTCGAGGTTGTAAATTTTACAATGACATATTTACCCATACCTATTTCATCATTTTCTTCTTCAATATCTGGGTCCAGTTCTTCATTTATTTCTTCCAGGTAAGTTTCCGTGTCACCCAGAGATCGTAGGAAAGGTTCATCACATGATGAATCATGAACATTATACAACTCTGAACTGTCTGAACTCAACCGATTGCTTCTATTATTCGGAAATACACTTTCGTACTTAACAACGCTGTCTGATGCAATATCTGAGTTATCATCAAATGAGATCCTATCTGGGGATTTAATTGTAATATTAGACAGAATTATGCTCTTCGTTATAGTGTAATTTGATGAAGTTTCACTAACGTTAGAAATTTATTTGAATAAACTCCGGTTATTAGATATGCGTAAATTCTTATCGACATTTACAATAACGCCTGGTTGAATATTGTTAGCAATTTTGGCATGTTCTTTAGCAGATGATTCCACATTCAGGTCTCATATGTAATAATAATAATATCCCTGGACATTTCAAACAGTGCCATCTAGTCCCAAGCTAAGCAACCTAATGCTTGTATTATGCTTGCTTCTATATGCTCGTACTTGGGTGTATCTAAATCACCATATGTAGTAGCTGAAGGTATTGCTTTATTTTTGTTAGGATTTGGTCTTTTTGCGTTACTGGGTGTTGTTACTGGTGGTTTTCGTTTTTTCATTAATGAGAAATTTCATTATGAGTAACTTGGCACCTCTGGACAGAGAGGAGTGGAAAGAGAGTAGTCTTTGCTCTGCAGTGGGACATTAATGGATAATAAAAAAACCTATTCATCATTGAGTATATTTTCCAGTTCATCGTCAGTGTAATATATTTTTTTTTTTTTGTACTTTGAATGCATTCAAAATTTTATTGGATGTCCAAAACAACTTTTATGTCTTTCTCTGGTGGTTTTTTGTTGTTTTAATTTGAGCTGCAATTCTGCAACTTTAGTGTTGATCTTAAAACGTTTCAATTCGGTATTGAAATTAGATATATCCAATTATTGGCATAAAAGTTAACCAATTGTCAGCTTTAAGCTGATAAATGGTCAAATGTGGGTTCAGCATGGTGTTGGACATTTGGAAAATAATGTCACATAATATTTTTTAACATGAATCCTTACTATCAAAGACTAAAAATAGTCTACAAAAAACCGTAAATTAGTCTACACCTAAATAATCCAATTTTCAGCTTTGCTGTCGATAAATTGGATTTCTGTTAAAAAATACACCCAGATATAGGCACCCCTTATTTTGAAATAACGTAACGGATTTTTTTTAAATCCTATTGAAATAATTAACCAAAAATACCTTATAAAACGTACAAAAACTTAAGATTCCATTACAATTCTCATAAGATTAGAGTCAGAATAATAAATTGACAGTCAAACTTAGCTCCAATGAGTAAAATGGCAAGAAGTGACAGACTTGTATTACGATGCTGCCGTTATTTTTGATACATAACCCGGCCCATATCTAAACCGTACACCTACAGTGAAACCAGTGTTCAAACAAAATCCCTAAAACCGAAATGACGGGCATAGGCTGCAACTACATAGCCCAGGCGCGGCAGTTCGCCTCTCACAACAGCTTCAAATAAGCCGTTAAGATGTACATGAGCGCTTTCAACAAACAACCGCACATCAAAAAGAGTTTCGAGATAGAATTCCGAGCAGTACTATCACAAATGAACAAAGAATTAGCCGCTGTGGACAATTAAGCAGACATATTTGCAAACTTCGGAAATGCCATCAAAATGTTCCCAGGAAACGTACGAACTACTGAATGATACTGACGGGTATTTATGCAGATACGGATATTTTAAGAGAATGAATATTGATAAGAGTTTCGTTTCCTGAGAAGAATTGGAACAATGCTAAAGGTTGCCTATTCCAGAGATGTCAGTTCAGGTATTTGAATGATAGGATCCGGAATGAGGCTTACAGAAAAGGTATTAGGTGTTGTGTTACTCCTGCTGTGGATAGTGTCATAGATGTTGATACAGGAACAGGACTTTTGGCTTTATATGCTAATGAGTGCAATCCTGTAGCTATTACAGCCTGTGAAGCTTCCAAGACAATGGCTAGACAAGCCGAGTGCGTGATGCAAGACAACAACGCGCAAGAAGTGGCCGTTATAAACACACCCTCTTTCGTTCACAGCCACAACGACATCTATGGGACCCGATCTGTAATACTAACTGATGCCATTGGCCCTGGTTTATTCGGAAAAAATATCCTACAATCTATTTGCCATGCTTGGCAGAATTTACTAGAAAAACAGAATAATATCCGGTAGAGCTGAATTCTTCGTCGCCGGTATCAAATGCGATGAACTCAACAAGAAGTATAAACTTTATCACGATACGAAAGACATTTTAAATGTGCCACATATGAACGTACATAAAACAACCGACTCCGGTGAAACTTACTACAGTGAAGACGTACGATAACTTATAATACATGTCGGAACCTCAATTGTTGTGGATTATAGACTTTAATAAATACCACGATGTTTGTGAAAAGTTCTTTAGCCCTTTGAATGACAATGGCAATTTATATGCCCTCATTTTCACATTTTCGACAGTACAGACGAACAGATTGTGGTTATTTGACTTTTGCAACAGAGAACGAAGCACTAAATAAATAAAAAAATATGACATGCGACCTCATTGACATCTGTCACTTGAGAAAGACTCGTGACGAAGTACGTATTTTGTGGTTTTCAGTTACATCTCGATTTATCTCGAAATCTGGAGTACCTTTTTGTAAGTAATTACATTTATTCTATGAGTTGTTTATTATTCTTGACGAATCATTGAATATTTTTGGAAAACAATAAATATTATTTACGTAATTTTCAAAAATCATGTCGGCAATATATATGCCACTGTCTGTATGCCGTAAGGGTACGACGGCAACATGTTTGCCAATACCAGTTTAGTACTTACCTATTGTTTTACATATTTATATTTTTTTTGTGTATTTTATAGGAATATGGATCGTCGTGGGGTGAATCTGAGACCTGATGAAGTAGAAAGTGCGTTAGAAGAATTATTTGGTTTCAGTGATGGAGCGAGATCTGAAGATGAAGCGGAGGATTCCGATGTGGAAGATTTATCTGGTATGTTGTCGTCAAATAACTATGACCCAATCAACACTACGATCTTCCCAGAACTAAGCCCTCGACCAACATCATCACCTCAACCAGGGCCCTCAAATGAAAATGTTATGCAGTCACCCCCACCAAGAAGTTCACGACACAGTCCTTCACATATAGAACTTGAACTTCAAGAAGATTTTGATCCATCAGAAATTGAGGACTCAGACGGATCTGATGCAGATGAAGATGAATGGAAAAAAGTGGCCTGGTCACAGAATCCCGTAGTTTCTCTTTTTGATTCTATTCAATTACAACCAGTTCGGAACATAGCCAATAGGACTAGGCCACTCGCATTTTTTGAAATGTTTTTTGACTCTGAAATAGCTTCAGAGTCAAAAAACATTTCATCATTTTAGTCACGATATGATTGTAACCCAATCTAACCTATATGCATCACAATGCAATGACCAAAATTGGGAACAGACGTCAGTTTGCATGTGTAGTGTCTGTTTCGATTGCTATCAAAGACGGCAAATTCTTCAGAGTATAGCTCGTATTGTTCTCCTGGTTCGTCGATAAAATTCCATGTGTACTGCGGCACGTTAATGACCATACCCGCGTCCCGCAGAAAGCCAACACCCAAAAGAGTACAGTTCTCCTTTGCTCCAGGTAACACGATGAATGTCGTATGCACTTTTCGACCTATTAAGTTAACCTAAGCTCTGCACATTAGCACTCTTTGACTTTTTGTTACTCCGTTAGCTAACGTTAAGTTGGCTGGCTGTTCCTCGAAATTGCATCCGTTTTTGAACGCGCGAAGTACAAGGAGTACGATGGGACACTCCTTCGCACAAGTATCAATGTAGGCGGTACCTTTTATTCCCTCGATCGCCACGAACACAACTGGCCGTGAATATGCATCTAAATGTACGTCGATGACGCAAAACTTTAAGTACTCCTTCTTAATGGGCGACGACTTCTTACAGGTGGTACAATTACTTCTAAATACCCCAGGTGCGCCGCAACCATAACAGGAAAATTTTGGTTGAGAAGGAGATGGCGCCTGCGTCTGGATTTCAGCAACATCTTTCGCCGCCATCGAGACTGTGTCTTCTTTTTTTTCTTTCGTCATACGTCCACCGTGTGTCCCGGATTTTTGCAAAATGTGCATCGCTGCTTTCCTTTTCGCATTTGAGCTGTAGATGTTTCGGTATGTTTAGCTCCATGTGCGTATTCTTGCAGAGTTACTTCGATACCGCGTGCCGTTACTAGAAGTTTCTCGAACGTTGGCACCGTATCTCGCGGCATGCGGTTTCGTAGTTCCAACCGTATGAGCGCGAACACCATATCTATTTGTTGGTTTTCAGTTGGTGCGGGAGGAGGAAGTGATGAAAATAATGCCCGCTTTTCGGCAATAAATGCTTTCGTGGTGACATCAGACTCCTGGATCTCGTGTGTGATCTGGTGATAAATCATAAACGCTGGTTTCCGGGGCGCGAACGTATGACGCAGTTTGTTACAAAACTGTTCCCACTTTCTTACACCGCTTTTCACTCCTTGCCACCATACCGCTGCTTCATCACGTAGTAGGAGTGGAAGCCCTTGGAGCGCATCCGAGTCACTCAGCTTTTCCACATTTTTGTAGGTGGTCGCTGCTGCTAAAAAAGCTTCGACTACGCCCGTGTCCTTTTGCCCATTGTAGGTGATGTTGCAGGCTGCAAAAGTTCCCTGCTTGGAAGCCATGTTCAGATTAGACCAACTGCACAATTTTCCACTTTTTAGAAAAGTGATGAACAGAAACCGCTTTCAATTATTGCTACGTAATTTTCATTTCTCCGAGAACGATGCCACAGCTACATCAAGATTGCACAAAATCCAACCGATATTAGATCGGTTCAACATTATTATGTCTGATCTTTACTATCCAGAAGTTGGCCTAAGTATCGATGAGTCGATGGTTTTATGGAGAGGAAGACTGATTTTTCGACAGTACATAAAAAATAAGAAGCATAAATACGGCATAAAACTATATGAACTTTGTGAATCCTCTGGAATAGTTATGAAAATTCGTGTATATAGAGGAAAGAGTGAAAAACCTCCGCCTGGAACTCTGCATAGCACGGGAGTTGTTTTAGATCTCATGGAAGGGTATTTAGAAAAAGGGCACATAATCTACGCTGATAATTTTTATAATTCACCTGATTTGACTAGACGCCTTAGTCAAAGGAACACATACATATGTGGTACACTTCGGAAGAACCGCAAGAACCTCCCTGTGCCAAGTTGAAGCGTGGAGAATTAGCTGCAAAAGTATGCAATGACATCACTGTTTGCAAATGGAAAGACAAACGTGACGTATTGGTAATTTCTAACAAACATAACCTTCAGTTGGTAAGAGTAAGAAATAAAAATGGAAAAATCTCATTGAAGCCTAACATCGTTGCCGACTACAACTTGGGCATGTCTGGTGTTGACAGAGGCGACCAGATGATCTCATATTATTCATGCCTCAGAAAAACTCTTAGGTGGCACAAGAAGCTCGGACTACACGTTTTTGAAGTGTACATACAAAATGCACATCGATTACTTCGCCTACGTGATCGCACCTCTAAATTGAGACTGCTACAGTTTCGTGAAGATTTTATAAGACATCTTTTAGGACTGAATTGTAATTATAATTTGACTCCTGCAGTGATATCGTTACAGACACCGCCAGTACAGCCACAAGAAGCCCAAGCAGGCCCATCTCTGCCCTTACCATCGCCATTGATACAAAGACCTTCTGAACCAATTCCATCGCCAGCTTCTGTTGTGAGTCGCTCATCATCAGTCAACATAAATACTCGTATACCAATAGATAATTTTCACTATTTAGAAAGGCTACCATCCACCGCTAAGAAAGCCGTGCCAGCCAAACCTTGTCGTGTTTGCACCAAAAATAAAAAACGGAAGGAGTCATCTTTTGTGTGTGCTACTTGTCCTGAAAAGCCCGCCTTATGTGTAGTCAGTTGTTTTAAAAGTTACCACACTGATCCTCGTTTTGTTTAATTTTTTAAAATTTATATGTGAAGTACTTTTGTTTTTTTTTATTGTTGATTTAGTAAGAAGTATAACTGTTTTTCTTGAAAATAATTACTAAGAAGTATATTGATCTAATTATTACTATAATTTGTCCTTGTAATTTTGTGATTTTAGGTATTTGTAATTAATAAAGTTACTACTTTTTTATGTCGTGTTTTATTTGAGATGCCAATGAGTCTATAAACGTCCATTCAAGGAGGCTGAATAACACAGGTTACCATATAATCTGTAGGGAAGCCCTACGTAATATTGCGTAGTTGGCATCTGTCATTATTACCAGCTACGTAATATTGCGTAGTTGGCATTCAATGGGTTAAGTATGTAAAAATGGGTTTCATAATTTTCGTAAATGCAGTGCATAATCCAAAGGGTAAGCAATTGAATTGGTATAATTTGCCTTCAAAGTTAAATCTAAGATATTTTTTGGAATGTTCAGAAATGGGTATAGAGAAATAAGCATCTTTTAAATCAATTTTAGTCATGTAGCTATTTCTAGAAATTAGCTTGCAAGCTGTTCTAGAATCCTCTAATTTAAAATGTTGGATGTTTATGTACTTATTGAGGCCTTTTAAATTAAGTATAAACCTGTATGTCCCATTCGCAGTGTTGCCGTTTTAGCGCTTTTCCCTCTAGAACTGGTGGATTTTGTGATCTTCTCGCGCGAAAACAGAAGGCTTTAGCGGGAAATAAATATTTAGCGGTTTCTGGCGGATTTTTTCTCTTAACTTTGAATACTTTTGGACGATTGAAATTCATGAGTTTCTAACCAAAAGAAGTAATTTTAGTTACATTCATTTCCACCTTATCACTGAAACGGAATAGATTGCTCGGGAATTCCCCCGCTATTAGATAAAATTGTCAAAGTGGTTCATTCACTCATTGACTTTCTTATTCGTTGATATTCAAAATGAGGGAAACCGAAGTATTTAACTATAAACTGTATCAATCACATTCACTTCTTGACTTATTCAAGTGGAAAAAGCTGGTTTGTATAAAATTATGTGGTAAAACATATTTCTTTCGCTCGTCGTCGTCGTAGTCGTGTTAATAAGAATTTGGAACATGGAGGTGCCATTGAAAAAAAAAAAGTATTCACAGAACTATAGAAGTGAGTGGGAGAACAATGAAGATTTCAAACATTGGCTTAGACCCGTGGCAAGTGATCCAACTAAAGCATTTTGTACGTTTTGCAGCGCCGATATTTGCGCGAAACTGATTGATTTAAAAAGCCATATGGAAACAAAGAAACATAAATTAAAATCACAACTAATTTCCCAAAATAAACTGATTAAATTTCCGACATCTGAACCAGCAAAATGCAAGCAGTGCGCCAGAGCTGAATGTACGTTGGCCTTATTTATTGCGGAACATACTTCCATTCGCCAAATTGATCACTTAACTGATATATGCAAAAAATGTTTTAAGGATTCGAAATCATCAATAGACATGAAGTTGCACAGAACTAAATGCACACAGGTAATAAATAACATTCTAGCACCACATTTCAAAAATGAACTTGTACGGTGAAACCATACACTAATAATACACTAATGCTTATTCGTGCATTTTTACCTCAGTTCACTAATTGATATTAGTCGAGCATTCAGTACACGATTAACGGCCATTGCGTATGCTCCCTCGCCCAATATTCAATTTGACTTTATAAGCAGCAGTATCATTTAGCCATCCTACTAACTTCTACATGGTCCTTCGAGCCGGATACACACACTGACATTGACTGACATTGGTGATCAAAGATACAGTTTATTGTTGGATGAGTCTACAGATATAAGCGTCACGAAGTATCTTGGAATAGTCATAAGATGTTTCAGTTTGAAACAAAGCAAAGTGGTGTCTGCTTTTTAACCGACTTCTAAAAAAGGAGGAGGTTCTCAATTCGACGGTATGTTTTTTTTTTTTTGTGTGTTTGTTACGCGATTTCTCCGCCAATTGTGGACCGATTTTCAAAATTCTTTTTTTGTTCGAAAGGAGATACTTCTGAAGTGGTCCCATAGAAATTTCATCAAAAACTTTTAAACCTAAATTACTGGTAAAAATTACAACTTAAAAGTGAAAAATAAAAACTTTTTTGCAAAAAAAAACAACCGACTTCCAAAAACGACACTACAAAGTGAAAAATAACTTTAATTTCGGAAGTCGGTGGCAAACAACGAAAATGCGAACCCGACGACACCGACTTCCGAAATTAAAGTTATTTTTCACTTTGTAGTGTCGTTTTTGGAAGTCGGTTGTTTTTTTTTTTTAGCTTTACAATCGCTTGAAAGTTCAGACGCTATTGGGATTGTAACAGCTTTGGTGAAATGCTTAAAAGATAATAATCTAGACTTACAAAATTTATTGGGGATTGGAACTGATAACGCTCCTGTTATGACTGGATGCAGGCACAGTGTGTATATGATTCTTAAAACACAGTATAATCTACCGCACCTCATTCTAATTCCCTGTGTTTGTCATTCTCTACAATTGGCGGTAACTTACGCTTCGGAAAATACCTTGCCGAGAAATATTGAGTTTCTTGTTCGCGAAACATATAATTGGTTTTCGTATTCAACGAAACGCCAAATTGAATACAAACATATTTTTCAAACAATCAATTGTGGTGAAGAACCTTTAAAGATCCTCAAAGTATGTGACACGCGGTGGCTTTCTATTGAACCTGCTATCGTCAGGATAATATCGCAGTGGGATGAATTATGATGATGAGACGTCAGTGTAAAATTGTTCGTAATAATAAAATTTGAGTGAAGTGTTCATATTGCACAGTATCATTAAACTGAGAGGAAATTACAGACAGAGGTAAGTTCATATAGAATACACACAACACACACACAATATGACTTTTGGAAATTGTTAGCAAGTTTTAATGCATTTTTTTAGAAAAAATAGAAAAAAAGTTATTGAGCACCAATATTTATTTTTCAGATTACAATAACATGTCGGAATTCAAAAACATACCTGGTACTTCTGCTACAGTAGACAACCAATGATCTTTTATAAAAAGAGGTGGTGGCCAGGTGCTTTTACACGCCGGTCATCAATATTATAAAAAGAAGAGTTTAAAAAATGAAGTAACTGTCTACGAGTGTAACCAAAGAAGGCAACATTGTCGTGGATTAGTAAACATTCAGGTAAAAAAAGTATATGTACCTGTCTAGTGATTCATGAAGCTTTATTGTAGAAAATATTATGTACAATACTTATATTTAAAAAAATATGTCGTTTTTAAGGTTCCGTACCTCAAAAGGAATGGCTTTATAGGATCACTTTGTTGTCCGTATGTCTGTCTGTCGAGACCTTTTTACTTAGAAACGCGTAAGGTATCAAGTTGATAGTTTATATAAAATACGTCTACGGGCTCTTTCAGCTGTGGAAAAGAAACAAACTTGTGGGGCAACGTCATAATAAAAATAAAATACTTTAACGGGACATTCTTTACATTGATTTCTTTTATCTATTAAAAGAAAATATTTCATGTTACGTTAAGTATTTCGTAGGGCTTTTTCTTGAGTCATGCGCTAACCATTTTTGTTGCAAACATATGACTTTTGAAGTAACCTTACTAGTAATCCTTCTATTCTGTTACAGCATAATGCTGTTGTTAAGGAAACTCCACACTCACATGCTCCTGATTTCGCCAAAAATATTATGGATCAAAAATTACATGAAGTCAAACAAGATATTTCCGCATCTTAAGCATGTAAAAGTGTACCAAAAATTTACAAAGAAGACTTAGCTTCTATGAAAGATGATGGTCTGAATGTAATAACAAAAATACCACCCTTTAAAAATATTAAGAGTACCTTATATAAAACCCGGAATGATGCAATACAAATGAAAAAAATATTTTTTAATGATCTTGATGAAGTAATAATACCTCCAAAATTTACACCTTTTGTATTAGCTGACTACAGTCATGAAGGTTATAGAATAATCATTTTTTGTGCCGAGTACATGAGAAACCTTTTAAGTACTTTAGAAGACTTTTTAAGTGACGGAACATTTAAAAGCTGCCCAAAACCATTTCTACAGATTTACATTCAGTCAAAAAAGTATCGGGAATGGATGATTTGTTTATGGTTCCAAATTCAAATTTTTGTTTTTTTGTAGTTTTAGATTGGCACAACTGTTTTCCATTTTGGCGCGGAGTTTGAGTTGCATCTGTTATTTATATTAAATACAGTACTGGTTTTAGTAATATCATATATAGTGTGTATTGCGAATTTCATAATGGACAAAAATATCGAACAAAGAGTTTGTCTTAAATTTTGCATCGCCAATGGAATTTCGTGTTCGGAGTCACTGAAAATGTTACAGAAGGCTTACGGTGAATCGACTTTATCAAAAACTCGTGCTTATGAGTGGTTCAAAGCGTTCAAAAGCGGTCGAGATGTGATGGAAGATTTGCCTCGCTCTGGTAGGCTGTCAACGTCTGCAACTGAAGTCACAAAAGTGAAGAAAATAGTGACTGAAAATCCCCATTCAACTCTGAGAGAGATAGCCGCCGAACTTTCTGTATCTCACGAGTCGATCCGTACCATTTTAACTAATCATTTGGGTATGAAACATGTTGCTGCTCGGCTAGTCCCAAAAGATCTGAATTTTCTCCAAAAACTCAATCGTATGAAAGTCGCTGAGGACATGCTAGAACGAGTCAGTTCGGACCCAACATTCATGAAACGCATTGTTACTGGTGACGAGACGTGGGTTTACGAGTTTGACATGCAAACTAGTCAACAAGCTTCGGAGTGACGCCTTCCAACTGAACCGAAACCGAAAAAACCACGCCAAAGTCGATCAAAAGTCAAAGTCATGTTGACTGTTTTCTTTGACTATCGCGGTGTTGTGCGCTCTGAATTCTTACCGGAAGGTCTAACGGTAAATAAAGAATATTATTTGAGCGTTATGCGGCGTTTAAGACAGCAAATTCGACGAAAAAGGCCAGATTTGTGGAAAGAAAATTCTTGGATTTTGCACCACGACAATGCGCCTTCGCACAAGGCTATCATTGTGAACGAATTTTTGACCAAACACTCAACAAATACCATCCAGCAACCACCATATTCACCAGATATGGCTCCTGCTGACTTTTTTCTTTTTCCTAAACTCAAATTACCACTTCGTGGCACCCATTTTCAATCGATAGAAGACATAAAGGAGAATTCGCGGCGAGAACTGAACTCAATTCCGGAAGCAGCGTTTAAAAAATGTTTTGATGAATGGATTATTCGTTGGCGCAAGTGTATCGTTTCTAAAGGAGCATACTTTGAAGGTGATAAAATAAATTTGGATGAATAACAGACATTTTGTGTATTATTGATCTTTTCCCGATACTTTCTTGACAGAGTAGTATACTATACATGCAGACTTCCGCAGTAAAAAAATGAGTACCGATATTGTGCCAGTAGTTTACTCATTAATGAGTCATGGATCAGAAGAGCTACGAAATTTTATTTAACATGATTAAGTCACAAATCCCAGAGTGGAAACCCAAAACCAATAAAACAGACTATGAAATTCCAGCAATGAACGCTATCAAAAAGGTTTTTCCCGAAGTCACAGTTAAAGGTTGTTTCTTTCACTATAATAAAGCTGTGTGGAAGAAGGGAGCAGCTATTGGGCTAACTAAGTCAAAACTTTTGAAAAGACAAGTGGCAATGAGTGGCGTACTTCCACTGATACCTGATAATGAAATTTGCGTGCTGCAATGCGGAAGGTACTTTCTTTCCGCCTATTTTGATACTGAAGGGTAAATACAAAAAACCGGAATTTTGTGAGGGTCTACCACCTGGCTCAGATGTATACATGAATCAGAAATCATCTTACATCAACGCTGAACTATTTTTGAAGTGGATGAAAGAGCATTTTATATCACGAAAGCCAGACGGCAAGGTTCTTCTGATTTTAGATGGGCATTCCTCACATTCCAACTCATATGAAATGCTACAATTGGCTTCGGAAAACGATGCGATTATCCTTTGTCTACCAAGCCATACTCCTCAGGCTCTACAACCATTGGATATAAGTTTTTTTAAGCCATTCAAAAGTTACTTATCTAAAGAAGTGTCCACTTGGTTTATTAACAACAAAGGACGACCTTTTAGTCGATACCACATTTCAAAAATGATTGGTGATGCCTGGTTCAAGTCTGCTATACCAGCAATTGGCGTTTCAGGATTTAAAGCGACAGGGATTTGCCCTTATGATCCTAATGCTGTGCCTGAATACTTCTTCAGAATTTCTGATGCATCAATGGGAAATATTCAGAATATTGATGATTCGCAAGCAATTAATAATCATTCACAGCCAACTCAGAACACTATTGCTCTTTCCTTGCCAAGTACATCCACATCTCTGATTAATAATAATAATCAAGCCATTCAAATGCCCACACCAGAATCTTGAGACTACACAAGAAGGAACACCATCTAAGACCTTACAAATAATTAGTCCATTGCCTATTATTCAACAAAAAGTAAGTAAAAGGAAGCAAACTGTTAAGGTTTTGACTCAAACAAACAAACAATCAAACTGTTAAATGTTAATTAACAGTTTGATTGTATTTATTATATATCCAGTCATTCTGTATAATAGCTATTTAATCACTATGACTGTAACATATACATTTCCAGTATAACATGGTCTCGCCTTGTATAGAATTTCCGTATAATGAGGAATGCGCTTATACTGGTTTTGCATAGCTTGATTGGTCTTTGTGCGTACTTTTGCCAGTACCTACTTGTTTACCAACCAATCACTGTCCAATAGTAGCTACTTTTATGACTATTTCACGTTACAAACTTTTAAAATAAATAATAGTAGGCTCAAGTATCAAGCCGTGTTAGTTCACTCATAATTTCGCCGCTTCGCGCTAGTCGTTGTGTGTCTGAGCCGTGCACGTGTAGTAGTAAGACTCAATACCTAAAATTGAAGCGCGTCAATTCGTAAATGGGTCCTTAAGAAACACGTTTTTAATTTCTATTACCAGTACAATCAATACATACAATGTACAGAAAATTTACAAGAGCATGAGGCGTTGATACACATAGATTTCTCGGAAAATTATGTTTGTATATATCACCAGGAGGTCCAGGCCAAACATTTTGTAAAGGACCAAATTACTTAGCATATAGGTGTATTGTACCTTAAAAACCAAGTCTATATCGTTTTGTTCAATATCTCCCGATAACACATACAACCCAGAGCCCATATGGGCACATCTAGATCCGATCCTTAATTATGTCAAGAATAATCACCCGAATACGAGTATAAACACCATTCGTTTTTTTTCTGACGGCCCCGCGACTCTGTACAGAAAAAAGATTTTTTTTTTCTTATTTTTAATCGAAACATTTATGATTATGGGTTCAGTACTAGTTCTTGGTCATTCTTTGAAGCAGCGTACGGTAAAGGTGCAGTTGAGTTGTGACTGCAAAAATCCAACCAATCAGCGTTGCGACGGTTGTGAGGCGGATGCGCAGAGCGACGAAGTTAGCTGAAAACGACCGAAACGTACCGTACGATGACAGCAAGACGCCACGGGAAAAAGAATTCGTACTTATTCGCCATATTGTTTTGTTCAGCCATTGCAAGAAAATGGTAGTTTTGAAAAACAAAATTTTTTTTGTGCTTATTATTAAGTTATTCGCCCAATAGTGTGAAAAACTAGTTTAAGCCTAATTAAGCTATCATATTAGTGGATAAGTGGAATTTTACTGGTAAGGAGTGACTTGTCGCATCAATTTCAAATTGTTCATTTCGTTTGGTATCTTATCTTCGTAATCTGTTTTGTTTCTGCAGCTTTGCTCAAAATGTCCTTAACTCGGCTTGTAAGTGACCGAGGGTATGTTAGGGGGTGCTAGGGTTACCATATGGCAGGCGTTTGCCGCATTTGACAGGCATTTTAAGATTTAGACAGGCGTGCGGCCGGCATTGGTCTGAGACAGGCATTTTTAAATTTCTTCATTTTCAAATTTCGCGCGCATCGCGCTTGCAAAAATGCAAGCGCGATGCACACGCGGGCGCGAAATTTAAATGACACCGGCGGGCGGCGGCGGTGAGCAGCGCGGCGCGCGCGAGACACGCTCGCGGGTAGCGCATGCGTAGTAGTAGTGTAGGCGGCGAGAGGGAAGATAAGCTACGGTGCGTGGGCGGGAGCGGGACGGGCGTCGGTGTTTTCTATCACTTTACCAATGAAAGCGTATGATTTGTTTACTTCATGAACCAAAAACAATATTTAGTCTGCATGATTAGTTCAATCAGTTCGCTTCTAAGCTAAGGTGTGTTAGATTGTTGTGATTTTTAAGTTGTTTTACAATGGATAATAAAAAGAGAAAGCTTTGTAAGTTTTCGGAGATTATAGCAAGTAAATTTCCTTGTCTCGTGGAAGGCCGCAATGAGTCGGAGGCTAAGTGTAAGGTATGCGACTGTTATTTTAGTTTTGGTTCTAGAGGCATCAAGGATGTGCAAAGACACATGGAATCTGAAAAACATAAGAAAATGTCTAAAGCAGTGTCTTCCAATAGTAAGATGAATACATTTTTCAAACCAACCCTAAATATTATTTCGGAAAGAAAAGCCGCTGCAGAAGCTACGTTGGCTTACCATACTATAAGACATCACCAGTCGTATAAGTCTATGGATTGCACAGGAGGATTATTGAGGAAATTATTTTCTGACTCAGAGGTGGGAAAGGCGATAACCTGCGCCCGGTCAAAAACCGAAGCAATTGTTAACAATGTTATTTCCCCCCATGTAATGGAAGGTCTTGTGGAAACATTAAAATCTGATTCAGTGTTATATTTTGGTCTATCAACTGATGCCAGCAATCACGGAGCTCAAAAAATGTTTCCAATAGTAATACAATATTTTGATTATCGCGATGGCGGAATAAAGACAAAAATTTTAGAACTCGATGTATTGCCAAACGAAACTGCCGAAACAATCACGCAATATATTGTCAACACCTTGAAAAAACACGGCATTGAACAAAAATTAGTTTCTTTTACTGCTGATAATGCCAACGTCAATTTTGGTGGCATTAATAGGCCAACAAGCGGACAAAACGTTTTTGTATTATTGAAATAAGAACTCCAAAAGCAAATTGTAGGCGTTGGATGTCCTGCCCATATACTGCATAATTGTATTAGACACGGTGCAGATAAATTGGAAATAGACATCGAGTCCACGGTGATGAAAATTTATAATTATTTCTCAGTCTACACAGTTCGCACAGAGAAGTTAAAATCATTTTGTGAAGCTGTTGAAATACAATATCAGCAACTGCTATGCCACAGCAAAACACGATGGCTGAGTTTATTTCCAGCAATAGAAAGGATCCTGAAATTATTTACAGCATTAAAAGAGTATTTTTTATCCGTCGAAGGAACTCCAACAGTGATCAAACGATTTTTTGAGAACCCATTCTCAGAGATTTATTTATGGCATATTCACTCATTAATGCCTCTGTTTCAATCCAAAATTCAAGCTATTGAGAAAGAAGATGTTACTATTGTAGAAATTAACTGTATATTAAATGCAACTTTAAACGCACTCAAATCTCGTAAAGATGAAAATTTTAAATCATTGACCGTTATTCGACTACTGAACACTTTGGAAAACAACGGAATAAGTACCGATAATTTTAAAACGGAGATTCTGGGCTTGTATGTGGATTTAACAGCTTATTTGGAAAAATGGATGAAAAATATCGAAGAATTCTCTTCTTTCCGGTGGATGATTTTACAAAAAGAAATGAAAAGTTTCTCAAGTTCTGATTTAGCTTCATCTGTAGAATTTCTCTCTAAGCTGAATATCAGTGTTGACGACGTGAAACTGTTTGACGAATACGAAGTTCTAAAAGAATATTGTAGAAGTTCAGATAACATTTTTTTTTCTGAAAGCTTAACTACACAGTGGTGCAATTTTCTCAAAAGTAGAGAAGTGAATGGTGACATTACAGAATTCATGAAAATCTGCCAGTTTGTGTTCTCTATTTTGGCACACAATGCGAACGTAGAACGTACGTTTTCTCTCGTCAACGCCCAGTGGAATAAAGAAAGAAATCGGCTGACAATTGATTCAGTGAAAGCAATATTGATTACACAGGAAAATTACAAAACTGTATCTTGTGAAGATTTTTACGTTTATATATTAGAAAAGAAAGAACTATTAAAAAAATAATGTCCTCTGACAAATATCAGCAATAAATTAAATATCCTTCTTCATTATTATCTGTTGGCTTTTACTTATTACCTACAGCGTTTTGCTTTAGACAGGCATTTTTCTGAAAATTCAGGCATTTTAGGTTCCATAGACAGGCATCCCTCTATTTACATATGGTAACCCTAGGGGGTGCCTAACTCGTATGGAAACGTTCTGTACGTCGGAAGATATAGAAAAGTCAGGCTATGAGGCTCTTGTGTCAAAGCGCCAACGTATAATTGATTCGTTTCGAGAATGAGTCCCTAAACAAGGAAATACTATTCCTTAACCCTGCCGACCAGGAAGATTACGAGGAGTATGAACGTAAGTACTCAAATTGTGTAACATTGCTAGATTGTGCAATAGGCAAACGGAAAAAGGAAATAACCCACCACCTGATAGCTCCAAAACTGGGTTTAAAAGGTTACCACCGATCGACATCACACCGTTCGATGGTAAAAATATAGAAGATTTTATTCCTTTTTTAAATATCTTCAAGGCTGTCTTTCATTCAGACCCAAATATAAGTCCTTGTCAAAAACTTTACTACTTACATACTTATTTACACGGCGAAGCGCTTGACATAATAAAAAAATTGTCATTGACTGATGATAACTATTTCTCAGCCCTGGAGTTGTTAGAAAAACGATATAATAACGTTCCCATGATAGTAAACCACCATATAAATAGCTTGCTCGACTTGCCGACCTTTACAAAGTGTACTGCACAGAATCTTCGCGCTCTTGTGTCCAAAGTAAATCAGCACACTGCGGCGCTCAAGAACCTGGACCTACCTGTGGGGCAGTGGAATGCGATCTTAGTAAATATATTGTCTCGCAAGGTTGATGTCTATACTAACAGGGGGTTCCACCTAGAACGTAATGAGAAAGATATACCCGGGTTATCAGAGTTCCTTGATTTCATAGAAAAACGTGCAGTTGCAATGGAGAATACTGCGAGCGAGAAGTCGCCACCGGCGCCGTCGACTCCAGCAAAACCTGTGAAGGGCAAGGCCAGCTTGGTATCAGCAACGACGCAACTGTCATGTAAGTACTGCAACCAATCACATAAACTTTATGAGTGTGCGCAATTCAAACTGCTGACAGTTCAAGACAGGTGTGATTTTGTAAAAGAAAAGAAAATGTGTGTCTTGTGCTTGAATCAGCATCAGGGTAAATGCATGCTCCGCTTAAAATGCAATATCTGTCGCAAGAGTCATAACACGCTTATTTACACTGACGCTGAGTTAAACTCTGATGCAAATGTAAGTAATGCTGCTACTGCAAACTCCGCTGGTGCTAGTTCTGATATTGATGTGGCGATGACTAACACTTCTCAAGAAAGAGATGTCTTGCTGCCTACTGCGGTGGTAAGGGTAATAGACAAAAATGGAAAATTTATTTATGCCCGTGCCTTGCTGGACAGCGGGAGCCAAGTGTCATTTGTTACACAAAAATTAGCTCAAAAAATTAACTGTAAACTTTCTAAAACCAATAAAACTATTACAGGCATAATAGATGGCACCAATAGTGTCACACAAAAGACTGAGCTTGATGTGTATTCTGTTGTGAATGATTTTAATTTTAATGTGACCTGCTTTGTTACTAAAAACATTACATGTGACTTACCTCAACAGTCCTTTGATGTAACAAAACTGAACATCCCCTCATATGTCAAGTTAGCTGACAAAACATTCCATTAAACAGGTGAGATAAGCATGCTTTTAGGCTGTGAAATATTCTTCCAGGTGCTGCAGAGGGAGACCCTGCCGCTGACACCGACTGGGCTTTACCTGGTGAATACTAAGTTGGGATATGTTGTGGCAGGTAGGCTGTGAAATATTCTTCCAGGTGCTGCAGAGGGAGACCCTGCCGCTGACACCGACTGGGCCTTACCTACCTGGTGAATACTAAGTTGGGATATGTTGTGGCAGGGAATCTGCCAGTATCTGCTGGCAGAGTTTCTACATCAAACTTATGCATAACTGTCGGAGGTAACCCATCTCATAATAACTTACACATTGGTGAGGACAAATGTAATTATTTGCAGAAGAATAAGTCTTCTCTTGATACACTGGATCAGTCTTCTCTTGTGCTTGACAAACAGGCTCAATTCTCCTTAGAAGAAAATATTAATCACACTATTTCACAACTGTGGGAGTGTGAGAGAGTACCCAATATATACAAAGAGGGCACAACCGAGCATCATCTTGCAGAAGAAAGTTTTATAAACTCTGTCAAACTTGTAAACAAAAAGTTTTCTGTTGCTTTACCGCTAAAGCTTCAGCTGGATGATGTTAGGTTGGGCGACTCATTTGGTAGGGCTTTGCAAAGGTTCTATAATCTTGAAAAACGTTTTTCCAAGGATAATAAGTTGTATGAAGACTATAAAGCTTTCATGCACGATTACATTGGTCAGGGTCATGCTAAAATTTATGATATATCTAATTATAACCACGCTCTGTTACCAAATTACAATTAAAATAAACATTTATCTTTCAAATCTCAGTTTTAATTCAACAGGTCCCAGTATGCCCAGATATTGAAAGATTAACTGAAAAAAAGTTTTTATTGCAATTCAGTATAACCTCACTTTGCATATTACCGGTGCATCAGTTTTCGGAAGAAAATCATGGGTTCGAACCACAATATGACCCTGATAGAAAAATTTACTGGCAGAGATAATTTTGCAAGCTGGAAGTTTGCAGTCAAGACATATTTGCAACATGAAGAACTATGGGAATATGTATCAGGTACCGTTGAGCACAATCATAAAATGGACGTAAAAGCAAAGTCAAAGATTATACTCCTAGTGGCTCCGATAAATTACATCCATATTCAGGAGGCCAGTAGTGCCAAGGAGGTATGGGATAACCTCTGTAAAGTCTTCGATGACTCGGGCTTAACACGTCGAGTTGGATTACTACGAGATCTCATCACGACAACACTTGAAAATTGTCAAAGTATTGAAGAATACGTAAACAAAATTATGATATGACTACAGCACACAAGCTACGAAACATCGGGTTCAAGGTCGACGACGAGTGGCACGTTGTTACTATTATGTTGTTATGATTATGGCGATAGAAAGCTCCGGTGTCGGTACGCTGGATTTAATTTAAAAAAAAAACTGTTGCAATAAGTCAAAAATAGTAATCCAAGTGTATTTCTTGCAAACAAAGGCAAGTATAGGAAGCAACCTTCCAAACAAGCCTCATGTAACAATGACTGGATGGTATGTGGACTCGGGTGCGGCAAAGCATATGACCATGAATAAGGAATGGCTTTACGATGAAGTTCCATCTCAAATCAAAACCATCCGTGTAGCCAATAACAAAGAGCTGCAAGTTGAGTCCTGTGTTAAGGTACTCGTAAATCTATATGTTAAAAGTAAAAATGGATCTACAAACAGAATACACAATAGATGTTCTTTATGTACTAGAGTTATCCACGAATCTTCTCTCAGTCAGTAATATAGTCAAAAATAAATGTAATGTAACGTTTGACAGCCAAGGTTGTTATTTGTATAACACAGAAAATGTTGAAGTAGCAATGGCAATACTTGTTAATAATATGTACAAGCTGAATGTTGTCTCCGTTCAAGTATTTATGTCAACAAATACTAATGATGATTTCTATCTCTGGCATCAGCGACTAGGTCATTTGAACTACAATGATATGAAGAAGCTAAAAGATCACACCAAAGGAGTGGAAATACCTCAGAGCAGCGAGCTGACCTGCATCCCATGCATTAAAGGAAAACAGGCAAGATCACCATTTCCAAATGAAGGTTCCCGAGCAAGTCAACTGCTAGAAATCGTTCATTCAGATGTGTGTGGACCAATGGAGGTGAAGTCCCTCGGAAATGCAAGGTATTTTCTTACATTCACTGATGATTTTTCTAGAAGGGTGTGTGTATTTACTATAAAATCAGTCAGAATGTCTAGAAAAATTTAAGGAATATAAATCATTGGTTGAAAATAAACTTGATACTAAAATCAAAACAATTCGAACTGATAATGGAACTGAGTACACAAATAGGAACTTTACTGAATATCTAAAATTACATGGAATTAAACACCAAATATCAACCCCATATACTCCACAACAAAATGGTCTTTCCGAGCGTATGAACAGAACATTACTTGAAAAAGCTAGGTGTATGTTAATAAATGCCAACTTACAGAAAAATCTATGGGCAGAAGCAATCAGAACTGCTGCATACATCACCAACCGTTCACCGACGCGAGCACTAAACTAAAAGACACCAGAGGAAGTATGGAGCGGCTGCAAACCTAACTTGAGTCATATGAGGATATTTGGCTGCGAAGTCATGATGCATATACCTAATGAAAAATTAAAGAAGTGGGACTCCCAGTCATGTAAGATGATTTTTGTTGGATACTGTGAGGAGAGTAAAGGGTATCGATTACTTAATCCCATAACAAGGACAGTAACCAGAAGCAGCAGGGATGTAGTGTTTCTAGAAAACTCCATCAAAAATGATACAGTACCAGTTTCCTTATCAAACACTGAGGAACAACATGTAAGTACAAGTAATCTCTCTGAAAGTAGCGACTGTAGCACAGATCTGTCTTCTCATACTGCAGTGGAAACAAGTTACACTGATGATGAGGAATATATGCCTGAGCGGTCAATTGAATCACCCCAAACATCAAACATCACACTACGTCCTCGTAACAGACCTAAACCAACAATGAAATCTGAGTCTTATCTATATATGGCTGATATGCCATTGACATATGAAGATGCACTTTCTTCCAAGGACTCTGAGACGTGGGTAAAGTCCATTAAAAAAGAATTAAAGGCGCATGAGGATAATGGTACTTGAGAGCTAGTAAACAAACCAGATAATGTGAAGCTATTAGATTGTAAGTGGGTGTTTCGTGTGAAAAATGAACCGACAGGTCTTAGATACAAATCTAGACTTTGTGCAAAAGGTTATGCCCAGAAGAGCGGCATAGATTACACTGAAACATTCTTTCCGACAGTCAGGTATGACTCCATTCGCTTACTGTTGTCCATTGCAGTGGAAAAACGCATGACTTTAATGCAATTTGATATTAAAACCGCCTTCCTTTATGGTGAGTTGAAAGAACAAATGTATATGAAACCACCTGAAGGGCTTAATGTTGAAAATAATATGGTTTGCAAGTTAGTAAAATCATTGTACGGATTGAAACAAGCACCACGCTGCTGGAATGCTAAGTTCAACTCAGTCTTAAATAAATATGGTTTTGTAAACAGTCATGCAGACAAATGTGTGTATGTTAGTTCTAATAGAGAAGTAAAGGTATATCTCTTGCTTTATGTTGATGATAGACTTTTATGTTTTACCAGTTCAACAATCATTACAGAAGTCCTGGATGATCTTCAAAAGGAATTTAATGTCAAGATTTGTAAAACTTCAAATTTTATTGGTATACAGATTGAACAATGTAAGGATTACATTTTCATACACCAAAGAAAATATATTGAAGAATTGTTGTCAAAATTTGACTTAGATAATGCTAACCCAAATAGTATACCAGCTGATCCACATGTTACACTCCAGAAAAGCACAGTGCTGGAAAATGAAAAGTATTTTACTTACAGAGAAGCAGTGGGATCACTTATGTTTGCTGCCATAGTCACTAGACCTGACATAATGTATGCAGTGAGCACTGTTAGTCGCTTCCTCAACAGCCATGATCAAAGTCACTGGAACGCTGTCAAGCGAATCTTAAAATACTTAAAAGGGACAATGTGTTACGGCCTCTGTTTCAGATCAACAGAAAATAACACTCTGGAATCTTACTCTGATGCTGATTATGCCAATGATCCTGCGACAAGACGATCAACCACTGGTTATGTCTTCATGAAAAACGGAGCTGCTGTCACATGGAGCAGTCAACGACAAACAACAGTTGCATTATCAACCACCGAAGCAGAGTTCATGGCCTCATGTTGTGCAACCAAAGCTCTCTGGGTTAGACAATTACTGTTAGTTATAGATGAATATAAACAAAATGGTGTAACAATTAACATTGATAATCAAAGTGCTATATGTTTAATTAAAAATTCTGAATATCACAAGAGGTGTAAACATATTGACATAAAATATAATTTTGTAAAAGAAAAGTATGCTCAAAAGATAATAGATCTTAAGTACATTAATACTGATGAACAGTTAGCAGATATTTTTACAAAACCTTTGCCTAGAGCTACGTTTGAATACTTTAGAAATAAGTTAGGTTTAACTAAATCAAAGGAATGTAAACGTTAAAGTTATATATTTTGTACTGTTTAAAAACTATGTCATATTGTAATTCAAACTTTTTTTTGTCAATGTGCAATGTTGCTAATAAGCATTTGACTTGAATAATAATGTAGTCTCATATAAACTAAAGTAAAATAAGGCTATAATTTAGAGGGAGTGTCAAGTAGTATAAATTTGGCGCCTTATTGTGTTGGTTGACGTCTATAATAGACACTTAGCATTCTGTCTATGACAAACTAACTTTCTCTCTTGTATCTATGGTACTATCTGCCTGTAGATGTTGTAACTAGGGATGGCGATCTGAGATCGATTAATCGAAGAATCGATTTTTCGAGCAGAAAATATCGATTTTTTAAATCGATATGAAGTACTGTGTCGATTCACTGAATCGATATATCACCCTTGAAAATCGACATTCGATTTTTTCTGTTTTGGTATTAACCATACAATTATTTGCATTTAGTTGAATGTGCCTGAATTATAAGAGTGCTGCCGGTTAAAGAGTTAACTACTCATAAACTCGCGAGATGGCTGTATGTTTAGTATCCTTTACTCGCCTCTCTTTAATAAAAAAGTTACGTTTGTAGTCTTTGACTTTATTTATCTATAATCTGTGACGATTGATATTGCATTATTCATTTGTTGTTGTCGTTTAATGAATACTGTTATTAGCGTAATATAAGTATTTTCATGATTGATTTTCATCAGATTTTCATGTAGTGTTTGTTGCGAAATAATAACTAATTGAGAGTAGGTAAGTAAATAAGTAAAGCGCTTCTTATTTTTTACTTTGACGCTATTATTTTCAGTTTGTTCTGTTAGTTGTGATTATCATTTAAATTTACTTTTACACAGGAATAATCAGCATTGAAATAACTAATAAGTAATATGTGGAATTCTTATTGATGGAAGTGTTCATACTTCATTCACGATTACTTTATGTCCAATTATCTATTTAACCTCAAAGCATCAAATTATTCATCTTGTTTCAGAAAAAATAGTAAAGCTCCTATTATCTTTTTAAAAATAAACTATCGCTTTTACTCTAATTTTATTTCAATCAAGTAATCGCCAGGCTAGGGATGGCGATTCTTTCCGAAAAATATCGATTTTTAAAGCGATTCGTATCTTAATTAATCGATTCACATTTGGTGCTATTTTTATATAAAGGTTACTTTTTTATAAAATGTTAAAACTATTCTTT
The DNA here is from genome assembly GCA_951799955.1 of Apamea anceps. Classification (NCBI taxonomy): domain Eukaryota; kingdom Metazoa; phylum Arthropoda; class Insecta; order Lepidoptera; family Noctuidae; genus Apamea; species Apamea anceps. The sequence continues at coordinate 3,257,807 of OX637509.1, forward strand.
CATATAAAATATTCTTTTAAATTCATTAAGAAATTATGCTAACTAATCCTAATAGGATTTTGAATATTACTTGAAACTAGTGACTAATTACTTAAAATATCATTGTTTATCAAGTTTAATACATATAATAAATGAGGAATAAATGTATTTTTTCAGCATGTCGGGTAGAAGTGATTTATGGAATCATTTTATTAAAAAAGACTTCGGAGGCACATGCAAATATTGTCACCAGGACGTAAAAACTAAGGGAAACACAACAAACTTGCGCAATCATTTATTAAGACGTCATCCAACAATTCAGACCGTAAGTCTCAAAAAGAAGAATGAAAGTGGTGGTGGTAAATGTGGTAATGCACGAAATGATAATGGAAATGATCAAGTTAGTGAAACCATTTCTTATGTCACATTATTTGTTTTCCAATGTACTGAGTTCGAAAAAAAATAATAATCGATATTAAATAAATCGAAGTAACTATGTTTTTTCGTTTTAGGTTGTTGATGACATGACTTTAGACATCGTTCCAGTTCCAGATTTGCAAAATGTTGATAATTCGGATGCTGAAAGCGTGGCTTCTTCTTCTACCAATGTATCAGTCTTAAAACAGCAAACATTGACATCTTGCTTAACAAATATAAAATCATTTGGAGGTAAGGCATGAAACTAAAATCTTTTGAATATTTTTTTATGAAAGTGAGATGCATACAGGATCAATAATTAAGACTTTATTTTATTTATTTTCAGATACTGGTATTAAGCGTGGTCAAATAACCAATGCAATAGTCTTCATGATCGCAAAAGATGGGTTGCCTTTAAATACTGTGGAAAAAACAGGATTTCGATATTTAATGAAAGTAGCGGCACCACTTTATAAAGTTCCAGCCAGAAAAACAATGACCCACATGATTGACGATAAATATGACATTCTTTCGACACAACTGAAACTAAAATTACAAGAAGTAGAAGCATTATCTTTAACTACAGATGTTTGGACTGACTCGCATAATAGTCAAAGCTACTTAGGCTTAACTGGTCATTGTATATATGAAAGTAAATTATTGAGCATAGTTTTTGGTGTAACTGCTCTAACAGAACCACACAATGCTGACTACTTAGCACAAGTAATTATCAATATGACGGAAAAATGGGGCATCACAAGTAACAAAGTGGTAGCGTTTATCACGGACAATGGCGCTAATATCGTTAAAGCTGTCACAAATGTTTATGGCAAAAATAAACACATGCCATGTTTTGCCCATACATTAAACCTAGTAGCATCAAAACCATTTGACAATAAGGATGAACTGGAAGAAGCCAAGAATTTACTAACAGCTGTCAAAGATATTACCACATATTTTAAACATAATACAAATGCTGCTGATTCTTTAAAGAAAGCTCAGGGTCATCAAACAAAGCCTTTGGGGCTTGTTCAGTCTGTGTGTACCAGATGGAATTCTGTTTTTTATCAATTGGAACGATTTGTTGAGTTATCCGAAATAATTGCGCCAATATTACTCAAGTATCCTAAAGCGCCAACAATGCTAACTGCACAGCAGTTAGAATTTATAAAAGATCTTATAAATATATTGAGACCATTAGAAGTAATAACTAAAGAAATATCGGGAGAAGACTACGTTACAGCCAGTAAAATTATACCCATCGTGTCTTGTCTGACTGAAACATATAATACAATGAAAAATTCAACGGATATTGGTGCTAAAACAAGGACTTTAATTGTGGACGGCTTGAAGAAAAGATTTGGAAATGTTGAACAAGTTCATTTGTTAGCTGCTGCGACCATTTTAGATCCTAGATTAAAAAAAAAACATTTTACTGACCATGTAGCCTGTTCTCGAGCGATAAATAAAATAAACACTTCAATTTTGGATATAACACGACAATCACTTCCACAAAATAATAGTGAGGAAGTCGACGCAATAGAAAGCACTGATAAGGATATGAAAAACGGAATATGGGATTTTCATAAGTTGCTTGTGAAAAAGCAACTCTCTTTATGCAATGCACTTGCACAGGAAAATCAAGGCTTAAATGAAGAATTCAAACATTATTTATCGCAGGCAGTTGTGCACCTGAAGTATGATCCTGTACTTTACTGGCAAGAACAAAAGAGCTCCATTTATCATCACGTTCACCCAATCGCCATGATGTATATGAGTATCGTTGGATCATCCGTTCCTTGTGAGCGTCTGTTTTCAATTGCTGGAAACATCGCAAGTGATGAGCGTAACCGCTTGGATCCCAAAAGGCTTGACAGACTGTTGTTTTTAAAAAGTTTAGATATTGAGCATTGGGAACTATAGTTCCCAGTTATAATTCCCAATGCTTAATATTTAAACTTTTAACTCTTACCTTATTTTTTACTTTTTTGCAATCAATAAAAACATTCAGTATATAAATACTTATTTTTTTTTATAGTTGATCTTATAGTTTGATACGGTAATAAAAATAATTGTTATTTTTGAATTCCCTGATTTTATTGATAAGATATCGTTAGTTGCAATATTAATCTTGTTTTTAGTAAAATTGATACAAATTTACATTGTAAACGCAAACTTGAAAAAAAGATCGATTTTTTAAGAATCGATTTTGTAGGCCTCGATTTTTTCGTGAATCGATTCATTAGACTACGATTCGAATCGATTTAAGTATCGATGTAAGTCCAGGGATATTATTATTATTATTATTAAAGGCTAAAATTCAGCAAGAAATAAAAACATGGATTTTGGTAAAAAAAGTATATCCTTCTCCGCAGCAGAAGCTCCTGCTCATCCAGCTTGTAGAGACAGATGGACAGTTATTAAGTGGAAAGTTCTCGGCCACATTTTCTAAAAAAGATAGCGAAAGAAGGTGGCAAGAAATCGCCGATACTCTCAATGCCCTAAACGGCGCAAGCAAGTCCTGAGACTCTTGGCGCCAAGTAAGCAAATTAAAAACTTATGGGTATTTAGAGTTCTGTACCCAAAGGGTGTTACGTGCTATTTTTGCCGGTCTGGCACATCAAACCCAGGAGGATTCCGCTATAAGAAGCGGATGCAATGCCCGAGTGGCATCGCAGCGTAATGCTGTTTTACTGACACAACCAACACTGAGGCGCTGCGACGTCGCGACACCGCATTGGTCGAGTAGCACACATTGTGTAGAAAACAAAGCGTGCGGTTAACGTGCGACAAAGCAATGCATGGCCTCACTAGAGGGTTGGTTTACTAGAAACGCTGAACCACGTAATTATTTATTTTGTGAATTATAATCTCATTATTTTCATGTATATATTTACAAATGGAAATTGATTCGCGCCAGTGTCTTGCTATCATGCATTTGCTAACTACGTAACTCATTTTAAGACATGCCAGGATCGCAAGCCAAAAAAAAAATTCTTGCTGTCGAGGAGGCAAACTAACGAAACGGGAGGAGGGCCACCGCTGACACCTTTACGGATGAAGATATTATGATCCTCAATACAATTTCTTCAACATCGCTACTGGGACACAGACAGCTATGAGTCTATTGTCGATTTCGGTAAGCTAGATTTTAGCTTAATCACCGCTAAAAAAGGCCAACTAAATCCTTTTCTTACGTTTTTCCCACCCTGCCGAGAAGCCTTATTAGGTTATAATCTCTGTAAATAGTATGGTGAATTTTATTATTGTTTCAGATCTCAACAGCAACAGTAGGTTAGCCACAGGTGGAGCAGCAAGCTTAGCTTTCCTTGCTTCAGCTTCAACAGAAGCAGCTGTAACTGAATTGTACACATAACTTCTGTTACTTCAGCTTCAGCATAAGTTTTGGCTAAAGCAAGAGAAGCCGAGCCAGAAGTGGTAATTGTTGAAGGTATATACTGAATGAAAAAAATAAAATAAAAAAAGAATTTTATGAGCAGTATCTAAAGCTCATGAAGAAACAATGTGACGCTTTGACAAGCATCGCACATGCATTAAATGCAAGAAATCCACCTTATATATTATTTTTAGCTGATAACCAAAGTTCCAATTTTCTTTTCCAACGACAGTCATATAGCTTGCACAAGTATCAAAACTTGCTCAAACCTTTCTTGAGTGTCTGCACGGATGGCTACATCATAGATGTATTTGGGCCTTTTGCAGCAACCACATAAAATGCAACTATTTTGATGGCAGTCGTTAATAATGACTCACGCCTAGTAACAATATGTCGATGGGTGGTGGAAGTAGTGTTACGGTTATTCGCTAGCTGCTTGGCCGTGAGCCCAGAAGCCCCACCGTCAAGAACACAACCAACGCCATCTACCGGCATTGATAGCAACTAGTACAACAGCAGTCATCAGGATCTAGTGATGCAATCTATTTAACATAGGTACTCACTAGCGCCATCTATCGCCCCATAGAAACACTAATATATTATAGTCATTTTAGATATTTAATCTTGTCTATAATTCTCTGAGCATTCACTTCACTAATTTGGAAACAGTCGTGTAAATCATATGCAATTATAAAATTGTAGTTCATAACCCTGTAAGCTCCCATTATTATAGGTTTTGTTAAAAGTATGTCAATTATGTAAGTGCTTCGAATACTTTACAATAATTTTAGGGGGATGGGAGTTGACTTCCTGCTGGGACGGTACTTTTTGGCGGCGGGCGATTTTTGGTGGTCGTGTTGGCGGACTCTGAATCGTTTGAGTAGTGATTGTTGTTCTGTGCTCTGGATATAATAAAAGTAATAAGTGAGTGTCTAAGTAATCGTTTAATTTCCACTTCTGAACACCCATTACAGTAGTGAATGGCCGCTTTAAACGTAATTTTAAATTCTTACGAGGATTATTTTAATATAACGCTCCCAAATATGTTTGTTAATTTTAAAAAAGCTGCGTCGCTTTTAAATCATTTTCACAAACCGATTGTAGATAACAGGCAAGCGGCAGCATTTTTGAGTTCAATAAGAGAACGCATAAATACACACACCGGCACGGAAACTTGGCCACATGTAAATTTCACGATATTTCGCATTTAAACGTATTTTTGACACTGAAATAAGGGATGCACTCAGTAAGTGTTTGCTTATACTTTTAGAATGTGAAATTGAAAACGTCATTACACCAATAAATTTATTTATTAAATTGGGCACTTGCAGAAAAAAAGAATTTTACAGTATCAATTTTAAAACACTATAGAATAAAAAAAAACCCGTAATAATAATAATAACTCCCGTAACCTCAAGGCGGAAATCAAAATGGAGGTCACCGCAGCAGTTGACAGACTTTACCAATTGGTCAAAGAGGCGGTTAATGGGAAAAGTGGCCAGGCCACCACGCCACTAGTTACAGAATTAACTTCTGAGGAAACAGAGAACAATAAGATCCTGCACACAATACAACAACAATCAAAGCTCCTACAGGAAAATAGAGGAGCTTAAGGAGAAAATAGACTGCCAAAACGAATTCCTGGAGAAGAGCACCTATGCGAGTGTGGTCAAAGCTCAACCCTCAAACTCACTGCCAAGACGCAGTACGCTGCATTCTGTTGTGGTCACGTCCAAGGATGAAACCAAAACAGGCGACGAAGTCCTTACTAGAATAAGGGAAACGATAAACGCCAAAGATGGATGGATAAAGGTGGAAAAGGTGAGGAAAGCAAAGGACAGGAAAGTAATAATAGGCCTGGAAACTGAAGAAGAAGGAACGAAAATAAAGACCCGACTTCAAAAAGAAGGAGCGGACCTCACTGTCGAGGAAGTCAAAAACAAGGACCCGCTTCTGATTCTAAAGAACGTTCTCGTCGTGAATACCGACGAGGACGTCATTAGGGCACTGAGGAATCAGAACAAGGGTGTTTTTGACGGCCTCGACAATGGGGAAAACAGGTTGGAAGTGAAATATAGAAGGAGGACACGTAACCCCCATATTGGCCACGTCATCATCAGCGTCTCGCCCACTATCTGGCGACGGGCAATAGAGATCGGGACCGTACATGTCGACCTCCAACGCGTTAGGATCGAGGATCAGTCCCCGTTGGTCCAATGCACTCGCTGCCTAGGCTTCGGACACGGTAAGCGGTTCTGTAAGGAGCCCGCGGACTTGTGTAGCCACTGCGGCGGTACTCATATGAGACCAGAGTGCCCAGATTGGCTATCAGGCTCATTACCCGCTTGCCGAAATTGCGCGAAGTCCAAGATAGAACACGGCACGCAGCACAACGCGTTCAGTCACGACTGTCCTGTACGCATAAAATGGGATGACGTCGCCAGGTCGACTGTCGCGTATTGCTAAGGGCACCCCAACTGGAAATATCCACTATGGCGTACTACAAGCTAACCTCCAACGCAGGAAGCTGGCTACCGAAGAGCTAATGATTGAAGCAACCGAAAGAAAGATTGCAATAGCGTTGATCCAGGAACCTTATGTGGGTGGGTCGGATAATATGAAGTCATACCGTGGTGTTAGGATATACCAAAACACCGGAGGAGGAACCACCAAAGCAGCTATCGCTGTCTTTGACCCTGACCTTGACGTCACACAACATCCGGAGCTCACCACAAATAACATCGTTGTGGTGAGCGTAAGCACCAAAGAATGGTATGTAACATTGGTTTCATACTACTTTGAACCCGACCTACCCATAGACCCGTACCTGGATCACATTAAAAAGATTGCAACGGTCAAAACACGGAGGCTCATCATCGGAGGTGACGCCAATGCCAAGAGCACCTGGTGGGGAAGCCCTGAAATCGACCACAGGGGGGACGATGTAGCTGGTACGCTTCACGAGATGGACCTCCATATTCTCAACAAAGGTGACACCCCTACCTTTGACACTATTCGTGGCTGTAAACGCTATACCAGTTTCGTTGACGTGACGGCCTGCACTATTGATATGCTGGACCTAGTGGAGGACTGGAAAGTAGTTGTTAATCTCACGTGCGCTGACCACAGTGGTATTAGTTTTAATGTAAAACTTAAAAAATCGGTTGGTGTAAGTGTCAAAAGAACAACTAGAATTTATAACACAAAGAAGGCAAACTGGAAAACCTTTCACCAACAATTTGAACAATCAAAATTAGAATACAATTTAGAAATCGGGGAAATCAAAACAATTAATACAGTAGAAAAATTAGAATCATTCATTAAAAAATATCATAAAGTTATTACTGAATCTTGCAACGTTTCAATTCCATTTAAGAAAAACACAGAGACACTTACCCTGCCATGGTGGTCAGAGGAGCTCGCAAAGATGAAACAAGAAGTCACCACTAAAAAACGCAGAATCAAGAACGCCGCACCGATTCGGAAACAAAGTGTAGTGGACGCTTATAAAATCGCCAGAGACGAGTACGAAGCAAAGGCCATGGAGGCCCAGATCGGTTAATTGGTTTATTGTCTCTACATTTTAGTATCGGGTGTTTCCTCCTCTAGCCCTAATAACGGCCTGCATTCGATCTGACATGCTTTGAATGATGTTTCTGACATCAATTTGCGGTATGCTTTCCCAAGCAGTCAGTGCTGCATTTCGAAGTTGGTTAAGAGTTTCTGGCGGGTCGAAGGTGGACTTTATCTTTCTTTTAAGCATGTCCCAGATATGCCCAATCGGATTTAAGTCCGGACAACGAGCTGGCCCCTGCAATTTTTGAAGGTTGCTTCTTGAAGGTATTCTTCAACGCAGTGTGCAACGTGTGTGCGTGCAATATCGTGCATTAGGAGGAATTGGTCGTGCCCGATGTATCCCAAATATACCAAAACACGTCCCTGGAGGACCTTCTCGATGTATCGGGCTGCAGTTAGCCGGTTATCGATGATAACCAACTCCGTACGACCATCGGAACTTATTCCTCCCCAAACCAATATAGAGCCTCCGTGGAAACTCACAGTTTGTATAGTGCTAATGGGTAGAAATCTCTCTCCTCTTCTTCTCCACACTCTTTCCCGACCGTCTAGAGCACGCAAAGCTATTCGACACTCATCTGTGAACAGCACTCGAGCCCATTGCTCGTGGGTTCAGCTGCGTGTTCACGTACGAATTAGAGTCGAGCTACTCGGTGATGTCTGAGGAGTTCTGGACCGCGTGCTGGTCTACGGGCATTTAAATTCACTTCCACCATTTGTCTTCTCACCGTACGCTCACTAACATTTATGCGTCTTGCAATTTGGAACCGCTGGCGTATCTCAACAGCGTGCGCCAATTAAGTTATCGACACTTGAATAGTTTAAAAAAAAAGCTTTATTTAAATGAACAGCGTTACAGTACTTAAGATAGTAATGATTTATTCTAGTCATGAGACTGTATTTATAATTAATTATTGCTAAGTTGTGGAGGTGGATTTATTGACTAAGCAAATATTGTCAGGGTCGTCACACTTAACTCGCTCCTCCTGGGACTCGTGACTTAGCTGCTTCATCTGGATGGATGAATACAGACATCTTCGTAGATGTTATGAAACACTTCATACAACATACTTCCGCCTCAAAAGAAAAACCCAGCTCTTTTGATTCTTGTCAACCACGAAAGTCATTTGTCATTAGAACCATTGAACATTTCTAAAACTGCTGGTGTTACAGTGCCAGTGTTGACACTGCCTCCTCATACTGCGAAAGACTAGGTACAACCATTAGATGGGGGATTAAATGGTCCATTTAAAACATTTTAGAATTATTATTCTGCCGTCGATTCGTGGCTAATCCGGAACCCCGGGCAGGCTCTCACTATCTACCATGTGGCTCAAAGCACAGGCGAGGCCCACTTAACCCTCCGTGCACCAGGTGACTAAAAGTCTCGTCCTATACTAGGTGGGGTGTGACAAACCCCACCTAGTATAGGACGAGTAAGTGTGTAAAAAATGGTAAAATTGACATATTTTTTATGTTTTTCGTGAATTTTATTATTAGGCATTTATAAACACACTGTAATGATTAGGTTTAAGTTAAAGACCGGTTAAAAAGTATGTAATAAAATATTTATTATTATAAAAGAACAAAAAAACACAACTTCTGTGATTCACTTATCATAACAGTTACTTTCTTATATACTTATTTTAACCCTTTGTGGAGCAAAATGGTATTGGGATGGTTAAATAAAAAAATAACTAGACCAAATCAGTTTTTTTTATTATAATATTTTCAGGAACGTTACACTGAGATTTCAGGTTCTAGCTTTTTAGATACAAAAACACAATTATACAAAATAGGTTATTGCGAACTTCGTATCTAAAAATACACAAAATGACTCTAAGGCTTATTAACAATAAACAACAATTAGCTTTAAACAATAAAAAAAATGTTAACTTACATAGGAACTTCTGTGAGATCAAAGGTTAAAGTAAATAAAATAAAATTATTGAGCCGTGACAGACTATTTCGTATGAAACTCTCGAAAACAGTTGCGTTTTTCTGTGAGACACAGCCTTGTATCACATTTCAGACAACTGATAACTGTCTGACCCGTTGTGCAGTTCCTGCACCGACCCTTCTTTGCAACATTAGGAATATGGTGTAAATCATCAGTGCGGATATCTTTTTCGGGCCTTGGCACAACGGGCTGTTTAATTTTCATCGAATTAGTTGCCATTCTACTGACCATTTTCCCTTTTTGTAAAAGCGTGTACGAAATGCTTAATTTATAATCTTTAAGAGATAACACTTTCTTTTCATTCAACATTTTGCAATGTCGCCTATATACTAGCCAGGAATTGTTGACGCAAATATCTACCAAATGGTAGTATATTCTCTTATACCACTTCCTACTCTTACTGCCTGTTCGATAAAGAGACACAAACATTCCCGCCAAGTCCACACCACCCATGTGCTGGTTATATTCTGATATAACCGTTGGACATTTGACATCTACTTTACGCTTAGAGTGCTTGCAATATCTCTTTACAAAAGTTTCCCTGTTATCTGCTGCATATGAACTAGCTAAAGTAACACATTTATTATCAGCCCATTTAGTAACAGCAATCTTCTTATTGTTATCGACCATGACCTTATAGCTTCCTCTTCCTTTCTTTAGCAAGTCTTTATCCGATATCATATTGCATCCTCTCAAACGATCTTTACGGATAACCCCCAACGACAGGATACCAAACTCACTTCTCAAATATGATATAAGTTCAAGAGAGGAGAACCAGTTGTCAAAAAACAAGGTGGTCAGAGCTGGATTTTCAATAGTTTTCGACACACGCAGCACACATTTTTCTGTCAGTCCGAAGTATTTATTTTCAGTGTCCGTAAAACACACGTCATCAAAAGTTGTTTCACCAGCATAAGGGAAAAAGTCATAAACTATGCCAGATACTCCAGCTCTGACTAAAAACTTGAACCCCCAAGGATGAGGCTTATTTTTAATATGCTGCCTTCTTGATCCAGCTCTTGTCCCTTTGTATGGAATCATCATCTCGTCAATAGAAAAACTTTTTTCGGGCTCTATTAGTAAACAATGTTTTCTTACGTGTTCCATGACAGATCTCACTTTGCAATATCGATCATTGGGGTTTGCATTGGTGTTATCGGAAAAATGCATGTATTTACGTAACAGCTGATACCTTTTTAGTGGCATAACCGAAGCAATTTTGTCATATCTTAATTGATGTGACCAATAATCTTTGTAAGAAGGCATACTGACAATACTCATTAGCATATCAATACCTAAAAAGTTTTCATATTCTTCTATTGACATATCAACTGACCTTCCTGTGCTTTGAGTAGAGTAAAGGTTTGATTGATAACAAATAAATCCCATCAATTCATCATCAAACAATCTTTTAAAGTATTGATATGGAGTATCAATACCAGTGACTTGTTCCTGAAATAAACTGTCAACACTTGTTTCCCTGTCCACATGCCACATAAACTTTGTAGGTCTAAATTTGAAATCCATGTGTTCCTTTTATCAAAGATATACCCAATTACCGGATGAATTTACTTCTCAGATTGTTTTTATTTCTTTCAATGCCATTGTTTCATTGCAATTCGACATAATTTATCCACCACATCTACGCCACTTTTGGTCTTATTATAAAACGTTGTCATTGCAGGTTTTTGTTGACTTCCGGTTTCCGAATCTATTTCTCGGTCATGGTGCAGTGAAGACATCAGATATACCATCTTACGTGGCTTTGGTATATAGGATAAAATCGTTATATTCTTTTGAAATCCGATCCGAAAATAGAGATGTATTTACGAGTACTTCACGATGTTTCTTGAAAACTGGAGGAATACACGTCTTATTGGCGCGCAAAGTTCCGACAACAGTGAGCTTATGGTTTTGGAGCAAACTTTCTGTGCTTTCATAGCTAGTGAAGAAATTATCCATTGTAATGTTCCGAGAAGACTGAGATACACATTGGACTAGACGATCAACCACATCGTAAGGCTTGTTGCTGACAGAAAAAGGGCTATTTTCGGGCTGCTTTCCACAGTATATTTCTATATTCAAAGTATAATATGTTTTATTGTCAACTAAAGAATATATTTTTATTCCGTACTATGCTGGTTTTGACGGAATATACTGGCGGAATCCACATCGACCTCTGAAAGCAACCAATTCTTCACCTAATGTTAGGTTTTCGAACGGAGTGTAAGCATCTTGACTGTTTTTTATAAAGTTTTCTTATTGGAGCTAGTTTATCAGTCTTCAATCTCTCGTTTCGTGTTGCCGGGCTATCAAACCTCAAATTATTCAGTAAGAAAGCAAATCTATTTCTACTCATAGTGTCTCTAAAAATATCCATTCCTGTCCCATCAGTAGCCCATAAATCAATTGTACTTTGACGTCCAGAACGAGCCAAACCTGATAGGAAAAGTAAACCGTAAAGGGCTTTTATTTCCTCCTTTGTAGTTTGTGACTGTTGAGGATCACCAGTTGGTCGGGAGAGTATTTTCTCATTAGTGCAATTCACAATTTCATCTGTCATAGCATCGGAAATAAATAGTTCAAAACACTCAAGAGGTGACAACTTACCCCTTGCAGCTGTTTTCACACCAGGCAAATGAGTAATAATATTTTCTGCTCTACTACGAACATTGTTTCTGAATGGTTCTTTTTGCCACTTTGTTGTCTTATCTTTGCCAGTATAATAACTTTGTTTTGACGCGCGAACCTCTGATAGGGGGGTACTTCGTCGTCGCTCTCAATCTCGGAAGAAAAAAATTCGGCATCCACTTCGCTGTTTATATCACTATGAACACTCAAGTGTTCTGATTCCACTTCAGAGCCCGGTTCTGAACTCCCGGATTGTACTTCGAAGTCATCTCCTTCGTCCAAAAGTGCTTTTAAAATATCATCATCTTTCACGTGGGTCATTTTTCATGTAACTATAAATCTGTAATAAATAAAAATCCCTTTAAAATGCTGAACATACATAAATTAAACACATAAAGGCAAAAAAAACATCAAATAGAATGCTTACTTTTTTGTCAACGAGCCGTACAAGGTGGGGTGTGTGACACCCACATGCACTTTAAGAGCGTGTAGCTCGCTTGGCGGTGGTCGCCGGACTGACTCATCGACGCGAGTCGGAGCGGCAACGTCGCAATTCCAGCTACTGAGAATTCGAGCGGTGGCGGGTTCACAGTTTTAAAGTTATTGCGATATTTCAAGGGCTGGGGTTTATTAAACCCCACCTGGTGCACGGAGGGTTAAAAGCCATGACTCCAATGAATATCGCCAACCCATTTAGGAAATGTGGAATCTATCTGTAGCGACAACAAACAAACAACATATCCATACGACGAATCAGTTTTTACAGAAGAGGATTTTATACCAAGCACTGTGACGGATAGACCCGATCCAGAAAGAGATGAAACAGATACAGAATGTGAAATAAATGAAAACCGTTCACCTCCTAAGACCCCCTCTCCTTCAATTTTACAAGACTTACCATCACAGGAAATCTTAATGACCTGGCATCCAAATACAATGAAAATGAACAGCAAGCTTCCACTTCGAGAGCAGTGGAAAGTTTTGTTTCCCCAAAAATGTTTAGGCTGCCATTGAAAGCCGGTCCAAGAAAGACTACCAAAAGAAGCAGACCCTTAGGCCGGAGTCTAAGATTCTAATTCCGAAGGCACTTTCTATGCTAGTGGTTCTTCATCTGGTGGAGAAAATTTCGTCAGTGACAGTGAAGACGATGAAGTTATTTTATCTGAAGACTTCCCACCACTGTGTCGAAAACCCAAAGCGGATAATTTTGTAATTATTTTGATTGAATCAGAGAAAAAAAAGATAAAATGCTATTATATTGCAAAGATTCTTGGTGATTCTCCTGAAGTTAAATATGACTACTGCGTGTCGCATTTAAAATCAAAAACCTTATTACAAAAAAAAAAATATTTTACAATTATGGTATAAAATATATATTACCGAACCCCAAGGTAGTCGGCAGCAGTCGCCGAACACTAACATTCAAATTTCCAGTTAACCTATCTTGTTTGAACTTCCCTTTTTATTTTTAGATGCTTTTTCTTTTGAACTTTTCTTTTTTGTATTTTTTATATAAGTTTTTCTTTCATAAGAATAACAATTTTAATTATTAAGACTGATTATTATTAAGTTGACTGAGCAATTGATCTCTGTGAGCCAAATATATTTGTTAAAGTCTTTATAAGATTAAATATTTTAAACACATTGTTCAAACCATTTAGGTTTAATAAAGTTGATTATTTGATAAAATACAGGGTGGCATGACATCGACGCGCAAACGCTTACCATGGATTCAGTACATGATTCTGGGCCCACTGGCATTTAAATTTTTCGTCGGCTTTTTCTTAATTTTTACGTTTTTTTCTGCAATTTTTTTTACTAGAAATTGTATAAAATCATTATTTGTATCTAACCCAATGAGATTTTTAATTAAAAAATAGTAAATTCATTTGTTTCACTTAAAACAGCAATGTAAATAAAACTCGAAAGGGCTACCTGATCAGCTTTTTGCTAAAGTTTATTTGCGAGGTCAACACTGGCTTAGTACCTACGCTATTCGCTTTCAAATGCCGACAAACGGACCGCGCGCGCGGCGGCGGCGCCGGTGAGCGGTCTATGCGACATATCTCAATTTATCTAACAGACACGTCACATGACATTTTAATTATCTACATAAATGAATGACCCATTTACTACTTTTATTTTAGATTCATTATGGCGATAATTATTTTTCAAAAACTTCATCGATTTAAGCAAAGAAGATTTAAAAAAAAGTGTAGAAGTGTATTGATAGTCACGTAATTTTTCGATATTTTTTTACTATCAACATTAATTTCAGTTTTGAATGCAATTCAACAATGTAATTTACTGTTTCATAAAAAATACATCCATTTTCGCAATTAATTTCGTGAATGGGTAACTAGGTACAACTAAATGTGCTTGTACACTCTATCATTTTGTTGATCTGTGTTCAGTGTAGGCACAAAATAAATAACTGTAGGCAGCAAGTGCGGCAAATTGAAAAAAAGATCAGCAAAGTACAGACGCCAGCACATCAAGCTACTACAATCTGTCAAATTTCTTTAATAGATTTTCAACATTATCGCTATAGTGTTAAGGTTCAAAATTGATTGGGAAAATTTGACAGTTTCGGGTAGCTTGACCTGCTGGCGTCTGTACATTTCTTTTGCATTTCGCCGATTTTATCGGATTTTTGCCAGTAGAGTTGCCCAAATATCGATAGTTTCACTATCGATAGATGACCTCGAAAACTAGTAACAATATCGATAATGCTATCGATAGTATCGATGGTATCGATACTATCGATATCACAAATTAACTAATACTATTGATTGGAAGCAATAGTATCGATAGGATCGATGCTATTACATTAAAATACTATCAATAGTATCGATTTTTTTAAAGTAATACTATCGGTACTATCGATAGTATCGTTGTATTAAATAATTAAAACTATCAATACTATTGATAGTTTGTAAAACTATCGATAGTATTACACCATCGATAGTTTAATAACCGCCGATAGTATCGTTTCTCAATTATAGCTTATGTAGCAAGTAGTGTTAAACTATTCTCACTCACTGTACCGTATGTTGTGTCACCGTTACTAGCAAAACTGGTAGGTAGCTGATTGTAATGATGGGTAAGTTAAACATATTTTAAATTAATATCCGTATGATTTTCTCAATTACCTAATAAATGCATTATCATTATCAATGACCATTTTTAATTTTATTTGATTTAGTTTTCTTTATTTAGTAAGACTATCACTTGAAAATTTTGCAATTGGTATAAATTGAGGGCAATCTTTGACCACTTTTATTATTTTTCTAGCTAAGAAGAGATCTCTGGTCATAATTGATACTGAAACTGAATGTGAAACACAACCACAATTATCTTATGATATGGGACCACACGGTCAACGCTGGGTTTGCGATCAAAAAGATTACTTTGAAGACGAAGATACTAAGAAATCTAAAGATGATGCACTTAAAAAACTAAATGTCGAGGATGCTAGCACCCAAACGCCAGAATATAACAAAGTTATAGATGCTAATATAATAAAATCTAATGAGAGTTTTGATGTGTTTGTAGCGCAAGAGCTGTTAAACGTACCATTAATCAAAAGGAGACAGATTATGTTTGAAATTATACGCTTGTTCGAACATCGAAGTCAATAATCAGAATTAGGAGTACTAAAAATATCAGTGAAATTATTAAATCTGTGAATTATTATTAACATAAAAATAACATTGTTTATCTGTGTAAATATAATTAACATATGATCAAAATATGTGCAGCAGTTGTTGTTGTATTGATAAAACCAATATTAAGAAATTACAAATTCAAAGAACAAAACAATCAAATAAAGAAAAATAATCTTATAATCAAACTCTTGCTCCTTTGTTCATGATAATTAAAAAAAATACAGTTTCAGTATATAGGTACAGGTAGCAAATTTTTTTAAATTGAAAATCGTAGTGGACGAACATCAATAATGATTAAAGAAACTGGTACCTACTCAAATATGTTATTCGTTATAAATCGATACAAAATAGCAGTATTATTAATATATCTTACTACAGCATTTATTTATTATTAACCTTGTGTAATAATACTTATGTTTCAATTTGTACTCTAGTTTGATTAAAGAACATCGTACATTATTCAAATAAAGGTGTGTTTTGATTTATAAATAATAGTTCGTTAAGATGTTTGCTGCTAAGGCGACTGCGACGCTCGGTCATAATTAGACCAGCTTTGGAAAATATTCTTTTTGACGGAGTTGACGTTGCAGGTATACATAGATATTTTAAGGCTATTTCTTTTAGACCATTCTCACTGTGATTCCAGTATTCTATAGGAAACTCTGTTTTTTGGAATGATAGGTTTTTCTACGTACCGCCTGATATCAACGATCGCATCAGCAGTTGAATTTGATCCCTGTGGAGCATTTAAAAAGTAAAGCAACTTATCAACTTTTGATTTTTTCGCTGGTGTGTTTTCCTCTTCTGCATTTAAATTATTTATTTCTGAATTTTCTGAACTATCGGAGGGAGAGGATTTTCTCACTAAATATCTAGAGTATTCTCTTTGGATACCAGCTATAGCCCTTTCACAATCAATTTCCGTCTTAAACCCCATTTTTTTTTTAAATGGGGATTTAACATTGTTGCTATCATGCAAGGAGTTCTAACTTCATACGGTTTTAACCACCTATTAATAGACTCTTTTATAAGTTGTATGATTTTTTTCGATAAATATCAGACAAAGTTTCCCTTCAAAGTTTGGCAATTTCTAATGATAAACCTTTAATTAACGGAATTATAAGAGATATGGTAGGATACATTTCTCCGGATCAGTTGTACAAGCTTCAAGAGGATCAAGCATTTTTTCTATTTCTGCCAATAACGTATATTCTTCAGCACTCAAATTTGAAGGAGCTCTCGAATTTTGATTTATTACTAATGTTACTTCTTCTCTCACCTTTCTCAATCTTTCTAGCATATAAAATGAACTGTTCCACCTAGTTTCAACTTCTTGTAATAGTTTCAGTTCCGGTTTATTTAGGCTTTTTTGAGCGGCTTTTAATTGGTCTGATGCCAATGTACTATGTTTAAAATACCTTACAATTTGTTTGCGTTTGTCCATTAATTCTTTAAAGTCAGGCTGATTACACGTATCTTTATATACTAAGTTCAGTGTATGAGCAAAGCAGGGTAGATGACGCAACTTAACAATTTCGGCGACTTTTAACATCACAGCTGCATTATCTGTTACCATGGCCATTACTTTTTGTCTTAATTTCCATTGGTCTAAAACAACAGCAATGACCTGAAAGAAAATTCGCCAATCATTTAATTATTTAGAAATATTGTAAGCTGTCAAAACCAAGAAAAAATGTAACGACGAAGGGTCACAATCCATACAAAAAACCGGCGCAAACGAAACGTGTCTTGGTTGTTTCGTTTTTTCAAATATCCCTGCCATATAAAGCCAATTTAACTAAGTTAGACCGTAAAATCAAACAAACGAAATAGGTACCTACATATATGCATACAACGTGGCGCTACAATGGCGACATTCATTTGACACACGGGCAGGGCTAGTGGCCAGTAATCATAAAAATTATAACAACATAAAAAAAATCGTAACTTGAAAACTTCCACCTGCGCCGCTCGCCGACATAGGGCTCTCTCTCTTTGCTTCCATTCGCCTTCTCTTTGCACGTTATTTGTTTTAATTACATTGATGCGATGTTATGATCCGTGACCCCGGCAAATAACCCCTGCGCTACAGTTCTTTAAGTCAGGTTGCTCTAAGATACTATTTTAGAAAATTGATAATAAATAAATATTAATGTTTAATCAAATTAGAATATATTCATAAAACTAAAACGCGAAACCGTATACGTGTGTTAAATTAATGTCGCCATTAAAGCGCCACGCTGTATATATTTGATGTATACCCAAGACAACGAAATAATCGAGATATGTTTCGTTTGCGCCGAGTGGTAGAACTGAGTCACATATTCCCTATTAAGTTGTAATTAATGTTACTCACCGATGATAAGTTATCAGCATCGTGGTGACCGTCAACTTCTACTGCTTCCAATAAAGCTGAACGAAGCTGATTGCTTAATATAAAATGACATGTTATGGCGCATATACCCTGGTTGCTTG
The DNA here is from genome assembly GCA_951799955.1 of Apamea anceps. Lineage (NCBI taxonomy): Eukaryota > Metazoa > Arthropoda > Insecta > Lepidoptera > Noctuidae > Apamea > Apamea anceps. The sequence goes on from OX637509.1 coordinate 3,275,910, forward strand.
AAGAAGTCCTGTTATGTTTGGGAAGTAATGAAACGACTGTGTGGCGTCCAAGCTGGTTTATTACTCAAGGGCGTGGGGCGCGTGCGTCGCGGGCCATGCGCCGCACGCTATACATACGTACATGTGCATACATACACCACATTCCTCCACCATTACTCGTTAAATACTCTAAAACAACAAATAATACATACATTAGGGTTTACTTAAAGAACTTTTTATAACATACTTCCTTTCTTTCCCTAACGGAACGACCGAGTCCGGGCGTCCCCCTGCCCAGTTCTGTTTGTTTGTCACAACAAGGCACCGCATCAGCAGATCGTTCGGGCTCGGTACTTCCTGTTTCCTTTAACCCATCACCCGCATCAACATCCAACCCTTCTTCTACCCGTCCATCTAAAACTTCAATATTTTCCTCTGTAGGGATGTTAGCCCCACCTTGGAATTCAGTAGCTGACTGTGAGGGTAATGATGGGAATGGTGGTGCGGCTGATGACTCATTAGTTGGCAAATTTAACACTGTCTGCTGCTGCCGGGACTCTGTGCATTCAGAAGTCTCAGCTGGCAAATATTCATCACAATAATTATCCGTTGATTTTGTAATAACGTTATTTCCTTTTTGTTTACATATTTGATCAAGATGTCTTTTACATACAGTATTAAATTTTTCAATATACACATCAAAAACTCTTAGACCTAATTTTCTTATTATTTTTCCTGATTCCCATTGCGCTTTCCTACCTGTAAACCATTTACACCATATAACTTCCCCTACCTGGAAATTTCTGCTTGATTTTAGTTTTACTTTATCATCGCTCATATTTACATTTTTACATGGTAAAATCACATCTAACCTAGACCGTAAATTCCTGCCAAAAATTAACATAGCTGGTGTAATTCCCGTAGAACAATGTACAGTATTACGATATTCAAACAAAAAACTCAGTAATTTGTCGTGTATTTCACGCTGTGAGATACTTTTATTATCTATAATACATTTTAACATCTTTTTACATGTTTTTACCGAATTTTCCGCTTGACCGTTACTAGCAGGATGATAAACAGGGGAAGTTAAATGTTTAATACCGTTATTATTACAAAACTGGTGAAATTCGGTGGACCGAATTTTTGCATCATTATCTGATACTATAACGTTTGGTATTCCAAATGTTGAAAATATGCCTTTCAATTTCATAATCAATGCATTTGTGGAGGTGCCGCTGTTCATATGAATACATTCCAGCCATTTACTAAACGCGTCAATCACAACCAAATAAACACTCTGGCCTAAACTCATATAATCTATATGGATACGATACCACGGCTGAGAAGGATGAGGCCAAGGCGCGGGAACGGCGCGGGGCGGTGCGTTCCGAACTCGCGAGCACTCTTTACATTCACCTATCCACCGCTCGATGTCTTTATCAATACCCGGCCACCACATTCTACTGCGGGCTGCACTTTTGGTTTTTACAATGCCAAAATGAGCCGAATGTAATTCTTTTAACATCCTGTCCCTATAAATCTTTGGGATTATTATTCTATGCCCTCTAAACAGACACCCATAATTCATTTCCAAATCAGTTTTACAGTAAAAATAAGGTAATACGTATTGGCATGTAATTTTACGTGGCCAACCATGATTCATATACTTTACCACGCTGGCTAACACTGTATCGAGTTTAGTGGCTAGCTTGATATCATCGAATGAAACCGGTTTCGTAGTCGCATCAAGAAATAGAAAAGGAATATCTTTGTTCTCCTCTTCCCCCTTATTGACGTGTTGTGACTGAGGTAACGGCGCTCTAGAAAAATAATCTGCTACTAAATTATTTTTAGCAGTAATGTATTGTACTACATAGTTATATGCAGACAATATAATTGCGTATCGTTGTAATCTTAACGCTGCCGTTACGGACACGCCGTTTTTCTTTCCAAATATGGATAGAAGGGGTCTGTGGTCTGTTTTGAGAATAAAAGGCTCCTGCCTACCGTAAAGATACTGGTGGAAATGTTTAACACCAAATATGATTGCCGTTGCCTCTTTTTGAATCTGGCTATATACCTTCTCACTAACTGATAACGACCTAGAAGCAAAAGCAATTGGACGCTCGCAGCCCTTATCGCCAACGTGAGAAAGAACCGCACCTAAACCCGACGGCCCCGCGTCCACAGTAAGTACCAATGGTGCTGATGGGTCAAAATGTGCTAACAGCCGGTCAGAGGCCAACTCCTCCTTTACTTTGTCAAACGCATTTTGTTGACTTTCCCCCCAATGAAATGTTACGCCTGCACGCAGTAATGTGTGTAACGGGTTTAATAATGAAGAAGCGTTCGGAACGAAATTACGATAGTAATTAACGACGCCTAAGAACCTTTTGGTTTCAAGGACATTCGTTGGACGCGGCGCTTTTAAAATCGCATCTACCTTTTTGGGACACGTCCTAAGCCCATTTTTATCTATTACGTACCCTAGGTACGTGACATTGTCCTGGAAAAAGGCGCACTTGTCCTTTTGCAATCGTAATCCCGCATCCTGCATCCTTTTAAGAATTTCCTTTATCCTACTCAAATGTAATTCGCGAGTGGGAGCAGTACAACAGACGTCATCTAACCAACAAGTAACGCCCTCTATACCCGCTAATAACGTTTCCATGGCCCGTTGAAAAATGGCTGGCGCATTTGCAAGACCGTAAACTAGACGGGTATATTTAAATAGTCCTTTAGGAGTATTTATTGTAGTGAGATCCTGTGACGAACTACACAATTTGAATTGATTATAAGCATTACTTAAATCCAATTTTGAATATTGCAATCCTCCCCCAATTTTGGCAAATACCTCCTCTATGCGCGGCAATGGATATTTATCTATTTGTAGAATTTTATTTAGTGTGCACGAAAAATCTCCAGCTATTTTTACTTGTCCATTCGCCTTTAATACAGGAACAATCGGTGTCGCGTACTCAGAAAAGTTTACAGGAACTAAAATACCTAAGTCTACGAGCCTGACTAACTCACCTTCAACTTTATTTTTAAGTGCAAAAGGAATAGTACGCGGCTTAAAAAAAATAGGCCTCGCCCCCTCTTTGAGCTGAAAATCTATTTCGAACTTATTAAAACATCCTAGCTCATCCTTCCAAAGGTCAGGGAACTCATTTAACAGCTGCTGCACCTTTCCTGTATATTGATTATCAACATTGATTTTATTTACATAAGTTGATGAAAAATATATGTTAAACTTAGTCATGAAATCACGGCCTAGTAACGGTGGTCCGCCATTTTGTATAACATAAAACTTAATGTTCTGGCACGTGTTAAAATATGAAACCGTACAAATGAAATAGCCTATAGGAACAATTTTATGCCCATTGTACAAACACATTCTCAAATCTGTTTTAATTAAATTATAATTTTCAAAATGTTGCAGATATAACTTTTCTGAAATTACACTAGTACCTGAACCAGAATCTAATTCCATATCTATTTTCAATTTATTTATCTCTATTGAAATAATAATGGGATCATTATTAACATACCGCATATTGAACAGGTCGCATTCTTCACATTTCTGTGAATGTTCATCACTAACTAGGTGATGCAATTTTGATTTTTCACTTTTAACTTTACACATTTTTTTTAAATGTCCTTTCTCACCACAATTTTGGCAAATATAATTTTTGAAACGGCACTTCACTGATTCGTGATTTTTATAACCACACACTGAACAACGCACACTGTTAACGGATCCACGTGCAGTCGAAGTAGTAGCCGCTGATGAATCTCGCTGTTCGCGAGCCTGCCCAACCCTGTAGACAGGTTCTTCCTTCACAGCCGCCGCTCCTGGCCCACCATCCACCATTACATGGATGCGAGCTCCTCGTGCGCATGCCGCCTGTTGAGCAACTTCCACCGCTTTTGCAAAGGTTAAAGTCGCTGAATCTTTCTCAAATAGACGGTCCCGTTCACGGCCTTCTCTTAGGCCTAAAATGAACTTATCTCGTAGCAAAGTGTCCAATAACTCCTCGCCGAATTCACAATATACGGCGAGTCCTCTCAAACGCGCCGCCCAGTCTTCGATACTTTCGCCTTCGGATATTACCGCGTCATAAAACTTGGCTCTGTCTACGAAAGTCGACCTTTTGGGTTTGAAATGACCGTTGAGCTTCGACACTAATTCTTCGAAAGATACTGTATCCAGTTCCTTGGGATGAACCAGGTTCCTTGCCAGACGATATGTTTCATCTGACAAATGCGTGAGTAATAAGGACGCTTTGTCTTCCACCGCTAGTTTATTCAGCTTCATAAACTGGTTTAATTTTCCATAAAATATTTGCCATTCTTGATTTTTATGGTCAAATACACTTAATGATCCAATAAAACTCATTTTCTATAATCTGACACACACGTGGGTAATAATTATCCTCGTCGCCAAATGTTATGTTTGGGAAGTAATGAAACGACTGTGTGGCGTCCAAGCTGGTTTATTACTCAAGGGCGTGGGGCGCGTGCGTCGCGGGCCATGCGCCGCACGCTATACATACGTACATGTGCATACATACACCACAAGTCCACATATCAGTAGCAACATTTTGAACTTTAGCCATTTTTTTTCTTGATGAATTGTCACTGTACCGATCTGATTTATTTATGTCTCGAGTACTGTGAGTGTGACTGCAATTAACTGTTATTTCGTTACTATCGTCGTGTGATGAACTTAATGGGGGTACTAACTGTTCAGGATGTTTTCGTATCAGGTGATCCTTTATATTCGATGTATTGTTGCTGTATTTGAAGTCTCGATTACAAATTTTACATATTACTCGCCTATCACCTTCCTTTCGAAAATGTATCCACATCACAGATTTTCTTCTCTCCATTTTGAAGGATCAAAATCAAAATCAATCAAAATCAAAAGTCATTTATTCAAATTAGGCTGAGAATCAGCACTTTTCGAACGTCAAAATTACAAAAGACAGTCCCCCAAAAACGCCCGCCCTTCGCCACTTCCTAGTGCTATCGCTGGGAAGAAGAAGTGGCGGAACAAACTCCCCAGCAGCACAGCTGTCTGTTTAGTTAAAATATAGTTGCATGTATACAATACTAGGAACCTATGTTCAGTAATGAACATTACAAGAAGCTTAAATTATTTGCCATATTATGTCAGCTAGCCACGCCGATCAACTCAGTTTCCAAATAAAATATGCAGGATTATTCGAATATAAGCAGATTTATTAATACAAATCAACTGTACAGTTCAACACGCGGTTAGCAAGTGAAGTAACCAAAAATAATATGGCCGACTTGAGATGACCACAGACAAGTAACGTCAAGTGTCAATGTCGCACCGACGTGGACACATTACAATCGATTAATAAATAGTCGATTATATTACTGTGTATGACTTAAAAATAAATAAATTAACATAGTACATTATATCGATTCTTACAGCTCGGCCATCCTAATAAAGGTGGGTCCTCACACATTGATAAACATTATCAGCATAGGTACACAACAATCTAATACAATCTAGTACAATTAAAAATAATTATTTAAACAAGGTTTTTTTTTTAAACATCTGTTCAGATATCACTCAATGTAGAAACATAAACATTTTATATGCATACTTAGATTTACCTCTACTATAATTTACATCGATTGCTCATAATTAATATTATTATAATTAATTAAATTACTGTTGTTTATTCACTTCAAATTATAGCCAGACACGCTATAAGTTCTAGTTCTAGTAGTAGTTCTCATCACATTCAGGACCACCGTCCAAAATCTATATTATTATAATTAATCACGATATAAATCATTTGGCGCTCACGATTTATGCTAGTACGGTCTGTCGCGATCTGCATCATCTGCGCAACGAGCGCTGACGCTCACAACCCGTACCAGGATAATCTCTCGTGATCTGCGTCGTATTTAATCGGACGCTCGCGACCTATACCAGCACAGTCTGCTGTGATCTGCGTCATCTGCACAACTAGTGCTGACGGTCACAGCCCATACAGCATAGTCTGTCACGATCTGCGTCATATCTAATCGTACGCTCGCGACCTATACCAGTACAGTCTGCCGTGATCTGCGTCATCTGCACAACTAGTGCTGACACTCACAGCCCATACTAGTATAGTCTGTCAAGATCTGCGTCATGTTTATCCTGGCGCTCGCAATCTATACCAGTATGGTCTGTCGTAATCTGCGTCATCTGCGCATATAGTGCTGGCGCTCACAACCCATACTAGTATAGTCTGTAGCGATCTGCGCTGTTTACATTTAACTCTAACACTCTTATAATGAATCTACTTAACTAATGCAATGTTTACACGTAAAGTACTGAATATTATTATTTCTGTATCTATTACATATTTTATATTTTTCTCTCGTTTTTATTTATTTACTCTTATCATTATTACAATCACTTTCATCTGTACTATCATTAACATCGCTATCGTTTTCGCTTTCAAACCCCTTAAAATTTAACCACGGATATATTTTATCAATTGAAACTATATTCTCATATTTTTTGGATCCTTTTCTTGTAAGAGGAGTATCCTCCACTAAAAATCTATCGTTAGGTAGTATTTTAACTATTCTGTAAGGACCATGAAATTTGGCTAGGAGCTTTTTTGATTTTCCTGCTCTATCCTTGTCAAAAGTTGTTCTTTCCAATCTAACAAGATCTCCCTCGCTATACTTTCTTGCCGGTTTTCTATGCTTGTCGTAATGATGTTTTGTCACTTTTTGCGCATCTTCAATTTTACGTATAGATTCATTTCTTAGGTCTATTAGGTTATTACCGCTGACTCGGTCTATCGTTGTATTAATTACATCACTTAGTAAATTTTCCGTGACACATTTAACTTTATATCCAAATAACAATTCTGAAGGACTTTTACCGGTTGTCTTATTAACCGACGTATTTAAACCTAACTGTATCTCGTTCACATACTCATCCCAAGAGTTATCGCTTTTATCGTGACACTTAGTACTGAGAGCGTCCAAAACTGTTCGGTTAAACCGTTCGACCTGTCCGTTTGCTCGCGAAGTTGCGACGGCATTTAAGAAGTGCTTAATACCAGCATTTTCTATAAAGTTTTTAAATTTGACACTTGTGAAACATGAACCTCTGTCCGTTATCAACCGCGTAGGTGCTCCAAAGTAACTAAAATATTCTTTAAATATGCGAATAGCGGTAGCAGTTTTTGTGTCTCTAACGGGTTTTATGGCAATAAATTTAGTAAAAGCGTCTATAATTATCAATAAATACATGTTGCCTCCCCGCGAACGAACAAACGGGCCCAGATGATCGGCATGCAACGTGTGGAAGGGTATGTCTGGTTTAGGAATAGGATGAAGTAGTCCTTCTTTAGGTCCTCCGGGTTTTTTTATGATAAGCGCATTCCAGACAAGCACTTACGTATTTATTTGTAAATCGTCTCATTTTGGGAAACCAAAATGAATCTTTAAGTCTTTTTAACGTTTTATCGTGACCGAAATGACCGACGTCGTCATGATTCATTTTTAACAATTGCCACCGTACTGATTTTGGAACCACCCAACGTAGTTCATTATAAACTATTCTGTATACGTAATTACCCTTCAATTAATAATTTTTATGAACATCTACAATAAACGTAGTATCTTTGCTCGATAGAATTTCTTTAATTCGTTTAACCTCATCATCGTCACTTTGAACGGTAGCAATCCAGTCTTGAGCATCCACAGTAAGTATGTCTATTATGTGAATTCCGTCTACATTAGTGGGTTCATCAACAGGAGCACGGCTGAGAGCATTGACGTGTGACATATTTGAGCCTGCTCTGTATTCTATCTCACAGTCGTACTCCTGCAGTTGCACCCACCATCGGCCTATTCTAGGTACTAAATCTCTTTTTGTCATTGTAGTCCGTAACGCATTACAGTCGGTTATTATTTTAAATTTTAGTCCTAGTAAATAAACGCGAAATCTATTTAACGATGCTATTACCGCAAGAGTTTCTAAATCAAAGGAATGTAATTTCTGCCGATCGATTCTATATAAATCTCACCGTGAAAACTTAGGTGAAGTGAGCTTAGAGTGAGCTGTTAATAGTGTTAATTCCTAGCATTAGTTGGAATGACAGCTCACTCCACGCTCACGTCACCTAAGTTTTCACGGTGAGATGGTTACAGAATCGCACTGCTGTTCGTCATTTGTAGTTTTTCGACTGTAATAAGCTACGGGTCTCATAAGTCCGTCCTGGCTACGTTGCATCAGAATACCTGCAATACCATACTTTGATGCATCGGTATGTAACTCCGTTTCTAATTTACCATCATACAACGCGAGTAAAGGTCTTTCTATTAATTTACTTTTCAGAGTTTCGAATGCTAATGTATGTTCATCTGTCCATTTCCATTGAAACTGCTTCTTTAATAAATCCGTTAATGGTCGAGCTATCAGTGAGAAGTCTTTTACAAAGCGCCTAAAAAAGCTAGCTAACCCGATAAAGCGTCTAACATCGTGAACATTTTTAGGTACAGGGAAATTTGATACAGCGACTGTTTTGCGAGAACCGGGCCGTATACCTGATCCACTAACTTCAAAGCCTAGGAAATCTATTTGTTTATAGAAGAAAAAACATTTTTCTAGTTTAAGAGTAAGATTCGCTTCGCGAAAAGTATTCAGAACCTCATCTAGTCTGCTTAAACCCTCGTTAAATGTGCGCGCTGGGATTAAAATATCATCCATAAAGACTAATGTGTAATCTATTTTCGACAAGATTCGATTCATTGCTCTTTGGAAGACTGACGGCGCGTTCGTTAATCCAAAGGGCATTCTTTTAAATTGGCATTGACCGTCAGGGGTCACGAAAGTCGTTTTGTCTTGGGAGTTTTCCCCTACTGGTAGTTGATAGTATCCTGACGCTAAATCTAAACTTATAAATACTGAGTTACCAGATAATCGATCCAATTGGATCCATCGATCAATGGTAGGGGGAAATGCTCCTTTTTGGTTTTTCTATTTAATACACGGTAATCAATACAAAGACGTTTATCCCCCGTTTTCTTCTTAACAAGAAGAACGGGGCTAGCATACGATGAATTAGATTCACATATGATATCTGCGTCGAGCATTTCTCGTACCATTGATTTAACGAGTTCTCTCTCCGGGTAAGACAGTCTATAGGGCCTATAAACTACCGGTTTCGTATCAATCAAATCTATTTCCATCTTATCTACATTAGAGTAACCTAAATCTCATATTACGTGAAAAACATTCATTATACTTCTGCAGGGTGTTTTTCAATTGTTGAATTTCACTACTAGACAAATGTTTACTGCAATTCAATGATAAATGTGTATTTGAATCGTTAAAGTCCAATATATTAATATTCAAAAATTTATCAGTATAAGAAGCACGTGTCATCAGTGTTCCTTGTTTAAGTTTTAATAAGTTATACTCGGTATCTCAGTAAAGCTATGACCAATCAGAACATCATATTTAATCACGCTGTCTTCAACAATATAGCTATCGATTGTCTCCGTTATACCTTGAATTTCTATCGTAATTACCGCCCTGCCTATTGGTAGAACTATATTGTTTCCAATGCCACGCATTGTAGGTAGTTGTTCCGATGACCATTGAATGCCTAGCCTATTTGCGACACTATGACGTAATAACGTGCATTGGCTACCTAAATCAACATACCCCCTCGCATAGGTTGATCGTTAATTTTCAAATCAATTAAATTTTTATCATTACTTACATTAGTCGTTGTATTTAATGCCAAAATTGTCTTTTCTTGATTTATTTCAGGTTTAGACGTATCGTTACTTGGTAGTTTTGAACAGTTAGTAGATAAGTGCCCTATTTTATTGCAAATATTACATTTTAAAATTTTCTTTGTGTAATTGAAACTGTAATGACCGGATTCTTTGCAATTGTAACAAGTAATAGTCTTATTGTTGTCATTTGATCTTAATGCTTTGGAGTTCGGCGTTTGCTTAGAAGAGTTACCAACATAAGTGTTTGTCCTTTTATCATAATTTGCTTTTACCCTATTATCTGATTCACGTGGTTGTTGTTTAATGGATTGAAAGTATTTTAATACCTGTTCCGGTTCCTCACATTTTACCGCATTTGCCCACAATCTTAAGCTACGATCCTCTGTCCCATATAATAAACAATCTACCGCCCGTTTACCTTTACTTTCACATCTTTCTAAGAGATTAATTTTTTCATAGAAATATAGTTCCAAAGAATCATTATATTTAGCCTTCTTAGACAACATCTCCGTCTCCGTGTCCGTCCGTCTCCGTCTTAGTTCTGCGTAATCGTCACTTGATGGAAATGACTCAATCAGCTTAGTTTTCCATTCGGGCCACGAAAACGACATCGATGGCAGAGTTTGATACCATGTTTTGGCCACACCGCTTAGCTTAGGTAACGCGTAATGAATTGTTTGGTCATCACCCCATTTATATAATCGAGCACAATCTTCCACTTTGCTAAGCCACATGTCAATAGTCTGACCTTTAATCATGGGATCAAACTCTGGTATAACATTACCAAGCATAGGAAACTTATTGCCTTCTGGCCGATTATTAGAAATGGATTTAATTAACACAGTCAACAATAATTGAGTATTATCTTTAACATTAGAAGGACTCACATGGTTATCTTCAGGCGACGTACTCGAACCGTGATGTTTACGGCGTCTGGATCTCGAACGGCGGCTTGATCTCGAACGGCTTCTTGATCTCGAACGGCCTCTAGATCTCGAACAGCTTCTTGATCTCGGTCGGTGTCTTGAGATTGTACATCAGAACCACCCACACAAACGTAACAAGAAATCAGCAGCCCGCAGACAGTCTTACTCGTACAGGTGAAGACTCACAAGACTCCTCGAGTGAAGTAACCAGAAAAGAAATAAAACAATACACTCCATGCTCGAAGATGAACAGAAAAGGAGAGAAAAAAGACACGAAGAAAGGGACATTTCACGAAAACAATTAATAGAGAACATTCCTAAAAACGAAAATAAATCCACGGCGATGGAAAAAAAATCCAACAGAATAAAAAGGCTGAACCCATATACGCACCTTGACAATACGTCACTTTAATAAAAAAATTCGCGAAAAAACGGGAAACCGTTGATTGTTCAAGAATTAACGTATGATTTTTTTTTAGACTTAAAGCTGTTTCAAGAGAAATGGGCTTATAACTTTAGTCAAAATGGAAATAAAGGCAATTTGACTTGGACCGATTTAAGCAAAAATGTTCCAACCCACAACCTCGACAATTTCGAGTTTTTGTGACCTACCTAACTCCAAATAAGGTATATTTTAACATATCAAAGACTCATAACTCTATGTTAATAATTGACGAAAATCCGTATGGTCCAACCCACAGCTGAAATGTCGAAGACCATTTTTTTAAATGAATAACTGAAGTATGATATTCTAGCATACATTTTGTACGACGCTATCCGTACTCGTCGCTTCGTTAACGAATCAATATGCTCCATCACCAGCTTCTCAACATTCTCAAGCTTCGTTAACGAATAAATATGGGTCATCATTATTAGCACGAAGTCGTGGATCCAGAGGACGCAAGGAGAATAATAAAGATTCTGTAACAACAGCTTCATCAACTTATGGAATATTTGATTCGCCAAAATGAGCACCCGGTTGACATATTTTTGGTTTCTCCGATCGAATTGTTTGGATTTTAGACTTTTCATCTTTTTTTATGAGCACTGTGCCCCACTTGCACCACACGAATTTATACGTCGAAGATTGTCTTTTTTAAGTTCACTTTTAGCCTTCCACAGCAAGAAAGCTGTTGCTGGAGTCAGAGCCTCGCGTATGTAGATCAGTGTGACCGTTTACAGTAGATTGACTACTGCAACAGTAGATTTTCGTTGTAAAATTGGTAGTGCATTAGATTTTCAGTGTGTTTTGAAAAAGTAGCGGATTTCAGTAGAATATCCTGGCAATAATAACTTGTTCGGGCGCTTCGTATTTCAATTGTAGGTTAGAATACTTATTTTGGAGACCCTTTTGTTGATTTTCAATACGCTTAATTTTGTGCTCGTAGTTAGAGAAGCTTTTCTGTATATTATCATACTGTTCAGATAGAAGTTTAATGTTTGTTGGATTTCTTCTTTGATTGCTTGTCGGATGTCGCTTCGCAATTCCCGTAAGAATTCATCACTAAAGTTTTCCTACATGATAATAACCTGTTCTGAATCGGTATTATCGTCATCATCGCCTTCTGGTAGGATGGAAGATAGGCGTTTCAACTTATACTGGCTTGAGCAGGTCTTGCATTTCCAATCGACAGCGTCAGTGGAGCAAAGTATACTTAGTTGCTCTTTTGATATTTTTACACAAGACGAATGGTACCACTTAGAGCACTTCCCGCATTGTATGCCAGGGATTTTTTTCGATACAAGTTTACTACATGTAACACATTTTGCCATATTTGCACATGAAATAGTACACTGTTGGGTATTTCGAAAAAACACACACACTGTGCACGACAGCGACATAAATCCAAGCAGCGTTACCAATGCCTAGTATGTAAGATACCTAAATCTCTTGTTATTACCATGCCTAGATACCTAAATCTCTTGTTATTACCAATGCCTAGCATGTAAGATACCTAAATCTCTTGTTATTACCAATGCCTAGTATGTAAGATACCTAAATCTCTTGTTATTACCAATGCCTAGTATATAAGATACTTAAATCTCTTGTTATTACCAATGCCTAGCATGTAAGATACCTAAATCTCTTGTTATTACCAATGCCTAGTATGTAAGATACCTAAATCTCTTGTTATTACCAATGCCTAGTATATAAGATACTTAAATCTCTTGTTATTACCAATAGGTACCTAGTTTGTAAGATAAATGAATATCTTGTTTTATTACCTACCTAGTTTATAAGATAAATGAATATCTTGTTTTATTACCCACCTAGTTTGTAAGGAAAATGTCCGTAGATCACTTTTCAGATGACCTAATGTTAAATAGTTTGTAAAATAAAGTAAAATACTTACGCTTAGCACTCATACTCAATGTAAATTGCAAGTAAATAGATGTTGTCGCTGCGACGGTCAAATTAAACTGGTAGGTCCCGGCCCGCGACTATAGGTTATATTTATAAGTTTAGAGTTAAGAAGGAACATGTCGCCCCGCGGACCTTGACCGTTGTACACAGAGAAAATGTATGTCAAAGGTCGTGCAATGACCATATTGTTATTAATATAATTAAAATAAAGACTAATCAATGCTATATGTACAGAAATCCATAAAGATTAATAAAATAAAGGGGCGGAGACTTAAAGTATCCAATCATAAACGGAATGAGCTTAGACGCGAGTTTGCCGACAGAGAGTTCGTGCAAATCGAATTGAGCCACTGGCCAGTTTAATTTGACTCACTATAAAGGAGCGCACGCTAGCTAGTCACACAACCAGTAGAAATCCACCAAACTAAGAGGTCACTATACCCTTCAGGCTCCAGAAAAAATTGAATATTCTAAGTCTCAACCCTATTTTACATAATTAAAAAACTGCATATTTATTTCAATAAAACCCCAAGAACCCTCTCTCGGAGTCCCCTTGGAACCGCTACAGGAACAGGTACAAAATCACCACTGTCCTGGAACCAGAGGAGCTCACAACACAGTCACATAATACCAGCGGTTCTCAAATTTTTTTGGTGATGTGTGGGTTCCATCAAGTATTTTGCTTCCCAAAAGGGTTCCGCTTTTGGGAAGCAAAATACTTGATGGAACCCTACAATAAAATAGTTTTTAAAAGTGTATTCTTTATTAATAAGCATAATAAAAGTACAATGTAACAGTTACTAATTATTACTTACTTTACCACATGGCAAGTACAATAATAGAAGATATTAAAAAAGAAAAATCTAACTAATGGGAGGTATAAAACTGTTTTTTATTTTTCATCAATTGGTTGATATCAGGTTTGATAGAAGACAGTTGAAGTCTCATATCAGGTTCGGCGTCCAGTCTATTGCGATATTTTGTTTTCGTGGCTGCATAGGTTGAGAATCCTGTTTCGCACAAATATGTTGTTGGGAACGGGAGAATATTCAGAGCCATTTTGCCAAGCATTGGATATTCATCACGGATTCTGCACCAAAAATCATTGAGAGGCGTCGTTTTGAACAGTGACTCCATACTTGTGTCTGATGACATTTCTAAAAGAGATTCATATATCTCGTTTGACATACTTTCGGGCTTTTCCAAGTTAGGTAAAAAAGGATTATGAATCCATAAATTCAGTTTCATTTTTGTATTCTGTTCTTCGGGAAAATACTTTTCAAAAGATGCGCGCATCGATCTGAGATATTGGACCAATTCTCCAAACACATCATTTTGAAACATTTCTGAGTCGTTATCGCTAACAAACTCACTGAGTGACGTAAAGCTTTCTATTTCTTTCTTACCAATGCAAATAATCCAAAAATCTAATTTTCTTTTGAAGGCAGTTATTTTGTTATAGGCCTGAAACACTGTTGTCTGTTTACCTTGCAATGATAAATTCAATTCGTTCAGTTTTTGAAAGATATCCGCCATAAAAGACAATCGGAACAACCAAGTTTTATCATACAAACGGTCCTTCAAATTAAAAGAAGTATCTGCTGAAAGAAACATTTGTAACTCGGCTCTAAGTTCAAATAGCCTTGTTAAAGTTTTACCCCGAGACAGCCATCGCACTTCTGTATGGAGCAGCAGTGTTTTATGGTTGCTGCCATAATCTTCACACAATAATGAGAACAATCGGGATTGTAGTGGTCGTGATTTGATAAAATTAATTATTTTTACCGCTTCATCCATAACTAATTTTAGATTTGACGGCATTTGCTTCATCGCAAGTGCTTGTCTATGCAGAATACAATGGCTGGAACTACAATTAGGCGCTTTATTTTTTATTCGTGACACTGCTCCTGCTGTTTTAGGGTATTTCTATGATTTAGTGCAATTCTGACAGAAATGTGAGAAAATTTTCAATTCCTTATTTTCAACTTTCACAAGAATTGGTATCAAGAATATAAAATTTATGTAATTTATACAACATTATACGCATTACATAAGTAGATATTCACCGATGAAATTCTGTACTGCTGATGATAATGAAAACAGTGGAGTTGGTAATGAATTTGGGGACTAAGGTAATGAAAAAAAATTACTGGTAATGAAACTGGAGACTAAGGTAATGAAAAAAATGGCTGGTAATGAAATGAGTCTAAGATAAATAAATAAAAAATGCTGGATTATATCATTAGATAAAGTAAATAAAATATCGTAAGTTTTACACAATCAGAGTTTATTCTTTAAAACATAACAGAAAAAAATATTCAGTCTCCTATCACAAATCAAATAAGTTTCGTTATCTAATCAGTCATGTCTTACTTAAGAAGCTACGAGTTCAATTAAATATAAAATTATAATTACTTAATGTAATGCAATAATATAAATTATGAAACATAACTATCCTGCCTAATAATATCTGCTTATAACATACTTATTCAAAATCACTAAAGTTATAGCAAGCTCTTGTTTCTTGTCGAAACATATTAAAAAACAGTTATATTCTTTTTTATTGCAGTTATGTCATATCGCAAAAAATATTATTTTTAAAACAGGGCATACAATCTCTCTTATGAATACAAAATAAAAAAATACTTAACAAAAAAAAAGCCACAAGTATGCTCAAAAACAAAACTTCTTAGTTCTACATTCCTAACAATATCACAATTCTTTGGGTTTGGTAAATTAAAAAATATTTAAGTCGTCATCAGAATCATCAAAAAATGAGGTAATGCTAGATTTTCTTTGGGTTTGGTAAATTAAAAAATATTTAAGTCGTCATCAGAATCATCAAAAAATGAGGTAATGCGTGATTTTTTCTTTACAATTCTGACTTCATCACTTATGTTTCCTCCACTGTCACTATCATCTGACTGGTCAAAAAAAAATTTCTTCCCTTTTCTATCCTTTTTAAATATTTTTATTGCATTGTCACTTTCTGCAATATCATCGGGATTATTTTGTTCTTTTCCTTGTTCTTTTACCGTGACTTTTCCAGACACAAACTTTTGAAAATCAAGTTGAAAATTGGTATTATCTGTTTTCTTCATTTCATTGCCAATAAAAGAAGTGTTGGTCCAATGTACTTGTTACGTCAGATAGTATGGTGATTTTGTTATTATTTTGGGCTCTATTTGATGAATTTTTCATATTTTGTGGTGCTTCAGTGGTTAATCTATTCAGGAATTGATTAGTAGGGCTAGGTGTTTGAGAATTTGTCACTTCTCGAAGGACTACGTTCGTCGTGTTTTCGTTTAAGAAATCTTGTAGATGTTCAGAATCGACATTTTCATAAAGACAAGGTAAGTTCATAAATCCAAGATGGTAGTTATGTGAACATATTTCACCGTTCTCACACAAGAAACAACTTAGTTTTCGGAAGGTTATTCGAAGCCTGTTAGATGACCAAAGCACTTGATGCACAGACATCGTTCCACGAAATCCTTGAACCGACGAGGGAAATTTTCTGTCTTCAATGTCTTGCTCTGAGACGGATAGAAGTTTGATATTCTTTACCTTGACTTGAATGAGCTCCCAAAAGTCTTTCATTGTGCCAATGTCATTACCAAATTGTACGATTTTATCTGCGGTTCTCTTCGGGACAGCACCAACTCCATCTGGTGCTCCTTTGCCGTGTCCAGCCTCTAAATAGTTCCAGGTTATAAAGTTAAAATCCTGTTGCAGTTGACTAATAACGAAGAAAATGTAGCGATTCCTATATTGACTTGAAGGGCTGTCAGATACGAAATGTACTGTATCTATCAGAGGTGATATTTCTCTTACATAACCTAATAGTGGTATGAGATGTGCCCATATAGCATTTGCGTCATGTCTATTACATTCGCTGATACTGCAAACGCTGTAGGACTTCATGATTCCAGTTTCTGGATCAATTAAGTATGCAACCGCAGTATGCAACGTTATTTGCAATCGACTGCCACCGAAATGATAGCTTTGTATCTCCTCATTAAAGAATGATGGGCAAATTTGTATGAAACCTGGGCGTAAGACCAACAGAACTGCAACTAGTGCCAATTGTTCGGACGTAATGCCAGAATCGTAATTATATAAATAAACCTAGCCATATCCACCGGGTTTACCTGAAAATATTAAATAAAACACGAAACTTTTAATAATCACGTATCGTTTTATTGTTAATACAACGATATAAAAATGTTATTTGAACGGTTTTTAAATGAAAAGCATGTGTATAAAATAAAAAAAAAACAAATCAAAATAAAGTCCTCAACTAAACTAACGCAAATGACGTGCGGGGGCGATAAATGGCTCATGTCGCCCCAAACCAAGGTACCATATTATCGAACCTATATGAGCACAAGTACCAATGGTCCTTTTTCCTGTCAGGCAGGTACAGTAACAATGAATTATTGAATTTCTGCTAACCTGGCCTCTGTCAATCAAAATATACGTAAAATATGTGCGTGCTCTGACGTGCCTTGACTGAATCCGTACTCGCAGCAACCACACATTGTTAACTAATATACGAGTATTGCATTCAGAGAGATCGTTCAGCACATCATCTCTGCTCATTTCAATAATGTATACACCATTGTTTAAGTGTTTTGCGACGTATGACTTGGCTAGTTTTTGCTGATAAGTGCCCAGAGCCTGTAAGATTATGTCGTCAGTGAGGCGCGGAAAATCTTCTAGGAATTGGATTCGATTCGATTGGATTGCCATCCAATCGAATGAAGTTTCTCCTTTGGCGGTTCAGGTTTTTCATTTCGACATATTCATACAGCAGATTAGGCGTGTTCATATTCAAGTTAATTAGATTCAAAATATCCATTGCATGCCTATTATCTCCATAAACGGGATGAAAAGCATTCAGAAGACTTGTAGCGATTTCATAATCATCAAACATGTGAGTCAGGGCACGATTTATGTATGTTTGACGTAGAAGCTTGAAGCATTACTTTATTTTGCCGTTCATAGTCTTCACTACCCATCGACAAATAGTTATTAAACGAGAATTATTTGCCTGTTCGGTTGTCATTCCTGTCTTTAGTTGGGGGTATGCAATTCATATCCATGATCTTCCAGACATCCAACGCTCTCTAAATCCTCTGTCTAGTATAATCACATCATTTTGGTGAAACAACCAATGCCAGGCGCTTTCCTCATCATTGAGAAGTCCTTGCATAATGGTTGCATCAGACATTGTCGCGGGATATGACCGACGACTTCAATGATGTAAACGTCGCTACAGACAATCATGAAAGGTTTCAGAAGGTTCTCGAATTTATGTAAGTTTGTGTATTGAAACAAAAAGTTGCTGCTTTTTTCTATAAAAATGTATGTACTCTACCATCGCAGATGATTATTGGCTTGGTGTTATTTTCATCACCAAAAATACCCTTTGGTATCTTAAGATTTCTTTCAAGTAATCAAAAATCTGTCAAGTAAGCCAGCAATCCAATCAGTAGTAACGAGCAGGGATCAAGAAATCGTAGCCAGCAATCCAATCAGTAGTCGAATAACGAGCGGGTGTCAAGAAATCGTAGCCAGCAATCCAATCAGTAGTCGAATAACGAGCGGGTGTCAAGAAATCGTAGCCAGCAATCCAATCAGTATTCGAATAACGAGCGGGTGTCAAGAAATCGTAGCCAGCAATCTAATCAGTAGTCCAATAACGAGCAGGGGTCAAGAAACCGTAGCCAGCAATCCAATCAGTAGTCCAATAACGAACAGGGGTCAAGAAACCGTAGCCAGCCATCCAATCAGTAGTCCAATAACGAGCAGGGGTCAAGAAACCGTAGCCAGCAATCCAATCAGTAGTCCAATAGCGAGCAGGGGTCAAGAAACCGTAGCCAACCATCCAATCAGTAGTCCAATAACGAGCAGGGGCTAAGAAATCGTAGCTAGCAATCCAATCAGTAGTCCAATAATGAGCATGAATTCAGAAGCAATTGATGATACCGAAAAAACACAACGCAGGCATGTAGTAGTAATGAAATATAAGTCTGGATGACAAGTGCTTTAATGTCACTATCGAAAATAGACAATCCACAACAAGGGGATACTCTTAAATAAGATAAAATAATAATAAAGAACCAACTTAAAATCCATTAATTCCACCTATAAGATAAACTTAAAATAATAAACATACTTAAAATAAATAAATCAATCAAACTTAGTTGTAGGTACATTATAAAAATACGTACACAAATTGTTATTAAGTCTTACTACGGTAACAAGTAAACACCAACTGAACTCGGGGCTTACCACCAGCTCTTATAGCAGGGCAGAAGTTGATCTGCACTGGTTTTATGTACTTAGTCATAGAACAAAACAGCGGTGCAGTTCAACTTCTGCTCTGCTGCTGGTAGTAAGCCCCCTGAACCGCGCGTGAGGCGGCTTACACGCGGAGTAGTGGGAGTGAATTCGAGCATACATTGTTACCTGCGTGTGCGCCATGTTTATAACACGACCTTTTGTTTTTAAACGTGACAGATGCAGTCAAATCCTCGGTATTATACAGAAAAATGCAATTTTTTCAATTGAGTCTATCTCTGTTGTCCGGCGACTTTGGTACTTTTTGCCATAGTATGAAATATAGTACTAATTGAGAGCTTTAATTTGAGATATATTTCAATTCTGTTGGACTTACGCCCATTTTGTCCCATCATCCTTTGACAGAGTAATTTTCGGAAAAATCAATGTGTAACATTACCTCCTTGGTAGTCATTGTCGCTTTCAGAGATTTAATGCTCTTGTACTGGACAACGATGTTAGTACAATGTTTCATAAAGCATGATTTTAGAGAATCTTCCAATTTTTTGATAACGTTTCGTGGGTAATCTTGTAATCGAGTTTTTACGGTAACAATTTTTGTTTTATCTTGTCCTTTGACATTGTAGGTTTCTTTTTTTGCGCACCACTGATAATAGTTTATTTTCTCTTCATTGCTAAATTCTTCATAATGAATTACTCTGTTTCGACATACCTCACATGTTCGATTTAAGCATTCTTCATTGTGTATATCACAGCACAAGCTTTCCAATATAGCAGTTCCATTTGCCTCTTTAGTGATTTTTTTCTTGTTAAGACTTTTGACTAACAAATCAAAATTTACGTGTATTTTACAAGCACATGTATTACGATCAGATTCTTTAGGGTAGAGAACCCAAAATGGTCGATATTTACAGAACGTAGAATATCCAATATTACTGTTTTGAACGTGCATAAACTTTTTGTGGAGGTTGGTTAATGTGTCCGATAAATATCGTTTTTGTTTTTTTTGTCCATTACGTGTGATAAATTCTTTTTTATCAGGAGAAATTTTAGTATTGGTGTCATCTTCGAAAAAATCTTCTACGTCTTGTTTAATTTTACTCTCTGTATCCATGTTTGATTCATTGCTGTGACATATTTTGTTTTTGTCTCGCACTGTAAATTTCGACGCTTTACCTAAAACCTTGTGCTTCTTGAAACGGTCTTTATCCCTCATTACTATATCGCTAAACTCTCTTTTTACTTTCTTTCTTAAAACTTTAAATCCATCTCTTAAATTGTTCGATATGATTTCTCCAAATAATATTTTTTTCTTTACTTCTTCTCGTTTGTCTTCGTCTATTGATTTTATCAAATTATCCACTTTCTCGCCTGTTGATGGCTGTTGTTGGTTTGCTTGTATTCTTCGTTGTTTATTTATTTGCCTTATCAACATTTTTCTCATTGCATCCTTTTCTTTAATAACTTTTTCCTTTTCCTGTTTTAGTTTACCAATCTTGTAACTATAACGAAGTCTTTTTATTAACTTATCCTTCTTTTGACACCGTTTGCAGTTCATGTTAGACACCTCTACTGATTGGTGTGATGGCCCTTCTAATGGGTCTTGTTCAGCTACATTTTCTTCTCTATCACTTGTTGGAGGTGAATTATCAATCAGCATCTGTTGTATTACCTTTTCCTTTTTCTCTAAATAACGATTACTATTTTCTTTCCATTTTTTTCTTTGAAGTCTTTTTTCCCTTGGTGTCATTTTAGCAACAGATTTTATTTTATTTTGTTCTTTTCGTTTCAAGTATCTCTGTCTCTCTTTTTCCTTCTGAATTGCATATTTCTCGGGATCGTTTTTAATTTCCTCGTACTTTTTCCTTTTATGCAACCTTGCTTGAGCAAGCTTTTCTTCGCGAGTTTTTTTAGTTTTCGTTTTAGCCATACTTGTTTCCTGAAATGGATAATATTTGTTAGAAACCCTGTAATGAAATCTTATATCTTATTATTAGTATAATAGTGTTGAATAGTGAATAGGATATCACATAGAATAATATGAAAAATTCATTACCTTCATTTTAGTCTCATTACCCTCACCTTCAAAGCTGAAGGTAATCGATGGTAATGAAAGTGAGGGTAATGAATTTTTCAAACTATTTTTTATTTTACTCTGCAATTAATCGATTACGGTACATAATGATAATAATAAACGTGAACATACATTATAACAATTGCCTTAAGACTAAAAGTATGAAAAAAACACAACTACTTACGTCAAAAATCCGCTGAATGTAATGAAACCGAAATTGGTTGAAGCGCGTAGTTGTCGACCTTTTTAAAGGTCGCGAAAAAAATGGCGCGCGTCCTGCCCCGTTTGTTGTTGCTGGCTGACTGACCGGCAAGTGCGGAGGCGGGAGGGGGTGCTCGATCCAGGGACGACGTTATACAGCACGATGTTTGATATTTCAAGATAGGCTGAAGGTAATGTAATATTTTTTTCGAAAAATTGTTTTTATCACAATGTATTAAAATAATAACAATATTATATCTTGCAAAATCAAAATTCATTTCCTTATGATGTACTTGAGGTTCCTCAAGTAACAATTCGCAGCATAAACCTCTACGTATAATTTAATAAAAATGTTTTTCTAACTCGCATCAAAGACACGGAGGGTAATGAAATTTAAGCAACTAAAATATTATTTTGAGTCATTAACTCGTCATGATTAATTTTAATTCTTCTTGGCATTAAAAGTTAGCCTACCCAATTATAAATAAAAAAATATTGGTGGCTTTTAGGATGTTTAGATTCGCCAAAATATTCACGGACATGTGATTTGCACAAAATCAGAGAAGTACCCTTTACCTGTCATCGCCTTGGCCCCATCTGTACAAATGTCAATGCAATTGTTCCAACTGATATTATTTTCTTCAAAAAATATATTTATTTTATTAAAATTTCTTCCCCGGTAGTGTTTGTGAGCAGCGGTGAACACATAAGCATGTCTTCTTTAAAAGAACTTTCATATAGATATCTCACGATAACCAGCAAGATAGCCAAACCAGCGACATCAGTTGACTCGTCCATTTGCAAGGCGAATCGTGTTTTTTGTAGACGTGTAACTAGTTCTTGTTTGACGTAGCTTGCCAGATCATGGATTCGCCGTGAAACAGTATCGTTTGATAGCGGCACAGTAGAAAGATGCTTTGCAGATTTTTCATCGAGCATACATTTTGTTATGTCTAATACACATGGCTTTATTAAATTCTCAGCGATAGTGTGCGCTTCACCTGCTTGTGCAATGCGATAGCTAACTAAATATGATGCCTCCGTGGCCTTTTCGTTGATAGTTTGTGTTACATGCATCATATTTTTTTGACTTTCCAATAACTGATCTTTTTTACGAACAAAAAATTCTTTATTCTTGTCTTTAGACTCGGGGTGCACAGTTTCTAAATGTCGGCGCAATTTGGCAGGTGCCATGGAACTATTAGGAAGCAGTTTACTGCATAGCATGCAGAGAGGTGAGCCATTGGAATCAACAAATCCGAAACTGATATATGATTCATCATACTTCCTTTTTTTCGTCTTTGAAACCGTCGAGCTTGACGTCGCGGCATCATCGTCTGGATCGGTGATTGCTATATTCTCCGTGCGTACTGCTTTTGAACATTCAGCGTCATTAGAAGATGTTGTTGCAACACGTTTAACACCTTTAAGCTAACGTTCCATTCTTCTTTATTTATAATGTTACACGTCAGGATAGTGGGGTCTAAATAATGCACAATCGTTACTGCGTATAAGAGACTAAGTTTAGTACAATGAAGAAATGTATAAAACTGAGACAACGAATACAGCAGGCAGTAGAACAATGAACACTAGTTTCTCGCTAGCAAGCTTATAAGTAGGTAGGTAGGAACTTATCGCTCCGAACGCTAATTGTCAACTGACTGACGAGGCGCGACACGCGATCGCCGCTTTTATACTTAGTCCTAGACTCGATCTCGAATATTCTCGAAAATACTCGAGTCGGCGCCTTTGATAAACAAAAAGCAAAAATAAAAAGAGAAATATAAAAATTACGTTGTAAACAATCTCGACTTTATTTTTTTAAGTTAGAGTCGAAAGTCGCTTGTTGACAACTATAGCGTCTAATACAGAGGCGGCTTTTATCAAAGGGACTGCGCGCTCACAAGTATACCTACAAGTATACATGTTGATACCAAAGTTATGAGATATTGTACCAGCTACTGTAACACATGTTTATACAAATAAATAAATAAATATACCTACGCGCGGCCGCGGTGTCAAAACGTTCGACCAGAGAGAGGTGTTTTGATTTTTTTTCTAAATTCTTGACCCCTACAGAGGTATCGCGGAACCCTAGGGTTCCGCGGAACACATTTAGAGTATAGCTGCATAATACAGTCCACTCGCTGCACACACACAGTGTGCGCAGTGAGACACTGTACACGCCCGGTCGCTGCGCTTGCGTCAGCCGATGTCACTGCATTGATTACAAATATGTTGTTTTTTGTAGACAAAAATCACAATCTGAGGGGCAATTCTCGTAATTTTAAGAACGTTCACAGTCTGATCTCAGTCTCAATCTGTCTAAAATACCTTTAATTTCCCTATATTTTGACATGTTTTTGACATTTGTTTGTCGCCGAGATGAGACTGCGACTAGATTTTGAACATTTTAAATTACGAGAATTGACCTTCTGATCGTGTATGTCATGCCTGTTGGTTGCGATTTAAAAGACAAGCTCTTTCAACTCAGTAACAGGATGAGAGAAGAGGCTTAGGGGGTGACAAGACTCTTCAAGGTGAAGCAATTGAACAAGAAGTGGAACAGTCTGTTGATCCAGTCCGTGTTCCAGAAATACAACCTTCCCGCTCTTCTTGTAAGTACAGATGAGGGACATGAAAGGGAATCTTCTGTAGAATCAGTTCCAGCTCCAGAGATTCATTTGCAACTATCTCAAACCCAACCAATAAGATATTAGCAATCAAGTAGCATAACATTACTTAATTATAAACGTGCCACTACAGCATCTCATTGTGCATTTTATGGGTGTGAGAATGAAAATCTGCATACTGTGTCAGATGCACTACGGGCTACCATTTTGTCCAACTACAATTTTTATATTCCCAAACTGAGTAGAGCATGCACAGACCATTTACATGGAAACAGTTGGGATTCCCTTTATGCCAGTGAAAACAGCATGAGTGATTTCACTGTTGAACAGGTTGAGCACGTTTTTTCCTTTGTTTAAAAACACAAACATTTTCTCGATTTTTCAAGTATAGAATCAGTACAAGAAATTGATGACTATTTATTTAGATTTTGGATGGGCTTAACAAAAGCGAAATTCCTTAATTTATTAGAAGACCTTCCCCGACTGTTGGGAAAACACAGGGGTATATTAGGTGTAGCTGCTGTATTGATAAAGATGCCGACAAGTGATTCCGACTTAAGAATATTCACATTACTAGAAGTTCCTCGCACTACACTAGAGAGGTTAATGCAAACAGCACGAGAGATACTACTACAAGAGTTTGTTCCATGTAACTTCGGAATAAACCACATGACAAGAGAACGATTGATAGAACACAATCTCATGATCAATGGAATGTATAATGAAAATAACGAACAATGTGTTGTGATGTGTGATGGAACATACATTTCTTTAAATAAAAGTAGCAATTATATGTTTCAAAAAGACACATATTCATTAATAAACATATTCATTGATAAACATGGCTGTTTTTGATTTTATAAATAACGTGATGGGTAATGTGGATAAAAGGACGCCGGTATGTACCATTTACTGTGACATGACCCAGGCTTTCGATTATGTTAATCATGACATTCTCCTTCGTAAACTAGAAGCTTAGGGCATTAGAGGCAATATATTAAATCTCATAGAATCATATCTAAAAGATCGTAAACAGTGTACAGAAATATCTAAAGTGAACATTAATACCAAAAACGAAGAAACTTATTCATCTAAAAAACGTATAGTTAAATATGGAGTACCACAAGGGAGCGTATTGGGTCCTTTATTATTCATAATCTATATAAATGACTTGCCACTAGTAACTAAATATCCAGTATCACTTTTTGCTGATGACAGTACAGTCACTATTGATTGTATAAATAAAGATACGTATGAACCGGAAATTAATAATACAATCAATTCAATAATTAACTGGTTGGATAACAATAATTTAAAGATCAACCTAGAGAAAACAAAAATAATGCTCTTCAGTCAGCGTTTAGAAGCACCAAATGTTAATGTTCAATACAAAACAACCGTTATTAAAAAGGTGGATGCAGCTAAATTTTTGGGCCTAATCATTGACAATCGTCTGAACTGAAAAGCACACACAGAGGAATTAAATAAAAAAATATGTTCTTCTGCCTATGCTCTCTATAAACTAAAACCTATCATAAGTACCAATGCCCTTATAACTGCCTACCATGGTATAGTCGGCTCGATATTGAGGTTTGGAGTTTTGTTTTGGTGAAACTGCACAAATAGAGAAATTATTTTTAGGTCACAAAAAAGATGTGTCAGGGCTATGTTTGCTTTGAAAATAACTGATAGTTGCAAACAGTATTTTATAAAGTATAAAATTTTAAGCCTGCCGTCCTTATTTATTTATTTATGAAGTAGCAATCTTTGTACAAACCAATCCCAACCTATTCAAGAAACTATCAGACGTATCT
Organism: Apamea anceps; assembly: GCA_951799955.1. Taxonomy (NCBI): domain Eukaryota; kingdom Metazoa; phylum Arthropoda; class Insecta; order Lepidoptera; family Noctuidae; genus Apamea; species Apamea anceps. The sequence continues at coordinate 3,302,006 of OX637509.1, forward strand.
ATTCGTAATCGACGGGATAATAATAAATTATGTGTACCAAGATCAACCACGGCATTGATGCGAAAAAGTATTTTAGGTTTAGCATACGGAAATTATGTTTCCCTTCTGCTGAAGCATACTCTATAGTAGTGTATGCTGATAAAGTATTTAAAAATATGTTAAATATGGATAAATTGACTTCCTTCAACATTAAGAACAAAATGATAAATTTGGTTAATCAACACTTCACATCCAAATTGCGGCAAATGTTTTGCCATCCCACAGATGACAGCGTGAATTGTACTGATTTGCATGAATCAAAAATTTTAAAATTAATTTCTAACTCGTTCTTGTCCATCCGGCTTAGAAGTTATTTAAAAAATGTAATGGATAAAAAGTTAAGTGCAATTCGCTCAAAGCGTCAGAAACTACACAAAACTATCATATTTAATCATGTTTAAATTCTAGTAATTATTATTAAATAAAACTGATTGAAATGTTATTGTTTTATTTTATTGTTTAATTATTAAACTCCGACCACACTTTAAATGGAGTACTAAAATATTGACATACATAAAAACCACAGAATAAAATCTAAGGAAAATGCAGAACTAGTCCTAGTAAAGCCCGTATGGGTCACTTTGTGTCGGGGAATTATGATTGCTGATTGACTGATTGTAAGCTAGCCGTTTAAACATGGCCATTTAATGAAAGGGCAAGCTTTTCAATCAGATGACTGATTCAACCCACGAGACCCCACAGGATGCCGCAGCACGACCTGATTTTTACAGTAGTTATTTCTAGTTGTAACAAAGACCTTCTTCAGTAAAAGCGATGTAAAAATTCAAATAGTTTTTAGTCATCATACACTTAATCTACACACAAATATATTTTACTATTCGGTCGGAGGGAAGACGGTCTTTTTTTTCTAACATAATATGCCAAAAAACAGCTTTCACTCCCTGGTAAAAACCAAAAACCCATGTTTGGTCCTAAACGGAAAGTCCTGTCTAAAAAGAAATTGTGGACACCCTATTTAGAAAGAGACGTATGGATAATAAACAATTTCAAGGTCATTTTTTTTCCCTCAGTTTTTAATTCCAAGTTTGGCTTCCAGCTTTACCTACAAATTCCTTGATTTTTAGATTCTAACACTATTATAGCAAAGCCAATTAGTAGTAGTTATTTTTTTTCCTGGAAACACTAACCCAACGTCATTTGTCAAATCCATTCATTTGTTTCGCACGTAAAGTGCGTTTCATCAAAGAGTTCCCTTCGCTGTTATGTTGGCTGCATTGTTTGTTATGAATGTCCCTTACGTGACAGCACTCGACAATTTCTCTATTTTTTTAAAGTTACCTATAGTGTTAGAATCATGCCCACCCAGGACACTAAAAAGTGGTGAAAGAGAGTGTTAAAAGTAAAAAGCTTTTGTGAACGTGAAAAACGTAACAAGGAGCCATTAATTCCTTTAAATAATGTCCGTCATCGTGTCGCCGCCATGACAGGTTAGTAATAAAGAATTGCCAGTTTCAGATTATTATGTCACCAATTATTATTTAAAAAATGAACTGTCCGTATTTTATTCATTTATTTCTATTAAAAGGTGTTCTTCGGTTTTAAAGTTATCATGATACAAAAGATGTATTGGGTCGTTCTCAAAAAAGTAGCTCTGTAACCTGTCAGGCGGTTTTTAGTGGAAATGTGTGATTTTTAAAATGCTTATCAATACATTCTACACAATATTGTACTTAAAGAGGTTTTTCACACAGAGGCTGAGTAATATTAAGAAAACCGTAGTGATATTCTAACAGCAAAATAAAATTGTAACACCTGTTTCTCCTTAACCTGCCGTGTCCAAACGCAGAGTCACACTTTAAATAAACATAAAAAAATAAATATGTAAAATATAGGTTCAAAATTATCAAAATACTAAACTGTATCTTAAGAAATTATACTTATTTTACACAATATATTAATAATGAACATAATTTGCGAGTTATTCATTTTCAAATCTTGTCCGGAGTGATTTTCTCCATAACCTGTGCTTGCACACTAACGCACATCACACAAACACTATTACTAACTCAACATCCCACCCCCGCGCAAACTGATCAGGCAGTGTCGGACTAACCATTGCCAAGGAAAGAAGTGTCGGCATTGGCGCCATTTTTTTAGAAATTACGACGAATTGCTTGAATCGGAGTTTGTAACAGGTATGTTCTCTATAATCTGACTTTCATATTTTTATTTGCGGCTTAACTACTTTGCGAGGGCAAACGTTAGATTACGTAATTTACTGCCTTTTTATTATTTTATAGGTTTAAACTCCAAAAACGACACCATTTTGTTGTTATCACATCAAAACCATATTTTTTTCATTAACCTGTATCTCTTTAACCTGTTTGTAAAGCACAGGTTATTGAGATTACTACCAGGTTAAAGAGACTTTCCCTGTTATTGTTTAATAAAACTATGGTGGACTAGTAAAATTTAGTTGCGAATTGGTGCGAGGGTGGAGCGAAAGGGCATGTCAGACTTTTACTGATTAAAACCACCCATGTGTCACTCGGTTGACCTTTCCGTTCTAGGACTACGGGCTACCTTTTAAAAAAATCCCCGCTGTCCTAGCGGGCATCGACCCTGCTGGATGTTTATTTAATATTCACGTGATGTTGTGTTAATTTGAGAAAGTTTCTAATTGGGGCTTAATTATTATTTAAAAAATGCTTATTAGTACCCTAAGAGTCTTATTCTAACTTATGTGTTTGTTTTTCAAAGGTAAAATGCCAAAAAATAAGAAAAAAGAAGATATCTTAGCTAGGAAAAGAGAACTTGAAAAAAAAAAGATATGAAAAAATCAAAAATAATACAGAGCTCTATGCAAAATATAAAGAAAAAAATAAAGCAAAGTTTTGAAAATATCAATATCGATAATATTGATAATGTAGTTGATTGCCGTGTTGAAGAAGCAGCAACAGGGACACAGGGTAATTTTGAGTGCAGGGGAATTACTTGGTCAAGAGGAGTTAGTCCTGCTACTTCACAAGGCTCTTCAGTCAGTTCTGGGATCGTATCACCAAACGCCCAACGCTTAGTGAGAAAGTTGCGCCATAAAAAGACAAGGAAATAGCATCCTTACGACTTAAATTACAATCGGTTATTACATTAAATGATGCCTATCGAAAAAAGATTTCAAGATTGCAACCACTTCAAGAAAAACGTCTACAAGAAAAAAATCCACTCCAGCAACCACTTCAAGAAAAAAATTCATCGACCACCTTTGAGAACGCCAGGTTTAGAGACAATATTCCGCTGGATAACTCAGTCGTGCAACCTCCTAGAGATACTGTTCAACTTCAATCTAATACTAGTGATGAAAATTCATTTGCGGAGAGTTTATTACGTTCTTACAAGAGTATCAAATCATATAAGATGAAACAAATGATTTCAAATAGTCTAAAACCAAATCTCGAAAAGTCTATTCAAGCGACCAAATTAAAGGGAAGGTTCAAGAGTGTATTTAGAAGACGACATGGACAATCTAAAAACGTGCCAGTTTTGCAAAAGAAGAACGATGTGAAAACCTTCCTTTCAGATGACGAAAATAGTAGCTGCGCTGCTGGAAAAAAGGAATACGTCAAGAAAGAAGGTGTAAAGGTACAAAAACGTTATTTAAATGATTCTCTTGGTAATCTTCATAAAAAATTTAACTCGTCACATACGTACACTTTAAGTTTTGCTACATTTTGTCGATTTAGACCATTCTGGATTTTATCAGCTTCTAAAAAACCACGAGACACTTGTCTCTGTGTCATTCACGAAAATTTTCAGCTTTTAGTATCTGCACTTCACAAATATAAAATAATTGAGCACAAAGATCCCACGAATCTTCTTAAAAGTATTTGCTGTAATGTATATAATGCTGAATGCCTATTTCGTGAATGTGTAAGCTGCAAAAACAAAACTATTCAATATTTGATATTTGACAATGCTGTAGATTTCTGCTATTGGACATGGAACTCCAAGACTGAATGTATTGTACAAAATGGAAGCGAAAAAACTATAAGGTTGGTTAAAAAACAGAAAGTAGTGACGAAACCTAAAGAAGCCATCAGGCACTACGAAGAGATAATAGACAAGCATATGGAACACTGTGGGAGAATTGTTAGTCAACAAGAGGCAATAAAAAATATAAAAGACCAATTAAATAACGATGAAGCTGTTATTCATGTTGATTATTCGGAAAATTATAAGTGCGCGTACTCGAAAGAAATTCAATCGGCGCATTTTGGTGCCAGTAAGCCCCAAATAACTATCCACACTAGTGTGCTTTATTTTTTTGACATTAATGGACTGAAAAAGTCTCAATGTTTTGCTACTATCAGTCCAAATCTGAGACATGATACAGCAGCTGTATGGGCTCATTTAGAACCAATTATAGACTTTTTAAAAAACCGTGCTCCGCAAGTTAAAACTTTTCATATTCTTTCCGATTCTGCAAGCAGTCAGTATCGGAATTACAAAATTTATTATGTTATAACAGCTCTCAGATGGAGTAATCCTCAGCTTAAATGTGTCACTTGGAATTACTCGGAATCCGGCCATGGCAAGGGAGCTCCAGATGGAGTTGGAGCTGTTATAAAGCGTACTGCTGATGCGTGTGTAAATCATGGCGCTGACGTACCAGACTTCGAAAGTTTTTCCCAATTATTAAAACAAAACGTTAAAAACATCGTAATAGAAACTATTTCCGAATATAAAATCTTTGAAAAAGACTTGCTATTGCCCAATACATTACTGCCATTTAAAGAAACGCAGCAAGTTCGTCAGATTGTATGGTGTAATACAAAAAGTTCATCTGTCGTTTTAAGACGCCTTAGCTGTACCAAAAAAACTTGTTTAACTAAAGCCGAATATTGTAAGCATGGTAAACACCTTGGCTTCCATGATGTTATAAGGCAACAAGTCAGCACACCGAAGCCTAAACGCAAAAAAACAATGAGAGCTTCTGCTGTGGCCACTGCTCGAGTTTTAGCGTCTTGTATGGAGCTCAATGATTTGGATGATGACAGTTTTATTACCCCTGGCAAGAGTATTGCAGAAGAATCTGTAACTGTTCTACATAGATCTACACCATTTTCAGCACTTTCTGAAATGGAATTACCGCCAGAACTTCAAAGGAGTACTCTAGATAGGATTTTAAATGAAGGGCCAGCAAATGTAACGGAGTTTTCTTTGAATACTTCTAAGCATGTTACTGATAGTGATAGTGATTCCGATTACGATATATTTTAAAAAATTGGTCTGATTTAATGTGATTTTTTTCCAGAACCAAAAAGTAATCCAAAGATTAATTGTTCATAAGAAGTTTCTTTATTTTATTACCGTTATTTTTAAATTTAATATTGTCTGACTGATTAGATAAGAAGAAAATTCCTATTATTTTTTAGAGCTTCGGGTTTTTGAAATTGTATTTCTCTAAAGGTATCGACAGAAATTATAATAAGATGACATCGAGTTAGATTTTTTTTTACGTTTTCTTAATTGTAAAGCTGATCTTTTCAATGTAACAGTTATTGTTTGAGCTTACAATAAAATCTGATTTTGTATGATTAAATTGATGTTTCTTTCATTTACTTGTTACATTCTCTTTAACCTGAACAGTTTTTTCATTAACCTGTACAATATCTCTAACCTGTAAAGTAGTTTTTTTTAATTGCTGTATTTTGTCTATTTATGTCAATTTTTTATTCCCTTAAATCAATTAAGGATTAGAGAAACGCCCTGAATGGATTTTCATTAAAAAACTCAATAAACAACACATTTTCCTAAATTGTAAAATTTATTTTGAGCGGTGCCACTTTTTTGAGAACGACCCTATTCTGTAATTAACTTTGTCTTTTTAGGTATATCAGAAAAATCTGTTACAAATATTACCAAAGAAGGTATGGTGGCTGCTGGTACAGACGCCAGCAGGTCAAGCTACCCGAAACTGTCAAATTTTCCCAATCAACCTTGCACCTTTATAATTTAGCGATAAAGTTGAAAATATATTAAAGAAATTTGACAGATTGTAGTAGCTTGATGTGCTGGCGTCTGTACATCAACCAAAATATCAACTCCGGGCAAAAAACGTCCACGAGATAAAAAAAATCAAGCTCGATGATTTTGAACATTATGTTATCCGACAAAAACCCCCGACTACGTGAAACCCTATAAAAAGAAAAAAATAACCTTGAAATTATGACCCTACGTAAGTACGTATGAAATCTGAAATGAAATTCTTTTTATAGGGTTTCACGTAGTCGGGGGTTTTTTAAATTTTTAATTGAATTTTTTATTTCATGCTTTTTGTAGGGACTCCTTATTATTTCTTTGCTTTTATTTTCTTGCATTTTAAGATTCAGGTAATTTGGTATTTAATCAGGTTTTTTGTAATTCGCCATTTTGTGGCGGTGGCCATCTTGAATTTGAAATTTATCATAGTGTATAGTATTCTACTAGTCAAGTCCTTTCATTTGATACCCATATTGAGGGAGTTGTGAAAAAAAAAATAATTTGCCATTTTGTGGTGGCGGCCATCTTGGATTTGAAATTTATCATAGTGTATAGTATTCTACTAGTCAAGCCCTTTCATTTGATACCCATATTGAGAGAGTTGTGAAAAAATATATAATCCGCCATTTTGTAGCGGCGGCCATCTTGGACCGATTTTCATCAAACATAGCTATGAATACTCCCGACAAATTCACCTTTCAAACAAAAAAAAACAAAATTAAAATCGGTTCATCCGTTCGGGAGCTACGATGCCACAGACAGACATACACACACACACACCCCCCCCCACACACACACACACACCCCCCCACACACAAACACACACACAGACACGTCAAACTTATAACACCCCGTCGTTTTTGCGTCGGGGGTTAATAAAATACATGAATTCTATGCCGTGAGAAAAGAGCTTCCTACGTTAACGAAATTGTTGCATGAGATGCGGAATGAAATAGATTTTAAGGGAAGCCGCACTACTTTATGGAGGATAATGAAGCAGATGGGATTTTATTTAAAAAAATGTAAATCTAAAAGGAAGGTTTTAATGGAGAGGTAGCGTGGCGACATCGATATTTACTAGCATTACGGGATAATCGTCAGACCCACCAGCGTCCAGTAGTATATTTGGATGAGACATACATACATTCATTCAACATATTGCGCTGGTAAATGTTGGCAAAGCGAAACAGAAGAAGGTGTTTTAGTCTCAGAATCTTAAGTGTTGGTATAGCTTTCACAATAAATAAGTATTATATTTTTCCATATAAATAAATATTATTATAAAAATTGACGTATTATTCCTACCAAAAGAATAATAAAAAAAAATTCATATCTTTCAGATTATTAACTATTAATGCCCAGTGTCACCTGTAGGTGACCCTCCCGTAATAAAAAATGAGGATAGTTTATATATTTTTTTATAAATTTTTATGTGTTATCCAAACGTATCTAAGCTATTTTATTTAAAGAGAAAAGTTTTTTTTACTAACTTGGACATGGGAATTGAAGAGTTAATGGACGAGAAGGCATTATAGAGTATTGCTGAAACTGCATTGTAGGACGTCGCATTGTAGGTTGTTGTGAGCATGTTATGACGTTGGTGGTTGGGCCAGGCATGAAACCAACATTGTGGCTCCAGCGGCATTTTTAGATGAAGTGGTTGTACGAGAAGACATTTAGTAAATAATAATAAATCAAATACTGTTTTTTATTTCATTTCCCTGTCCTCGCCGAAAACATGTAGGTAGGCAGCTTTTTCGTTATCTATGCATGTCGTGATGGCCCCGAGGTTAACCTTTAAGTATGGACGTGGAGTCTCACAGGCTACTTTTCTTAGTTTCACCTAAAGCTACTGAGCCGCTCAATGGGGGGAACCCCACTCCCCGCGATTGAGCGGCTCAGTAGCTTTTGTTTTAGTTGTAAAACTACCAACGAGGGAGGAGGTTGCGTCTTCCGATGAATATCACGTAAGTAATGACCATCAAAATATTGACCGGAGCCTGTCAGGCTACACGTCCACGTCGTCGTCGCTATGATATATTTTATAAGGTTGATTATGTTTATTTCAGATTTTGTAGTACAAAATGTCAAAAAACTATAAAGCCGGTAGTTCTAAATCAAAACGACCATCTACGAGTTCTGTTCAGGGCCCTGCGAGAAAAAATGATAAAAAAAAAATGAATTTTGTGCAGGACATCCATCTTTTGAACAAGAAGTGAGTGAGTTGTTGTTAGCTTCGGATCAGTCTGACAATGAAGACAATATTGAAGATTTTTTCATATTGGAGTCCGAACTGATACAAAATCATGAAACTGACAATGACGAAGATCGGGACCAAGATCAGGACCAGGACCTAGGAGAAGAATCGGGTAGTGATAGTATGAACAATATTCCACTATCGGAGTTAGTAAGAACTAACTATTACTACGGCAAAAATAGGTATAAATGGGCCAAGACGCCGCCTTCGGCTAGGGTACGTACCCCACAACATAATATTATAACATCTCGTGCAGGTTTTTCAAAATTGACTCCTGAAGATGGTAAAGATCACTACAGCATTTGGAATAAACTTTTCGATGAAGAAATGCTTCAGTGCATTCTAACTTGGACCAATGTTAGAATTTCTAGTTACAGAACCAAGTTTGTCCGTTATAACAGACCTGAATTGAATGATTTGGACATGGTTGAACTCAAAGCCTTTATTGGTCTATTGTTTTACTCAGCTGTTTTGAAATCAAATGATGAAAACACGAGCTACTTGTTCGCTTCAGATGGCACAGGTTATGATATATTTAGGTGCGGAATGTCAGAGACAAGATTTCTGGTTTTGTTATTGTGTCTACGATTTGACAACCCCGATGATCGTGAAGAGAGGATGAAGACTGATAAGTTGGCTGCCATATCCTCTATTTTCAATAAGTTTGTGAATAATTCTCAACAGTTGTATGAACTGAGCAAATGTGCCACAGTGGATGAAATGCTCGTCAAATTTCGAGGAAGAAGTCACATGATATCATACATGCCAAAAAAGCCTGGTAAATATGGATTGATAATACGAGCACTATATGATGCCAATAACAATTATTTTTATAATGGGTATATTTATAATGGGTATATTTACTCTGGAAAAGACTCGGATGGTACCGGATTGACAGCACAAGAAAAAAAAAATTCTAGTTCCAACTCAGTGTGTCCTACGCCTCACAAAACCCATTCAAGGAACCAACCGTAACATGACGGCTGGACAATTGGTTTTCATCTATAGAGCTCGTAGACGAACTATCATCACGGAAGCTGACGTATGTAGGGACGCTGAAGAAGAACAAGAGGGAAATCCCGATTGAATTTCAGCCAAAGAAGGATCGAGAAGTAAACTACTTTATTTGGATTTACTAGCACAAAAACGTTATGCTCATACGTGCCAAAGAAGAATAGAGCTGTGATGCTTGTATCTTTCATGCATCATAGTGACCAGGTAGATGAAAATACTATAAAACCTGAAATTATTATGTTTTATAACTCAACTAAAGGGGGCGTCGATGAGGCTGACAAAAAATGCTCGATTTACTCCAGTAGCCGTCGAACAAGGAGATGGCCTATGGTGTTGCTATATCGTATCCTAGACTTGAGTGCCATGAATGCGTACATTTTATATAACATGCACCAATCAAAAGCTGCGGAGAGAGGAGATTTCCTAAAAAAATTAGCACGTGTGCTTGTGGTGCATCATATGCAAAGACGTGTTATAATTCACGATTGCCAAGAGAGCTGAGGTGTGCGGTGACAGTTGGAACTAATATCGATAATTGTGGCAACATTGCTTTACTTGTCAACTGCTAGAACATTCTGTGTAAACAGTGGGTATACCCTAGTCGGTTTTCATAGATTTTTAAAAATTATCAACTTTCGTTGCATAACTATTTAAAATTAATAAAACTATTCACAGTAGTGGTAGAGTGATTTACAGCGTATTTTCGCGGTGTTTGGCCGAATCTAAAGCGGGACAAGTTTTGTCCGATATCGATAATGTTTATCAAAGAACTGCCGATATGACAGGTATTTATGTACCCTAAATAAGTCATTGTACCTTAAATAAGATTTTATAAATGTTTTCAATTTTAGTAGATATCCAGATTTAAGTAACTATTAGTCTTGTTTACAGAAATTGAAAATTGAGGTTATGTTTTGTAGTTTGACCAGTTAAGACGTATACGCTAACCTCCATGATTGATACTTGAAGATAATGAGCATGGAATTAATAATAAAATACTGTTATTTTTTTTTTTTTGTTTCAGTTAAATCTGTCAATACAATAAGAAAAATTGTTGAGGAAGGTGAAAAAAATATTGTTTTTTTTAAACACCGGGAAAACATCGCAAAGGTCGCCCGAAGAAAGATTTAGATGATTTCGATTTATGTGCAATTACACAAAAGGTTCATTTTTTACACTGTAAAAGCACGTACGTTTTATCTTTACACTACTCCCGATTTCATGAATACCATGTTTCAGGTGCCTACACTGAGAAATTTACTCAGGTAGTTAGAGAGGACTTGGGTTGTGCTGGAAGCCGTGAACATCTGAGAAAGATATTACACTGGGTTTTTCATATTAGAAATGTAAAACAGACAAGTTCTCTCTGATAGAGAAACCTAATATACCTGCAAAGCGGGAGCAATATTTGAAAATTATTATAGATAACAGAAACCTGCCCCCAGAACTACAAAAAGAAATAATATATTTAGATGAAAGTTAGTTGACATCAGCGGAGTGAAACACAACATATCAAAAGGCAAGAGATATATAATTGTACATGCTGGGAGCGATAAAGGATTTGTTCCAAATGCCCTTTTGATTTCAGTGGCACAAACAAAAAATGAAGACTATCACTCGGAAATGAATAAAACTAACTTCACAAAATGGGTCACTGAAAAATTAATCGCCAACCTAACAGAACCTTCCATTATTGTAATGGATAATGCTCCTTACCATTCGGTGGTCTTGAACAAGGCACCAACTAGCGCTTCAAAAGTTGCTGAGATAAAGATATGGTTACTGCAAAATAATATACCTTTTGATGAGTCTCTCCGCAAGCCTCAATTATTAATGCTAGTGAAGCGGCATAAACCTGGCCCATTTACGAAATTGACCAAATTTTAGAAGATCATGGTCACTCTGTGGTACGCCTTCCACCTTATCACTGTGACCTGAATCCTATTGAATTAATATGGGGAATTGCAAAGCATAAAATTGCTTCAGTCAATGTTGGGTCCATTGATATAAAGGTATGTAGCCTAGTTTATACGTATTTAGTGTTGCTATGTAAGAACCATTGTTAATGATATTTCTTTTTTTATGGGTGTTTGCAGCATTTTCAAACATTACTGCCGAAGACTAGAAGAATTCATGCAAGCATGTAATGAAAATAGAAAAGAATATTATTACAGAGGTATGACTATGTATGAACAGATAGAACGATTGGTAATAAATCTGAGATGACCGTAGCAGTAATTTATCAGAATTAGAATATGCTAGTGATTCTGAAGTTGCAGGAAGCTCTAGCCAAAATGTGAGATTTTCTGGGATTGAATAGGATGAAAGTGTTTTCGATTTGTCCTATTGAATTTTTTGTATTAAAATAAAGCTTCAAACAAAACGTGTTCTTTCATTATCCCTGTAACCAAACTATTATCGTCAATTCCTAACAATCCCACAGTTAGACTGCCCTCGGGGGCATGATCTGTCTGTGGGTACCTACTGCACCGCTTTCGTGTAAGGCTTCAGCGCCCACTATTAACATTGTTAATACTGGACATTGAAGCCTTCCGTGGTGTGTGCGTAGCGTCCGAGGGACTGAACCACCCACTTTGAATTGGGATCATATTCCCAAAAACAACAAGTATCAAAAACTGTTGAGTCGTAGTAATAAAAGTAAAGTAAAAAAAAAGTAGTATTTCGGGTTGCAACAGATGCGATACTGGCGACCTCATTTATTCCACACTCTTTTTTGCCAAGCTTTAGGGGAGACTGAGGACACTTGATTCCTTTAGGAGACATGGTACACGAGCATTACCCTTCACATGTGTTGACCCGGCTTATCTTGTAAGGACTTCGACTTTCTCCTGTAGTTTGGACAGTGTTGTTAATATTCAACATCAACGTAATCATCGTCAGGTAAACAATTTACTTTTCAATTACTACCGTACATATAGCATAACTTCCTAGTGCCAAGATCTATTTGTACTATAATTGCGTTCCTACAATATGCAGTCCTAGTTCAAAGAAATAAAGGTCCGTTTATATCTACAGACATTGAGCGTGCCAGACACGTGCCGTTGCAGACAAAATAATCTTCTTTTATACAGTGTCTATTAACGTATTTATATCTATCTTTACACGGCCGCGCAGACACCAACAGACACGGGCCGTGCGCGGCCAGTATTCGCGGAAAGAATATTTTGTCTGTACGTATCTGCTACCTGCCTGCCGGGCAGTGTGAATAGAGCCTCCGAACCGTGCAGACGTCTTTTGTTTCCTTTACCTGTCGGAATCGCGCAGCGGTCTTTTGTTTTTTTTTTGCAATGGACAACGAAAAGCTCATAGAAATTGTAAGGGAATATAAATATCTATATGATTTGAGTGACAAAAAATACAGTGACAGTCAGAAAAAGGATCGGGCGTGGAACGAAATAGGAATAAAATTAAAAACGAATGGTAAGTACAGCTTGTCCATAAAGAGTAGAAATTAAAAAAAATATGAACTAAATTTTTTCTCCACATGGCAACTCTAAAGAGACATATCTTTACAAACATCAGTAAAACTACCAAAATAAAAAAGTGTCTAGTGAATTCTTGTGATCTTTGCTACATTAAATTAAAACGTTTAGGTCAGTAAATTGTTACTGAAAATGGGTAAAACGATAAAAAGTGGCGCCAGAGAAGTTATTTACAATGTTTTCAAGTGATGTTTGGCGGAATATCATGCCGGAAAACTTCTAACAGAATTGGAAGACCTCTACAAACGGGTTTCTGATATGACAGGTATTTATTCACTCTAATTTCAGTTATTAGACATAGTTCACGATAGAAGTTACAGTTATCGTCAGTTAGGTCTTTAAAAAATGCCACATCATCGAAGTTTTCTACGGATTTAATATAACTTTATGGACGCGTTCAGAGCTGCACCGACCGTACGCCGTGCGCGTACTGTCGAACCTAAACAAACCGCTTTTTCTATGCTACCAACCGTCAATAAGTGTGATTAAAGGCCGGTTTTTCGTTACTTTTGGTGATCAAACATGGCATATATCGACACTGAACGCCTAATTACCGAAATTCGTATTCGTGAACTTCTGTGGGACAAAGGTCACGTGTTATACAAAGACCGTGATGCCAAGATGAAGGCCTGGGAAGAAGTGTGTACAGCATTCTGTCCCAAATTCAATGAAATGTTGCCGAATGAACGAAAAAATATTGGTAAGTAAAAAATAAAATACCTTTATCTTTATAATATTTATAATTAAATGTAATTTGGTACACAAACAAATTCAAAATATACTATCATTTTGCCATGGCACAGCACCCTGTGTAGATATAAAGTAATTAGCAAACTTTTCTCTTAACATGTCCCCTGATCTAAAGGTGCGCTTAAACGAGGGCAATAATTGCTCGGCGACACGAATGGACCGATCAGGAGCAATTAGTGGAGCAATATGGAGCAATTTCAATAAATTGCGGCAATTATTTCGGCGATATTGCTTCTAATTGCTCCAGATATTTCATATCGCTCAATGTCGCAGATACGAATTGACGAATATCCAATGGGCTTGGAAATTCCAGGCAATTTTTGTATGTATCTCGTTCGCACTTGTTTGTTTTGCGGCTTGCCGTCTTGCTTCCGCGGGGAGAGCGAGAGATCGGGTGGAAGTAGGATAGCGCGCGACAAGGCGTCGTCAGTCCAGTGCGCGTAGTCAGCCTCTGTTTGTTGTGAAATGTGACTGCATTTTGAAAAGGCGTCGTCTTTGTCGTGGAATAATGAAAAGATTATTACCTTTATTGATGCAGTTCGCTTGCATCCTTGTTTGTGGGATAACAGAAGTCCTGATTTTTATCGTTTGCTAAAAAATGATGAATGGACTGCTATTGGGCTGCAGTTTGAAATATCTCATGACGAAGCAGTAAAAAAATTTAAAAATTTACGCACATATTTCAACAATGAAATAAAGAAATTGGAGAAGAAGCAAAAAAGTGGCAGTGGTGCTTTTAAAGAAAGCAATTGGTTTGCTTTTAAAAGTTTGCTTTTTTTAAAAGGCACAGATGAAGCTGATTCTGGTCTTGAAACGGAAACACAATCAGAAGTAAGTAATCAGTTTAATAAAGAACGTATGCAAAATCAAATAATTGTAGTTATTCATCATATCATCAGACAATGCAAGTTATAAGTTACTAGCTTCCGTCCACAACTTCCTTGGAGTTTTAGGTTAGATATCTTACACCCGACATATCCTTGTTACAAATAAGCAGATTGCCATGGGACACTTCCACGTTGAGACATAAAATAATACATAAATTCATCTCTGTTCAATTTAACTGTTACAAATGCATTTCTTGGCCGATTTTCTAAATTAATTAAATCGTCAGGATCAGAGTTTTGTCTCCATTGTCCAGGTATTATGTTAAAATCGGTATCCTCCATATCAAACGTAGCAGGTGGTGTATATAATCATCGCGCTCGCTTGTTTCGTGCTAAAAAAATATGTAAATAACAAGTAGCCAAAGTGGCACATTAATTTAACTGTTTCAACTTCTAGTTCAAAACTTGTGTGAAAAATTCTAAATACTGAACTTAATAGACCAAAAACGTTTTCAACTACTCTCCGTGTTCTAGATATTCTATAATTAAAAACTCTTTTGGGAGATCCTCGATTGAAATCGCACGGGTATGGTTTTATTATATTTTCGGAAAGTGGGAATGCATCATCCGCCACCAAAACATACAGAGTGTTCCGTTCTCGGTGTGGTAATGGTTCCGCTGGTGGAATGGGCAATGTTTTATTTATGATAGCTTTCCCAAACGTTGTGTTGGCAAAAACTCCTCCGTCTTCCGCCTTGGCATCCAACATTTACGAGTACGTACAAAAATTTATAATGACTTTACATTAGTTCCATATAAAAGAATATTTTAACTAATTTTAATATGTCTTCTTCATAGCACTTTACTTCCCTGTATATGCAATGACTATATAAGGTGTAAGGGACATCTAAACTTAAAGTTTTAGGATGTATTTAGCCTTGCCGACTCGTAGTCCTACCAGATTATCACACCAGTATGACAAACAGGATTTTTTTTCTAGTTTGTCACACCACTGATTTTTCCACACCATTTTTAACATTAATTTCGGAAGTCGGTGCCAAAAAACTAAAACACAGATCCCAAGACACCGACTTCCGAAATTAATGTTATTTCATAATTTTGAGTTAATTTCTTTTTGAGGTCGGTTTAAATTTTTTAAATTATTAACGCAATGTTTCAAGGAAATGTCCCAATGATATTCCACCATTTAAAAGTTTCAATTGGCAGAAAATGATAAAATTATCTTTATCAGTTTGGTCGATCCTTCTTTTTTTGCGATATTAATTTCTTTTTGACTGAATAATACTGATAATTTTAGTATGGTAACGTAGTTTTTATTTATATTTTTATTTAATTGGGAGTGCCAACTTTCACAAACGTTGTTGGTTCTGTGCCTTTGACCAACTATATTCCAGTCGGCGATATATTGTTCATCATTTAGCCATTGTCGCGCCATGTATGCTATGAACTGTTTCATCTTTTTCCCGCTAAATTCATTAGATTCTGTTTGTATGTATCCCCATCCGTTTTTAACTAGTTCTAATGGAGTTAGCGGCAGTGCCGTACATAGTCCCACAATTCTTTTATGTAGTTTACTTTTCAAACCAATTGATTTCGCTTTTCGCCATAAGCTCTGACAATAATGATAGTAACACTTTTTTACCGATATATGTGGAAAAAAACATCTTAAGGCATTTGCTACGGCAATCTCGAAATCTGCGTGGAATACAGTGGGACACCAATCTGGAAATTTAGTTATCAGGATGTCAAATAATGCAGCATATGTCGACTCTTTTTTGGCGCTCATAAGCACATGTATTAGCGGTATCACTGAAGTTGTTTGAGACGTGCTCCCCAAGTCGCCGAGGATAGAAAGTAATTGTGGAAATGGTCGTGGCGAACTCTTAAAAGTCGCATCTATAAAATATTCTTTCACACTTTTTAATAATTGCTTTGCTTCTTCAGAACAAAATATTAATAATCTGGTGTGCTCATACTGATAGTCAGCAACGAGAAATTTCTCAAAAGTAGCGGGTACTTGTACTTCTTGAATACGTTTGAAAACGATCTTGCTGACCTTTAGTTTTCGTTTTCGTGCATTGTAAAGGCTGCACTTTACGCTATCGAATTGTGGTACTTTCAACCCTTTTTCTTTTAAAGGTCTTATATTTTCCTTGTAAATTTTTGTCATTGGCCCCGCAGAAGTACTAGCTACTTCATGTATTTTGTGTAACGAAATAGCTATTTCATTTTGGTTCTTATCTAGTTGACATGTATTTTTGTGCTGGACTGTTTTACAACATTTTCACCCTGTAAAGTTAAACAACGGCTATATTAACAAAATAAATTTTATTATGTTTCTAGACGGATATTAATGCGAGTCCAAAAGGTTACGACTTAGAATAAGTTGGTTAATATAACAAGAAAAAAAAAGAAATGAGATAAAAATATAAGTACCTACTTATGCTAACCGTTCGAATTGACAAAACCACGTACATAATCTAGGTATATGGTACTTACGTTTATTGTGACCGAACCTGAGCACTTTATACTGTTACGACGGTTACGACAAAACCATATTTGAGATAATTTTTTATAAACTTTCTGTTTATAGTATTGGTGTTGCTTAAATAACAACACTTGTCCACGTTTTCTATTAATAATACAAAAATCCATGGTACAAAGCGAATGTGAAACCAATGCATGATTTGCAAAATCGTTGATGTTTAAATGAGCAAACTATTGACGCGTGTCTGTCAATTGCATTTATCATTATTTCAAGCATTGTTTCCAACCGCCAACCGGCCAGTACCTACTAGATAAAGTTTGCATTATCATATGAACCACTGGACATCCACAGCTGAACATAGGCATAGCTTGCATTACTTACCACAAAGTAGGTACTGCACTAGCAATTATCGTATACATGGTGTGGAAAAATCATTAGTGTGACAAACGAGAAAAAAAATCCTGTTTGTCATACTGGTGTGATTATCTGGTGTGACTACGAGTCGGCAAGGGTATTTAGACCACCATTCTGAGCAATATATTTTCTTTTATAATATTATTTAAGAACTATTTATTTTATTTTTCAGGTTGATACGAATGCTGATGACACGATCACATTTAATCCCGAACTACCACCACCTTCGAAGTCACCAAGTGCTAAGAAGAAAAAAACCATTGAAGATGATCGTTATCGTGACGCTTGTGAAGTTATGGAAGCAGTAAAACAGAAGATTTCTACTAAATCATTAGCTTTTGGAGAGCATGTAAACCAAAAACTGTTAACATATAGTCAGTATGTACGCAATCAAGTCGAATATAAAATTTCTTCAATCTTATATGAAGCCGATATGGGATATTATGATGAAAGAAGCAGAAGCAGTGTTTCGGGAAAGCAGTATTCTTCTTCACCCAGCGTTTCTTTCTCTTACCGCCAACGTGTAAACTCTCCTGCACCTTCTCTTTCCTACCATGCTATACCCACTCCTAGTCCTACGTCGGTTTACGAGGCTAGCAATTCTTCTGACTCAAACACGACAAACACACTAAACACTCAACCTCAATGTCAGTAATCTCTTATATCTACATACGCTTCTTCTGCTATACCCACTCCTAGTCCTACCACGGTTTACGAGGCTAGCAATTCTTCTGTCTCAAACACGACAAACACACTAAACATTCAACCTCAATGTCAGTATTCTCCTTTAACTACATACGCTTCTTCTTCAATAACCCACCACCCCAATACTCCAGCTGCTGAATATACAGAAGCAATTCAACAAGCAATTAGACAAGATAGTGTATTGATGGTTAGAACAGTTCGTAATTCAGACGGAAATACTACTGCCGTGGAGTACATTACTACTGATTGATTTATTTGAATTAAAAACCTACTAAATTGTGAATTTAAATAAATAAAAAGTTTGATTAATACAATTATTTTTAAATTAACTACCCTCACTTTTAAATTAAAATAACTTACCTTTACATATTCTCGAAGAACTTCTGCAATAGCTCTGCATACAGTAGGTACAAATAGTGCAATAGAACTATCAGAAATTCTAAACAGATACATTAAACTTTTGTATGAATCTCCAGTTGCCAGAAATCGAAGGGTTAAAGCAAGTTTTGTTGCTGCAGAAATTGGTTCTCTCATGTTGGTCGTCTGTTTCGTAATTAATGGGCTAACTTTATTTAAAAGTAATTCAAAGTCTGTTCGTGACATTCTAGTAAAGTTTTTGAATAATATATCATCTAATTCTTTACACAATGAAAATTGCGGCCTCTTTGCTAAAAACGATCGCACCCAGATACGCCTATTCCTTTTCTTTCTTTTTTGTTTTTGATTAATAATAAAAAAAGTGCTACAAGCCGCCGCAGCAAGAACAATATCGTCCATAGCGAGGCGAATACTGAAATGCTCGTGTAGGGACAGTATTGCCTAGTTGATGAAGTTGCGCCATATCGCTCAATATTGTAATGCGCAATATTGATGCTTGTTGCCCTTGCCGTAAATTGTTTGATGTAGTCGTGACGTCATAGTTGACGAGTATTGACTGGAATTGAGCAATTTAAGTTGCCCGTGTAAGCGCACCGCTATATTATGTTGACTGTTGATATTGTTTAGCGGTTCAAATCCTGCAATTTTTAATGTGTCTTCGAGTTTGTAACCATCTCGTTCTCTGATATAATTGTGTAGCTTTGATTATTGTAATTGTGTTTTCCAAGGAAGTGTTCATTGGTCTGTGGAATATTCTGAATTTGTTACTCATTTTGCCAAATGTAGACTCGATGTATCTCCTTGCACAACTGAGTCTGTAGTTAAATATTTTCTTTTTGTAAGTCATGTTACTACGTGCATACGGTCTTAATATTTGCTTGGAAATACCAAATGCTGCATCACCAACAATAGCGTATGGAAGTGGTTCATTTGTATTAGGATAATGATTTAGGGGGAGGAAAACACATTTTGTAATTTCCGAAATAAATTACTATTTTTGAATATGGTAGAATCAGAGTCGGTTCCACATGAACCGACATTAATGTAGATAAAGCGATAGTCACAATCACATACACCAAGTAAAACCACAGAAAAAAAAAATCTTGTAGTTGGAGTAGATACTTCCACTGTGTTGTGGATTGATAATTCTTACATGTTTACCATCTATACATCCGACACAATTAGGAAAGTTAGCCACTTCATCAAATTGATTTACAATATGTAGCTACTCTTCCGGCAATGTTGGCAATGACAGACATTCTTCATGTAAAATCTCCCAAATTGCTTTGCACACCTCCTTAACGATTAAACTGATTGTTGCCACCCCAAGACGATAACTGTAATGCAAGTCTGTGAATGTTTGACCAGCACCCTAATTGCGTAACACACGATCAATCGGAATCGGTTTCATTTTGACAGTTCAACAACATTCATTGCGTTGTTTATGTGTTGAGCAGAAAATTTTTCAAACTTATGAAGCAATGGATTAGCAATTTGCTTCAAAATGATTCAGATTACGATTGATCGTGTGTTACGCAATTAGGGTGCTGTAGCTAAGTACCTGAAAAAATAAATAAGTCTGGTTATTTTTTAATTACAGATAAAATGGCACAACAAAGATGGTGAAAAGCTAGAGATGCTTATACGAGATCTAGAGCCACAATTAAGAACACGAAGCCTTGATCTGGCGGTGGCGAGATAAAAAAAATATCTTTTATAATCACATGCGATTTCTCGATAAAAAACACACACCAGTCGAACCTGAGGACTCCTTAACGGAAGATAGAGAAGATTCCCAAGTTAACAATTCGGAAAATATGCCTGACCCTGATCAGCCCGACCCACAGCCTTCCACAAGTCAGGAAAACACGAGTACTGCTGCTGCTCCTTTATCCCATAATTGTCACGCCAAAATAAGATGAAAAGTGTAGCAAAATCTAAAAGATCCAGAGAAGATGCTGACTTCGATAAACATATGATGAATTTTTTTAAAGAAAATAGCGAGACAGTAAAAAATTACGACATGGCATTCTTCAGTTCCCTATTACTAATACATTTTCTATAACTCAAAAACTAACTTTTTTTATATTTTGATTTTGTATATATATATATATTATAAGTAGGTATATATTATAGTAATAGTATCAAATCAAATCAAATCAATCTTTATTTGTGAGCATAAGTACAAAAAGGTGTTATTTATACATTTTAGCTGATCTGTATGTTCGGCCAATAATCGGCATACAAATATAATATTAGTAAGCAGGTTATTTTTACTATCATAATTAATAAAGTCTAGGATTAAAGAAATGAAGCAATTGAAAAATGTCATGAGCCGCAATAAAGTAATTGAATTATATTATTAATTATTAAGAATGTCAAAAAAAATTAAATATAGTCATAATTTGTCATTTAAAAAGTCTTCAATCGAGTAATACGTCTTTTCAACTAGAAACAGGAACAACTTTTTTTTAAAATGGCTGACATTTTCCTCACTTCTGATACACTTTGGCAATTTATTGTATAATTTTGGAGCCATTACGAAAATACTGTTCTTGTATAAAGCAGTTTTAGATCCAACAGTTTGTAGTAGTATGTATGTGTATATAACCTATTTATGTATTAGTGTACCTAGTTTTAAGAGTTTTTTTTATCACTGTCCCTCTCAATCAAAGCACCTGCCATCTAATCTCTTCACCACCCTTGGTTGACTGGTAGAGAATGCCTAAGGCATTAAGTCCGCCTTTGTACCTTTTTGTGCAAAAAGTTTAAATAAATAAATAAATAACTTTTCGTTTTGAGGTTCTTAAAATTGCAATGATGATTCATAATGATAATATAACTCCAAGTCGTCCCCAATCTTCTATTTTGACATCCATCTCGCCGGAGTCACATTCACCTCATTTACAAGATGCACAATAATCGGAACAGCAGCTCACAAATTACAACTATATTCTGCCTGGCATTATGGATTCCACTGAAGAGCAATCAGATCAAGCAAGCGAAAGAAACGAATTTTCTGACCTCATTATACAATATGTAACAAAAACCCTGTTGTTCCAAGTAGGGATGTTTTCAGAATCGATACCCGATGGTAATTACGTAAGTCAATTAAAAAAATATTCAAGAAAAAAAAAGCAAAATAATTATTTTTAAATTAATATTTGAAAAGTAACACTGATTGCTCACCTCTGCAAAGAGAAATAGGTAGCACTTGCTTTTTAACAAAGACGCCGCCGCCGCACAGCTGTACCTTTGTCGCCGCTTACCGCGCCGAACACTACCATACTGCACTAAGGTCATGAACTCGTTACGTGACGTTCACATCACTCAGCTGTTTAACTGATAAGATAACACTTTGGGAACGTTAGTTTGACTTTTTCAAAAAGTTGGCTTATCAAGTTTGCACGATTGATAATTACAATACACTTTAAAAACGAATTTATTATTACTTTTCATGCCTTAAAATAATTTTGGATATTTTCTAATAATATGTTAATATGTTATAAACAGTCTCATTCATCAAGTAACTAAACTAGAAGCCTAATTTCTTCAAAATAAAATATATTACCAAGCTCGGTGTCTTTTTACGCTATACAGGATAAATTTTTATTCAGTGCGTAAATTTTCACGGGGTGTTCTACCCATGAATATGAACAACTTTCACTATGGGACCATCTCTGAAATCACAAAAAAAAAATCAGCTGTTTCTTATAAAAGTTCAATACCTACTCGGCCAAAATGTATGAATCTGCTGATTTTTTTTTTGTGATTTCAGAGATGGTCCCATAGTGAATGTTGTTCATATTCATGGGTAGAACAGCCTGTAAAAATTTACGCACTGAATAAAAAATTATCCTGTATATACAGGGTGTGGCGTAAGTAGTGGTCCACCATTCAGGATTCGATGAACCAGATAATTAACTATAACAATTAAAAATTTTAACCATTTTTACCCAAGGGTTCCGAAAATATTTCCTTTTTGTTTTTTATTTACGAAATTTCTACCTTTTATTACAAATTTGTTTGTAGTTTCAACAAAAACCATTATTTTTTCATTTTGATTTCTGTTAATTACTGCTGAATACTAGAGCTATCATGATAAATTATGATTTTTTATGTAAATTCACCTCTTTTGAAGAAAAAGTTAGTTCTTCTCTAATTTTAACCCGAATTTTTAACATACCATCCAAGTTCAAGGGCGATTTTTGTAAAAAAAACCTACTACACTGTCAGTGCCCATTCATTTAATAATATGCTTACTAAATACCGATTTCAAAATGGTATCACTCTATCAAATCCTATAATTTAACAAAAAGATATTCAATTTTAATTGAAGCAAAGAAGATTTTCATTAAACTACTTTTTTAAACTTTATTGCGTAAATACTATTACAAAACGTATCAAAACTTAAAAAACTGATACAATGTAACTTTTTACATTTCAAATGTGATTTGTTTTTAAGCACAAACATGTCAGGTAAAAAAACCCTGACCCTTTTTTTACCTGACACATGTTTGTTAACAAAAACCCGTTGAAGCTCTCGCAGTCGAGTTACGCACAATAGGAGTGATAAGGAAAAGATATGGTAGGGTATTGCTATCTCCTTCATTACTAACGTTGAAATCTCCAGATATCTCGAAATGATTTAGTACGATCTCGTCACTCGTGTCGTGCGTCGTATGCGTTTTGTTTTTATTCTGCCTGTGTTAACCTCCGCCATTTCTTTACCCCTGCCTGACCCCGGACTCTGTTTAATTTGCCTACTGATTGGACTTGTTGTTTTGGTGATCTCTGCGATATTGGCTACGTGTACTGGTGACTTTGGCTTGCTCAACGATTTGGACAAACACACCGCGCGAATATGCTGACATGCATTTTATTTATGGCGAATGCAGAGGTGTCGGCAGAGAAGCAGCTCGACTTTATCGGGAGAGATATCCCGATCGAAGACATCCAGACCACCGAGTTTTTGTAAGAGTGCATAACGCATACACCGAGGGAAGGATACCCGGCACAGGCGTAGGCGGTGCAGGTGAAGGACGACCGCGACGACACAACGATGAAGAGGTTATGAATTTAGTTGCAGAAGATCCTTCAACATCGGTCCGTGTCTTAAGTCGCAGAACTGGCATATCAACTAGATCTGTACATCGGATACTCAAAAGACATGAACTGTACCCATACCACTATCAAAGGGTGCAGTCATTGCTACCAAGAGATTACCAATTGAGAGTAACATTTTGTAGAGTAATGCTACGCAGAATAAGAGAAGACCCGCAGTTTTTTAATAAAATATTATGGAGCGACGAGTCATCCTGCAAAAAAGATGGATATTTAAATCTACATAATTTGCATTACTGGCAGCTAGAAAACCCGCATCTCATAAGGCAAGACAGATCACAGTACCAATTTGAAATAAACCTTTGGACCGGAATCATTAACGGACACATAATCGGTCCACACGAGCTGCCAGAAACATTAAATGCAGACAGATATTTAAGTTTTTTGCGAATCGACTTGCCCTTACTTCTGGAAGGTGTCGTTCCTGAAGTCCAAGAAGACATGTGGCTGCAGAACGATGGCTGTCCCGCTCACTATGCTGTTCGATCGATCGAGGAATGAACCCATAAATGTTAGGAGAGCTGTTCACAAGGGTGTAATTGACGGTGCGGGTGTTCCTGTATGGCTTGCCTGCTTTCAGGTACTTGGTGATATTCTGTCAAGATGGAAAAATACTTTGACTACACAGCCTGGACAACAAAATTCGCTAAAAGCTGTAGGTGGTGGTATTATATCTTCTCTTTCGGGGCTAGTTTATTTAATTAGAAATAAAGATTGTATGGATTTCACGATGAACGCTTTTGTTGTGGCTGGTAGTATGATAAAGAAATGGGTAGCTGCCGCATGAGCTATCATTGTTAAGGTTATTAACTATGTTATATCATGGTTCAGTAAAAACGAAGGAATAGATCCATACAGTCCTTATTTCTAATTAAATAAACTAGCCCCGAAAGAGAAGATATAATACCACCAAATTATAGATACTATACATGATAATCAAGAGATAGATTATGCATCTCTGGGGGCTAACATATTCGCACTTTCATTAGAAGTAGGATCATTAAGTGTTCATCAAATTTTGGTTGTTGTTGTAGCCGCGGCGATTGTTGCTGTACTTATTGTCACTTGCAAACATAATAGTCATTATATAAACACGTTGTTATCCACTGTCATAAAAGATTCCAATAAAGTTGATGAGTTAATGAAGGAATATAGTTCTAAACCTGATGATATGATCACTGTTGGGTTATGCATAGCTTGTTATATTGTTAGTCCCACTAGCCTTATATCTACTGTGTTTGTTAGCCTAAATGAAATCATCAAGCAGTGGATGAGTAATGAACCCATAAATGTTAGGAGAGCTGTTCACAAGGGTGTAATTGACGGTGCGGGTGTTCCTGTATGGCTTGCCTGCTTTCAGGTACTTGGTGATATTCTGTTAAGATGGAAAAATACTTTGACTACACAGCCTGGACAACAAAATTCGCTAATAGCTGTAGGTGGTGGTATTATATCTTCTCTTTCGGGGCTAGTTTATTTAATTAGAAATAAGGATTGTATGGATTTCACGATGAACGCTTTTGTTGTGGCTGGTAGTATGATAAAGAAATGGGTAGCTGCCGCATGGGCTATCATTGTTAAGGTTATTAACTATATTATATCATGGTTCAGTAAAAACGAAGGAATAGATCCATACAGTCTTATCACTGATATAGACGGGTTTGACTTGTTGGCACCTATGGATGATGACAAGAAAACTAGACTTGCACATATGCTGTATCTTGACCCGACATGTATTGACGCAGTTTTAAACGATATTAAACCTATAATGAACACTCAAACTGACAAAATTTTGCACTATATACAGAAAAAACTTGAACAAGTACCAATTTCTTGTATTGAGGAAGAACCAATATTGGTATGTGAGCATCAAGGCATCAAACAAATAGATATGCTTGCGCTAACCAAATGGGTTAAGGAAATAAGTGATGAATGTGATATACAGATAATTAGGAAAATAGCTGGTATTTGTAGGGATCCATTATTTTGTTATAGTACTTATATCGGTGACGATGGTTTAACAATATTTATTTATAGTAGACATATTGCTACGTCAGTGGAATTTGTTTTAGTAATACATGTTATAGGTAATATTATATTGCTTCAAGTACACAGTATTGTAAAGGTCAATCAAACTGTATTAAGTAAAGTAAGGGAGAATGTATTTGCTGAAGGTGTCAAGTTAATATCTGACATAATGGGTACTGTTGTTAACAAGCGAGGTGTAAGTAGAAGTAAGCTAATGAGTGTATTTAAGTGGTATAAATCATTAAAGTTTAAACCGGAAGATGACAGGCGGACTAGTAATATGGCTGGCATGCTCGTCGGTTCAGTATCGAATTTGTGGAAAGATCGCAGAGCCAGCAGTGAAAGAGCTCTAGCAAACTTAACATAATGCTTACTTAGCTAATCCTGAATAAGGTGTGGCTACACACATACATAATAATACTTACGATACTTGCTTACACACACTACAAGAGTACGAGAGCACCTTGATACAGCGTATCCAAATAGGTGGATTGGGCGCTTAGGTCCAATATTGTGGCCACCACGCTCGCCAGATCTAAATCCCCTAGATTTCTTTTATTGGGGTTGCCTAAAAGAAAAAGTCTATAGCAAAGAAATCACAAGTATTGACCAATTGAGGACTAGAATCCAGGCAGCAGCTAGAGAAATCAGCGAAAGCGGGTTTGCCCGACGACTAAAACGGTCGTTTATTAGACGTTGCAGGCAGAGCGTGTATAGCTGCGAATGGGGGCCATTTTGAACATTTCGTTTAATTTTAATGATTGTAATCATGACAAAGATTAATAATAAATGATAAATTATGTCATTTGTTTTTTTTTTATTCTTTGTTCAAATACCTAAAGTAACAAGTTAGGTCTAGATAACTCTGCAATAGTAGTTTTTTTTTTTTTTTAACAAATTGGCTCTGACACTGTAGTGCATTTTTTTGCAAATATCGTAAGTATTAACGCAATAAAGTTTAAAAAAGTAGTTTAATGAAAATCTTCTTTGCTTCAATTAAAATTGAATATCTTTTTGTTAAATAATAGTATCTGTTATAGTGATAACATTTTGAAATCGGTATTTAGTAAGCATATTATTAAATAAATGGGCACTGATAGTGTAGTCAGTTTTTTTTACAAAAATCGCCTTTGAACTTGGATGGTATGTTAAAAATTCGGGTTAAAATTAGAGAAGAACTAACTTTTTCTTCGAAAGAGGTGAATTTACATAAAAAATCGTGATAGCTCTAGTATTCAGCAGTAATTAACAGAAATCAAAATGAAAAAATAATGGTTTTTGTTGAAACTACAAACAAATTTGTAATAAAAGGTAGAAATTGCGTAAATAAAAGACAAAAAGGAAATATTTTCGGAACCCTTGGGTAAAAATGGTTAAAAATTTTAATTGTTATAGTTAATTATCTGGTTCATCGAATCCTGAATGGTGGACCACTACTTACGCCACACCCTGTATATATATATAGTTTTGCAAGAGAAAAGGGAATAATGATAAAGGCATGCCCGGCATATGTACAAGAGTTGAACGGAACTGCAGAGAGATATAACAGGACTATAATGGATATGGCTAGATGTCTACTAGCAGAAGCAAGAGTAAATAAATGCTATTGGCCGGAAGTAATTAAAACAAAAGCTTATTTAAAAAATAGAAGTTTGGCAAATACTATAGTAAGGAAAACACCCTATGAAATATCCTTCAATAAGAAACCATCAATAAAACAATTGAAATTGTATGGAAGTAGAGTTTATGTGAGAATACCAGAAGAAAAAAGGAGATCAAAATGGGATAAAAAGGCAGAATTAGGAATATTACTTGGATATGTTGAAGTTGGCTACAAGGTACTGATAAATAATAGAATAATAGTTGCCAGACATGTTGATATTAAAGAAGATGTCAAGTTTATGAATAACAATGACGATACAGATTCAGAGGAAGAAGAAAAGGAAATAATAGAAAATAAGTTACCGGAAGAGACTCAATTAATAAAACCAAGTTTTGATGACAACTCAATGAATGATGATAAAGAACAAGGAAGAGAAAAGAGAACTATCAGACGTCCAATCAGATTTGATGAATTCGGTTATTACTGCATTTGTGCAAATTTTTGTGATGCTATGATTCCAGGTACATTTCAGGAGGCGATGCAATGTGATGAGGCTAACCAATGGAAAGATGGAATGGACCGTGAGATGAGCAGCCTTGTTAAAAACAATACATGGACCCTTGTAAGTAGACCACAGGACAAAGAGATTCTAGATGTAAAGTGGGTTTACAAAATGAAACCAGGTAATATTTTTAAAGCTCGTTTAGTAGTTAGAGGTTTTCAGCAAAACGATAATATTGATGATACATACTCACCTGTTGCTAAAATGCAAACATTAAAATTGTTGTTATCTTATTCTTGTCAGTTCAGTTTACACATTCATCAGATGGATGTGGAAACAGCCTTTTTGAATGGTAAAGTAGTATCAGAAGTTTATGTAAAACAACCACAAGGTTATAATGATGTTTCTAATAAAGTTTATAAGTTAAATAAAGCTTGGTATGAATGTTTTAACAATTTTATTAAGAATCTTGGTTTCTGTAGAAGCAAGTATGATTATTGTCTTTATGTAAAAAGAGAGATCAATGTAACAGTCTATATACTTTTATTTGTTGACGATTTATTAATCTGTTGAAGAGATATTAACACTATCAATAACATAAAGAAACAATTGAAAATGAAGGATTTAAATAAAGTAAAACGCTATATTGGTATTGATATTGAATATGATTATGAAAAATCTACAAATGTCTTAATATTGTGTCAGGAAAATTACATAGAGTCTGTAGCTGAAAAATATAATATTAAAAATGCAAAATTGTATAAGACACCTATGGAACCTAACTTGAAACTAAGTAAACGTGATGTAAATGAAGATGTTAAATATAGAAACTTGATAGGTACACTCTCGTATATCAGTCATGGTACTAGACCAGACATATCTTACAGTGTGAATTATTTAAGTAGATTTCAGAATTGTTATGATGAACCACATTTTAAATATGCTTTGAGAGTTCTAAAGTATTTGTATCTAACAAAAGATTTAAAACTAACTTACCAACAGAGTCCTAATACTGATAATATTATAAATTGTTATGTAGATGCCGATTGGGCAGGAGATAGTATGGATAGGAAGTCAACTACAGGTTTTGTTATTGAATTGTTTGCAAATCCAATTTATTGGAAATCTAGAAAACAAACTTGTGTAACTAAATCATCTACCTTTGCAGAATATGTTGCATTATCTGAGGCTGTAACTGAGATAAATTTCTTTTTTTTTTTTTTTTTTTCTCTTCTTCTTCTTCTTAAAAAATGTAATTAGTGATATGTTCATTAAAATATGTAAACCTATTAGAAGATGAAGATAATTCAGGAGCACTTGCCATAGCTAAATATGGAAATTTTACCAAAAACTCTAAACACATAGAAGTACAGTATCATTACGTTCATGAAAATTATAAAAATAAAGTCATTGAAATTTTAAAGATAAACTCGGAGTCAAATGTAGCTGATATATTCACCAAATCATTGGGAAAATTAAAATTTCTAAAGTTCAGACAAATGTTGAAAATAGGATACTAAATTGCAAGCGAACATAATTAAATAAGAAAGTTAAGTTAGTAGATACATAGAAAGTAAATAAATAAATAAGAAATATAAGTTACTAATTTTGTTAAGAATGAAAGGTTTTTATGTTTTGTTAAGAATGAAAGTTTTAAGTTTACTTTTATTTTGTTAGTGTGTAAGCTAGGTATAAGTTATAAGATTAAGTACGTATTATGTTTAAGTAAAAGATAACTGAAATTGATGTTGCCTAGTAAGAATTTGTTAAAGTAATTAGATGTGAAAATATAAATGTAAGGAGGCGTGTTAGAATATCAGTGTTTTATAAACTGGTATACATTTCTATTTTTCAAAAGTGGCAACTTTTATTCTCCCCTGTCATGGCTTGCACCGAATGTATAATAGTTTTTTCTAAACCCTAAATAAAGTAATAAGATTATTAAGTGGAAATAAGTGTTTCTTTTAATACGATCCAATAACAAAATAAGAACAAAAATTGGTGAATGTGCTAGTGGCTGCCGGGGAGTATGGTTGTCCAATGACCAAGTTGGACTTAAAATTCTGGTTTATAATTATTTAGAAAAAAATTCGCGCCTTGACATTTTTAATGGCAAAATGCCTGGCAATACATGGCTAAACCAATTTTTAAATAAACATGCATCAAAATTGTCCGTTCGTACAACACAAAACATAAAACAGGTCCGGGCCGAGAAAGGTCTCCAAGAATTGCAAAATTTCTTTTCTAATTTGCAAGGAACAATTAAAGACATCCCACCTAGTCATATACTTAATTACGATGAGACCAATCTCTCCGACAACCCGGGTAATGCGAAATGCATTTTTAGGAGAGGCTCAAAGTACCCTGAAAGAATAGTAAACAGTTCTAAGAGTTCTGTTTCTATCATGTTTACAGTGTCTGCTGCTGGTGATTGCCTACCAACATATGTTGTATATAAATCTACTAATTTATATTCTGAATGGGTTGATGGAGGTCCACCGGGTACTCGCTTCAACTGCACGAAGTCAGGTTGGTTTGATTCTGCCTGTTTTGAGGACTATTTTAAAACGATTATACTACCATGGGCTAAGAATCTACCAGGGTCAAAAGTTGTAATAGGTGACAACTTGTCTAGTCACCTTAACATTGAAGTAGTAGAGCTATGCCAAAAATATGAAATAAAATTTGTTTTCCTTCCACCTAACTCCACACACCTTACGCAGCCTCTAGATGTCGCATTTTTTGGGCCTCTGAAAAGAGAATGGAGGAAAATCCTCTTGAATTACAAAATCACAAATCCTGGGCAGTCAACAATAAACAAAATACATTTTCCTAAACTTTTGGCGGAACTGCTAAAAAATATTAATCTCAGAGGAATCGACAATATAAAAAGTGGTTTTAAAGTCACAGGAATATGTCCTGTAAATGCCAGAAACGTGTTGAAACGAATCCCTGAGTATTTCGACCAAGATGTATATGAAATTGATTCAGTTTTATTAGATTACCTACAAAAACAAGGTCGCCTAAACCGATGGCAGTAAAAAGGAGTAAAAAAATAGCTACAGAACCTGGAATGTCCGTTTGTGCTGCAGATATATTAATACCTACAAATAGTACCGGTAAAAATACTAAAAATAAGAAACCTAAAAGAACGTTGCTACTTGAAAATCAAGAAGTTCAATTGAGTGATACAGAAACTATGTTGCAAGACGGTGAGATCAATATATTACAACAACAGGAAACTGCAGAACACATGAAAGTTTTAAGAAAATATGATAATATAGAAGAAAGAGACGAAGTATATACACTTGATGATAGAACAGGAGATTTTGTTAGAAACACACCTAAAGTTATCGAAAGTATGGAAGAACCAGAATACGAAAATATAATTTTTCCGTTTGACAACTCGCAGTCTGTACCTATTCAACACATTTATACAAATATTAAGAACCCAGATTGTCTTCGTAAAATTTGTATCTCGGTAATAAATAACCATATGACTTCCTCAATACAGCACACTAGTTCAACATCACCAAATTATGTGCATGTTTTCAGTAAAAAACTTAAAGGCGACATTCAAAACATGCCATTTAGGGAAATAGATGACAATACACAATTATTAACAAAACAACCTAATGTTATAATAACGTCCAATGTGAAACTGAACTGTAACCAAAGAAAAACGAAAATACCTTACAAAATACATGATTCTGGGGCCAAAGTTATTACACAATCAGCACTGTCTATGAAAATATCTACAAAGGATTGAATTAATAAAATAAACTACGATACAAGTTCACAAACTGATACAAACCAAATGAACAACCACAGTAAGCAAAATTATGAAACTAAAACTAAAGATTATAAAAGAACCACTAAATTTTCAAGAGTAAAAGGTGAAAAAAAGTGTAAATTTATTAAAAATAAAACTAAAACAAGGAAAATACCAGTGCACAAGAAGTCACTTAAAAAATATTTCAGAGAATCAAGCTTTGAAACTGACCTCGAATTAAGTTTATTGGAATCCGAAGATTCGGAGTATGAATCATTCGATGAGTACATCAATTTTACATGTCTGCAAGATCCAACGAACAAAGAAAATTTTGAGTCACACATTCCAATGGGGATCAGTGAGATAGAATATTTCACAGAAAATACTCATAATTTGAAAGAAGGTGATTGGCTCATTGTTAAATTCGCTACGAAAAAAAGCCCCAAGCACTTTGCCGGACGTATCTTATTTATTAAGGATAGTAAAAAATACTGTAACTAGTTTTACTTTCACTTATCCAACTGTAAAGACATTTGTGAAATACACCACGTAGATGACATTGTTGTCATTCTACCGCACAACACAAAAGTAAAGTGTAAGTGTGTTTAAAGTAGATTTTAGTGGTTTTAACATACAATAGAAATACTTACGTATGTAAAGTTGATATGGATATTTAGTTGTAAAATTACAAAATATTTTTGCTTAAAATTATAATTATTTGTTAATTAGTAACTATTAGACATGCAGTAGCACGGCAATAAAGTACTATAATTTTATTATAATAACTAGCTTCTGCCCGCGGCTTCGCCCGCGTGGATGTCGGAAATTATCCCACGGGAACGTGCTAACAGGATAAAATGTATGTGCTTCCCCAGGATGTCATCTATCTCGCGGGCCCTTTGTGGCTAATTACAATAGGAAACCAATTGTGTCTATTAGTGGCGATTAAGAGGGTACCTATATGATATCCTTACCTAAGTACGTACCTAATAAAAAAAAAAAAACTCAATAAAAGAAAATAAAATACCTACCTACCTAAATAAACCTATTTCTGATGATAACTAAACTCAATAAATAAGCAAAATCCCTAAAAACTAATATCTATACGAATTACTAATCCTACCATAACAGTATTATAAAATAACCTACGGTCACTACGTACACTATCAAATATACTACCTATACTTTAAAATTAAAATCTATACCTACGACTTATAAAAATAAACCTAAATAACTCTAAACACTAATAGGAATAAAAAGGTCGCACTGAAAAACACGGTTTAGAATTGCAAGTAGCAGTTAAAATAAGAACGAACGCTCGCCACTCAACACGTCCGTTCAAATCAAAGTTCAAAAAATGTCCTTATATACGGTAGCGATCCGTGGCGGCCGCGCGCCACGCGTGTGCTGCGAACGGTGCAAGCCAAATTCAACCTTCAGCACTACATTTAGAGCATAACCTTAGTGAAATCCACTGCGGGTGACGTAACCTACGACAAACTTATTATTTGCGGTCGGTACAGTAATCGGGTCTAGGGATCGAACCGCAAAATTAAGTTTGTTTTTTATTGTATATACTTTTCCGGGATAAAAAGTACCCAGTGTGGTGCCCAGGATATTAAAGAATAATTATACCAAGTTTCATCGTAATCGAACCGGTAGTTTTTGCGTGATGCCTGAACAAACAGACAGACAGACAAAATTTTTTTTAATCACATTTTTGGGTTCGGTGTCGGTCTAGTAACACCCCCTGCCATTTATTTTTTTGATATTTTCAATGTACAGAATTTTCACTTCTACAGATTTATTATAAGTATATAGATTCTCAACAGTATTATAACGGCTTACAGTACAATTATAGTACATATTATTATTAGCCACTGTATTATTGTTGTGAATCATAATAATTGTAGCGAGGTCTGTCCCTAAGTAGATTAGTCAAAAAAGTCGTTAATTGTTTTTATAATACTGCACAACTAATGATTATTTGCCAGTACCTACATGGTCAAAACCTACCTGATATTAAGTGAGAATTGTTTTATTTTGTTCCTTAACTTACCAAAGTATTTTTGCTAAAAGGTTTAATTGTTTGTTATTTAATACCTAATATTAAGTCAGAATTGTTTTATAAATTCGTTTCTTTAGTTTTAAGCACAACTAATGTTTCTGAAAAAAATGTTTAGTTTTAATTAAACTTGCTGCAAAACTGCACAACTAATGATTATTTTACAGTACCTATATGGTCAAAACCTACCTAATATTAAGTGAGAATTGTTTTATTTTCTTCCTTAACTTACCAAAGTATTTTTGCTAAAAGGTTTAATTGTTTGTTATTTAATACCTAATATTAAGTCAGAATTGTTTTATAAATTCGTTTCTTTAGTTTTAAGTACAACTACTGTTTCTGAAAAAAATGTTTAGTTTTAATTAAACTTGCTGCAAAACTGCACAACTAATGATTACTTTACAGTACCTATATGGTCAAAACCTACCTAATATTAAGTGAGAATTGTTTTATTTTCTTCCTTAACTTACCAAAGTATTTTTGCTAAAAGGTTTAATTGTTTGTTATTTAATACATAATATTAAGTCAGAATTGTTATATAAATTCGTTTCTTTAGTTTTAATTAAACTTGGATCTCAATTATGCAACTGACAGTGTTTGATCTCAATATTCTAATGATGTAAAAAATACTATAAACGAATGACTTAGACTGATTATTTTGCATAACAATAAATAATGATAAGTAGGTACTTAGATGGGACGTTGAATGTGTACATGGTCTATTGTTTTATCAAACAGTTTTTTTTTCTATCCAGATAGTTATGAATACACTGACGGACTAATAAATCGCATCAAGTTCAAGACGCAATAACTTTTAATATAGGTACTATGAAAGTTATTCAAATTTTATTTTCCCGGCTATAATTTTATCTTTTACTGCAGTTCTGTTTATAAATTTACATTTTTTTTTATAATGGGTAGTCTCGACATTTTCATTTAGTTTAATCCAAAAACTTTGCATACTAGTACCTAATCCTGAACTTTGTTGCAGTTTATTTGTCCGTCAGTGTAGATATGTATCCAAATTAATTTACGCTGAATGTTGATTATATTATATGTATAACATAAAAGATAAGTAAGTACCTAATATTTATAGGTAGGTACTTAAAATGACTAAAAATTATATTGCATAGTTAATATTGCGATGAGTCATCGCAATTTTAACTACCGTATGCAATATAATTTTTCTGTAAAACTCATTACAAATTTTAGTGTTATTTGTTATTTTCATATAAAAACAAAGACCGAGATAGGTACATACTTTTTAGTTTTTTTTTTAGTTTTTGAATACTTTACAAAGAAAGCATATTATGTAAAAAATGATGTTATATTGTTTCCCTTTTTAATTTATCATTATAATATATTATGATATTCCACACTAAAAATTATTAAATAGTTAAGTATTGTCAATGGTGACAACCCTTGCACAATCGCCATTTTGTACGAAAAATGTTCTAGAAGGCTTTTTGACTTTGCCCACTCATTTTTAAGGGTCAAGGAATGTGAATATTTGGCGTATAATTTAATACATTATTGCATTGCTCAGTATTTTCATTCAGTCCTTTTCGAATAGTGATAAAGTTCGTAGTAACGGAGATCTGTAATGTGGGCAAAGTTACCAAATGTATAAGATTTTTTGCCCAACACCTATAATTGTTATTTTCACTAATAAATATGCTTTTTTTTTTACTATTTTTAGTTTTGTGTATCGAGACATGAGCATATAGTATTATGTGGCACCGAAACAATAATCAATTTATTAAAATTTTCCAAAATATCATTAATTAAGCATTTATTTTTTAAATTTATGGGCAAAGTTGCCATGTTTTAAATCGTGCTTTGTGACATTATCGAAATAAAACAACTTCAGTCAGAGATTTTATTTTACTAACTTCAATTTATCCCAGATCTCTAGGGGAGATTGGGGACACTTGATCCTTACGAGAGACTAGATACACTGGATTTACAAAGCTTTTGTGAACACTATATGATTTTAAAGTGGCAACATTAATAGTCTATGGTACGTTCTAACTTTCTAAAGTTGGTACTCCTGTCAAATTTGACAGTTGAGCAGATGGCGGATGATTGTGTGTTTCGTGTGGCCAGAAAATATATTTCGTAAGTTTTTATTTTGATTGCACAATTGGTTAGGAAACATATTTTGTATAAGAATCAATTTTAAACTATTCATTATCTATGTGTTTAAACGTCTGTTTCATAGAAAAGTGTTAATAGTAGTAGATATTTTTTTATAACCTCTATATATCTAGGGTACACATGGTACACTTTCTTATAGGAGATTTGATCCTGCCGGATCAAGTGTCCCCTAATGTTTATTTTTCAATAATTTCAGGATTCAATATGCCTAGAGTATATAAAACAAAAGAAGGTGCAAGAAAAAGAATACCAATCGATAAGGAAATCTTGGAGTTGGCTGTTAATGATGTTATAGGGGGTAAGAGTATTCGTGGTACTGCCAAAGGTTACGGGATAGCAGTTATGACACTGAAAAGATATGTCAGAAAGAAGAAAAATGCTACGACTGAAAATATTAACTACACGCCAAACTATCGCCAGTCACAAACTTTTTCGTCAACTGAAGAGACAGTACTGGTTAGTTATTTAATAATAGCCAGTAAATTGTACCATGGATTAACTCCTAAGAATGTACGAGGCCTTGCATTTCAATATGCTTCTGAAAATAGTAAAAAAAAAAAATACCCAAAATGGGTTGAACAGGAAACAGCTACTTACGATTGGTTCTACGGTTTTATGAATCGTCACAGACTTGTCATTGCGTGTACCCGAAGCCACTAGTTTGTCTCGCGCCACAGCTTTCACATAACAGACACAATGTTGGATATTTCTTTGAGAATTTGAAAAGCTTATTACAGAGATTTAATTTTGGGCCGGACCAAATCTGGAACGTAGACGAAACTGGAATTATTACAGATCATAAGCCAAAAAAAATTGTAGCACGTAGAGGTCTCAAACAAGTGTCTAAGGTCACATCTGGAGAACGTGGGCAGCTTGTTACTGTATGTGGAGCTATAAATGCACCTTCCACCATTTATTATATTCCCACGTAAAAATTGGCAGCAACGAATGATAGATGGTGGCCCACCGGGTACTGAAGGAGCTCCACATCCGAGTGGATGGATGACTGGACCAAATTTCCTACTTTTCCTGAAATTTTTTCATAAGCATGTAAGATGCACCAAGGACAGCCCTTGTCTTATTATATTTGACAACCATGAGTCACACATTACCATTGACTCTATAAACTACTGCAAAGATAATGGTATCCATCTCTTAACAATACCACCACATACCTCTCAAAAATTACAACCATTGGATCGAATAGTATGTCATCCAGGGCGGCCGTTAACCATATATGATTTGGCTGGATGTCTAGGCAGCGCTTACCCAAATGAAATGACTCCTAGAAATATTCAGAAAAGTTTCTCAGTTACTGGAATTTTTCCTGATATTTTCACAGATGACGAATATTTAAGCTCATACGTTACTGACAGAGAAAACGTGCAAACTTATAACCTCACCATCTGTGTCATCGTCTATTTTACCTGATCAATCTTTAACGGCTGAAAATACTGCGCCAGCTTCCCCTGCCCTTATGTTTAATGCAGAAAATGTTGCGCCAGTTACACCAGTGCCAATTCCAGATGACGATGTGACTCCCGATATTTCTGATGATGAAAAGGAAAATGATTCTACAAAATCTCCCCCAAAATTGCTTTCCATATGTATGGCCAGTAATAGAGATGCCCTTATGAATTCCTACAATAATAACAGACCGACTGCAGCTGGTTCTTCACAAATTAGAAATAACGATAGCTCTAAAACACCGACCCGTTCTCACAATATTCAGAGAGCTATTAAGGGAAAGGTAATTTTAATAGAAGTTGATTTTCAAGCTGTAAAGCTAGCTCCATTTACACATGCTAATGCTTTTTATTACAAAACAAAGCTAGCTTGTCATAACTCGACAATTTACGGTGATGTAAAAAAGCAAGCTACATGTTATTGGTTTTCAGAAGATCAAAACAATCAACTAGTTGCATCAACATTCGTTTCATGCTTGATTGACAATTTAGAAAAAAAAAAATGTGTCACTTCTGAAAAAAAAACCAGTTGTCATATTTTCTGATGGATGTACAGCACAAAACCGTAACAATGTCATGGCAAATGCACTGCTCAATTTTAGTATGCTTCATTTATCAGAAATACCTCGAAGTCGGTCACACGCAAATGGAGGTAGACTCCGTACATGCTTGTATCGAGAGAAAGTTAAAAAATAAAGAAATAAAACTACCAAGCGATTACGTGTCTACGACCAGAGAAGCAAGACAACATCCAACACCATACGAGGCTATTGAGCTGACTTACGACTGTTTTAAAGACTACACGAAACCTTTGAGGTACAATAGCATTAGAGGTACAAGGCTTTTCTAGGAATGATAATTTTGATGGGGCTCCATCCAATACCAACAATTGATTTATATTGGTCAAGTGACCCATTTTTTCGTGTTACTGAGATAGCATCGGTAATGACGTGCAAAAGGTTCAAGAAAGTTTTGGAAAACCTACATTTGAACGACATCATCATCATCGAATCATACATATACAATACCATCATCGTCTATTCCTCCTGTTTCTCCCACTAATTTAACACAATCCACTGTTATCACACAGATGCAGCCCTTAGAAATACAAGAACAGGAACCTAATCCAGTACAACTTTCCATTCCAGATGTAAATGCAGCTACTTACTTAAGTAATTTCCAAATGTAAACGATTTATGTTGACTAGGGCGTAAGAGTGAGTCTTATTTCTTTTTTTATTTAATTTAGATAAGTTTTGTGTTTGATTTCGTTGTTAAGATAAATATCATTACAATTTATAATGAAATAAATAACAAGTATTTTATTTACCTTTAACTAATCTCTCCAAAGCACCTTATATATAGCTTTGCAAGTTTCGGGAATAATACGTCCCAAAGCCTTAGGTGGGTTAGGTGATATTAATGTCGAAAATTTTAGGTCTTCATAGCTCCTCCCAGTCGCAAGAAACCTCAAAGTTGCGCTTAATCTTTCATGTGGTGATATAGATTTTCGAATAATAGTGTCTTCTTTTTTAATTAATGGACTGACTAACGACAGAAGCTTTAAATATGTTTCCTCATTCATTCGCAAATAATTATGCCAGTCTTTAGGAGCAAATTTCAATTCATTTAACAAGTTTATATGCGAATATTCGTCTCTTTTCATGAGCCACTTTTGACACCAAACAGAACGTTTTTTTGTCCTTTTGTGGGCCTTCAAAGCAAACACTAAACCAACAATTGCTAAAGCATCATCTGTAGACATTTTAAAGAAGCACTACCACTCTTCGCCCGCTTCGATACTGAACTGACACCGCTTCAAGTCCGCCTGATGGTGTGTGGTCGCTTGAAAGGTCATGTCAATTTGACCAAACTAGGGCACGCCACGATAGCGGCGGTAAGACCCCTCTTTGAGAAGTGGCTAGAGAGACGTCACGGCGTTCTCACCTACCGCCTGACGCAGGTCCTCTCCGGACACGGATGTTTCGGGAGGTTGCTGCACATCATCAGGCGGGAGGAGACGCCCGGGTGTCATCACTGCCAGGATCGCCCAGAGAACACGGTGGAGCATACAGTGGAGGTCTGCCCTGCTTGGGCTGAGCACCGCCGTGTCCTCGTAGAGGCGATTGGCAGCGGCGGCGACCTCTCGCGTCCGGCCCTGGTTCAAGCCATGGTCCGGGGCGGCGAGAGGGAGTGGGAGGCAGTCACCTCCTTCTGCGAAGCAGTCATGCTAGCGAAGGAGGTGGCGGGGTGGATGAGGGAGAGATCCTCGCGCCTCAGCCGCCGCGGGAGACGCTCCGGGCGTCGGGAGCTGCGTGACGACTCCCGGCCACCGTAGGCGCGGGCCTGCGGGCGGAGAGTAATGGGTAACTCACCGACCGATCAGGACCAGGCCCGTGCCGGACGGCGCGTATGTGTTCCACGCGCGCCTCAAAGAGATGTCAGCACGAGTGACGGGGCCCGATAGGGCCGAAGCCTGTCAGGGTAGCGGGATCGTCCGAAAGGGTTACCGCTGCCCTGGAACATAAAGAGCTAAGGAAAGAACACGGGTGGGTTTTAGTCAGTAAGAGTCTGACACTCCCTTCCGCTCCACCCAGATCGGGAGGGGTCATTTGATGATTTCCCATCCTCAAAAAAAAAAGTATTGATTACCCTAACTTATGCTAAAATTTAAGACTGACTTTTTTATACAGAAATCATTAAGTTTCACCTTTCTATTTATTTTTAAAGTGATAATCAATACTGAGCCTACATTATGATGTGTATTATTAATTACCTTTTGATATTATGTTTTTTCTTGTTTTGCTGCTGACGATGTTTGATGCCAAGTCCTCCTCTTTTCTTTAACACTGTGGAAACATCTTGATTCCCTGTAAATAGTTTGTTATAAATATTCAATAAAAGTGTGTGAATGATGGTAATTCAGTTATTAGGTATAATAAGATAATATAATCTATATTATAAAGAAAAACATAATATCAAAAGGTAATTAATAATACACATCATAATGTAGGCTCAGTATTGATTATCATTAAGGTGAAACTTAATGATTTCTGTATAAAAAAAGTCAGTCTTAAATTTTAGCATAACTTTGGGTAATCAATACTTCAACTTATGATTAAAGAAATTTCTTTATTTTACTTTTTTCAGGTCCTCATGTATCAATAACAGAACACAAACAACTTAAATCTGTATTAAAACAGTTAAAGAAATGCGAAAATGATAAACTGCATTTTAAACGGAAATATATTATTATCGTC
Organism: Apamea anceps; assembly: GCA_951799955.1. Lineage (NCBI taxonomy): Eukaryota > Metazoa > Arthropoda > Insecta > Lepidoptera > Noctuidae > Apamea > Apamea anceps. The sequence goes on from OX637509.1 coordinate 3,342,378, forward strand.
AGAAAAATTACAAAAACAAATGCATTTAAAATTGTTTCCAAGCACATGTCGCCTACTGCAACTATGTTTTGTGAAATGCAAGCCTCTCAAAGTGGGAAAAAAAAGTAAGGAAGGCGGTTCACATTAGATGAAAAGATTTTGGCGTTGTCTCTGTACAAACCATCTCCCAAAGCATATCGCTTACTGAGCAATTTGTGTTTTGCCAAGCAGAAGAACATTGCAAAATTTGTTGCATGAAATTCATTTAAAAACTGGCACAAATGAAATGATTTTTGATAATTTGAAGCAAAGAGTGACAAAACTTCCTGACAGGTACAAATACTGTACCTTATTATTTGATGAGATGGCAATTGGACCAGGTACAGAATACGACAAAAGAAATGACGAAATAATAGGCTTTGTGGATAACGGTGAAAAAACAGAAAAATAATACTATGATCATGCCCTAGTTTTTATGATTAGAGGCCCTGTTAAAAAATATAAACAGCCCCTGGCCTATTTCTTCTGCAGTGGAAGCACCAAGTCGGCTGAACTCAAGGTTCAAATAAAAAAAAAACTTGACAAAGTTCAAAAGTCGTAGCAACTATATGAGACCAAGGCAGCTTCAATATGGCTGCTATTAATATGTTACTAAAAGAAACTAGGGAAAGGTATAGGTATATAAGAAAAGACAAACCTTACACAGAAGGATTTTTTTAAATTAATGAAGAGAGCATTTTCCCTATTTTTGATCCACCCTCACTTAATGAAAGGAATTAGAAATAATTTGATAACTAAGAATTTAAAATACCGAATGAAGGATAAGGAATGCGTTGCCAAATGGAGTCACATTGTAGCCTTATATAATAGATGCCCAGGGTACAGAGGCGTAAAACTAGTACCTAAGCTTACAGCTCATCATGTAATACCAGCACTAATACCGAAGATGAGAGTGAAACATTGCACTCATGTTTTCAGCAAGTCTGTAGGAGTAACGCTTGGATGCATGGCAGGTATGCACATTTTCCCTAAACATTTACTAAAATCATGCTGACGCTTGGATGCATGGCAGGTATGCACATTTTCCCTAAACATTTACTAAAATCATGCTGTACCACAAACCATTCAAGCTATGCAGTCTCCATTAGTGGAAATATCGAAATATAATTCCTTAGAGTTCCAGCTAAATTATAATGAGCAGAGTATCAATATCCTAGCTAATAACAAATTCCTTAAATCACCACCCACATCACACACAGAAGAGGGTTTACTGAACTTATGTTACACCAAATATATTAAGTATATTTTTTCATTACAGAATTCGGGACTGTGAAAAAAGAAAGCACCGACACAGCAGATTTACTAATTTTTTTTGACGATTTGTTCGATAGTGTAAATGGTAGCTATAGTGAGATTAAAAATGGAAAAGTTTATAGGGCTGCAGTGACCCCAACCTCACCTCACCATAAATTATGGAATTATAGCATTCCAGTGCTAAAATCAATGCAATATTTGAATGCCAGAGGTAGAGGTCAAGGATTAGGGCCATCTATAACACGTTGGAGCAAGATAATTGAAGACTTTAAAAAAATTGTGAAATAATTAAATTCTAATGGCGTTAATTCCTTATTGCTGCGCCATTTTAACAAAGGTGCATTGGAGAACTTTTTTGGGGCAGTTCGAGCTCATGGTTGCAGCAATATTATGCCAACAGCGTGTGCATTCGTAAGTGCATTTAAGACACTATTAGTCAATAATATTTCATCTTCACATTCAGTAGGATCAAATTGCGAAAAAGATGATAGTGTTCGTCTCCAATCGCTAAAATATTTTTTAGCGAAGCCTGGAGACAATACAACTACTGAATGTGGAGATGTAATTGACAGCAACCATTTATTTTTAGATTTATTAAATACTGATGGTTTGATAACATCAAATCTCCTATGCATATTGAAAAGAGCGCTGCAGTAGGTTATTGCAGTGGGTGGATAGCTCAACTAGCAAAGAAAAATATTTATAAGAACTGTGTCACCTGCAAAAATAATTTAGAGGACGAGAAAATGCAGTTTTCACAAATTCTTAAAAATGAAAGACTATGACAATAAAAAGTGGTTGTGCTATCCAACAAGAGCATTATTTGATTTCTTTGCCCAAGTGGAAAACATTTGCATAGAAATACTAAAAGGGCATGCCAACAAAATAAATTTAACTAGTTACATAATATTAATAATATAAATGTAACATTTCTGACGAGTCCTGCACACAAAGATATTTTGGCCAGATATTTAATAAAAAAGTGTACAATGTTTTTCGTAAATAATTGGTGTAAAGAAGTCAATAATATTCTCACTGGCAAAACAACCTTTTGGGATATTAACGACCCAATGAAACAAACAGCAAATAGGCACTACACCCAACATAAGGGTAGAAAGAGAAAAAGGCAAAATTAGTCTCTAAAAAATTTTATTTTTTGTATTATTAATTTATTATTTTAATAAAGCTATATTACAGAACTTGTGCATTTATTTCTAAACCTCCCTGGGGGTCTACTCCGAAGTGGTAAATTTATCGGATCGGCCGAATGTTCGGCCATTCCCTACCTATTTGGTGCGGTCGCTCGCGACCGAACCGGTCCGATCCGACTGAACTTCATTTTGACATTTGTTGTATCGTAAACCCTACTCTGAACGAGAAAAGACCTACCGATAATTTGATTTTGACAAGAGTTACAGCGTCAAATTAATGTCAAAATACACAACGGCAAAATAGCTATCGTTTGAGCATCGTAAGTATCGAATTTAATGAATAATTACAATTTTATTGAGTTTTATGTTAAAGTGAATGTGTCATACTTGAAATTGTAGCGAAATGGCAGCACGTATGTTTTTAGTGGAAGAGGCTCTGCGAGAAGAGCGTTTGTAGCGGAGAAGGAATCGCAGACGACTTCGTGACTCTTTCGATAGCAATTTAGTGCCCGACCTTGAGTTTATAAATAATTACAGACTCAGTCGATCCCTTTTTGAGGAACTGTGCCAGGACATAGTGTCCCTGTTACCCCGGAAGCATAGTAGTTGTGCAGTTGAGCCTACTACAAAGGTGATTTGATACATAAAACGTAGACAGTAGTTTTGTGTACTTTAGTAACTATCATAATAATATTAGCAACATAATAAACATTAATCATTCTTAAATTTTAGATACTTATTGCCTTAAATTTTTACGCTCGGGGCAACTATCAAGGCTCTGTGGGACAGAATGATGATGCTCCAATGGCCCAGCAAACCGTCTCCCGATGTATACGAGAGGTCTCATTTGCAATTAATACACCCGAAATCATTGGAAAATATATAAAATTTCCACAAAATGTAAATGAATGAAATGCCATCAAGAGGAAGTAAGTTTGAAAGTTTATTAATTCTAACATATTATTTTGTAATTATATCCGAAATCTCTTTTAGTTTTTGATTCAAATTATGTTGTTTGCTCACAGATTTCATGGAAAATATAATTTACCGGGTGTGATTGGGTGTATTGATTGCACACACATTGCAATCGTGAGGCCCTGTGAGCATGAGGACCGGTTTTTTAATAGAAAACATTTCCACTCTATTAACACCCAAGTGATAAGTGATTTTGTGAAAAAAATACTAGATTTTGAAGAACATCAAACATACAAAGAGTCATAAGAGTATATTTTCCAGATATGCGATTCTGATAACTATATCCTAAATGTGGATGCTACTTATAATGGAGCCACGCATGATGCGTTTATTTGGTCTCAATGTGAGATCAAGAGGCATCTGGAGAGTCTCACAGACACAACATATCTGTTAGGCAACTATAAATTAGATGTTCATCTTTAAAATATACTATATACATAAAATTAACAAAAATTAACCAATAATATTTCACTTTGACAGGTGATTCAGGGTACCCCCTTTAAGGGAATATCTTTTGACACCTATAGGTAATGTTGTGGAAGACAGTGTGTGCGTTACCCCAGCCAGATGTTGTCAAAAATGGTCATTTGAATCTTATAGATAATTAGTTTTGCGGCTTCTGTTATTGTTGCACACATTTTTAAATTTGTTGCGCTTATAGTTTTTTAATTATTTCACAAAAACATATCCTGCTGGGGTAACGTTACCCCAGCCAGACGTTTTTCTTTCTAATGGGAGTATTTAAATAAATACTAGCTATAAAATTAGTTGTCTATATGAAGTAAATGTTGTGCCTTATTTTGTTTTTAACAGGCTAATTTAGATCTGATTAAGTGGAAGTCATCTGTAGTCGAACTAGGCAGAGCCTATTTATAGTGTTCTGCTCTGTGTTGTGGTGTGAATGGGTGTGCGCGCGTTTATGTGTATGTTATGAGAAATATATTATATTGTATTACATAGTTTTTTATTAGGATGCAGTGTGCAGAAGAAGTTCATTCTGTTCATAGGTAAAACTTTTCAGGTATTCGGAAAGTTTTTTCTTGCATTGCATTTATTATATTATTGTATGTATGTGCATAAGGGCCAGAGTGAGTGCTCCGGAGTTACCCCAAGAATATAATAGAATAGAATAATCTTTATTGTACACCATACAAATTACAGAACATAAATATATAAAATTTTATAAAGCGTGACACAATGGGCGGTCTTATCGCTAAGAGCGATCTTTTAAAGACAACCTTTGGATGGATTAAAAATTAAGGAGTGACAAATATAGTAGGTAGTCTGTGGTGTACCACTCAAGATGATTTTGAATCGGAGAACTCCCGGCAGGTCACATATTAGCCAGCTACATCTGCCATAGATGCTTTGAGGAGACAAAGAGAGAGGGAAAGACAAGACAATCATTAGAAAATAATGAGTAAAATTTATTTTTAACAATACTAAACAACTAGAACTAATCTTCACTTTGTTATAAGTAAAAATAATATAGCATTCAGCGTGGTGCAAATTTCTTCCCGCAGTCGATCATTCAGCGTACGACTGTCGATGCTCCTCAAGTTTCCATGAGCCAAATCTCGATGCTCTACACGGAAATTAAGGAGAGCATCAATTTGTGCCGCTGTCGCTCTGGACATGGTGACTTCTTCTTGCAGAATGTTTGTTCATAACTTTCATTTCCCAGCCTGCAAAACACGAACATGAGATAACGATAAACCCAAGGGGCACTTTATCACGCGTAAAGTGAATAATATAATATGTAGTTTATAGTATATTTAGCTTGTTTTTTGTATACATCTCATAACTTCACTTTACACTTCAGTCAGCACTTGATGATAAACGACCGAAATACGCTTATTGCCATAACGATAGAGACAGACGAGATTTGGTTTGAGTTTATACTTTTTCCAGCTTTTTTCTCAATTTTGCAATAATAAAAATCTCAATCTATCCAATTGTTTGTTTACTTGTCCTTTGACCTTTATCGTTTTTTTTTTCGGCAATGCCATTTGCATGCCAGCTACAAATATATTGTTTTTTCGAGAAATATTACAATGTTCCTAGGTATAAATATTGAAATAAAAGCAAAGTTCTATTTTGTTACTATAAAAATAATTTTACCCAGTAATTCAATAGTTTAATTGTATCGACATGAATAATAATGACTAATAAAAACATATCGATAAAACGTTCACCTCTGGCACTACATTTCGTTCGGTCCTACACTCTTCCGAATATTGACCATGGTTCCGACCCAACTGCGCCGATCCAAACTTTTTTCGTAGTAAGACAACAATATTCGGTTCGGCCATGTGTCGGTCGAATCCGATCATTCGAATGTGTCACTTCGGAGTAGACCTCCTGATTTGTTTAGTTAGAGCCATCTACGAAACTAATAGTAATAGCTACATATAAATATTATAGGTAGAACTATTACACCTACACACACAGATATAATATATCTGTGTGTGTAGGTGTAATAAATATAAAAATGAACTGTGTACGTGTAATAAATAGCTTTACCTAACTATAAACTAGATGGCGCATTTCGTGAAGCATTAAAAAATACGAAGTTGCTTGTCTATGTGCGTATGCATATCGTAGTCTTTGGTTACGACGTCGATTTAGATTAGACTCTGCATCGCGCCTCATACATAGGCTATGGATAAGTGGTTGAAAAGAAACGCTGAAGGAACATCGAATGAAGAAAAAAATGCTTCTGAAGGTTCATCAAATAAAGTAAGATAATATTTTTGAAATTGTTACTATTGCAAACGAACCCCTCAATAATGCTACCTATACCTACGACAAGAATTAAACAATTTATATTATAAATTTACATTATACCGATTAATCAACTCATAATTACATTAAAAATAAGCAAGTAGGTACAATTAAGAAAGCCGATCATTCCCGAACATTGAGGTATACGTGCCGCGTTCATGTCATTGATCTCCCAAGCGCTACACGAAGTTTTCGCGCCTATATTACATAAAATTATGCATCAATGGTGCATGCTCCCAAATTTTTTTTAAGTGTATTATTCAACAATTGTTATTTTAGGTTCTCGGTGGATCTAGCAAATTATCCACCTAGTAAGTGGGAAAAAAAAAACTTAAAAATAATGATCACTCGCTAACTTTATGTCGTCATTAGGAAATTAATTCACATTATAATGGTGGCGGTGGAATAAAACCAACGTTGGATGACAGATAAGGGTTTATTCACTTTACTTCAAACACTTGACAGATTTTAGCAAACAAAGTTAGACTGAAGGTTAAACCTATTATTAGTGGTTCTAGGGATGGACTGCGGGGCTATCCTATCCCTTTACCTCCTAGCTAGGCTATTCCTGAGGGCGACGGGGCCTCCACTCAGGTCCAGCTTATGACAACAGTGGTGACTGCGGGGCTATCGACCACTGTGCCTTCTAAGTAGCGAGTGAGTGCTCGTTCCTCCATGGGTGACCGTTTATATAGTCAATTACACAGACAGTAGTGTGTGTCTTCAACATCTTATGCTTGTATGTGGTTGTGATCATGACCTTCGTTGACATCACGGACACTTCACTTGTCGAATGATAGATGTCGCTAGTAGTCTGTAGATACTGTTGCTGTTATCGATAATTGATCTGGTTTGTGTTGCGATCTACTCGGGTGGCGTAGTGTTGTGCACACAATCCGGTAGATGGCGTAAGGCGTCGTGTTATAACATTAAATTTTAGTGGTAGGATAAGCATTTCTACTTTTTTTTGTTATAATTATACGAATTATGTTCCTAAGATTTTAATTTTATTTTTTGCAGATCTTCGATAAATTTGCTCCTAAGAAATCAAAAACTTATCACTTTCACCAAGAATGGGAACTGGAATACTTCTTTACTATGGTGAAAGAAAACTGTTGCTGCCTAATATGTAATACATTCGTGGCAATACCGAAAAAAGGAAATTTAGAGCGACAATTTTAACAGAATGCATAGTAAATATAGGACTGACTTTCCACGTAACAGCGAAATAAGAAAGAGTAAATTGCAAGCATTAACATTGCAATTTGTGCGGGATTGATCCAGGTATAATTACGGGAATAATTAAAAAATACGTTGCTTGATGTGAACGTGCAAAATTTATTGTGTCAATTTTTAGATGTAGGTAGCCGGAAAAACAAACGTTAAAAAATAAAAACGATTAGCCATAATCTACGTAGCTTCGACATTAAACAGCATGAGAATTTCTGTAGGCGCTTGCGGGAACATACCCCCGGGTGTTGAAAGCCTGCCTTTCAACCACTAAGAATCTTCAGACTCCGGATATGTAGGCAACGGACAAATCTTGCTGAATGATCTGCGTAACAGACCACTAGAAGTCTTGACGTCAGCAACTCTGACTACGCCGTCTGTCCCTGGATACGTGGCAACGATCCGACCCATTTTCCACTTGAGTGGGGGGAGGTTGTCTTCTTTTAATAGGACTAAAGAATTCAGCTTCAAAGAGCCCTTGCATGCTTGCCATTTCATGCGAAGTTGGAGCTCCGATATGTATTCTTTACTCCATCTGCTCCAAAAATGCTGTCGGAGAAGCTCAATACGCTCAAATCGAGTCAGGGAATTGATGGACTGGTCTTGATAGTCAGGTGACGGCAGCGATGTCATAGGACGTCCAATCAAAAAATGTCCGGGTGTGAGCGGCGTCAGATCCTCGGGGTTTGATGATAATGGCGTCAGTGGTCTGGAGTTTAAAATGGCTTCAACCTGAACCATCATGGTGTATAGCTCTTCGTACGTAAGGTTACAAAGGCCCAGCACTCTTACTAAGTGATGTTTGGTTGATTTAACACCAGCTTCCGCAAGGCCAGCGAAATGAGGAGAATATGCAGGAATGAAGTGAAAGTTAATTCCTTCCTTAGCCACCTCCTCGGACAGCGAATCGCAATTCGCCTTAAGAAACCTAGAAAGGTCATTAGATGCACCAACAAATGAGGTGCCATTATCCGAGTAGATATTTCTCGGCTTTCCTCTACGTGAGATGAACCTCTTTAATGCCATAATGAAAGTATTGCTTGTTAAATCACCGACTAGTTCTAGATGAATTGATTTCGTGGAAAAACAAACGAAAATAGCTATATAAACCTTCACTAATTTACAGCCACGACCTTGACGAACAGCTGACTGAATAGGACCTGCATAGTCCAAGCCTATATTTTCAAAAGGAAAACCTGCTAGAAGTCGCTGCCGTGGTAAATCTCCCATAATAGGGCTTACAGTTTCACCTCTATATCGGCAACAACGAACACATTGTTTACAGCACATCCTAGCTAAATTGCGACCTCGAATGGGCCAGTACGTATCTCGTATGGACGCCAACAATAACTGGGGTCCAGCGTGAAACAATCTTTTATGCTCATAATTAAAAAGTAACTTAGAAAAATGATGACTAGATTGAATAAGAATCGGGTGCTTTTTATTATAAGGAAAGTCTGAATGTTGTAATCTACCTCGAATCCGCATTATATTATTCTCGTCCAGAAAAACGTTAAACTTATTTAATTCACTTTTCTTGGGTAACGGTTTATTATTAAGTAGTAATTTATAGTCTTTAAAAGATTGACTTTGAGATAAACATATAATCAAGTTTAAAGCCCTTTCTAGTTCATGCACAGAAAGAGGACCGCGAATAGATTGCTTTTTACATACGTCAATAAAACGTAAAACATAGGCGACTGTTCGCTGAAGTCTTAAAAAATTTGAAAACCGTGTAAAATTAATCAACTCAACAAATTCATCGTTATTGAATAAAACATGCAAGGTGACATCTAATTTCATTTCAGGCAAAATTTCATTATTAAAATTAGTTAACTTATAAGGCCAATACGACATTTCATTCATTAAAAAACTAGGACCGGACCACCAATCATCTAAACTAGGTAATAAATTGATGTCTAATCCACGAGACAAATAATCAGCAGGGTTTTGGTCAGTTGGAACATGTCTCCACTCACAGCCACCAGTCTTATCTAAAATTTCGGCAACCCTGTTACGAACGAACGGCTGCAATTTATTTGGCAACATTTTTAGCCACCCTAAAACAATAGTGGAGTCAGTCCAAAAGAAAGTGCGCCGCGCGCTGACTCGTAATGCTGTCACAACCTTTTCAAAGATGCGAACACCTACAAGAGCACCGCATAGCTCAAGTCTGGGTATGGTCGTCGGCTTGAGTGGCGCAACTCTGCCTTTGGCTAACAATAAACGCACCAAAACCTGTCCCTGCTTATCAACGCTTCGTACATACAGACAAGCGCCGTAGGCGCGTTCAGACGCATCAGTAAAGATGTGAAATTCTAAAAACTCATAACAATCAATTAAAACTCGACGTGGAATATGAATTTCATTTAATTTGGGTAAATTAATAATCATTTCATTCCAAAGCTTACTAATGTCCGGTGATAGCTGTTCATCCCAAGATAGTTTTTCTAACCATAACTTCTGAAGTAACATTTTCATAACGATTACACACGGAGCCAATAATCCAAGCGGATCAAAAACTTGTGAAATAATAGAAAGCATGTCACGTTTTGTGTTATTTGAATTAACTGCAGACTGACTAATTGGAAAACAAAGGTAATCTGACAGTGGCTGCCAACCTAGGCCTAAGGTTTTAGTTGACTCAAATCCACCAACATTCAAATCCAGTGAAGACTGGGGAAAGTTAGAACCAGTTACCAGTTGTATGTCATTCGATTTCCACTTTCTTAGATTCATCCGCGCTGAAGCGAGAATTGAAGTAACTTTATCACGCAACTCTTTGACCTTGTTGATGTCATCTCCTCCGGTGAGCAAATCATCCACGTAAAAGTCGTGGAGGATGACGTCACCAATCTCCTTATCAACACACTCTAACCCTAACTGCCGAAGGCACCGGGTTGCTAGGTAAGGAGCGCTGGCCGTGCCGTAGGTCACGGTATTAAGTTGATAAGCGTGTAATGGAGTTGACGGATTATCACGCCAAATAATTTGTTGAAGATACCTATCATTTGGATGAACAACTATCTGCCGGTACATTTTCTCAACATCAGCAGCTAGGATGTACTTATGTTGCCTAAAACGCAACAGGATCGATAAAAGATCGTCCTGTACCACGGGTCCAATCATCTGAATATTATTTATAGAAATACCAGTATGAGTTAAACTACTTGCATTAAAAACCACCCTTAACTTAGTGGTGGAGCTGCTTTCGCGCAGAACTCCGTGATGCGGAATGTAAAACCCTTGATCATCAATAGTTTTACATCTAGACATATGACCTAAAGTTTCATATTCCGTCATGAATTCTTTGTACATATTACAAAATTGAGTTTTAGATTTAAATCTACGCTCCAGAGAAGCAAAACAATGTTTGGCTCTTGACAAAGATTCGCCTAAATTGTCCGGGGAACATTTTAAAGGAATCCTAACACAAAATTGACCATTTTCCAAACGAGTAGTGTTTTTCATAAAATGCTCCTCGCATACCTTCTCCTCTGAGGAATACGGAGAAGAAGTACACACTTCTTCAAGCTGCCAAAACTTTGTTAGTTGTTGATCAACATTCAAATTTAATTCATCATCACAGTCTGAACGCACCTTTATGAAATTACATTTTAAAACTTTAGAAGAAATACAACTGATAATTGGGCCGGAGACCAACCAACCCAATTTAGTCTCACAAAGAATTGGTTGCCCATTACCTAGCTTAATTCGTTGAGATTCCAATAAATCCCAAAAGATGTCAGCACCCAGCAATATATCGACAGGCGCCGGTGAGTAAAAGTTGGGATCTGCGAGACAAACATCAGACGGAACTTTAATTTTCAACAAATTAACATGTTTACTTGGAATCTTATCTGTGATGGATGGGAGAATAAAACAATTAATGTCCACACTAAAATTATTATTTAAAGATTTGATTGATACATGACACATTTTATTAATAAAAGATGACGAGTTGTTGATGCCTATAATAGAATTATTTACAGTCTTGGCAGTCAAACCTAGCTGGTGGTATAACCTCTCAGTCATGAGACATGACGTGCTGCCACTGTCAAGCACAGCACGAGCAACATACTGCTGACCATTAATACTCATGACCTTGACGAGTGCAGTGGACAATAACACGTCACCGGGTTCAACACTCGCGGACAGCGACACACTGGTACCTATACCTATATTACTGGGCTGAGTGGAGACAGTCGCACTGCCATTCGTGTCAACAACAACACTGCTAGCAGCACTGCTTGCGTCTGACTTTAAGGATTTATCAACATGAACAATAGTGTTATGCTTACGACGGCATATTTTACAACCTAGCTTTTTGCAGTTGTTTGCATAATGTCCCAGATTAAAACAGTTGAAACAAACTTTGTATTTAGGTAATAACTGCAAACGAGCTTCATTGCTCAATGATAAAAACTGAGGACAACTACTTAACTTATGTTCACCGTTACACATAACACAATTCTTAGGCTTATTTGAAACACCATCATCCTGTTTCCTTGAACTTTCACCTGAATTATTTTTATTAGAATCCTGTACCAACATTGACCTAACTTTGTTTGAATTTTTACCTGTGTGTGAGTGTTTAGTATTCGTAGAAGCTTCCAATTCGAACGTTTCTAATATCTCAGCACGGTTTTTAATAAAAGTAATAAATAATTCAAACGTAACTTTAGAATTCTGGTCCAGGCGGCCCTTATACTCACCCCATTCACGATAAGTTTTGCTATCTAATTTGTGTGTGACAATATAAATGAGTAAAGTATCCCAATGATTAACAGGTTCATCTAAGGATTCTAGGGCATGTATGTTTTTATTAACGACATCAAGTAAACCTTTTAAATTAACTGACGACTCCTTTTGAAGGCTGTCGATTTGAAATAATGCGGAAACATGATGTTGGATAAGCAGGTGCTTGTTATCAAACCGCTCGCAGAGAAGACTCCACGCAACCGAATAATTTGCAGAAGAAAACTGAATGGAGTTGATCACAACAGCAGCAGACCCTTCTAGGGATGACCTCAAATAGTGAAATTTATTTATTTCGTTCATATCATCGTTTGAATGGATGAGACTAACAAATGTGTCGTGAAACTCTAACCAGTTTGTATAAGAACCACTGAATTTCGGCAACTGAATAGTCGGTAATTTAACAAACTTATGATTGTCAGAACGCGACCTTACGTCACAGGTATCATTAGAATCGCCTTTCCTATTATCATCCAACATTTGTTGAGCTTTAGATAGGGTTTTGTAATAAAGAGATTCAAACTCTGCACGTTCCGACATCTGACCATCCAAGTCATCAGTACTACACTCCAGCAATAATTGCACCTCATCATATTGGGCATACAATGCCTCGAGTCTAGTAACACGTAATTGCAACTCGCTTACCTCAGTAGGGCTCAAAGAAGAGGAATTCAAAGAATTTAGATAGTTTGAGAACAATGTCACCTTTCCTTTGCAACTCGCTCGTTTCCTAATGAGATCTTTATTGTCCTTATCCCCCTGCATTGCGTAAGCTGGTGTGATCAACCTGGAACGTATATAAATAAAGTTATAGCAACGTTTAAATTACTATTACAAATGATGCAGCCTGAAATACGCACAAGTTTAAAATACACTAACTTTAGAGTGAATTTACATAAATAATTATTTAGAATTTATAATAAACTATGCGTATTGACGGTTTTAATGTACTAAACTTTAATAATAACACTGCAATTGCAACGATTTCTATTGTCTATCTGTGCAGACTAATGTGATTACCTAACTGTCTCAATAACTGTAAAATTATTACACCGTAAAGCAAAATAATGCAGTTACTACAAAGAACTACTCTTTAACAATGTGTAAATAACAAAATGAACAATAATGACTGATCAGTTAATAATTGTATTACAATTTGTAACCACTTACAGAACAAAGAAAAATGACAATAGGTATTTCGTACTAACCTGGTTATTAACGGCTGACTTACACTAATTATACCTGTTACATAGAGTGTTGGGTACACAAATTTAATAATAAATACGCCTTTTCTCAGCTATTAAGTATCCAGACCACGTTAATTCCAATAATCTTCTGAATGACGTAGCAGAATTCACCGGCCACACCGTGCGTCGACTATGATTTTTGATGTCCCCCAATTCTCTTCAATCCCTTTGTAACAATTCGCTGATCGGAGTAAATATTCTTCAAATCTCCAAATCATCCGGCTTTGAAGGACCATGTGCGGGATTGATCCAGGTATAATTACGGGAATAATTAAAAAATACGTTGCTTGATGTGAACGTGCAAAATTTATTGTGTCAATTTTTAGATGTAGGTAGCCGGAAAAACAAACGTTAAAAAATAAAAACGATTAGCCATAATCTACGTAGCTTCGACATTAAACAGCATGAGAATTTCTGTAGGCGCTTGCGGGAACACAATTCAAAGTCCAAGAAAACATGTTTTCTGGGCCTATTGAGCAAAGTAAAGCTGCAACTGAAGCTTCTTTCCAAGTAAGGTACAGAACTGCACAAAAGTGCAAACCTTTTTCCGATGGAGAATACATCAAAGAAATCTTCGAAGCAGTGTCAGATTCGCTGTTCGTGAATTTCAAAAATTAAAAAGCTATTCATGGTTTACAGCTGTCTCGAAATACTGTGATGCGCCGTATAGAAACGATAAGTAAAAACATAAACGAACAACTACAAAAAGATATCGTCCGCTTTTTCGCTACAAATTGATGAGTCAACAGATATCACTGATACTGCACAATTACTTATTTTTATTCGGATGGTCTTTGAAGACTTCTCAATGAAAGAAGAACTGCTAAGTATAATTTCCTTGAAAGGAAAAACTCGTGGCCTTGACATATTCACGGATTTCAAAGCATATATTAGCCAAAGTAAGCTACCTTTGAATTAACTCGTATCAATGACAACTGATGGAGCTCCTGCAATGACAGGTATTCATAATGGTTTTATTATTAAAGACGAAGATTTTCCAGACATCATTAGCTACCACTGCATAATTCATCAACAAGTACTGGCTAGTAAGAGACTAAACACAAAACATGTGATGGATATTTCTTTCAAGATTGTAAATTCCATAAAAGGAAAATCTCTCCAAAGACGGCTCTATAAATAGCAATTAGATGAGAAGGTACCAGATTTGGCATTGCACACTGACGTAAGGTGGTTGAGTCGAAGCAAGTTTTTGCAAAGATTTCGAGATCTATTGGACGAAATAATAAAATTTTTTGAAGAGAGGGGTGATAATTATCAGCAATTGCGTGATTTAAACTGGCAATGTGATTTAGCATTTTTAGCAGATTTTACTGGAAAACTGAGCACATTAAATCTGGAACTACAAGGCAAGAATAAAACAGTAACAGAAATGATGAGTTTTATTGCAGCATTTCAAAGTCAAACAGCGTCTATGAAATCTAAAAGAAAAAAATTCAACAACTTGTAAATATCAAGTATCATATGGAACGACATACTACCTTCAATTTCATTCCTGACAAGTACACGGCAGAAATTAAGGCAGTGGCATCAGACTTCGAAATTCGCTTTAGTGATTTAAAAAAAATTGAGAAGTTGGTGGAATTCATCAGTTATCCGTTTAATAATTCCATTGATCATAGTGATATCTATGAAATGGCTACAAAATTGGCTGTTACATTTCAAACGGACCACATGATACTTCAAAACGAAATTATTAGTCTGCGCTGCGACATATTTCTAAAAGCATGGTCATCCTCAGGTCTAGATTTCTGGGCATTGGTTTCCAACGAAAAATATCCAAATTTTAAGAAATGTGATGAACCACTATATTCGTGTTTTGGTTCAACATATTTATGTGAGTCAGCATTTTATGCAGCAGCACTTAATAATGAAATAGATCGGCGCTTTGCTAACGTCGAATTAAATCAATTAAATGCAGAAGCTACAATATTAGATCCTAGGTTTAAAGGAAGAGGGTTTAAGGAGCGTCACAATTTTGAAAAAGTTTTGAACACATTAAAAGTAAAAGTTGGCGGAAGTACAGAAACATGTGTTCAGCCTATTGTAACACCAGCAGAAGAGGCGCAGCAAACGCCGAAGCCTTCGTCGTCTGTTTGAAAGGAATTTGATGATGAAGATGATGATGAGTGGCGAAGTTAACACCTGCAAACGCAACAGCTGCGGGCATTATAGAACTTAACAACTACATGCAAGAACCACTGCTACCAAGAACGAAAGACCCATTTACATGGTGGCACGAAAGGCGTTCAATATATCCTCATCTTTATAATTACGTGCAAAAGAGATTAAACCTTGTCGCTACGTCTGTTCCCTGCGAAAGAATCTTTTCAAAAGCAGGTTACACCCTCAATGAAAGACGTACTCGACTTACTACGAGCATATTGTCACAGTTATTGTTTATTAACTGCAATTCACATCATGTTTAGATACGCATGAAGGAAAGGTTCCTACGTACAATAATTATTGTAAATAAGTTTTGATTTGCCCATGCACAATTATTGTAAATAGCCACTGATTTTTAAATACTTCAATCTAAATGATATACGTCCATTCATTACATTATACTGTCAATTAATTAACTTTTTTAAATATTTATTCATCTAGATTGACAGTCCTAAGCCTGTTCAAGTATGAAGGAAAATCATTGGCTTTCATAATTTTAATATTTATTTGTAATAAAAATAAAACAACCTAATGAATCTAATTTTATATATAGCTCGCAACTAAGTTAAATGAACTAAAGAACTTCAAAGGTTTTTTTAGAGCCACTGAGCTAGTTGTCTCGTTTGACTTGCGTAAATTAGCGCGGCTCAATTTGATCTGTAGCTCGCAAGTAAGTCAATTGAGCTCAAGAGTTAAAAGAGTTATTCAGTGAGCTAAAGAGCTAAAAGAGTGATATAGCTCTTTTGATCAAAAGAGCTATATCTCTCTTTTCTTTTCAGTGAGCTACATTTCGCATGTCTAGACTAGGGGCCAGTATTAATAAACATTCCTCAACACCGTATTCGTGCGTTATCATTTGATTCGCCATTATGACGTCATCAGCATCTCAAGATTGTTGCTAATTAATAGACACATAAGTACACTATCTCAGTAACCAAGATCAGCTCCTCACCTATCTGTACTTGAGGACTTGATCTCGTGAACGATGACGTCACATTGAGCGAAGTTTTGAATGAAACTTGTCGCATTTCGTTATTGCTATGTCAAAAGATGTAAAACTTTTGATTGAAATACTTTTATTTCATTAAATCTTTAATGAATAGCGCTAATACATGTTTTATAGTTGGTTGTTACCCAAGAAAGCGTTAAATTGTTAAAAAGGTTGTGTATTTATTTCAGTAAGCACAGATAACAACATAACGCAATGTAGCGTCAGTGTCAAAAAAAAGGGACGCCAAACATAAACATCTGTTTGTTTACCAGCTCGTCATCTCGCATTTATAAAATTGCTTAAAATGGAAAATAGGAAGCATATTTTTACTCCAACCGAGAAAACGTATTTTTTAGAAATTTAAAAAAAATATAATACTGTAGTGGAGAATAAGGACACCGATGGTGCGTCTCTACGACATAAAAATGAGGCTTGGAACAAAATAGTTGCAGAATACAACGCTAGTCCGCACGCATCTACCCAGGAAAATAATTACAATAATAAATCTATATTGTGACATCAGGTAACAGAACAAAAGGAACCCTATTATTGTCTGAGATTTTGACTTTAATTTACATGAAATTATGCCAGTGACAAATTTTGGCTTGTTCTTTTTTGTTGCACTATTTACATTCACGTTGTTATTAATATTTAAGGCAACAACTAAACAACTACGTCGGCTTTGGATGAATATTAAACAAAGAGAGAGGGAGGCGTTGACCAAAGAACGCCAACACCATTGACCCTGATGTCGCTGAAGTGGTCCCAGCGCTTATAGTTGGGATAGATACTGCGATTGGTTCGGATGCAGTTCTTGGTAAATACTGTACCTACAAAAGTAAATTTACATTGTTATACACCTCATAACAAGCACAGGAAAAACATTTATATAGTTTTTATTACATAATGCATTGAGATTAATATTAAAATTATTATGTTTTTCAGAAATTACAGAGGATCATGTTAGTTTTTGTAGTTTATACTGGGTATCAAAATATAGACAAATAGAGTTTAGTGGCGACATCTATCTTGTAGTATGTAAACTGTTTATTGTCTATTAAATAAAATGACAGTCAGTAGTTGCTCGCGAGTCAGTCGATCCTAAGCTCAAGGAGAAATCTTATGTCGATGTGGCGTGTTTAGTTTTTGTAGTTTATACTGGGTATCAAAATATAGACAAATAGAGTTTAGTGGCGACATCTATCTTGTAGTATGTAAACTGTTTATTGTCTATTAAATAAAATGACAGTCTGTTGCGAACCGTTTAACGTTATTTCAATAGGTTATGGGCGATCCGAATTTATCAGTAATTTTCGGTGTAAAATAGATAAATTGTGTACGTTGTTTCGCGGAAACATGACTACAAACTATATGGCTAGTGTGCCAAAGCTAAAAGGCAGAGAGAATTACGATGAGTGGTGTTTCGCGGCTGAAAACTTGTTGGTGCTTGAAGGCATGGAAAAATACATCAAGCCCACAGCAGATTGTGCAATAAAGCCAGTAGACGACGCCAAAACGATTGATCCGGCCTTGTATGTGCATATAAAGAATACCAAGAGCTCAGCAGAATTATGGACTAAACTAAAAACCATGTTTGATGACTCTGGTTTCGCAAGAAAAATATGGTGCAACCTGTCTACATACTCGTAGAGGAAGTGACTGAGGCTGCACCTTTTGAGCCAGTTCAAGAGGTCACAGAAACTCCTCCACAGACATCCACACCTGCCTCTGTGTCAGAAACTGCTCCAATTGTACCTGAGAGTAGGCCAACTGCACTGACAGGTCAACGTCATAAGGACACTATTTTGAAGAGAGAGTGCAAGGATCGTCAAATGAGGGCTAATGAAAAGCACGAAGTAGAGATGAAGATACTCAAACAGCAGCTTCGTGAAGCTAAGGCTAAAGCTGAGCTAGCTGAGCTGATCCTTCAGCAAAAAAATCAATGTTCCTCAGGTACTTTAATTACAATGTTAACTTGTAGGGTTGAGTGATGATGGATTGATTTTTTCTTGTGGTTAACATGCTAATATTTACAAGCCTTTGTCTTTTGTTACAGATTTGATGTCATAGAAATTAAAGAAAGGAGTTTATTATGGTGCTCTATATTATATATTAATAAACAAGCCTTATGTAAATGTAATATTGTTTAATTTCAGTCTTTCCATATGGTTGAAGACTTTAATACTTAAAAGTTCCTTATAACTAAATAAAATCTTGAATTTAAGTAACGGCTAAATATAAACATTTATTACAGAAATTACTCATATATATCATAATCACATAACATACAGGGTTACTGGTAATTCGACGTATATCCGTCAGGGGCTGATAAGGGGGCCAAAATGCAACAAATTGAACCCCCCATATGTATGGCCGAAATTCAATAGTTTTCGAGATATTTGAATTTTAAGGGTTTTTCGATATTTACCCAAAATTTGACATTTAATTCCAAATAAAAAAAAAAAACTACATATTTGAATGGGTACCATTAAAAATGATGTTGTAGCTGGCACTTCAATTAAGCTATGGACATAATTAAAACTACTTAATTAAACAAAATAATTAAAATAATGAGCGATATGAGAATAATATCTTACCAATATTTTCATTTTACGCTTCAAAAATGTTGTCTCGTCACAAAAATTTCTATGACATTAATCGTACAAATAACTAAAACAACTTGCCTATTCTGTAAGCTTTCCAAAAAGGTATAAAAGTCAATTTTAAAATACATAATTCGTGGCATGGCATGTGTTTGAACCGGCGCGGGGAGAGAAATCATCTGTGTTTTTAGTTTATGATCCTCGCTAAAACAACCGATTTTACTGGCGAAATTCTTGTTGTTGTTCTTGTGGCGGGGTGTGCGGGCGGGGGACTACACGGCGCCTGCTGCGCTCGCGTCGCCTTCCTAATACTTAGTAAGTTTCGACTCTACGCCGCGCAAGCACGTGTGCTGTTATCTTGCTATTAACCAATCTCTCATCGCGTTAAATAGTTATCGATCATTATTGTTAATTCTTGTTTCTCTTGTTATTCTTTTTGTTATCATTGTTATTTCGGATAACATGGCTTCGTATTCTAATAACGAATACGCAGACATAATGTTTTGTTATGGTTTTGCCGATGGAAACGCGGCTGCGGCTCGGCGAGAATACCAACGCCGCTTTCCCGATCGTCGACTTCCCCACGTTACTGTTTTCGGGAGCACCTACCGACGATTGTCTGAAACTGGCAGTGTTCAGAGAGCACAATTCAACGCTGGCAGACCTCGACGGTACACGGCTGACGAAGAGGACACCATTCTTCAGTGTTTTATTGATGACCCAAATATCTCAACGAACATTGTTGCAAGACAGCTCGGTATGTCCCAGTGGAAAGTGTGGTCGGTAGTTCATCTATCAGGTAGACACCCATACCATTATCAACCTGTCCAAACATTGCACGAGGGAGATCCTGCCAGGCGACTCGAATTTTCTCGGTTTATGTTAAACGCTGACGCTGACCAGGAACATTTCCTAAGAAATATTTTGTGGACTGACGAGTCAAAGTTTGACCGGGATGGTATAACGAATTACCATAACTTACATTTTTGGGCACCTAAAGCAGGCAGGAATCCAAAAAAACTAAAAGAAACTGCGTTGCAAATGAGATTTTCCCTGAACGTATGGATGGGTGTCGTTGATAATTATTTGGTGGGCCCTCATTTCTTGCCCCAAAATTTGAATGGCCAAAATTACGAGGAGTTTTTGAGAAACAACCTAGACGATTTGTTGGCGGATGTACCCGAAGAAATAAAAAACAACCTCATGTTTTAACATGATGGTTGCCCAGCACATTACCGGATTACTGTCCGACAGTGGCTAGACGAGAGATATCCAAACCGATGGATTGGGAGGGGAGGGCCAATTCCGTGGCCAGCACGAAGCCCTGATATCACACCACTTGATTTTTACGTCTGGGGTCATATGAAGGAATTAGTTTATGTGACCCCAATAAATTCAGTCGAAGAACTTCGACAGCGAATAATAAATGCGGCGCAACAGATGAGAACAACGTTCACATCAAGAGTGACGAAAACCGAAGTTAGGAAGAGAATTGGAACCTGCATTCGTAATCGAGGGGCTCATTTTGAACAAGATGTGTAAAATTTTTAATAAAATTTGACGTACATTTTTTAATGCATTTTATTTCATACAAATACAAATGACCCTTTCTCTCCCCGCGCCGATTCAAACACATGCCATGCCACGAATTATGTATTTTAAAATTGACTTTTATACCTTTTTGGAAAGCTTACAGAATAGGCAAGTTGTTTTAGTTATTTGTACGATTAATGTCATAGAAATTTTTGTGACGAGACAACATTTTTGAAGCGTAAAATGAAAATATTGGTAAGATATTATTCTCATATCGCTCAATATTTTAATTATTTTGTTTAATTAAGTAGTTTTAATTATGTCCATAGCTTAATTGAAGTGCCAGCTACAACATCATTTTTAATGGTTCCCATTCAAATACGTAGTTTTTTTTTATTTGGAATTAAATGTCAAATTTTGGGTAAATATCGAAAAACCCTTAAAATTCAAATATCTCGAAAACTATTGAATTTCGGCCATACATATGAGGGGTTCAATTTGTTGCATTTTGGCCCCCTTATCAGCCCCTGACGGATATACGTCGAATTACCAGTAACCCTGTATACATATGTTAAAGTTTCTACCAATAATTTACAGTACATGTACTGTAAATTATTGGTAGAAACTTTCTATAATTGTATTTCTTAGTAGAAACCCTGACCTCGTGCCAGACATATTATTCGTATTTGGTTCATTTTGGTGTTCTTCATTAAAAATTTCAATGTTATCATATAAAATCAATGACAAATTATGCAACACTGCACAAGCGACTAATTATATTTTATTTGATACAGTAGCAAGTTTATTTCCTAACCCTCGTGAAAGACAAGGGAACCTACGTTTCCAAATTCTAAAAGTTCTCTCAACAATATTTCTAGTTTTTATTTGCGCTCTGTTATAGCGTATTGAAGGGGGATCTTCAGGAGAAGGCCTTATAGGCGTAAGAACAAATGGTAGCGTAGGATATCGTGTGTATCAGAATGGCTGGTTGCCTGTGGCTTTGGTCTATGAGAGTTGATTAGAAAATTGCTACATAATTGCTTATATTTGCTACATTTAATAAATATTTGCTACATACTATATATATTTAGAAATAACATATTTTTTTTGTACAGCCATCCTGACGTTTGGTTGGCTGGTCGCCTCCTAGTTTAAAGCCAAGCATGCAGAGTTTCCCGAAATGTATTGCGTCAATAATTGCTTCATTTATCTAATTTAGTTGTATCTTCAAACATATGTTAAATAAAGGATGTAGCAATTATTTTAATTATCCCAAGGAAAAGTGCCTGATAAAACAATAAAGGCAAATACTTAGTTATGTTGAATCGGTTTAATCGTTTAGGCTCTGGCAACAGCGTAAGTAATGCGATTATTGCGTTAAAAAAAAATATGTACCTACCCTCAATAATCCAATAATTATCATTATAACAATTATTCTTAGTCATTGCTAGTGCAGATATCGTATTGTAATCACAGTCTAGGCTTATTTAATTTTATTCGACAATTTAAATAGATCTGTGTTATTATAAGGAACAAGTACCCACCTATAGAACCAATTTTTAATTCGTGTTTTGGGTAACTATTATATAATCTGTGGTTTTGGTGTTTGTGACGATGAAGAGGGGAAGAAAGTTCGTTGTGCCACAGCTGGCCTTCGGATAAAATAGCTCAGTGCAAATGCATAATAACAAATTACGACGAAAATTTAATTCATCCTCCAATGAAAAAAATAAAACTATCACCTGTAAAACGAACTGAAATAGCTGAAGAACTTAAACATGTATCCGCTATTTCATATCGTAACTCAATGGCAAATTTAGTTGTTAATTCCGATGAGTCTGAACCTACTCATTTACCAACAACAGGGTGCTTACGTCAAATAAAACACGAACATAAGAGTAGCTCACTTTTTCATCGAAACCAAATACTTTCATTATGGCTAATGACCCAAATATCGCCTTACAAAGAAGCTATTAAACATATCTCAGTGTATCCATTTTATATTTATTATTGGGACCCTTGCCAAGATCAATATTGCAAAGAATTTAAAAAAGCTGCTAAATTGATTGTTAGTATAGACGCCACCGGTAGCATTTTCAAATCATTTGGCCCTTTAAATAATGTCACAATCACCAAATACATTTTATTTTATGTATGTGTCATGAAAACATATGAAGGTCACAGTAGTATCTCACTTACCCAAATGGTATCAGAAAGCCAGTCTATGGACACTATATACAAATGGCTGGAAGCATGGCACGTGAGCAATCCAAAACCAGACGAAATCATCGTCGATGAGTCATACGCGCTGATTGGTGCTTGCGTAAAAGCATTTACGAAACATAACTCTACTAAAGAATATGTTACAGAATCTTACAGAAAACTGGAGGAAGACGAAAAAAGTGACGATTGCTACATTAGAATAGACACTAGTCATTTTGTTAAAATCATTTTCAAATTCAACTTGTTTTAAACATGTCGACAACAGAGTAAAATTCTTTTATATTAAATGTCTGTTAGCGTTGAAGGAATGCGTAAATTTTGAAAAAGCCAAAGAAATTTTGAAAGATATTATGTTTGAATGAACACGAAGGCATTAATAAATCCAATACTCCTTCTAGGTGTGAGTTCGCTAAGAGTCGATTAAAGACATTGAATCAGTTTCAGACTTTGGATACAGAGATAGTGATTCAGGATAGTAATAAAATAAATGATCTGCCTAAAGCTGTGGAAAAATCAGTGTTTGAAAATAAAACCAATACCAAATTAAGTGAAGAGAACAGATTTTTTAAATGGTTTACCACAAAAATTGAAACAGAAAAATTACTCGTAACACTAGATACTGAATATATAGGCAGTCATGACAATTTGTACCATTATCCTGCTTTTATGGGAATTTTATCACGTTTACTGACTTTGTTTCCTTTGTGGTCAAACGTAATGAAGAATATTTATGATTCCGATATTGAGGCACCTACTTCTTCAAATGTTGAATCATATTTTAAAACTATAAAAAGACTGCTATTAAATCTAAGCACCAAATCTCACAGACTACGAACAGATGAATTCATTATAAAACATTTAGAATTCTTAAAAGAAGAGATTAAAGTTGCACCGAGAATATCGTTACTGCCGAATCTTACTGTACAAAGAAATACTGAAGCAGATTTTCCTAAGAAGGAAATAAAACGGGATTCCATAAAATCTACGCGGAAAAGTAAATTACAGTCTAAGGAGCCTAAGGAAGAGTTTGCTGCTGATTCTATTTTTGCTGAGTGTTACGTATTATAATTATCTGTGGTTTGCACCACTCTTCTATGACATGTATCCCATGCTCTCGGCCTACGTCCGCCCACCCGAATGGCGAATACACGATTTGTATATGAAGTCCTTGTCGTATTATTTCATACACTGAAACCTGACCGGCCATCGTAACATGGTGTCAGAAGTGAAAGAAGAAGACACAGAAGCAAGATCCCGCAAAAGTCTGCATTTGTAAGCCGAGAAAATATTTTCTTCACACAAAAAACCAAAGACGTCTCGCTCGTCGTGCTCTTTAAAAATGGCCGAAAAAGGTGAAAAAACTAGTCATCCGTTGCCACCGAGTAACTTCAGTCTTAATATCAACGCCTCAAATATGCCGCTAGCATGGAAAAATTTTAAAACCAGTCTAGACATATACATGATCGCCAATGATCTACAGAATGAATCTGACAATAGAAAAGTCGCCATCTTACTTCAAACAATGGGTCCCGACGCTCTTCAAATATTTTATTCATTTAATGTGCAAATAGACAACATCACCTATAAGAATTTACTTTCCAAATTTCAAGAATATTTTTCGCCACGAGTAAACATTTCAGTAGAGAGACATAAGCAGAGAGGCATAAGCACATAATTGCTCGCCTAAATAATGCGTAGGTACTACTTACTTACTTACCTGTAATCTGTATAATGGACGGATGGATGACCCCTGTAACACAGGTTCCACCTAGCATGGGGGTTATTGATCAAATCTCTGTGCACTTGTAAGTCCTACACTGTAAATGCTGCGCATACCTACCCTGTACACTACTTATGGAAATAAATAATTTTATTATTTATTATTATTATTGTAAATTGTTCAACAGGAAACAAGGCCCAGAGGAAGAAATTGAAACATATGCAACTGACCTCAAAAACATTAGTATGCAATGCAATTTCGAAAGTCTTGCAGACGACCTAACAAAAGACATATTTTCATGGAATTTAAATTCATCTTGCTCGTATACGCATTCTTATTGAGAAACCGTCTACTTTCGATGCCGCCGTCAGTCTAGCCAAAACTCTAAGAAACACTAGGTTAGAAGCTAAAGCTCTATCAAACCACGAAGTAAGTGTTGTCGCTAGTCAATCCCATCACAGCCGTCAAACAAACAATCGTCAGAGTAGTCACAGTCGTCAAAGAAGTCATAGCCGTCAAAGAAGTCATAGCCGTCAAAGAAGTCACCAGTCACCAAGAAGACAAAGCCGTCAACCAACTCAATCACCGTCCAGTCAAGAACATCAGTCATCAGCCAAGCAGTCTTCCAAGACCTGTTCCAGATGTGGTCAAATTCATCGGTCTAAGTGTCCAGCCATAGGAGTCACCTGTAATAACTGCCACAAGCCCAACCACTTTGATAAGTATTGCCGTAGTAAGCAAGTGAGATTCATAGAAGAGGAAGATAGCACGGGTAACTCTTCTAATACTTATTTCCTAAATAGTCTTTTTACTAATGAGATCTCTGTCAGTCAGAAAAACCCTTATTATAATAACTCTGTCCATAAATAGTATGAATGTAGAATTTTTACTTGATACAGGTGCTGACAATAATATTTTGTCATTTAATTCTTACAAAAAACTTAACTTGCCATTATGTAGTTTAAAAAAAAGTAGTCACAAACTCTCAACGTTCAGTGGTGAAGTATTGCCTACTGTAGGTCAATGCATTCTGTCTGTCACACATGACAAAACTGTACACAATGTTAATTTTCACATTATAGATATACCTTGTAGAAATATTATTGGTCGCAACAGCTGTGAGATTTTAAAACTAGTCAAAAGAG
The DNA here is from genome assembly GCA_951799955.1 of Apamea anceps. Taxonomy (NCBI): domain Eukaryota; kingdom Metazoa; phylum Arthropoda; class Insecta; order Lepidoptera; family Noctuidae; genus Apamea; species Apamea anceps. Next base: position 3,368,215 of record OX637509.1, read on the forward strand.
TCCATAATGTACAACTTTATGAGTCAGTCAATGTTTTACTGGATAGGGAAAGGGAAAGGAAATGTTACTAAAAAAAATAAAAACTTTGAAGCCAGTTATTTTTTTGTCTAACGGAAGCAGGCTACAAATTGGTAAAAAATATATTATATTGAGAAATACTTGCGCGATTGATTCGGTATGTCAGGCTTTAGCTATAGCATAGGTATATCGATGGCTATCGTATAAGTCAAACAATACATGAGAGTGAAAATTTATTCTGTAAACTTGTCAAACTCATGAGTGGAAGAGATACAGAAGAAGTATACAAAATAAGATCTGAAATGGCGCAAGTCAATTTTTCAAAAGTTGAACAAGAATCTTCTGTGGAAGTGAGATGGGAGTGCAATGTAAATCATATATTTGAACGCATTTGTATATACAGTGCAGATGAAAGTGAACATTGTACAGAATCAGATTGTGAAATCAATAGAGTTCAGCGTAAGATACCTGTTCCACACGTTGATATAAATTCAACCATTAATGATTTACAAGAAGCCGTAAATACTTTAATTAATTCTCAAGAACTTACAGAATGCCGGCGTAGTAAATGTAAAGGTGTTAAATCATTTAGTTTATCTTTACGAGATCTTATTGCATTTGAATTTCATTCCAATCAATTCATTTCAATAGATGATACACCAACATCTCTTTTTTTACAAGGATCAGAGTTTGATTTACTGTCTATAATAGAATTCGAGCCCCCAGTATGTGAAACACTAATTGGTCACTACAAAGCTCATTGCAGACGAAATTCAGAATGGAAATGTTACGATGACCAATCGAAAAAAGTTACGAAGAGTAAAAAGAAGCTAATACCACATTGTATAATATATGCGAAAAAATAATATGGAAATTAAGTAAATGAATAGTTGAATATTTTTTAAGTAAATTGTAATATTATTAAAATGAATCTTATGAACGACCCGACGTTTTTATTTACGATATCCTTTTAATGTGCTTCCACTTGCCACCACTTCCACTTACCTACTCATAACATAAAGTAGCAATAATAGCCTCCTAAAGTAGCAATACCGTTGACTGAAGACACACTGCAACTATTTGCCTTTATTGTTTAATCAGGCACTTTTCCTTAGGATAATTAAAATAATTGCTACATCCTTTATTTAACATAATATGTTTGAAGATACAACTAAATTAGATAAATGAAGCAAATATGTAGCAATTATTGACGCAATACATTTCGGGAAACTCTGCATGCTTGGCTTTAAACTAGGAGGCGACCAGCCAACCAAACGTCAGGATGGCTGTACAAAAAAAATATGTTATTTCTAAATATAAATAGTATGTAGCAATTATTTATTAAATGTAGCAAATATAAGCAATTATGTAGCAATTTTCTAATCAACTCTCATAGACCAAAGCCACAGGCAACCAGCCATTCAGATACACACAGGATATCCACTATCACCGTAAAGTCTTCCATCCAAGATACCCTGGGTATATTTCATGTACACCGAAGACATTTGAAATATTCTGGAGTCATGCATGCTGCCAGCCCATCTAGCAACAACATCTAAAAATTCAGTTTGAGGGCCAACAACAGCCTGAAAAAAAAAACTGGTTAAATTGTATTCATAAAACTGAACATTCACTTTTTATTCTAAGATTATAAGGGGTTTTGTTGTTTGATTAAGGTAAGTCGGGGTAACATCGTAAAAGGGTAAAGTACGAAAATTCTCATTTACCTGAGATTTAGGCAAATAATTTTACTTATGGCAACCTAGCGGCGAAGGACAACTCATGCCGTCCCCCACCTCAGTCTGCCTAGAGCGCTCTAACCGTATGGTTGTGTGCGAAATGCATTTTTTGCCAACTGTCATTTTCGACGAAGTTTTGAAGATTTTCGATCTTTACCCATCATCTATAACTTTCCTCTCAGGTGAGATATTTATATGTTTTATACTTGTAATTGTTTATTATTACGTTATTAGTGATAACAAAGCAGTAGATAGTTCGTAAATAGTGCCATTTCGGACATTTTTGTATTTTCGATCTTCACCAATTGTTTTGATAAGAGGTAAGTTCGGAATACTATTCATTCGATCTTGCCCCGTTTCAAAAGCTCATACAATAGGCAGGGGTTCTCAACTTGGGTCATATTATATCGTTTTAAGTTTGTCATAACAAATTAAAATGATAAAACATGAATATTGTTGAGGTATATTTCAGTTTATGTAATATTAAAAGGACTGTGCATATTTTAGGAAGTAATCAGGTTCATAGAAAAGTCGTTTTGTGTGCAATGCAGATTTTCCTTTTTAAGATGATAATGATGATGATGAATGATTATATTCCTTGGGGAAAGTGGTGTAGTTCTTACACATATGACCAATTCCTAAATATGTCCTTTTCTTTAGAATGTCCGGAATTTCATTTTTGTTTTTTTACTTAAGAGCCCTCTTACAGTCCACTAGCGCCGCCAATCGAAAAAATGTCATAACTCGTAAATATAATAAAAAGTACAAAATATGTTCTATTATTACTGTGGAAAAGGCAATAACGTAATTTTATAACACATTCTCAACACTTGAAATATAGCTGTTTAGGTAAATCGTGCATTCAAAACATAAACGGCCGTTTTTGTTACAAATGCACGATTTAGTGGACTGTAAGAGGGCTCTTAATGGTTTACATGTGTACATTTAGTTGACTTTGGATTTTTTAAATATTGGTTACAGATTAATCATGCCACGAAAGTATTATAGAAAATCGCTTCGTGCCACCAATTACACTCAGGAAGATTTAAATGCTGCCTTAGAAAGCATAGCAAAAGGGGAAAAAAGCCAATATGCTGCTGCAAAACATTACAGAATACCAGTATCGACACTCAATGACAGGATTAAGGGTAAAACTAGAATAAAAAGCCAAACCCTGGGTAGACCAACCGCCATTCCTAACGAAATAGAAGTCAGATTAGCCAATGCTCTCATAATACTGGAAAAATGGGGTTTTGGTCTCTCCAGGGTCGAAATAATAAACCTCGTCGAAGAATTCATCAAACTGAATGAAATCGCTACACCGTTTAGGAATGGTAGGCCGGGATCGGACTGGCTGTATAATTTTCGCAAACGCCATGGCCTTTCTATAAAAAAAACCACAGCCTATAGAACATGTCAGACGCCAAATGACGGATCCTTTTATCATTGAAGAATATTTTAATTTACTAGAAAAGGTATTGCTGGACCTTGATTTAGTAAACAGACCTAGCCAAGTATGGAACCTAGATGAAACATCGGTCTCTCTTGATCCATCAAAGACTAAAGTAGTTGGCAAAATCGGAAAAGCTTCCTCACGCACCACATTTGGCACAGGAAAAGAGAATATAACAGTATTGACTGCAGTTAATGCTAATGGAGCAAAATTAACGCCACTCATTGTTTTTAAAGGTAAATATGTTTGGAATCAGTGGATAGCGGACGTAAAAAATGAATACGGGTTTGAATTAGCATATGCTGCTAGTAAAAGAGGTTGGATGGAAACGGACATATTTCGTAATTATATGGAAAAAGTCTTCATTCCCAATCTCGGAGACGAAAGACCTGTATTAATGATTTATGATGGCCACGGAAGCCATGTCGATATTTCTGTCGTAGAATTAGCTACTCGTAATGGTGTTACTATTTTAAAATTGCCACCTCACACTTCACATTTGCTACAACCCCTTGACGTCTGCGTCTTCAAATCATTTAAAACACGATGGGATGCTAAGTTGGTTGACTGGCAACGACATAATGTGGGTGTTAAATTACCCAAAAAAGAATTTTCGAAACTATTTGCAAAAATATGGCACGAAATTAATCCCGAAATTATACGTAATGGTTTTAAGAAGGCAGGAATTATTCCTTTCAATCGTAATACGATTCCTGTTGAAAAGTACGATCCCAGATCTTACAGCAGATGGCTTAAAAGCAAATCTGAAAACGAAAGTATTGCTTCTCATGCAATTATGGCGACAAAAACTGTCAAGAGCCTTAATAACTTATGTGTTGATGTTATCAATTTGTATTTAAATCAAACTGTTATACCACACGTGTCTATACCAAATGACACGCAATCTTCCAATACAATGAACAACTGCTCATTTATACATAGTGATATACCGGAAAGCTATCAAGAGGAAGAAACTTACTAAAGAGCCCGAAGTGTTAACAAAAAATATGTCCAACAAAATAATTATACTCTCTGACATAATGATTAAACCTGGTACTTCAAATGTCCATTATTTGACCAGACTTTCCAAAAACGATAATGAAAACACTACTTTTGCTGCTTTAAATAGTTGTGACTTGCCAGAATGTCTGCAAACACCACAAGTAACTAATTCTGATACTTTTAATAACTCCCCTAATAATTCGAAAAAAACAGTTAATTATGAACACACGTTTGAAAATTTACTTTTAGAAAGAATACGACAGACCAGACCCGAAAACAATAAAACCAAGAGAAAGCGTATAGGTCTTGGTGCTGAAATTATTACACAGAAATGTTTAGAAAACTATAATACACAACAAACGACAAAACTAAAAAATACCAAAGAAAAGAAAAAAATTAAAGTAGAAAACGAATAACAAGATGAAACTGTTGCTAAACCTAAAATAAATAATAAAAAAAATAAGAAGGAACAAACTGATAATAAATCAAAGAAAAATAAGAAAAGAAAAATTGAAGCTGACAATAAAGAAAAGAATAGACAAAAAGGGGAACTCTGTGACAGTGATTCGAGTTTATCTTCTTTATTTGAATTAGCTGATTCAGACGAAATAGATTATGAAGAATATGTAGCTGAATTTTTAAACGAAGAAAGAGACAAAGAAAATGATGAGCCCAATGAGTCGATGGGACTACATGATATTGCATATTTTACTAAACAGGATGAATTAAAAGAAAATGACTGGATAGTAGCCCGTTTCGCCACAAAAAAAAGCTTAAAACATTTTGTTGGCAGAGTATTACTGATTGACAAGACGTTACCTACCGTCAAGTTTTTACGTAAAGTTAAGGATAGTAAATATGAAAAAGGAACAGTGTTCACTTACCCAATAATTGACGACATTTGTACCATAAAACATAGTGATGACATAGTGTCAATATTGCCAGAGCCACAGATTTTAAGACGGGGTCAAATAATATTTGACGTCAATTTCAATAAATTTAACATACAATGATAATTAAAGAATAAATAGTAATATGATTATTTATTTTTAATTATCACTGTAAGCTTGCACAAAAATGATTGTGCTAATTTAAGGTGGTAGCTCAAGGGTTAGCACGCAAAATTCAAATTTTCTAAGTTTTTTGTAATTTGCCGGTCAGTGTCAGTCTATATATTAACCAAAATATGTCTCGCGGTCGTAACACGTATACATTTATATGATTATAATACTAGGATCTTCAATACAACCTTCTAAACTCAATGATAGTCCAAATCATGATATATTCAGGAAATGGACTATCATTTGTTTTAACAACTTAGGGGGTTGTATTAATGATTTTAATTCTACAAATGCATACATGTTATGTCCGCGAATCATATTTTTGTTAATATATAGACTGACACTGACCGGCAAATTAGAAAAAAACTGAAAATTTGAATTTCGTGGGCTACCCTGGCGCTACCAGCTTAATTTGAACTAACTAAAATTAATTAGGAGGATTACTATCTTTAACAACCCATGGCGTTAGAAAAGGATGCCTTGAAACTGTCAAACTATATTATTATATTTTGATTTGTACGAATCTCGGTGTATTTTTAGTCGACATGTTGTGTCTACTTGTAGTATGAAAATTGAATAAAAGTAACAGCTTTAGGTTTAGATAGCAATTCTCTATGATTTTTAGTTGGCGCTAACCAGAATAAACCCAATTGTGTCTTTCTAATGTTTTATTTGTAATTTGCTTTGTTCCATTGATTGTTATCGTACTCGTAGCTGTTATTATAAGATGCTAAATGAGTAATAAGCTATGAAAAATCTCGTTATAATTTTTGATATAAGTAGTACCTAGTGCCTGAATGACAGGTTTTATGGTGTGTTCAGAATAAGACTGATTTAAGTATAACATTTTTAGTTCTCTTTAACATTGTTTTTATTTTTAATACCAAACAAAAACGTTTGCTTGTTCCTTTTGATTGTTACGTTATTAACATGAGCCGTTTATAATATTTTTGTAATGTCAAATCTTTGTGTAAGTGTATTGTGCAATTATTGTTTGATTGTTAAAAATATAATTTGTATTGACAAATTTTGTTTCCATTTATTTCCTAGTTATGATAACTACTACGTCAACATTCAAACGTAGATCATCGACAAGGGACAATGGATAGTAATGTACTTACACAACTATTTTGATATTAAAACAGTTGAGAACCTCTGTCTGAATTTGGTAGAAGTGGGGAAAGACCGGAATATGAAATTCATTATTTTACAATATTTCACACTTCTTTTTACTTTAAAATACTTCGATGAAGAAACACGTATACATTTACATGCTTTACACAATTTGTCAGTGAATCCAGGGATCTAAAACGAAAATTTTAAAAAATGCCACCAATTGTCGGTCTTCCCCCCTACATTACGATCTTTACCCGTTTTCATTATTTTCGTTTGTGTGTATATTTTTAATAATATTTATATTAATATATAAGAATAATGATTCTCAGCCTGGTGTAAAGTACAATCTGTTGGCTCTATTGAAAGTTTTCTAATTTGCTGCTACATTATGTGTTTCGGATCCATATAGATGCTTAAAAAAGATATACCTCATCTCATCAAAATCTCGTTCGATGTTGCCCCGATCCACCTGTAATTTGTGACTGTTTAAAAACATAATTTTAACAGCAAAAGTATATTATTCTGCACAATTATTAGGCTTACTTACTTGTACATTAATTGAAAAATATGACTTCCTGTTCCTATATACTTCATGATGCTGGCATCCTGGTGTATTTACTATTTTGATATGGGTGCAGTCAATGGCACCATCTACTCCTGGGAGTCCAGGCCAACGTCCATGACTTCCCAAGTTTTTAAACAGTTGTCTGTTTGTACTGGCATTATCTCCTCGAGGTATTTTGATGTATTTTGTGTGCAAAAGGGCTAATAGTTTTGATACTCTGGTTATGATATTTGAAGCTGTAGGTTGTGATAAATGTACTAGGTCACCACAAACAAGCTGAAATATAAATTAATTAAGTACGTAAGGTACATTATCATATGAAATAATGGATTTTCGTTCGTAATAAGTAGGTAGTTAATTACATTACAATATTACATACTAACCTGAAATGATGCTGTTGCATAAAACCTTAAAGTTAAAAGGACGGCTATTTCCGGGGAAATTGGAAGACTCTGTTATTATATTTTACGAATGAGTTTTTGATTAATGTTACTATATACAACACTGATTCTTGAACAACCTGAATCGTTTTTTAAAATTTTCAGTAGGTAATTCAAAAGAATTTGAAGCATCCCTTATATAAACTTTTGGTAAACGAAATCGCAAAGGCCACAAAATATCGTCATATTAATCTATTTCATCGTAATAATTAATTTCACTCAAAATATTTTCAAACTCCATGTTTCGCGCCACGCTAATCGCACCTCAAGCCACGGACTGTCTGCACTCACGATATAGCATTTCAAGAACCCGCGCCCGATGCATACTAAGGGTCGAGTTTCGTTTATTAATCAGTCCATCACTCAGTTGATGACGTAAACCTAATCCGCAACTTGAGAACATAAACAATCGCGTTTATTAATACGTTCAGGACCTCAACATTCATATCAAGTGCGGTCTCTTGGGCTGAGTAACGTTTATTAATACGGGCCTTAAATGTTCTGTAAAGTTTACATCTCTTCAAAGACAGGCTATTTTTGATGCTTATTGGAATATTGGTGAAGTCAATCAGCAGCGATCGTTTATTCAGTCTTGTATGTCCGATGTCACTCCTAGGTATAAATATACAAACGCCATGCGCCCGAGGCAAACTAATAAAGCTTTTAATTTTATAGTAAATGGTATATCAATCCGGGTTTGTAAAACATTTTTTGTTGGCGAATGACGCTGAATATATCCCATCGTGTAATTTGTACAGTAATCCAAAAGTGTCAAAACAATGGAGTTTTGCAAAAATCATCGTCATCATCACTACTGATGAAACACTCATTTCAGACATTAAAACTTTTATAGATTCAATACCAAGGGTTCCGTCACACTACACAAGGCAAACATCTACTCGCGAATACATAGACGGGGGCAAAACTATTACAGATCTCTTCAATGACTTCAAGGTAGCGCAAGAGAAGAACAGTCAGCCCTATGGTAAGTATTGCATGTTTTACCGTACGTACCGTACATTTACTAAGGAATTTAATATTTCATTTTTTTGTCCGCAAAAAGACCAATGCGATCTTTGTCTACCTAGACATTTCACGACTTATTGCTTTGAAAGTTTAAAAAACAATAGACGCCGGTTATACAGGGTGTTAAAGAAATTGCGTGCCATAGCTTATATAGGGGTAGGGTGTATAAAACCGGGAATTGATTAAAAGACAACAGTAAAAATGTTTGACAGGACACATACCAAAAACAAAATACTCGCCAGAAATTCGAGCGATTGCAATAACATTACGTTTTTACTCTCCCAAGGCCTATGATTTTGTAAGAAAAACTTTTAGAACATGTTTACCTTGTCCTAGCACTCTTCGAAAATGCTACCAGTCTGTTGATGGACAACCCGGATTTACTAAAGATGGTATTCAATGCTCTTAAAGTGGTAGCAAAACAAGGGAGCCAGATTTATTGAAATTAGTGAAAGGAAATGATAAAAAAAAATGTTAATCTTATTGATACTCCACGACACGCCTGATTTCTGGGATTTTGTATCTGCATTGAAAGTGCCGAACATTTGATTCAGGACTTGGTTCTTAATAAGGAATGCCCAATTCAGTATTTGCCATTGCACAAAATAAGTCAGGACAACCTTGAGCACTTTTTTGGCAGCGTCAGAAGCCACGGCAGATCGAACAACAACCCAACCGCTCGAGTAGTTGAGAGCATTTACAGAAGATTACTCAATTATGCCTAAATCAAGAATACGGGAGCCGGTAATTGTGTAGCACTTAATCAAATTTCGATTTTACAATGTACATCTGCTTTAGATCGTATTAATATTATGACACGGCGCAAAGATCAAGATAGTGTATCAGAAACCAGTGACGATTTTGATGTTGGATTGTAAGAAGAGTTTTACTTCACAGAATTTAGCATGAAAGTAGTTGAATACATAGCAGGTTACATCGTAAAAATTTTGGTAAAAAAAAAATGCCAAATTTGTATTGGAGCGTTGCTTGGAGGGCCAAAAGAAGATAGTCTACAATATCAGAAAGACGTGAGAGAAAAACTTATGTATGCTTTAACAACAGTAATAACAATATGTCGCCGCAGTGAAATTTACATCAAAAGAGCCTTGTCAGAATGCGGCGGAAACACTTTTACATCTAAATACAGTTCAGTTTACTTCGCAATGGTTGTTCTTAAATCTTTTGTGGGATACGATTTATTTCCAGACATAAAGTTTCACCAATTTGACGTAGAATTTACTAATCACTTAATTGATTTAGCTTCATCATCATCTACCTAGTCTTTTCCCAACTATGCTGGGGTCGGCTTCCAGTCTAACCGGATTGATTCTAATTGATTTAGCTTCATGTGTAGCAAAAAAATGTATTGATACTCGACTGACATTTATTACTGAAAATAATACAAATCCAAAAGATTATATAAGAAAAACATATTCAAAACTAATCCATTTTAAAAACCAATGAATAAATTGACACCTGTATGCTTAGTGTGAGTTTTTTAACTTCACCATCGCGTTAGAGTTTACACTGATTTGCATGGCGCTGGATTAGCGCCACCTGGTGCTATACGCGAAAACTAAAAAATGCGAGTGTAAGTTTTTTATTTTACTTTGTCGATGGTGACGATCGATTCCCACTCGATAGTGAAATCGTAAACTAGCGTAACTCTGTGTTATCGCGAGTGTAAGTTACAATTTTGACAGTTTAGCTCGTTTGAGAAATGCGTTGACTTTCGAATGTCCCTATACATATTGTAGTCTTTGCTTTCGAATAAGTTAATTCTTCACTGAAGGATTTGTAGTGAGAGCCTTGTTTGTGTGTGTGGTGAATTTTATAAGTTATTTTATTTTAATTCGTTGTGTGGGTTCATTATAACTAATATATTTTGCTTGGAAGATAGCATCACGTTTATATTTTGCTTGGAAGATGTTTGAGACCGCTAGGGCACAAGATGAGCGCAATTACATGTCCAGTGTTCGTGCAAAAGACCGTACTTCTAACAATGCTTTAAGAGATCTTCCGGAGGCTGAATTTAAGAGAAGATATCGGCTTCCGAAAAAAGCGGTCTGGTTTTTATGCCGAGAGCCGAAACAGCTTACTGGTTTAAAGTCTCCCTAACGGGTAACCTTGGAAGATAAGGTAATTTCAGCATTTTTCATTTCTGTGTGACACACACTTCCTTCATCCCTCGTCCTACCTATAAGACTACACACAGTCCATATTTAACAGATTTAAACTATTTTTTTAGGTACTTACGGCACTATTATTTTAAGCAACTGAGTAGTTGCTAAAAATATATCACAAAAAATGTGCAGTGTTTATATTGAAGAGGTTACCAAGGCTCTAACTGCTAACACATAAAGCTATAATTACAAAATATATAAAATTTCCTAGCACTCCCTCTGCCAGACAAGCAGTCAGTCAAAGGTCAACTTGCATGATTTATTGTAAATAGTTAGGTACTAGTATATACATCAACATTTGTGTAATAATTAGGAAATGTAACTATGATGTTTATTTCAGGTTTTGTGCCAAATATAGAATACCTGGAGTAATAGGATGCATTGATTGTAGTCACTTTACAATTTTTGGGCCACCTAAAACGGAAGAACATCTTTATTATTGCCGCAAGCACTATCATTCTATTAATGTACAAATGGTAAAGATTTATTCTTACTTTCTTATAACACTTTAATTTGTAACTGTTAATTTACTTCTTTGATTTACAGATATGTAATGACCAGTATAGAATTATTAATGTAAATGTCAAATTTGGAGGTGAAAATCACGACTCTTTCAAATGGGAGAACAGCAACATCAATAATCATGTGCAGTTGTTGCACCAAAATGGAGAAACAGTGTGGCTTTTTGGTAAGCTTGCCACAATAAAATGTAATTTGAACACCATTAAACTTAGGCAATGACTCAACTAAAAGATGGTTATAATTTTAGGAGACTGGTTATCTACAACGGCCATGGTTGATGACTCCGATTTTAGGTGCTGCTCCAGACACACTAGAAGCCAATTACAATCAAAGGCAAGTGGCAGCCAGAGTCGTCATAGAAAATACGTTTGGTAGGCTGAAGAATCGATGGCGCTGTCTAAACAAAGATATAGTGCTACACTACAAGCCTCTTAAATGTGCCAGAATTATTCAAGTCTGCTGCGTTCTCCATAACATTGGTCTTGATTTTAATGTTGAAGAAGAAGAAGGGTACATAACTGGTATGGTAACAAAGGACATTGCCACCAGGCAGGTCCCTTTTGTGGTATCGTGTGCGACTGATTGGAATAATAACCAAAACAAATTATTATTTTTTTTGTTTGCAAGTTATTTGTTATACAATTTCTTTCACCCTGGGAATAATGTTAAAGTTAATTAATAGTTAAACATTACGTCGACATCCGTTTGATAGGTATACGAAAAAAGTTGCCAGATATCAAATAACTATTGAAAATGACGTATTTTAATCAATGAAGTAATCGATATCAGAACAAAACGATAGTTAACAATAAAAAAAAACAACTATTTTTAATTATTATAACTAGTTTACGTCTCAACATTTAAATGTAGGTCTCAACATTTGACAACTTCAAAGCTACTGTTTTAGCGTTATGTTTCACGACGATGAGTTAGAATGGTGTTAACCGTGTCTTTTTCATAGGTACGTATTATTGTAGCATATTATATCTGAAATGCACAAAGATAGGTGTAGGCCAAGAAGATAGGTGTAGGCCAAGAACTCGTATAAGTTTAATTATGTAAAATATTCATGATGACGTAAACTAGTGGATATACAGTGCTTATAGTCGATGCGAATAATAGCGATGAAACGATGACAACAATAGGTTGCTTATATTCATAATAAGTCGACATTGTTGAATAGATGTACACAAACACAAAAGCCTTACGTATTTTGGAAACGCCGTATTAACAAAACAGTTTTAATCGATAAAAAAACCGAAATCGATTTATTAACGATTAAAAATAATTGATCTGGCAATATTTACTTGCGCATGTCACAGCACTTTGTTCTGAGGTTCGTTACGTTCGTGATTGCTTTGTATAAATACGTTGAGTTTTGAATTCCGTATTTACATAGTTATTATTTACGATACGTGCTTTTTCTGCTACCACCGAGTTGAGCTAATAAGTTCCTCGAGTACTTTGTGTTTTGTGAGATAATTGACTATTGTTTGTGCTGTTCTTTGTGAGATATTTGACCCTAAGTGCTATCTTTGGTGAGATATTTGACTCTTAATGCTATCCTTGGTGAGATATTATAAATATAGAAGAGTAATGATTTTACAATCTTTTCCAGGTAACGTCGGATGATATCCTGTGTAATGAATGTTATTTGCTGATGCAAGAAAGGATGTTATCAAATATAACTGGATCCCACGAGGATATGTCACCTGAATATGGTCACTTGAACATTTGTTATGGATGTGGTATCTCTCTTGCAAGTCGGAGAACCCATAGAGTTGAGTTAGACTGCCCACAACGTAGCATGATTTTAAGATGGACTCTAGCACACCTGGTCAGTATTTGTTTAATAAAATTCCATATCATCACGCCTGTAATCCTCAATCACAAGCGTGATGATGATTAGGCAGAGGTGTACCTAATAGTACACATACATTTTGTGTTTATGTCCCAAGTATTAGGGGTGAGACTATTGCCATCAACCGGGCACAAACCCAGTCTGCCAGAATCCTGGCTGCTACTCAGGAATTCTTAATGGAAAAACCCAGAAACCCAACCTGGGAATCGAACCTGAGACCTCATGCTCCGCAATTGTGCTTATATTTTCTAAATACATTTAAGAAAAACTGCTGCACTGTTTCTTTCTAATTGATAGTATTTTTATTCTTGCTTTATATTGCTTGCACAATAACAATATAGGGTTTGGTGCGTATTCTGACATTCACTAATACCAACTATTACATTTTAAGCTCCACATTTACAAAGAGTGCGCATTCCTTGCTGGTTAGCAGCAACTCGGGAAACACGACGATTGGAGGTTCAAGATGCAAACAAACCCGACAGTGTCATGGATGCAGCTTCACCTTCATTAGAAGACACCGAGACACCTGAACCACCTCCAATGCCAGCTCCAACACCCCAACCACAACAAGCACTACGCCTACAATCTAAATTTGACTCACAAAAGTATAAACGAGTTGCGGCAGCTGCTCTTCACTGCATGTTTGTAGGATGTGAAAATAATGAACGTCTTTTAGTGCGTATGACTATCAAGGAATTGTTGTTATTGCAGTACAATATATACAACATTATTTTTAGTATATGCGAAACATGAATATAGTTTGTTCAGAATCAGTAACTGAATCGATTCCAATAATTTTTATACCATGTTATATTTTGTCCCAAAATTATTTAAAAAAGGATACGAGTTGGACACCTATCCGCAATCATATGTGCAAAGGTTACGACAGGTCATAACAACCGGCGCGGGTAAGGCGCGCACGGCGCACAGGCAGCGCTACGCGCAGCGGGGCAGCGGGGCGGAGCTATCGCTCCCCCCAACCCCTTCAGTCGCCCCGTTGCAACAGTCGTATACGCACGTGTAAAGGCAGCTCTCCATTTGCGCGGACACGTCGTGCGACGCGTCCGCGGATGCATCCGCGCGTAGTGGAGGGCAAAATCTGTCGAGATCTGCCTGCGTGTCCGCGTCTGCCTCCGTCCCTGCCGCAATCCGTGATTTGTCGGTTTTTTGGGCACGCATCAAAGGGATCTGCCGAGAAAATGCGTCTCGCCTCTTCACTATCGCCGCCTGTCCAGTTGCCGCCGGGCCATCGAGCGCTTCACACGTGTTGACTATATTTAATAATTATGGCTAGTGCGTGGTCGAACGAAGAGACTTTCAAGTTTATTGAGCTGTACCAAAGACATTCTGTGATATGGAATCCGAGACATAAATGTCATAAGGATAAAAATATGGTAAATTTTAAGAAAATATAATTTCTGTAGCAAGCTGAAAATTGAAATTTAGATTCTTTACCTACCTACTTTACTGGCCTGCAGCTTCGGTCGCGTCTTTGTTTTTCCCTAGGTAAATCGGGAATCGAGCTAAGGTGTTTTTTTTTTTGTAGAAGTTTGCTCTGTCTATGTAGGTATTTGTAGTTCAGATGTTAAAAGTGAACATTCTTAAGTTCTTTACCCTGATTACCGTATCAATCTCACCTTGTTATCGTTCTTGTCATATGAATATGAGGTTTTATAATTTAAAGTAGGTAGGTATGGGATGTTTCGGCGCACCATAATGCCTGTTTAAATGAACGTAGCAAATCACCCACCACGAATCTACTCTGTATCGGCTGTGAACTGCAGCGTTCCATTATAATTATCTATAATATAAAAATGGATAGCTAAATGTGTTGCTAAGCGCAAAACTCGAGAACGGTTGGACCGATTTCGCTAATTCTTTTTTTTTTAATATTCCTTGAAGTACGAGGATGGTTCTTACGGAGAAAAAATAAAAAATTAAAGAATCGACTGTTAGGCGGTACGAAGTTCGCGGGGCCAGCTAGTTATTAATAAAAAGACTATTAAGTACTTTCTTTCTAATTGTCCAATAAGGTTATACATATTATTGATAACCTTATTGTTTCTTCGTGTTTCTCTCTTACTCAGAGAAACAAAGCCTATTTGTTTGCTCCTGATAATGCAAAATCTAACCGTGAAAAACGCATCCGAATCCGATCAGTAGTTTAGTTTCGGAGATTACCGCGAGCAGACAGACAGACAATTTTTTTTTTATTTTAGGTAAAAAATAAATCAATGTACAGGCACGCGATTTCTAAGTAATTAATAATACAATTAGCTTTAATCTATACATTAATTACTCTGTTATTGCAGGTTAATGATGCATGGAAACAAATTTCCGATGAAATGCAGGTGCCACTAAGTGAAATAAAAAAAAAGAAGGAAAATTTGCTTTCTTCATTCCGCATTAATCACAAAAAAGTCCTCGCATCACGTAAATCTGGTTCCGGGGAATTATTCGAGAAACTATTTGACTAGAAACTTTAAATAAATAGTGCAAGCTCCTGAAACTGTCCCCAGTAGCCAAATATCTTAATGTAATGGCAAGTCGTATTTCGACTGATATACACTCTCTGAAAACAGTGTCTTGTTTTGCTACAAGTGGGGATATTTTTCGCACCAAATAGTTGAAATCGTTCAGTGACATCCGTACAAAGTTTTCAAATTCCCCGGAAGGTTCCTTTAGTAGCTCAGCAAGCTGGTATTTCATTGTTTCTCTGGAATATAGATAAAAGCCATTTCATTTTTTTCCGTTTCAAACACAAAACTATATACCTAATTATATTTGAGTAAAATATGATACAGGTATTTTCTTATTTTAATACTCGTAGCAACAACTTACTTTGTTCTATTCTTGTGAATACTCAAAGACCACCATCTTCTTCTTTTCCATTTTTTTTTTCACGACTCTTCTTTGGTATACATTGATATAATGGTTGTATGTCGTCATTAAATAAATAGCGGCAGCCGCACTAACCAGGTCCACGTCCATCCTCTTGGGTTGCGTTCGTCACACTGACACAGACGGAAGTGAAGAGGGCAGACGGATTTCTAGACACACGCGTGCGCGGACGCGTCGCACGACGTGTCCGCGCAAATGGAGAGCTGCCATAACACTTGCGCTCAGCGACATAACGCGAGACGCGAAATAGTTTAGTGTGTACCTATTTGTAATAAGTGATTGTGTACCATGTCGTTTGCGTACTCAAATGCCCAATACACCGAAATGGTGCGTACACTAGCGGTTTGTGGTGATAACGTATCCCTGGCAGTGCGGCGATACGAGGAACAATTTGGTATCCGAGTGTCGTGGAACACAATGCTTTCCGCCACTCAAAGATCAAGGGACTATGGTACGTTTCGGCCTCCGACAGCCGTAGATAGAGGAGTGAGTCGAATACCTACCAGAGTTCAAGAAGGAATTTTGGACTACATAGCCAACGATCCCGAGAGTAGCACAACAAAGGCCGGCAGGATGTTTAACGTCAGCCAGACCTACGCATGGCGCACGCTGCACGATGATGGACAATATCCTTACCATTTCCGACGTGCCCAAGAGCTGTGCGACAATGATCATGAACCACGAATTTTATTTTGCCGGTGGTTGCTGAATAATCGTCACGCCAACATTCTGTAGACAGATGACTGTACTTTTACGCGTCGCGGACTGTTCAACATTCATAATAGTCACCACTGGGCTCATGAAAACCCGCACCTAGCACGCGCAGACTCATTTCAGCACCGTTTTTCCGTGAACGTATGGGCCGGCATAGTTAACGGCCATGTGATAGGACCTATTTATTTGCCAAGGTTAAACTGTGCCACCTATTTGAATTTCCTCACCAATACGCTACCAGATCTGTTAGACGACTTGCCCCTGGACTCGCACCGCGGTCAGGGTATTTTTTACCAGCACGACGGGGCTCCCGCACACTTTTCAAGACAAGTCCGGGAATATCTTGACCGGGGGTACGGTGAGCAATGGATCGGTCGTGGCGGGCCAGTTCATTGGCCAGCCAGGTCGCCTGATTTATCACCCTTAGATTTTTATCTTTGGGGTCACGTAAAAGACCTAGTCTACGAAACAGAGCCTCAAAGTGAAACAGACTTGAAAAACAAAATTGAAAGTGCTTTTACTAGTGTAAAAAACAATACCTATGTGTTACGTAAATTAAACAGAAATTTGCGTAAGCGCGCTCGTCTGTGCATAAGGCAAAGAGGTGGACATTTTGAACAATTATTGAGATTCGTCTGAGTGATTACAAAGACATTGTAAATAGTGATTAGTAAATTATTGTAAATAGTGGTGATTAACATTTTTAAACACGCCAAGGTGGTTAATTGTAGAAAGTTATTATTTGTACCTACAGCCTGCAGTGGTTAAGTAATGCGATGTTTAACACTTTTCATCCACTTTGAACTTTAAGTGGTTGGCATATGTTGCATCATATCGCATTGACTACATCTTATCACTTACGGCTGCATTTAAGAATAAAGTAACAATAATAATATCTACCTACACTTAACTATTACGACAGTCCAAAGCCTGCAAGTGTGATGGAAAATGTTATCACCAGTTAGTAACAATACATTCGCCGTACGGTTAGGTACTAGTGAACTACAATGAACGTGCGTGCGAATGTGGAAGCGCGGGCGGGGGGCGGCCGGCACGGAGGCGCCCGCGCCCGCCGCCGCCGCCGCGCCGCGCCGCGCGGTGACTTGGTAAGCATATTTTTGAACGGACAACCACGTAACTTAACAGACCTATAACTTTGTGATTTTTCAAGATACAGTTTTGAAATTTTGTACATGGATTCTTTACATAAAAGTACTAGACACGTGTTTCAGGTTTCGCATAAACAAAAACTAATGTTGTATATACCCTTAAATGCTAGAATCTGTCATCACCATTTAAGTAGTAATCAGTGGGATGAACTGACTGGCATTTTAATGACTTTACTGGCTTTCAAGTCGATGATATATGTATTTTCCATGGTGGAAAGAGCTTCTCAAAGGACTTTAGATTTTAATGATATTGCAGCAATGGATTCACATTTACGCCGTTATTGGCTGGGACTAACAAAAGTGCAGTTTAATGAACTATTAAATTGCATTCCTACTTTAAATAATGAGGTTACAAATCCTAGCCTTGCATTAAGCATATTTCTTGTTAAGCTTAGGACAGGGGACAGCAACCAAAGACTGGCAACTCATTTTCAATTGCCACGATTTACATTAGAAAAAAAATGAAGATAGAGAATGTGTAAAACAATATTTTGTACAAATGCATTTGAGACTTACTCATACTAATATACAAAATGTGGCCCTCACGTAACAGGACTATTCCTGAAGGTCTATTTGGAGACAGTAGCATGGCTTCTAAACCTGCCATTGTCATATGTGATGGTACATATGTTTATGTACAGAGTAGTAGTAACTACAAATACCAGAAACAGACATATAGTCTACACAAATACACTGATTTGGTTAGAATAGAATAGAACAGAATATTTCATTTATTTGCTCACAATGTAGGTATTTACAATAAGGTGGTTACAATAATATAAACTTGTACATTCTACCATTTTGGCATGCAAACATTGATGCAGTTCATCAACAAACATACAGGCATTGATACAACTAAAGTTTTTCAGCTAGAAAATGCGATACGGAGTAGTAACATTTATTCAATAGATGTGCAGTTAGTTTCTTTTTGAAAGTTGTTACTGGTTCCTCTTTTATGGAATTAGGAATGTGGTTAAAAATAGCCGGTGCCATACCAAAAACACTTTTCCTCAACAAAGCAGTCCTATATCCACCTGTGCGTAGCAAGTTTTGGTATTGAGATCGCAAAGTTACATCTCGGTATCTGCTTTCCGATAAAGTTAAAAATAGCCGTCGATTACATTTAACAAAAAGAGCAATTTCTAAAATTTATATGGTTAAACCCTTTTTAATCACATGTTGTGATGGATATATTTTAGAGTGCATTGAATCGTATGAAGCAACAAAAAATGACTCAAAATCATGAGTGATCTATTTCGTAATGAAAGTGGTCCAATTCGCTCATTTTTTAGACAGGGGGACGTCTTTATATTGGATAGGGGATTTAGAGACGTGCTCCCTGAGTTGGAAAGCTATAATTATTGAATACCGAGTCATTATTGGAAGATGAATTTCAATTGACAACTGACTAAGCAAATAAGTCTAGATGTGTACAGGTCGCGTCATGTAAAAAGAACGCTGGAAGAAAGTGGAGGGGGTATGTTTGCGCATGGGTACAGTCGCACACGAAAGTACTAGGCATATTGTTTTATTTTTGAAATAGCCTTTCGCTCGCGGCTTCGTATATTGGTTATTGGTAGGTACAACATTGAAAAATATATTAGATATTAAATAGAATTAAAAACATGTTTGATTCAGTGTAGAATATTTAATCTAATTAAGTACAAACAAAAAATTAAAGTAATGTTGAAACTCCTTCCATTAAGTCGTCGTGGGTGACGTGAAAACCAGATGAAGACGCGGTGTTGTTGCTAGAGGTGGCCATTTCATCGTCGTCGCTGTCGTCTCTTGAGCTTTCATCATCATTTGAGTCTGAATCGTCATCCCCTACGCGAATAATAAACGTTTCTGTCATAATGTCGACCACATGATCGCTTTTACAATAATCGGCTTCTATTTCCTTTACCTTGGTGCATAATTTCCCCCATTCTGTTGCTCCCATTAAATTTACTTTTTCATTAACCAGGTCAGTTATCCGTGTAAGGTTCCAACTTACATTTTTGCTGGCGACATATCCCATTATTTGGGACCAGGCCATTTCTATTGGATTCAGGTCCGGGTGATAAGGGGGCAACCGAAGTACAGAGTGACCTGCTTCGTTTAATATGGCGTCGATATTAAATTTCTTAAATTGTTCTTTGAATTTTTTTATTAAGTTGTAAAACTCCGGCTTTAGCATGGATTCTTCAAATTCAATTCCTTTTTGACGGAGCCAGGTTTGCATGTCTGCTTTCTTTACATTGGACGTTGGTACAGCATCGAGTTGTTTGTTGTGGTACGATGCGTTGTCGACTACCACGACTGAATTAGGCGGTAAAGTCGGCATCAGTTTAGTTCGGAGCCACCGCTCGTAATTCTCCGAATTCATGTTGTCGTGGTAGTCGCCGCTTTTAGTACCTGCTTTGAACGTCAGAAGAGCATTCGGCACAAAACCTGCTTCACTACCCGCGTGTACTATGTCCAAGCGGCTACCTTTAGATAGAGGTTTTTTAATGCCTTTCATGGGACCGTCTGTCCATGAATGGTGAGACGCATGGGAACTATCGACGTATGATTCATCAGTTTAAATGATAGGTCTTGCTTCCTCTCTATATTTTTTATCTTTCTAAGATATTCAATTATTTGAAATCGAATTTGTGACTGCTCAATTAAAATTTTTCTATTTGTTTCCGTTTTTTTTCCACTTAAAACCGATTTTTTTTAATATTCGCCTGAGACTTGCTGCAGATCCTTGGAAATGTAGGTCATCCTGTAACTTATTTTGCAACTTGCCTATGGTAGGCAATTCTTTTTCCGTGACGTGGAAATTGTGGATGATTCTTTTTATAACAGCCTGGTCAAAGTTGTCAATTTCTGTTATTGGTTTTTCTTTTATTCTTTTATTTTTGCTGGGACTTCGGAAGACAGTAAGAAATTCTGAATCTTTTGAACCTTTTACAATTCGCCTTACTGTGGACTCGGAACATTTTGTTGCCTCTGCGGTCCGTTTCATACACTGTTTTAAATTATCAACTGCATTCTTATCAGCCTCTCTCTTCATAAAACAATATACGTCATAAATCATTTTTCTCACTTTTCTATGTAAAACCATTTCGTAATTAAAAACTTTTGTGCGCGATGGTATTTTGAGAACGAACGAAACGTCAACACAGAGCGGAAAGCAAAGATCGACTAACGAACCAAAAGGGCACCGGCAAGCATGCGGCGCGTCACTCGCCCGCCCCGCGCCGCACCTCATACCACCAAATAGATCGGTATATCGCCTAAGCGCAGCTTGACCGCCAGCGTTCTTTTTACATGACGCGACCTGTAACTATGTGTAGATGGGTAGTTGAAATTGTAAACGGTCGCATTAAAAGAGACTACAAACTCTTTCTACAAGAATATTTTAACAGAGCATCAACACACCTTATGGATGATTTTAAAATTGCTTATGCTCTTTTGAATAAATTCCACCCAACAATAGAAGACAGACCTGAAATTGCTCAGGCGAGATTAAATACTAGGAATTGTTTAGGGGAATTTATTCGAAAGGAAAACATCAATAGGAGACTTACGGTTTTCCAAAACATAGATGGCAATGCTTCCCATTTAGATAATTTTTCTAGATTAACTTTAGATGATTTAAGAAGATTTGAATTGGGATCCTACCAATTAAAACAGGCTGGATCCTATTATGAGGAGCACATAAGAAGCAATGGTACTTATAATATTGAAGTATAGCAATGCTGTTTTGGAAGAGGATTTGCCCTTAATATTGGGTTTTGGGTCAAAATAATTATTTAATTAGGGCTAGAATTAAGTCCCGCTATGTGAGACATAAAACGTTAACTCTTATTTATTGATAAGTAGAGATGAAAATCGGGCAAATTCTTTAGAAAGTATCATTGCTTACTATTGTAACGGTCTAGTGGGTAACGGTACAGTAGGGTGTTGTGCTCATACTATGACAGTATTATGGTATTTAAGCTGGGGCCGCTTCAACAATGTAAGTGCTCCAGCTCAATCTTTGGATGAAATATTTTATGAAGAATAGTTTATTCAAGTTTTGATTTGTTTTATTTCCCTTAGTACTATTACTAAAATAAAAATAACTATCAATAACGTTAATTAAGAGTCGTTAATAAAAAAATATTCCAGTGCTGAAGCTGTGAACTGTAAAGAAAAGGAGTTTGTTTCAGCCACATTTGATCTTCAGGCTATACTACAAATTCCCAATGACGAAGTCGGTCTACTATACTACTGTCGTAAACTAACCGTTTACAATTTGACGGTTTACGAAAACGCATTGCCGAATGAGGTATACTGCTTTGCATGGTCGGAGGTGAATGGCAAGAAAGGCAGTGCGGAAATAGGGTCAATTCTGTTGCACTATCTATCAAACTGTATTCCTGCACCTGTAATGTGAAAGAAGTGGCACTCTTTTCCGACACCTGTGGAGGCCAAAACAGGAATCAATATATCGCTTCACTTTTGCTATGGGCTGTGAACAACATTCACAATTTGCAAGTTATAGAACACAAATTTTTAGAGTCGGGACATACTTATATGGAAGTCGACAGCATGCACAGTAGTATCGAATCAGCTAAAAACCACACAGCGATCAATTCAATGGCTGAATGGCTTAACGTATTTAGAAGAGCCCGTTCAAGTCGTAAATATAAAACGAAAATGTCCAAAAAACCTTACAATGTGAAAGAAATAAAATTTTACGATTTTTACGATTTAAAAGAGCTAGCGGCAAACTTAAAAACAAACAAAAGAAAAAATACTCAAGGGAACGTGGTTTCTTAGCTAAAAATAAAAAGGGTGAAGTATATAAAAGGGGAAAAGATTTTTTTTATAATTACGACATGTTGTCTAATTTTTTCGTCATAGATCTCACTGAAGAACCTGTTCATGTGCAGGTGGTAAGTAGCTTGCCATCAGCGAAAGATCACTATGAAACCAGACGAAAAAAAATTGATGGTCCAACAATGCAGCCACCACCACCTCCAACATCTATTCCTGGTCCAAGTCTGCCTGGTAAATTGTCGCAATTATACAAAACAACATTGCCAATCACGGAAACTAAAAAAAAAATCTGCTTTAACTCTGTGAAAAAAAAATCATCCCTAAAGAATATCATGGCTGGTTTATTGGTTTAAAGACAGATAGTTCACAAATCGATCGCATACCAGAGCCTTCAATTTCTGACTCTTTGGATGAAGATTAGGAAGACTTTTTATTGCTTTTTTCGTAGTTTTTTTTTTTAAATGTGTACACTGTCTAACAAATATATTAATGGCATGCTCTCCTAGCGTAATTTTTGTTTCATTATCGTAACATTTACATAATTATAAGTTTTTAATTAATTTTAAACTACTAAATGTTACTTTTGTATTATTTTTCATATAACTTGAGAGGTAAAAGCAACTAGTTTTATGGTTTTTCCCTTTTTTCTCAAAAACAGGAAGGCCTATAAATACCAATGACTGAATAACACTAATTCACAATGAAATAAATAATTTTGAGCTTACCCGTACCTACTGTTATTCTTTATTTCATGAGTTATGGTAATTCTGTCAATACACAGCTAAAACCAACTAAATGAGAAGGTCTGTAAGAAAAACTTGCCTTTTTTGTAAATTATAATTGGTTTTTATGCCTGAAATATACATTATTATAAAGCTAATCAAACAGGTAATCAACACATGCTTAATGACTAGAACAAATCTTCTGTTAAATACATAATTAGGAAACACTAACTTTTAAAACGCATTAACTCAAAACTACAATTCCCTGGGTTAGTTGGTATTTGCACTAACTCGGCGATATTATATGCCAAACTATTTTAAGTGTTTTTTTACAGTGATGAATCGCGTCGAACAGCCACTTACGGCCAACTTGCGCACCTTTGGGAATTTCTGAATCAAAATAAAGCCATAGCAGCGGGCTATAATAAAACATCCCAAGCTAGGGAATATTCAAAAAATATGTGGGAGAATATTGCCCAGAATTAAAATTCCCATGGTAATGGTGCAACTAAAGATTGGAAAGGATGGTGCAAACTAAGTAAAATGAATATATGATTTTTTTTTTTTTTTTGTCTAAATAATATTTCTATCAAGATAATGAATATTGTATTTTAGTATTGGAATGATTACAAATCCAAATTAAAGTAGTTGGCTGCAGCTACCAGAGCATCTCGCCAGCAAACTGGAGGAGGTCCGTCACAGATAAAACAGATGACAGACATTGAAAAAAAAAAACCTTCAGATTTTAGGAGATGACTTTGGTAGTGGTCTGCCTGGTAAGAGGGTGGAGCCATTTGAACAAGTGAGTATTATTTTTTATACTTGCTCATTGGTTCCTAATAAATCAATAATTCATAATAATCAATATTGTAAATACGGGTAGGTACATTTTGTAGACAATTCTACTATTCCGGCTTCCAATTCCAAGCCTGCCAAAATTAGCCCAGTTATTCACCACCTCAATCGCAAGTTCAGCAGCTTATACCTACCGGAGCAGAATATTGCGATAGATGAGTCCCTTCTTTTGTGGAAGGTAGGCTCAACTTCGTGCAGCTCATCGCCAATAAAGCTGCGCGGGTAGAGATAAAGAGCTACGAGCTTTGCGAGTCACAAACGGGCTATGAGCCAGAGGGTGCAACCTCCCAAATAGTCTACAGTTTGGTTCGACCTCTGTTGAATAAAGGCCATACGCTAGTTATGGATAATTTTTATAATTCACCACTGTTGTCAAGGACACTAAAGGCGCAAAAAACCGGCACCATCGGGACCCTGAGGCTGAATCGGGAATCCGTTCCCGATTCCCTGCGCAGCAAGACCAGGAACATGCGCCCATCTTTGCTCGCGCTAGGCAGAATGATAAATCGGTCGCGGATTTTGGTGCTGATATAGAGAAGTTGATGGTCAATTTGTCTATTTCTCAAGCCGGGGAAAGTTCGGAAGCTTATAAGATTTTGCACCCGTTGAACGAAAAATATGCGATTAGGAAGTTTGCTGACGGACTTCGTAATCAGCGTCTTGGTACGGTCATTACAGCGCGGAATTTAACTTGTTTGAAAGATGGCATCAGGGTGGCAGAAGACGAAGATTGTGCTTCATTGGCGCAAGTCATGACGTACCAGCGCTGGCCCACAAGGGGTGGCTTTTCTATGGGCAATAGGGATCGTTGAAATAGTTATAGGCGGCACGCTGTAGGGAATGGACACGCGCAGCAAAGAACAGCTGCTGGGCGTACGCACAAAAATGTCAGCGTATGGCATAGCAGTGGAATGCGCGGTCGCGGCATTAATGCTCATCGTGGACGCGGCGGTCGGCGGAAGTTCGGCGGCGTGTAGCGTGTTTTGAGCATGCGTGGGGCGATGCTGACTCAGGCGCAATGTCAATGTCACGGAGTAGTGAAGGCGGGCAGTCGAGTGAGACTCAGTTTTTTCGAGGCTAAGCATATTTTAGCTTGCGATAGTATTAACTGGGTTAATTTACTAGTGGATAGTGTAGATACGGGTGCGTCGATATCAGCCGTAAAGAACAATTTCTTGAGCAATAACGCTTTGTGCTGTAAAGTAGGTAAGGAAGACTTAGTGATTAATGGTGTAGGAGGTAGTTTGCGAGCTATAGGTTATTTATTTATTTATTAAGGCACATCAACAACACAAACACAAACATTTACAAATAACGTAATAAAATACTCTTTCTTCAAATATTGTAGAATCTGAACATCTCCCATAAGAGCCGATGTCAACAAATGTAAACATATAGTTACTGTCGCAAGTGGCTAGTAATATCATAGAAAAGTATTTTTTATAGTTGTAATATGAAGACCCAGTGTTTCGAGGTTTTTTTAACCTTACGTGCTTTCCATCAATTGCACCAAGACAGTATGGAAAATTTGCTCGATATTTAAAACCTTCCGCTATGTTTTTCCACTTCTCTTCAGTGAGTTCTGGCATTACCATATCTTTTAAGTGAATCCATATGTTACTACAAACATTTTTAATAATTTCTCTGATTGTGCTTACTCCGTGTCGATAAGAAAAGTGGTTCAGCGACCTCTAATTTACGACCATGCACATACCATCAACAGTTACTCTTTTTAAAAGATTTACAAGAAAAAGGTGAAAGATCGTCTAATTTAGATTCTACTAATGAGGAACCTGTAGAAGAAATAACTAAGAAAAAAAGCTGTTAACAAACGTAAAACAAAAAAATCATTAGAAGAGGACTTGATCGAAAATTTAACTAAAAGAGTAAATAAAAAAATAAATGATGAAGAAGATGAAAGAGATGAAGACCGATTGTTCCTTCTGTCTTTGTGTAAAGATTTTAAAAGAATTCCAGATTATTTAAAGCTAGATGCAAAGGCAGATTTCATAAATATATTAAAAAAATATGCTTCCACATATAACATGTCCGGACCACAATATCAGCCAACGAATGATTTCAGGGGATATTTTACTTCAAATAATATGAACTATAACGTGCCTTCGAGTTCAAATGTACCTCCTATCCAACAGGAGACATTCCATCGGCCAGGAACTTCAGAATCTCATTATAGCAATATTGTCTCACCTGATAATTGCAGCGATGATAGCTCATACATAAACGACGTATTCGGTTAATCATTTTCATCTGTTTATATACATATATATTTTTTAAGTAACTATTTTTGTAATTTAATTCATAATGCCTATTCAATGGCGACAGATCGAGCTTTGCAATATAAATAATAATGTTTAAAATTGTTAAAAGCTTACCTCAAAGTAATTGCAATCCTTTCTTCTGCCGATATACTTTTTCTCATGATGGTGTCTTGTCGGCATATCTTATTTTTTAAGATGTCTGTTAATTCTTCGAAACTTCTAGACATGCGAAAATATTTGTAAAAGCATTTCTCTTGTGATCTGATTTTTGGTAATAAAGTATAAAAATCACCTTCGTGTTTATATTGCAATATTAATAGAACCCATATTTCACGATTTCTCTTTCTCTTGTGTTTACGAGCACGGCGGCGGCGATGAAGTAAAAGTAGCAGTAAAGCTTCGTCAAATCTTAGGGTGCCTTTCTACGCTTGCCAAGCTTCGACAAATTTCCACAAGCACAAGCGTGTGAACAGGGGTGTATGGCTTGGCTTGGCTTGGTTTGCAATAGCTTGCGCTGATCTGGACTAGTGTCGGTTTTTGAACACAGATCAAAGGAAGCTTGCGGCAAGCGCTTGCGACGTATTTACACGTTGGTGCGTGTTTAGTAGCCAAAGTGATCTCGCGGCGAGTGCATCTAAATTGAAAATTGTATTGTTTTGTTCTAGTTCTTAGTGTTTTGTTGCTTGTTCTGTGTTAAAAATGAGTGGCTGATCGAACGATGAGAGTTTATCGTTTCTGGAATATTACCAGAGCGAACCGTCTATCTGGAATCCCAAAGACGTTAATCACAAAGATAAAAAGAAAGTCGCTGATGCCTGGAATCGTCTTGCGCAGTTAATGGAAAAGCAAAGAAATTTTACTTTGCTTGAATTTCAAATAAAAGTAAGTACGTTAAACTAAACGCAATAGCCGACACAATTTCGGTGTCCGCCATGCTTGCGTGTTTGTAGCACACTAACGCATTCACAAGCATGTAAATGGCTTCCTAATGCCAAACGGGATTTGCGGACGCTTGTGCCTTGTGGACGCTTGTCGAGCTTTGGCAAGCGTGTAAACCCGGCATTTATCTTACAACCTTGTTGCTCGACATATTAATTTTATTTACGGACAGACAACGCGTGTGCTCACTCTAACCTTGTTTCTACGACTGATTCTATGCGTGGGGGGGCGGAGCGTTAAAGTAGTGCGGACGGGTGGGTATGGTGCAGTTCGGATGCAGTTCGATTGCAGTCGGTGTGCAGTTCACACGACTGCACGCCGACTGCAATTGGACCGCACGGTTGGTTTGCAGTTCTATTGCAGTCGTGTGAACTGCATTCAAACTGCATCCGAACTGCAAATTTGCAGTTGAAATGCAGTCCGTCTGTCTAGAGCCTAAGAGGGGTGATGTGGTGTGAAGTCACGTATATCAGCACATAGTTTAAGTTAAGATAGATATGCTGTGTTCGTAGTCTTAGTATTTGCATATTGTCACATACGAGCTATGTATACAGGATGAATTTGAATAAATGCGACAAAAGAAATGGGAGCTCCAGTTACAGTAACATAGTAATTATAAACTGTTTTTTCTACTATCTAAATCGTTGAAAAAAATTACGCGATTATCGTTTTCATCCAAGGTCCATTGATGTTATTATCTTTATTTAAGTACGAATTATCGGTATTCCAGCAAAATATTTAATATGCAAAATAAATAAGAAAAATCAAAGTATCAAAAAATCTCGTCCGACTCATCGCAGTGCTCAATAATCGTCGTGGAGTACGTACTATTAAACGTTGCCGTTCATAGCGATCATTTACCTAATTTTGCCTATTTTCTAGTGTAAGTAACGCGCGACGTTGCCAAACCTCGCATGAGCGCCAGCTCTGACATCCCTTCCCGGCTACCGTCCCGCCGCCGCCCACCACCCTTCCTTCGTTCATTAGTCGTCCTAAAACGTTTGTAGGTCACGTTCGCGCGCGCATTCCGCAAATCCTACTTGACGTATTGCGAATAATTTGTATTGTTGTCTTGTGTTTGTGTCATAAAAATGCCTAGGACGAGACGAAATAGTCGTGAACCGTTAACAAACGTACAGTATCTCGATATTGTCGTGTGGTACAACACCGTAAGAAATCTACGTGAAACGCAGCGAAGATTTCGGCTAAAATATCCCAATGTCATTCCACCTTCATTGGAAAGAATTCTAAGAATCACTCAGAACATGCTGGACTTCGGAAGTGTACTATCATGGACACTTCCGCCTGATCACCACTAAGTTCATTTTTGCTTGCACTCAAAAAATAGAAGCGCTCTCTAGCCCCGCCCCGTTGACCTTGAATAGACGAATGAAAGATAAGACGGGCCGACTGCACTGTCGCTCGACGCGGTGACGCACGCGCCGTTCGAGATTTATTTTTATTTTCAAACTACTGCTATTACCTATTTATTATATTATGGACTAACTTCTGCCCGCGACTTCGTCCGCGTAGATTTCAGATTTGTGACAGGATTGCGTATCTCAAAAGGAAATCAAAATAACCCATAAAGATACAATTTTTTTTTTTTTAAATATATTGAAGTAACAAGATGAATTTTTTAAACTTTGCGAAAAAGGAAATCAAAATAACCCATAAAGATACATAATATTTTTTTTTTAAATAAATAGAAGTAAGAAGATGATTTTTTTAAACTTTGCGAAAATTATGAAAACTTTATAACACTACAGATCATGGATGTGATGTAAATAGTTATATTATGACTTGATTTTTGATTTTGTAAACTTATTCCTGCACGTGCACGGCCTTGGTGACGCCCACTTCGCAACGGGCCGTGCAGCAGAAATCGTAATATTTTAATTTCGCCATAACTTCAAAACCAAACGTCCAATTTTAATCATTCAAAGACCAAATATTATCTACATAAACGGTACTTACTGATGAAATAATTTATTTTTATAAGGATTAATAGCATGAGTAAAATAAATGCGTCTAGATGTAGTCCAAAAAAAATTCAAGATTTTTAAATTAAAAAATGGTTGTTGTGCCTCACTCGACATAGATAGGTATAGTGTGTCGCGGACTTTTTTGTAGATATTTAAAAGATCCACAATTGATTTCAACATTTTATGGTTCTATCTTTTATAGTTTAGGCAGCGTACGCAAAATAAGTAACTTTTCTGGTTGATTTTTTACACCTTGTGTCCGAAAAACCCAAATATCTTACGGAACCCTATTTTTTTCCAAAATAAAATTTAGCCTATGTTACTCGTGGATAATGTAGCTTTCGAATGGTGAAAGAATTTTTTAAATCGGTTTAGTAGCTTTTGAGCCTATTCATTACAAACAAACAAACAAAGTTTTCCTCTTTATAATATTAGTATAGATAGATCTGGGAAAATTCGTTGAGATAAATAATACATTTTGTCTTTATTTTTCTAATTAGAAATTTGATTTGATAAATCCTATTGTCGGTTAGGCATTAATTAAAAAGTAAAATAAAATTTTGAAGTTTTATCAGTTTTATTTATTTATTAACTGAGCTGAACAAAGATATTCATAAAATATTGGACATAGTAAGTAGGTAAAACACACAATTTACAATATTCAAATTTTCTTAGGCTTTTTGCAATTTTCAGTTCAGTATAAGGTTGTATGGTAATAAAAAAAATTCAAGACATGCCCTTCAGAACATATCATTGAACGCGTTAGAACGCGGGTTTTTTAAATTTAGAACTAGGAAGTTGGTGTGGCCTAGCCTTCATTTCATAAGCCGTTGGCGATTAAGTCGCCAAAAACTTAACGAGAAAAACAATGTCCTATGTAAAAATAAATTCCGGGAGCTCTGCTCTCGGATAAACTGTGAGCACAGTAGGCACCATTACGTTTTGTAATAGTTCGCGGTAACTTTCGCCATTTACTCGCCCTGGGAAATGGACAAGCTCTCCGGGACCATCAGCACTCATCCAGCCCCACATATTAGCGCATATCCTTCTAGAATCATGATTAGGAATCACGTTTCTAGGTAGACATGTGTAAGTAATGCGAGTGATGCATCACGCGTAATATCACCCGAGCGCGTACTGTAACATCACATCACACATTACTCGACAAAAATAAGCATCACACCATCACACTAAAGATTACGCGCGCGGTAGCAGCGCAGTGGCTCGCGACATGACTCGCAGACTCGCTCGAACCGAGCCCTCCCGAACGCATCGCATCGGCAATGTTCGGTTTATATCGGAAGTCCGGAACTAGGCGCGTGCGATTTCGTATTTCGCTCGGTCAGGTGACTTATTATGTTATTTTAAACTCTATTTTTATTATAAAAGGGTTTATATTTCCTTGACACTATGTCCTATTACACTAGAACATTGCATTACATTAACGCGCGATGGTGTGCTATCGCATGGCGCAACATCCTATCATCACGCGTGATGTTTGAAGTGATGGTGTAATGTAATATTACGAAATGTAATAATGACATATCACATCACTTCGTGGTGCACTGTTTTGCACATGTCTATTTCTAGGTTCGTAGCGTGTATTCATCACGCGCCACAAGTGTCGACGACCATGTTGGCTCGACGTAAAACATTTCTCATCTGAGAATATAGCGCTTGTGAAATAGTGTCTACCATACGTTGGAGGTTATCAGATATGGACGTGGTGCCCGCGGCCTATCCTCTAAGACACCCTCTTCTTCATGGCGTCTGATCCACAGCTGGACAGTGTTTCTCTACAAGGAATAGTCTAATAACAAGTGGCACCATTAAAAAAAAAAACTGACTTGTTTCAAAAAACCCGACCGCAACAAACGACGAAATAGTTCTAAACAAATCAGTTTTCAGGTTTCATCCATACTGAACCCTAGTCCCAACTTTCTCGGTCCGTATATATGGAGGTAGTCCATGTATAGCTAGAAGTCGTAAAAGTACTGATGGTAAGAAAAGTGCTTGTATGGTTTGCATTTATTTTTATTCAGTCATCAATTCATCGTTCAGTTGTAAATCTGCACCATTTTTATAAATAAACGTTATTATTATTATTATATCACAAATCACAGTCTGTATATAAATTAATTTAAACTCTCGTCTGACATGTTGCTGACACACATGTTACTGATACATAAAATGACTTGTTATCAGTTGCACTGGGACATCATTGTAATGTCAAACAAAGAGATTCTTCTTATCTTATCTCGCTTCTTATCTTATAAATGATGAGAGAAACACCTCTATGTAATTACCGAAACCCGCTAGGTATATCAAAAGTATCAAAGGATGCCACCGACTTTTGCCCACTGCGGTTATTGAATTTTATGACTCTTTTGTTCGGCTTAGGCTTATTGTAAAATTTCTAGAAATGAATTATTTAATAATTAGTCACTACCTACTTATTTGCACGGAATTTAAAGTAGGTTATTATTAACCAACAACAACAATGGCAAGCATTTTTTTACTTAAAACCAACTATTTTTATTTATTTATTCATATAAAAATTCGCATTGTGTTTGAATTATGCACATTCATTAATTTATAACGGCTAAAAATATAAATTATGAATTTCAAATAGTAAATTTCACTGCAAATAAATATAATCAATAACATTGAAACAAATAGTGCGTGTGTGAGCGAGAAAGTATTCCGAATTCGCCCGTCACAACAAAGCAGTATAATACATACCACTCTCATAAAGGTATAAGTAATTGCTTTACCAAGTATATAGTGATAAGTATAACCAAGATGTAAAATCTAAATATTTGCACGGCAGAAATGCCGAATATAGTGAAACCTATAGATCTTAAGAACTTATGTTAGCTACCTATATTCTTGCAAATAAATCTATCATTCATTCAAGTTTAAAAACTCTGAATATTTTTTCTGCATGTTTCTCGTTTAATTATTATACTAAAACACAAAAAAATGCAAAAAAATAAATTAAAAAAACAAAAATTAAAAAAAAAAAAACAAAACAAAAAAAATATATTATTATTATTTTTTTTTTGTTTGTTATATTTAAGCAAAACTGTACTAATTTTTATGCCTTATAATTTTTGGAATAAATATATTATATTATTATTTATTTATCAAATACTTTTATTGATGTAAAACAAACTAGAAAGTATTCAATTACACACAAGATAACATTTGCATGATAAACTTTGCACTGTGCATCGTTAATAAAGTTTTATTTATAAATTAAGGTATTTTAAAACCACACAATTTGCCATGACAATAATTAAAATAATTTACTCAAGTAAACAGCTCAATGGTCAATATTCAAAAGGTGCGGTAAGCGCGCCCATGTCAAATAGTTCGTCCGTAAAATTAAAAAAAGGAGTACACGTGATACGTCACTAAGCTGCGCAGTGCAGGTTGCAACTAATTGCGTTATCGCTTTCCTAATAGGCCAAAACTTTTAGGGGGCGTGGTTTGGCGCCGCCGCAGGATTTAGGCGAAAAAATTTTTAAGTGAGCAGGCGGAAAAGACCGCGATAGTACACGTGCCGGTACACGCCCGGGGTGGTGGAAGACCACCGGTACACCCAAGGCGCATCATTATGGAAAATGGTAGAACAAGCGCATATCAAAAATGCTTTTTACGAATATCATAATATGGCTAATATGGCTATTTTATTAGGTTTTCTATTAGTCAAATTATAATATTCATTAGGATTTTTTCACTTTATGCGCGAAATTATTATTTTTTTCATAGATAGAAATACATAGAAGACAGAAGTGCCAAACTTAAGTCTTTGCGTATACATGTTTCAATACCATATTGTGAAAGAAATACTTGGTACAGATATGCAGTATTACACATTTTTAGAAAGGTTATTTTATGCTTTTTGCGATACAGCTTAATGATTTTTAAAAGTAAAGAAAAATATTTCAGTAATTACTTAAAAAGTGACATACCTTATTTTTCACTTATATTTTTTTTCGTCGAAGGTTTTCAATGTTACCCACGTCTGCCCAAGCGTTACTTTTTGTGTTGACTAGTAGTCTAACTATTCATAAAAAGAATGCAAAAAAATTCAGCTGCGGATATTTGCGGTTTTAAAAGATATGAGAAAAAAACTGATAAAAGTCAGAACCCGAAAATTCGTATCTTTTGCGGTTTACCAATGACACCATTCACATAACAATATGGAACTTCTTGGATATTTTCTTCATTATTTCGTGATAACAAAGGGACCTTATCAAATTTGCACTCGGTTTGCGTGGGAAATTACAAGATAATAATGATGTAGGTACCAATTCGATATTGTAAAAGGAGTATATAAAGGGAAGCAAAAACTATTCGAACCATCTACATCAGTGTAACTTCAAGTGAAGCAAATCTCATCTACGCCTATTACGAGTATTTCTGCAGATTGTGAAGTGTTAAAATGTCTTCCTTCAGCTGTACCAAACGAGACTTCATAATCCCCTATATCGAGGGCGGCAAGACCATGGAATCATTATCCAAAGTTTTAGTGGAAAAACTCAATGTTTCTGAAAACAACTTGTGTTTTATAATTAGTGACATACAAAGGCACATTCTTCCTATATTCAACAACCGCTGGGCCCTGGCATCTCGGAAAAAAGAAACATTTTTACAGAAGAATTGTACTTGGTTGGACTCAAGGTATTCGTTAAATTTACTGGATTCTGAACAATATTCACGCCATCAAGATCTGGCCAACGAGGAAGAGCATGCGTGGCTTATGGAGACTCCTCAGAATCTACCAAGAAGAGGAAAAACACTCTTCTACTCCAAGAATATGGCTTCGAGCATATAAAAAGCACCTATGTGCAGGGACTACGGGCTTTACGTGAGTACACAGAAGCTCACCTTGTCGAAGAATTAAGAACTGCTGACACTCAAAAGAAATTAGATATCTCAAATAAGTGGAACGACTCAGACCAGATGAAGATTCTTTCCGATACGGAAGCATTGAGTGCTTTTATAGATTTGGATCTAACAAAAGCACAATATATGTACCTAAAAAACTTAACCAACGAACGAAAGTGTTGTATATTCCCGCCTTACTACAAAATACAAGAAATAAAAAGATCCTGTTATCCACCATCTTCTACAATCGAAATCACGAATACTTATGCTAAAGTGATTAATATCCAAGATTTATTGGATCATACTGCTGCTAGAATTTTAAAAATCGATTCTGTTTTCCAAAAACAATATAAAACATTGATCCTCTATTGTAAATGGGGATGTGATGGTTCATCTGGTCAAAGCCAATACAAGCAAATACTTGCAGAAGAGTCGGAAACAATTTCAGACGCCAATTTGTTCATCACTTCATTAGTCCCCATCAGATTAGTTGATGTGCAATCGGGATCCGTTGTTTGGCAAAATCCGGTACCTTCATCTGTCCGTTTTTGCAGACCCATTTCTATTGAGTTTTGTAAGGAAACTCCAGAAAAAACCAAGGCAGTTGTCGATGATATTAACAAACAAATTAGGGCTGCACAAGCATCACTTATAAACAAAGATGGTGTTGTAGTAAATGTGAAGCATGAACTATTTCTAACGATGATCGATGGAAAGGTGGCTCAGGTCCTTACAGATACTCTATCTGGTTCCACGTGCACGATATGTGGGGCTACTCCACGGCTAATGAATGACCTATCGAAAGTAACTGCCAGACCTGAAAACGAAAACGCCTACCAATACGGATTGTCCACCTTACACGCCTGGATTCGCTGCATGGAAATGATATTGCACATTTCCTATAATCTTTCGTTTAAGACTTGGTCTGCTTCAACTGAAGAAAATAAGAGATTAAAAAAAGAAAAGAAAGAACTTGTTCAAAAACGTTTCAGGGAGGAGTTGGGATTAATCGTCGACAAACCTCGGCAAGTTAGCGGGAATACGAACGATGGCAATACCGCACGAAGATTCTTCTATAATAGCACTTGCTCATCGGAAATAACAGGTGTAGATGAAGCATTGATTAAACGCCTATACATTATCTTGCAAGTTCTTTCTTCTGGAATGATGATCGACCCTGAAAAATTTGGGGAATATGCAATAGAAACTGCAAGAATCTATGTAAGTAATTACGGTTGGTATTATATGCCATCCTCCGTTCATAAAATACTCATACACGGAGAAAACGTTATCAAACATTTTGCGGTGCTTCCTATTGGACAGCTTTCGGAAGACGCACAAGAGTCTCGCAACAAAGACTACAGAAGCAAACGACTTCATCATGCCAGAAAATGTTCCCGATCTGCTACAAATGAAGATGTCTTTAAAACGCTTTTATACACGTCAGATCCATATATAACAAGTTTGAGAAAACCGTACGTAAAAGTCTTTTAAACGTGGCACCTGAAAGTGAACCCACATTTACTGACCCTGATCCTGAAGTGGTATAAATTAAAAATAATATTTATATTTAGTTATTACTTATATTTGTACCTAGCTACATCATTCCCTGAAGCCAGAGTATAGAATGTACCTAATAATAATATGATTTTAATTTAGTAAATTGTTTTCATATATTTATATATTTTGTTTGCTTGTTGTAATTAACCATAGTTTTATCTTTTTGGTCATTATAAACTTGTATTCCACTTGAAATAAATTTTTAACTATTTTTTTTCGTGATTTTTTCCCATTTCTTTCATTCTATGCAAAAAAACATACATAGTAACACTATAAACTACACATCATTCGAATCTCCAAACCTTACTGCATATTTGTGCCAAATTTCATCAGGATACGACAAAAATTCATGAAGTTACAGATTTTTGATCCGATACCGACCTATATTTTCCATAGTGCGCATGTACAGCATGGTACAGCGATTTTTTCAAGAAAATCCTCAGGCCACCACCCGACAGGCAGCCAGGCGGATCAGTGTGAGCCAGTACTTCATATGGAAGTTACTAAACACGTCTGGGATGTATCCTTATCATTTTCAGCGCGTGCAAGATATCGTGCTCGCAGACTATCGTCCGCGGAGACAATTTTGTGAATGGTTGTTAGAAAATCTCCATCACAACATTTTATGGAGTGACGAAGCCACCTTCACATGAATTGGACTGTTTAACGTTCATAATGAACATTGGTGGAGTGCTCGCGATCGCAACCCACACGTAACACGGAGGGACGCATTCCAAGTGCGATTGAGTGCGAATGTATGGGCTGGGATAATTAATGACAAAGTTATTGGGCCGATCTTCATTAATGACAGGTTGACCGGTCCACGTTATTTAGAACTTTTAATAAATGCAGTGCCTGAACTATTACAAGATGTGCCCGTGTCTTATCTTGCCGGTATGTACTTTCAACAGGACGGAGCTCCGGCTCATTATTTCAATGAAGTGCGGGCTTATCTCCGAAGTGAATACGGTGATAGGTGGATAGGTCTCGGCGGACCCGTAGCATGGCCGGCACGGTCACCTGACCTAACATCGTTGGACTTTTATTTGTGGGGAGAAATAAAAAGACTCGTTTACGAACCCAAATCCGAAACTTTAGACGGATTAAAAAACAAATTCATTAGTGCATTCGAAACTGTAAAATCACAAACTTTAGTATTAATTAAACTTAAGGACAATTTGCGGCGCCGTGCTCAATTGTGTTTACAAAACGGAGGTGGACATTTTGAACAATTATTAAAATACACGTAAGTGTACCGATTTGATTAATTGTAAATACTTAATAATTATTGTAGATACTGTGATTCCAACTTTTTAAATACGCCAAAAATACAATAATTGATTTGTTGTTGTAACAAACATTATTCAGGTTATACCTCATACTAAAACATTGTTTTACTATTTACTTTTATTGTATTTTTGATCGTCCTAAGCCGACAAAAGTATGAAGGGGGTTTCACAAAATTTTTATTAGTCGTGCACGCGGGAAAAAGATTTGACATTTGATATTTTCTACATTTTCTTGACAACACGTATTATTGTATATTTAAATTTGTCGCATCTATTCAATTTCACCCTGTATATACGTTACCAATTAAAGGGACAGGAGCAGTCAGTTTTCAGTTGACTCTTGGAGAACTTAACTTGTTTACTTAACCCCTTCCCCCCTACATTGCATTACCATCACTTGGTTCAGTGCAAACTGACCAACCGACCATTGACACATCTTTCACTAGAAAACGTAAAAAAGCGCAGAAAAAGAAAATGGTTTCAAAAAAAGTTAAAACATCTAAGAAGTTTGTTCTGAGTTACAAGTTGAAAAAGGAATTATTTTTTCATCGGGCTAAAGTTGATGAAAATACGCCGCTGATGCCGAGTGAAGACGAACAACAACCTCTTTCGTTCTTTTATCGTTTTTTTTTTTTTCACCGAATATAATAAAAGATATAGTAGATCAATCAGATCTGTACTCTGTTCAGGTAAAAGGAAGATCCATACAACTTACTCATTAAGAGTTTCTAACTTTTCTTGCCATACAAATTTTAATGGGCGTTGTACATATGCCTAGCTACACTGATTATTGGAGCCGAAGGCTTAGATTTACAAATATTGCCGATCTCATGCCACTAAAGTGATACCAAACAATTAGACGTTACATACATTTTATCGATAATAATTTAGTCGACGGTGATAGATACTTCAAAGTTCGACCAGTAGTAGAAAAAAATTAGGCAAAACTGCCTGAAGATGTACGAGGAACAAAATTTTAGTATGATTCCCTATAAAGGGACCAAGGCGGAAAACAGCAAGACAATATACTCGTATACAGGATAATTTTTTATTCAGTGCGTAAATTTTCACAGGGTGTTCTACCCATGAATATGAACAACTTTCACTATGGCACCATCTCTGAAATCACAAAAAAAAAATCAGCTGTTTCTTATAAAAGTTCAATACCTACTCGACCAAAATGTATGAATCTGCTGATTTTTTTTTTGTGATTTCAGAGATGGTCCCATAGTGAAAGTTGTTCATATTCATGGGTAGAACACCCTGTGAAAATTTACGCACTGAATAAAAAATTATCCTGTATACAAAATAAACCAAATAAGTGGGGTTTCAAAAATTTTGTTCGCACGGGAGTTTCAGGCTTAATCTATGATTTTATTTTATATGAAAAAGCAAGAACAACTAGTCCTCTATAAGTTTGGGAGGGCTAGTTTTTCTTGCTTTTTGTAAAACGATTCGCTAGAAACCTGCAAATGTATATTGTGATAACTTTTTTACTTCACCTGAACTCGTACACATGTTGCATGCAAAACTACGGAATATTTTGCACTGGTACTATAAGAGGAAACCGGCTAAGAGGCTGTGTGATACTTCCTTCTGATAAAGATCTAAAAAATAAACCACGAGGTAGTTTCGTACAAGGAGTTTGCAACCAAAATAAACTGGCAGTGGTAAAGTGGTTAGACAGTAAATGTGTTACCCTTATCAGCTGTGTCGATGCTCACCCCGTCGATAAAATAAAACGTTATAGCAAAGAAAATAAAGCCAGGGTTGATGTTGACTGCCCTAAGATAGTCAAAAACTATAATAAAAATATGGGTGGGGTCGACTTGCCTGATATGCTAATATCCCTTCCCTTTACAAGATTCCCCTAAAAACACGAAGATTGTATCTTTCTATTTTTGCCGAGTTGATTGATATTAGTATCAATAATGCATGGCTTTTGTATCGACAAAATAAATATTAGGATAAGTCGTTGAAAAAGTTCAGGTTAGATATACTTGGGTCAATCAACTATTTTATCTACACTTTGCTGTCCCCGACACTTCATTATAAATATGCACTAATTGACAATAGACATACACAAATGAGATGTCACAATTGCATCTAAGATTGCTAGGCACAACGGAAAACTTGATCACGTTCCCAATAATCTTTAATTTCTACATTTTTTTATGGTAACTCAGGATACGAAATATTCGCACCATAGAAAATATTCTTGTCTAGAGTCCACATCAACTTGTGAAGTTTCATAATAAATGAACTTCTCGATTTCAGTTGAATTTTACTATAGAAAAAGACGGTATAACACAGTTTATTGTGCGTAATACAAAACTTTAAAAAGACAAACCACTTTTTCAAAAAAAAAAAATCTCAAAATTGCGTCCCCTGGTAAAACACTTTTTCTTTCGTATACTGAGTTACGCTCAAAAATTTCGCCAGCAAACACATAGATGGCTCTGTTTATCATTATTAGCTTCAATTCTATTTGCCTTTGCTCGCACGGCGCGACGGGTCGTTTTGGTAGCGACTTCGAGCCGCCAGTCCGCAAAGTATGTCCGGAGGGAGTGCGTGCCTTTTTGTGTCGTCTGCTGAGTGACCGCGATTTCTCGATGTAAGTTTTATTATTTACTTACAATAAGAAGGAAGAATACGTCTGTTATTCATGTTACCTCTACCTACAGTGCACGGCGGTCCCGCGTTCTAGGCGGAGCGGTCATAATCCCCTAGATTCTTATTGGACTATTATATCTTATTGGAAATGGTGCAGAGCTTTAATAAAAGTTGTTTTACAATTAGAAAAGTATTTATTTAATGAAAATACGAAGTTATTTTTACAAAATACAGCCCAGAATCGTCTAAAATATTAAATAAAAATGTAATAAAATTGTCCCCCGTTTTGAAATGCTTATTACTATTATAGTGTAAGCTTTTCATATTGGGATGTATACTCTAGATTGTGAAAATGAATTTCACAGTCGTTATTGTATTTAAAAAAAGTAAACATGATAATTATGTACAATATTTACATGCAAAAATTCTCACGTTTTTTCATTTTGAATTTCCTTAGGTATAATAAATAGCTTACAAAACAAATAACATTAAAATTATCCTACACCATTATTATACTCTTATATTAAATGCTACCTTTACTCTAACTATACTTTTAATAAATCTAGGACTTCTTTCCTTAATAAGCCTTTTTTCTTTCTGGGGAGTTTCCGAAGACCAGTGATGAAGGGGTCTGAACATAACAAGAGTCTATTAAGTAAGTCGGTATTAGTGATTTCTCGTGTGAATTTTCGCGTATGATCTCGCCTAAAAGTTTTTAGATTTTTATTGTTTGATTCCGCTGCCTCCTCGGAAAGCTCCCCGATAGATAATAAGGCGTGTTCTGAAATATCAGACCCGTGGACAAGTATCTTGTGAACGGAAGCGGGAAGATTGTACCACGGATATTCCTGAACTAACTGCCGTGCGGTTTCTAAAGAGTATACTCTAAATTTTTCAGCATCAATATTATAACCGGATGACAATGCCTGCAAAATCACGTAACAACGGTCGAGTAAATCTTTTTTCAAGCCTGTAATTTCAGCAGATATTGCAGAGTTGGAAAAAAAAATTCTAGCCGTATTTCCATCATTCGATGTCCCGCTTCCGCCACTTCGAGGCTTATCTACAACTAAACCTAATTTACTTCTAAATTCATTTTGCACACACTTTTTCCTTTCCGCTAACGTGCTTTTTTCTACATCTGACCTTACTTGCCATTTCTTTATATCAATCCTATAAGAGAGATGAATAAAATATTCGAAGAAACGAATCCACAAAGAAAAAAAACGAATCCACAAAGAAAAGAAAAAAAACAAACTTAATAGAACAGTTCGTAGTATCGCTACCATTGCGACTACGAAGGCGTAGCAGATATCTAGGGGGTGCATAGGGTAAGCTTGGACAAAATTTCAACATGTATTTGATAAAAGACAGATATACCTTCATTTTTAAATAAGTAAGAACAGGTGCAATTGGGTGCAATTTTTTAAAATACTAGCTAAAGTCAAACTACGAGTAATATTATTTTTTTAAATCTGTCAACGTAGCATCTCGATTATATAAAAACTACGATAAATACATGCAAAAATTATAATGAAAATAAAAAAACTTACCAGTTTCTTGGATATCCATCACACAAACAGTTTAACAAACAAACAATTTCCGAGATATCACTAATGACAAATACCGTGCGGATGAGTCACCGTTAACAGCGATTGCAACAATTGCGATGCTTTCACTTTCGAGGTCAAACAGGTAGTGGTAATTGAAGTAAATGGGTCACATATTTATACCCCCAGGTAGCTTGTTTATTAGTCATTGATAATGTGTCGGTTAACTAGCGATTTTCGAACTTGAGGTTCAGGGGGTTTTGGCCTATGGCGGGACCACCGTGCAGTGTGCCGATTTAGTGTTGGAGAAGGAAGGTGGATGATAGTAGATTGATCGTGTTTAGGTTTATCTCTAAATACATTTTTAGTTCGATTGACATTGGCGCCGATTCCCTTGTTCACAAACTAAACTAAATTTAAGTTCAATACATCTTTTTCTTTCTATTTAATTTAGAAAAAGACGGAAGATAAATATTAGTTTTGTCCTGTCAAACTAGTCAGCGTCTGACGTAAATTGACGTATTTTTACCAGCCATGTTTTTAATCACGTGTAATCTGTCTATGGAGTATCTTAATTTGACAGGAGTAAACTAATATTTTATCTTCTTTCCTTTTCTTAATGAAATAGAAAGAAAACGATGCACAGAACTTAAATTTAGTTTAGTTTGTGACCAAGGAATCACAGGCATTGTTAAATAACGAAAGTATTGATATGTAAAAACTTCTACACTATTATTTTCAGACATATTACTCGTCCTGAAATGGCGCTACTGACGGCCGCTGAAAAGCAAAGAAGGTAAAGTCAAAGTCAAAGTGAATTTTTACAATTGTCTCAATCCCAATACATATAAAGTTAATTTCAAGTCCGCAACACAAGATACCGTCGAATCTGCAAGACTAGAAAACATTGAGCCCTCAAAAGAAGCTGATTTCGAACCTACGGGATATTATTCTCCGGCTTCTCCCGATCTATCAGATGATGATGTGCCGCTTGCTATACTGAAAGATATCCAAAATAAACCGCTTCGTCCCAGTATTTATCAAGCAGTTTATGGATCTTCTTCTGAGAGTGATGGCGATAAGCCAGAGCAAATGCATGGCCAAGAAAACTACAGACGTGGATCGAAGTCTACAGGCATTGCTATGTTTAAGGATTCAGAAGGGCCGCTGGCTACGACGAGTAACTATGAAGTTCCACAACAGGTGTCAGCTGGCGATTTTCTGCATGTCTATGTGTATGGCATGAACAAGAAAAAGAAACTTATTCTTACGTGTGCAAAGCTTTGACACATATAGAAGAAGGCGGTGAAGTGAAAGTTATGTTCCTACGGGTTGTTAGTAATGATGCAAAGACATTCAGAATTGATAAGCATGATATTATGAGTCATGTCACATATGAAGATATTATAAAAATCTTGCCAATAGTATTGTATATAGTATTGTCCTTTTCCCAAAAAGGCAGGTGCTTTTTGGGAAAAGGACAATACAAATTTGAAAGTTCGATTGATATTTTTGAAAAATAAGTTCGGTACATTTTAAATGTGCCTTTCTTCATTTTTACTATTTGATCTTTTGATTATTTTTACAAAACAGAGTTTAGTTTATTTAATTATATGCCATCCATTTGTTATTTTTTTATTGTATGTCTTAGGCGTTACCCAAATTTTTCTCTGGAGTTACTTCTTGTCCCCAAATTAAAAATGACATTTTCGATTATAACATGCTCATTATTTGATTGTATAAGTTTATATTAATAGTTCTTAATTCAAACGACTGTCGACCTTTATAACAAAACTATTTCTCAGTTATATTTCTTTAACAGTTACTTTTATTGAAAAGACCCCTTCTTTTTTTTATTTTGGTAACGCAAAAGACATAACTTTGATTAGTTTTAAGTTAAAAATTAAAAATACTTGAAGACTGATTATGCCAAAATAGTTAATTATGCACGTAAGAGTAAATATAATATATATATTTTTTAAATACGTGTTTTATTTGCCATTTATCTGATGCTGAATGCAGGTAACACTGGCGACAGTTTTTGAGGGTATGTGTTGTATTTTTCTACTACAACTATGTTAATTTTTAATTGACTTCGCTGCCTTTCTAAATCATTAAAGTAGATGATATTATTAATGCCTTAGTCGAGTCAGAATATTAAAAAAAAAATATTTCTAACCTGTCCAAAGTGTGGGTAAAATAGTTGATTGACCCACTTGAGTCTGTGAAAAAAGGAAAACCAGTCAAAGAACGGAGTGATATTGCGGGAGATATAAAGGAAGACAGAAAAATTAACAAACCTGTGGTAGCAAGACCGATTGAAGATATACGCTATGATCAAGTAGGTAATTTTCCCGATTCGTGTAGCTATGGGAGATGTCGTTACTGTATGGATGGTAAAACAAACGTTATACAGGGTGTATGGGAAACGCTTCCGAAAACGAAGACAGGTGATACTGATTCTCGATACGATACCATAAAAAAATCGGAAAAAACAGTTAAATGAAACCATTATTTGCGATTAAACACATTTTTTTTCTTTACAACTCTAACAAGCAATGTATTCGTAAATAAATATCATCTGACGCTTACGCATGACCTCGAGTTCAAAGTGCGCGCGCGCTCGCCGACAGCCGCGCGGCCGACGACCCCAAGTCCACGTGACGCGCGACGCGGCGTACATGGGGAGGTGAAGGGGGAGGCGAGATGGGCATAGCATTTTCCAGCGAGGTACAGAGATAATTGTGACCGTGTTATACCAGCTGTCTGCACTCACATGCTCAAGTTAGTACCCATAAAACTTATTGGTACCGGGCCGGGTTACCTAGTTAGAGAGAGAGGCGTCCACGGCTATGCGCGGCGAGGCGGCGCGGCGACCTTAGGCATGCTTTGTAAAGCGCCGCCAAAATAAATAAGAAGAAACATTACAGAGGCGTCAACAATTTTAAATTGATGCACTGTGTCGTGTATTTAATAAGTTTAGTATGTAAGTCGATAGTGAAATGAAATAAAGTAAAAGATCGCGTGTACAGTTTGAAGCAACTAGCGCGTGTGATTCAATTGAATTTGAACTTTATGTCAATGTAATAAGAGCGACACGACGCGCGCTCGTTTATTAAAATAACTGTATTCTTCATTTAGTAAGTAAACCCAATCAATTTAAAGTGGATAATTAAATTAATTTAATCTAAGAAACCCGTTAAATCTTATTTAAAGTTAGAAAATGAAAACAGTTTGTACCTAAAAAAAAGCATAAGTATCTACAATTTTCTAACAATTAAAATTAATTGGTTTCTGATTTCATAATTATTCTTTTAACATTTTCTCCTCTGTAATTTGTTGATCTTTGCACATCAAAAGACACCGCTATTTGACTCC
Organism: Apamea anceps; assembly: GCA_951799955.1. NCBI lineage: Eukaryota > Metazoa > Arthropoda > Insecta > Lepidoptera > Noctuidae > Apamea > Apamea anceps. Next base: position 3,412,848 of record OX637509.1, read on the forward strand.
ACGTCGCCGCGTCGGCGGCACCGCGCGGCGGTACCCTTTGTCGGCCGGCATCGCATGCAGGCGGCATGTTTGATCTTCATAGTACTTCTTTATTAATCTAGTTACTTAGTTAGTTCCTTTCCGACTCGGTTCGTGAGCGAACGTTCGTTAATCGATCGATAGCCATTGAATCGTATTTATTACTGTTTTGTTAGTTTGGTGTTTAGTTATTATTGTTACGTTTTTAGTGCTGTTTTATTGTTTTTTAGTTATAATTTTTTGTTGTTTTTAACAATGTCTGAGGCAGCGATTTCCATTGCGTGTTTGCGAAATATTAAGTCTTGAAAATAATCAATTTAAAGCGAAAGGTTTGTGGTATCCGTTTGCATATAGGATGTATAGAATCTACGGTCTGGCTTCGGAAGCGTTCTCCTGACACCCTGTATGTATTAAATGTAACCAAAGACTATGTTTTGTCGCAGGAAAAAGAAATTGTATTTTGAATTTTCATAAAAAAATAAACATAATACTTAAAATATTTTTTTCATTTATCTTCCCATTATTAAATTTATCTTATTAAACTTGGCACTGTCCAGTATTATTGCACATACATTCCAGCCTGTTAATCGCTATCTATTTGGTAATGTCCAGTATACTTCACATATAATTTTCAGAAAACTGAATAATTCGGATTTTTATTTCTATTTTTTACCATGTCTATGAAGTACTAGAAATTAAGGCATGGTGTTAAATATTAATTTTATTATTTTGATTGTTCTGCCAATTAAAGGTTTTGTGTTGACTAGTAGTGTAACTATTCATAAATAGAATGCAAAAAAATCAGCCGCGGATATTTGCGGTTTTAGAAGATATGAGAAAAATCTGATAAAAGTCAGAACCCGAAAATTGGTATCTTTTGCGGTTTACCACTGACACCATTCACATGAACAATATGGAACTTTTTGGATATTTTCTTCTTTACTTCGTGATAACAAAGGGACCTTATCAAATTTGCACTCGGTTTGCGTGGGAAATTACAAGATAATAATGATGTAGGTACCATTTCGATATTGTAAAATGAGTATATTGTAGCAGCGGTAGTTTTCCCCCCGAATCTTGTCGCGAAGCCCATTTTGGGATGGAGGGATTAGATGCAACCAGGTTCAAGGCTCCCTCCGAATGGGCCTCGACCCGAAAGGAGCTGGGAAGACTGGAAGAGGAGTCTAGAAAGAAGAGGAAAAAGATAAGAGAATTAGAGAAAAACTTTCCATTTCTGGGGAACATAAAGGGAATGGTCTCCAAGAATGGAAAAAAGAAACCAGTTCCCAAACCCAAGGAAGGCAAGGAGAGAGGGGCATCCCCTTCACCAGCAAAGGCGGGAAAACGGCAAAAAAGAGAAAAGTAGATGAGGGACCAGAACCCGAAAAGAGCAAGAGAGGTCTAACCGAAAAATCCGGGATGGGTCCTCCGACTCTGGGAAGGAGAAGACTCTCCACGGAATCCCAGGAGGGCGACAAGTTTATTAGGGAGCTTACCCGACAAAGTCGCAACCCAGACTTTAGAGAACAACTCAAGAAGCTTCTCGTCGAGGAGGAGGCGAGGGCCAGAGCGACCCGGTCGATGGAGAGCGCCGCCGATTCAGAAACCCCTGCTAATTTAGAATTGTTTTTTCAAATATAGATTTTGATCTTTAAAAATGCTGTAGCAGCTCATACTTATAACTAACACAATTTGGTACTAACACAATGTGGTAGGATGTGCCGAGCTCCCTTCGTTGAGCGAGCGCGATGATACAGCCGGCACGCCACATTCCTTTAACCTTGGCTAGCTTAGTACGCGCGGACGCACGGTGGCGCACGGCTGTATGCGCTCCCTGTGTGTCAGATTTCATTGAAGTCTGTTTGGCTGTCTAGGCATGATTGAGTAACATGCATCCAAACAACGTTAACTTGTCACTTGAGTGTCAGCCGTCACTTTTTTTCAGAATGAGTACGCTTAAAATTTAAAAAACTTGCCCCTTATTGCTTACTCTCATACTGCTAACCAGAAATTACCTAACACTTTTCATTACGTTACGTTTCAGGTGTGCCAAAAGTAATAACCGATCTGGATACAGAACATAATTATTGCTTACCAAGGATGAAGCTAGCTGTTTCCTCAGCAAACGTTGAAATGGCTACACCATCATCATCTGGTGTAACACAGAATACCGGTAAATAATGATTGTCACACATAATATTTATCATGTTTGCAGGGCTAGCATGTAGTGTCAAAACTATTTATCACCATTTTAACTCTGTGACAGAAGACAAATACAAGGCCTTTCTTATTATGACTAAAAATGATTGTTGACTTGAACCACTCTAAACTTCTCTCTTTCCCCTTTTTTGCCATACTAGCCCAGCTGAGATTGTATACTTACCCATCAATCTCAATATCAAGCAACGGAATGTTGCTATGCATGTTGGGGCGATGGTCCTTCAATTATTTTTAAATTCAATCAATTAATCTTGGATTTATACATATCATCACACCTTGTTTTCCCGAAGGGTTAGACAGAGGTGTACCTATAGCTTAGTACACCCACATTTTGCCAGTTATATTTAAGTCCCATGTAATTTACATGGCCATATCTTAGATTTATATGTAACAATATATAATATATTATAGTTGCTTTAAATATCATAATACTAGATAAAATTGTACCTTCTTATGAGTATTTACTTTTTTCTTTATAGACGTTGCACTGACGAGCCATGTGCATATGCAAACATCAGTAGATGTTTGTATGCCGTATAGTGAGGAAGAACCTTCTAAATCGCAAACATCATTATGCAAAGGTAAGTTGGTATTTTGTCTACGTAGATAATAAATTGATTTAATGTCGGTACAATAAATAAATAAATGGTAGCTCAACTGAACTTACTTTATAAATATTGCAAAGATTCCAAATAGAAGAAGTATGCTCTTAAATGTGTGTGTCCCCTCTACATTCAATTTAACAAATAATCTGGTATTTTATTATAGTCCTGTTAGTATTATAGGCCTTTGCTGGCAACTTCCAGATTACTGGGATAGAAAGTGTCCTGTGTTAATCCAGGATGTCCGATTATCTGGGTGCAAAATTTCATCCACATCCATTCTAGTCAATCTTAATTTTTCAGGAAAAACAAATATTACCCGAACTAGGGCGGAACAAGACTATCACAGGCAAATGACAAACCTGAAGAAAATGGTTACTCGGATGAAAAATAAAGAAGAGTCGTTTAAAACCCGACTGGCAAGGGCAGAAAGAATTGCACGATCGTCTGTTAAATTAACAAGTAGTATGTCCATGGCGGCCAGAATTTTTACTGGTTTACAATGCAGGGAGTCAGGAAAAAAATCACGAGGTCGACGATTTACTGAGGAAGAGAAGGTACTTTCGCTTTCCTTACTGAAAAGGAGTCCGAAAAGTTATAGCCTTCTCAGGAAGTATTTTTGTTTGCCATCTAAGTAGACTCTATTAAATGTTTTAAAAGCCGTAAAATTAGTCCCCGGCATAAACAAAATAATCTTTGAAAGGTTAAAAGACACTGTTTCAAAAATGAATGCCGAAGACCGTGTTTGTAGCCTGATTTTTGACGAAATGCACGTCTACTATGACAAATCAAGGGACGAAATTATTGGTTTCGAGAATCTTGGCACTCACAAGACCCATAAGTTTGCTGACCATGTCACAGTTTTCATGATAAAAGGTCTGAGAAAAAATTTTAAGCAGCCAGTTGCTTATTACTTTAGCCAAAGTATGAAGTCTGTAGACTTAAAAAATATTTTAATAAACGTTATAAAAAATATTCAGTCCACTGGACTTCAGGTGCTAGTGACTGTCTGTGACCAAAGTGGAATAAATACTGCCACTATCAACAGCCTCACATCGGATGCTAAGCGACAGTATTTAAGGAGCAAAATTTAAAAAACAATATTTTCATTGTTGGTGCAACAGAAATAATACCACATATAATAATACCATACCATATAATAATAGAAATAATGATGTGCCACACCTCTTAAAGGGTTTGAGGAATAATTTATTAAATAAAGATTTAATATTTGTTGATCCAACTTCAAAAGAGAAGGTAACCGTGAAATGGGAATATTTTAACATGCTCTATGAGGCTGACAAATGTTATGGTGAGCTCCGGTTAATGCACAAACTAACAGAGGAGAATGTACTGCCTGAAAAAATTAATAAAATGCGGGTCAAGCCAGCTGCACAACTATTTAGTCACAGCGTAGCTGTTGGTATAAAACATTTGGCTATTAGGAACGAAGTTCCAAAAGATATGGAAAAAATAATACCATTTATACAAATGATTGATAAGTTATTTGATAGCCTAAATGGTGGCACTTTTTGTGTTAAAAATGGCAAATTTATACAGGAGCTGTAAAAAAAAACTCCACATCACAAACTGTGGAATGAGGCAAAAAGTTTTTTTTAATTCTGTATTATATATAGATAGAGTAAGCAAAATAGAAAAACGAGTTCCAACTGTCAATAATTGGATTAAAACCATAGAGGGATTCCAACTTTTATGGAAAACCCTAAATGAGAAATACTCCCAAGATTGTTTCCTGACTCGTAACTGCAACCAGGATCCTCTGGAAAATTTCTTTGGAAATGTCAGGAGCATGGGTGCACGCAATGTGTCGCCGAATTGTGTAGGATTTGAGGGAGCATATAAAACATTGCTACTAAACAATTTTAGTACTCACCATTCACCTCATGCAAATTGTGAAGAGGACACAAATTCTTGCCTACAGTCCCTGCAGTTTTTTATTACCGAAAAAGAAAAAAATCAGGAAGAAACTGGGAAATATGGAAATGTGCACATTGGTGACCCACTTGAACTGCTTAGGACAGACGACACCGAAACTCCTGGCATCTTCCAAAGAAATTATGTTTGTGGATGGGCTCTAACAAAAGTATTAAAAGCTGTAAAAGGGTGCAAAAAATGTAAGCTTTCTCTTTGTGGCAGTAAAAACGAACCAGGAAACCATTTTATAAAATTAAAGGAGTATAATGAAAACAAAACTTGGCTAGTATATCCTTCTAAAAATTTATCATTATCTTTTAGCCATATCCAATCTGTGGTATCCAATTTTTTAACACACGATGTACACTTACCAGGTTTAAAAGAAAGAATTAAATCTCTTGTAGAAATAACAGCTGACTTTTCGTATCACGATTGTAATAAACATAGAGAAATTGTTATTAAATACTTTACAGATATCACAACAAATCTGTTAGTGTATAGTTGGTGCAAAAGCGTAAATAGAATTTTGTCAGGTAAATACAATTACGATGGTGAAGACCAAATTAAATTAGCAGCCCTTTCATACTTCATGAAACATAAAACGAAACCAAAAAAGTAAATGGCATCTTATTATTGATTTTATAATAATATAACTGTAATAGAGTGCACTGGGGTAATTACGACAGTCGGGTATATTCCGAATTGTATTAATTACAACCAAAAGCAGCGATATATTTTAAATATTGGGGCATTGTTAATAAATAATTATAATTCATCTCTTATAATTTTTATGATAAATAAATTGTTATAATTATTTGGTTTTATTATTTTAATTGTTTACTATAGGCGGTCGTACACCAGCAGCCCTATTTGCATTTAATTGTTCTTGTTATGGTATTTATTTTCTTTGTTAATTGCAAATCTGACTGCGGCTGCGGTGTAAAGGTCGCCTTCCCAGTACACTAACTTTCAATTTTCAAATACGCCGGTAGTACCTACGTATAAATATAGTATACCTACCTATACGTATACAGGTACCTATAACCCACGGCCTTGGCATTTAGTTCTGATAAAGTTTCATAGACGGCAGCACTTTCCTTGTTGCCGTTCTTTATGGTCGACTTGCCTCTCTATTACTTTTTAGTTACTATACTCTATGGAGCGGAGCGTGGGCAGCAGCGGGCTTGTTTGCGTCGAGCGGGGCGTCGCGTGCAAGTTCAAACCAGTTTGTGTTTTGCAGCGGTGATACGAGCGTTCTTGAAGGATGTCGTTTGAAGAAATAATTTCAGAAATACAAAATAAACCTGAAATATGGTTATCTTCGCATTCTTTATACAAGAACAGCCGGTCGATTCTGTAAAAATTTCACCGTGAAAACTCAAGTGAAGTGAGCTTGATGTGAGTTGTCAGTAGTGTCAATCCCTGGCATTATTTGGAATGACAGCTCACTCCACGCTCACTTCACCTAAGTTTTCACGGTGAGATGGTTACAGAATCGCACTGCAGAATAGTTAAAGCAAGAGTGTGGAGGGAATTAGCAATAAACACATTAACACATTGAAGGTAAATATCTTTTTAATAAGTTTTATTGCTAGATAGGTAGGTATATTACGTACGTTTATTTATGTAGGTATTTTACAAATTCATTCTATTTTGCCAAAAGTAATCCGAAAATTACTGTCTAATATTTCTTGCGGCCAAACTAGAACTGTTATTTCGCCTGTCGCGATGGGATGATATTCCGGAGTCTGTACTTGTGTGGTAATTGTTATCATCGCGAACAACCCCCTCAAGGTCACGTATGATATTATGTAGAATGCACGTAGTTTTTATAATTAGACAAGCATTTTCTGGGTTGGTTTCTATGGGTTTACTTAAAATGCGCCACTTTGCATATAGAATGCCAAAAGTACATTCAATGCACTTACGTGCACGTGAGAGACGTTTGTTAAAATTCTCACTTTGTGTGTCCAATTTTCTTGATGGAAATGGTCGCATTATATTCGCTTTTAAGGGATATGCTTCATCAGCAATAAGAACATATGGTACACGTATTGCTGTCCCAGGTATAACGTCCGGTGATGGGCTATGAAGCTGTCCATTCTCCATCAGTCTATTAAACGTTGAATAGTGAAAAGTGCCTCCATCGCTTTGTTTACCCTTTCCTCCCACTTCTATGGCGATAAATTTTTTGTTTGCATCTGCTACGCCTTGTAAAATTATGGAAAAATAATTCTTATAATTGTAATATGAAGAGCCAGACTTAGCTGGACATTTTACTCTGCAGTGTTTACCATCAATAGAACCAATGCACATCGGAAACTGCCATAGTCTGAAATAATCACTGGCTATCTTCTTTTTAAGTCCTCTCGTGTTGGATGTGGCATGTGACATAAACCAGTTCCAGCCATATGGCAGAACAAGTTGCATATACTATATCTGCTACTGTAGATTTGCCCATACGAAAACTAAAGGCCAATGATCGAAAAGAAGTTCCCGTAGCGAGATACCTGTAATCAAAGTATTACTCGTAAATAATAATAAAAAATAATAATTAATAAATAGCTGTGAGCTTTATATATATACGTAATAAATTAAAGTATATCATTTTTTTTTACAGAAGATTTATTGAAGAAACGTTGGAAACATTTAAAGGACCAATATAGAAAAGAGCTGAAGAAGCAACCAATTCTCAGATCTGGATCAGAATCCGAACCCTGGGAATCGACATGGCAATATTTCAATTTAATGTCATTCGCAAAAGATGAGTTAATACCTGCGTCGTCCAGCGGCAATTTAAGTAATAACGAAATAGAGACACTTGAAACTGAAAATATAGAGACGCATAGTGATACTGAAATGATGGCGCCTGCATCACCTGTGCTATCTCAACCTATACCGTCACCAATTGGCTCTTCGGCATCTCAGATATCGTCATCATTCAGAAAACGTACAAATATCAGAGACGATATGTTGGAAATAGAAAAAAAGAAACTATTATTAATGGAAACTCGTTTAAAAGACAACCAAGAAGAAGAAAAATTAAAAAATGATGAAGACTTTCTATTTCTTAAAAGCATACTACCTAATATGAAGAAATTGTCAGATTTGCAAAAATTACGTTTTCGTGGAAAAATTAACGATTGGCTTATAGAAGCTTTTACAGAAAATGAACGTGCTTATTATCAAAATCAAGCATATTATTCTGGCCCTGGTACAAGTGGATCTAATCGTGGTTACTATACTCAACCAGACGTAACAGAGTTGACAGTAGAATTAACTCAAAATACTGCTAATATTTAATATTATAATTTTAGTTTCTTTTAATGACTCTTATGAATACAATATACTTCTTAAATTTTAATAAATATTAACATTTATTTTGCTTACCTTATTGTCACTACAAGTTTTTCTGTGGGAGTAATCGAATCTGATGTGTGAAAATTAGTACTACTCAATTTTAATCTTGATTCAATTCTCTGTAATATGTAATCAAAAGTTGCCACTGTCATCCTTGTATACTCATGAAATTTATCTTCATTCACCCTTAATGTTTCAAATAGCGTAGAAAACTCTCCAAATTGTTTTCTTTGCTTCACAATGTTACTAGGACCTTGTCTTGACTCATAATTACATTTTAGCCACAAATTTTCTTCTAAATACATATCAATAATATCATACGACGCAGACGCCATGATCGACACAAACGACCGCCCACCACAAACGCTGAGCGTGCACTGAGGCCACTTAAAGAACGCGCTTTCGACCGCTCTTCCCCGCTCCGCCCGACGCTCGGATAGAGCGTGCACTCAGGCCGTACACTAATACGTCGTTTTCTTTCCGAAACAATTGGTAAGTTCTCTTTCGATTTTTAGTATAGAAACGACCAATTTAGCTTTGCGATTGTTTTCTTCTGATTTATAACGTAATATTAGGGACTTACTCAGAATTGTGGCACTTTAATATTAAAGACACTTTTAATGCCAATGACGGATTTAAGTTTGTGTCGGGTTAATTATAAATAACGATAAATGTTTTGGGACTAAATTTGACCTATTAGAAATCAAGTCGTTTTTTTAATTATCAAAGTATTATTGTTTATGGCTCATTGATTATTATGCCATTTATTTAATTTTTTTCTAGATAAAAAGGAAGTTGAATTGGTTAATGTGTCACTACACAATTACTGAACCAGCAAGTTTTTAAAGAAAAGGTCACCTTAAAGATTATATTAAAATGAAAAGAAGAAAGGACATCATAATGGAGAATGCATTAAAAAATGTGAAAAATTACAGAGCAAACGAACCCGAGGTATGAATATGAACACAATAATATTTTGTACTGTGAACTTTTTATGGATTTAAAAAAAAATGTAAACCATTACGGTGCTTATCTTTCGTCAGGAATAGCCGGATTTTAATATTAAATTATAAAACTCAAACTGGAAACAGTTTGAGTTTGACCTTGAAAGTGCCTTTATTCAGTAATAATAAGAGCTATTTTCGTAGTCTCAGTGTTCCTACTTATGTGCTGCAGTTTACCGCACTTTTTTAATCTAACTTCTTACTTCTTTAGCTATAGTTAGTGTATGTAAGTCATTGTAAGTGTATACTGTAAGTTTATACTGATAATATTATTAACATATTTTTATCTTCCGCCAGGAATCCGTTTCCGCTCCTGAAATGAAAAACCAAAAAGAAAACTTAAATCCAAATTCCACAGTTACTGAAGAATCACTAATTAAAATAACAAATAATGGCAATATTGCTGTCAATAATCAGAGTGAACTTGTAAGTCAAATATTATATCAATTTTCAATCTAGCAAACCAACTTACAAACAAAAGAAAACTATCATTGATTTTATGATTTCAGAAATCTTCAATGAACAATGATAAGATAGAGAAATTATCTTCAAACTCCTCATCCATAATTGAAAACTCCCCAGTGTACTCAGACTAATAGCAGCGACATTTTTAACTTTAGCCATTATATAGAAACGGTAAGTGAGAAATGCCTCTTGCACCCCGCCTATTACCTACTATAATATACATACTTGACTTACCTAGCGTTTTTTTTTCAGCAGCGTAATGATACTTCAGACACCGAGTCAATTCTTAATCGAGACACACTCACCAGAAGACATAGTCGGGAAAAAAGAGTATCTTCTTCATCTTGTAATAGTTCAAGTTCATCTCGTTCAAGTTCGAGCTCTTCAAGTTCCAGCTCCTCAAGTTCCAGCTCCTCAAGTTCCAGCTCCTCAAGTTCCAGCTCCTCAAGTTCCAGCTCCTCAAGTTCCAGTTCATCGTCTTTGAGTAAGGCACAGAATGTGAAATCTAACGGTATTACCTCTCATATTAATGCGGATGGTGCGAGTACCAGCCAATTAGCCACAAGAAGTGGTAGAGCTATCTCGAAATCGAATTATTGTGTATCGCCTCTTAATGCTCCTGAAAGCGACCCTGATTTAAGTGATAATGACCCTACATTCTACATTCATCTTCGACAGACTCTATTTTACAACCTGAAATACCCCAAAATGAGATACAACAACCTGAGACAAGTAACGCCAATGAAGCGAACACGATTCTAAGAAAGTCAAGAAAAAGGCAGCGCAATCCCGCATCATGGAAGCAAAATATTTGTAAGGCATTGCGCAACACTGGAAAAGCTTACAATTCCCTATCAAAATCTAGAAAAGAACTTCCGGCCCGTTGTATGAAAAACCCATGCGCTCCATGTCGATTAAAATGTCCTCACCAAATTAATGAAGTCCAACGGACTGCAATTTTTGAATCGTATTGGAAACTTGCAAGCATGGCACTTAAAAGATCCTTCATTAGTTCTAGCATGATGGAAATCAAACCTAAATATAAATACACTAATGCTGAAAAGCCCAGAGCCCCAAACAATGGGTTTTTCTTCACTGTTAACCATCAGAAAGTTCGAGTTTGCAAAACGTTTTTTATAAACACTTTAGATATAACAGAAAGACAGATAAGAACTACAAAAGAAAAAACCAATGAAAACGGATTTATCGCTGAAGATAAAAGAGGAAAGCACACTAATAGAAAGAGAATTGACGAAACCATAATAAAAGATATTGAAAACCATATCAATTCCATCCCAAGGGTAGAATCACACTACTTAAGGGCCTCCACATCTAGAGAGTTCATTGAAGGAGGCAGGACCATAAGGGGCAACGCAAATAGAAGACGGCGAGACGAAGGTACGGTACAGACACGGCGCAGATACGGTGCAGGCGCGATATCTGCGCAAACAGACGCGGGGACGGTACGGCACCGAGTATTATTATACAAGGTGCTATTTAGTGGAAATAACATTTAATACACCTCCTTTCGGTTTTTTTTCGAATACTAATTCCCTCCTTTTGTATCATTATAATTCCTATGTACAGTCGAGAGCACATCAAGTGTAACATTGCGCTACGAAAGCCGCCACTATTACAAGTGCAATAAAGGCGTGCTCAAGGTCAAACTGTATAGCTTGATGTGCTGTCGACTGTACTTATGTTTGCAATCTGTAACCGCTATGTTTGCTATTTAACTACTTTAAAATACGAATAACATCGAAATACATAAATCAAATCATAATAAGTTAAATTACATCGGATTTTCATTAAAATCATGGATTAAGGCTGATTTACATTGATACAGTAGCTGGCGCCAGCTACTGTATCAATGTAAATCAGCCTTTAAATATCCATATGGACGAAAATTTGAACAGTTTAAAATATATCGCTACGTATCTTTGTTCATACTGTATATAATGCGAGACGCCGCTTGCGCCTACATCTGCTGGCGACGTGGCGGGGGGCGAGGAGCGGCGTGCCTGCGCCGTCCGCTTGCCGCCTTCAGTCACGAACAAAAGATAACGCAAGACGCACGTCGCTTCGTATACAGGATGCGTGACGATATTGAGTTTAATATTGAGTTTTGCGAGTTAATTGAGCAATACCCGAATATCTATGACTACACTAAGACAGGGTACAGTAACAGAAATGTGCAAGACAAAATATGGCAAGAAATAGCAATAAAAGTCGGTGCAACAGGTATGTATTTTATTTAAATTTTAAACATTATGTCTAGTCTGAAACGGAATCGGAGATCGTTGTGTTAGATATGTTGTAAGATATTCCCTGATATGGTAGGGATTTTCTCCCATTAATCGCATGTTAATGTTTGCTCCTATCAAATTATTTCTAAACCGTGGATTTGATTTTTTACCATCACATGTGCGAATTACGTTATGCAACACACACATTGCTTTTATAATATTATCAACATATTCTGGTTTGCAGCAAATAGGCGTGTAAAGTCCACCAAACTTTGACGCTAACATACCATAGGCACATTCTACTGACTTACGTGCCCTTGACAACCTGTTATTATAAGCTCTTCTCTCATTAGTCAATTTATTTCGACCATATGGTCTCATAATATTTCTTTTTAGTGGAAAAGCTTCATCTGCCACAAAATAAAAGGGCACATTCTGTGTTTCTCCAGGCAAAGGTGTAGGGTTCGGTAAATCGAGATCGCCTAGATCCATAGCTTGTCCAAAAGAGGTAACTTGTAATACTCGCCCATCACTATTTCGGCCGTATTCACCAACATCTATAGTTAAAAAGAAACCATCTGCATCTACAACTGCTAACAATACAATAGAGAAATTTCCCTTATAATTTATGAAAGTCGAACCCGAGTTGATGGGCGCTGTAATTCTAATATGCTTTCCATCTAAACTCCCAACACAATTCGGTAAATTCCAGAGAGTGTAAAACCGTTCAGCAACTTCTACCCATTTTTGTCGTGTAGGTACAGGCATATATTCCGGCTGTAGGCATTCCCACAAAACGCTAGAGGTTTCATGCACAATTTGCCGGACGGTACTGCCTCCTCTCAATACATATCCAGAAAGTGATGTAAACGAACAGCCATCTGAGTAGTATCTGTAACAAAAATAAAATAGCAATAAGTATGTAACATATGTGTGTTTAAATTGAGGTGCCACTTTTCGCATCGTAAAGTGGCTAATGGAGTTATTTAGTAGTAGTTTAGAAAATTTTGTAGAACGGATATTGGATTTTGTATTAGAATACTTCAAAAGTTAAATGAATATAAAGGTGGCACCTCAATCTAACTGTTTGCATTGAGGTGCCACTCAGAACTGGGAAAATTATGGATGAAATTTTATCAAAATTTTGTATTATTTTGTAGTACTCCAGAATTCTGGAGTACTACGAAATTTTGATGAAAACTCATCCATAATATTCCCAGTTCTGAGTGGTACCTCAATCCAAACAGTTAGATTGAGGTGCCACCTTTATATTCATTTAACTTTTGAAGTATTCTAATACAAAATCCAATATCCGTTCTACAAAATTTTCTAAACTACTACTAAATAACTCCATTAGCCACTTTACGATGCGAAAAGTGGCACCTCAATCTAAACACACATTGTAACTAACCTCCTTAAATATTTTTCAGCCCAAGAATGTAAAGAACGGTGGAAGAATATTCGATGTAGTTACAGCAAAAACAAGAAAAGGCTAGATTTGCCATCTGGATCAGGTGCAAAGACGATTAAAGAGTACTACCTTTCACCACATCTACATTTTTTAGACAATTACTTGAAGTCCCGACCAACCAAAAGCAATCTAAGCAAATATGATAGCACAGACGGTAATGATAGTGAAGAAGTCGATGAGACACTGTTTACTGGTCAACTAGCTTCTGAAAACACAAATTCGGATTCCATCTCCAATCAATCCACGCCAACACCGCCACTGCTACCACTATTAAATAAATCTAGGGCAATCTCTTTAAAAGATGTCAATAAATCAGCACATGAATATTTCAGTCAAAGAGCATTACAAATGAAGACCATACATAGAGCTGAGCCTGAAACAGACAGCGATCTAGCTTTTTTTCAAAGCATGCTTCCAGATATGAAATCAATGACACCAGCCCAAAAACGAAGATTTAAAATGGGCGTTCTCAATTTATCAGAGCAAATTTTAAATGACCCAGTACCTAGTTATCCTAGGACACAGCCGTATTATCCACGAACACCTTCTCGAGAGACAGATTATGATCCTAATGAAGGTGCAACCCAGCAGACTCTTACATCCAGAGCTAATACAAGTCCAGCACCTTCGTTTACCTCGACTCAGCAGACAGCTAAACATACTGCAGCAGCTAACAAAAATCCGGAAACTCAGCTGACTTTGATATCCGGAGAGTATATAAATCCAGCACCACCGGCGGCAGTGGCTGTAATTGAACAAATAGCTGGGCCTTCAAGACACCGAACTTATGATGAGAAAGCTTATCATCAACTCAGCATTTCAGAATATCAGCAAACGCGGACACCGGGAGCTTATGAAAGAGCACAATCCTTAGCACCTCCGGCAACTCCAACTACATTATGTTTGCCAATATTTTCACCAATAACTCTAGCTACACCTCACCCGAATCCAGAGACATCTATCCAATCTCATGAAGACGAAATAAGTGATTTTAATGAGAACTATCCAATGCCTTGAACTTTATTTATAAATGGCTCTTAGTGCGACAGCTAGCTTGAGTAGTCATGTGCTGTCCCTGTCCGCATGCGCTGATTCTGTATTGTGAGATAAGGACAGCACATGATGACAGCTTGACAGATACTCAAATTAGCTGTAACACTGAGAGCAATTTATAAATACTAATTGTAGCAAAGATGCTAAACCAAAAACCTTTTCAATGAATATTATCTTTTGATTTGTCAATAAAAGTTTGATCTGTAAAAAATAGTTTCACTTACCTTAAAGTTATCAGTAGTCTTTCTTCAGGGCTGATTGGTTTTCTCCAATTTGTAACTTGCTTCCGAAGTCCTTCTCTTACTTTTGACAATACGATATGGTAACATTCCAGTGACATTTTATAAACTATGCGAAAACGATCAGGATATTCATATAATGTTTCCATTATTTTATAGTACCTGTGCTCTTCTGCATTTCTCCACACTGGATGTATCCAATACCTTCTTGGTCTTTGCTGTAAATTAATAATCTGTAGCAAAGCCAGTGCATCTTCATCTTCGTCTGAAGAGGAATACATGTCTTATCCCGTCAATATCACGCTCTATAATGACTTAACTTGCCGTATCGTCCCCGCGTCTGTTTGCGCAGATATCGCGCCTGCACCGTATCTGCGCCGTGTCTGTACCGTACCTTCGTCTCGCCGTCTTCTATTTGCGTTGCCCCTAAGAGATCTATGGAGAGACTTCTCAGAAGCAAGGGATCAAAATAAACCCAAAGTAGACTACTGGCTATACAATCAAATTTTTAATAACAATTTCAACTTGGGATTCTTTCAGCCTAAAAAAGATCGTTGTGATCTGTGTTTGGAATACGAAATGGCATCTCTAGATCATAAAGCAAAGCTGAAGGAAAAATTCGATACACATATAAAAGAGAAAGACCTTTGTCGCCTTGAAAAGAAAAACGACCGCAGAAACATTGGTGAAGGAAATATATGTACCGTATATGATTTGCAAGCAGTCATGCAATGCCCTTTGGGAGAGTCGAGTTCTTTTTATTACATATCAAAACTCAACTGCCTAAACTTTACTATGGCTGAGCTGGCTCAGAAATCTGACAAAAAAACATATAAAAACCAAAATAAAGGACAGGAAGTTGAAGGGAATGAGGGAGAAGATATAGATGAAGAAGAAACTGTAGGCGCCTATAGGGATGTTTATAATTACTTTTGGGATGAAAAACAAGGAAAAAGGGGGGCAAACGAAATAGGATCGTGCATATTTGACTATTTAAAAAATGTCAGTGAAAGATATCCTGATAAACAACTGAATATAATTTTCTATTCAGATAATTGCTGTGGACAAAACAAAAATAAGTTTATCGCATGTCTATACTCAAATTTCCAAATATAATGAGTATAACTCATAAATTTCTGATTCGCGGTCACACACAGAACGAGGGTGACAACGTTCACAGCTTAATAGAAAAAGAAGTGAAAAAAAACTTAAAATCTGGACCTATTTATACTTCACATCAATATGTTGCCCTAATAAAAAGTGCCAAAAAAACTGGAAAGCCTTTTAAAGTCCATGAGTTAAATTACGATTTTTTTATTGATCTGAAATCCCTACAAGATCAGTGGGGTTATAATTTCAATGAAGACGATGAGCGCAACCAGGTTTCTTGGAACGATATTAAGGTTTTGAGATTCTTGAAAGACGAACCTTTTATGATTTTCTTCAAAACATCATACACGCAAGAAAATTTTAAGCGTGTGAACATGAGAAACAAACGAAAACGAATGCCTAACCATGAAGATGTCTCAAGTTCGAAAGCTTACACAAATAAAATAAAATTAAGTGAAAATAAAAGGAAGGGGCTAAGCGAATTGCTGCGGAAAAATTTAATACCCGGTTTTTATATAGATTATTACAAATCGTTACAAGATGATTAAAATGACTGACTGAAGTAGGATAAAAAGTTTCTAGGTAACGAAGATTTTATTTGGGTTGTAACTATTGATTTTATTGATTTAAATTAGTATATTAGATTGTTACAGAACTTACTTATGTTTTGATTTGAGTTTACATTTGCGTTTTCTTACGGACTTCAATATTCTTTTCTAAGAAAGTTCCTAATGAACAAAGATTTTGATTTATTTTTATTAAGAGTTCTATTTTATTGTTTTTTTATGGATAACAAAATATTTTAAGACACTTTCTTATAGGACAAAGATAACTGCTTATTTCTTTTTTAGAGATATTTTTTATAACATATTTCAGTTTAACGGAAGAGTTCCTAATGAATAAAGATCTCAGTTAAATATTGTTAACTTCTGTGTTGATTTTGATTTAACATAAAGAAATTCAATACTTATTTTTTTTTTTTTTTTCTGCCCCTATTTTCCACTTTGGTATCCCATTATTTGCTATTTATTACGAAAAAAACAGACCTAAGTCGCAAAACGTAAAAAAAATACATAGTGTTATAAAAACAAAAAAGGCGTAACTCTTAAGCTTTCACATTTAAGATATTTTTTTCGGTCAAAAAAAGACGCAACTCCTAAACAGTCCAATTTATATTATTTTTGTTGGTCCAAAAATGACTGATAAAATTCCAAACCTTTTTTTAAATATTATTCCTTTTAATAAGTATGTTTTTTTATGACACAATAATAGCTGAACGTCTTTTTTATAATTTGCAGCACAAACATAGTCTCTGACTTAAATAATCACGAAATAATAGTAGAAAGATTGCGCAGGTGTCAAAATTTTAAAACTTATTTTGCTATTTCCCTAAAAGTAGCTTTTTTGAGTTACGTCGTTTTCATCCTAAAGGTGCGATATATCGAGGGCGGCAAGATCATGGAATCATTATCCAAAGTTTTAGTGGAAAAATTGGTGTTTCTGAAAACAACTTGTGTTTTATAATTAGTGACATACAAAGGCACATTCTTCCTATATTCAGCAAGCGCTGGGACCTGGCATCTTGGACAAAAGAAACATTTTTACAGAAAAATTGTACTTGGTTGGACTCAAGGTATTCGTTAAATTTACCGGATTCTGAACAATATTCTACGCCATCAACATCTGGCCAGCGAGGAATAGCATGCGTGGCTTATGGAGACTCCTCAGAATCTACTAAGAGGAAAAACACTCTTCTACTCTAAGAATATGGCTTCGAGCATATAAAAAACGCCTATGTGCAGGGACTATGGGCTTTACGTGAGTACACAGAAGCTCATCTTGTCGAAGAATTAAGAACCGCTGACACTCAAAAGAAACTAGACATCTCAAGTAAGTGGAACGACTCAGACCAGATGAAGATTCTTTCCGATGCGGAAGCATTGAGTACTTTTATAGATTTGGATCTAACAAAAGCACAATATATGTATCTGAAAAACTTAACCAACGAACGAAAGTGTTGTATATTCCCGCCTTAGTACAAAATACAAGAAATAAAAAGATCCTGTTATCCACCATCTTCTATAATCGAAATCACGAATACTTATGCTAAAACAAAATTATCAGAACTTCAAATTACCCAATTAAAATCATAAAAATAATATTCAACTACCCATATCTAACATCTACCAGCAAAATTTATCAAGACAAAAATAAAGAACATAAAACAACTTTATATTTACAACACATGCATTTTCATCAGAAATATTCTCAACACACATTTGTTCACTCAAACATAACACTCACTCAATATAAACAAGTTAGTCAACGCAGTACACGGCGAGCAAGCTTGCTAGTTTTACCAAAAACAAGAACTATGGCAAAAAAAATGCTAACTTTTGAAGGAGCGCAGATTTACATATAACAAATTACCGCCCTGTATAAGAAATATACACTCTTACAATGCATTCAAAACTCAGCCAGCACATAATTGCGGATCGATCACTTCTGGAGAAATGAATGCATTGGATGGTTACCTATTAAATTGTAATACTGATGACGAATATATTGTAATCTATATTTTTAGTATTGTTCTCAAGTAAGTGACTTATGTCTTTTTAAGGAATAAAGTTTCTTTAAACCGAAAGTAATTAATATCCAAGATTTATTGGATCATACTGCTGCTAAAATTTTAAAAATCGATTCTGTTTTCCAAAAACAATATAGAACATTGATCCTCTATTGTAAATGGGGATGTGATGGTTCATCTGGTCAAAGCCAATACAAGCAAATACTTGCAAAAGAGTCGGAAACAATTTCAGATGCCAATTTGTTCATCACTTCATTAGTCCCCATCAGATTAGTTGATGTGCAATCGGGATCCATTGTTTGGCAAAATCCGGTACCTTCATCTGTCCGTTTTTGCAAACCCATTTCTATTGAGTTTTGTAAGGAAACTCCAGAACAAACCAAGGCAGTTGTCGATGATATTAACAAACAAATTAGGGCTGCACAAGCATCACTTATAAACAAAGATGGTGTTGTAGTAAATGTGAAGCATGAACCATGTCTAACGATGATCGATGGAAAGGTGGCTCAGGTCCTTACAGATACTCCATCTGGTTCCACGTGCACGATATGTGGGGCTACTCCACGGCTAATGAATGACCTATCGAAACTGCCAGACCTGAAAACGAAAACGCCTACCAATACGGATTGTCCACCTTACACGCCTGGATTCGCTGCATGGAAATGATATTGCATATTTCCTATAATCTTTCGTTTAAGACACTTTAAGACTTGGTCTGCTTCAACTGAAGAAAATAAGAGATTAAAAAAAGAAAAGAAAGAACTTGTTCAAAAACGTTTCAGGGAGGAATTGGGATTAATCTTCGACAAACTTCGGCAAGTTGGCGGGAATACGAACGATGGCAATACCGCACGAAGATTCTTCTATTGTTATACACCATCATCATCGTCATAACACCATCGTCATAACACCTGTTACTTCCGATGAGCAAGTGCTGTTGCACTTGCTCATCGGAAGTAATAGGTGTAGATGAGGCATTGATTAAACGCCTATACATTATATTGCAAGTTCTTTCTTCTGGAATCATGATCGACCCTGAAAAATTTGGGGAATATGCAATAGAAACTGCAAGAATCTATGTAAGTAAATACGATTGGTGTTGACGACAGAGTAGCGGTCCGCCCGTCCTTTTAAATTTGTCGATATGTTGTCTTTTTAAATTTATTAATAGGTTAAGTACGTTTTCTATCTAAGTCTGTTTTCTAGAACATTTGTGTTTTGTTTTTAAAATAAAAATCGAAGACCATCAAGAACGGACTGCGCACGGGCGCCCTCATTGGTCGATTCGCGACACCCTCACCCCGCCTACCGCTGCGGCCGCCATTGCAAAAAATCAAACGTTAGTGTGTCGAAAAACCGTCGCGAAGACGCTACGCGTCCTAAACGCGCACTCCCGCGCATTCCGTCCTAGTGGTCTATTTTACCAAAAAGTTGTGTACTTATTTCAATTCTCACCACCAACCACTACCTAGCAGCTACAATTGGTATTATATGCCATCCTCCTTTCATAAAATACTCATACACGGAGAAAATGATAGCAAACATTTTGCGGTGCTTCCTATTGGACAGCTATCGGAAGACGCACAAAAATCTCGCAACAAAGACTACAGAAACATACGACTTCATCATGCCAGAAAATGTTCCCGATCTGCTACAAATGAAGATGTCTATAAAACGCTTTTATACACGTTAGATCCATATACATATAACAAGTTTGAGAAAACCGTACGTAAGAAATGTGAAAGATCTTGAAGAAGAGGCACTAAGTCTTTTAAACGTGGCACCTGAAAGTGAACCCACATTTACTGACCCTGATCCTGAAGTGGTATAAATTAATAATAATATTTATATTTAGTTATTACTTTTATTTGTACCTAGCTACATCATTCCCTGAAGCCAGAGTATAGGATGTACCTATTAGTAATATGATTTTAATTTAGTAAATTGTTTTCATATATTTTATTTACTTTGCTTGTTGTAATTAACCATAGTTTAATCTTTTTGGTCATTATAAACTTGTATTCCACTTGAAATAAATTTGTAACTATTTTTTTTCGTGATGTTTTCCCATTTCTGTCATTCTATGCAAAAAAAATACATAGATATTCAAGAAAACACTATAAACTACACATCATTCGAATCTCCAAACCTTACTGCATATTTGTGCCAAATTTCATCACGATACGACAAAAAGTAAAGTGAAGTGAAGTTACAGATTTTTGATCCGATACCGACCTATATTTTCCATGGTGGAGCGGCGCGGGGTCAGGTCCCCGCGCGGTCGAGGCGGCATCGGCATCGGCAGCGAGCGAGCGGCGCACCGCGCGCCTCCTGCGTCTTCCGTTACTAATACGCTGTAATTAACTATACAGTGCGCACAGGGGGGTAAAGTTCCCTTCACGTTCACAGCAATTTTTTAGGTGCGCCATCTATGAATCTTAATTTAAGGCAAATAATTCACGTATGACGTGCTAGATGTCTCTACAAAACGACTTAGACTTTATAGTTGTTAAAAATTACTATTTTAATTCCTAATATATTTTCATTATTTTAGTATAATTTTAAAGACTTAAATTACGGTCAATTTTTTTTTTCTTTTTGTTTTTCGATTTATTTTATCGACTGCTTTAAAAAATTACAAATGTCATATTCGAAATTGTCGAAACAATATGGCCGATGCGTTTTGCAATTTGCGTGTGCGCTGAATCGTTTTCGCGTTGTTTTTACTGTTTTCTTTGCTGCTAATATGTAAAAGCTTGAAGAGACCATCATCAAATTCATCAGTCCGTCCTTGCGTTGAGTGCATCCGCGAGGCGAAGGCCGACTGAATTCGGTGTCTGTTTGCGATATTTGGACGCTATTAGTTAAGTGTTGCGGTATTGGACGCTATTAGTTAAGTGTTTTTACTATGCCTTCTACGAGGCGATTGTATTTGGATGCGACACTACAGGTAAGATTTCTCGCCTCCCCCTCAAAACTACTTTTCTGTATATTGACTCAAAACTGTTACCTGAGAATGTATTGTTAGTACATATTTAAATACATATAGTAGAATACGATTCTGTGTCTATGCTAACCCTAGAGATGATGCCTGCGGTACGGGCTCCTAAAAAGTTATGCTCAGAATGTATTATTAATGATTATTTATACATAAACGATCTAAGGATCATCTGAATTTTAGAGGAGTCGCAGCCAACCTCTTTAATAAGAAAGAGTTACTATTTTATTAATACAAATAAATTTACAATGCAATTTCAGCTAAATGACTGTGATCTGATCTGTCAACAGAAACTTGAAATACAAAGCTTGCGAAAGAAAAATTCCTGTTATCCATTTTTTTTTAATTTGTTGTTATCTGTTTTTGTTATATCTCAGTGACTTAGCTCCAAAATGAGTTAATGAGGTCCTGTAATTAATTGTAGGTGTCACAATCCACACCTTTCCGAACCCTAGAGTCTTTCACGAGTACTTCCGGATATAGGTTGGCTTAGCTGGTGCCTCAGTCTGTGGACTAACCGATATGCAAATATATAATAACAGGAAAGTCTGTGACAAGCATTTTGCAGAAAAAGACAAGAATCGCAATAGTCGATTGAATGCTCTAGCTATTCCTCATCTGCACATATCAAGTAAGTACCTTATGTGAATTATTCATGCATAATGCATTATTAGAAATATCAATTGTAAAAGTTGTCAGTATTAGACTATATTTGTACGAGCTCTATCGCAACAACTAAATAAGCTAGGAATTTGAAACTTCTGCATATCATTTACCAAACACAGTATTTAATCAATTAAAACGAAAAATGCGGAGGTATTTTGTTAAAATATGGGCAATTTTCTGCCACAGCAAAAAATAACTTTGTAATTCACAGTATCACTATGTTAAACAGTTATCTTTGCGATTGTTAAAATTTATAATTAAAAATATTCATTTAGTATTTTCTTTTATATGAACTAAAAAAACTGAAGGACGAACCCTTGGTGTCCTAGTCAAACTCGCACTTGACCAGTTTTTTTATTATTACATGGCACTGTAATTGAGATCAGGTTATTGAGTTGTTTTTGTTGGATTTGACTTTTTTGATAATAATTCTTACAAGGAACAAATTTTTTTATTTGTTCCTTGTGTTATCAAGAATTAAAAAAAAGTGAGGCAGCACCAGCTATGAAGGGGCTGTATACTTTTGTATACAGCCCCTTCATAGCTGGTGCTGCCTCGATTTGTGCCTCGGTCGTCCCACAGAGTCTCGTCCCACATAAAAAATTCCCCACTTGTCCCAATTTGTATGCCTCGCTCGTCCCAAAACTTAATTTTCAATATTTTATTCCCCGCTCGTCCCAATTCGTATGCCTGGCTCGTCCCACATTTTTTTCATATGAGTTAAATTTGATTTAATTGTACAGTCAGCCTAAAAACCTGACTGACCAGAAAGATAAATAACCTCATGTTGCGGAAAATTTGATGAACTAATTCAATCCGAGACTCCACTATAATATAAATTATAAAATTACAAGTTACGCCACCATGACAGTTTTTTTCTGATCAAACTTTAGGTTTAGATTGAAGGCATTAATAAAGTACACATAGCCGACCCTAAGTACAAACCCTGTGCACCCCACTGCTTAGACCACTACTATTATTATTAACCTAGAACAAGTTTTTGAATGTTTATAGCTTCGGTATTTTTGTGCGACCGGATTAGAGCTTGCTCTCTCGCTCTGCTTTCTTTGTATTAATCAATTGACCAATGGCGTGGCTTTGCGTTATCAGCGCAATCGGAGCAAATGCGGTTACAAAGTGCATCTGCTAATTTTAAATATGAGGTGTTTACATTAAGCGTAGTGTATTCATAGAGTGAGGTTCAATATTTGTGAAGTTTTAAAGGGTAAGTAATAATTATAATTATGTCGATTTTTTCATATTTTGTGAAGTCATGATAAATGATTTGACTTATATCACTATTGTGGTAATTATTTACTTTTATATTAGTTGCTGTCTAAGGATTATGGTCTTTTATTATATGCATACTTAACTCTGTGCCTCCTGTGAAAAAGAGTACATCGCTACTTTTTAGGAGACGCAAATAAAATTTTGAAAAATATTTTTTTTCCTGTTTCCTAGGTCCTGTCATGGAGTTCTTTATCTATGGCCCTGTTTCACGAAATCGTCTAGTATTTTTTTTTAAAATGAGTAACCCTTTTTCACATTAACAAGAAATTTGAACAAATAATAATTTGATTTGAGCCTTAATTCACATTAATTTTGTTTACCCATTTTAACAAACTTCAAAAAAAGAGGATGTTCTCGGTTATACTGTATTTTTTAGGTTAACCAATTTTGATAAATCTTCTTTTATGTAAAAGCTGGTGCTTCCCATATGGTCGCATTTTAATTTAATTAACCTCCTTCATAAAATGAGGATGTTCTCAACTACAAAGTGTTTTCTGGGTGAATCAGTTTTGATGACTCTTTTGATTCGAAAGCTGGTGCTTCCCGTGTAGTCTCATTTCAATTTGGCTCAGTTCTGACAATAGCATGTATGATAAAACCATATTCAACACGTTGAAGTCGGTTTTCAGCTATGATTTTTAATCATTATAGCTATTCACGATTCGTATCTACGAAACGAAACTATTGTACATAGTTTCGTTCGGAATACCTTTCTTAGACAGATGAAAGCTAATTTTTTGCTCTCTTATATTCATTTAAAAACGAAAAGGGTATATTGGACTTGGTACCCCTTTTTACAGGAGGCACAGAACTAATTCACGTTGTATTTGCAGGTGATCAGATATAGAGCCGTGGCTTCTTCATCCTGAAACATGGAGCCAGTGGCTTCATCATCCCGAGCTGATCTTCAGACTGGCTGCAGTCTGGCTTCTACATCCCGAGAGATAACCTTTATTGAATCACAAAGAGGTGTGCTTATTATTTTATATGCCGGCTACGAATATACGAAAAAGCGAGAGAACAAAAATAGCTCAATCGTCTGGAGATGTGTGAACAGAAGATGTCATGGAGGAATGGTGACTTCAAATAATAATGTGACGAAAATTCTTCGTCATGACATTTGTACGCCCAGCATAGCAA
Source organism: Apamea anceps (assembly GCA_951799955.1). Classification (NCBI taxonomy): domain Eukaryota; kingdom Metazoa; phylum Arthropoda; class Insecta; order Lepidoptera; family Noctuidae; genus Apamea; species Apamea anceps. Next base: position 3,437,252 of record OX637509.1, read on the forward strand.
GAAATGACATCAAAGAAGAAATACATCGCTGCAAGCAAGAAGCAAAATCTTCTGAAGGAAAATCGATTCCTTCTGTCTTCAATTCAAGCATAAAAAAATTATTGGACAAAGGTACTGACAAGATAGAAAAATTACCTGAACTATCGAATGTTAAGAACAGCTTGTATAGTGCTCGAAACAAAGCCCAGCAAATAAAGAAAGCTACATTTAAAACGCCGTTTGAAGTAAAAATTCCAGTAAGTTACATGAGTTTTGTTTTATTTGATTATGGGTACAGAAAAACAAGGATATTAGCTTTCGCTGATGTAAATAGTAAAGGACTTCATCAACACGTGAAACATTACCTTGCAGATGGTACATTTAAGTGTGTAGTGAAACCATTCAGACAATTATATGTGATTTACGGTGACCTTGGCAGCACAAGTGAGAAAATTCACGTCGTGCCCTTAATATACATCTTATTAATGGACAAAAAAGAGTCCACATATGAGACTGCGTTTGCTCTTATCAAATCGCAAATTCCAGAATGGCATCCGATTTCATTCAGAACTGATTATGAGAAAGCAGCCATGAACGCAATCCGTAACATCTTTCCGGATGTAATATGCAAAGGCTGTTACTTCCATTTTAGTCAAGCACTTTGGAAGAGAGCAAAGGCGTTAAAGTTAAATAAAAAGAGAATGTTCAAAAAGCATATAGCTCTATGCACAGCGTTAGCTTTGCTACCACCTGAACTTAAATGCGATGGATGGCTATATATAATGGAGGATTGTCCGAAAACTCTCAATATTGAGAAATTCAATGACTATTTTGTATCGGCATGGCTTGACAACGAATATTATCGAGGCAAATGGGATTTTTGGGGGGATATCTACAGAACAAATAACCCAGTGGAAGGCAGTAACGCTAAATTAAACAGAACATATTCGGGAAAGCTGAACATCATTAGCTTTTTGAATGTGATCAAAAACGACGCTGTTCTTTCTTTAGCTCGCCAAGGTAAACCTCGGCGTGCTGATGATATAGCTCATGACAAATATATATTTGATTCTGTAACGGCAATGTTGAATGGCACTATATCACTGGGCCATTGCCTGGAAAAAATCAGCCCTTTTGTTTATTAATGATATTAATGTGTCTATATTAATGATAAGTTTAAAAATGTTGATTTTTTGGAGATTTAATTGTTAAAATACTACTTTCTCATAAATAGTAGGTTTATTAAAATACTGTGATTGTAATTTGATTGTGATATTAGTTACGTAATAAAGATTTTTAAATATAAATATTTCAATTTATGTTGAAATACCACATTAACATAAATAACATAACGTGGTACTTCTATAAGGTACATATAGGTAAATATAAATGTGTATACGGTCTATAATTATTTAACTGTTACTTATATACAAATGTTGATTTTTTGGAAATTTAATTGTTAAAATACCACTTTTTCATAAATAGGAGGTTAATTAAAATACTGTGATTGTGATTTGATTGTGATATTAGTCACGTAATAAAGGTTTTTTTAAATAAGTAGTTCTAATTATGTTGAAGTATCTCAGATAAATATTACATGTGTAATACATATATATATTTATCTTAACGTGGTACTTCTATAAGATAAATACAAATGTGTATATTGATAGGTGTAATTAATAGTACTGTGATTTGGATTTGATTGTGATACTAAATAATAAAGATTTTCCTAAATTGCAATAGATCTTTTAATTATTAAAATTAAAAACATGCATCGCGGATGCATACCTAGAACTGGAAGTATTTAATATCTTTATGTTATTAGAAAAAACTATTATTTCAATTTATTGGAAGATATAGTACAATATTTTTTGTCAACTGTACTTTGAATTTAATAATAATAAGTATTTATTAGCACAATACAAGTTTGACACATTAAAATTCACATAATAGTCACTAGTGTACATACATAGAAATTAAGAAATAGCAATAGTGTACAAGAGATGGGAAAAGTACAGTCAATACAAAATTTGAGCCCTGACTCCTAAACTAGGAAGATCCTGTATCTTAGGAGGCAGTGTCTTCGCATAAATATAGGACGAGTAAATTATGAGCGCACTAGCAGACTCGGCTTGTCACAAGCAAGTTATAGACTATAAGGTAGGAAATTTATCTATTTACTATATAAATCTTTAATTAAATTGGTATTAATATTATATTATTAGTATTAATAGGTAGTTATGTTTGTATTAAGTGTGTGTGAAGTGCATTTGTGTCGTGTCGTGTCATGTGCAGGTGTTGTGTGTGTATGTGTAAGGGAGAAGGGTGTGTGGAGTGATGCAATGTAGTGAGGTGTGGTGTGATGTGATGTAATGTGGTGATGTGTGGTGCAATGTGAGAGTGTGTGGGTTGTGTGGTGCATTGTGAAAGGTTTGTGGGGTGTGTTGAGTGAGTGTGCATTTATGTAATGTGGAAGGGGCACCTCCCCTCGTTGTGATGTGATAGACATAAGTGATTCAGCAGATCCAGGCAAGTAGACTTTCAGTTGCCTCGTAGTCTTGATCCTTTATCCATTCCTCAATTTTAACTTTAACCCTATAGGTATCCAATTCAATTATGTTTATTTTTTTATTAATTATTGTATATAGGTGTGAGCTCAGAACATAATGTTGGCGTCTAGCGAAAGCGGTCTTATGGGTTACCGAGAGAATAAGAGGTTTTTTTTTACGGCGCGTTTGGTCTGGTGGGAGGACCTTGGTGTGTTTTCTCAGTACGGATCGTAGCACAAACAGTTGCCTAACAGTAAGTACATTGGTATCTTTGTATAATTGTGTGGTAGGATACATAAAGTGCTTTTTTGACATCACCTTCAGGACAGCTCTTTGTGCTCGTTCCAACTTAAGAAACTTTGTTCGAGCGGCGCCTCCCCACACTGTGATGCAATAGGTGATGACGGACTGACATATAGCAATATAAACCATTCTAATCGTGTTGAAGTCAGCCGAAGACCTAAGTAGCTTGAATACATAAATCATTCTTCTAACTCTTTTAGTTATAGTATCCAAGTGTAAGTATCAGTTGAGTCCGCTATCAATAACCACACCCAAATACTTAAGATGGTTTACCTCACGAAGAGAAAAGCAGGAGCAGGTTATGTGGCTATTACATGTGTGGGCGCTAATGACAAAGCCTGTGGGAGGTTTACTACCATTTTGTAGCCCGAACGGGATGACGAAGGTCTTGTCCAGGTTCAGAGTGAGGAGATTTAGCTGCACCCAACCCATAACAGATTTAAGTGAGGTTTCAGCAGTAGTTCTCAGACGCTCCCAATCAGTTCCATGAACAATGACTGCAGTATCATCAGCATAGGTGAAAATTTTAGAGTTTGTGAGAGGTATGCAGCAAAGCTCATTGATGTAAACCTGGAAAAGGGTCGGACCAAGCACACTTCCCTGTGGTACACCGAAGGTGGTAGCTTCCTCTCTACTGACATGGTCACCAACCCTAACACACATTCTACGGTTAGTGAGATAACTTGCAAAAAAATCATGAGCCAAGCCACGTATGCCGATGTCCTCCAACTTCGATAGGAGGGTGGGAACAGAGACCGTGTCAAATGCCTTTTTTAAGTCTAGGAATAAACCTATGCAATTCTGTTTTTCATCAAGCTTTCTTGCAACAAACTCAGTTAAGTCGAGAACTGCATCTTCTGCCGATACTCCTTTTTTAAACCCATACTGATTTTGGGCAATTAAGTTATTTTTGTCGAGGAACTGAGTAAGCCTTCGATTTACTAATTTTTCAAAAACTTTGGAGATAGATGAAAGGACAGAAATAGGCCTGTAGTTGTCATAGAGTCTCTATTCCCACCCTTATAAATCGGATGCACGACAGCCTTTTTAAAAGCTTCCGGAAAAATACCAGTGGCAATTGAACGATTGAAGATATGTGTTATTGGAGATACGAGGACATGACGACATTGTTTTAGTAGATTTGTGGAGATGCCATCCCAACCGGTAGCAGAGTCTCGACGGAGTTGAATAATGGCATTATTTATATCCGATTCATCAAATTCTAGGAGAACGAGTGAGTTAAGGGGAACATTCTTACGAGGCCGTAAGTACGTGCTGGGGGGCGTCGGATAACGCGAAGTGATATCGGACACGAGGTTCTTCCCAACCTCCGCGAAATACCTGCACACACAATCAACAGCTGCTTGAGGATTAGGTTTAATTTTTAGTAAGTTTGTAGAGGATGTGGGTGTTTTCTTATAGTTAGTAATGTCTTTAATTTTGTTCCAAAGCGTCTTAATATTTGTTTTAGCCTTCTCTAACTCATCCCTCTCAAACTGAGCTTTTAGGTTACGTAATATTAGGTTACAGTGGTTTCGGTAGCGATTGTAGGTGATTCTTATAATGTCATTATCAGGTGACTTTTTAGTATTCATGTGAAGTAAGTCACGATGACGAATGCAGCGCATGAGACCAGGCGTTATCCATGGCTTAATATTTCTATTTTTTCTGGGAATTTTAACCTCATATGTATGTTTTTTTACCAAGCCCTGGATAACACCGATCAATTCGTATGCGGCTACATTCGCATCGTCAATACTCATGATGTGTGAGAGGTCCGTGGCTTCAACTTCCTGAACCAGCTTAGCGTAGTCCACTCGGGAAATAGTTTTTTGAGGTTTTTTAGGTGATGCAGTATCTTCAATATGTAACAAGATAGGCATGTGATCCGTAATAAAAGATTCCAAAATAAGTGTTGAAGCGGGTGTTTTAGATTTGAGAATGATATGGTCGAGACAGTTTGTACCTCTCGTGGGTATATGATGAGCCGGTAAAAGGCCATGCGACGCGCTTAATGTTAAGTAGTCAGTTGTACGGTCGTCGTTATTGGAAGGTTTAATGTCCACGTTAACGTCCCCAACCATAGCAACGGTTCCAAATGTTTTTAGCTGAGTAAGTACAACATCTAAGCTATTTAAAAAACATTGGAACTGTTCTTTTTTGTTAAATGATGGCGAGCGGTATATAGCAACTATTGCTGTTTTATTATTAATTTTGCATATAAGACAGTTCGCATTTGTGAAGGCTGGTTCTTCAACAGAACAGGACAAGTTTTGTTTTGTAAAAATCACAATCCCGTCATTTTGATTTTGTGTATTCGATGTATAATGTGAATTATAACCGTCCAAAATTGGAACGTTCGACACCTTACTCAACCAACACTCCGTCAGCACTATAACGTCACAGTTAATTTTAATAAGAGACAACAAAACCAAAAATTCATTAAAGTTCTTATTAATGCTTCGAATATTTAAATGGAGAATTTTCAGACCAGTAATGGATACGTTAATGAAGTCTGCACACTTATCCGGTGGACACTTATATATTTTCGCAATTTCAAGATCGTCCAAGTCACCGATAACATTCCCAATAATATTAGCCATTAATTACAGGTATAAATAGCAAAACATTAGGCGAAATAGCCGAGTTCAAAAATATAATCCGAATACAAAAGCGTTGCAGGTACCTACACTCGCAAACGAAAACAACTAGATAATCTGGTAAGATCATAAATGTATCACAAAACAGAAAGGAAATGTAGTAAACAAACGCATCAGAATCAAACAAAGCGTTGAATCACAACTCACTATGGGGGTAGAGCTATATAACGAGCAGCCGCTGAGATAACGTGTAAGGAAGAATGTAGATGTGAATTGTGGTGTGTTATGTTTATAGTTTTGTTTACAGTGTACGATAACTTTTGTTGAACTTGCGGTGAAATGACACAACAAGGTCAGTCTGTAATGAGTGGAGTGTAGAATGTATGATTTAAGATATAGAAACAACTTACGTAGGGGTTTACATGTGGGTACAATTTGCATAGCTATGTAGCACAATGGTATAGGTATAGTTATGAATAAATGCAGAATTAATAATAACAAAAACTTTACAACCAACACAAGCACTATAAGTCACTGAGTTGACTGATTCATCATCATATTTGTCAGACAACGCTCCGATTTAATGAGGATATGTTGGGCTCCTGTTTCTTTACGAATAAAAATGTTGCCATCTTTGGTCCAGCAGAACATATACCTGTGATTCTTTGCAAATTCCCTCGCCTTGAAAAATAGTTTTCTCGCGCTTGAGGGTAGATGTTCCGCGATATAAACGGGCTGCTGGCCTCCAGTGAAACCGATGCTGTTTGTGTTCAGAGTTTCACCCTTAGGCTGTCCTTTATTGTAGTTGCGGACATTGGTAATCAGCTGGTTTTTTGTATGCACAGTCATGAATTCGGTAACTATAGGTCTGGTTGTACCTTTTTTGCTGGGAAGGCGATAAACATCCCGAATCTCCAGTTTAGACAGGGGCATATTTATAGCAGTACCTACTTTTTCAATAATGGTGGTCAGATCAGAAATTGTTTCATTCTCTTTAGTAGGTATATTCCTGAGTACCACACATGAAGAGCGTGTGGTCTGTTGCATATCTTGGATTTTGTTTTCAAGGTCGTTTATACAGTTTTTATAGGCGTGGTTTTCCTTTTTCAAGGTATCAATCTGTTGTCGCATCTCTTCAAAATTGGTATTTATTAGTTCCATTGATTCTTTAATCTCAAGGTTGACCGTTTGTATCGAGGAATTTTGGAGTTTAAGGTCCGCAATCTCCGCAACAAGTTTATTTAGCATCGACGACTGTTGTTCGTATAATTTATTAACGTGTTCATCCTGTTCCTTTTTCCAAGATTTTAGCAGGACTTTTAGATCCGTATTATAATCGTCAAGCTGGCTGTTCGGCGAGGATTCTAAACGAATTCGTTTGTGGCGCATTATGGTGTTTACGTTGATATTATCACCTTCATTAAGTGGAATTTCCATATCTGATAACGATTTCGGTACCGTGTTTTTTATGTTTGAAGCTTCTGCGGGTGGCGGTGTACGCTGTAGGCAAGACATCACGGTGACGCGTCGACTATTTAAGGTGAATCAGACCTTATTACTTGTTGGTTGGGCTGAGGTTGGTTCAAGCAGATCCACAAATCCCGCAACCAAGCGCACACGCAACAATATCGGTGAGTTGATGAAACCGGTGCTGGGTGGTGAGGCACAGGTTGGAGCGGGAGAGCAATTATGGCGACTGGCCTGCTCACGCGGAGGTGAGGGAGGGCGCGCGGCACTCGCCCACTACTCGATGACACACGAAAAACGCAACGCGAAATTTTGCGAACACTATGAACTTAGAGTGGTCGTAGGGTTTAAAGTTCTATGAATTGTGATTAATTTTAGACGAAAATAATTAAGAAATTTTTAGCACACGTCCGCTCTCGAACAAGGCGCGATGCGAAACGCATCGCGCCTTGTCAATTTGCGTCAATTTGCCAGGAATGTGGGACGAGTGGTGACTTTAAAACTCAAGTGGGACGAACGAGGAATTCTTTGGAATGTGGGACAAGATAGTGGGACGACAGAGGCACAAATCGCTGCCTCACTTTTTTTTTATCAATTTTTTCACCTATTTCATATTATTATTTCCAGTGCCACTACCGCCTCTTGCATCTGAAGCAAGTCTCAACTTGCAATCAGATTTCCCAAGTACATCAGTTCAAATTTCAGGTAAATAAGTATTTTTTATGTTTTACTTTGCAGCCTAGATGAAATATTTTTTAATGCAACATCATTTAGAAACATTTTTGAAATGTAATTTAAAATCTTTTCAGAAGCTACAACTCCTTCGACCCAGAAGGAATTTTATGTTTGCGATGATCCTGTGCCTACAACTTCTAAAGCATCACTTGCCTCACGTAAGTAGTTTTGAAAATCAGAAAAAAAATACAGTCACGGGACGCATGGTTGATTTGAAAAATCAAATTTATTTTGTATAGAAAATATGGCATGATCAAAAACAAAATATTCAGATGTTTCAATGAAATAAGTATTCTTTATTTGTGTTGTACTTCGTAGCAAGACCATGAACACATTCATTATAACTTTAGATGGTAATAAAATCCTTTTAATTTGTACTATTTTATACCACTAAGTAGAAAGTTTTTATGCCTCTCAATTATCGCTGATATACAGGTCGTCAAGATTTCCTCCCAACACGACCACGCTAAAATTCCAGCTGGCATAGAAGTTGATTAAACGGGAGCATGCCTAAAAATTTGTACTCATTATGTACTCCTATTTCATTATTTCGTATATTTTTATTATTGTTTGAACGTATATTCTTAATTGTTACATTTAACGCCATCTAGTTTCAAGTATATAAATCATACTTTGTGGTATAAAATAGTACATTTGTCAGTCAGTTATTGTTTTTTTTTATGGTGTGTTTTTCAATTTTCCAGGTTCAAGAACCGCATTGTCATCAGTGCGAGTGGAGTTTCATCAAAATACTCGAAAACAGCTGCGAAACCTCAAAACGCGAAATATGTCGACTACGGAAAGGAGGAAAACATTTTAAGGAAAGACTGCAAAAAGCTGAAAAAATGTCCAGTAAATGATGATGCAAACTTTAACAAAGAAAATGTCTTTACCAGCAAAAATGTTCACTGTTTTGCAGTTTAGGGAATGCGATAAAAAACCAAAAGGACGTCGGTTTCTCAAAGAAGAAAAAGTAATGGCACTTTCTTTTTATAAAAGAAGCCCGAAATGTTATGCATTATTGTCCAAGTGTTTTACATTGCCATCGGCAAAATCTTTAAAAAATCTTCTTGCCAAAATTGTAATTAAAGAAGGGGTTAATCCTGTCATATTTAAGAAATTAGCGTCAAATGTTAAAGATCTTCCCAATGACGAAAGGTTGTGCATTTTAATGTTTGACGAAATGTATATTTTGTCGTTTTGCTTCAGATGGTTCAGGAAGCATCTTTCGTCTCACTGGGGGAGCTGTTGGAGGAGGCTGGCGAAAGCGAGAACGATAACGACATCCAAGAACGTCTTAAACTTCTAGCACAGGAGCTGTTGCCCGATGGTTGGACTGCTTGGAAGGTGACTCTGTTATCAAGAGAAGACATCTTTGGTGGCCTTACCAACAGACCAGCTAGCGAAGGCGTTCGTTCCGGAAGCTACTCGGCTATCCGAGAAGGGGTTTCGCGACATCAAGATGAAAATGCTAGACTGGCCGTTCACTAGAGCCTTAATTACTAGTCCACCTGCAGTCTGTAATAAGATAAGGGGGTCTGCCGCCGCAACTGAACTATTCAATGAGGCAGTTAGACCTGAAAGGCCCATGTCAAGGAAGGAAGCCGATCGAGCCTTATCTCTTGAGGCGGACGGCGAGCCCACGAGTATGAAAAGAAGACGTGTTTCTTCAGATCCCGAATCAAGTGAGGCATGGGCTCCTAGATCAAAACGCTCTAGAATAGACATTTTAGAGCAACGGATGAATGACATGTTTTCGAATCTAATGGGGAAAATTGATTCGTTGGCTCCAGTTAGAAATGACCTAACGCGGGAGAGCTCTTCCCAAGAAAAGACTTCATCGGATGAAGAAGAGGTTCCCGTTCCTCCGAGGTTGGAGTCACCTAATGATTGGCACGCACCGCTGAGCAGTTGTAATGTACTAGATATTGCGGACGACGCCACACAAAGCCGCCCCGCTCGACGCGACGGTAACCGTCGCCCCCCGCTATGGGAAAGCCCCATACAAGGCCGTCTCAAAACCGTTTCACGTGAAAGTCGTTGTTATGGAGTAAAACTAATTAATTAATTTAGTCTTATAAATAAGCTTTCTTTTCTATATTTTTTAAATTATTTTTTGCTAACCATAATGTATATAAAAGGCATCAAAGCTAACTCATGTTCAATGATGTGATTTTGGCACAATACATTACTACAATTCAACGCCACATTACTCGAAAGTTTTTGATATAAATATATAAGTATTATACATTTTTGAAATGCTTATAATCTCCTCATAACGTTTCTTAAATAATATTATGTATAATAAATAAATAAATTAAAATTAACCAATATAGTTTAAGATGGTATAATTGAAATGAAAAACAATGTGATACGCCGTGCAAACTTGTGCATTGAACAAGGAGGTAGGAATTTTCAGCACCTTTTGTAAATAAGGTAAAGACGTTTTGTAAATAATTGTGTTTTTAATCATTGTAAATAGGCTGATTCAATTTTTTAAGCATACCAATTTATTTAATTAGTTTTACTTAAACTAAATAATTAATTATGTTCAGTAAAATGAATGAGACCTAAGTTCAATAAATTGCCAGTCCAAAGTCTGAGAAATGTGATGGGAAAATTAGAATCGGCACTAGCAGTTTGTTTACAGGATTGCATTATCTTTAAGAAACGTTGCGGGTCGGTCTCTGTTACTAAGCACACTAGACGCCTTTCGTATTATCGTATTTGGAGTAGGTAATGTAATTAGGAGCCTATGAAAACTAGGCAGGTAAGTACTTTTCTTTCTTTATTCCACTAGGTAACAAAAACTCTTCGTAAAGTCCGGTAGGTAATTACCTAGTATTTCGTTATTGTTTCGTCAGTTTATTAATTAGACATTGAAATGTAACCTAATTATTAATTAATATCGACCACCATTTACCGCAACGAACTTTACGTATTTAGTATGTAGGTAGGTACAAAGCGCGTAGGTACTCGCGTAGCGTGCGGCGACTTGCGCACCGGCAAGCGGGCCTTCGCCCGCATGAGTGTAATGTATGGTGCACATAATAAAAAATTTACGCGTAATGCAAATAATTGCATATCTTTAGAACGGTTGCTTTTTTTTCTTCACGATTATTTATTAAATGTAATATTAAACAACTCCTTTAATTTCTTAGAGTTAATTTTTTAACACCTTATAGAAGACTACTTGCAAGAAAATTTCAATTTGTCACCAGAGGATATGGCTACTGTGGTCTCCTACATTCAAAGAAACTTGGTATCTAAATGTAACGAACGCTGGAGAAATGCATCCCGGAAAAAAGAACGCTTTGAAAGTAAGAACGTCGACTGGTTAAATGGTGAATTTCGTGTTCCACTGGAGTGTCGAGTCACAGTTAATGACCCTAATACGTCTGAAAGCAGTGCAGGTGGCAGACCATCGAAACCATACGAAGCAACTTCAGAAAAAACAAAGAAACGAAAAAACATGGAATTAATACAAGAGTACGGATTGGACTGTGTGCTCAATGCATATGCTCAGGATTTGCGGTCTATGGGTGAGACAGAGGAGGCCACAATTGTTAATATTATACGAACTGCGTCAAAAAATGATAAGAAAAAGTTTTTTAAATTCATAACTGAGAACCCTGAAGACGTTACACCTTTTAGAAAGGAAGAAGCACTACGGACATTTACTGACTTAGACCTTAACAAAGAACAGTATGGGAAACTTGGAATTTGTTTGGCGGACAAAAACTGCTGTCTTTCCTTCTTATCCAACTTTAGCCGAAGCGAAGATGTGTTACCCACCAGATTCGAGCATAACCATTACTAACATAAGTGCTAAAGTCAATCTGCAGGACTTATTGGATCATACTGTGGCACGTATATTACTAGGTAAGTGGTTCAGTTTACAAAAACGGTTTAAGACAGTTGAAACTATTCTGTAAATGGGGTTGTGACGGGTCCTCAGGGCAAAGTGAATACAAGCAAGTTTTGCCCGAAGAAAGCGATTTCATATCAGATGCGAACCTTTTTATTGCTTCACTTGTACCCAGTAAACTCATAGATGAGACAACTAATATTGTTATTTGGTAATATTGAAACTTGCTCATTCGTAAGATATTGCAGACCTATATTGATAGAATTTGCCAAAGAAACTCCTGAAAAAACCGCGTCTGTTGTGGCTGATATCAAAAATCAAATTAAAAACCTGTCTCCTTCCGTGATAAATAAGAATGGTGAAGTAATTGAAATTACTCATAACCTATTTTTAACCATGATTGATGGTAAAGTAGCACAAGTTTTAACTGAAACTCCTTCGAGCGCATCTTGTACAATTTGTGGTGCTACTCCTCGGCAAATGAATAACTTAGAGGCAGTTAGGACACGAGATGTGAATGAAAGTTCATTTCAATATGGACTGTCAACACTACACGCTTGGATTAGAAGTATGGAGATGATTTTACACATTTCCTATAACTTGTCTTTCCAAAAGTGGTCAGCCACTACACCAGAAAATAAAAAAAACAAAGACGAAAAGAAAAAACTGGTACAAAAGTGGTTTAGGGAGGAAATGGGACTGCATATCGATAAACCTCGACGAGGCACTGGAAATAGTAATGACGGAAACACAGCTCGGAGATTATTTCAGAATTACTCTTGCTCTGCAGACATTACAGGTGTAGACGTAGAACTTATAAAACGAATGTACATTATACTACAAACTATGTCATCTGGAATGGTTATTGATTCGAAAAAGTTCGGTGAATACGCATATATTACCGCCCAACTGTACGTAAATATTTATAATTGGTATTATACGCCTTCCTCCGTACATAAAATACTTATTCACGGAGAAAAAATCATTGAGTACTATGCTATTTTACCTATCGGACAATTGTCCGAAGAAGCTCAAGAATCCCGCAACAAGGATTACAAAAAGTTTAGACTTCATCATTCAGTGTTCATCAAGAGCGGCTACCAATACAGACGTGTTCCATACCTTATTGTACACTTCTGATCCATATATATCAAGTTTGAGAAATACCTCAGAAACAATATCGAAAGAACTTTTCGATGAAGCAAAGTCCCTTCTTGCTGTCAACGAAAATCTATAGGAGCTTGTTGAATTACGTACATTATTTTTTTCTCGTTAGACACTGTTTATACAATGATATTAAATTCTATTTTATGTAAGTAAATTACAAAAAAAAGTATTTTTTCTTATAAATGCTTGTATTTTTTTAAGTTTTAATTTTTAAATAAATTAATATACATAATTTTCAAAATTATTATTTTTTCTATTAAACCTTATACTTTCACGTATATGTGTGCAAAATTACAGATCATTTAGTTTTGAAATAACTGAGATACGGAGTTTTGAGACGAAACATACGCGATTTTCCCATAGTGCAGCGCCGCGACGCCGTCCCGTCCCGCCTTTCTTTGTCTGTACCCTGCCCAATGTATTTACCCTGGCCTTGTAAAAAGTAATAAAATATGCATAAAGCGACTTGCCCTTACGTGAAAAGATACATTAATAGGACAAAAATCGTAATTTAAGTGTTTAATGAAAAAACAGCAACTTTTTTCCGTGGCCGTATTCTCTATGGACTTAAAACCTCTTATTGTAGAATTACCCATTTATTATTTTATTATTATTTCTGATTTAATAATGTTTTACTTCAAATTCCAAAGAACTTAACCCTGCCCTACTTCCACTGAAACACTTCTAGAACCCGTTAGAAATTGCATACAAACAACTACAAGAATACTCTTAGTTGGCAGTGGGGCCCAGACCTTGTACTACTAGTATACTCGTAGGTTGGTTGGCGACGCAACATGTTACATAAATAATTTGGTTATAAGTACATGATCATACTATTTATTAATTACCTATTTATGTAGCCGCCTGAGATACATAAACATACATATACATTACGTTACCATCTATGACCTGGCTAAACCACATCAGAACTTAAAGGTTAAGAATAACTCACCTTTACTAGGCTACTTTAAAGGCTACTTTACAGTAGGCTACGCCGATGATTTAACCATAATCATAAATGGCACCCACGAAAACACCCTATGCAACCTAATGCACCAGGCACTGAAAATAGTAGAGAACTGGTGTAGTATACACCAACTATCAGTGAACCCAACAAAAACAGAACTGATCCTCTTCACAAAAAAGAGGAAACTAGCCACACTACAACTTCCACGATTCTTTGGCACTACCCTAAGCCTTTCAACTGAAACCAAATACCTGGGCATCTTTTTGGATAAACAGCTGAACTGGGCTAAACACATCAATCACATCACCACGAAGGCCAGCATATCCCTGTGGCAATGCAAGAGAATGCTGGGGAAAAACTGGGGGATTAGCCCCAGGGTCACCTACTGGCTTTATACCACAGTTATCCGACCAATCATCACATATGGCTCACTAGTCTGGTGGCCCAGAACAGACCTGAGCACAGCCCAAAGAGATCTCGAAAAACTGCAACGATTTGCTTGTGTGGCAATCACAAGCTGCATGAGAACTGCACCCACCGCTGCCCTACAGGCCATGCTTGGACTGCCTCCTCTACACCTCGTTGTGAGAGAGGAGGCGGCCCTGTCTGCCTTTAGGCTCCAGCTATCAGGAACCCTAAGCAAGGACTCGAGGATCAAGCACATACGCCTAAAGGACGAGGCAATTAAACGACAGCCAATGATGGCATCACCCTGCGACAAAGCCCCTAAGCAATACTGCTTTCAAAAGCATTACAACGTAGTGCTTAAAGAAGAGCAGTGCGACTACTCAGGTCCAGGAGAGCTGAGAGTTTACACTGATGGATCAAAAACCGACTGCGGAACTGGAGTCGGAGTCTTCTCACACGACCTCAACATAAAGATATCCAGCCCGCTAGGAATGCTCAACACGGTTTACCAAGCCGAGTGTGTGGGTATAATACAAGCGGCCCATGCCATAGCAGCCAGGAGAGTTACGGACACCCATGTTCGTATACTCTCTGACAGCGCTTCAGTCCTCCAATCCCTAAAGAAGGGATGCATCACATCAAATTTAATACTAGAATGTCATATGGCGCTTGAACAGGTAACTGTATCGAACCGCAACACAGTGACACTACAATGGATAAAAGGACACAGTGGATCACTAGGTAACGACGCGGCTGACGAGCTGGCCAGAAGGGCATCAAGCACGCCAGTCTACGGACCGGAACCAGTCGTGCCCATCCCCTTCAATCAACTACGCAGGTGGCTACAGAAGCACACCCACACACAGGCAGAGAACTGGTGGTCCTCGTCACCGGGCTGTAGGCAGTCCAAGGAAGCCATGCCATCATTAGATGGCAAGCTAACCAAAAGACTGCTACGTCTGGACAGGAAAGGCCTGCGCCTGGTGACGGGGACCATCACGGGACACTGCTCACTGAACAAACACTTCCATACGATAGGCATAACGGACAGCCCCCTGTGCAGAGCCTGCATGGAGGCTGATGAAACCGTTGCGCATGTGCTCTTTGAGTGCACAGGCGTCACCCAGATTAGATTAAGGACCCTCGGGACACCCGGATCCTACACGGACGTTCTCGACAGACCAGGGGACCTAATAAGCTTCTGGAGGGAGGTGGGCTGGTTGGAATAACCACCGACGGCCACCATGGCTCACGCACAATGGTCCACCTGAAGGACTAAGTGCGGAAACCAAACCCATAACATAGAACATAGAACATAGAACTCACCTTTACTTCGATTTAAGTAAAATTTACCACATTCTTTTATTTCAACAAAAGTTTTAATCGTGTTTTTTTTTTATTATCACTTCATGAGGACATTCCCCATTCTTGGCATGTATCCTTCATATATTGAGGATCAAAATGTGAACAACATCCAAATTATTTCTAGAAGCATTTTGATACTACTTGACTGTAGAAGTGTAGACCCTCCACAGACTCAGGTCACTATTTGCAAAAAAACCTGCACATTTTCCTTCAATCTTTCTTTTTTCAGTGATCATTTAACAATTTATACTTAATTTAACTGTATAAGTAAATAAACAAGGCTGGACAAAGTCCCCTCCGGACTCTGTCCTGCCAAAAAGCTGAACATGTTCAGGCAAATCCGAATACCATACCTCTAGCTAGACAAACACTAAGAAAGTATAATATTTGACAGCAAAACGAGACAATGCTATTATCACAACCAATCATTTGAGACAAAACAAAAACTACAACCACCTAAATTTCACAACAATTTTATCAAACCATCTGAGAGCCTTCCGCCTAGGCACTTGTTACCATGACCGGCTAGGATATCTTAGGTTTAAAGTTTTAGACTTTGAACCAAAGTCGGCAAAGACAATCTCCAAAAGGGGTTCACGGTCCAAATGTCAAGTGTGTATGTGGCACCTCCCAAAGACAATGGCCCATGTTCCATGCTGCGCCACATGCCCTGTCGCCTGTGCACTTGATGATCTTATGACTGCGTCAGTGAGCGCAGTTCGCTCAGCTGAATTTTGGGTCATCGATACACTAAAAAGAACAATATCAAGACAAAAAGTGCAGTTAAGTACGAGTTTTATTCCAAAAGATTTCACTAAAAGGAACATGTCTTTTCTTACTTTACTTTGAATTTACAAACAATCCTACCAATCCACTTTCCAAGTATTGGCAAAATGGGTAGCCAGTTGGATACACAGCAAACAGACAATGATAAGATCACGCTTTTACATCGACCACAGATTGGCAGCCTAGTGTACCTACTAGCTCGAAACCAATGCGCATAATTTACCACGTGTGAATGAGCACGAACACAAAAGTTTTGCGCTTTACAAAGTTAACGTCTAAGAAATATTGAGCTGGAAAACTTGACTAACATAACAGATATACTTTTTAACCTTACTACTATTTTAAACTAGAGTTTCTAGCTGTTGACCCGACCCGACAGGACAAGACATGAAGACAACGCAACGATGATGACAAGACGAGTGACACTGACATGACTGTGACAGAGTGACTAGTGACAACTTACCAACAGGGCTGCCAGTGGCAAATTATCAAATTCCCCAATTTGGGGAGGAAAATCTGCTAATTTCCCACAAATTCCCCACAAAATTATTTTAAGATGTTAACAGTTAACTTGTCATTTTAACAAGTTTCAACCAAGCATTTAAATCATATTTTATTTTTATCTTTCTTTCTTTTGCATTGGGCCATTAACTGTGAAGGTATGTATCAGTTATTTTTTGACTACACCAAAATAGTGTTAAGGTTTAATGATAATGAGAATGAATGTTTTACAGCAAAACTCAACAATCATCAAAAACACAACACACAAATGCACTCCGGATATTGTTAAAAACGAGTTCGACATAAGATTGTTGGATGACTTAAGAAAATGTGTTGTAATTCAAATTTTGAGCCTGTACCGACCATTTTCAATGAAACTATAGCTCAATTAATGACACAAATCAACAAAAAGTAACAAAAGATCCCACTTTCAAAAGTGTTAAATCTTCATTTTAAAAATAGAAACAAAAAAGAGAACATTAAAAAAAAACCCGAAGATGTGGACATTCCACCAGTTTAAAGATTTCCTAGCTGCTCACCAGTAGAAAGAGCAGACTATCGTGATAACACTGATAACTATAACCGCATTTACCGCATATTAATATTTGCTAGTGAAAAAGCGAAAAATCTTATGTAAACATCAGAACATTTTTTTCGTGATAGCATTAAAAAAAAATCCTACCCCATTCAAACAAATTTACAACAAACACGGCGACGACAACAATGAAATGGAGCACTCGGCAAATGGTATACGTGCTCATGACCAACATGAAAGAGGACTCAGATAAGCGTGCAGATAAGTAAGTTTTTTATTTAATCAAAACAGTGATAACGAACTGGAAACCTCTCAAGTTTACATCGGATTTTGAAAAAGCAAGCCATCAATGCTATGAAATTCATTTTTCCCGAAGTCGAGAATAAGGGCTGTCAGTTCCATATGGCAAAAGCTATGAAGAAACGAGCAAAATAATTAAAAACTAACTGCTTTGCCTCTTTTACGAGTACCGCGAAATTGAATGAATGATGGTGAGGCATTTTGGACGTTTTGAACTTTGATGAAAAATTAAACTCATTCACCGCATATGTATTTAAGCAGTGGTTAAAAGATGATAAGTTTATTGACGTCTGGTGCATAGACTAGTATGTATATCATATTTGGTCTGGTGTGTAAGCGAGGAAAGACACAGGACAACAAATTGTCTTGAAGGGTGGCACAATAGGCTTAATAAAAAAATCAGAGGAAACTGCAATTTAAAAACAGTTTTAAATAGGTACTCTGAAATGTGACTGTGAAAAAGGAGTGAACATTCCATTAACAGAGATTTATCGTTGTAAGGAAATAATGGAGTAGTAGAGCACTGTTTAGAAATGAAGTGATTTTTACATTCGACAATATTTTTTTATTATTTTGTAAATCATTAATTAGAACAAGTAAATGATTATATTTTTATTAATGACTAGCTTCTGCCCGCGGCTTCGTCCGCGTGGATGTCGGAAATTTACCCACGGGAACGTGCTAACAGGATAAAATGTATGTGCTTCCCCAGGATGCCATCTATCTCGCGGGCCCTTAGTGGCTAATTACAATAGAAAACCAATTGTGTCTCATTAGTACCTATATGATATCTTTACCGAAGTACCTACCTAATTAAAAAAAAAACTCAATAACAGAAAATAAAATACCTACTTACCTAAATAAACCTATTTCTGATGATAACTAATCTAAACTCAATAAATAAGCAAAATCCCTAAAAACTAAAATATCTATACGAATGACTAATCCTACCTAACAGTATTATAAAATAACCTACGGTCACTACGTACACTATCAAATATACTACCTATACTTTAAAATTAAAATCTATACCTACGACTTATAAAAATAAACATAAATAACTCTAAAAACTAAAAGGAATAGAACACGACAAACTTATTATTTGCGGTCGGTACAGTAATCGGGTCTAGAGATCGAACCGCAAAATTAAGTTTGTTTTTTATTGTATATACTTTTCCGGGATAAAAAGTACCCAGTGTGGTGCCCAGGATATTAAAGAATAATTATACCAAGTTTCATCGTAATCGAACCGGTAGTTTTTGCGTGATGCCTGAACAAACAGACAGACAGACAGACAAAAATTTTTTTAATCACATTTTTGGGTTCGGTGTCGGTCTAGTAACACCCCCTGCCATTTATTTTTTTGATATTTTCAATGTACAGAATTTTCACTTCTACAGATTTATTATAAGTATAGATATAGATGTTGAATTTGTAATATTATAATAATTGTAATTATTAAACTCTAATTTGACACATGTTAAAAAAGTAAGTTCAAATTAAGACACTTATTTTTCATGTTCCTAACCAAGCCCGCTACGCTACCGGGTTTGAACTGCTATAACGTTTTTGTAGATTATTCCGAACCTACGGAATAATCTACAAAAACGTTATAGCAGTTCAAACATTGGAAAGAAAGAACGGAAAATATTTATTTGCGGCAAACATGACGCATAAAAGGAACACAAAAAAAAAAAACTAGTTGGGAGAAAATATGCGTCACATAAACGCAAAACGCAAATCAATTTAGTGGATTACAGAAATGTGACGTAAATTGTATCGAAAACTGTGAAAGTTTCGTTCTTAGACAGCTTCACAATTTTGACACTTGAGCCGCTAGTTAGAATCTTTGCATCGCCAATACACACAGACAGAGCCCCAGGGGCTGCAGTCTCGACATTCATAGTGATCGCTTAACGACCGGATTGACAGGAGTAATGTGCGGAGTGACAGGACAGCGATCGCTATGAATGTCGAGAGTGCAGCCCTTGTGCTGGTTTTCAGCACAGTTTTCAGCGACAGCCGGCGTTGAGGTGATGACGTCAACTAGTGCAGCATACGATTAGATAATAATATAAATTTAAAAAAGAAAACATAAAATAAATATACATCACAAAAATATGGTATAAACATGAATTATATATGAAGTGATAACACTGATAACATTCCGCGCAACGTCTCACACGCCACCGGGTATTAATAATCTGTGCGCGCGCGCAGCTGTCACGAAGCTATTTATTAGATTTGACGTTTTGACTTTTGACTAGTTTTGACATACTGAACTGTACTGAACGAAATAATTTGCTTGCAATAACATGGCGTAGGTGCACTAAATAATCAAAGAGTAATATAATAATAATGTTAAGATATAATTAGAAGGTACAAATGACAAACCTGGTGAATCAAAGGAGAACCAAAGTCCTCAGTCTAGGAAGAAAATGGAAAGTGCGAAATAAGTTACATTATTTTAACATCGTGATTATAATGTCTATTAGAATAAATTACAAATTAGGTAAATTGGTTAAATAAATAAATTAGGATATTTTTTTTTCCATCAAGCCACTGTACTTGACAAGACGGAGACAGTTGATTAATTAGAATTAACCATAAATTACGGAAGCCGAAGTTAAGTAGTTCCATCCGTAAGGGAAGAGTGCTGTAGCAAAACACAGACATTAATACAGCCCCACTGACAGAAGATCAAATTCCAAGCCCGCGCCATATCCCAAACCTGTATGCCATGACTGCTGCGGTACAATGAAGCAATACTAAAGTACATTGTTAAGGTTGAAGGGAAAATTTGTTCATGTAAGAGTAACTTTGACAACTATAATTTTAAATCATAATGTAGCATACAGCACAACGTAACTTTTAGAAGGCGTTTAATAAGGTAATCCAATACACCGGGTATGCCTACCCTAGAGAAAATTTTGACTAATAAACCAGGATTGGTTGATAAGAACTAGGAAGGTCAAGTCACATTTCAGTATTGGAATAATATACTGTTTGCCATGACTGGAATTAATTTTATAACCAAAGTAAATTAAAAATATTTAGAAATGTGTTTTGAGCAGATCCATGTAAATTTTTGATAACAATGTAACATGATTGACGTGTACAAGTGTTTGTACAAACCTACTTACAGAAATAAAATTATTTATCTTTATTAAGGATAATTTATAAAAGATAATAGGAAGAATATGGGGGAGGCCTTTGCCCAACAGTGGGGCAGTATAGGGTAAAGGAAAAAAAAGAGTAAGCATCCAAACCGGGAGTGTATTCCATCTTCATTGAAGACTCTATGAATTCCACCCAAGTAAGAGGATGTTATAAATAATTTGAATTGGGATTGCCATTATTAAGATTTAAAAAAGTTGTATAAATTATCAGTTTTTATCTGACTATTGTTTGATAATTTATCTCTAAACTCAGGAACAAACTCAGATGATGTTGTTCCTTAGTCAAAGACCTTTGACAAGTGACTTTTACTTAATATAATCAAGGAATTGAAATGTTAAGCTGTTAATGTTATTTTTCTGATTGCCTTCCTATTGCAAGATACATTTTGAATGTTTTAAAGTTGGTAAAGGTGACATGCCCATGCAATGGGGAAAAGGAATGTGATTGAAAATTGCTTAACATTGAAAAAACAATTTGTTATGATAATCCATGTTTAAACATCTATCTAATAAATAAAGAAAGCAGATCATGTAAGTATTTCACAATAAATGGTTAGAAAAGTGATATTTATTAAACTTTTTTTTTTTTTTTTGAGGATGGGAAATCATCAAATGATTCCTCCCGCTCTGGGTGGAGCAGGAGGGAGTGTCAGACTCTTACTGACTAAAACCCACCCGTGTTCCTTCCTTAGCCCTTTATGTTCCAGGGCAGCGGTAACCCTTTCGGACAATCCCGCTACCCTGGCAGGCTACGGCCCTATGGGGCCCCGTCACTCATGCTGACATCTCTTTGAGGCGCGCGTGGAACACAACACGCCGTCCGGCACGGGCCTAGTCCTGATCGGACGGTGAGTTACCCATTACTCACCGCCCGCAGGCCCGCGCCTACGGTGGCCGGGAGTCGTCACGCGGCTCCCGACGCCCAGAGCGTCTCCCGCGGCGGCTGAGGCGTGAGGTGCGCAAGGCGCGTTCTCTCGCCCACCCCGCCACCTCCTTCGCTAGCATGACTGCTTCGCAGAAGGAGGCGACTGCCTCCCACTGGACTTAATGCCTTAGGCAATCTCTACCAGTAATAATAAAATAAAATAAAAAAATAAAAATAAAAATCTTATATTTCAGACAATGTCCATTGTTTGGTTAGTATACAAAATGAAACTTAGAACTAGAGTTAGTACTTATAGCTACCCGGTAAATATAGTTTTATGTAAGTAATTAGGTACCTACGCCCCACTGGCATGTAGGCATATCCAATGTCCCAGTATGGGGCTATCCCACCTGTCCGCTATGGTTTTCAGGATGCTGTTGGGGCTGGCGCGTACTCGGTGCATGATGGAGGCTCATCGCCTGCGCATTATTGCGTGAAACCCATCAATTGCCGCCTCCGCGAACATGCTGGAAGCACTACAGTAGCGCGGCAACCCCATCAACACCCTGAATGCATTATTATATTGGACGCGCAGAGCGCTGCATGCCCTCCGCGTATAGTTGACCCACAGACTGCACGTGTAAAACGACTGACAATACGCTCTAAACAGCGCAGCCTTTACGTCAGTCGAGCATGTCGCAAATCTGCGAGCCAACATATTGCAGCGGACAGCCAACGCTCTGCGCTCACGCTCAATGTCCAGGTTATCTTTTAGATCTTCGGAAATCCAGTGGCCCAGATACTTGAAAGATGTGACTTGTTTTATGGGACTGCCGCAAAGTTTCAACTGTGGTACAATTGGGTAGCTTTTCGTGCCTGCCTTAAAGACTAGTACCTCACTTTAGTATAACTTCACTCTAATATAATAATAATAATATAATAATATCCCTGGACATTTCACACAGCGCCATCTAGTCCCAAGCTAAGCAACCTAATGCTTGTGTTATGGTAACAAGATGGCTGATAAACTACTTATATACACATTTTTTTTTTTTTGTAAATACATACATATTATAGATAGAAAAACACCCAGACTCGGAACAAATACATGTAGGTCATACAAATATTTGTTCCGTGCGAGAATCGAACCCGCGACACGCAGCGCAGCAGTCAATCGCTTAACCACTGCGCCAACCGTGCCGTCAAACCAAAGTGCCAGTCAACCAAAGGTGAAGAGATTAGATGGCAGGTGCTTTGATTGAGAGGAACAATGATAAAAAATACTTAAAACCAGGTACACAAATATATAAATAGGTTATATACACATACATACTATTACTATAATATATACCTACTTATAATATATGTATATATATATACTTATACAAAATCAAGGGAGAGAAGTGTTCAGATGACTATGCTATTTTTTTGAAGATTTTTTTTGAAAATAACTCTGCAATTTCCGCTTAAATGCACTGCTGGCCTGGCATGAAAAGAAGAATGAACAAAGTCAGACATATGAGACGGACAGAGTAAGAGAAGATTGTTAGAAGAACGCAGATTCTTAGCGTGTGAAGAATAATGTATATTATATATATCTAAGAAACCTCCAGATATGATTTTAACTTATTGATATCAGTGCCGAGTGAGTATTGTTTCGGATAGTTTCAATACTCTGCACTGATATCAATTCAGTTATTTTTTGGCCATTGTCATTTGAGATGTCTATAATTTCAAAATTGCCTTCAATAAATCTTTCAAATAATACTCAATCATTTATTGCATTCCACAATGTATGTGCTTAGGTGGTAAGTAAACATATTTTGTTGTAACAATCGTGGGCCCTGTCCGGCACAGCAAAAGAAAATTTTTAAGGAAGAGGACTTTTTTATACAATCACGCAAACTAACTTATTCTAAGTAAAATTTAAGTTATCATTTTATTCTTTATTTCATTTAAATACTTATAAATTAGGTTTTTTAAATGTTTTTATAAACAAAAGATAAAAAAAAAACATTAAAATACAGTAGGTAGCCCGCCGGAATCGGAAACAGGGTCGAAACTACTGGCGGTCAGGGCTCCAGAGAGAGGAACCAGTGAGAACAATTTTATGAATATAATCATTTTTTGAAGTGAAAACTTCTTTAGTACAGACGCCAGCACATCAAGTTACTACAATCTGTCAAATTTCTTTAATAGATTTTAAACTTTATTACTAAAGCAGCAATTTTACAAGCAAACGGCGATTAAACACAACGTTTCTGACAAATAAAAATTCCATTCTATAGGTCGATCTAAGAAATAATTTTTTTTAAATAAATCAACGTTACTCCTAATGAAGTAGGAGTAAAAATAAAATAAATACAGGGTTATTGTCAAAACACCAAAAACCTCAAAAATAAGAATATTTAAAAGAAATGTTTGTGATTAGAATTAATGCTTTTTATGAATCAAATCTTGTCACGATCTCTTACAATTTAATAGAAAACACCTAACAAATTAGTGTTTTGAGTTTTTTTTTAATTGTACCCAATTTTACGATAATTTTGTCGTCAAACCGATAATTTCGACGTGGATATTCGATCTATTGAACTTTTGGTGTTGGCAATGGCAACACTTAATCTGATGCTCCATCTGATGATCCACCCATCGACGAAAGACTTGTATCAAATGGACATGAATAAATATTATTTAAAAAAAGAAAAATAATTCATAAATGTCAAAGTTGCGTCATCTTGGTTAGTGATGTGCCGAGTCGGCTATTTTTGGTATTAGAGTATTTTGGTACTCGTTGAATTAGGAATCGAATCAGGAATCAAGTCACGGGACTCGGATAAGTATTGGAGTACCAGCATGAGTATTCGAATACTTTGGTGGACTCGAGTACGTTTTTGATTTAAGCTCGGAAGGCTCGAAAGCTTGCTTTCGGTGCCAAAGCCTATCAACTTTTACTACGGGACCAACCCTGAAATCATGAAAAAAAAAAATCAGTTGATCCATACTTTATGTCGAGTTATGCGAACATAAATCTGTGGATCAACTGATTTTTTTTTCACGATTTCAGGGCGGATCGCGTAGTAAAAGTTGCTCATAATGATGAGTACAGACGCCAGCACATCAAGCTACTACAATCTGTCAAATTTCTTTAATAGATTTTCAACTTTGTCACTAAAGCATTAAGAATCAAGGTTGATTGGGAAAATTTGACAGTTTCGGGTAGCTTGACCTGCTGGCGTCTGTACATACAAGGTTGCGATTAAAATACGCGACTTAGTATTCGAATACCGTAAGTACTCGAATCCTGTATCCGAGTACTAAGGATTCGAATCTAATATTTTGAGTACTCGAGTATGTGAGTATGTACAGACGCCAGCAGGTCAAACTACCCGAAACTGTCAAATTTTCCTAATCCACCTTGAACCTTAATGCTTTAGCGATAAAGTTGAAAATCTATTAAAGAAATTTGACAGATTGTAGTAGCTTGATGTGCTGGCGTCTGTGCTTACTGGGTATTCGAGTCAGTACTCGATCTCGAACTACTCGAGTCAGCCTGACTTGGCACATCTCCAGTGTTGGTGTTCCACCAATCCACCCACTGACCTCTATGGTAATTATAGAGGTCAGTGAGTCCACCTCTTTATAGATAAGCAGTTTATAAGTGTATAGTCTATAGCTATATTACTTTACTCTTTGGTCTATAGTCTATGAGTTACTCTATGGTGTTCCATTTTTGGAGGTCAGTGTTGTGTTAGTCGTTCTAGTTTTTTTTCTGTACCTTGTGGCTTTTCAACACGATTCAGCAATGTACGGACAGTACGGAGTACCCACTATCGTTCCCGATTTGTCGCTCATATTGATTAATTATCGACTCTTACGCTTGTTTTCATAAATTGATCAAGAGCAAGGTTTATTGTAATCAGTTCTCTACGTTTTACTGATAATCTCCTTGGGAGGTCGGTCAATTCGACTTGTGTGGTTTTTGTCGTGTGATTTTTGGGTTTTCGGCAAAGATGTTGTGTTTTCGGCAGTTTCACATGTCAATGTCTCAACCATCGAGTTTTTCTCAGCAGGTGTCAACGAGCTTTTCATTATTTTTGCTATGTCTGTAATTTTACGTCGGTCTGTGCTGTGTTGTTTTTATTCCTATGTTGTGGTAATCGTGTCATTAAGTCGAAGGCTCGAATTGATCTTAAATCTGGGCTAGTCAAAATAATTCAAAATTGAGGAAGGCACATAAACTCAGTCTAAATCGTATAATGACTGTTAACCGTCAAGACCTAACTCAATTTAAGGCACCTTTAGAATTACAATGATATAAGTGCAATTACTATGCACTATATATAATTGATCGAATGATTGTGCAAAAGTAAAAATATCAGGAATAGACAAGCTTTAAAGTGTAAAAAAACTGATCGAATGATTGTGCAAAAGTAAAAATATCAGGAATAGACAAGCTTTAAAGTGTAAAAAATACTTAACTACCTGTTTTCCATTATGGTAAGCCAGCCGTCTTCAATTTCTTCTTTTGGCAGGTACGCAAGGCAGATGCACAGGTTTACATACTGTGTGTTTTCCTCATAATCTAATAATCCGAGAGATTTTGACCGCCTATATATGGCATTATGAAAGTGTACAAAACACCCATGAATTTCAGCAGTCGGAAATTCGTTATTCATTGCGACTATTGCTGACATTTCAAGATCCAATGTGAATTTTAATGGTTTGTAATCTGGCAAAGCTTCTATAATTTTTTTGAACATCATTTCATATGTCCATTTTTCTTTATTAACCAGCAGCGCGTAAAATATGGGCATGATGTTGGTTTCATCTGAATTATTCCCAATAACTCCGTGGATAGTGTAAATCTGTTTGAAGGGACGGGGGCAGCAATCATATGTACCATCACAGAAGAAGTGGTACACATTTTTAATTTCATCCAAAGCTATGCTGCCCTGATATGCCGAAAAGCGCTAACTCAATCAGAGTAAGTTTTGAGGAAAACGAATTTTTGTAAATGGATTTTTCCCACCTTCAAACGGGGGTTAAAACTAATATTTTTAAAACTGTTAAAACTTATATTTTTAAAGCTGTTAAAACTTATATAAACGTATTTTTGACCCTAGATATAACTGTCTTACCTAAATTATCCATAAATGGCACCATTATACCTATTTTGTGAGATACCGCTATTTTGATTAAAAAGAAAGGCTTCAAAAATTTAGATACTGCTTTTAGTCTTATTCTGCTCATAGAAAGTTCCATACAAAATGTTTTTTTTTTTAATATTTGATGAAAATACCAACATAAATTTGTAATAAAACTTCATTAAATATTTTTTTAACAACTTTATTAAATGTAGCAGCAAATTACAAAAAAAAGTTAAAGCCATTTATTTGCTTTCTATGAAATAAAATTAATCAAAAGTTGGCAGTCCCCCCAAAAATACATTCTATTAGCAGGTATTAAACTGGAAAGAGATTTTAAAATATTTTTTTTTTGTTTGAGATATTCCTGCTGGTAGGCGCTCCATGTAAAATACTGGTATTCAGCTGCATCCGGTTAGACTGGAAGCCGACCCCAACATAGTTGGGAAAAGGCTAGGCAGATGATGATGATATTCCTGCTGGTACTGTTTTTTAGTTGGGGATGGAAGTTTGTCTAATTTTATGAACTTTGTACCTATAATGCTAGCCGTAATGGGTTCATTATCGAAACCAGTTCTGTACCTAATGTCAAAACTGCCTCTGTTAACTTCCACTTCAACAATGTCACTAATGTAAGGTCGTGGTGACAACCGGGAAAGTTTGTATTGGGTCGTATAGTCTTGCCACTCATAAAAATCATCTATTGTAATTTTTTGATATTTACATTATTACCAGCACTGTTTACAGCTTCGCAAAAGTCATCAGTCTTTTCATTCGCTTCATCGCCAATTCTATTCTATGGTGAAAAGAGTCTGCAGACATAAATGTGTTTCCGGCTTCGAAGTATTTAACAATAATCTTTTCTGCATTGATCTGATCCGAATTTATAATATAGATTAAAAACGAAAAAAAAAACGTCACGTTTTTATTTTAAGCAGAACAATTATCCACCCAAAGTACAATATTTTTCATATCCCGATAGAACATTAAAAAATTACAATACGCACTTATGATCTCATCTTTAGATCGTCCAGACAATGCTTCATGCCAAAGTACAGGATAGATACTGGATTCTTTTGAACCTTTCCTAGCTCCAATAGGCACGAAACTTTCATTATAAACAACAATCCTGTGAGTGAAAACAGTCGACTTAAACATACTTTCACTTAAACAACTCTTTATGTCGCTGTTTTTTGTGTCACTTAATTTTAATCTAGACTGATATAAAGGCTTCAACTGGAAATCTTAAAGATTAGTGCTAGTACGTGTTCGAGACGAACGATTGTTACGGAATTGTATTTCTTTGAAATCTGTATCTAAGTAGGAAGTTTTATAATAAATGCCAACGTGGTTGGAATTTTGATGATTTTCAAATTTCATTATTTTAATGTCACTCATTCTAACTGTTTTGCCTTCAGTATTTTTTGAAAATTGAGCACCGTATGCCTCTGTAAGATTTTTTATATCAACAAAGTCTGAATAGCACATTTCGGTAACATTGTAAGGATTGCCTTTCTTGGCTACTTCCCATTTGGTAAACTTCCCATTTCGTAAACCTCAAACTGTACCTACTAAAAAGTTGCGTTTGGTAAACATTATACATTTCATACATTTAGTCCCATTTCGAAAACATTTCAATATTTTTTTGTGTTATATCCCATTTGGTAAACTTTCAGATGAAATGGGTACAGTCAAGTAAAAAAAGAAAAACGAAACTAATGATAACATTGTTCATTTATTTTGTTAAATATTTTTAATCACAGGTACAATAGTCGGATTATGTGTACGTATGCCATTTACACATATTGATATTTAAAAACAGAAATAAAAAGTGGGGTGTACAAATGGGTCCGTAGGTTACGCCCCCAGTGTGTTTTGCCCCCGTGGTGGAAGCCCCCGATTTCGTTTTAGTACTATAATATTTATTAGTTAAATATTTTTATCAAAAGTACAGTCAGATAGCAAAGTGTAACCTATTATAAAAAATGTCTAAGTCATGGTTCATTATTAAAATCAAAATCATAGTTTATTATTATAAATCTTTATTAACAATGTCGGTGTAACAAACGTTTGCTTATCTAATAATAGGTACTAATGGGTAATAATAGGTAATACGTAGGTACTTAATATGTAATAAAAATTAAATTAAATGTCTAATAAATAATAATAGGTATCTACGTAAATACAACTTTGATAACAAATAAAACCAAACATTAAAATAAAGCAACAATAACATGCAAAATCACAGATACGAAATTAAAAATCACAGTTTAAAATTAGGATTATTTTAAGTACTTATATACTATTTACGTACTAAGTATATAGGTAGGCATCTACTTAAATATTTAGAAGATTGGTAACAGAATGTTCAAACACTAAAATATAATAAAAACAATTAACATTTAAAATCACAGATAACAAAAGTAACAAAAGAAGAAAAACATAGTAAAAATATTAGGATGATTTGAACTTTGTAATTAAATTATGTAATTTAAGTCATTTATATGCAGTGACTATGGAGGTTACAACATTGATATAGATATAAAATTAAAATGTAGTAATTATGTAACAATAAACATGCAAAATCATTATTTTTAAGCTAAGTAAGTAGGTGATTATTTTTGCTTGACTTGCACATACGGACGGATTTGTTCCAAAAACTCCATAATTGTAATTTGTTTCTTTTCATATTTGTCTGTCAGCTTAGCAATGAGTTTGTCATTGATTATTGAAGATTTTTTCCTTTTACATATAGGACTGTCATTTCTTCGTAATCTGAAAGTATAAGATAAAGATTATTTACTAAGAGTAAAAAAAATGAATTACTGATATATTAAGCGTTATGTAAGTAATCAGCATTTTACCTCACTTGACCTGTGCTATACGTAGAAATATCAGTTGTTATAATTTCCAAAAACGATAATAATGATGGTTTTCGGCCCAGATAGCACTGAAGCCGTTGATTCCAGGCCTCCACTAAATTTGTGGTTCTATGTCGTTCTTTATAGCAACACCACTTTGAGATCATCCCCGGAGGCTCAAGCCATTGTTCAACGAAATAATCGTTGAATTGGGTGACTTTTTCATCGGGAATACTGAAAACAAAAATTATGATATATATGACATGTCGTAGGTATATACCTAAGCATTATTTTTATTTTTGCGTACTTATAAAAACAATCTATGAGCTGTTAAAACTTTAAAATAAAATGAAAATTAAAATTACCTGTTTTCCATTACGGAAAGCCAACCATCTTCTATATCT
Organism: Apamea anceps; assembly: GCA_951799955.1. NCBI lineage: Eukaryota > Metazoa > Arthropoda > Insecta > Lepidoptera > Noctuidae > Apamea > Apamea anceps. The sequence continues at coordinate 3,467,235 of OX637509.1, forward strand.
TCTTTAGGAAGAAATGCTAGACAGGTGCACAGTTTCACATACAATGTTGTTTCTTCGTGTGCCAATAAACCTAAAGACTTCGCTTTTCTGTAAATGGCTCTTTGGAAGTGAACATTACAGCCATGTATTGTGACCGCTGGCAATACCTCTTTTATTGCCAGCATTGTAGCTAATTCAAAATCTACAGTGAATTTCATGGGGCTGAAGTCCGGCACAGCTTCTTTAATTTTTTTAAACATGACTTCATATGTACTTTTTTCTTTATTAACTAGTAGCACATAAAATATAGGCACAATATTGGTTGCTTGTGCATCACTTCCCATATCTCCATGAATGGTAAATATTTGGTAAAATGGACCTGGACAACAATCAAATGTACCATCCCCGAAGTAGTGTTGTATATTTTTGATGTTTTAAAGCCTGTGCTGATACGAATACTATAATTCTGTTGTCGTTCTCACAGTAATCAACTAATAGATATTTTTGAAAAATCTCAGGTATAATGACTTCAGCTGGATTACGAAACTGTGTCTTTTCTACATTTAAGGCTTTCTTTCGAGAGTTGTATAACTGTTGCTTGATATTATTGAATTTGGGTATGTATTCATCGAAGGCTGTGTCTGTGTTTTTTAACTCGGCAAATTTTGTTTCAAATTTTTGTTGTATAGAGCTCGAGAAACTCGTTTTCACTTCCTTTTTTAATTTTTCCATAACAACTCTAACTTCATTTTTCATTAAGTTAGGTTGACACTCAGCATTATGACACTTTTGGATTTGTACATTGTCACTTTCCTCACTTAATTTTATAGAACCACTACACTTGCCATGTCTTTTATTTACGCATGTCCACACACTCGATTTATTATTTTTCCTATGAAGATTATAAGCAAATCCGACATGTAGTAACGTTCTTCCACCTAGTTTATTTGAAATTATTTTGTAATTGGTTTGTGCTAAACCCCGTGAAGGACCTGGACTTGCCATTTTGAGTTAACATGACCGACTAAACTTTCTTATCAGTAACATATTGCAACTATGTGGGAAAGGGATAGAAATAGTGCCCATCGCTATGTTTGCTATTTTCACTGTCCGTCACCCTGGACTCTATTGTTTTCAACCCTATCTTTCCCTTTCTTTGACTACCTATCTCTTTCTTTTAGAATTCGGTCTGGCTATTGTGTAAAACCAGTTTGGCCGGGCACGGGCGCCTCGTTTAGACAAAGTACAAAGTAATGCATCTAAAGTAAATAATTGTAATATAGTAATAAAGTGAATATCCTTGTAGCATGTTTATAGTATCCAATATTGTGTTAGTTAGAATACTTATTTAGTAAGTTTGTCTACGTATTTGGTTCCGAAACACTTTTTTCATCGTCTGTATCTAGTAAAAAATATTTTTATTTCGGCGAAATCAACTATAATAACTTCATTTAAAATCGGGGGCTTCCACCACGGGGGCAAAACACACCGGGGGCGTAACCCACGGACCCGTACAAATAACTTTCAAAAAATTTAAGAAAAATCACAGTTCGATTTGACTATTTCGATGACAAGTTTTATTTTTTTAATAACATAAGTCAATCTAGATGCGAAATCAACTTATATAAAAAAACAATAATCACAGATTTGGTACTATCTTTTTATGTTAATGTACATTAACATAAAAAAATACATACGAAATCAACTACTTATAAAATATAAAAATAAACAGTCACTGATTTGGTACGTTAACGTAAAAAAATACATACTAAATCAACTATAAAATATAAAAACAATAATAATCACAGATTTGGTACAATAACATAAAAAATACATGCAAAATCAACTTTTAAATATAAAAACAAATAATAATCACAGATTTGGTACATTAACATTAAAAATTACACACAAAATCAACTATAAAATATAATCACAGATTTGGAATATTAACATAAAAAATTTACTACCTACACTACAAAGTTAAAAATCAATAAATAAATTATAAAGTGATACAAGCAATTCTTGATAATTCGTTCAAACAATTTTCCAATGATATTTTTCCACTTTTGTAATCGCCGAGAATATTGTTAATTCGTATATCATTTTGGATAGATTTTTTTCTTCGTTTTGATATACTTTCTCCATTATTATAAAAGCTGTAAAAAATTGTTATGATTAATTAAAGTAATAATGTATAATTTTTATCATATGTGTCGCCTAAAAATACAGGTCATTGAAACAAAAATATGTACCTTTTCAGAAGATTTTCATAATGTTTAATATTGCCTGATATCGTTTCGAAAAATAAAAGAATTGATGGCCTTTTTCCAATTTCACTATTGAAACTCCAATTCCAAGATTCCATGAGGTTTGTAGTGCGGTGTCTTTGTGCGTAGCAGCACCAAATATTCATCATATCTTCATTTTCCAACCTCTGATCCACAAAGTAATCATTGAATTCAGTTATAGCTTTTTCTTCAAAACTGTAACAGAATTAATTCGTTGAAGATTATGATACGAAAAACCATATATTACCTAGTTTCTAACGCATAAAAATGGCTGTAGAAAATGGCGGTAGAAGAAATATCCAGAACTAAACGCGTTCATTTCAATACTGCAAAATTAATTTACCTTTGACTCATAACGTATAGCCATCCATCGTTTATGTCTTCTTTTGGTAAATGTGCCAGAGCCATACATAGTTTGACGTGATAGTGAGATTCTTCATGTTGTAATAAGCCAAGAGATTTTGCCTTTCTTAATAGCGCTCTGCCAAAGTGAACAAAACACCCCTTAACAATTATGTTTGGAAATGTCTTTTTAATTGCATTTATTGGAGCTTTTTCGAAATCCAAGGTAATAATATCGGCTGTCCACTCTGGTAAATGAAATTTTAGTTTGTAAAACAGTCTTTCATATGTAGTTTCTTCTTTGTTTGTCAACACTGCATAAAAAAATGGTACAATATTTGTCCCAGTTTCTGTACTTCCTATGTCTCCGTGTACAACGTATAGTTGAAGAAACGGCTTTGCACAACATTTGAACGTTCCGTCCGCAAAGTAGTGACGGACGTCATTTAAATGTGCAATTGCACTCTTTGAACCAAACACAATCATTCTATTTTCACCGTCAATCTCATCAAACAATAAATTGTCTTTAAAACGGTCAGGAATCACGATTTCTGTAGAGTTAGAGTGCTGAGATTTTGTGATTCCTAGTTGTCTATTTCTGTGTCTATACAAACTGCTTTTAACTTTGTCAAAATTTGGTAATTCTTTAATAATTTCATAACCATTATCTTTCAGCTTTTTAGTACATTTCCTGTATGTAGCTGGAATCGGCTTCAGATCTTCACATATAGTTTGTTTACATTTTTCGATGGCTACTTTCACTTCATTTTTTTCAAAATTCGGAATACAAGAACTGCAGTGAGCATTTTCTCTTAATACATGGCTTCGATTTGAATTCAAAGTTACACTTGCTGAACATCCATCTTTTCTATTAACACAGCGCCACCAACTTGAGTCCTTATTATTTTTCTGTTTATAATATTGATGCCCAGCGCGTAATAAAATTTCACCGCCTCGTGTACTATTAATAATTTTTAAATTCACTGCACCACTAGAAGATCCCTCACCCGACATTGCAACGACCTTGCACTATGCATAAAACGAGTGAACTGATAAGTTAAACCCGGTAATAGATATAATTTACGTATACTTACTTATGTCTATCTCATTCACACCTTTTGTTTAAAACGATGGTAAGGACAATAAATCCCTAGGGTAGACTGGGTACGGTTGTAACATTTTTGCGTTAATCGTTCGTACAAGTGACATTTATAGGACTAACAACATAATAAACGTTTGAAATAAATCCGTATACATCTGTCTTCAAAAAGACATAACAATTAGATAGTTAAAGTCAGTAGTTTCCAGACAGTTACCATTAACTGAAATGTCGGCTACTGTTACAACTGACCCCCATACCAGGGGCGGTTGTAACAGTGAGGGGGGTCAATTGTAACACACTCAAATAAAGTACAGTGAATGCGTTTCAATCACTTTTATTGCTTATAAATGACAATCAAGTACTTACGTATTACTTAAGATTAATATGGCACCATTTAAGGAACATTAATTTGTAATCAGTCTTTTTAATCAGTCTATGACATTTTGATTTTTAAACAAGTACAACTTCTAATTAAACTAATTAAATGATATTTTAAACAAAACATAATAATGACAGTATTTAATCAGATTCACTGCAATTATGACAGATGTAATATCTATTACCGTCGGTACAATCAATGTGTGACCAAAGACGACAGGTCCCTTGGCATTGTACCCATTTTTCACCTGATCTACTATCTGAGAAGGCTTCTAGGCAAACCAGGCAATAATACTCTTCTTCTTCTGATGATGCAGGTGGTGTGTTAGCTTTCTTTCTTGCTTTTCCCTTTCCTTTACCTTTGTGTTTCATACCAGTCGATGATTCTAATACTTTTTTCTTCACTTGTTTATCTTTCAATCTTTTCTGTCGCTCTTCATACTCCTTTCTAACAGTTTCCTTTTCAGGGGTGTCTGTATAAATTGCAGATTTTTTAGTTTTTCGACCCCTATTTGCAGTTTTCCTAGGGGCAGCTTTTGGGTAGGGCCGTATTGCCTCTGGTGAAAATATTGTTTGACGGCTCGTAGACGGCTTAGGCGATGGTTGCTGATCAGGTATTTGATGGCTCGTAGACGGCTTAGGCGATGGTTGCTGATCAGGTATTTGTCTTGGTGGTGTAGTAGTCGCTAGGCCGTCAATGTTTTCAGGAATATGAATTTCAGCGTTTTGTATTGAAGCTACTAGGCTGGCTGAAGCCTCGTTCAACAACGAAGGTGATAGCGGTGGTGTTTCATCGTTAGGAGCCGATACAGGAATGTTCTGGTCCATAATCACTTCTTCTATATTGTTTGGGTTTGGCCTGTCTGTCACAAATGAAGGCGAAAAGTCAATATCTTGAAATATGTCACGGTTGAAAGGGTATATTCCTGTCTTTCGAAAACCAGCCTGAATATTTGATTGGGTCAGAGCAAGTGGCATTGCGGTTGTCGTAATACCGGGTATGTCGTAAATGGTCATAGTTCTTCCTGGATGATTTCGCATCCAGGCGTCACAGGCTGTATTGAAGGCTTTTTTCAAAGGTCCGTACACAGATCGATCCAGGGGCTGGAGTTTGTGTGAGCAGTGGGGTGGAAACGATAATAGAACTATTCCATTTTCTTTACAGAAATCTAGAGAATTTATGTGTATATGGGATGAGTGGTTGTCCAAAACTAGCAAAACTTTGTGTGAAGGAGACGCATTTGTATGTTTTTTGAAATGTTTTAAGAAAATTAAGAACGTGCCATCTTGCATCCAGCCCGATGGATTGCCTGTTCCAATGGAACCCACAGGTCCATCCCTGATGAAATGTTCTTGATATCGTATGCGAGGGAATACGAACATGGGGGGAATAGCATTGCCCAACGCGTTTGCCGCAAAAGCCAATGTGACCAATGTGCCTCGCTCAGCTGAGGTAATGGCTCCTACTTGCCTTGTGCCACGTCTAGCCACGACCCTGTCGGGTTTTTGCACGGTGGTCACGCCGGTTTCATCGACATTATATATGTCTTGAGGTTCGAAATGATCACGGTCCATAACAATTTGTAGATTATTATAAAAGGTATCAACATTAGTCCTGTTGAAACTGGTCGCTCTGGACAAGCTTGTAGCTTGAGCTGCGCGCACAGATAGCTCAGGGTTCCTCTTCATGAAGGATCGAAACCACTCCTCCCCAGCCCTTTCGTTTTCAACCCAAGTAGGAGGAATCTGCAAGTTGTATTTTATAGCAAGTTCATACGCCAACTTTCTTACCTCTTTTGTAGAAAGTCCGAAGTATATATCTGCAGAACGAGTCAGGTATTTGGCAAGCTGTCGTTCTTGGTCTTCTGTAAAAACTTTGTTATGCGCTCTAAATCCCATTGTTACATTTTCCAACTCCACATTACTTTCGTTCGCTGTATCTCTCTTTCGTTTGTACCGTAGCAGGGAGACATAGTTAATACCATGAGTATCTGCCGCTTGTCTCAAAGAAACTCCAGTTTTAAGATCATTGTAAGCATCTCTATATCGGAATATCTCGCTTTCTCCTCTTGAAGTCTTTCTTACGCGTTTTCTAGGCATCTGCAATGCAAAATAAAAAAATAATTAATGTTACAACCGTACCCACAAAAAGTGTTACAATTGTACCCACCCTTCCCTTTTGCCAATAAAACGATCTCAGTATCAATTCAAATTAACCTACAAAAAAAGAATATCCTGTATTTGAAACTCTAAAGTCTAATAATCATAAATAAGAACGAGCAAAACTTAGAACACTATAATAACAATAAAATTGAGGAAAGAAATCGATCAAAAATACTTACTTTTGCTTGACAAAACACAATAGGCCACTCTGTACACGTATACAGCGCGCGGACTGCGACGCAACACTGGTGATCATGTCCGAACACGTAAGCCGCGTGTCTTTCCCCTTGTACCCCTCCCCGCACGGTGAATATTTCTGCCAATATTTGAATTGTTACAACCGTACCCCGTTACAACCGTACCCAGTCTACCCTACCTGAGAACCCGCTCGGTGCTTCTTTTGCGGGAAAAGCACGTGGTATTTTTAGTAGCATCGTGGTATTTTTACAGACTTTAATACGTTTTTTTTACTTCTTCTTGATCAGCCATTCTTTTTGATGGTCGAGATACGATCTCAAGACTGAAGCATTTAAAAATATATACATCTCTAATTTAATACTAATTTGACACTGACTGTACCGTACAAAAATAACAATACTAACAAAGTTTACCAAATGGGATTAAATGTATGAAGTAACGAAATGTTTACCAAACGCAACTTTTTAGTAGGTACAGTTTGAGGTTTACGAAATGGGAAGTTTACCAAATGGGAAGTAGCCCCTTTCTTTCGTGGAGTTCTGATTATGGTCACTCATTGATCTGGTGTGTACACAGGACCAGAACGTAAGCACTTTTTAACGGCTTTTTCTATCACAGAGTGAACGGAATCATTTTCGTTTTGTGTGTGCCCACTAATTAAATATTTGTGCGTAATAGACTTAATTTTAAGAACAGATAAGGCATATACATACATAGAAAACATAAACTTATTCTTTTGCTGACCACAGCAATTATCAGAATAAAATGTGATTCGTAAATTATTGTCATTTATTTCTGATGCCCTCTTTGTCAAATACCTCCAAACACACGTTGCTATTTCGTTAGCTCCTCTTAATGCCTCGACCTCGCTCCAGACAAAACAATCACAATAATCTTTCGCTAATTCACTTATAGTAAAATTACAAACATTGAGCTTACACTTGTAATATAAAGTAGAAACATCTCCTTTCGGAAGAGGCAACACTGCCTGGAGGTCATAACAGGCAACAATGTAGTTTTCCTGGACCATTGTTTTGTCATTTGACTTTTCCTGGCGACATAATTCTTTTTCAATCTGGTGTTGGTCGTATCTGTTCTGTAATTCTATTGTTTTATCAACAGCGTTTTTAAAGCTAATGCATAGTTCGCACTGGTGATTTTTAGGTGTGTGAAAGCCAATATTGTAATCTTCATTAAACACTTGTCTATATGTATGAATTTTAGCAGCTTCAACACCATCACTCAAGCATTGTGTTTGGTAGTCGGTATAAAGATCTGTAAGGTTTTTACCCCCATCAATAAATTCACGAGTCGTTTGTTGTCTTAGGTAATGAGATTCAATTCTTGGGATTGAGTCTATGTGGTTTTTTATTCCTTTAATTATATCTGAGCTTACTTTGTATTGTTTTCCATGTTTACCCCTTTTTTCTTCTTCAATCGTTCCCGCTTGGTTCTTTTTTGCTATTACAGTTGCAATAGGTCGATTATTAATGGCCAACGTGTTCTTGAAGAATGTTTTAAAATGTTTAGATACGATGCTTAAAATTGTTAATCTCGAATGAAAATGAATGTTTAGGTCCTCAATTGCTATTATGAACTTTATATTGATACTTAGGAGTAATAACATTAATACACTTTGTAATATAATCTCTTTGTCTAGATAAATCTCATTTTCCAATAATTGTCAAAAATAATTTCTGTCTTCCTGTTTGATCATTTCGCTGCACTTTAGTCTACATTTTTCCCCACATGGTGGTCCTATCTGCTTCTTTGGGTTGACTTTTTTTAACTGGGACACAGAAGTATATTGTTGCCCACTATTACGAAGTCTTTTAGCATCTTGCCTCACGGATACTTTTGGAAATCCTTTACGCCTTCGTTTGTTCGGAGTTCTGTTATCTTCTGGAGGACCCAAATTATTTTCTTCAACTAGTTGTACAGAAATACTATTTTAAAGAGTTGGGCTAAATGATACACGCCTAGGTGGGGTTGCTGGTACATAATCAGGGTCGCAATCTGCCTTATCAGGGGAAAAGTCCTTACCCGATTCAGACGCACTAGATGAAGATGATGTAGTTGAACTTGTTGATGATGAACTTGAAGATGATTTTGAGCCAGTCGAATATGATCTTGCTCTACTGCTAGGACCTGGTACAGTAAGATCTTCTGGAGTTAATTCCGGAAAACCAGTACCGCTCAAATATGGATTTGGTATTCCGTCATCAACTGGTTGAACATAACACTCAGCTTCCACTAACGGACTGAGGTAGTGCTTGTTCTTGCAATAAAGAAGGAGATCTACAAGTATCGACAGTTATCGGATTTGCATCGCGTGAAAAATTATAATCCAGGTCGTCCATGGATATTAGTTTGGGGTTTTCAGTACTTACGGAATCTTTCTTAGATTCCATAGCCTCCAAAATGCGTGACAAACGTGGGTTCCGTAAATGCGCCATGACCTGAAGCAAGTGGTTTTATTATTATTATCATTTATTATTACTACAGAGACATTTTAACTTAAATAAATTTAGTTACTTTACAACTTTTATTTATATTAGTATTAAAGTGATACTAAAAGAAATGTGTAACGTTATATTAACTGTTTCATAAACTATGAAGTAAATTGAATGGAATTTAAACAAAATGTAATATTTTACTCCTAAAATTTTTATGCAAATGTACGTTGCGTAAAGAAATAAACTGTGACTAACATAAATGTCCCACTATTGTAATTAAGCATATGATTTAATTTACTCTTTACTTATTGAAAAACTGTAACTAAACAAATGGTTACTCTTTATAGATAAACGATATTGGATTAATACCTGAAAATATAAAGACAAACTGTGACTATACAAACTGTAACATTTTATCAATGAACTTTTATTATGAATTGCGTAATTTCTTAACACAAAAACTGTGTTTAAACAAATTGAAACACTTTTCCTATTAAAACAAATTAACAACTTACCTTTTTGTGACGTACAGCCGTGTTTATCCAAATAATAACACTGTTACTTTAAACTTCCGTCATCACTCTTCTACGAACATGTTCTTACTGGTATAGACACAATATTGTATTTCGTGAGCCGATCATAACTCAGTTTAGTAACGCTTTAATTTACCGCTAGATGGCGTAAAATACAACATTTTACAAAAATGACAACTTTATGTTGCAGTTTACGTATATTTTAAATAGATGGCATTGGTTACTCAATTCATGAACATTTTCGTTAAGTAACGGTTTTATTTTAAAGATGCGATATGTTTTTGAAAAATTTTGGGTATAATAACTTGTATTTTTTTTACCTTCAGTGCTGTATTTCGGCTTCTGTAAATCGCTTTTTTAATATTGTTGTAGAATGGAATTTCGTCACTCTACTTTTCACTCTGTAATATTGCAATTTTCGTTTCATACATTTTTAGAATGGAGCCAAAATTAGTTGTGACTTCTCTCTTTAAGACATTCATAAGAATTTTGATGTCGTTTTTAATACATCCGACTGACACTCAGGCTTATGTCCTTTTGTCATTTGAACGTTGTCACTTTCATTTATCAATTTAACTGTACCACCACACTGGCAATGTCTTTTATTCACACTCACGCACTAGAGTTTTGATTTTTTCAATGAAGATTATACGCAAATCCAGCAACAATGTTTTTCCACCAAGTCTATTTTTAACTAAATTGTAATTATTTCTCACAAACCCTTGCGAAGGACCTTCGCTCATCATTGTGAGATGACCACTAAACTTTCTTATCAGTTGCATATTGCAATATTCAATAACTTGACTCTGGTGGGAAAGAGATAGACATAATATCTATTCATACTTCCTTATTGTTTTCAATTTTGTGGACATAAAGACGGACTTTTTATTGTTACCAATAACTGGTTTGGTTCAGTTAGTTGACGAGATTGTTGAAGTTGAAACATTAAATTTCCATATCGTCGAGGATAGTGCAAAACCGCGAATCTACCATAGGTAAAGGCCGCGTATCTGCATTTGATCTAATTTTACAGGGGCAGGTTAAAACTGTGTAATATCGTTATTTTATAGGCAAATGGCCTCATTTTAACGTAGATAGTAATAATTGATGTTTTCTTTGTATTGTTACCATAGATTATCCGTTACAATGATTAATTTAACCACCACGCTACTTACGCGGATTTGATTTGACCACAATCTTATCAAAATTGAACCTAACAGTAAGTTGCGCGGTTTTGAAATCAAACAGGTAATTAATGTTACAAATAATATTTAATAATCAAAGCAAAATACGACTTACAAAATCTGATCTTTACAAGCTTTTGAGTGTTGTTCTTACAAAGAAAACTTTTACTTATTAATCAAAGTATTTTCCTATACAATCTTCCTTAAATGTAAGCTTGAAAATACTCAAAACAGAACTCTTAATCAGACTTAGATTCATTATCAGCCTTTTCAACAAGGTGTCTATTAGGGATAGTACGAGTAGGTATCACAAGTATAAATCTTTTCGAAGTATAAAACAAAACAAAAGTAGAGCTTCTTCAGCTATATAGCAAAAATATGTATCAGTTATTTTAAAAACAAATACTCTTTCACATTTAAATTATAATAACAATATTAGGTTCTTCAGCTATCTAACAAAAATAAACTTTATCTCTCAGCCATTTTAATAACAAATACACTTACACATTTAAATTATAAAAAAAACTACTAGCAAAGTTCTTCAGCTATCTAACAAAAATAAAATGTCTTTATAGTTTAAAAAATTACTTAACAATAGTTTTACTGATAACATTTCAATTATAGTCATCAGTCGAGACAAAAGAGCTCTTTCAGCTAAGTATATAAAAATAAACATTTTAAGTAAATTAATTGCTCTTATAAGGCAAGTTGTCATAATTCAATTCAGTTGTTATAATTCAAGACAATCTATGGGTATGACACTTTTTAATTGTTGTAAATGTTCACACTTTGATTTTGTGATTGGCAATTTCTCCAGGTAATATTAAAAGTATTTATAAAGACTTGATAGCTTAGACACGTTCACTTTTTAATAATTAGTTATTTTTTGCAAAAAAGAAAATAGGTTAGGAAAAGTAAATGAAGTTAAAATGTATTTAAATGATGCTTAATACTGACATTTCACATAGAAAATACTTAATCAACACTTACCTGATGTTGTAATTAATATTTTCAACGTATACACAAAAATTAATAACAAAAATAAACCACAAAATACGCTCTCAAGATTGATTCTTGGCCTTTTAGGGTCTGACACTTCAGCGTCATTATTGTCAGCGTCAACAGTTCTTTTCCTGCTGGCGTTGACTCTGGGTACGGATACCCTCCGTGTCGTCTTTAGGTAAAATCGGCATGATTTTAATCCTTGCTTCTGACACCAATTGTTACGAGCTTCGGGTTCGTGACAATTAAAAATGCCGATAAAAATTACCAAAAGTTACACTTTAATTAATCAACACTAACAACAATTCAAAACACACTAATTATAAAACACAATCGCTATTTAGTCGCACTTGAAGATCGCTTTCGATGTATTCGCATTTATCGCTAATCCAAGTCTGATTGCTCGCTTTTTTTTTTTTTTTTTTTTTTTTTTTTATGAATGGCATCTCGTAGTTGACCTTGAGAGGTCGTAACTACTTAACCGGACTATCCTGTGGTTGCCTTAAGAATTCTTAAAGCCTCCAGCCAGGGCTAAAGCTAAGTTTAAACTAAGCGACTGCGCGCTAAGGGCTCCCCCTGTGGGGAACGAACCTCGGCTTAGGGCGTCGCTGGGAGAGGGCAGCAAAGGGACAGGCTGGATCGAAATGGTATTAATGCTTTGATGAGCACGGCGTTTCCTAGGACTATCTCTGAGAAGAAAGGCCGAAACAAACTCAGAGGTCACAGTCGGGGGATTTACAATTACAGGCTCAGCTACGACGCGGGCTGGCGCTTCAACGGGCTAAGAATTTACTTGGGGGCGTCGCGAGGGACCTCGGCGGCGAGGTCGGAATGACGGTAATTTCTGTTTTTGTAATGTGCTGGTAGCCCTATCGCTCTCCTGGAGGAGGGTTGTGGGGTCATCGGGGTCATCTAGTACATGCCTTGGACGGCGAATTTTGCTGATTTTAGAGGGGGTATAATTGACGGCCGCGACAACCAGAGGGTTGCGGTGAGTGGCGGCTGTGGCAAAGAAACGCTTGGAGAGGCGTTTCATGAACTGCTGGATAGTGGGGATCTTGAGATCAACGTGGAGGATCTCATTGCGAACGAACCAAGGGGAGTTTGTGGCCTTGCGGAGGAAACGGTTCTGTAGGGTTTGCATCCTATGGATGTGACGGGGCTTTGCATGAGCAAAGACAACGGAAGCGTAGGTCATGATGGGACGGATGCAGGCTGTGTACAGGCGCATTTTGCACTTGAGTGACAGCTTGCTGCGGTCATTGAGGAGGTAGTGGAGGCGACCGAGAGCGAAAGCGGCACGCGAACGGACCGTCTTTATGTGCTCCGAGAAGGTGAGGTGCTGATCTAGGATGACACCTAGGTATTTGGCTCGCTTCTCCCAGGGGATCTGCTTGCCGAACATGGTGATGGGTGGAGGGGGGGTGGGAAGATGTCTGGGTTTCGTGTAGAGAACCGCTTGACTCTTGTCGGGATTGACTTCGATACGCCATTTCCTGAACCAAGCAGCCAACTTGTTGACTGCGGTTTGGAGATGGAGCCGAAGTTGGATGTGGCTACGACCAGTGTAGTAGATGGCTGTGTCGTCTGCGAACAGAGCCAGTTGGGACTTGGGATTTTTAGGAATATCGCTAGTGAACAGCGTGAATAAGAGAGGGGCGAGTACGGAGCCCTGGGGGACTCCTGCTCGGATGGGGTGAGGCGACGAGAGCGCTCCTTCGATTTTGTAGCGGAATGAGCGGTTCGACAGATAGTCTCGTATGATGAGCACGAGCCGGTCTGGCACCCCGAGTTGGTACAGCTTGTATAATAAGCCATTGTGCCAGACTTTGTCGAACGCTTTCGCTATGTCGAAGTAAATAACACCTGTCATCATACCGCGCATGAATCCATAGTGGATTTGTTCGGTGATGCGGTGGACTTGTTGGACACAGGAGTGTTGGGTTCGAAAACCAAATTGTTCATCAGGGAAGAGACCCTTGTTTTCGGCAAAGGACCTGAGACGCTTGTAAATAAGCCTCTCATAGATCTTACCGAGAACTTTGAGCAGACTGATGGGACGGTAGCTCGTCGGTTCGGTCCTGGGCTTTCCGGGCTTATGGATGCCAATGACAGTGGCTTCTTTCCACGATTGTGGGAAAATGTTGTTGCTCATGGCGCCATTGAAGATGGTGGCCAGTAGCAGTATTAGGGGGGCAGGGAGAAGTTGGATCACTTTATTGGTGATTCCATCTGAACCGGGGGCTTTTCTGGGTATGAGACCCTTGATGATGTCCTGCACTTCGTCTGGAGTGACGGGAGGCAGAGGATCATCAGGGTCTTCGACGGGTGGGAGGGAGGCTCTACGTTCGACTTCTGCGTCAACCTCTGAGAGGTGAGCTTGGTCTACTGGTTGAGTGCTGGGTGAGCATTGAGCTTCGAGGCTGATGGCCAGGCACTCGGCCTTTTCATCATCATCGAAGGCGATGGTTTTATCTGGGCGGACCAGGGGTGGTATGGGGACGACTTCGCGGGATTTGAGTTTCCTTTGAAGCTCCCAGAAGGCCTGATGGGTGGGCTCAAACTCGCTTAGCATCTTGTCCCAGCTAGCTTCACGCCACTCCGATAAGCGAGACTTTACAGCACGCTACAAGTAACGCATATGGGCTTTGTTAGCGTCGCAGGGAAAGCTACTGTAGGCACGGACAGCCGCGTTCTTCTCATTCAGCAGTTCACGCACATCGTCGGGTAGTTTCCAGCGACGGTCGTCCGTCACTAGAACTTCCCTAGAACAATCGTTCATGACTGACTGTACGTGTTCCGTGAATGAGTCGATCGCGGCCGTCGTGTCCGCGATAGAGCTGAAGTGACCGGGGATGGTGTCTAAGTGGGGGGATGTGGTGGATTTCAGGGATTCCCTTACTTTCCTCCAGTCCGTTACCACTTTTGTCAGGGGAGGTAGGTCAGGGTCGGTGAGTCCAGTGCGAGGGGCCAATCGAATGGTGATTGGTCGATGGTCAGAGGTGAGCTCTTGTACTACTTCTAGAGAGTCTAACCGTAGGTTGACTCTCTTCAGAAGCACCACGTCCAGGACATCTGGGGTGTGGGAGGGGTCGTGGGGAAAGTGGGTGGGGGTCATAGGACCTATGACGTCGAAGTTGAGCAGTGGGCAGAGGTTGAAGAGGTGTCTGCCTCGAGAGTTGGTCGTGACACTGTTCCAGGCAGTGTGTTTGGCGTTGAGGTCGCCCGCTATGATAACGGAGTCGCTCATGCCAAGAAGGGTAGAGAGGTCGTCAGATAGAAGCTGCGGGTCCTCTGGAGTGGTTTGGGGAGGAAGGTAGGCTGAGACTATGGTGATAGGCTGGTGGCCTGTCATGCCTAGTCGACAGATAGACACTTCAAGTCATGAGAGTGGGGGAGGGTCCATAGGGGTGCAATACAGAGCCTTTTTGTAGTAAATTAGAGTGCCGCCCTTGTGGCACCTCAGCCTGTCATTGCGAACTAGACGATAGTTAGCAATTGCAGGGCTGCGGATGATGGGCTTGAGGAAGGTCTCTTGGACGAGGAGAATGTCGATTTGATGATCGCGGAGGAAGGTGGCGATCTCATCTCGTTGTGACTTGAGGCCGTTGGCATTGTAAGATGCCAACTTGAGGGATCGGGGTTTCGTTCGCGTGATGATGCTACTATCCATTACGGTTTTGTAGCGTAGGAAGAGAGGGCTTGCGTAATCTCAGGGTACGCTTTGAATATTTCCTGGATGCGGAAAAGATCACAGGATGCCCTAGCGGCGGTGATCTCCTGTGCCATTTGTTTAGCACGAGGGGTGAGAAAGATTAGATAGGTGCTTGTAATCACCGTGAAGGGGTCGGGGTCCTCTGAAGGGGCAGCTAGAGCGGCGGGGGCGGCTTTAGGAGCGGGGGCGGGGGCGGCTTTAGGAGCGGGGGCGGGGGCGGCTTTAGGGGCGGGGGAGGGGGCGGCTTTAGGAGCGGCGGTGGGGGGCTTACCAGCAAAGTGGGCTTGTAGCGCGGGGGGGCAGAGGCGGGGGTCCGCTCTGGCGGGGGTGAGAGGGGTAGGCGGCTGGGATGCTCCCTGCGTGAGAGCGGGGAACGCTCGCTGGTGATTTAATATATTCCAAGGACTAGGCCTTTGGGGACTTAGTCGCTCGGGGAGCTGGGTCGGGGGGTTTTGAGAGGAGGAAGGGGATTCCCTTTGTTGGCGGGCGTCCGCACGCTTGGCCAACTTGGGGGAGGAGGATTTGGGGGCCTTTGGGCAGCCACGGTAGTTGGCTGGGTGGCCTGAGTTGCCGCATAGGACGCAGCTGGAAGGTTCCGTACATAAGGTACGATCTTTCGGACGAGGGCAGTCGGACGTACCATGCTCGCCCAGGCACTTGACGCACCTGGGTTTGGCGTGGCAGTGGGCCTGAGAGTGGCCGTAGAGCTGGCATCGGTGGCATTGCCCAACGATGCCGCTCTTGCGGGGTTTTTCGATGACTAGGCCTGTGAGACCACAGATAGCCTTGAGGTTGAATATGGAGTGGAGCTTTTGCCCTTCAACGGGGGGACAGACCACAAGGATCATGTCGAAGGCGACTTGACCCCTGGCGCGGTGCATGCGGTGGACGTCGGACACAGGGATGTTCTGTGCCTCGAGGTCCGCCTTGATGTCGGTGACAGGGATCTCCTTGGGGACCCTTCGGATCACGACACGTGTCTGGCGTTCTTCCGGGAGGGAGTAGGTGTGAAACGACACACCTCTCTGCCGGAGAACGCGGGTAAGGTCCCTGTAGTCTTTCGACGTCGGGACCGAGACTTTAATACCCTGTTGGGTAGAACGGGCACTGGAGAAACCGATCTTAAGATCGGTGCACCAACTCGAAACGTCCGTCCACTTCCCTTTGTCCTGAATGAACACAGGGGGTGGAGGGGGTAATTTTCGAGGGGCAGAAGTAGTGGCGCCGGCACTGAGGCTAGCGGTCGGGGAGGGGGTAGCGGCGCGTGAGGCGCGCGGGGCGGACGGGGTGGGGGTAGCGGCCGATTCAGTGGCGGCTATTTTTCTCGAGGAAGGAGAATCTGATTTCTTCTTCTTCCTCTTATTTTTCTTCCCCGACGCCAACGTGAAGCCGTCGTCGTCTGAGGAAGGGGCTGAAGAGGACTCAGAGAAGAGGAGGGAATCCTCTTCTGACGAGTCGTGGGGGCGTTTGCCAGAGGCCTCTTCGGTGTCCATAGACACCGGAGAGTTGACCGGCTCATCGAGCAAGCTCGATTTGCTGGTCGTGGCGGGGGAGGGAAGCTGCAGAGCAGCTAACTTTGAGCCATATTTGGCAAGGAAGTCAGGGTCCTTGAGGAGGACCTCTTTAACAAATAGTAATATGGCGTCTGCCATAGCGGGGGACGGGGGAGAGTTTCCCTAAACCTAGCTCCCCGGGTGGATGGGCCCGGGGATGTGTACCCTCCCTGTCGGGTGTAGACAGGGAGGTGAGTACCTACTGGTGAGCCCTAAGCTTGTAACCCGTCGCCAGTCTTATTGTGCGAACGGGGCCCTAGCCAGTCTAGTGCTAAGGGTGTAGAGACACCCTAACGACACTAGGTGTGTAGCTGGGGAAGGAAAACTGTCATCCAGTCCCGACTAGGAGGCCCCCCAAGGCCGGGAACTGGGACCCGTCCAATTGACTGCCTAGCCCTGAAGGGGTTCGGCGGGTGTGATTGGGACAACACCCCACTCGGTTTCGTTTACACCGTAAGGTTTCAGCCGAGGACCACGAAACTGTGGTTTTAACCCGGAAGGGGCCTGGTGAATTTACGACGAGTCTGTACGTTAAAGAAATAGAGCCTTGAAAAAGGCAGTTTGAGCGATCTTATAATTCAAAGAATAAATTCAATGAAAGATCGAGAGTAGTCGGGGCGACTACGGAGAGCCGTTACGAGAACGCAACGAGAGCGACAGCGAGCGACAATGAGCCGGGAGCGTAGGCGCTTTGTGCACGTACGCGCGCGACGAGAGTCAAACGGTGTCTGTTTTTGTGATTGCTCGCGGCTATTCCCGGCCTTATATAGTGCCGTAGATAGTTCCAGAACCTTCTATTTTAGAACCGTCTAGAATGTTCGAGTACATACCGGCCCCGACTGACTAGATGTCGATAGTTCTAGTAAGTTCAGAGTTTCGTCATATCTACTCGTCAATAGATGGCGCTAGTATTAGTTCTACCATTCCACAATAGATGGCGACTCTATCAGTTCCGCTATTCCACAATAGATGGCGACAGTGGTAACTAATGTCACCATGTATCAGGCATTACCTAATTAGAATAGAATAGAATAATTTATTTTGCCAGAAACATGGTTACAGGGTGTTACGTTACATTATACATTGTAGAAGTTCAGCATGTCTCACCGTATAATCGGTATGCAGAATTGATTCATTTACAATTGATACAATTTAAAATGTCATTATTATTATTCACATGTCATTAATTAATTTAGCAATATTACAAAAACAATAAGTCATTTCTTAAATACAAAAATAGATCCATAACCTCCAAAAAAAAAACAGATAAAAAATAAAAGTATTATTATTTACATGTCATGAATTCGTTAATATCATAAAAACATTTTTCAATAAGCCATTTCTTTAATATATGTCTTAAACGCATAAGGGGCAATTCACGAATAGATTTTGGTATTTTATTAAAAATTTGCATTGTTGTGTATCCACAGTTTTTTTTTATATAATGCGGTGGACGTGGCCGGTGTTTGTAACTTAGTGGGGTCTCTCGATAAAAATCTTTTATTCTCCTTTGCTTTCATAAATAGATCTGCATGTTTCTTAACAAAAGTAGCAATTTCAAAGATGTAAAGGGAAGTTACAGTTAATACATTAAGTTTCTTAAAAAGAGGTTTACATGTATCGATCGGCCCAGCACCACATATTGCTCTTACACATTTTTTCTGCGATATAAAGACCTTATTAATATGTGTTGAGTTACCCCAGACTAGTATTCCGTATCTAAGTACTGAACCTACGTAGCCATGATATGCCATTAGAGCAGTCTTCTCACTAGCTAGCTTCCTAATCTTTTTTAGAGCAAACACAAATCGATTTACTCTAGTGCAGACGTTCTTTAACTGAGCCTTCCAATTACAGTGCATATCGAGGATTATGCCCAGGAATTTTGTATCACATACCTCATCAACTTCGAAACCTTTATATGATATTTTTAACTCCCGTGTGACAGTATTATAATTTCTAAACTGTAGAATTTTTGTTTTGTTGATATTAACACTGAGGTTGTTCTGTTCTAACCATTCAGTTATACCGTCAATGGTTTTTACAATTTCCAAATTATTCAAGCCGTCGTAAGGCACAACTACGGATATGTCATCAGCAAACAATGTACATTTATGGTTCGTTATCTTAATAATATCATTAATATAAATAAGGAAAAGGAGTGGTCCCAGGACACTTCCTTGTGGAACTCCGAACGCATTAACAGCAAACCTTGACTTGTAAGAGGTAACCATTTCTTTCCTATCCATACGAGTAATTTCTACACACTGCGTGCGGTCACTCAGATAACTCTCAATCCACTGAAGTGCATTTCCTCGAATGCCATAAAGGTCACATTTTTGCAAAAGAATTTTGTGATCTACAAAATCAAACGCACTTGACATGTCAAAGAATATTGATACTGCACGCTTCCTTTTATCTAATAGTTCTGTTATATTTTTGACTAAGGAAAACGCTGCAAGCGTAGTTGACTTGTTTTTTTGAAACCCGTTTTGTTCCTTTGTCAGAATGTTGTGTTTATTTAAAAATAATGTAATACGGTGATGCATTATTTTTTCAAATATTTTTGAAAACACTGGGATCAGTGTGATAGGTCGGTAATTATTAACCACTTCTTTATCATCCTTCTTATGCATTGGTTTGACAATAGATACCTTTAGTTTACTAGGAAACGCACCTTGACAAAACGATAGATTTATAATATGGCATAATATCACAGCGAGCTCATTACTAGTTCTTTTAATAACGTTTGTTGATACATTGTCATAGCCAACCGCATTAGTGCCCCTTAACGATTTTATAGTTTTAATGATTTCTGCTTCATCGCACGGTAACAAAAAGATAGATGAATTTAAAGAGTCAATTAGTTTGTAATTTGGAGTAGTGTAGTTTGTTTTATTTGTTTTGGAAATATAGAAATCATTAAATGTATTTGCTATGTCTGTTGGGTCTTGTATAATTTGGTCTTCGTAATGTAAATAATTTATCTCCTGATGTTTTTTGATATTATCTAACTTATCACCTATTATATCCCATGCTGCTTTACATTTGTTAGTAGACTTTGTAATATACCGATTATTTCTATTTTTTCTAGAATTCGTTATACATTTTCTAAGTAGTTTATTATATCGTATGTAATTTGATTTAGTGTTATTATTATTATCCTTGTAGTATAAGTATCTAAGTTTTCTTTTTGTGTAAGTAGATATTTTTATCCATTTTGTAATCCATCTTGGAGAAGTAGTATTTAATTTGATTTTAACTTTATGCAGTGGAAAACATAAATCATAAAACATTCCAAAAGTTTCATGAAACATATCATAGGCACTATTGCAGTCCACTTCGTTCAATATTTCATACCAAGATAAGCTGGAGAGACAACTTTTAAACTTAAGTATATTTTCTTCGCAATAGTCTTTCTTCATTAAATAAGCGTACTTTGGTTGGGGTTTCTTATATTTGGATGGAAACACTAGACTTTGCCCTGTATTGTGATCAGACAAGTAAAGGGAATGCACTACACCAATTGATTGTGGTATATTGCTTATAATATGATCTATACATGTTTGCAGTCGAGTGGGTTCACTAATGTGCGATATCAATTTATGACATAATAGAAAATCGTTTAGTCTACATGAAATTTCGTTACTTTTCAAAGTGTTAATGTTAAGATCTCCGGCAATAATAATTCTTTTATTATTCTTATAGTCCAGTTTGTGCATCAGTAATTCCAGTTTCTCAAAAAATATTGAAATATTAGCGTTAGGTATTCTGTAAATGCAAATAATTATACATTGCATTGAAGGAATATCCACGCCACAGCATTCAAAGACTTTTTCACATGATAATGTGTTACATATAGGTAGTTTCTTAAAATCTAATTGCGGCGCGTAACATTATTATGGTGAAACACTTTTCTCATTTACAATAAAATGATCATTTTCAAAAAAAGACATATTGAATTAATCGAATCGGGGGCGTCGTCGGCCACAGGTGCCTCGACCACTGGGGGCCTAAGCCACGGGCCCAATCAGTCACCACATCGGTATTTACTTCTATGTGACAAATGTCAGATAAAGACATAGTAGTGCTAGAGGGAAAAACAGAGGCTGAATTGGGATTATTAGTTAAGGTAGAATCAAGGAAGGTAGAGAGAAAATAAGAAGAAAAAGCCTCACGAATAAAATCACCGGTAAGCAATAATTCATCTTTGTAGTAGCATTAGAGTTGTAGCGATTTTTAACAAAGGTCCAAAAATGTTTAGGATTGTTTTAATAGATTTATCCGTTTGATTGAGGTAACATTTATATCATGAGGCTTCCATAGTCTTAACTCTTTCACGCAAGCATTTAAAAGTTAACTCATGAGCTTTATTTCCGTAAGTGCCTTTTCACACGTACCGGTTGCCGGGTAGCCGGCGCCGACTGTCCGGTATCACATTTAGCTTTCACACGAGCCGATTTTATATCCAGTAGCGCCTTTACTATCGACGCGAGTACAGTCGCGTAGTAACTACGCATACATAATTTAATTTTCACTCTTCTCTAAAAATGGAACGTGAACAAATAATTGCAATGTGGATTTTGTACAGAAGATACCGCCGCCAGAAAAGAAAGTCAAGAAATTATTGGGTTCATCCGATTAACATGAAAAGAGAACAGTCTGTAAAATACGGCACGCGAAACGCTGTGCGCGCCGTATTTGGTGGTTAACACGTTGAACGCCAGTGCGTTTTCTTCGTTTCTCCATTTGGGCCATGGGGGGCACCATTTGGTCGACACTTAACTGTTCCGTTGGGGCCGCGGGGGACTACATGTGACCGCAAGCTGGACATGATTTCAAACGTGTCTACGGAGCCGTCGGACAAATATTCTAAGCAAATCTCAGTATAACGTGACCCCCATGGCCCTGTAGACTAATGCAGTTCAGTTGGTTTTTATGTGAACATAATACCCAAAAAAATATGTCAAATTTTCTGAGCTATATTTGCAATGTAGTGAGAATAAAAATGTGTATGTATCAATTATACTATAACGCTGAAACCAGTTTCGATAAATTTTTATTAGAAGTAGGTTATGTCTATGTGAACTAAATAAAAAACAAAGTAGTATTAGTTATATTCATTTATATATTTATTTATATGAGGACCACATGCAAAATCAGACTTAATTTGAGATCAATGCTAATGAACTTGATGAAAACAGTCGTAACAGAGATACGGTTTATTTGGGCATGTTTCACAAAATGTAACCACCTTTTTGGTCTTGTTTTTTGCTAAAGCCCTTCCCATTAGCTCAACGTTATCTTTATAACAATTTTGGCATGTACGGCGATTATTTTTGGCGGGGCCTTCTTTTTTCATGAGCTTGTGCTTTATACGTCTTGGCCTCAAGGTTTCTATTGGTTGTTCTTCCTTTTTTGACAATAAACCCTTCATTATCTCTTTCCTGAATTCAACTACTTGCATTTTTTTTCCAGTGACAGTCTTGTACAATATTAAAGCATTAACAACGGCCGTGTTTAGAAGCAAATTTATGGCCACTTTTTTGTACCACTTGACGGATTTTCTCAAAGGTGTCGAATATGCGGCCAACTGGTCAGATAAATCAACTGCTCCTTTCGCCTTGTTGTAATCCAGTACGATTTTAGGTTTTAATGCCCGGTTTACATTATTCCAGTCCAGCGATCCAGTCCAGTACTGGATTGCTTACTGGACTGGATCTGTTACGTCTACATTATTCCAGTTATTTAGAAGCCGTTGAAGTGTGAACACTACAGTGACAATGATTTCAAGAAGAGATCAGTTTCGAAAATGTTTTAAACGTGCTCAATCACTCTTGCTACAAGAAGTTATTAATGAGGTTGATAAGGAACTAAAAAAAAAGGAACGGATTTGGGTGAGAAATTGGATCAGCGAAAGAGATCAAAAAGGAGGGTCAGTAATGCTTTTGCAACAACTGAAGGTAGAAGATCCCAATGAATATAGACTGGCACTGAGAATGACAGCAGAAAACTTTGAAGAACTGTTATAATTAGTTTCTATTAATATCCAGCGTAAGAATACGTTGTTCAGAGATGCTATACCCGCAAAAATAAAGTTAGAAGTCACTCTTTCTTTTTTAACTACTGGAGATAGTTACAGAAGCCTCAGTCGTATGTTTCGATTGCCAAAACCAACTATTTCAAAAATTATACCAGAAGTCTGTCAAGAAATTAAAAGGGCATTAAAAGACCACATCAAGGTAATATTTTTTTATTAAGTATCATATCTATGACAATTAAGCATTATTGAAAGCATTCATGATTATATTAATGTATTCTGGGTCATCGCTTACTACATTTAACGAGTCCTCAGTGGTTTGTGAATCTACAGACGCTGGACTATTCAATGGCATATAAGTACTACTACTCGTACTTGGTCTTGACACATAATTGTTACTTGGTCTTGACGAATTGTCACTGGCATGTGTGTTTGCAAAATATTTAGGATTATTCGCTGTCATATTTCCGTATTTCAAATCGTGTAGTCGACATTTTGTTATCACACTCTGAATTTCTTCTTGGCCTAGGATAGCCTGTTCTGTAGAAAGGGTTCTTAATTGCTTCGCAATGTGTTTCCCGAAGATGTCGAATTCATCTTCCACTGTTTCTGATTTGGATAAATCGTATTGCATATCTTTCATGCTACTGACTATTGTAGACAGCTGTGAAATTTTACTTCTTTTCTTTCGCGGTTCTGATAGACTTGGTTCTGGGTCACTAGGTTGAGTATTGTCAGTATTTTCTTCATTTTGAGCATCATCAGTATTTTCCTGGAAATAAAATATTTTTTCTTTAATTTTGCAGATACCCACTGCGGAACAATGGAAACAAGTCGAGGAAGGCTTTCGGAATAAGTGGAACTTTCCTTTGTGCTACGGAGCGTTAGACGGAAAACATATAAAAATTACTGGCTCCTATGAATATGGAAGTACGAACTTTAATTATAAAAAAGAAAACAGCATAGTATTGATGGCTCTTGTTGACCATGATTACTGTTTTACGTATATCAATGTGGGCGCAAATGGAAGCGCTTCGGATGGTGGTATTTTCAAAAACTGTTCCATTTTTACTGAATTAGAAAATGGCAGTTTTATTCCAGAAAATGGAGTGATTGTGGCTGATGCAGCATTTCCACTAAAAACATACTTAATGAAACCATATCCTGGGGCTAATTTAACTTTTGAACAAAAAATATATAATTACAGGCTGTCCCGTGCTAGACGCATTGTAGAAAACGCTTTTGGAATATTAGTTAGTCGATTCAGAATTTTCGAAAAGCTATTTCAACTAAGTTACAAACTGTGGATCACATTGTGTATGCAGCTTGCTCTCTACACAATTGGTTGAGAAAAAAGTCGAGCAATTATATGACTACTACTTGTGTAGACCATGAAGATCACAACGACCATCATTTGATTAATGGAACGTGGAGATCCGAAATAACCTCTTTAGATAGTATCATACAGCAGGGCAGTAACAACTCAGCAACACATGCCAGGGAAAAAAGAACTCAATTCACTAATTATTTTGTGAACGAAGGAAAAGTACCATGGCAAAATCACATGATACATTGATAAAGGAGAATGGGCAAAAATATATGGAAGCTGGTAGCAAAAAATCATTTGCGACAAATAAGAATAATTCCTGCACAGTTGGTAAGGTGTCATCATACAGAACAATTATCACTATGGCAGCTAACCTCAATTCCTTGTCCGTTTTGTGCCCATTCTCCTTTGTGTGTTTTAACAAATAATATGCTACTAAAATAAAAATAAATAAAAATCTTAAAATACATACGTGTGTTTTACGCTTCACCATCACATTTTTAATAAATGAATTGAATTCGGCGAACCATTTCACTTTGGGTTGGTAATTGCCACTAGCACCAGATGTGGATGACTTTTTAATCTTGTCTAGTTCAAGGTAGTATGTCGAACGTATACTTTTTATTTTGTTTTTCACATCTTCCACTGTGAATCCTTCAATTTCCATACCAATGCACAGATTTTGCAAAGCAGTTTGGCGCATAGCTTTGTTTTTATAATTTTCTGATGTTATGTCCCATAAACACGGATTATCTCTGTATATAGAGACAAACTTTATAGTTTCGTCTTCAGATAACTTCTTCACCATTGTTAAATCCTTTTTCTTCGCAAAAAAAGTCCGCAAAAACAACCAACACGTGTGTACTTCGTCAGCACTGGAATGGCACTGGATTGGCCGTCTACATTATTCCAGTTGCACTGGATTGATCGCACTGGACCGAAAAGTAGACCGCGAATCCAGTTACTGGACTGGAATGCTTACTGGATTCAGTTCATTCCAGTGCCGGTTTACATTTTTCCAGTAAGCAATCCAGTACTGGACTGGATCGCTGGACTGGAATAATGTAAACCGGGCATAAAACTGTTTTACCTCGCTTCGTGACGGACTGAAAGCGGGTGGAATGCTTTGTAGAAAGAACGTAAACGTCCATTTTGTCTTTCCATTTTAAAGTGTAAAAAATACTTAACTACCTGTTTTCCATTATGGTAAGCCAGCCGTCTTCAAATTCTTCTTTTGGCAGGTACGCAAGGCAGATGCACAGGTTTACGTACTGTGTGTGTTCCTCATAATCTAATAATCCGAGAGATTTTGGCCGCCTATATATGGCATTATGAAAGTGTACAAAACACCCATGAATTTCAGCAGTCGGAAATTCGTTATTTATTGTGACTATTGCTGACATTTCAAGATCCAATGTGAATTTTAATGGTTTGTAATCTGGCAAAGCTTCTATAATTTTTTTGAACATCATTTCATATGTCAATTTTTCTTTATTAACCAGCAGCGCGTAAAATATGGGCACGATGTTGGCTTCATCTGAATTATTCCCAATAACTCCGTGGATAGTGTAAATCTGTTTGAAGGGACGGGGGCAGCAATCATATGTACCATCACAGAACAAGTGGTACACATTTTTAATTTCATCCAAAGCTATGCTGCCCTGATATGCCGAAAAGCGCTAACTCAATCAGAGTAAGTTTTGAGGAAAACGACTTTTTGTAAATGGATTTTTCCCACCTTCAAACGGGGGTTAAAACTAATATTTTTAAAACTGTTAAAACTTATATAAACGTATTTTTGACCATAGATATAACTGTCATACCTAAATTATCCATAAATGGCACCATTATACCTATTTTGTGAGATACCGCTATTTTGATTAAAAAGAAAGGCTTCAAAAATTTAGATACTGCTTTTAGTCTTATTCTGCTCATAGAAAGTTCCATACAAAATGTTTTTTTTTTTAAATATTTGATGAAAATACTGACATAAATTTGTAATAAAACTTCATTTAATATTTTTTTAACAACTTTATTAAATGTAGCAGCAAATTACAAAAAAAGTTAAAGCCATTTATTTGCTTTCTATGAAATAAAATTAATCAAAAGTTGGCAGTCCCCCCAAAAATACATTCTATTAGCAGGTATTAAACTGGAAAGAGATTTTAAAATATTTTTTTTTTTTTGTTTGAGATATACCTGCTGGTAGGCGCTCCATGTAAAATACTGGTATTCAGCTGCATCCGCTTAGACTGGAAGCCGACCCCAACATAGTTGGGAAAAGGCTAGGCAGATGATGATGATATTCCTGCTGGTACTGTTTTTTAGTTGGGGATGGAAGTTTGTCTAATTTTATGAACTTTGTACCTATAATGCTAGCCGTAATGGGTTCATTATCAAAACCATTTCTGTACCTAATGTCAAAACTGCCTCTGTTAACTACCACTTCAACAATGTCACTAATGTAAGGTCGTGGTGACAACCGGGAAAGTTTGTATTGGGTCGTATAGTCTTGCCACTCATAAAAATCATCTATTGTAATTTTTTGATATTTCAGGAGGTAATTTTCAAAAGTGGTCAAATCCACTTTATGCCAAATTGAGAAAAGTGAACTTTTGTATGCCGTCATGATGTACGCTGTTGTGACGCTTTGGATGGTAAGTATTGATTATTATGGAGTTCAGGATTATCAAACAATAACATAAATAAAGTAAATGCTTCTATTTACAGAGAAAACTGTGATTAAAAAACGGATTTGACTTCTTTTGTTTCCAAGGTGTGGATTTGACTAATTTTGTTAAAAAGCTGTCAGGATTTGACTAAATTTGTTAGGAAGCTGTCAGGATTTGACTACTTTTGAACAATCTAACTAAACGATTCAAATAGGGTTGTCACTGGTTTTATGTTTTAGGGAAAGTACATAAAAATAATAAATAAAACAGTTGACATGAAAATCAAGTGATTATTTATTTTAACAAAATTAGGACGTATTTATTGAACTTAGTAACTATTAGCATCAAATCTATTATCATCTATCTATTAGCATTTTCATTCAAACTCTGTTTTCATTATATTAATGTTTTTATCTCACAATCATATCACACAGCATATTATAAACAATAAAGATTTATATCTTAAATTAAAATCACTCCCACCCAATACTATCTTCACTTAGACACTAAACATAATTTGATTAATGTTATGTAGTATCGAAATGCTTCAACAAATTTAATGTTAAGTATTGATCAATTTATGTTTATAAACAAGAACATTTTGTGAACATGAAATAAAGAAAAAAAATATTTAACTTAATAAAATTGTTCCAAAAAAATGGTGAAGCACCTTGTGTTAGTGATATCTATATCATATCGCCAACACAAGGTTCTTCAACATGTTCTTGGCACATTACCTCCTCATCATCATCCATATCATTAATATTAGCATTATTCCTGTGACAGTCTATAACAGTTTTGTAATAGTCGAGGTCCTCTCTTTGCATCCAGTCTTTACCAAAATGTTTCGTTAGTAGCTTATCTACGTCATTAATTTTTTCTTTTTTTAGTTTGGGAGAGGTGGTGATAGGTTCTGGGAATATGTCTGAAGCATATTTGCCTGGTTTAGTTATGGAACGTCGAGAACCGGTATCATTGTGGTAATAAGGTTCACCTCTCACTATAACTCCTCGGGGATCTCCTTTCATTCTCGTGAATACGAACCTCTTACAAGACATTATTTTGAAGTGGAAAGCTTGAGTTCCCTTATGGATTTGTTGGCTTGCTGTCTTCCAATCACATACTTCAATGTCCTTCAGATGAAAAACAGTTGCATGCTTTTTTATTATATCAACATACTCGTTAGGTTGTACAATTGTATTTCTCTTCCTGATCTCTTTTTCAGCAACACCAAACACCCTATCGGGGGGAATAAATGAATGCCCCGTGACGGGGAAAATAAGTTCAACCTTTTTTAGTGATCTCGGTGCACTACTGCTGAACCATTTGGAAACCATTCCTATAGTAGTGGAGTTCTTGTTTTGTCCAGAGCATCCATCAGCCATTAGTCGGAGTACCTCTACACCAGTGAAATTTACATTGTTTTGTAGGCAGTGATATAGCGCACTAGATAGTTCGTTTGACCCCTTTGCATGAACATCTTCGGTCCATACATAAGAAAATACATTTTCTTTTGTCAGTTCTGCATGAGAATGACCTACAACTATTGTATAGTTGTAAATGTACAACTGGCGGGAATAATAGGTACTTTGGTCAGGGACTTTAGGTAACGGTTGGTTTTTACCACAGTCAAAAGATAATATTTTTACTGTGGGGTCATTGTCTGCCAGGAATGTGAAAAATGATTTGCTTCTTTTTTCGTGAATTGTCAGTTCAACTTGGATTTGGGCCTTGGTTGAATCATCCTTCTCAATTTTGATTTTTTCCTTCAATTCTATGCATGTCGAACACATATCACTTCTTGGATGACTGAAACTTAT
Source organism: Apamea anceps (assembly GCA_951799955.1). Classification (NCBI taxonomy): domain Eukaryota; kingdom Metazoa; phylum Arthropoda; class Insecta; order Lepidoptera; family Noctuidae; genus Apamea; species Apamea anceps. Next base: position 3,495,987 of record OX637509.1, read on the forward strand.
GTTAAATTTCGTGTTAAAAATTCTTCTAAAATATGACTCTTTGCAATGAGGGAACTGTGCATTTTCTTCGATGAACATTTTGAACATTGATGCAATGCTTAACTCCGATGGCAGATAGGTACGCCGACTATTAGATCGGCAGTAGTGCGATTCAACACCCTTAAATTTCTTTATAAATGAGATAATTGCATCTCTCAATCCCACGTTTTTCATCGACTTTCTATCCCCACCGCGTCTTTCTACAGCCATCAAACCGGTATCTTGGTGTCTCATTAACACTCCTCTCACTCGACCCTTTTTAATCGATAGAGCGTTCAAAAAAAAATTACGACACACTGGTATCATCACCCCCTTAGAATCTCTTATCTTGTAAACAATGCTCATATGTTTCGCATTGCCTCTTCCATTTACTAATCTTTTATGGACAGGGATAACAGGTTTGCAGGATTTTATAATAAAATCATCTTGATACCGTTTATCAGGGTGAGCGTAGAACTGATCATGAAATCGTTTGATATCTTGCATTGATATATTAATACATCTATATGCCTCACTGTTATGTCTACACGGGTATCTTGAAGGCAAATTGAAACTCGAATACCTGAAAAAGAAAAAAAGCCTGCATTAAAAACAATTTCTTTTGCTTGAAAAAATATTAACATTAGATACGAGTGAAAACGTTGCACAACCCTACCTTCGGTAAACAAACAAAATGTTCAAGAAATTACTGACCTCTTCTTCTTCTTTTCTCCGCGACTATTTGGTCCTGCGACAGATTTTCTCTTCTTGGCCTGATGGCTAGGCACTTCCTCAACACTTTTCTCAATGTTATTCACGTATATAATCGGTTTTTTTAATAGAAAATCACTAATTAACACGACACAAAAAAGAAACGTTAGGTGCCCACGCGTCGCCTCAATGTATGGAAACTGCAAGATGGCGGTTGGGGTTTGGAGCGACGTGATTGGCTCATGCGGATTTGACTATGTTTGAAAGTAAGCTGGTCTGGAATAGGCTAAGTTTGAAAGTAACGTTAGTTTTATATCTTATTTTTAAGGGTTTTAGGCTGGATTTGGCTAGTTATGAATGTTATAAGGCAATGAAGAATTCTGTAAAGGAAAATGTTGTGTTCTTACTTAAAAATCTATGGATTTGGATTTGACCACTTTTGAAAATTACCTCCTGATTTACATTATTACCAGCACTGTTTACAGCTTCGCAAAAGTCATCAGTCTTTTCATTCGCTTCATCGCCAATTCTATTCTATGGTGAAAAGAGTCTGCAGACATAAATGTGTTTCCGGCTTCGAAGTATTTAACAATAATCTTTTCTGCATTGATCTGATCCGAATTTATAATATAGATTAAAAACAAAAAAAAACGTCACGTTTTTATTTTAAGAACAATTATCCACCCAAAGTACAATATTTTTCATATCCCGATAGAACATTAAAAAATTACAATACGCACTTATGATCTCATCTTTAGATCGTCCAGACAATGCTTCATGCCAAAGTACAGGATAGATACTGGATTCTTTTGAACCTTTCCTAGCTCCAATAGGCACGAAACTTTCATTATAAACAACAATCCTGTGAGTGAAAACAGTCGACTTAAACATACTTTCACTTAAACAACTCTTTATGTCGCTGTTTTTTGTGTCACTTAATTTTAATCTAGACTGATATAAAGGCTTCAACTGGAAATCTTTGTTACGGAATTGTATTTCTTTGAAATCTGTATCTAAGTAGGAAGTTTTATAATAAATGCCAACGTGGCTGGAATTTTGATGATTTTCAAATTTCATTATTTTAATGTCACTCATTCTAACTGTTTTGCCTTCAGTATTTTTTGAAAAATGAGCACCGTATGCCTCTGTAAGATTTTTTATATCAACAAAGTCTGAATAGCACATTTCGGTAACATTGTAAGGATTGCCTTTCTTTCGTGGAGTTCTGATTATGGTCACTCATTGATCTGGTGTGTACAAAGGACCAGAACGGAAGCACTTTTTAACGGCTTTTTCTATCACAGAGTGAACGGAATCATTTTCGTTTTGTGTGTGCCCACTAATTAAATATTTGTGCGTAATAGACTTAATTTTAAGAACAGATAAGGCATATACATACATAGAAAACATAAACTTATTCTTTTGCTGACCACAGCAATTATCAGAATAAAATGTGATTCGTAAATTATTGTCATTTATTTCTGATGCCCTCTTTGTCAAATACCTCCAAACACACGTTACTATTTCGTTAGCTCCTCTTAATGCCTCGACCTCGCTCCAGACAAAACAATCACAATAGTCTTTCGCTAATTCACTTAAAGTAAAATTACAAACATTGAGCTTACACTTGTAATATAAAGTAGAAACGTCTCCTTTCGGAAGAGGCAACACTGCCTGGAGGTCATAACAGGCAACAATGTAGTTTTCCTGTACCATTGTTTTGTCATTTGACTTTTCCTGGCGACATAATTCTTTTTCAATCTGGTGTTGGTCGTATCTGTTCTGTAATTCTATTGTTTTATCAACAGCGTTTTTAAAGCTAATGCATAGTTCGCACTGGTCTTTTTTAGGTGTGTGAAAGCCAATATTGTAATCTTCATTAAACACTTTTCTATATGTATGTATGAATTTTAGCAGCTTCAACACCATCACTCAAGCATTGTGTTTGGTAGTCGGTATAAAGATCTGTAAGGTTTTTACCGCCATCAATAAATTCACGAGTCGTTTGTTGTCTTAGGTAATGAGATTCAATTCTTGGGATTGAGTCTATGTGGTTTTTTATTCCTTTAATTATATCTGAGCTTACTTTGTATTGTTTTCCATGTTTCCCCTTTTTTCTTCTTCAATCGTTCCCGCTTGGTTCTTTTTTGCTATTACAGTTGCAATAGGTCGATTATTAATGGCCAACGTGTTCTTGAAGAATGTTTTAAAATGTTTAGATACGATGCTTAAAATTGTTAATCTCGAATGAAAATGAATGTTTAGGTCCTCAATTGCTATTGTTACGAGCTTCGGGTTCGTGACAATTAAAAATGCCGATAAAAATTACCAAAAGTTACACTTTAATTAATCAACACTAACAACAATTCAAAACACACTAATTATAAAACACAATCGCTATTTAGTCGCACTTGAAGATCGCTTTCGATGTATTCGCATTTATCGCTAATCCAAGTCTGCTTGCTCGCGGCTATTCCCGGCCTTATATAGTGCCGCAGATAGTTCCAGAACCTTCTATTGTAGAACCGTCTAGAATGTTCGAGTACATACCGGCCCCGACTGACTACATGTCGATAGTTCTAGTTAGTTCTAGGTTCGACATATCTACTCGTCAATAGATGGCGCTGACGGATGGCGTGACTATTAGTTCTACTATTCCACAATAGATGGCGCCAGTTAGTTCTGCCAATCCACAATAGATGTCGCCAGTGGTAACTAATGTCACCGAGTATCAGACATTAATTGTGGCGCGTAACACTGCCCCCTCCTAAGACATGCTCGTCCCGAGCATTATCGGCTCCATAATAACGCGCCAGTCGATCCACATGGACGATCTTAGGAGTACCTCTTGCACTTCTACTACGAGTCTGAGGTCCCTTTACAGCTGCACAACTTGTACATTTGCGACACAAGTCCTTGACATCGTCCCGACAGTGGATCCAGTAAAACCGTTCTCGTATCTTCAGTAGAGTCCGTTTTACTCCCAGATGACCTCCTGAACAACCATTATGGTACAGCTGTAGCACCTCCGGTACTTGAGCTTTAGGGACAACCATTTGCAAATGACAGCTGTCTCCCCGAGCATTTTCCCATTTACGGCACAGGACTCCATCCTGAATCACCAAGCTGTCCCATTGGGCCCAATAGCTTTTTGTGATCGAACTCATCGCTGAGACGTCGCTATACCGAGCCTCCAATGCCTCAAGGAGTTGCTCGTAAGTCACTTCCTTTCCGAGAGCTTCCAGAACGGTTAGGGCCTGGTCGCGCAGGCCTAGGGTGAGGGCAGTCATGGCCTGACTTTTATTCCAAGCGTTCGCCTTCATGACAGCCTCAAACTGAATTTTGTAGGCCGACCAGGAAGAAGTTCCGTCGAACGGTGGCACTTTGAATCCACGTAGCGAAGGTGTTGTAGCTACGGGAGCTGCGATTCCATCCCCAAGATTAAGATAATCCAGCGTTTTCTTTACGTCAACCATCACGGTTTTCTTCACGTCAGCCACCACGTTGTCAACCCGATTACTCACTTGGTCGATCCGGATTTCAGCTTCCGACAGGCGGTCGTCATGTTGAGCAACCTTATCCTTCACCTCCTTCATGTCCTTCCCTAAGGTAGCGTGAAGGTCCTTCATAAGGAGCATCTGCTCTTCCTGGCGGCGCGCTTGCTCCTCCTTATCACGTTGGAGCTGTTCTTCCAACCGGCGAGCCTGTTCCTCCTGTCGGCGAGCCTGTTCCTCCCTGTCACGCAGCAGCTGTTCTTCAAACCGACGGGCCTGTTCCTCCTTGTCCCGCTGGAGCTGTTCTTCCAACCGACGAGCCTGTTCCTCCTGTCGGCGAGCCTGTTCCTCTTGTCGGCGAGCCTGTTCCTCTTGTCGGCGAGCCTGTTCCTCTTGTCGGCGAGCCTGTTCCTCTTGTCGGCGAGCCTGTTCCTCCTTGTCCCGCTGGAGCTGTTCTTCCAACCGACGAGCCTGTTCCTCCTGTCGGCGGGCCTGTTCCTGCAGCATCATCATCAGGGCAGCAAGGTCTGGTGCTGCTGATGCTGGAGCTGATGCGGGCGGGTCGGCCTCCGTGGTTGGTAGCTGGCCCTCCGACCTCTGCGGCATAGCTCCACCAAAACGTCTCTGGTCCGTCTCCTGTTGGCGTTGACTCCGGGTACGGATACCCTCCGTGTCGTCTTTAGGTAAAATCGGCATGATTAATCCTTGCTTCTGACACCAATTGTTACGAGCTTCGGGTTCGTGACAATTAAAAATGCCGATAAAAATGACCAAAAGTTACACTTTAATCAATCAACACTAACAACAATTCAAAACACACTAATTATAAAACACAATCGCTATTTAGTCGCACTTGAAGATCGCTTTCGATGTATTCGCATTTATCGCTAATCCAAGTCTGATTGCTCGCGGCTATTCCCGGCCTTATATAGTGCCGCAGATAGTTCCAGAACCTTCTATTGTAGAACCGTCTAGAATGTTCGAGTACATACCGGCCCCGACTGACTACATGTCGATAGTTCTAGGTTCGACATATCTACTCGTCAATAGATGGCGCTGACGGATGGCGTGACTATTAGTTCTACTATTCTACAATAGATGGCGCCAGTTAGTTCTGCCAATCCACAATAGATGTCGCCAGTGGTAACTAATGTCACCGAGTATCAGACATTAATTGTGGCGCGTAACACTATTATGAACTTTATATTGATACTTAGGAGTAATAACATTAATACACTTTGCAATATAATCTCTTTGTCTAGATAAATCTCATTTTCCAATAAGTCAAAAATAATTTCTCTGTCTTCCTGTTTGATCATTTCGCTGCACTTTAGTATACATTTTTCCCCACATGGTGGTCCTATCTGCTTCTTTGGGATGACTTTTTTTAACTGGGACACAGAAGTATATTGGTGCCCACTATTACGAAGTCTTTTAGCATCTTGCCTCACGGATACTTTTGGAAATCCTTTACGCCTTCGTTTGTTCGGAGTTCTGTTATCTTCTGGAGGACCCAAATTATTTTCTTCAACTAGTTGTATAGAAATACTATTTTGAGGAGTTGGGCTAAATGATACACGCCTAGGTGGGGTTGCTGGTACATAATCAGGATCGCAATCTGCCTCATCAGGAGAAAAGTCCTTACCCGATTCAGACGCACCAGATGAAGATGATGAAGTTGAACTTGTTGATGATGAACTTGAAGATGATTTTGAGCCACTTGAATAGGATCTTGCTCTACTGCTAGGACCTGGTACAGTAAGATCTTCTTCTGGGGTTAATTCCGGAAAACCAGTACCGCTCAAATATGGATTTGGTATTCCGTCATCAACTGGTTGAACATAACACTCAGCTTCCATAGTATGACTAACGGACTGAGGTAGTGCTTGTTCTTGCAATAAAGAAGGAGATCTACAAGTATCGACAGTTATCGGATTTGCATCGCGTGAAAAATTATAATTCAGGTCGTCCATGGATATTAGTTTGGGGTTTTCAGTACTTACGGAATCTTTCTTAGATTCCATAGCCTCCAAAATGCGTGATAAACGTGGGTTCCGTAAATGCGCCATGACCTGAAGCAAGTGGTTTTATTATTAATATCATTTATTATTACTACATAGACATTTTACCTTAAATACATTTAGTTACTTTAAGTACAAATTTCATAACACAAAAACTGTGTTTAAACAAATTGAAACACTTTTCCTATTAAAACCAAATTAACAACTTACCTTTTTTGTGAGGTACAGCCGTGTTTATCCAAATAATAACACTGTTACTTTAAACTTCCGTCATCACTCTTCTACGAACATGTTCTTACAGCTTGGCAAAAAAGAGTGTGGAATAAATGAGGTCGCCAGTATAGCACCTATGGCAACCCGAAATACTACGACTCAACAGTTTTTGATACTTGTTATTTTTGGGGCTATGATCCCAATTCCAAATGGGTGTTTCAGTCCCTCAGACGCTACGCAAACACCACGGAAGGCCTCAATGTCCAGTATTAACAATGTTAATAGTGGGCGCTGACGCCTTGCACGAAACCGGTGCCGTAGGTACCCACAGACAGATAATCATGCCCCCGAGGGCAGTCTAACTGTGAGATTGTTAGGAATTGACGATAATAGTTTGGTTACAGGGATAATGAAAGAACACGTTTTGTTTGAACTTTTATTTTAATACAAAAAATTCAATCTGACGAATCCAAAACACTTTCATCTAAATATTCGATCCCAGAAAAGCTCGCATTTTGGCTAGAACTTCCTGCACCTTCAGAATCACTAGCATATTCTAATTCTGATAAATCACTGCTACTGCTACTGTCATCTCTGAGATTTATTACCAATCGTTCTATCTGTTCATACATAGTCACACCTCTGTCATAATATTCTTTTTCTATTTTCATTACATGCTTGCATGAATTCTTCCAGTCTTCGGCAGTAATGTTTGAAAATGCTTGTTCAGCAGCCACCTATAAAAAAAAAGAAAAAATAATTAACAATGATTCTTACATAGCAACACTAAATATGCATTTATATAAACAAGGCTACATACCTTTATATCAATGGACCCAACATTGACTGAAGCAATTTTATGCTTTGCAATTCCCCATATTAATTCAATAGGATTCAGGTCACAGTGATAAGGTGGAAGGCGTACGCCTTCCACCTTATCACTGTGACCTGACCACTGACCTGAACAATGTGACCACGGAGTGACCATGATCTCCTAAAATTTGGTCAATTTCGTAAATGGGCTCTGGTTTATGCCGCTTCACTAGCATTAATAATTGAGGCTTGCTTGCTTGAGAGACTCATCAAAAGGTATATTATTTTGCAGTAACCATATCTTTATTTCAGCAACTTTTGAAGCGCTATTTGGTGCCTTGTTCAAGACCACCGAATGATAAGGAGCATTATCCATTACAATAATGGAAGGTTCTCTTAGGTTGGGGATTAATTTTTCAGTGACCTATTTTGTGAAGTTTGTTTTATTCATTTCCGAGTGATAGTCTTCATTTTTGTTTGTGCCACTGAAAATCAAAAGGGCATTTGGAACAAATCCTTTATCGCTCCCAGCATGTACAATTATATATCTCTTGCCTTTTGATATGTTGTGTTTCACTCCGCTAACATCAACTGATTGCCAACATTTTTTCAGCTTGTATGATGAGTGAATATAACTTTCATCCAAATATATTATTTCTTTTTGTAGTTCTGGGGGCAGGTTTCTGTTATCAATAATAATTTTCAAATATTGCTCCCGCTTTGCTGCTATATTAGGTTTCTCCATCAGAGAGAACCTGTCTGTTTTACATTTCTTATATGAAAAACCCAGTGTGATCAGGTCTGCAGGCAGCCGTAATTCTCTTCCAAAGTTTGCGAAGGCTGGTGTCACCGATGTACTTTCGTGAACAGCGCTTCGATATGACAACAAAAACGGTTGTATGTGCTTGTCCCAATCTCGTTGCCGATTTTCCACAACTTTTGCTAGGTACCTCTCCAGTGTCTGATTAAATCGTTCCACCATTCCATCCGATTGTGGGTGGTGTTTTCGTCTTTCTTTGTCATTAGCTCCACCTTCAAGCTTCGGTAGAAAGCAGCCAAAGTGTGGAGAGTAAGGCCTCCCTGAATGGCTTGTGGTGTTTCAGAGTTCATGTGCTTGTAAAAAGCATCAATGTAATTCACGGTCCTTTTCCCGGCGAACACTTGCTTGCACCGTATTTGGAAGGCTGACTCTGTCAGCAATCCTGTCATGTTTGCCTGAGCCATTTTAGCATATAGGCGCTGCTGAGGGAGCCTTATTCTTTTAACCATTTTACCAGAGCCCCTGAATTTGTCAGCAATCTCTGACCTCAATTTCCATGGGGTTTTTACATCTGTAACAGTTTGAAGAACTCCCAAATCTTCATTCTGTGTTCCGAAGATCGCATGATAAATAACTTGCCCTGCGGACACGTCATCCATAGCAGTTTCAAGCTTCCACCTAACCTTAGAGCACTCCTTATACACTCTCCACATCCCTTTGCCCGAGAAATTGATCTCAGATGGGTTCATGGGTTGACTAGGCCTTGTTAGTTTGCACTGCTTCAGTTGGTCATTGATAGCTAATGCGTAAATTAGGAAGCACAAGGGAAAGAATGCTCTCTGCGCATTCCGGGCTCCTGCTATGAGAACCACCTCAGCAAAGGCACTGAGAGCCGGCGCCACTTCCTCTGCCCTCCTTCCCTGCATGGCATTGCACAAATTTAGTGCATTTGGGATGTGCACAAGATCCCGTTTCACTGCTTCAACCCATTTCGCTCTATAGGGATCTCTTGACTTATAGGCTGCTATAACAGCTGTCAATGGCCCCAGTGTCTGAGCCATAGCGGACCTCCTCTCAGGCTTGTACGTGGATCCCTCCAACAAGACATGGTGAGCGGGAGTTAAGCCGTACTGGGCAATGTCGACGTAATCCGTGGTGTTTCCCCTCTTTCCCACTGGAATCCGCGAAACCCCTACTCTGATTTCATCATACCTCATTTTAAAGGCAGACACTATGTTGAAAAGTGGATTCCCTATGCCATACCAATGACTATTGTCAGTTCTGTTGGATGGTGTGTATTCCAGCCCTAAGTCTAGTGCCTCTTTCCTCATTATGTCAGTGACCTCACGGTATGTTATGTTATGGCTCGATGCTCCAATAGTGATCGTGGCCGTCAGTCCCATGTTAGGGTGTGTTGACATCTTGTAATTTGCCATCTTACGGAGGATGTTGTGATCTCCCTGTAAAATGCTCATGACTTGGTGGCTAACTGTGATGTTATCAATCATTTCACAAATGTTTCTCGTGCAACTTTAGGGCACTATTCACTATATACTTTAAGACTTTCTCTTTACTCGCGCTGTCAAGATTGATTCTTGGCCTTTTAGGGTCTGACACTTCAGCGTCATTATTGTCAGCGTCAACAGTTCTTTTCCTGCTGGCGTTGACTCCGGGTACGGATACCCTCCGTGTTGTCTTTAGGTAAAATCGGCATGATTTTAATCCTTGCTTCTGACACCAATTGTTACGAGCTTCGGGTTCGTGACAATTAAAAATGCCGATAAACAGTACCAAAAGTTACACTTTAGTTACATTAATCAACACTAACAACAATTCAAAACACACTAATTATAAAACACAATCGCTATTTAGTCGCACTTGAAGATCGCTTTCGATGTATTCGCATTTATCGCTAATCCAAGTCTGATTGCTCGCGGCTATTCCCGGCCTTATATAGTGCCGCAGATAGTTCCAGAACCTTCTATTGTAGAACCGTCTAGAATGTTCGAGTACATACCGGCCCCGACTGACTACATGTCGATAGTTCTAGGTTCGACATATCTACTCGTCAATAGATGGCGCTGACGGATGGCGTGACTATTAGTTCTACTATTCTACAATAGATGGCGCCAGTTAGTTCTGCCAATCCACAATAGATGTCGCCAGTGGTAACTAATGTCACCGAGTATCAGACATTAATTGTGGCGCGTAACACTATTATGAACTTTATATTGATACTTAGGAGTAATAACATTAATACACTTTGCAATATAATCTCTTTGTCTAGATAAATCTCATTTTCCAATAAGTCAAAAATAATTTCTCTGTCTTCCTGTTTGATCATTTCGCTGCACTTTAGTATACATTTTTCCCCACATGGTGGTCCTATCTGCTTCTTTGGGATGACTTTTTTTAACTGGGACACAGAAGTATATTGGTGCCCACTATTACGAAGTCTTTTAGCATCTTGCCTCACGGATACTTTTGGAAATCCTTTACGCCTTCGTTTGTTCGGAGTTCTGTTATCTTCTGGAGGACCCAAATTATTTTCTTCAACTAGTTGTATAGAAATACTATTTTGAGGAGTTGGGCTAAATGATACACGCCTAGGTGGGGTTGCTGGTACATAATCAGGATCGCAATCTGCCTCATCAGGAGAAAAGTCCTTACCCGATTCAGACGCACCAGATGAAGATGATGAAGTTGAACTTGTTGATGATGAACTTGAAGATGATTTTGAGCCACTTGAATAGGATCTTGCTCTACTGCTAGGACCTGGTACAGTAAGATCTTCTTCTGGGGTTAATTCCGGAAAACCAGTACCGCTCAAATATGGATTTGGTATTCCGTCATCAACTGGTTGAACATAACACTCAGCTTCCATAGTATGACTAACGGACTGAGGTAGTGCTTGTTCTTGCAATAAAGAAGGAGATCTACAAGTATCGACAGTTATCGGATTTGCATCGCGTGAAAAATTATAATTCAGGTCGTCCATGGATATTAGTTTGGGGTTTTCAGTACTTACGGAATCTTTCTTAGATTCCATAGCCTCCAAAATGCGTGATAAACGTGGGTTCCGTAAATGCGCCATGACCTGAAGCAAGTGGTTTTATTATTAATATCATTTATTATTACTACATAGACATTTTACCTTAAATACATTTAGTTACTTTAAGTACAAATTTCATAACACAAAAACTGTGTTTAAACAAATTGAAACACTTTTCCTATTAAAACCAAATTAACAACTTACCTTTTTTGTGAGGTACAGCCGTGTTTATCCAAATAATAACACTGTTACTTTAAACTTCCGTCATCACTCTTCTACGAACATGTTCTTACAGCTTGGCAAAAAAGAGTGTGGAATAAATGAGGTCGCCAGTATAGCACCTATGGCAACCCGAAATACTACGACTCAACAGTTTTTGATACTTGTTATTTTTGGGGCTATGATCCCAATTCCAAATGGGTGTTTCAGTCCCTCAGACGCTACGCAAACACCACGGAAGGCCTCAATGTCCAGTATTAACAATGTTAATAGTGGGCGCTGACGCCTTGCACGAAACCGGTGCCGTAGGTACCCACAGACAGATAATCATGCCCCCGAGGGCAGTCTAACTGTGAGATTGTTAGGAATTGACGATAATAGTTTGGTTACAGGGATAATGAAAGAACACGTTTTGTTTGAACTTTTATTTTAATACAAAAAATTCAATCTGACGAATCCAAAACACTTTCATCTAAATATTCGATCCCAGAAAAGCTCGCATTTTGGCTAGAACTTCCTGCACCTTCAGAATCACTAGCATATTCTAATTCTGATAAATCACTGCTACTGCTACTGTCATCTCTGAGATTTATTACCAATCGTTCTATCTGTTCATACATAGTCACACCTCTGTCATAATATTCTTTTTCTATTTTCATTACATGCTTGCATGAATTCTTCCAGTCTTCGGCAGTAATGTTTGAAAATGCTTGTTCAGCAGCCACCTATAAAAAAAAAGAAAAAATAATTAACAATGATTCTTACATAGCAACACTAAATATGCATTTATATAAACAAGGCTACATACCTTTATATCAATGGACCCAACATTGACTGAAGCAATTTTATGCTTTGCAATTCCCCATATTAATTCAATAGGATTCAGGTCACAGTGATAAGGTGGAAGGCGTACGCCTTCCACCTTATCACTGTGACCTGACCACTGACCTGAACAATGTGACCACGGAGTGACCATGATCTCCTAAAATTTGGTCAATTTCGTAAATGGGCTCTGGTTTATGCCGCTTCACTAGCATTAATAATTGAGGCTTGCTTGCTTGAGAGACTCATCAAAAGGTATATTATTTTGCAGTAACCATATCTTTATTTCAGCAACTTTTGAAGCGCTATTTGGTGCCTTGTTCAAGACCACCGAATGATAAGGAGCATTATCCATTACAATAATGGAAGGTTCTCTTAGGTTGGGGATTAATTTTTCAGTGACCTATTTTGTGAAGTTTGTTTTATTCATTTCCGAGTGATAGTCTTCATTTTTGTTTGTGCCACTGAAAATCAAAAGGGCATTTGGAACAAATCCTTTATCGCTCCCAGCATGTACAATTATATATCTCTTGCCTTTTGATATGTTGTGTTTCACTCCGCTAACATCAACTGATTGCCAACATTTTTTCAGCTTGTATGATGAGTGAATATAACTTTCATCCAAATATATTATTTCTTTTTGTAGTTCTGGGGGCAGGTTTCTGTTATCAATAATAATTTTCAAATATTGCTCCCGCTTTGCTGCTATATTAGGTTTCTCCATCAGAGAGAACCTGTCTGTTTTACATTTCTTATATGAAAAACCCAGTGTGATCAGGTCTGCAGGCAGCCGTAATTCTCTTCCAAAGTTTGCGAAGGCTGGTGTCACCGATGTACTTTCGTGAACAGCGCTTCGATATGACAACAAAAACGGTTGTATGTGCTTGTCCCAATCTCGTTGCCGATTTTCCACAACTTTTGCTAGGTACTATCGCGGTCTTTTCCGCCTGCTCACTTAAAAATTTTTTCGCCTAAATCCTGCGGCGGCGCCAAACCACGCCCCCTAAAAGTTTTGGCCTATTAGGAAAGCGATAACGCAATTAGTTGCAACCTGCACTGCGCAGCTTAGTGACGTATCACGTGTACTCCTTTTTTTAATTTTACGGACGAACTATTTGACATGGGCGCGCTTACCGGACCTTTTGAATATTGACCATTGAGCTGTTTACTTGAGTAAATTATTTTAATTATTGTCATGGTAAATTGTGTGGTTTTAAAATACCTTAATTTATAAATAAAACTTTATTAACGATGCACAGTGCAAAGTTTATCATGCAAATGTTATCTTGTGTGTAATTGAATACTTTCTAGTTTGTTTTACATCAATAAAAGTATTTGATAAATAAATAATAATATAATATATTTATTCCAAAAATTATAAGGCATAAAAAATAGTACAGTTTTGCTTAAATATAACAAACAAAAAAATAATAATAATAATATTTTTTTTTTGTTTTGTTTTTTTTTTTAATTTTTGTTTTTTTATTTTTTTTTTTTTTATTTTTTTTGCATTTTTTTGTGTTTTAGTATAATAATTAAACGAGAAACATGCAGAAAAAATATTCAGAGTTTTTAAACTTGAATGAATGATAGATTTATTTGCAAGAATATAGGTAGCTAACATAAGTTCTTAAGATCTATGGGTTTCACTATATTCGGCATTTCTGCCGTGCAAATATTTAGATTTTACATCTTGTTTATACTTATCACTATATACTTGGTAAAGCAATTACTTATACCTTTATGAGAGTGGTATGTATTATACTGCTTTGTTGTGACGGGCGAATTCGGAATACTTTCTCGCTCACACACGCACTATTTGTTTCAATGTTATTGATTATATTTATTTGCAGTGAAATTTACTATTTGAAATTCATAATTTATATTTTTAGCCGTTATAAATTAATGAATGTGCATAATTCAAACACAATGCGAATTTTTATATGAATAAATAAATAAAAATAGTTGGTTTTAAGTAAAAAAATGCTTGCCATTGTTGTTGTTGGTTAATAATAACCTACTTTAAATTCCGTGCAAATAAGTAGGTAGTGACTAATTATTAAATAATTCATTTCTAGAAATTTTACAATAAGCCCAAGCCGAACAAAAGAGTCATAAAATTCAATAACCGCAGTGGGCAAAAGTCGGTGGCATTCTTTGATACTTTTGATATACCTAGCGGGTTTCGGTAATTACATAGAGGTCTTTCTCTCATCATTTATAAGATAAGAAGCGAGATAAGATAAGAAGCATCTCTTTGTTTGACATTACAATGATGCCCCAGTGCAACTGATAACAAGTCATTTTATGTATCAGTAACATGTGTGTCAGCAACATGTCAGACGAGAGTTTAAATTAATTTATATACAGACTGTGATTTGTGATATAATAATAATAATAACGTTTATTTATAAAAATGGTGCAGATTTACAACTGAATGATGAATTGATGACTGAATAAAAATAAATGCAAACCATACAAGCACTTTTCTTACCATCAGTACTTTTACGCCTTCTAGCTATACATGGACTACCTCCATATATACGGACCGAGAAAGTTGGGACTAGGGTTCAGTATGGATGAAACCTGAAAACTGATTTGTTTAGAACTATTTTGTCGTTTGTTGCGGTCGGGTTTTTTTGAAACAAGTCAGTTTTTTTTTTTAATGGTGCCACTTGTTATTAGACTATTCCTTGTAGAGAAACACTGTCCAGCTGTGGATCAGACGCCATGAAGAAGAGGGTGTCTTAGAGGATAGGCCGCGGGCACCACGTCCATATCTGATAACCTCCAACGTATGGTAGACACTATTTCACAAGCGCTATATTCTCAGATGAGAAATGTTTTACGTCGAGCCAACATGGTCGTCGACACTTGTGGCGCGTGATGAATACACGCTACGAACCTAGAAATAGACATGTGCAAAACAGTGCACCACGAAGTGATGTGATATGTCATTATTACATTTCGTAATATTACATTACACCATCACTTCAAACATCACGCGTGATGATAGGATGTTGCGCCATGCGATAGCACACCATCGCGCGTTAATGTAATGCAATGTTCTAGTGTAATAGGACATAGTGTCAAGGAAATATAAACCCTTTTATAATAAAAATAGAGTTTAAAATAACATAATAAGTCACCTGACCGGGCGAAATACGAAATCGCACGCGCCTAGTTCCGGACTTCCGATATAAACCGAACATTGCCGATGCGATGCGTTCGGGAGGGCTCGGTTCGAGCGAGTCTGCGAGTCATGTCGCGAGCCACTGCGCTGCTACCGCGCGCGTAATCTTTAGTGTGATGGTGTGATGCTTATTTTTGTCGAGTAATGTGTGATGTGATGTTACAGTACGCGCTCGGGTGATATTACGCGTGATGCATCACTCGCATTACTTACACATGTCTACCTAGAAACGTGATTCCTAATCATGATTCTAGAAGGATATGCGCTAATATGTGGGGCTGGATGAGTGCTGATGGTCCCGGAGAGCTTGTCCATTTCCCAGGGCGAGTAAATGGCGAAAGTTACCGCGAACTATTACAAAACGTAATGGTGCCTACTGTGCTCACAGTTTATCCGAGAGCAGAGCTCCCGGAATTTATTTTTACATAGGACATTGTTTTTCTCGTTAAGTTTTTGGCGACTTAATCGCCAACGGCTTATGAAATGAAGGCTAGGCCACACCAACTTCCTAGTTCTAAATTTAAAAAACCCGCGTTCTAACGCGCTCAATGATATGTTCTGAAGGGCATGTCTTGAATTTTTTTATTACCATACAACCTTATACTGAACTGAAAATTGCAAAAAGAAATTGTAAATTGTGTGTTTTACCTACTTACTATGTCCAATATTTTATGAATATCTTTGTTCAGTTCAGTTAATAAATAAATAAAACTGATAAAACTTCAAAATTTTATTTTACTTTTTAATTAATGCCTAACCGACAATAGGATTTATCAAATCAAATTTCTAATTAGAAAAATAAAGACAAAATGTATTATTTATCTCAACGAATTTTCCCAGATCGATCTATACTAATATTATAAAGAGGAAAACTTTGTTTGTTTGTTTGTAATGAATAGGCTCAAAAGCTACTAAACCGATTTAAAAAATTCTTTCACCATTCGAAAGCTACATTATCGACGAGTAACATAGGCTAAATTTTATTTTGGAAAAAATAGGGTTCCGTAAGATATTTGGGTTTTTCGGACACAAGGTGTAAAAAATCAACCAGAAAAGTTACTTATTTTGCGTACGCTGCCTAAACTATAAAAGATAGAACCATAAAATGTTCAAATTAATTGTAGATCTTATAAATATCTACAAAAAAGTCCGCGACACACTATACCTATCTATGTCGAGTGAGGCACAACAACCATTTTTTAATTTAAAAATCTTGAATTTTTTTTGGACTACATCTAGACGCATTTATTTTACTCATGCTATTAATCCTTATCAAAATAAATTATTTCATCAGTAAGTACCGTTTATGTAGATAATATTTGGTCTTTGAATGATTAAAATTGGACTTTTGGTTTTGAAGTTTTGGCGAAATTAAAATATTACGATTTCTGCTGCACGGCCCGTTGCGAAGTGGGCGTCACCAAGGCCGTGCACGTGCATGAATAAGTTTACAAAATCAAAAATCAAGTCATAATATAACTATTTACATCACATCCATGATTTGTAGTGTTATAAAGTTTTCATAATTTTCGCAAAGTTAAAAAAAATCATCTTCTTACTTCTATTTATTTAAAAAAAAAATATTATGTATCTTTATGGGTTATTTTGATTTCCTTTTTCGCAAAGTTTAAAAAATTCATCTTGTTACTTCAATATATTTAAAAAAAAAAAATTGTATCTTTATGGGTTATTTTGATTTCCTTTTGAGATACGCAATCCTGTCACAAATCCGAAATCTACGCGGACGAAGTCGCGGGCAGAAGTTAGTCCATAATATAATAAATAGGTAATAGCAGTAGTTTGAAAATAAAAATAAATCTCGAACGGCGCGTGCGTCACCGCGTCGAGCGACAGTGCAGTCGGCCCGTCTTATCTTTCATTCGTCTATTCAAGGTCAACGGGGCGGGGCTAGAGAGCGCTTCTATTTTTTGAGTGCAAGCAAAAATGAACTTAGTGGTGATCAGGCGGAAGTGTCCATGATAGTACCTCTCCAGTGTCTGATTAAATCGTTCCACCATTCCATCCGATTGTGGGTGGTGTTTTCGTCTTTCTTTGTCATTAGCTCCACCTTCAAGCTTCGGTAGAAAGCAGCCAAAGTGTGGAGAGTAAGGCCTCCCTGAATGGCTTGTGGTGTTTCAGAGTTCATGTGCTTGTAAAAAGCATCAATGTAATTCACGGTCCTTTTCCCGGCGAACACTTGCTTGCACCGTATTTGGAAGGCTGACTCTGTCAGCAATCCTGTCATGTTTGCCTGAGCCATTTTAGCATATAGGCGCTGCTGAGGGAGCCTTATTCTTTTAACCATTTTACCAGAGCCCCTGAATTTGTCAGCAATCTCTGACCTCAATTTC
Source organism: Apamea anceps (assembly GCA_951799955.1). Taxonomy (NCBI): domain Eukaryota; kingdom Metazoa; phylum Arthropoda; class Insecta; order Lepidoptera; family Noctuidae; genus Apamea; species Apamea anceps. Next base: position 3,513,654 of record OX637509.1, read on the forward strand.
CATGGGGTTTTTACATCTGTAACAGTTTGAAGAACTCCCAAATCTTCATTCTGTGTTCCGAAGATCGCATGATAAATAACTTGCCCTGCGGACACGTCATCCATAGCAGTTTCAAGCTTCCACCTAACCTTAGAGCACTCCTTATACACTCTCCACATCCCTTTGCCCGAGAAATTGATCTCAGATGGGTTCATGGGTTGACTAGGCCTTGTTAGTTTGCACTGCTTCAGTTGGTCATTGATAGCTAATGCGTAAATTAGGAAGCACAAGGGAAAGAATGCTCTCTGCGCATTCCGGGCTCCTGCTATGAGAACCACCTCAGCAAAGGCACTGAGAGCCGGCGCCACTTCCTCTGCCCTCCTTCCCTGCATGGCATTGCACAAATTTAGTGCATTTGGGATGTGCACAAGATCCCGTTTCACTGCTTCAACCCATTTCGCTCTATAGGGATCTCTTGACTTATAGGCTGCTATAACAGCTGTCAATGGCCCCAGTGTCTGAGCCATAGCGGACCTCCTCTCAGGCTTGTACGTGGATCCCTCCAACAAGACATGGTGAGCGGGAGTTAAGCCGTACTGGGCAATGTCGACGTAATCCGTGGTGTTTCCCCTCTTTCCCACTGGAATCCGCGAAACCCCTACTCTGATTTCATCATACCTCATTTTAAAGGCAGACACTATGTTGAAAAGTGGATTCCCTATGCCATACCAATGACTATTGTCAGTTCTGTTGGATGGTGTGTATTCCAGCCCTAAGTCTAGTGCCTCTTTCCTCATTATGTCAGTGACCTCACGGTATGTTATGTTATGGCTCGATGCTCCAATAGTGATCGTGGCCGTCAGTCCCATGTTAGGGTGTGTTGACATCTTGTAATTTGCCATCTTACGGAGGATGTTGTGATCTCCCTGTAAAATGCTCATGACTTGGTGGCTAACTGTGATGTTATCAATCATTTCACAAATGTTTCTCGTGCAACTTTAGGGCACTATTCACTATATACTTTAAGACTTTCTCTTTACTCGCGCTGTCAAGATTGATTCTTGGCCTTTTAGGGTCTGACACTTCAGCGTCATTATTGTCAGCGTCAACAGTTCTTTTCCTGCTGGCGTTGACTCCGGGTACGGATACCCTCCGTGTTGTCTTTAGGTAAAATCGGCATGATTTTAATCCTTGCTTCTGACACCAATTGTTACGAGCTTCGGGTTCGTGACAATTAAAAATGCCGATAAACAGTACCAAAAGTTACACTTTAGTTACATTAATCAACACTAACAACAATTCAAAACACACTAATTATAAAACACAATCGCTATTTAGTCGCACTTGAAGATCGCTTTCGATGTATTCGCATTTATCGCTAATCCAAGTCTGATTGCTCGCGGCTATTCCCGGCCTTATATAGTGCCGCAGATAGTTCCAGAACCTTCTATTGTAGAACCGTCTAGAATGTTCGAGTACATACCGGCCCCGACTGACTACATGTCGATAGTTCTAGGTTCGACATATCTACTCGTCAATAGATGGCGCTGACGGATGGCGTGACTATTAGTTCTACTATTCTACAATAGATGGCGCCAGTTAGTTCTGCCAATCCACAATAGATGTCGCCAGTGGTAACTAATGTCACCGAGTATCAGACATTAATTGTGGCGCGTAACACTATTATGAACTTTATATTGATACTTAGGAGTAATAACATTAATACACTTTGCAATATAATCTCTTTGTCTAGATAAATCTCATTTTCCAATAAGTCAAAAATAATTTCTCTGTCTTCCTGTTTGATCATTTCGCTGCACTTTAGTATACATTTTTCCCCACATGGTGGTCCTATCTGCTTCTTTGGGATGACTTTTTTTAACTGGGACACAGAAGTATATTGGTGCCCACTATTACGAAGTCTTTTAGCATCTTGCCTCACGGATACTTTTGGAAATCCTTTACGCCTTCGTTTGTTCGGAGTTCTGTTATCTTCTGGAGGACCCAAATTATTTTCTTCAACTAGTTGTATAGAAATACTATTTTGAGGAGTTGGGCTAAATGATACACGCCTAGGTGGGGTTGCTGGTACATAATCAGGATCGCAATCTGCCTCATCAGGAGAAAAGTCCTTACCCGATTCAGACGCACCAGATGAAGATGATGAAGTTGAACTTGTTGATGATGAACTTGAAGATGATTTTGAGCCACTTGAATAGGATCTTGCTCTACTGCTAGGACCTGGTACAGTAAGATCTTCTTCTGGGGTTAATTCCGGAAAACCAGTACCGCTCAAATATGGATTTGGTATTCCGTCATCAACTGGTTGAACATAACACTCAGCTTCCATAGTATGACTAACGGACTGAGGTAGTGCTTGTTCTTGCAATAAAGAAGGAGATCTACAAGTATCGACAGTTATCGGATTTGCATCGCGTGAAAAATTATAATTCAGGTCGTCCATGGATATTAGTTTGGGGTTTTCAGTACTTACGGAATCTTTCTTAGATTCCATAGCCTCCAAAATGCGTGATAAACGTGGGTTCCGTAAATGCGCCATGACCTGAAGCAAGTGGTTTTATTATTAATATCATTTATTATTACTACATAGACATTTTACCTTAAATACATTTAGTTACTTTAAGTACAAATTTCATAACACAAAAACTGTGTTTAAACAAATTGAAACACTTTTCCTATTAAAACCAAATTAACAACTTACCTTTTTTGTGAGGTACAGCCGTGTTTATCCAAATAATAACACTGTTACTTTAAACTTCCGTCATCACTCTTCTACGAACATGTTCTTACAGCTTGGCAAAAAAGAGTGTGGAATAAATGAGGTCGCCAGTATAGCACCTATGGCAACCCGAAATACTACGACTCAACAGTTTTTGATACTTGTTATTTTTGGGGCTATGATCCCAATTCCAAATGGGTGTTTCAGTCCCTCAGACGCTACGCAAACACCACGGAAGGCCTCAATGTCCAGTATTAACAATGTTAATAGTGGGCGCTGACGCCTTGCACGAAACCGGTGCCGTAGGTACCCACAGACAGATAATCATGCCCCCGAGGGCAGTCTAACTGTGAGATTGTTAGGAATTGACGATAATAGTTTGGTTACAGGGATAATGAAAGAACACGTTTTGTTTGAACTTTTATTTTAATACAAAAAATTCAATCTGACGAATCCAAAACACTTTCATCTAAATATTCGATCCCAGAAAAGCTCGCATTTTGGCTAGAACTTCCTGCACCTTCAGAATCACTAGCATATTCTAATTCTGATAAATCACTGCTACTGCTACTGTCATCTCTGAGATTTATTACCAATCGTTCTATCTGTTCATACATAGTCACACCTCTGTCATAATATTCTTTTTCTATTTTCATTACATGCTTGCATGAATTCTTCCAGTCTTCGGCAGTAATGTTTGAAAATGCTTGTTCAGCAGCCACCTATAAAAAAAAAGAAAAAATAATTAACAATGATTCTTACATAGCAACACTAAATATGCATTTATATAAACAAGGCTACATACCTTTATATCAATGGACCCAACATTGACTGAAGCAATTTTATGCTTTGCAATTCCCCATATTAATTCAATAGGATTCAGGTCACAGTGATAAGGTGGAAGGCGTACGCCTTCCACCTTATCACTGTGACCTGACCACTGACCTGAACAATGTGACCACGGAGTGACCATGATCTCCTAAAATTTGGTCAATTTCGTAAATGGGCTCTGGTTTATGCCGCTTCACTAGCATTAATAATTGAGGCTTGCTTGCTTGAGAGACTCATCAAAAGGTATATTATTTTGCAGTAACCATATCTTTATTTCAGCAACTTTTGAAGCGCTATTTGGTGCCTTGTTCAAGACCACCGAATGATAAGGAGCATTATCCATTACAATAATGGAAGGTTCTCTTAGGTTGGGGATTAATTTTTCAGTGACCTATTTTGTGAAGTTTGTTTTATTCATTTCCGAGTGATAGTCTTCATTTTTGTTTGTGCCACTGAAAATCAAAAGGGCATTTGGAACAAATCCTTTATCGCTCCCAGCATGTACAATTATATATCTCTTGCCTTTTGATATGTTGTGTTTCACTCCGCTAACATCAACTGATTGCCAACATTTTTTCAGCTTGTATGATGAGTGAATATAACTTTCATCCAAATATATTATTTCTTTTTGTAGTTCTGGGGGCAGGTTTCTGTTATCAATAATAATTTTCAAATATTGCTCCCGCTTTGCTGCTATATTAGGTTTCTCCATCAGAGAGAACCTGTCTGTTTTACATTTCTTATATGAAAAACCCAGTGTGATCAGGTCTGCAGGCAGCCGTAATTCTCTTCCAAAGTTTGCGAAGGCTGGTGTCACCGATGTACTTTCGTGAACAGCGCTTCGATATGACAACAAAAACGGTTGTATGTGCTTGTCCCAATCTCGTTGCCGATTTTCCACAACTTTTGCTAGGTACCTCTCCAGTGTCTGATTAAATCGTTCCACCATTCCATCCGATTGTGGGTGGTGTTTTCGTCTTTCTTTGTCATTAGCTCCACCTTCAAGCTTCGGTAGAAAGCAGCCAAAGTGTGGAGAGTAAGGCCTCCCTGAATGGCTTGTGGTGTTTCAGAGTTCATGTGCTTGTAAAAAGCATCAATGTAATTCACGGTCCTTTTCCCGGCGAACACTTGCTTGCACCGTATTTGGAAGGCTGACTCTGTCAGCAATCCTGTCATGTTTGCCTGAGCCATTTTAGCATATAGGCGCTGCTGAGGGAGCCTTATTCTTTTAACCATTTTACCAGAGCCCCTGAATTTGTCAGCAATCTCTGACCTCAATTTCCATGGGGTTTTTACATCTGTAACAGTTTGAAGAACTCCCAAATCTTCATTCTGTGTTCCGAAGATCGCATGATAAATAACTTGCCCTGCGGACACGTCATCCATAGCAGTTTCAAGCTTCCACCTAACCTTAGAGCACTCCTTATACACTCTCCACATCCCTTTGCCCGAGAAATTGATCTCAGATGGGTTCATGGGTTGACTAGGCCTTGTTAGTTTGCACTGCTTCAGTTGGTCATTGATAGCTAATGCGTAAATTAGGAAGCACAAGGGAAAGAATGCTCTCTGCGCATTCCGGGCTCCTGCTATGAGAACCACCTCAGCAAAGGCACTGAGAGCCGGCGCCACTTCCTCTGCCCTCCTTCCCTGCATGGCATTGCACAAATTTAGTGCATTTGGGATGTGCACAAGATCCCGTTTCACTGCTTCAACCCATTTCGCTCTATAGGGATCTCTTGACTTATAGGCTGCTATAACAGCTGTCAATGGCCCCAGTGTCTGAGCCATAGCGGACCTCCTCTCAGGCTTGTACGTGGATCCCTCCAACAAGACATGGTGAGCGGGAGTTAAGCCGTACTGGGCAATGTCGACGTAATCCGTGGTGTTTCCCCTCTTTCCCACTGGAATCCGCGAAACCCCTACTCTGATTTCATCATACCTCATTTTAAAGGCAGACACTATGTTGAAAAGTGGATTCCCTATGCCATACCAATGACTATTGTCAGTTCTGTTGGATGGTGTGTATTCCAGCCCTAAGTCTAGTGCCTCTTTCCTCATTATGTCAGTGACCTCACGGTATGTTATGTTATGGCTCGATGCTCCAATAGTGATCGTGGCCGTCAGTCCCATGTTAGGGTGTGTTGACATCTTGTAATTTGCCATCTTACGGAGGATGTTGTGATCTCCCTGTAAAATGCTCATGACTTGGTGGCTAACTGTGATGTTATCAATCATTTCACAAATGTTTCTCGTGCAACTTTAGGGCACTATTCACTATATACTTTAAGACTTTCTCTTTACTCGCGCTGTCAAGATTGATTCTTGGCCTTTTAGGGTCTGACACTTCAGCGTCATTATTGTCAGCGTCAACAGTTCTTTTCCTGCTGGCGTTGACTCCGGGTACGGATACCCTCCGTGTTGTCTTTAGGTAAAATCGGCATGATTTTAATCCTTGCTTCTGACACCAATTGTTACGAGCTTCGGGTTCGTGACAATTAAAAATGCCGATAAACAGTACCAAAAGTTACACTTTAGTTACATTAATCAACACTAACAACAATTCAAAACACACTAATTATAAAACACAATCGCTATTTAGTCGCACTTGAAGATCGCTTTCGATGTATTCGCATTTATCGCTAATCCAAGTCTGATTGCTCGCGGCTATTCCCGGCCTTATATAGTGCCGCAGATAGTTCCAGAACCTTCTATTGTAGAACCGTCTAGAATGTTCGAGTACATACCGGCCCCGACTGACTACATGTCGATAGTTCTAGGTTCGACATATCTACTCGTCAATAGATGGCGCTGACGGATGGCGTGACTATTAGTTCTACTATTCTACAATAGATGGCGCCAGTTAGTTCTGCCAATCCACAATAGATGTCGCCAGTGGTAACTAATGTCACCGAGTATCAGACATTAATTGTGGCGCGTAACACTATTATGAACTTTATATTGATACTTAGGAGTAATAACATTAATACACTTTGCAATATAATCTCTTTGTCTAGATAAATCTCATTTTCCAATAAGTCAAAAATAATTTCTCTGTCTTCCTGTTTGATCATTTCGCTGCACTTTAGTATACATTTTTCCCCACATGGTGGTCCTATCTGCTTCTTTGGGATGACTTTTTTTAACTGGGACACAGAAGTATATTGGTGCCCACTATTACGAAGTCTTTTAGCATCTTGCCTCACGGATACTTTTGGAAATCCTTTACGCCTTCGTTTGTTCGGAGTTCTGTTATCTTCTGGAGGACCCAAATTATTTTCTTCAACTAGTTGTATAGAAATACTATTTTGAGGAGTTGGGCTAAATGATACACGCCTAGGTGGGGTTGCTGGTACATAATCAGGATCGCAATCTGCCTCATCAGGAGAAAAGTCCTTACCCGATTCAGACGCACCAGATGAAGATGATGAAGTTGAACTTGTTGATGATGAACTTGAAGATGATTTTGAGCCACTTGAATAGGATCTTGCTCTACTGCTAGGACCTGGTACAGTAAGATCTTCTTCTGGGGTTAATTCCGGAAAACCAGTACCGCTCAAATATGGATTTGGTATTCCGTCATCAACTGGTTGAACATAACACTCAGCTTCCATAGTATGACTAACGGACTGAGGTAGTGCTTGTTCTTGCAATAAAGAAGGAGATCTACAAGTATCGACAGTTATCGGATTTGCATCGCGTGAAAAATTATAATTCAGGTCGTCCATGGATATTAGTTTGGGGTTTTCAGTACTTACGGAATCTTTCTTAGATTCCATAGCCTCCAAAATGCGTGATAAACGTGGGTTCCGTAAATGCGCCATGACCTGAAGCAAGTGGTTTTATTATTAATATCATTTATTATTACTACATAGACATTTTACCTTAAATACATTTAGTTACTTTAAGTACAAATTTCATAACACAAAAACTGTGTTTAAACAAATTGAAACACTTTTCCTATTAAAACCAAATTAACAACTTACCTTTTTTGTGAGGTACAGCCGTGTTTATCCAAATAATAACACTGTTACTTTAAACTTCCGTCATCACTCTTCTACGAACATGTTCTTACAGCTTGGCAAAAAAGAGTGTGGAATAAATGAGGTCGCCAGTATAGCACCTATGGCAACCCGAAATACTACGACTCAACAGTTTTTGATACTTGTTATTTTTGGGGCTATGATCCCAATTCCAAATGGGTGTTTCAGTCCCTCAGACGCTACGCAAACACCACGGAAGGCCTCAATGTCCAGTATTAACAATGTTAATAGTGGGCGCTGACGCCTTGCACGAAACCGGTGCCGTAGGTACCCACAGACAGATAATCATGCCCCCGAGGGCAGTCTAACTGTGAGATTGTTAGGAATTGACGATAATAGTTTGGTTACAGGGATAATGAAAGAACACGTTTTGTTTGAACTTTTATTTTAATACAAAAAATTCAATCTGACGAATCCAAAACACTTTCATCTAAATATTCGATCCCAGAAAAGCTCGCATTTTGGCTAGAACTTCCTGCACCTTCAGAATCACTAGCATATTCTAATTCTGATAAATCACTGCTACTGCTACTGTCATCTCTGAGATTTATTACCAATCGTTCTATCTGTTCATACATAGTCACACCTCTGTCATAATATTCTTTTTCTATTTTCATTACATGCTTGCATGAATTCTTCCAGTCTTCGGCAGTAATGTTTGAAAATGCTTGTTCAGCAGCCACCTATAAAAAAAAAGAAAAAATAATTAACAATGATTCTTACATAGCAACACTAAATATGCATTTATATAAACAAGGCTACATACCTTTATATCAATGGACCCAACATTGACTGAAGCAATTTTATGCTTTGCAATTCCCCATATTAATTCAATAGGATTCAGGTCACAGTGATAAGGTGGAAGGCGTACGCCTTCCACCTTATCACTGTGACCTGACCACTGACCTGAACAATGTGACCACGGAGTGACCATGATCTCCTAAAATTTGGTCAATTTCGTAAATGGGCTCTGGTTTATGCCGCTTCACTAGCATTAATAATTGAGGCTTGCTTGCTTGAGAGACTCATCAAAAGGTATATTATTTTGCAGTAACCATATCTTTATTTCAGCAACTTTTGAAGCGCTATTTGGTGCCTTGTTCAAGACCACCGAATGATAAGGAGCATTATCCATTACAATAATGGAAGGTTCTCTTAGGTTGGGGATTAATTTTTCAGTGACCTATTTTGTGAAGTTTGTTTTATTCATTTCCGAGTGATAGTCTTCATTTTTGTTTGTGCCACTGAAAATCAAAAGGGCATTTGGAACAAATCCTTTATCGCTCCCAGCATGTACAATTATATATCTCTTGCCTTTTGATATGTTGTGTTTCACTCCGCTAACATCAACTGATTGCCAACATTTTTTCAGCTTGTATGATGAGTGAATATAACTTTCATCCAAATATATTATTTCTTTTTGTAGTTCTGGGGGCAGGTTTCTGTTATCAATAATAATTTTCAAATATTGCTCCCGCTTTGCTGCTATATTAGGTTTCTCCATCAGAGAGAACCTGTCTGTTTTACATTTCTTATATGAAAAACCCAGTGTGATCAGGTCTGCAGGCAGCCGTAATTCTCTTCCAAAGTTTGCGAAGGCTGGTGTCACCGATGTACTTTCGTGAACAGCGCTTCGATATGACAACAAAAACGGTTGTATGTGCTTGTCCCAATCTCGTTGCCGATTTTCCACAACTTTTGCTAGGTACCTCTCCAGTGTCTGATTAAATCGTTCCACCATTCCATCCGATTGTGGGTGGTGTTTTCGTCTTTCTTTGTCATTAGCTCCACCTTCAAGCTTCGGTAGAAAGCAGCCAAAGTGTGGAGAGTAAGGCCTCCCTGAATGGCTTGTGGTGTTTCAGAGTTCATGTGCTTGTAAAAAGCATCAATGTAATTCACGGTCCTTTTCCCGGCGAACACTTGCTTGCACCGTATTTGGAAGGCTGACTCTGTCAGCAATCCTGTCATGTTTGCCTGAGCCATTTTAGCATATAGGCGCTGCTGAGGGAGCCTTATTCTTTTAACCATTTTACCAGAGCCCCTGAATTTGTCAGCAATCTCTGACCTCAATTTCCATGGGGTTTTTACATCTGTAACAGTTTGAAGAACTCCCAAATCTTCATTCTGTGTTCCGAAGATCGCATGATAAATAACTTGCCCTGCGGACACGTCATCCATAGCAGTTTCAAGCTTCCACCTAACCTTAGAGCACTCCTTATACACTCTCCACATCCCTTTGCCCGAGAAATTGATCTCAGATGGGTTCATGGGTTGACTAGGCCTTGTTAGTTTGCACTGCTTCAGTTGGTCATTGATAGCTAATGCGTAAATTAGGAAGCACAAGGGAAAGAATGCTCTCTGCGCATTCCGGGCTCCTGCTATGAGAACCACCTCAGCAAAGGCACTGAGAGCCGGCGCCACTTCCTCTGCCCTCCTTCCCTGCATGGCATTGCACAAATTTAGTGCATTTGGGATGTGCACAAGATCCCGTTTCACTGCTTCAACCCATTTCGCTCTATAGGGATCTCTTGACTTATAGGCTGCTATAACAGCTGTCAATGGCCCCAGTGTCTGAGCCATAGCGGACCTCCTCTCAGGCTTGTACGTGGATCCCTCCAACAAGACATGGTGAGCGGGAGTTAAGCCGTACTGGGCAATGTCGACGTAATCCGTGGTGTTTCCCCTCTTTCCCACTGGAATCCGCGAAACCCCTACTCTGATTTCATCATACCTCATTTTAAAGGCAGACACTATGTTGAAAAGTGGATTCCCTATGCCATACCAATGACTATTGTCAGTTCTGTTGGATGGTGTGTATTCCAGCCCTAAGTCTAGTGCCTCTTTCCTCATTATGTCAGTGACCTCACGGTATGTTATGTTATGGCTCGATGCTCCAATAGTGATCGTGGCCGTCAGTCCCATGTTAGGGTGTGTTGACATCTTGTAATTTGCCATCTTACGGAGGATGTTGTGATCTCCCTGTAAAATGCTCATGACTTGGTGGCTAACTGTGATGTTATCAATCATTTCACAAATGTTTCTCGTGCAACTTTAGGGCACTATTCACTATATACTTTAAGACTTTCTCTTTACTCGCGCTGTCAAGATTGATTCTTGGCCTTTTAGGGTCTGACACTTCAGCGTCATTATTGTCAGCGTCAACAGTTCTTTTCCTGCTGGCGTTGACTCCGGGTACGGATACCCTCCGTGTTGTCTTTAGGTAAAATCGGCATGATTTTAATCCTTGCTTCTGACACCAATTGTTACGAGCTTCGGGTTCGTGACAATTAAAAATGCCGATAAACAGTACCAAAAGTTACACTTTAGTTACATTAATCAACACTAACAACAATTCAAAACACACTAATTATAAAACACAATCGCTATTTAGTCGCACTTGAAGATCGCTTTCGATGTATTCGCATTTATCGCTAATCCAAGTCTGATTGCTCGCGGCTATTCCCGGCCTTATATAGTGCCGCAGATAGTTCCAGAACCTTCTATTGTAGAACCGTCTAGAATGTTCGAGTACATACCGGCCCCGACTGACTAGATGTCGATAGTTCTAGTAAGTTCAGAGTTTCGTCATATCTACTCGTCAATAGATGGCGCTAGTATTATTTCTACCATTCCACAATAGATGGCGACTCTATCAGTTCCGCTATTCCACAATAGATGGCGACAGTGGTAACTAATGTCACCATGTATCAGGCATTAATTGCGGCGCGTAACATTATTATGGTGAAACACTTTTCTCATTTACTGTACTAAGTGAAAAAGCACAAAAAAAGACATATTGAATTAATCGAATCGGGGGCGTCGTCGGCCACAGGTGCCTCGACCACTGGGGGCCTAAGCCACGGGCCCAATCAGTCACCACATCGGTATTTACTTCTATGTGACAAATATCAGATAAAGACATAGTAGTGCTAGAGGGAAAAACAGAGGCTGAATTGGGATTATTAGTTGAGGTAGAATCAAGGAAGGTAGAGAGAAAATAAGAAGAAAAAGCCTCACGAATAAAATCACCAGTAAGCAATAATTCATCTTTGTAGTAGCATTAGAGTTGTAGCGATTTTTAACAAAGGTCCAAAAATGTTTAAGATTGTTTTAATAGATTTATCCGTTTGATTGAGGTAACATTTATATCATGAGGCTTCCATAGTCTTAACTCTTTCACGCAAGCATTTAAAAGTTAACTCATGAGCTTTATTTCCGTAAGTGCCTTTTCACACGTACCGGTTGCCGGGTAGCCGGCGCCGACTGTCCGGTATCACATTTAGCTTTCACACGAGCCGATTTTATATCCAGTAGCGCCTTTACTATCGATGTGAGTACAGTCGCGTAGTAACTACGCATACATAATTTAATTTTCACTCTTCTCTAAAAATGGAACGTGAACAAATAATTGCAATGTGGATTTTGTACCGCCGCCAGAAAAGAAAGTCAAGAAATTATTGGGTTCATCCGATTAACATGAAAAGAGAACTGTCTGTAAAATACGACACGCGAAACGCTGTGCGCGCCGTATTTGGTGGTTAATCAGTGTAGGCGGAGGTTATATCTCTCGAATTAAACTAGCAAAAATGGAAACACGAGTTATATTGTAAAAGGGTACACGTACACAGTTATAATTTACACAATACAGAAGAATAAGGACTTACGCATTAACAACACTAATTTACACACATATGGACTGATAATCATAACACACACACGACTTTACAAGGGATTCCGCTGACCAAGCATCGTTATTAGCTTGGTGTTATTCACTTGATGATTTCGTAACGACTGACTCATGAATCCCACAACGGGGGACATTTATACAGCTAAATATGTTGTAATGACGACGAAAGACTTGCACCTGACACATGCATAGTGAGCTGTTGGTGTTTAGAGGAAGAAATAAAACTCCCTCAAATGTCCCTCCCGTAGAACTAAGCGGTTCACCCTTGCAGAGGGTATCACAATTTAAATATTTGGGCCATTTTGTTACGGAGGATCTTAAAGATGACTTAGATATGGAGAGAGAGCGCAGGGCGTTGGGTGTGAGGGGAAACATGTTGGCACGAGGTTTGCTGGTTGCTCAGCACCGGTTAAAATAACACTTTTTAAGGCGTTTTGTCAAATATTTTACACCAAAGTCTGTGGGCTAATCATACCCAAAAAGCAGACAGCGCACTGCGCATCCAATACAACAATGCCTTCAGGGCGCTGCTGAGGCTTCCGCCTTACTGTAGTGCGTCAGGGATGTTCGCTGATGCGCACACGGACGATTATTTCGCGATCATGCCCAAAAAGGTGGCATCAGTGATGCGCAGGGTGAGGGGAAACAGCAACAGCATTCTGAAGGTTTTTTCAGAAAGGTTGGAAGGGTCATCAATGGATAGGCTTATCAAGCTACATGTAAGGCATGGGACGTGATAAATCATCCTCTCAATGGTGGCTGTGTTTTTCTTTTTATTTTTGTTGTTATACTCATGTGTGCCTAAGTAGTCTACTAACATAGTTTTTAAGTTTTGGTAAAACGAATACGCTATGGGCCGTTGACGCCTGATAATATACGATTTTTATTTTTTTATTTATTTTATTTATAGTCTGTTTCTATTGATGACGTCAGACATGCAGCAACCATTATCACGCAACATCATCACGCATTAATATTACGCAATCATTATGCAATAACAGGTGTTCGTAAACATTACGCAACAACAGTAAGGAATGATTCCAGAACTAACATTAATCCTTCTATTTACTTATATCTACTGGTAAACGAGGCTGAGATTATGGTGCTTTTCTACATTGTCATCATTGAAATAATATCCAAAATCAATTAACCTACTTTTGACTTGTGGTCGCTTCGATGCTCCTCAGAATAAATTGTTGTCAATTAATTTTGGACATTATTTCAATGAGGACAATGGCGATAATAGTTTGAGACTGCAAAATGCGCTGCGCTGCGCTCCGCCAGATCTGCGCTGGCCCTTATTTGCCGTACGTTATCCATTAAATTTTACATCTCACACGCGATCAAAACTGTATTTTGATCATTTTTATGGGGCTCTGTCATCTCCATTTTGAAATTAATTTAAACTGAATTTTTATAGACAAGGATTTCACAATACTAGTCTATAAAAATTCAAGTTTAAATTATTAACAGGAAAGGAAACGTACATTTATGTTTTAAAAAAAGTTTTTTTTTTCTATAATAAAATATTTATTAATATTCATAATAATTCTTAGTAGAAAAGCAGAGGGGCAATTCTCGTAATTTTAAGCACGTTCACAGTCTGATCTCAGTCTCAATCTGTCAAAAGAACCCCTAATTTCCCTACATTTTGACAAGTTTTTGACATTTGTTTGTCGCTGAGATGAGACTGCGACTAGATTTTGAAAGTTTTAAATTACGAGAATTGGCCTTCAGGTTCTATTTGTTATAAACAAAACAATTTGCACAATTTAAACATTAAGGTCAAATTGATCGATCTCAGATTTATATGAATCAATAGTGACATAGGAGCTCTGCGAATCAGGTCGTCTCTCATGTGGCTGCTCATAATCTTTGACTGTTTGTAAAGTTGTTGAGGTTGAGGGCTGACTTTGAATGTATGAACTGTAGCCGCGTGTCCGATAGCCATACATATTAACATTTGTCGACGGAACAGCGGTTTGTAAATTATGGTATTGGTTTTGATTCCATGAGTTAAGTGGCTGATGCTTCCTCTTAGTATTTTTAATTATTTCTAGTACTTCAGACTGAAATTCAATTAAATCATCGTCGGAAAACAAAGCAACTGTAGGTGCAATACTTTAAAAAAAGTTCATAATGCGGCTACTGTCTTCTTTTTCTGTAGCGTCTAAGAACTTCATAAACTTTTTGTCAAGTTCCGTGATCTCTATTGCTTTAAAAAATCACTACCTCACGTCGTATCTGCGTTCAACGAAACGGTCATAACAACAGTGACAGCGGTCAAAATATTACATCGGTGACTGTAATCGACGTAAACAAGTTGTTGGCGGTCAGTTTACGATAAATTGAGACGATTAAGTACCTATTTAGTTAATCAAGTCATGTTTTAGTCAGAATAATAATATTGATGCATCAATTATTTTTGTAAGTACTTAAACCATTGCAGCAGGCTGTTTTTCATTGTGAAGGCTCATAATTTCAGCCGAAAGACGTCCACTGCTGGACATAGGCCTCCCCCAAAAGGGAGGGGTTGCAATAATTGCCACACTTTGCAGGCGGGTTGGCAATCGCATTAAGGTGTTAAAATGCATAGAAAACGCTGCTGCCCATTCTCTAGCTAGTAAGTCCCTTAGTCGCCTTTTACGACACCCACGGGAAGAAATGGGAAGGCTAATAAGTAGTAAAGACAACGTAACAAGGTATTAATAATTAGAGTGTGTATGCTAATGGGAATTAAGTTGTTATTTGAAATAAAACCAAACATATATATATTTTTTTTAATTCCATTTCCTCATTTTCAATATCTTTAACTAGGATATAGTCTAGGAAGGAGGCAGGTGCTGTAATATCCCGTTGATGTCGAGCCCACCCCATATACCAAACAATAGACATGATGTGAGCACAGCAACCCACGGTACGTTTTCCAATAATACAGTTACAGTAATAACCGTGGATTCTGTGTTCCCAACTGTTTTGTCGCATATTTAATAAAACATATGTGTAATACGATCTTTTACTACGATGTCTCGACTGAATTCTGCCCCTAAATAAAAACATTTCATTCTCCAAATATGGTATATGGAGATGCTCAACAGCATGGCAAACTTCGATTTCAAATACTCCATTTTGCCTTATACATATGTTCCCCATAATACGAGCGTGCCTGCTTTATCTGATAAGTTCCCAGTGCAAATATAACTAAATCAGACTGTCATCACTGGGAACTCGTTTACAAGAATATCAGCATTAATACTTCTAAAAACTGCTCTTCTATTAATATTATTTTCAATAATAAAATCAGCTAAAATGTTTGGCTGATTTAGTTTTTGCAAGGCACGCTCTAAAAGTATCGAGGGATCGGGTCTATCTGTAATGGATACATGGAAAGCATTTATTATGGTCCCTGCTATTCGAAAATCAGTCATTAGATGGGTAGCAGCGTTATTGCTGAAATCATTTCTAACTAGTTTGTAATCTCTCTTAAACCTATCATTTACTACTTCCACTACCCATCTACATACACATTGTAACAAGTCTAGATTTGTTTGCTCTAAATGTAGGCAACTGTGTCTCACCAGGTTTCAGGGATTCAGGATTATAAACATTATAATTTAAGGAAGTTAATAGTGGAATCGCGTCCCTGAATCCCTTATCCAAAATAAAAACGTCTCCTCCTCTAAAATATTGCCGTAGCTCATTACTTTCTTTCTAAACAATTGCTTCATTATATCAGCATCCGACACAGTTGCTGCATAGGGGCCATAAATATCAAGTTTGGACCATCTGTTGTTACTATTAAAAAAGGCTTCACCAAGTTTCTATATTTATGTAAACTGTATGATTGTTTCTGAAATAAATAATTTGATAATTTATGTAAATAAACATGTCCCATCACATATAACAATAGCCTTCCTATTGCCTCCTTCCTCACCACCAAACAGACCTTGTGGTATAGTTAAATTGTGATTACATATTTCATCTCTTTGTAAATGGCCAATGCCCATATGTAGTGGTACAAATTGTTCGTTCAATGTATTTCTTACAATACTTAATGTCTTTGAAATAGACGATTTAGACATTTCAAACAGTTGTCCTAATCTCGAGTGTGGCTCCCCTGTTCTTAATTTAACTAAAAATATTGCAAGAGCAGTTTTATATTTTTTGAACTGTTCTCAGTTAAGCCAGTCCAGTAATGGCATTCTTCATCGGACATTAGACCTACTTGCTATTGTAGCCTCTAACTGAGCAGGAGTAAACTGGCTAATAAAGCCGTAGTCATCGAGAAACCCCCAATCATAAACCCTCAAATGATGGCTACATATACGAGCATTTTCTGTGACAAATAGTTTTTTTGATTTTAATAACCGGTACTTCAAAAAGTTTGAAGATTCGTGCAACCATGTACAAAACATGATCGGGCTGAGTTTCCTGTCCGTCTAAAATTGGGTAGAGCAGTTGGTGGAACATTTGATGGTTCATCAGCAATTTCTTCTGTCCGGAGATGTCTCCGAGCTGATAACCAGCACGCATAGCACAGTCTGCTATGAGCTGTAATCTGAAAACAAAAACATATGTTTAACATCATTATGCTAACAAGAATGGATAAAAACAAAGAGTATGTTATTAGCCGCGTACTGACTGAGCGAGCAGCCTCGTGAGGCTGCCTCGGACGTTTGCTTCGCAACGTTTGCCGTGCGAGGCAGCCTCGGTCTGTATTTAACCTTCCTATACTCGCGCCAATTTTTGTAACACATATACTCGCGCACGGTGTCACAGACCATATACCATAGGTCGCATCCCTACAACATATTCTTTTACTATGAAACCCAAAAAATATTATTAATATTTTAAAGTTTAGGATTTAGTGAAACAAAATAGTATAAATAATACTTAATTTATTAAATATTATACTGACTTTCAGTCTATTACAAATCAGTCTTCTAATTTGAGATTTTTTTCTAAGTACTAGGAAAATAAAAATAAAATCTGTACTTCTTTTTAAAAACAAACTTCTAAATAGTAATAAACAACATACCAAAGGACATATTTATCTATCTTTAGCTTAGTTTTGACCCTCACCATAACAATCAGGGCTTACGGTTATAGCACGTTCCAAACAAAAGTATTTTTTGCATGTGGCGCAGTGGTAACGTGTCTTGCGGTTTTTTTTTTGGATGAGCAGTATTCTCAACGACCAATTTTATTGTTGTTAGATGTTGCTGAAGACTAGGGTCCATCTAATTTACATATTTCGGCGTGCCTGAGCCTTAGGGTTCTCAGCAAGGATGTAGTGAGAGCCCGACGTCTAAGGCGGATCACACAGTACACCGCGCCACGCGACGGGGCGCAGGAAACGGAGCCAAATTCCCCGCGCTGAAACGCGTTTTTATTGAATTAGTATGTAAAAAACACACACGGGAGCGCGTTATCTGCGTCCCGTCGCGTGGCGCGTTGTAGTGTGTGATGCGCCTAAGTTGCGGATTTATCAGATCGTATGCTAAGGCTTCAAGTAAGATCCTACGGCTAATTTTCTTGGCATTCGTCTTCTTGCTCGGTGTCATACGTCTCTTCTTGTATCTCCACATAGTCTGCCACCTGTCATTTTCGTCTTCATAGCTAGAACCAGAACTTAATTCATCCAGTAGCAATCTGATGCGATCATCGTCCATTTTGATATGAAGTATAATCTAAAAAGAATAATAAAATTAGTCAAAAGAACAACAAACATACATACATTTTACTATACATACGTCATAAAGTATTCAAAGTTTGTAAAAAATATATAAATGCACTAAATATATTACATTATAAGCCCCGCGCGTTGATATTGCGATGGAACCTTGTCACAATAACAGCTGCGTGACGTCATCCACCGCAAAAAAGTACAGACAGCAAAAAGGTTAATCTTCTTTTCGTGTGAGGTGTTGCCACCTCTGGTGAAAAAAATTAATAACCTAGGGTTATAGGTATTTCTAATATATTATGCACGTAATATATTTATTGGTAAGAATTTAATTATAAGTATTTTTTATTAAATTACCTACTAATATTATACACGTGGAAGAAGTCTTGTCTGTTTGATACATTTTCAATAAACCTCTCAACCTATTTTAACCTTTAGCTGCCGACCTGCCCCCTAAAGCCGAACGTCCACCGCCAGCTAAAATAATAAGGAACTAAGCTCACTGAACTAAGCTAAGCTAAACTAGGAAATAATTGTTCGTCCACCGAAAAATAAGCTATAACTACGTTAGTGATGATCAGTTTGTGCTGGAGTGTCGAGTTAATCAGACGTGATGGATGAACAAGAGAGGAGTTATGACGAGAGTTCAGAGGAGGATTACATTCGCCATAGGAAAAGAAGATTGATTATTGCTTATTACACAAAGAAAAAACGCAAACATAGATATTGGATAAGCAAGCACATTCAACATTGGAAAACAAGCGGAGAATTTAACACTCTCTATAATGAAGTAGACGATGAAAATTTTAAGTTGTACTATCGTGTATCCAGAGAACAGTTTAATGAGTTATTAACAATGATTGCCAAGGATATCACTAAGATTGATACTAATTATCGAAAAGCTGTGTCACCAGAAGAAAGATTAGCTATTTGTTTGAGGTAAGTGCATCAACATTAAAAATAAAACAGTTTAAGTAACATAATGAGGTATATTCATCGAAACGTAGGTTGTACACAAAAAATATTTTAATTATGTTAAATTAAAGGCTACAATGACTACAATGGGTCAAGGGAATGTGGAGTAGATTGAGCAGACGATGTCGAGTACCCATAGTTGTACTGACTTTCATATAAGTAAGTCTCATACTTCTCTTCCGCTTCCATTATTATATTAAAGACTTTCTTTTTAACGTCTCTTTGCAACCAATCAGGAAATTTGACTGCTGTTTCGCTCATACTTTCAAAAAAAAGTTTTATAGGATGTTTTCTTGTGTCTTTTTCAACTCTCTCTTTCTCCTTTTGCTCACGACGACGCTTTTCATAATCATTATCAATTTCTTTCAGTAAATCAGTTAAAGATTCATCGTTAGTCTTTCTCTTTCTTTGTCTTTGTTCAAAGGGTAAGCTGTCGCGAGATGTAGATGGTATGGATTCAGTGTTAGAAACATATTCAGAATCCTCCAGCGTCGCGGTATTTTGATCTCCCATTGTCGTAGTAGTCGTATCCTGACTTTCATTTGCGTTACCAGCTTCGACTGAAGTGTTTGTAGTATTATTCTGGGTTACATTTATATTACCACTCCTTGTGCGGTTTTTCATATAAGGCAATAAAAATTCAAGTAGACTGGCATATTTCCAAACGTTTATTAACGGTGCAGCTTGGCCACTTGTAAAGCTTTTCATTCTTTTTAATGATTCTCGATGCCCATCTCGTAATTTTTTCCATTCATTTTTAGCCGTTTTAACTGGAACAATAATAAAAATATCATCTTTTGCAGGTTTTTGGCAACAGGGGACTCCTACAAAACAATTGGTTATAATTATAGAGTAGGCGACAGAACTGTTTCTAGAATAGTAGAAAACGTCTGCCACGCAATTTGGAATAATTTGCAACAAATGTATATGAGTGTGCCAATAGAAACAGAATGGAAAGAAATTGCCGAAAATTTTATGAATAAATGGCAATTCCCACATTGCCTTGGCGCAGTCGACGGCAAACACATCTCAATAAAATGCCCACCTAATGCAGGTTCCCAATTTTTTAATTACAAACATTTTCATTCCATAGTATTACTCGCAGTTGTTGATGCGAACAAGAAGTTTATAATTATAGATGTTGGCTCCATGGGCAGATTTAGCGATGGTGGTATTTTTGCTGACAGTGAATTTGGACAAAAGTTAAAAAATAACCAACTAAATTTGCCTAGTGATCAGCCTTTACTAGAAGGTGGTACTCCAATACCTTACGTATTTATAGGAGACCAGGCATTTCCCTTACAAAAACATTTTATGAGACCATACCCACAAAGTGCATGTCGTGATAGTAGAGAAAAAAGGCACTTTAATTACCGTCTCAGCAGAGCACGAAATGTGGTAGAAAATGCATTTGGTATATTATCAATGCGATTTCGAGTATTTCGTCGGCCTTTGGAGTGCAAATTAGAATCAGTTGATTCGATTACAAAAGCTACTTGTGTGCTACACAATTATCTTATAACCAAGCAAACAATCTTAGCTTTTGATGTCACGAGTGCTGTAGATGACCAACTTCAATCGGTGGGACATTTATACGATAACTTACGAGCAACTAGGGAAGCATTCCGTGTCAGAGAATCATTCTGTAATTATTTTAACAATGACAATATAAATTAAACTTACCATCTTTTATTTCCGGGTTTTTCATTTCATCCACTATAGTTTTCCATATACCATCTTTTTTATTTGCATCACGGTAATCTTTTGCCTCCGGGTTATACAATATAGGATATTGCTTGACGTATTCAATAAACACCTCCATGCTGCAAATACGCTGTTTCACTGCCTGCGCACGATCACACACTACAAAACAACACTAGCGAAAGGCGCCAGAGGGGTAACGCAAGGGGGTGAGAGAGGCTTAGCTTAGTTCGCGTAGCTTCGTATCGGCCTACACAAATAAGTTAGTTTGACTTATTTGGGATATTTTAGTTAGCTTAGTTGGCATAGTTTGCGGTGGACGCACATGTATGAAAAACTGGCTCAACTATGCGAGCTAAACTAAACTAACTTATTTTAGCTGGCGGTGGACGTTCGGCTTAATTGCGTAACACACAATCAATAGTAATCTGAATCATTTTGAAGCAAATTGCTAATCCATTGCTTCATAAGTTCGAAAAAATTGTCTGCTCAACACGTACAAAACGCAATGAATGTTGTTGAACTGTCAAAATGAAACTGATTTCGATTAATTGCGTGTTACGCGATTAGGGTGCTGGTCTAAACGTAGCACTTACGCCGACGTGACGACTGAGAGACGTCAAACTTTAAGTACTGAAATAAAATGTGTATTTGCATGCTACATTTTTCTATTTTATACATTAAAAAGATTAGTGTTTGAGGTAACAAACTACAGAATTAAAAAAAAAATACACGGTATTTTTCAGGTAAAATCAACATTTATTCGAGAGATCACAATTATTTGGCACTAAATTTTAGGGACTTACTTCAGTCTCGTTTTTCTCTAAAATTAAGTAATTAACAACAAATGAACTTAAAATATGTTATCTTCTATAAGCTATTATCAAAATAAAACATAAATCTTACTTCTTAGTTAAAAAATAAAAATAATGACAGCCCTCGAATATTTGGTACATTCTTCTTGGTTTCTTGCATTTGCAGCAACAGTACTTCTTCGCCTTTTCAACCGACTGGGACAGATTGCACATGTCTTTCTAACACCTGAATCTGGATTCTGATAAGTTTTTGGTGGTGGAGGCTCGGGCATATCGGCGGGTCCATTAACTCGCTCGATACTTAGCCGCAATTCTCGTGGGATCCATTGTAGACGCGTAATTTCATTTCAAAATAAAATCAGGATCGCCTACATCGTCGTCAAAATTCCTACAGTTGTCGTCACTCTCGTTTATGAGATTTTCACATACTTATCTCTTTATCTTCTAAACGCCTAAGTATTCTGTTTTCGCAGTTTCGGAGGCTTCTCGGGAACTGAACCGTCATCATTTGCAGGTTTTATCCGCTCACTAGACGTGATGTTTCTCCTTTTAGGCATTCTGCAATTAAAAGTATAATATTTTAAAGCCGATGTGACGTCAATCAGACACTATAAGCTACCACACATGAATACCGAGGTGACGACCAAGAGACGTACGAAATTTAGTACATAAACACCGTACTTAGGTACGTCTGTGAGACGTCGATCGCTTCAATACGGAGACATGTGCACTCGCCGTGGGCGCAGCTTCGCTGGCTTACGACGCGGAGGGAGGAAGGTAGCGGGAAGGGCGACGCCGAAGGTGGCGTGATTTTAGAAATATTTCAAAATTAAAAGTTATTACGTCTGTGAGACGTATAGGTCGGTACTTAAAGGTTAATGTACAACCAATAAATAAAGCCAAGTATTAAAAAATCATTGTTTAATAATACAATTTAACCATTCTAGACTAATTCATCTATTCCACTCATATTATCATCTGAATCAGAATTAGTTTCAGAATCCGTTGTGTCAGATTCACTGTCGTCTGCCGTATTGATGATAAATAATTCGTCAGTTATTCGGTCTTTACGCCAGTATTCTTCTTCAAGTCTCTTCACGTGATTAACTTCTTTCTTCCAATTATCTGGAGTTATTGAAGCCAACGCCTGCAAGGTCAAAGATTCAATCTTGCTTTCTAATTGTTCCACATTCTTTTCTGAAACTCTGTTTAACTAAGTTCCAAATGTATTCGATAGGATTGAGGTCGCAGTTATACGGCGGCAATCTTACTACTTCATGGCCATTGTCAGTTAACAATTTGTCGATTTTATAATTTTTCGGCGGTTTCTGCTGTTTTATTAATAAATATAACTCCGGTTTTGTGCAAGCATTTGAAAATTCGGTGTTGTGAGCTTGGAGCCTCTCAACCATCGCCTGTTTTCTGGAATTCATGTTGGGCGGTTTATTTTCTTCCTTACTATGATAAGGTGCGTTGTCCATTACAATCATGGAATTTCTTGGTATGTTGGGTATCAGTTTTTTAGTCAGCCACTTTGTGAAATTCTCAGCGTTCATTTGATCGTGATAGTCCCCGGTTTTTGTGTCTGCCTTAAACATTAAGAGTGTGTTACAATTATAATTTGTGGCCTCCTACGGTAAGCCGACATAAGCCCAAAGGGCAGGTAGATTTATAAAGAAACAAACGAGCCATCTCAAACACTGTATATTTATAAAAGTTAAATTTAACACAATAAAAAGTGTACCTTAAAGAACTAATTTATAACCTTATAGTTACCAAATTAAGTAGGAGTCTATTATTATATTTTAATATTGCCAGCCAGCTAAAATTTCAGTATAAAGAGCTAGGGTCGTGGGGAGTTGGGGATAAACCCAGTACTGTACCGTTTTAAATGTTTAAATTAAATAATATGTATTTCAAAATTTAAGGTATAACCTTCCAGTTATTTAAATGTTATTCTAATAGATTAAATGGGCGCCAGGGACCTTAAGAGTCCCGGATCCCAGAGCCGACGAAGGTGTCCATAATACTTCTTGAGGAACTATTCATGTCAAACTCGAGATCCTTAAATTCAAATAAGTTGACCGGTTTCAAAACCGGACTTAGGTAGCCAACGGATTCATAGAGAATCCGTGTTAAAAATATAAATATAATAAGGGGTAAAGAAAAAAAACCGTCCCGCCCGCGCTATCGCCAGACGGACTTCAACAGACAGCACAGCCGTCTCTGCACGAGGCTTCGAGCAAACTCGAGGAACGGGTCTCGCGTCCAGGCCCCAGAGCTCCTCTAGATCCTGGCGGCGAGACGAGTCTCTTGAGGTGCCTTTCGATTGATCCAGGGATTAATCCGTAAATGCAGACTCCCGCGGCTGGCTGTATAGTCGTCTGCGTGAACGCAGTTTGGAATCCTTTTAAAACACTAAACAAGATTTGTATTGTCACTCAAGCGTGATTCATGGTCGAAAGACCCCAATTTCCTTCAATAACTCTGTCATCGATCACAAACCGGAACTAGACGGCGCATTCCGAAAATCTCCCCTATTCCGGGTAAAATGGTTATAAGATTAAGCACCACACCAAGACACACAATTCTCGAAAATCACTAACCACTGCTTAACGTCACGCTTAAATGCTGAAACAATAATAATCTTCATGATCCAGACCAACAAACGAATTATTAGTGACTTCCAACATCGAAACTTGTCCTGATTGGAATAATTCTCCCCGAATATTCATTCGGCAAATTTAGAATTTGCAACCTTGCCACACTATATCAAAGACCATGCACAGATTATAAATGGGATTCATTTGACAACGAAGTTTCTAGAAAAAAGTCTATATAGAAAAAATAATAACACTTCCGGATTAGGTTATTCAGTTTATTGTGATTTTTTACTGAAAGCTGAAAATCATTAGGGATTGCTCCATACGATATTATTTCGATGGTTAGCGGTCAATTTATTAAAATAACGATTAAACTACAACTGTGAATCGGCGACCACTAGATGTCGTCTTTAGCTATAATAGTATGTGCCTTTAACTGTCAGAACTGACGTTTGACTGAATGACATTAGGAATTATGATTGTAAACATTGCATTACAATATTTGATCTAATTTATTGTGCAAACTTGTTAAATAGGTTTATAAAAGTGATTGATTATGAGAAAGTGACAACTAAATATTCCCGTGACGAAATACAGTTGAAGGAATGAATCCTTCAATCAAATACAGGCCAAAGTCAATTTATGTTTACAGGTAAATCTACTTTACGTATTAGTAACGAAGCCGTGTTATATCAACCCTTGGTGGGTTCAAAAAAAAACAACGTAACAGTACCTCCCCAACCACCAGAGATTTGACCCACTAGGGCAAATCTCGACGCTGGCCCTCCAGCGTCAAAGCAGACTCCAAAGGACCAAGCACGCTTACCAAAACAGAAACAACCTGCCTAAAAACAGGAACAGAGAAAGAAAAGAATAAAAAATAAAGAAGCTGGTGTACGATTTCTACTTCCTAGCTAATATAAACATAAATGATGCTATAAAGGTATTTATGGTATATACATAAGCAATACAGAATTCTTGTTACACTTCAAATACAGAGTAACAGACCGCTCTATTTTGGCGACATTGTAGTAGGCTTTGGTTGTCGGGTCTACAATACCGCCCGTGTTATATGGCTTATTTTTAATTATCCGTATAACCTATATTAATTATTCAAATTTTGGTTTTTCTTATATACTACATAAACCTACGATCTAAATGGGTTCTGGTCATACTTCAAGTTTAGAGTCAACCCGCTCTATGAGGCGATATTGTAGTAGGCTTTGGTTAACGAGTCTACAATTCCGCCCGTGTTTTATGGCTTATTTTTAGTTATCCATATGACCTGAGTAATATATTATATAATAATTCTCCTGGAGCGAGTCTAATCCATTTACAAAGATGTAAAACACAAGCTCCAAAAAGAGTAAAAATGTGTAAATAATATTTTATATAATATTTCTCCTGGAGCGAGTCTAATCCATTTACAAACATGTAAAAGACAAGCTCCAAAAAGAGTAAAAATGTGTAAATGATATATTATTATATAATATACATATAGGAGAGACCGCCCTACTCCATCGTACACCACCTTTCAAATCCTAAACGATTAGACTGCCGACAATAATGCTGAGCTGGAACATAAACTAGACACTAAAAAAAATTAAATAAAAAATTAAAAGCTACAACTAATGCAAATTGGCTAACCGTCTTTTATAAAAGGAATGAGACGGTTATCCGCCCTCAATAAAAAAATACCATCTTAAACTGTTTCCATCAATGCAGCCTACACGCCCGCCATTAAGGCCTCCTATCTCAGGACTATTATTATGCTGCCTTACCAGCAATCCGGAGGTTATACACCCCACAGGGGTGTCAATCCTGCAACAACCACAGACTACCAACAACTAATAATACAGTTCTCTAATGTGGACACAGTGGGAACCTGTGTACCACTGCAAACTGCAAAAACAGTGTATTAACCACTGTATTCTAGCACCGTGCATATAGAGCCACCAATGCTAAAATAAAAACCAGCAACCTCAAGGCATATACAGCCCCAAAGGTCACTGCGACCAACAACAACCACTATATTCTAGCACCGTGCATATACAGCAACCAATGCTAAGATAAAACCAGCAAGCTCAAGGCATATACAGCCCTCTAAGGTCACTGCGACCAACCACAACGACTATATTCTAGCACCGTGCATATATAGCTACCAATGCTAAAATAAAAACTAGCAACCTCAAGGCATATACAGCCCTCTAAGGTCACTGCGACCAACCACAACGACTATATTCTAGCACCGCGCATATACAGCTACCAATGCTAAAATAAAAACCAGCAACCTCAAGGCATATACAGCCCTCTAAGGTCACTGCTACCAACTACAACGACTAAATTTAAATTTAAATAAAAATATTCCCTGCCACATGGTAATTCAAAATCCGTGATATGCCATGGGCCAAGGCTTTAAACCGGAAGCGCAAGCTAGAGTGGGCTGTCCAACGGTATCATTGCCGAAGACATCACCACTACTAACAGCCTCTCCGCCATGTACCAGGAAGAACGGGGTACAAGTAACTTCAGAATTCGGACCCGTACTTCGTATTAAAGAAAAATATAAAAAAAAACCGATTGAAGTTAAAACTGGCTGTCACAATTTACAATATTATTATTATTTTTATATTTATAATTTACAATCTCGAGTAATATGTAAATATTATAATTAGCAGTCAATATAATAAGCAGCCTGTATAAAATTATAAAGTGTAAAAATTTTACAAAGTAAATAAAATTGTATAAAGTGTAAAAATTGTATAAAGTAAATAAAAGTGTATAAAACAGTACAAACATAAAACCAAGGATTCCGCGCGATGGTTTTTTCTTAAAAATTATAATAACTGGAAGGCTTTAGAAACAGCAATTTGGGTTGTAAGGTACAGCAAAGGACATAACCTCTATCTCCAACTAATACACACACGTTGGTCGCCACTGTTACAATTTTAATTTGTGGCCTCCTACGGTAAGCCGACATAAGCCCAAAGGGCAGGTAGATTTATAAAGAAAAAACGAGCCATCTCAAACACTGTATATTTATAAAAGTTAAATTTAACACAATAAAAAGTGTACCTTATAGAACTAATTAACCTTATAGTTACCAAATTAAGTAGGAGTCTATTATTATATTTTAATATTGCCAGCCAGCTAAAATTTCAGTATAAAGAGCTAGGGTCGTGGGGTGTTTGGAGATAAACCCAGTACTGTACCGTTTTAAATGTTTAAATTAAATAATATGTGTTTCAAAATTTAAGGTATAACCTTCCAGTTATTTAAATGTTATTCTAATAGATTAAATGGGCGCCAGGGACCTTACGAGTCCCGGATCCCAGAGCCGACGAAGGTGTCCATAATACTTCATGAGGAACTATTCATGTCAAACTCGAGATCCTTAAATTCAAATAAGTTGACCGGTTTCAAAACCGGACTTAGGTAGCCAACGGATTCATAGAGAATCCGTGTTAAAAATATAAATATAATAAGGGGTAAAGAAAAAAAACCGTCCCGCCCGCGCTATTGCCAGACGGACTTCAACAGACAGCACAGCCGTCTCTGCATGAGGCTTCGAGCAAACTCGAGGAACGGGTCTCGCGTCCAGGCCCCAGAGCTCCTCTAGATCCTGGCGGCGAGACGAGTCTCTTGAGGTGCCTTTCGATTGATCCAGGGATTAATCCGTAAATGCAGACTCCCGCGGCTGGCTGTATAGTCGTCTGCGTGAACGCAGTTTGGAATCCTTTTAAAACACTAAACAAGATTTGTATTGTCACTCAAGCGTGATTCATGGTCGAAAGACCCCAATTTCCTTCAATAACTCTGTCATCGATCACAAACCGGAACTAGACGGCGCATTCCGAAAAATCTCCCCTATTCCGGGTAAAATGGTTATAAGATTAAGCACCACACCAAGACACACAATTCTCGAAAATCACTAACCACTGCCTAACGTCACGCTTAATCTGTTACACGTTGTATGTATGAGTTGTGTTTATTTGTAATATGTGTGTAGGGTGTGTGGTAGGTTAATGTGCGCGTGATTATGTCGGACGTGGCTTAGGAACTGTGTGATATTGCTGAAAACAAATATCTAAGCAGAGTGAGATTTGGCATTGCTTGCAAACATATTTTGTACGGCTTTTTTGCACCATACACATGATGAGTACTTGAATGGCCCAGTACCTAAAAAGTAGTTCCCTTCTAAAATTGGACGGACGTTTTTAGATTTTGGGCCAACCAAGTATTTGTTAACTGAAACTTTTAAAGGGTGTTCTATGACTGGAGGTTTCATAATTTTCAGCAATTCTTCCGCTACTTCAGCCCTGAACCAACGATGTGTCACATGTTTGTGTTTTGATTTATAAATAATGCAAGCGTTTAAAAATGTTATATTAAGGAGACGTCTGAATACTTTTTTATACCATATTTGATTACGTGATCTTTCCATGGGAAATGCCGAAAAAAATATTCAGTAGTTGATCTTTCTTATCGACACCTCCCATGGAAAGATTGTAATCAAGGACCATTTGGGGCTTATATTTAAAAATCCCATATCTTTCTTTACCGCCCACAGTACCTTTGACATAAAAAATACCTTAGAATTGGATCTTCAACAATATGTCTATGTATATCACATTTGGTCAGAATTGGCCAATGAATATATGAAAATACCATCTAAAGAAGAATGGTTGCAAATAGCAGAAAATTTTGAACATTCCGCAAATTTCCCAAATTGCTTAGGTGCAATATGTTCTTGAATATAAGCATTTTTTTCAATTGTGCTTATGGCTATAGTCGACAGCAATTATAACTTCATCTTTATAGATGTCGGTGCTTACGGTAAGGACTGCGATTCCGGCGTGCTTAAAGAAACAAGATTTTGGAATGTTCTTATAAATAACGGATTGAATATTCCCGACTCTAGACAACTTCCAAATACAAATTATGAATTCCCTTATGTATTCGTCGGAGATGAAGTGTTTGCTTTACATACCCACTTGCTTCGTCCATATGGCCAACAAATGGCGTATTTTTCGTCGACCTATTAAACCTAGATTCATAAATTATATTTAGGGTTACATAGTTCATAAACATACGTCTCTGATACACCTTACTTTTAAGGTCACCTAATTTAATGATTATGGGAGATATTGAAAAAAAAAAATGATTAATTAAAATGAACTTTTATTAAGAATTAAAACAAAAAAAAAACATTTAAAAAATATCAATCCGAGCATTCTAGGCACAAACTACCACGATGTGCCATACACATGTAACGTTTGCAGGACGTGCAGATAAATCTAGTCACACGTTTTTTTTTATAACAGCAAAAGTTGCATAATTCTCTGAATTGATTTTCGGGGTTGGCTGGTGCATCAGGCAAAGTACCGCCTAAAATAGCATCGATGTTCCGTTTTAGGCATTGCCTCAAAGTTGGTGTTTCGCGTCGCCTTCGTAACCAAGGCTCTATCATCTTATCTGACACTTCTTTGTCTTCTTTATCTTTCTTCTTTCTCGTCTATTCAGTGGTTTCTGTTGATTATTCATATTATTATGGACGTGGATGACGAAAGAATTGACCATGGACATATTCAACATACCGTAAAAGTAGCAGAGCGGCCATCTTTGAGTTTTTCTATTGCACGACATATTATGGCACATCTGATCAAACGTGTCAACTGCACCTTTGGTTGAGTTATAGAATTCTATAATATCCGGCTTACCAGATAATGCTAAAGTGCCAATTCCATGAGTCGTGGATAGGAGCAGAACATTTATATTTTTCTTTGGCCTGAAAGACACCAAACGTACAGTTTCCGTCATTACAAAACATTGAAGATCTTGTTTGTCTTGGCTGCAAAAGTTGTGAAGGGATCTCGCGCTTGTTTAAATTAACAATTGTAGGTACAATTAGATCTAAATCTAATTGTACCTACAATTGTTAATTTATATGGATCTTGCAATAGTTCTTTGGCTAATGGCACTGACGTGAACCAATTGTCCATAGTCACATTACGATTACTTCCTCGAATAGATTCGGTAAGTTGCTTCACAAAGAAATTGCATCTATCATGTAGTTTGTCTTAGAGTCACAGAGAACAACAGTTTTTATACCGTTTTTATTTGTCAGGTTTTGATGGTATACAGGGTGGAATTGAAGTCATGGGCATTATTTTAAACTAAGGCACTACTCACGATACTAATTGCATTAGGGCTACTATTACGCAAATCAAAAATATTATTAATGCAAGTATGGAAAACCTTAAAAATGTAAGAAGTCATAAAAAGTATCAAATAGTTGCGCATCGCGATAGCGAACAGCTGCGTAGGTACACTACGCCGCTCGCCGTACGCGTCATTGTGCGTGAACTCTGACCCCGCTCGACTCACGTGACATAGGTAAGTTGCTATTGCTAACGATTTGATTCCAACTTTCCCTTCATACTTTACCGGCTTAGGACGGTCAAAACTACGTCAACTAACACACATTAAAACAAAAAAAAATGTTTACGTAGGTAAAATTAATTTGCTGTAGTTTTGGCGTATTTAAAAAGTTGGAATCACAGTATTTACAATAATTGTTCAGGAATCACGGTGTATTTACAATAATTTTAACTACTTAGGCTTACTAACTAGCACTTACACGTATTTTAAAAGATGCTCAAAATGTCCGCCACCTTTTTCAATGCACAACTGAGCCCTACGTCTGTGATTGTCTTTCACCCTGTTCAACACAAATTCCTGTGATTTCACTATGTCGAATGCGTTAACAATTTTGTTTTTTAAATCCTCTCTCGGCTCACTTTCACGCTCATAAACAATTCTTTTAATTTGACCCCATAAGAAAAAGTTCAGGGGTGTCAAATCGGGTGACCTCGCCGGCCACGGCACGGGCCCACCGCGACCTATCCATCGCTCGCCAAAAGTTTCACTCAGGTAGGCACGAACATCGCGTCGGAAATACGCCGGGGCACCGTTGTGCTGATAGTACAGATTAGGTAATAGTTCTTCCAGTTCATGCTCTTCCACAACGTCCCTCAACAACTGTAAATAGTTTGTTCCGGTTAGGCTTCCTTCAATGAAGTACGGGCCAATTATCCTTTCGTTCAAAATGCCTGCCCAGACATTTACAGAAAATCGATGTTGAAAAGCGTCACGGCGTGTAACATGGGGGTTGCGGCCACGTCTGCACCACCAATGTTCGTTATGACTGTTGAATAGTCCGATTTTGGTGAATGTGGCTTCATCGGTCCACAAAATATTATTATTAAAATTTTGTAAAAGCCAGTTACAAAACTCTCGCCGTGGTGTAATCCGCCAATGTTAATTCTTGCACCTTTTGAAAGTGGAATGGGTGCCGGTCAGAACTGTTTAACAGTTTCCAAACATAATAGTGGCTAACACCAAAACGTAGGGCCGCTCGTCAGGTGCTAGCTTGTGGATGATTTTGAAAAAACCTTCTGATTTGTCGGTAAAGCGAAATAGGATAAACGGGTGCTCTTCCACGAGCTTGTGCATGTGCTGGCACGTGAAAAGAAGAGAAATCCAGCAGATTCTGCGTGGTTCTTAAAACTAGACCCCTTGATGGAATAGGGTCGTTCGGGTAGCGGCGATGGAACAGGTCGCGAGTTCGTAGTAAACTTTTTGTGCGATCATACAGTAAAACCATTTGTAGGTATTGGTGGTTTGTGTACCTAGCCTGCACATTACGCGGTCGGGGCATCCTGATAACAAACTACAGAACACAATAATTAGTCCAACACTTATGCCCTGCAATCCAAGACGCGAGAAGCGCGTGCGGTGATTACGTCACGGGAGCGATCGTAAATCAATCAAAAACATGCGTCAATGCACCTGTGCAGTCGTTATGTCACTGGTGCGGGAGGCCGGAGAGGCCGCCCCCGCCCGGGGGGTGATATTTTATTTTTGCGAGTGAGGAAGCGGGACGGAGAGAGTTCGGGGCGGGCGGCATGCCTTTTATCCTATTATTCCTATTATAATTGCTACTTGTAAGGATTTCCTTCCAAGATGATTGGATTTCTTTCCTTTCCAAGGACTAGTTATTAGTATTATTTGATGTTTGTTTACTATTCGTTCAGCGCTGTACTGCGCATTAAGATTTTGATACTTCAAGACTTATTGGCATTTATGAAGTATTTTGTTTTTATTATTTTTAGTGTTTATTTGCAATAATAAGCCTTTTGCAATAAGACCTACTACATTTTTATGGTTTTCCATATTTGCATTAATAATATTTTAGATTTGTATAATAGTAGCCCTAATGCAATTAGTATCGTGAGTAGTGTCTTAGTTTAAAATATTGCCCATGACTTCAATTCCACCCTGTATACATACGGAAAGGACAACGTCCACGAAATCCCAGTAGCTGTTCATCCACTGTTACGTATGACCCAGGTTTGTAACTATCTCTACACACAGCAATTAACATTTCCCATATTTCCCTTATAGGTGCAAACTTATCAATAGCTTTTCGTTCTTCACGAGTTGATTTATCATCGAATCTAAGGCAATTCAGCAAAAAATCGAATCTATCTTTAGACATGACCGAAATATATTTAGTCCCACTTTCAGATGGATCAAAAAGCTCAGCGGTTGTCAGATGGTTATCTTTCTTCCTTGCGGCTAAAAATAGCAATCCTATCAAAGCATATATTTCCTCAGCACAAGTATCACTAACAGTGGCAACTGTTAGTGATACTTGTTTTTGCGGCGTAATTTTCTCTTTTTGTAGCAATTTTCATATTCGTGTGCAATACAATGATACTCACCGAAATAAACAATTTGAATTGTTCCAATGGAGTCATTGCATTTTTCGCTTCATTCTTGGGTCCTTGGATAATATGAACAATGTTTCGTGACTGTATTCTGCTAGTGCGAGCTTCGGAAGGTTGTGCTGACCATTTATGACCATTCTTCCCTCCCAAATTATTAGTTAATAGGAAAATTATTTCAGCTGCCTGTTGCTGTTCGCCTGAACTTATCTGATCCGTAGGTCGCTCATTATCTCATGAATGAGAAGAATGTATACGACAACGGCGACAAATATTCGATGCTCGAAGAGGTTCGTCATCGGAATCGCTTGAAGCATCCGTAGGATGCTCACTATCTGTCTCTAAAATGTCCTCAATTTCACTGTCCAAATCATTTGGAGGATCCACTTCTTCCTGGTCATCCACTCGCGATAATATTGCACCAATTTCATCGTCTTTAAAAAAAGCCATGCTGAAAAACAATAACACACAATAAGTACTTGACTAATAGTAAAATAAAAAATAATAACTACGAATTAATACATAGTAAAACAGTTTAATTAGCAAAATTATAACAACTGCAAACATTGTTTCATACTAACTACTACTTTCGTAGAATATAATAGAATAAATACATACCTTTTAAAAAAAAATCCTGTACGTTTTTTTTTTTTTTATAAGGCAAATAGTAAAACCGTCCACTATATAAAGTTGTTATCACTAATCATAAACATACGTATCTCAGACACCTCGTGCTCAGTATATCCAAAACTATACGTTTACGCGCCAAAACTGCTGGCGCCGTACTGAGCTCTCATCGCTTTAAGAAGCTACTGAGAGGCACGTATTTCTATCTCTTTCGCGCCGTGCGCTGCGAGTGTTTTACTCACACGTGGCGTGGCGTGCGCGTGTCGCCACGCTGCCCGACGCAACGGCGGGTTATTACATTTGCATGTCGCCACGCGGCATCACGAAAAATCGTCTCAGTCAGTACAGTGGTGGCCTTTGGAGTAAACGTCTACAATGTTTTCTTCAGACTCGGATACGGATTTTGAAGAAAATCTAGCATACCTGCTCATGTTAAGCCTACTCAAAAAGGAAAGAAAGAAAAGGAGATATTGGGTACATCCAATAAATACTTCAAGAGGAAGCCGAAGTGAATATCATTTGTTGGTGCAAGAACTAAAAAGCGATGAAATTAAATTCCAACAATACTTCAGGATGACAAAACAACAATTCAATTACATACATTCTTTAATTGAACAAGATATTAAAAAGATTCATGGGTCAAACACAAAATATGTAATTCATCATTTCCAAAAAATAAAACCTCACATATGAGTTTGAAAATTAGCCTTTATTCGTGTAACAGTCTCTTAGGCGTCGTCCTAATTGGGAGCGATCGTACGATGGCGCGATGCGTTTTTCATCTCACGATCAAAGTGGTCGTACGATGACCTAACAGGTGTCCTAATAGATCGCGCGATGTCTATCGTGCGATGCCGTCGCTCGATGGCTGGCGTCGCGCTTACGCCACTTGTAACGATGGCTCTTTATAGAGATGCACAGTTTTTGCTGTCGGGCAATATTGCTTTAAAAATTGCAAATGACATTGAAAAAAGGAAACGCAGACAACATAAAATACACTCGAGAGCAATGAATCCGGGTCACTTGAAGAATCCTAAAAATCTCGGAAACTAAAAATGCTAGGTTAATGCAATAAATTGTATTTAATAGACAATGTAATACTCCTTAAATGAAGGTATTAAAACTTCTTAGTTATTGTAAAGTTATATCATAAAAAAATCAAATTTGAAAAAGGGCCACTTTCGAAGATGGAACTACGAAATTACAGCATTTGGTTTTGCTTTTGTTTGTAATCTGTCATTTATGTGGGTACATAAACCACGTTGATAGTGCTCTATATTCATTATTCAAGCTGAAATTATGTCGCTTACGCCTGAAGAATGCACCAGAATACTTACAATGCTGGAAACCGGCCGGAGTCAGCGCGATACAGCCAGGACTGTCGGTGTGTCGCTGTCAACAGTACAAAGAGTTCTCCGACGTTACGAAGAAACTGGTTCTAACCTACGCAGACCAGGAACGGGCAGAACCAGGTGTACCACAGCACGAGAAGACCGATACTTGGTGAACACCATGCTTCGAAATCGCTTTTTCACAGGAACTGAACTCACAAATCAGTTTCGACGCTTCGGAGGAAGTAACCCAAGTGCATGGACAGTAAGACGTCGGCTTGCTGAATCTAACTTAAAACCCCTTAGACCTGCAAACGGCCCTAAACTGGAGCGTGGGCATCGTATTTCAAGACTAAGATATGCCCAGAGCCACGTAAATTGGAGTATTGAAGATTGGTCAAAAGTTATGTTCTCCGACGAATCAAAATTTATGCTCTACAAGCACGATGGAAGACACAGAGTGTATCGAAGACCAGGGGAAAGATTCAAGCAAGCATGCATCGAAGAAAAAGTAGCCTACGGTGGTGGGTCTGTACTTGTGTGGGCCGGAATTTCTTCTGAAAGTCGCACAGAGCTGGTGATCATAGAAAACGGCTCTTTAACTAGCGTAAGATATATGGAAGAAATCCTCAATGATCACGTTGGTCCATTTATGGTCAATTTAGGTGAGGATGCTATATTTATGCATGACAATGCCCGACCTCATACAGGTAGGATTGTGAATGACTACCTTCAAGAGATGAACATTACTCGTATGGAGTGGCCAGCGCGCAGCCCGGATATCAACCCGATCGAGCATGCTTGGGACGAGCTAGGCAGATGCGTAAAACAACGAAACCCTCCCCCAATCACGCTTCGTGAGCTCAAAATTGCTCTCACAGAGGAATGGGAGAATATTCCCCAAAATCGTATAAGGAACTTGGTGTACAGCATGCCAAACCGCGTAAACGCAGTAATGGAAGCACGAGGAGGCAATACGAAGTATTAAAATTCAAGAAAATCGTAATAAAGTTCAAAAATTTCATGTTTCCTATTTTTGTTTTAAGGAGAGATCAGCAGTTTTTTTCTTTATGTAATTTTGTGTTAATAAAATGTATGGTGACTCATATTTTTTTTACTTTCATTTAAGGAGTATTACATTGTCTATTAAATACAATTTATTGCATTAACCTATCATTTTTAGTTTCCGAGATTTTTAACATTCTTTAAGTGACCCGGATTCATTGCTCTCGAGTGTACTTTATAGATCCAGGAATCTGCGCGGTGAATTTTTCAACCTTTATTTTGATGTGCGAAATAACGAAGAAGACTTTTACGATTATTTGTCTATGTCAAATGAAACCGACGCCTCCCACGCATAAGGTCGTAAGGCTAAAAAATGATTTTCTCAGGAGAGCGTTTTTAGTATACGTTATTGATAAAAATGATTGTGAAAGATTTTCAACAGAAATTTTTGCACTAACCTGTCAATTATTAGTTAAATAATGTATCCCCAGGCGCTGGATATTACAAGGAATTGTAGTTACCAAAAAAAACTAGTTTTACTTACTTACGACTATTTACTTATTAAAAAAAGGTCGTATCTTATTGTTACGACTGTATGCGTTCATAAACGTGATATAAACAACCCGTATAAAGTCGTACGTTTGAATTACGACTATATGCGACGTGTAAACTATCATATCTCTCTAAAAGGGGGTCGTAATAAGGGAGTTGATGAATAAAAACCAGCGTAAAATTTCACCTCAAATCAATTTAATTACAATAACTCTCACCATAGGAACAAAATTCAGTCTTCTTAACGCATAAGTCACGTTATTATAAACTTTTATTTAAAAAAAACATAAGGTTAAAACTGGCTCTTCTAAACTTAATAAAAAATATGTACTTATACTCGTACTATCTTCGATATGATAATTATAATAAAATCAACATAAAAGGAAATGAATTATGTATAACGAAATAAAAAAAATCTTCTAAATTAAATGAAAATCACTTAAAATTAAGGATTGAAAACTATTGTGTAAGTAACATAATTATTAAAATGGAAGTTAGGATATTTAAGACAAAATAACGATGATTAGACAGAGAAATCGCTATTGTTCTCTTCAGTAACAGTACCACTGTGTGACAACTGTTGATAATAACCATGGTACACTTGGGGTATTATACGTCCTTGACATAGACTTAGTAAATCATTAAATTTGGCCAATGTAATAGGTAAATTATCAGAGTAACATGGTTCCAATAATTCTGTATCTATTAAACTATTATTTCTTCTTGATGAATAGGCTTTTTTTGTTATTAAACTCATGACATTTTCTTCTTCAAAATTATAACGATAGTTTAAAATATAGGGTTCGCTTGACACTACTTGAACTTCTTTAATTTTGGTCCATGATACTTTTTGTTTTTTAGTATTTTTAGCCCAGTTTTTACCATCTAGTAATAATTTGTAGTTGTAAAAATCTGTAATACTCATTTCGATGACATTATAATTTGGAGGGTTTACTTTTGACCATCTGACTAAGCCATACCATTGTGCAGGGGTATATATAAGCTTATTTTTTGCATTTCTCTCGATGAGAGCATGGACTGAATCAGCTTCATTTTGTGTATGCCCTCGCTCTAAAAACCTATGGACTATCGTTATACCATACTTTTTTGCTGTATATGTGTAAAAAGCAAACACAATACGATTACGATTTTGACCGGCACAGTTGTCCGACCAAAATCTGAATTCTTTGGCGCCGCCTAAAACTTTACCCTCAATGAATTTGGATAAGCAACTTGCTACTTCGCAAGCCCCGTGTTTCCCATTAGTTTCAGGCCACATGTAACAATAACCTTCTTGACTCGCTAGGTCGAATATTGTAAAATTATAAATGGATAATTTTCGTTTATAATAAAATAAACCGACATTGCCATGAGGACAGTTTAATATTTTTTGAAAATCGAAACACGCTGTAACTATTTTACCTCCACTTTCCAATGCTTCTTTTTTATCATTTGCCTTCATTTCTCTAGCTTTCATCTTGTTATTTATATGAAGTTCTTGTATTTGTTTTTCTTCTTCCGTCATTGTATTTTTGTTTTCATTATATATATGACACTCGTTACAAATGTCTTTTTTTGGCTTGTGAAACGATATATTTAAGTTTTGGTTTATGATATCACGATACTGTCTAACTGTCGATACCTTTTTAGTTATATTTTCACTTATACACCACTCATTGTACAAAGAAAACATTTTTGTAAATGTAAGGTCGCCGTCTAAGTAAATTTTACTTGTATCTTTGCGTACATAGTGAGATTCAACGGGCTGGAACGTTTTGACATGCTTTAAAACACCCTGTTTTATTTCGTCGTCTAAGACTATAATTCTAGTTCCACCACGTCGATCGGGGGAAACAGAGCCACCACCAGAGCGAAATTTCGCCAAAGCTGTTTGAACAGTTCTCTCTCCAATAGAAAGTGTATTTAGGAACATCGTTTTGCAAACAAACACTTTATTAGGTAAGTCAGAATTAGATTCAATAAGAGGTAAGCAATACTTAACAGATCTCTTACGTCTAGACACAGGATTCGTCGTAGAGGGATACTTAGTATCGCCTACTTCGGTGTAGTTGACGATGTAATCCCACTGTCGACTGTGATCTCCAATTTTCCAAAAAGAACTAAATATACGTTCCCGTTGGTGTGCATCAAACTTTTGAAAGCATTTAAGACGACAAGTACCCGGACATGGTGGTTTTAAAATCTTTTCATCTCTCTGAACTCCATTCCTACTCATATACGCTTTTCCTAAATTTTTTAAACATTTTCGTTTAATATCTTTCCACTCATCACGGCGACGGTGACGTCTTCTTGCAACTCTAGCCGACGGTGTATTTTCACTTGATGAGCAGACAGAAGAGTCCTGACTTGAAGCGTTACTCAGGTGTGGTGTATTGGCTCTACTGGCACTACTAGATGAATTCTCAGCATCACAAATCGATAAATTTCTGAATAGTGGAGTCGAAGTGGCCATCAAAAAATCATTATTTGGGGAGGGCATTGGTGTTATGTCCAGTGAAGGTTCTATTATATCAGCTGATTCGTGTGAAATTTTTTCAACACATGGCTCTGAATCCACACGTTCTGTAGGGCTTTCATTTGGTAATGGGGATGAAATTAAGGGTAACATTGCGTCTGGATTATTTATTACCTCGGTAATACTTGGTATACTACTGTTGTTAATGCTTGTTGTACTATTAATAAAAGATTGCCCGAACATCGTCTTATACTGATCCCACTGGTCTTCAGCTTCAAGTGGTACCGGCGATTCTAAAAATACAAGTTTGCAATTAGTTAAAAACTATACACAAGAAACAAATACACATAATTAAAAAGTGTTAGACAATTAACATAAATCAAACAACATTACGGGTTTTATTCCCCAAAGCGATAGGCAGAGCTTAGAGAGGTTAGAAATAAGAGTGTTCTCTTATTTCTAACCACCTAGTCCACCCGCTTTTCGCCAGTTATTAGTCCCATTGTAATGCCTATTGTCAAACACTACGCGCAGTTCAGACTCCATGTTATGAGAATTTCGAAATTGAAAAACCCAATAATATATTGCCCGACCCGGGAATCGAACCCGCCAGTCATGCTTACTTCCACTAGACCAACAAAGCAGTTAGAAAATTTATTTTAATGATATTTTAACTATAATTTGAAAAGCAGAGAATCGTATCTTATTTTTTTAACGAAGCATAAAGTCGTATGTCTATGATACGTCTATATACGTTTACTCATTATTATATTTAAACATCGCAAATGGTCGTAAGTATAAGTTACGACTCCTATAAAATTAATTGTTGTGTAGTATAAAGTCTTAACTGACCACTGTTAACGTTTGATTACAGCGCATATAGTCGTAACATAAACGTTCCGACGTTATGCGTCGGAACGGTCGTAATCACTGTTTCGTCTGTTGAGACCTATTCAACACTATCACATACTAATTATTATATTCGTACCACACATATAAACAAGTAAAATAATTATAATACAAAACAAATCAGTAAAACTTACCATTTCCAAAATTTTCATCGACCGTTACTTCACTATTTTGGTTTATTTGTTCATTTAACACTAGTTTCATAATCTTGGAAGCACGTACGTTACTCATTTTACTTTA
The DNA here is from genome assembly GCA_951799955.1 of Apamea anceps. Lineage (NCBI taxonomy): Eukaryota > Metazoa > Arthropoda > Insecta > Lepidoptera > Noctuidae > Apamea > Apamea anceps. The sequence continues at coordinate 3,553,640 of OX637509.1, forward strand.
ACTATTAATAGTACACCTTAAACTACATAAACAATAACAAAAACAATCGATTGTTTTATTTTTAAAAGCAAACTTCTTCACTGTTGACATACGACTTGACGTCGCGGTCGGTACTGTGCTCTGATTGGCCGGCCGCGGACCAATCGATCGGAGCATACCGTCTGAACTATCCACGCGACTTTATGCGCGGGAGCGTTTAAATGTTAAGACCATTATCCATTGAAAAACTCATTATTTATATAAGATATTAAAATTTGGATTTTAGTAATAGATAATACTATACAAGATTGTTGTAATGGCACAAAAAAACGGTTTTAGTCAAAAACAATGTTCCGACCGTCTGCGTGGGAGCCATCGAAACATTTGACTACATCTGCAATGGAATACGTAGCGATTGTAATCATAGAGTGACCAACTTTAAAAACCCATTAGTGTGGAAGAAAGATTGGTATTAACAATCAGGTAAGTTTTTTATTATTATTATGTGTGCGTTACGTACAGTCAGCCGCAGTTGAACCTATCCATTTTCCTCCAATTTGTAAGTCCCTGTTGAAAGACCATTCAAATGAAAGACAAATATTTTATGTATTTATTATATTTATTTATTACTTTTTTATATTTCTTTCATATAGGTAGTCATTATGTCGGTTTAATGTGCAACAGAGTATATAAAACACTTCTTAAGTCAGCAAAATTACGTAGAATTCTAGTTTTAAACTACTGGATTTGCAAATTTAAAAAAAATCTTATAATCAACTATTACGGTATAAAAAAAGCAGGAAGAAAGAGCTTTAAAAAAAAAGCAGTGATAGCCGAGTGGTACGACCGTTGGACTGCCAAGTCAAAGGTTGCAGGTTCGAACCCCGGCACGCACCAATGTCTTTTAGAATTCATGTGCGTATTATAAATTAATTATCACTTGCTAAAAACGGTGAAGGAAAACATCGTGAGGAAACCAGCACACCTGAGAGATTTTTCAACGGTGTGTGAAGCCATGTCAGAGGCCTACGGGCGGTTTAAACTCTGACACCAGGTTGTTCATCAACCATACGATAAGAAGAAGACGGTATAAAAAAAGCAATAATCACACATTTTTTTATTAGAAAAAGAAATTGAGGTTTAAAAAATCTTATATTCAAGAATCATATTCAGCATTAAATGATTCGTAGAATTGTTGTGTGTTTGTCGGTGGTGCCATGGATGGATGTGAGGATGCGTGCACAGGTGAAGGTATGATTGACATTGACATAGTAGATGAAGAGTTTGAAGGGGGTGATGGCATAGCTAGAGAAATTTCGTCTGCTATTGTATTCTGTAGTTTACTTTTTAATCTTAATTTTTGCACTGGATTCATATATTTAAAATATGGAGCTAGCGATTTCAAAAATAGTAAATCTTCATCCTCAACTTCTTTTTCTTTCTCCTTAAACGCTTTAATTTTATCTTCTTCGATTTGGATCATTCGACGCTGATATTCGGTTAGAGATTGATTTTCTTTACGTTTTCTTTTTTGGGATCCAGTTTGTAATCCACTATCCAAAGCTTCAGTTGACAAAGCACTCGTGCTCTGTGTAATTGTACTGCGCGCACTGGTAGACAGTGGTTCGTCATCAGAAGACACAAAAGCCTCGGATCTATTAGACATTGCAGTAGAATTCTCTTCATCAGGCAACTGAAGATTCTGCTCTGATCTTGAAGTGGATGGTAGGCTGGCATCATTATCATTATTTCCAGTTTCTTGATGAACACTATTACCTTCGGTTGGTCGAGGCATTGAAACATCCTTTAAAAACAACATATGTTGGTAATAGGTCCACTTTCCTGAGTAATATTGTTCATTTAGGCTTCCTGGATCTCCAGAGCGAGGCTTACGAACGTTTTTCAATTCTTTTAGAAAGACATCCCTTAAGTGTCGCCACCTAGTTTTAACGTCCTTTTCTGTAATAAATAACAATAAATTTTAATTCAACGTGTTATTATTTACAGGTACTTAACAACAGGAACCCCTTTTCGGAAATTAGGAGTGCCATTTCGCATTTCAAAAACCGCAATAGCAAGTATCGTTATGGAGGTTTGCAGTGCAATTTGGAATAATTTTAACGAAATACATATGAAGTTTCCAAGTATCGAAGATTTTAAGGAAATAGCAAATTCATTTTCAAATAAAAATAAATTTCCACATAGCTGTGGGAATCTGGACGGAAAATACATTCGTGTCGTAAAGCCACAACTCTCTGGAAGCATGTATTTCAACTACAAAAATTATTACTCAATTGTTTTATTAGCGGTCTCCGATTCAGACAACACATTTCGCATCATTGACGTAGGTGCATACGGGAAAGATAGTGATGGAGGCGTTCTCAGCAATTCAAAATTTTTTCAAGAACTTAACAGTGGAAATATTCAATTACCACCCGAGGAACGATTACCGAATAGTGATATTGTGGCACCATATGTATTTTTAGGGGACGAGACTTTTCCTTTGAAAACGTTCATAATGAGACCTTATCCAAGAACACAAGCAACAGGAAATGCAGATAAATCAAGATTAAATTTCAAATTGTCTACTACAAGGGTCGGTATAGAATGCACCTTTGGAATGACTGCTAGTAAAGGATCATGACCATCCATGTATGGAAATCCGTCTTAAGTTGAAACTACTTGAAACACAATAAATCTTTATTTATTATAGACTACGCTTTATATACTATTAAATAAAAGTGTTAATTTTCACAGGAGTATCCGAGTTTTAAAGTAATTAAACAAATTCGGAGGTAACCTAAAAATTATGTCTAAACTACTCGCAACTTATAAAATGGCCACAGATCACTCATGTAGGTACAAAACAACAAAGATAGTTAAAAACAAAATAAGAGAACAGCTGCTAATTGAAAAAAAAAAACGCGAATAATCGTGAATAACGAATAATCGTGCTTTTTATGACCTCGCAGCGTTGATGTGACATTATCGAAATAAAACAACTTCAGTCAGAAAGAGATTTTATTTTATTAACTTCAATTTATCCCAGATCTATACACAAATGAAAAAGTTACCTACCTAATGTCTACAAAGGTATAAAACACATAATATGAACAGACTTTTCATGTAGGTCACAACACAACAAATCAACATCAAATCAACATCTATAGGTTTTACGTATTTGACATGTAAAATCAGCAGAAATACCAGTATGTTAAGTACCAATTCTTACATACTCTGCAGCGTCCGTTGGATCCTGTATGGATGTGTGGAACTTATTAGTTAGCGCACAACAAATTCTAAAATCATCCTTTAAATGCAAAGCAGCGCGATTATTAAATACATGCCGAAAGAGTCTGAAATCCCTCTTAATTCTCCCATTAACAACTTCTACAACCCAGCGACACATGGTTACAAAACGAGACCGATTTGCTTGTTGTGTTGTTAATTGAAATTCATTTTCAAATAAAGATTCTGGCATGTGTGTCACAAAGCCATATTCTTGTAATTCATTTATGACATCCCTGAATCCTTTGTCAAGTATATAAAAGTGTTCCGGAAAAATGACCTTAAAAAAAAAGACCAGATTCCTCACTACGAAGGTTTAAACTAGTAATTGTAGCATCATTAGTGGTAGCTTTATGAGGCCCAAGACAATCAATTATGTGACCATCACAACATACCATCATAAACGGTTTAAAACTAAATTATCCAGTTTCTGCAAACTGTAAGTTTCTTTTTGAAATAAATAATTAGCGCTACTTTGGATAAATACATAAGTTGCATCACACATAACTATTGCTGGTTTGGTATTTGAGGGCAAATGAGGATTTCCGAATAATCCTTCTGGGATTATTCTGTTTATAGAAGCAACATCTTCTACGGTGGTTGGTGATTAAATCCCAAATGCAACTGTCTAGTTAGACACTCTCTAGCTGAATTCAACCAGTATTCTAAGATAGTTCGAGATTTCTCAAATAGTGTAGCCAATCTTTCATTACTGTCACCAGTTCTCAGCTTAACTAAATACATGCACAAAGCAATAGTGGCATTAGGTACAGACTTTGATAGATTTGGTATAGAATTTAATAAATCATAAAATTGATTAGAAGTCATACCTAACCAATAATGACATAAATATTCTGGCATAATTGCAATATTCGAAAAATCAAAGTGGTATTTGGCAGCTCGCTGCAACATATTTAAAATGTTGTCAAACTGTGTACCAGTAAAGTCTCTTAACAGGGAGGTTAATTCATTCCAATGGCCATGATTTAAGCGATAATTATATATTCGTGCTCCTGGAAGTATATAAAACTTGTGATTTAAAAGTAAAAGCTCCTTTATGGCAGCAGGTATAAGTAAACGTTCTGATTCGAAACAGTCAACAAATATACAATGACTAGCTGTATTAGCAGCACGTCTGTATACTGCTGATGTTATTTTAGCTCTTGCTGGAGAAGGTTGCCTGGAATGTTGTGAGGTATGTTGCGGAAGGGGTGGCGGTACAGGTATATTAAATTCTCCACTCGCTCCTACTTCAGACAGAATGGGGCGATTGGTGTCATGTTGGTTTTGACGTCTCACTTTTCTATAAGCTGCCAACCAACAAGCATTACATACTCTTTCCAATCTTGAAACCTAAAAAAGAACAAATTGACATACTATGTATTCAGAATTAAAATAAAACATACATACATAAAACATGAATACAAAGTTAATAGGGCTATGGGTTTTGAAGTCTTAAGTGATCTGGTTACCAGGAACTAAGTTAAGACAATACTATTATTACTGAGAAAAATATCAGCTATAGTCCAGTGTATAGATTATTACTGCTCAAAGTCAAATACTTTTATTAGAAATCACCGCTGGCTTTGACTCACCGGTGACCTTATACGCTCACAGAAACCACTTAGCTGTTTTGCTGCAGTTTTCTGGGTGGTAGTGAAGTTCCCCAAGAATGAAAATTAACATTATAGAAAATGTGTAAGTCAAAAAATATTTACCAAGTGCAGTGGAACCTTTCTTAATATAATGTTCCTTTCTTGGCGGTCAGATCTCACAGCATGTGTTCTTGTTGTATGTAAAATAGACTTTCCACAAGAAAAGCATAGACTTCTGTGACCAACTGCAGGCAATGGTACAGCATTTCCATCAATGAATGCGCTTGCTCGATCTTGAAGTATTACCATACACTCCGTACATAGTACACTTTCTGATGAAAGCTGAAATAAAAGAAATTATTTCTCAATGTTGCTGTTTTTCTGAAATATTTAACTCAGGTTATTCACCAATCATCAATCATCATTGAATCCTCATATAATTATTATATAACAAAGACATACACATTGCAAAATCATTGCATATTGTAAATCTTTATTAATACACATTCTATGATTTAAAAACTGTTTATAACTGTAACTGTTGGTCTGTATGAATATGATAAACTCAAAAAGTACTCAACAGATATTCATGCAGTGTCCACCAATAGACAGGGCGATTCATGGGGAAGGTTTAGGTGTAGAATACATGCATTTTATAATAGAGAAAAACCAAGAATTTCAAAAGATTTTTATCACCCATGCAAAGCTGTGTCTTGCTGTGTTCCCCACATATTCTTGTAAACTATAGGACTTGTAAACTATACCCTAAACTAAACTACTGAAGTATTCTTCATAAATATGAATCATATAATAAAATACTTTTTTCAAATCAACACAATAATTCCAGAGATTAGAAACAAATCAAAAAAGTATTCTGGTTTATTATACAGTACCTACATCAGTATTACATTGCTGTATTCTTCACATCAAAGTTCACTATTCCAAGATTTAATTAAAGGATCAATAGAAAATCTTTGTTAGGTTTATTAACATGGTACAACTTAGAAGTTGCACCACACTAAGGTTATAGGATATTAGTCAGCTATTCAAAGTACAGGATGCTAGCATGTCTGATAATCTAGAAGTAGGTAATATAGTGAAACTTACCTCAGTAGGAGTTGTCCAAGATCGTAATATAGTAATCATCGCCGTAGACGCTTGTTGCAAGGAATGTTGCGGTGATTTCTGGGTATCAAAAGTGAACAATCGACACATCGACTTCTCATTACCACCGGCATCGGTTGATCAGAATCAAGCATCGACATGATCAGAATCTCAAGAGTTCAGAAACACAACACAAAAACGTCCTGGCGTAATAAAACACAATTAAAATATGAAAACGTCCTGTCGTTAGTTACATGAAACACGCTAAGTTGTTTAAAACAAACACACCAACGAATTTCCGTAAGTATTACTATTTAAGTGGAGAGATTAATTACGGTGACTATACTATCGACAACATAAACAGTAAGTCAGTAATGGCGGCTTCCGTCCGCAGGCGCCGGCTTAGGGATGGCGATCTAGAATCGATTTTATAGGTCTAGTAAATTGTTTTTTTTTTATCGATCCTAAACAATGAATTATAGAATTTTTTAATCGATTTTAGAAACTTGAAAACGAGTTCCCGATGTTTTTCCTGCGGATTACAACTATTAAGTTTTGATACGCAGTTTCTTTGTTCTGTTTTTTGTAACCAAGAATATTATTTAATTTATTTTGTATTCGATTATTCATTACATTTGACTAATTATGCTGGTAACACCAAAACGAATAAGTGATTATCTATAGCAAAGCTGTCGATGTAGAATAATGGCGGGAACAAATCTATCAGAACTCAATTTATTGCTGAATCGATTCTTTCCTGCGATTCGGATAGATTTAAAAATCGATCTTGTTTAGGAATAATCGTCATCCCTACCGGTACGTCTGTCATCTGCCTTGACAGTTGCATCTGCGTGAGACGAAACACAAAAATAAATATTTTCACAACGGAACTATGAAATAATATACAGTACCTACGTTATGATTATGATATTACTAATTATTTAGCTATTTATGAGTTTAATATCATTTTTATGATGGTTTTATGTAAAGGCTCATACTTACGTAACTCGTACAAATGCAGAGAACGAAACGTCCATCATGACTATACGGAAATGTACCTAGCAATCGTTAATTTACTGTTTATCCTAAAATCATAATTCCGGATACGAAAACAAAATTCCTGAAGTGAAAAGCTTGTAAAAAATAAGCAAATAATTTGTATATTAATTTGGTTTTCATACGTGCAACTTTTCTAGACTGGATTTGGTCAATCTCCTTTAGAATTCTTTTAAAAAGCATCGAAACATGTGTGGACAATTCAATTAAAATTGTAAAGGCAGTCTGTCTGTTGCACAATATTATAATACACAGAGATAAGAGAGAACCAGAATTATCTGTAACAAATAATCAATTAAATAACAATTTTGGAAGACTTCCTCGTAATAGAGTTAATAATCGTGCTACAATAACAGCAATTAACGCTAGAGAACTCTTCACCACTTATTCCTTAATAGAAATGATTCCTAATTAACAGTTAATTTACGTCAATAGGGCTTAGTGCATGGTTGGCATACTAAATTCACTTATGAGGAGCCCCACTATGGGAAAATAAAATTATAAAAAATGTAAAAAATATATTGACGATTCAAACCCTATATCTTCTAAAGTATACCACTTACGATAATTTACTTGACACATGTTTCATCATTGACTTTCACAATTTTTTTCCCCGTACTGAGGCTCCTAATCGGTGAAATCGGGTCTAGTTCATAATATCGAACGTGAAATCACTATGCCAGGCTTCATATAAAAATGTCAGAACCTCTTTAGTAATGAATGGAGGTACGATTTACGATTACGATTCAAATTATATCTAACTATACTAAGTAGATACTTAAGCCAAGGTATGAGTGTGAGTGTGTGTGTGTGTGTGGTATACATTATACAATTCTGGTTGTGATTAAAACTAAGCTCAAATTACTATCTACTTACTTGTTTTATTTACGTTCCTCGCAATTATATCCCATGCTCTTTCACTTTTCAACCTGTTTTTATAGTCCTCACTCTGTTTATTCCAAACAACAGGATGTAAACGTACTTGGTTAATTAAATCTTCTTCGAATGTCATTTTGTATGTAACAGAATAGCCAAACGCTTTACACGAAGAATGAAAACACAAAATGGCGTCCGGCCGCGAGCGAGCCGAGTACCTACTGTGTGTCACTGGTGTTGGCCCTTGCCCCTTTCGTCCCGCGCCCCTCGCGTGTCGACGCATCGCGTATGTAACCAATTAGGACACTCAAAAGAGATCTGTTGCTTTGATTACATGGTCGCACGATCAAACGCATCGTACGATCGTTATTAAGCATTTCATGTGCTCGCACGATTACTTGCGAGGTTCAAATAGGACACTCTGATGAAATCTGTATGTTTGAACTCATCGCACGACGAGAACGCATCGTGTCATCGTACGATTGCTGTCAATTAGGACGACGCCTTATAATTCTTAATAATATCGATATAGATCAGTCTTACATATTTTCTCAAAAAATTGCAATTTTCATTTTTATAAGGCCACAGAAAAGACCTAATTATCTACAGATAAGAACATAAACCTTATTATGTCATCACATTATTGTGATTTGTTTACAGAACTTAATTTATAATGATCAAAATAAAAACACTTTCGTGAAAAGACAGAATCACGTTTGAAAATACAATTACTTTAGAAAATAAAAAATAATAAAAAATTGCCCACAGAATGGACATCTATCCTGTAGAAATTCCACCGAAAAGATATAGTTGTTTACAGGTGATAGTATATACCTTATTAAGTAATCACAAAATTATGACATATTTGTAAAACCTAATTTAAAATTATCTAAATAGTATTCGATCGCCATAATAAGCAAACAATGTCTGAAAGTTACAGTATCTTGAAATACAAAATAACAGAATGTTCACAGACTGGACAATCTTTTCTTCGTGAAGAAAACAAACAATTAAAATATACTTTCATCGTCAGAATCGTCCATTACAAAAGCCATTTGGCGATTCTTTGGTGTCATTTCTGCGGAAGACTCAGAGTCGTCTAAGACGACTTGACCGTGAGGTGCATTCTTCATAGGTCTATGACATTGTAAATTAAAGTTTTCAGTTGGATTATCAGGTGTCAATCTGTCAGATAAACCGGGTGACATCGACTCAGTTGTAGCATTACTAGTTCCTATACTTGCAGGTGAGTTAGCTTCAAAAAAAGAATAGCGATTCTTGGAAGGCCCTGCTACAGGAGATGCCGGCAACTCATTGAAAAAGTGGTGATCAGATAATATGGAATTAGTGGGAGATGTAGGAGCTTTAAACTGTATTTGAATCTGTCCAATTTCATAATGCGGACATCTTTCATGGGCTGCACAATTCAAACAGCTTAATCGCCTGGCATGGATAACGTGAGGATTTTGTTTATGCCATGTAATTTGGTGAATTTCGAGCGTACCTTTAAAAGGACGTGTAGCGCTCTCCTTCAAATGTAGATCGATTTCAGAAAACCTCGACTCGTCGATTTTAAACAGCTGTATACCTTTACAATTTAAAGATAAGCATGTCATTAAATCATCTAGATTAGACACGTCATTTCCTTTTGCGACATGACCATCGCAAATGCGCTTGATGCACCCTCCAACACCATCGGGTGCACCTTTTCCATGTCCTCGTTCACTAAAATGCCAAATAATAGATGTAACCGAAAATTCTTTGCTTAATAACGTTGCGATTAAAAAAAACATGGACTTGTTGCGGTATTGAGTTAGAGGACCATCGCTTAGAATATGTAAAGTTTGCAAATCAGGGGACAGTTCTTTAATTCTTTTTATTATACCAATTAAGTGGATGCATATAGCAGTTGGGTCATGTCGGAGGTTTTCTCATGCGGTACAGAAAGAATAAGTGTTCACATAATTGTTAGGGGACTCTGAGTTGGTATTATAATATACGCTTGTATGTAAAGAGATTTGCGATTTTGATCCACCAAAATGCGCCGACTGGCCCTCTTGTCCATACTTACAATTATAATTTTCTGAGAAATCAATGTGAAGTAATCCTTCAGAGGTAGACAAATTTTGTTTAACATATTGTATGGATTTAATTTGATGCATCATGTGTGCCACATGTTGTCTTAAAGTAGGTAAATTTAAGATTAATTTTTCAAATAGTAGTTTCTTTGTAGTTTGCACCTTTTCCTTAATCGTTTTGCGACACTGCTTTGTAGTATTTTTAATAACCGCAGGAACGCTTTTTGTGACCCATCTCTCAAATGATACAGTATCATTAGCGTCAAAAATATTACACTGCAAAGTTCTGTCTTTGCAACCAGAACATTTCTTTTCTAAGCAAGTCAAGTTTAGCGTATTGTTACAGCATAAATACTTAAGCAAGTCCGTTATAGATTTATAAGAAATAATCTTAGCATTATACAGAGATTGAATTATAAAACTATTATTAGCGTGTATGGTACATAAACAAGTGTTTCTGGCGTTGACTTTAGGAAACAGGACCCAGAATGGACGATACCTCTGAAAAGTTTCATACGAGATATTAGTACCATACTTATTAACAAAGGCTCTATGTAGGTTAAAAAGAGAATCATTCGAAAAACGTACTTGTTTCTTAATTTTTTTTCTAGTTATGGTGTCTTTCTTCCCTGATGTAAGTGTGCTATTTCCATCTTGAAGCAAAAAGTCTTCTACTGCTTTTTTTCTTTCTTGCGCCTTTTTAATCTTTCTTTGAGAATCTTTCTTTTCTTTATTTTCTCCATTACGAGATCGAATAGCTCTCATACGGTACTTTGCCATTTTAGTTTCCATCTCAAGTATTTTCTTTTTTAGGTAGTTATTTTCGATTCTTAATCTTCGCGCGTTGCGTTTCACAATAGTATTACCAACACTTATACGCGAACATGAGGGACTCGACGGTGGAGTGTTCTGCTCAGCGAAATGCAAAGCATTTTTACTATTTTTTTCCTTCTCACGTCTTAATTTGGCCTTTTCCCTCCATATTTTTCTCATTTGTCGTTGTTCTCTAGGGGTGCAATCTTTAATAGTTTTAATTTTGCCTTGTTCTTTTTTTCGTCGATATCTTTCCCTGTCCTGTCTTCTTCTTTCTTCTAATGCTGCTTCATCCATTTTGGCACGTATACGACGGATACTGAGCTTCTTTTGTTCACGCCTGCGCCTTTTTTTCTCTTCCTCGGAAAGCTGAATCCTACTTCTACTTGCCCGTGGCATCGTAACTGTAACAATATTTACATCATTTTCTACATTTTAAGGTGAATTCTTTGACTGGTAGCGGGAAATTCAAATATAAAATGGTTTTTTGATGTTTTCCTTAAGTGAACATAGATATGAGGCGTGATCTTATTAATCGAGGTAATAATATGCCCTAAATTATTTTTTTATTACTACCGCGAACGATAAGATCACGCCTCATATCTGATGTTATCTTAGGTAAAATATCAAAAAAACACTTTATATTTGAATTTCCCGCTAACAGTCGAAGCATTCACCATAAGGATGCTTCCTACACTAATTGCCAGTCAAATGTATGTCTCACAGAGGGAAAAAAATATTTAGCCAGAATGAAACTTATTTTACGTCTCTTCTGTAGACAACTGTATTTCCTGTAGACACATGCATGTACAGAAAAGATGTCTACATGAAAGACATCGTGTAAAACAAATGAGATATCTTAAAATATTTTGAGGTTAGAATGAAAGTATGTTAAATTTTGCAAATATAACTCTAATGCGCATAAACGATTACGATTTATATAATTTTGAATTACCTACTTACCAATATATATGTAATACAGAAAAGATCTTCGAAACACGACCAAAATCTTGTGTATCCTTTAATAGCACTATTTTTTCACCAGCGCCGACGCCATATCAGGTAATCACGAACGAATGAGTGACGTTTGATGCAGTGATGCCAACTTAACCCAAAAAATATATTGGATGCGTTCGAAATATTTAATATTGTGTGAGTTTTACGTGTCTACAGTAGAAGACTACAAATATTGGAACAATATGTTTATATGTTTTTGTACATAGATATGGATTGCTGATTTTTTTTATGTATGCTAATATGGAAGTTGTTTAATTTTTACGTAAGAATCAAATTAAGTCTAAAATAATAATACATATGTACAAGTGAAAAAAAAAAGAATCATAGGACATCAAAAAATTCGTCCGCATCGCTGTCAACAGGAACAGTGCCCAAAAGGCTGGCAGCATTGCCACGTTGTATGGCGATGCTAATTCTTTGGCCAAGAAACAGGCCAGCCCTCTGGTCACGTGAAGAGTCGACTAACCGCTTGGCGATATCTCGAAACACCAAGTGGGCACTCGGACCCCATGGCCCTAGTGTTTCAACCCCAAACGGCTCGAAGATATAACTCCCAATCAGGCTGGAATATTTTCGCCGTTTGAGGTTTTCTGCACCAGCAGCAGCCGCTCCAGCACAGCCCACCGTGCTAGGAAGATGGGATGGCGCAAGGGTGTCGACACATGTTGCATCCCACACCACAGGTCTGCCTAACTTCCAGGGCATTATGGTCATTCCATCTGGTCTCTTCCCATCGTCGCGTCGCGCCAGGCCGTTGGGTTCTAAAACAGCTGGCACCCCGGCGGTGACAAGAGCACGACGGATGATGTCGTTAATGCTGGCGTGCCGTGCTATCCGACCTGCGCTCCTACTGCAGGATAGGCCATGGTGTCCGAGGCAGTCGACAGCTTCACCGCACTGACAGCGATGCGGAGCCCCGCAAGGAGCACCCAAACGCAGACAGGTAGCGAGCCGGAAGGTGGTGTCACCCAGAATAGTGCCTATGTTGGGTGAAGGGAGTGCTTGGAGCCACAGCCCCGACTCCCACTCACCCACAGCCAGCAGGCGGGCACGCTCAGCAGTATTGGTGGACGTATTGATAAGTTTATTCCGTACCAACCTGCAGAGCGGCTCATCCCACTGTCTCTGGGAAGATGGGTTTACGGGCCGATCTGTATCCGGGCAAGCCGCTTTCCAGGCGTTCACCGCGTCGGTCAAGCAAGGCACTTCAGAGTCAACCAGGCAGGGGGCTAAAATTTTCCCGGTCAACTTTTCGGTGCTGTGGACAGAGGACAGGAACGCCGGTAAGCTAATACTGGTAATTTTGCGGACGCCGAGGCCACCAAAACGGATGGGTAGTGTGGCTTGAAGCCCCGCTCGGTCGTCCAAGGCCACATTTAAAATGGTTGTTAATGTGCTACGGATAATATGGTCAATTTTGTCCAACAGATGTGGTTGCTTCCATAAAGGGGAAGAACGTAGAAAATATATAAAATTTGGACCAAAACAACAGTATCTAATTAGGGTGAATGCCGAATGTAAATTAATTTTGGACAGTCTGTCCGAAATGTCGTTGAAATTTTTGATTTTTTCATCGATGGAAGGTGAAAAACTGTCTTCTAAAATTGGGGAACCTAGGAGGTGTAGTGAACTTTTGTCTAAAATTTTGATTTGTGGGGCTATTGCATTAAATTTATCTAGAGTCAATTGTCTGTCGGTAATGTCAGAAAGGTAAAGTTCACATTTTGAGGGGTTAAGGTCCAAACCAATACATTGAAATTCCTGTTTGAGGAGTTGTAAATCTTCCAAAACAGTGTCTACATCACCTCCTAGCGTTCCATCGTCCAAATACCACACATTAAATTTTGAATTTAGTTTCTGTAAAATTGGATGAATAGCTAAACTGAAAATGACTGGCCCGAGAGGGTCACCTTGTTGGCATCCAACTGCAGATTCTAAAACATTGTCCTTGTATAATAATTTGGAGGGGTGCCTGTAGCACTGCCACATGAAACCATAAATTTCGGGTAGTTCCTTTTTGACTTCAGCCAACAAAGTGTCCCTGTTCACAGAGTTAAAGGCGTTCTTAACGTCAACCTTGAGGATGACCTCACCTTTGTTGGACTTTAAAAAGGTAGAAAGGGCATGCACGGCAGCCTCACAGCCCCCTTTCGAGCCAAAACCAAGCTGCAGGGGCTGAAACTTAGCTGTAAGCGATTCACTGTACAGCTTACAGCATATTTTTGCTGCCGTACGCCTGTAGGTGCACCCAACGGCGATGGGACGAATACCGCCATCCTTCTTACGCAGGGCACACAGGTTGGCCCCGTACAAGACATCGACGACGGCCTCGTTCACACCGCCGGTAAGCATGAGGTTAATCATGGCCGCAAGCTCCTTCAAAAGCGACTCACCAGCTTCTCCGACGCCTGAACTCAATAGATCCTTTAGGTGTTGTGGAGTCAGGCCGTCGAGGCCGCCGGCGGAACCACTTCGGAAGGAGCTCACGGCTGCAAACAACTGGGGAGCCGAAACGTTGAGGAAAGTTGAATTTAGGTCGGGAGGGTTGGGGGGATCGGGGAAGGTGAGACCATCCGCAGGCGCTGGATGTTTACTCTCTAGAGCTGTTAGTGTTTCGGGAGAGTAAGGCGCCACCACATCGCTGCTGAAAAGTATCCTGGCCGCACCCCTGATGTCACCTTCACTTAATTTAGATTCCACATGTGAACATAATCCTTTTTGGGAAAGTTTATGAAAAGCAGGTAATTTTGGATCTAAAATTAGGGCCGAATTGTTACAATTGTCTTTAATTTGGTTCGTTAATGTTTTTTTAGATGCCAAATTTTTTTGGACATGCAAAATCCTATACGGGAAGGTAAGTAATTGCTCCCAGGCACTTTGTGAGTTCTCCTGGGTCGCAAGACGGATACATTGCGCCAAACTCGCTGCAACAGATCGTCTCGCGCCCCGGGGAACTCTCTTTAATACAGGTGTAGAATTTTTTAATTTTGCTAGTATTTTCCAAAAACTTTGTACTGGTGGTGTTGATGTTGGGGATGCGGCTGGGGGACACAATGGTACACTATGCGATTTGTGGATCTTGCCATAGTGTATCTTCAGCCCCCGTTCGCCTTTAAAAAAGCGTGCCTGTGAGCAATGTGGACATCTCACCAGCTGAACATCAAGCGATGTGGCAGGTTGACTAGCACAGTTTCCGGCGTCGCTACAGCCGGCATTGGACATGTATAAAAAAACACAGACTTACAATAAAACTTACCTAAAAAATAATAATTAATAAACTATAATACACGCACTCAAAAAAATAAACTAAAAACACTATTTCTATTATTTACAAAATGAAATTGTCGCTATGAAATTGTCACAACAGTTGACGATTGGGGCGCAGTCGCGCACGGAGCCTGGGGCGCTGCGCATGCAGGGCGCAGCCTTCACACCCGTTGCCTTGGCTGCAGGCGTCGCGTCTTCGTCGAGGGAAATGAGTTAAAAATTGTAGATATAAACTTGAAGCAAAGGTCCATAAAGGATAATGCCCAAAAATATATGTAGCAAAAACCCAGAATCGACTAAAACGATTTATGTGTGGCAAGGTAGAGTATACATACTTTATCCCAAATCCAATAATAGTTTTCGATTAAACCATCACCAAGTAATAAAACATCGTAACTGATTGACTAAACTTTTAAAAGTCTATGATATTTAAAGCGGTTTTACAAACGATATTGTGACGAATTGTGCGTAATATTGAGAGAGATTTGACAGTAAAGACCATTATACGTATCTACTGATTATATATTAATATAACATATTATTTATATACATATAAAAGTGATTGTGGATTATTATATGGCTATTAACTTCATAAATGAAAACAACTGAATAGGTATATGCTATGTTCTTTTATTGATATAAAAAATATTACATATTTTCTAAATCTAGGAGAACGCTATCAAAAAATGCCGCTGGCTGTTGAAGCCCTTCGTGTCTTGCAAATGCAAGGTAGTATAACATGCTTATTATATGAGCACAACTGCCTAAAGTTCGACGACCATGAATGCATGAACAAACGTATTCTACAATTGCGTCTCTGCTGTTGTGACCCGGTGTATACATGATGTATGTATAGTAGGTTCTGGATCGAACATGCCGTGACTGTATGCGTCCTCTTAATAAAGTTTTCTCACCTAAGTCACCAATATTAATATGATGAGGATGTCGGTACACATCTAGCCTGAGGTAGATACCTCAGGCTCAACGTCCTGTAAATTCCTTTGTCTGCAGATGTTATGCAGTACAGCGGTGGCAATTATTACTGATTGGGTAGTTTCTAGGGAAAGCCGTATTTTCAAAGAGAGGACAGGAAATCTTCTTTTCCAAACCCCAAAACACCTTTCTATAGTATTCCTAGTTCTAATATGAGCAGAATTGTACCGTTCTTCACTTTCTGTTTGTGGGTTCTGTAAGGGTGTTAGGAGATATGGTTTGCATGGATACGCAGAGTCCCCAATCAGCCACCGATTTCCATAAGAGCCATTTTCACATTGGGCTCGTAGTTCAGAATTGTTGGTAATTGTGGCATTATGTGCAGATCCTGGCCAACGGGCCACAACATTCATAAGCCTCAATTGTGCATCACACACACCCTGCACGTTGAGTGAAAACACTGACTTCCTATTCCTGAATTCTTCACCTATGTTAGAATTAGGTGATTGCATCAAGATATGTGTACCATCAATAGTACCCAATATACGTGGAAATCCTGCAATGTTATAGAAATCTTGTTGAGTGTTATCATGAATGAATACATAGTTTGAGTACAGTCTTGCAATTGCTTCTGAAACATCCTTCACAATTCGTCCGGCCGTGGATTTCGAGACACCTATATAGTCGGCTACAGACACCAACATTGTGCCCAAGGCATAAAACCTTAGGGTTAGGAGCACTTGGTGCAGGGGTAAAACTCCATGATTTCTGCAAAATGAAAGGGATGACTATTACACAGGGGCACAATATGAACAATAAGTAGATAGTATTTATAAATAGATATTCTTTCTACAAGCAACAAGCGAAAACATTATTTTATGTGCACTAACCTTTTGGAGGTTACTCTTAAAAATGGATATATTTCGGACAGCAAATCATTTACGGCGCTTTTGTTTAATCTAAATCTGTATATAAAATCATCATCTAGATAACTGTCCATGTAATTCACTCTATCTTTATATGATCGAATTCGGCCGCTAATTTGCCTATCGTCATTATCCCAGTCAGACAATTGTTCCAGTAATTCAAGATCACTTTCACTTGATTCCGACATATTTTAGATAGATAGATGAACACTATTGTACACAAACGAAATAAATACGTAATAAATACAATAGCTAGTAGTCTTATCCCTCAAAATCGGAGGATAGCACGATCAATTACTAGAGATGGCAAAACTTACTGACCGACAGCTGTCAAAACGTTATTGAGACGCTCAAATAGACAAATTCATAGAGAAATCTACCACTAGTAAGCAGTTAGTCCTCCGGACGATAGATAGCGGTCAGAGATAGGTTAGCCTATCGCTAGTAAGGTTATTGGGACGCGAAAACAAAAGATAGATAGCATTTTCTACCTCTAGTAGGGTCAAACCGAAGATAGATAGGATATTGGGAACGGCCATAAGCAGCATTGCAGCGTTGGCTTCTGTTAGAGATTTTTTGTAATTATATTCATATGTGTTTCGAGAATTAAAAATGTCAAACATATTATTAATAATTCTTAAAAAAAAATTGTGCTTTCACTATTTTTGAATGAAGGCAGATTTAATTGGTCAAGACAAAAGTCTATAGCGTCTGCGATACTTAGGCTGAACAATTGCGTCGCAAGCTTAACTTTTATCTTATTATTTTGAAAATTAACATGTTGGTAACGGAGCTTGTTCGCTAAATGAAAGTTCTCCTTCATTTGAAGGTTATTTAATGCCTCCAAAAATCGCCATTCTATGGTATTACCATCTTTATCTAAAAATTCATTATAACATTGAAAAGCATCACGGATTAATTTTATCATGTGTGATGGGTCTAGCAGTACAACTACTGGATGATTCGTAGACGGGTTTGGAAAAGAAATTTTTATGTCTTTGATTGAACAGTTTAAGCATTCCACCATTGCCATATTAGCAGCGCATCCATCAAAAGTTAGGGAAATTAATCTTATGCCTGTTTCTGCAATAAGTTCCAAACATTGTTTAATTAAGTCTGCACGCTGTCTTCCGTTAATTCCGTCAACTAAGAAATATGCAACGGGAACCTTAAAATTACAATTTATGCCTGTCACTAGAAATACCAGAGCCGAGCCTCTTTGGCTATTCCTACATGGTCTCCTTCGACGCCACTGCCAATATCGACATGACCAAGTAATTTTTTTCCGTCCCATTCTATACCGACAAAGAAAGACGAGTCTATGCGTGCTTCCTAGATCTTAGCCGCGCGTTTGATAGTATCAATTATAAGTTATTATGGGATAAATTAAGAAATCCGGATTTTAAAGTGCCGTCAAGAATTGTAGACCTTCTGGAATATTGGTATGCAAATCAATGTAATCAAGTGAAGTGGAATAATGCCCTCTCGGATACGTACAGATTGACGTGTGGCGTGAGGCAGGGTGGTCTAACTTCACCGATTTTATTTAATATGTACACTAACCAGTTGATTGAGGAACTGAGCAGTACCCGAGCCGGTTGTCGTATTGGTGATGTATCTGTGAATAATCTCAGTTATGCGGATGACATGGTTCTGCTCAGTCCCTCAGCCAATGGGTTAAGGAGACTTGTTGCAATTTGTGAGAAATATGCTGCGGAACATTATCTCACCTATAACGTTAAAAAATCGGAGGTTATGATATTCAGATATGGTAAGGGTCCTGATAATATCTTACCGATTAACTTAGATGGAACTGCCCTGAGCATTGTAAATAAATTTAAATATCTTGGTCATATTATTAGGGATGACTTATCAGATGATTTGTAAAGTTACCCTGGCGGTGTAGTGCGACTGGCATGTTTGTTGAGAACAGAGTTGCTGATTTTTACGGGCTCATGAGGAGACTCAGGGCGTCTTTCCAAACTCGACTGTGTGCATGTGATAATCTTGTAGTAACTGAAATATTTAATTGTGTATACCTATTAAGACCGGAATTAGTGTACCTTATGTTGTGAGGCTTGGTTTTTAATGTGTTGATCTCTGTGTTTTTTAGCTTCTGATTGCTGTTTTTTATTTATTTTTGACATTGTTTATTTTATATTTTATAATTTCAATTTTTGTTTTAATTGTGTTTTTATGTTATGATTTAATTTTTATTTTGATGTCCATTTTGGTTTTAATTTTGATTTAAATTCTGATTTTAATTTTGTTAAAGATTTTTTGTGTTGATTTTATTAATTGTAATTGCTATGGGTAGTGCCTGAAATAAAATGTTATTATTATTATACGACGGCGCACTATGGGACCAACCGGTATTTTCCATCTCAAAAATCGATAACTCTGTTGTTTTGTGATTTTTCTCCTTGAATTTTTTTTCACGTATTTGTGAATATCTAGGCAATAAAAGAAATCGAATATCATTTTAAAAATTATATATTTTTCGTAAAAAAATGACAAAGATAAAGTTATGTGAAATTTCATACAAAAAATTATACAGTTATATTAAAATAGCAATAAAAGTTACACTTTTGCTTAAAATAAGTTTAAAACTGAATTATTATTATTAAACGAACAGTTACATGATAAAAAAAATTAAAAAATTGCGCTTATCCTATTCATCAGTTTCTACTTCCAACAATTCTTTAACTTCGTCAAACAATTCTTTGGATATTAGAAAACTTGGTTTATTTAAGCTAGATATATAAGGATCAGATGTATATAACAAAACATGCAGAACGTCTTCGTTTGTTGCTGATCTGGAACACTTCCTAGCGTGATGTAACCTATATTTCTTGTAATCTTTATTTCGGGCTTCCTGGGTATCGTCGGATAATTATTTGTCCTATAGGCAAAACTGCATAATCCTCTATTATTTTAGCACCATTTATAATTACTTTATGGACCGAAGATGCCATGTAGTACCAGTTATATTTGCTTACATATAATTGCGCGGTTATCAATGTATACTGGCCGAATTTTTCTGCGTTTATAGGGAATCCCGATGACATAGTTTGAAGAATTACATATAATCTCTTGATTAATTCTTCATCAATTCCGGTTATCTCTGCAGAACATTGGTAATTTTGGAAAATCTCCTTGCCGTTTATCATACTTGTGGTTAAGGTAATCACCGCAAACAAAAGTGCCATGGGAAGATTCTTTCAAATATAATAATAGTCATTAATTTGTTAATGTATGCTTTTATCATAAAAATGAAAAAAAAAAACAAGATAGACATCAAAATATAATAATTAAATATAATATTTCATAATAAAAAAGAAGAACCGTAATTTTCGGGGATTTTTTTTATTTTCCCCCGATTGAAATTATTGCTTTAAATCACCACTGGCGCAAAAAATGCGCAAGTTTTTTTTTAATCCTCATATTACTGAATAGATAAGGCCTCAAATAGAGTGATTTACTTGACACCGGCAGCTTTCGGCAACAAGGAAAACTCCAATTGAAATAAGTAAATAATAAATAAATAAATAAGATTTCGAGTAAAAGTTGCCGAATGAATAAGAATTTTAAAATTATAACATTTTTAAAGACTCACAAACTCAATACCCTTTTTATTCTGACAGAGGAGATCGATGTTAAAGTCACCACATATGACACATTTCTTATTGAAAAAATATTCCAACAATTTTTCTAACTTTCCCATAAATATTTTAAAATTCTTTACATCGGGACTACGATAACAGCAGCATATGTATAGCCCGGTGTCAATATCTTTCGTACAACATATTTCGAATGATTCAGATTTATACAATTTATTTATTTGCGTACAATCTAAGACTTGTCTATTTTTCTCTCCTAAAATAAGACTACCACCTCTTTTTTTGCTAACTCTAGTGTTATAAGAAACCATTTTGTGGGAAGTCAGTGCAAAAATAGGTGCATTTAATTTGTTTAGGAAATGTTCAGTAACACAGATGAAGTCCAATTTAGGTAATATTTTTTCTACATAAAGTTCTAGTTCGTCTTTCTTATTGCTAATGCCACATACATTCTGATGAAAAATAGATAAACTTACAATATCATTCGTTATTCTTTTACTATTTTTAGAGTTTCGCACATTATCAGGCTCGAAAAAAATTCTCATTTAAGTCAATACTGTCAGTTTGGATTGTAGCGTCCATAAACGTCGTATTTGACGACAATATGTCGCTAGTCTGGGTGAATACATTCTTAAGACATTTTTGTGTGGACTGTCCCTCGTCTAACTTAGCTGTATAAGTGGGGTATTCATGCTTATAATTTAAGCGCAGAATTTCTCTCTATAATCTATCGAATGTTTTGCGTACATACTCATAAGCCTTTGGGGAATAATAGTCAAGTGTTAGCGCAAAACTACGCAGAGCTGTACTATATTTTTGCTTAGATGGCCCGCCAGTATTTCTTGCGATCATACGATTTGTCAGTTCTTGTACCTGTGAATGAAATTATAATCTTTTATACAAAAATCAATTGCTAATCGTTAGTCTCGCTAAAACTCAAAAACGGCTGAATTGATTTGAATTTTTTTTTTTTTGTTTTTGTTTTGTTCGTCCGAATACAGGGAAGGTTCAAAAACAAAAAAAAATAGGTGGGAAGTGTTTGTAGGTAGGGTAGCCAGTTGACGGGAGAGAAGCCGCGGGGGGCAACTAGTAATAAGAATAATCTTTATTATCTCTGCTATTTTTATAAGGCCTCGTCCAATATAAAACGTACCTTAACGTTTATATTTTTGAGAACAGATATACCTTCGTCCTGCATCGAAAATCTTGCATTTTATTGATTATTTTTTTCAGTCTTCGGTTTTGTGCTTGTGTTTTTCTTATCTTCAATCTCTGTTTCTTTATTAAATTTTTTTTATTGATAATTATTTTTTGTAGCTTTCTTTTCCTAGGAGTGGTTGCATTTGAAGATATAGCTTGAACATTTAGGCTAAAACTATTATGATCGCAGTTAATCGGTGACGGAGGTAGAATGAAGGCAATAAAAAATGAGGGGTTCAACAAGGTCATAAGCTGAGTCTAAATGAATGTGTCATAAAAAAAGAAATAAAAAACAAAAATAATGATTGTTAATAGTTTAGTTTTATTCATTCTCCATATCTTCCCTTACAAGTATGTCATCCAAGAATGTAGCTGGTGCATTAACATTTCGGTGCCGTGCCCATCCCAAAAACCAAACAACCGTCATGGTGTGGGCACAACAACCAACAGTTCTTTTGCCAACAATACAATTACAGTAATATGCTTTGATCAAATTGAATGGGTTATTTGTAGTATCTGTGGCTTGACCTAGCAAAATATAGACAAAATATATTTTCTCTGTATAATGCCTTGACTGTATTTTTGCTCTTATTAGCTAATCATTTGCGTCAAAATAGCTATCTTCTATAATGCTCTCACAAACATCAACGCTATAGCTGCCATTTTGTCGAATGTGCTCGCCATAGTAGGAGCGGGCCTGTTTAATTTGATATGTTCCCAATGCAAACAAAATAAGATTTTAACTGTCAGCATTGGGAACATATTTAATTTAGGCAGGTCACCATGTATTGATAAGAAAGCAGCTCGTCTTCTATTTACATTGTGATTCTCAATAAAATCTCCAAGTTGATTGGGAACATTCATTCTAGCTCTAATTTGGTTCAGGATTGCTGGTGCATCAGTCCGATCTGTTATTAAGTTTATGAAACACATTAACCAATGCAGCAGCAATCCTGACATAACAATCAATAATCAGTCATGACATTTCTACAAGTATTATTGAAGTATGTTTGCCTAAGTAGCTTATAATCTCTTTTGAACTTGCCATTTATTACCTCGATAACCCGTCCACCACCGTGTCCTCGTAGAGGCGATTGGCAGCGGCGGCGACCTCTCGCGTCCGGCCCTGGTTCAAGCCATGGTCCGGGGCGAGAGGGAGTGGGAGGCAGTCACCTGCGAAGCAGTCATGATATCGAAGGAGGTGGCGCGGTGGGCGAGGGAACGGACCTCGCGCCTCAGCCGCCGCGGGAGACGCGTGACGACTCCCGCCGCCGTAGGCGCGGGCCTGCGGGCGGAGAGTAATGGGTAACTCACCGTCCGATCAGGACCAGGCCCGTGCCGGACGTGGAATACGCGCGTATGTATTCCACGCGCGCCTCAAAGAGATGTCAGCAAGTTTCACGGGGCCCGATAGGGCCGAAGCCTGCCAGGGTAGCGGGATCGTCCGAAAGGGTTACCGCTGCCCTGGAACATAAAGGGCTAAGGAAGGAACACGGGTGGGTTTTAGTCAGTAAGAGTCTGACACTCCCTTTTGCTGCACCCAGAGCGGGAGGGGTCATTTGATGACTTCCCAACCTGAAAAAAAAAAAAAAAAATATATAACCCGTATACAGATATTGTAACACATCGAGATTTGTTTGCTCGTATTGTTGGCAATTGTGTTTCCCCTTCTTGTAGAGATTCAGGCTTATGGGGTTCATAATGATAACTTATTAAATAATTCATAGCATCTCGAAAGCCACGGTCCAAAATAAATACATCCCCTTCTCTAAAGTATCTCCTAATGGACCCATTTTCTTATGCAAACAATACTTTCATTACAGTTGCATCTGATATTGTAGCGGAATAAGGACCCCAAACATCTAAAATGTGTCCATTTGAAGCAACAATCAAAAACGGCTTTACAAGGTTTCGGAATTTGTGAAGATTGTATGTCTTTTTCTGAAAATAATAATTAGAACTTGTTTGTATGTAAACATAAGTTACATCTGCAATGACAATAGCTTTACTATTATTTTCATTACCAAATAATCTTTTTGGAATTAAGAGGTTCTTACTTAAAAGATTTTCACAAGTTAAGCATTCTATTCCTAAGTGCTGTGATACAAATTCACGGGATAAAATATCACGAGCTTTCTTTAAATATCGTCCGATTTTAGTGACTGGCATTTGGAGCAAAGTAACAGAAAAACACCTATAATTGTTTTTCCATTACGTGCAGTTCTTAATGAAGGACATTCATTTATTATTTGAAGTATTTCCCCTGAAGAATGACCAAGCCAATAATGACATATATGAGGACTCCATGATTCAATGTTTTCAAAATCTAATTTAAAGGCACTTCGTTTACTAAGTAGGTTAAGCATGTCTTCAATTTGTTCTGAGGTGAATGTCTACAACTAATTCTAATTCTGTTGTAGGTTGTACAACTTCCCAGTTAAATAGCCTTACATGTTCTTTGAGCTTTTTTAAACAGATTATGCATTTTAACGTCAAAACACGAACAGCTACCTCTATCATCGCCACAAAAACAGCTTACATGTCTGTGTTTTATTATTCCAGACTCATTGGTGGTTACGATTTGATGGACAGCCATAGTTCCTGCTAAAGGATACAAATTAGGTACGGGACATGTTTCCTTTATAATGTTTATATCTGAATCTGACACATAATACAGTGTAACGTTTGTCTCTTGTTTAAGCAGTTTAAAAGCCTCAATGGCATTAGGAACATCTTTCCCGTACCCTACGTGCATATCTAATGTTCTCTTCAGTACTCCACCTATTCCATCTGCTGCATTTTTACCGTGAGCAGCCTCAAAATAAGACCATATAGCATGTTTAAACCCCAATTGTTTAGTAAATTTATCAAAAAGTGCGAAGTTTGTCTTTTGGCGGTATTGTGTTGTTGGGCCGTCAGAATGCATATGTAAAGTATCTGTCTCAGGGTGTTGATATTTTATTGAATTTAAAACTGGCAAAAGATGAGCCCAAATAGTTAGAGGGCTATGCTCGGTATTTGGAGATATTGAACAAAATCCTGCTGGATTTTCATTTTTAAGGTATGCTACACCAGTATGCAATGTTATTTGATCACGTGAAGATGAAAAATGCATACTCTGTATCTCTACGTTATACTTACATTGGTAATTTTCAGAAAAATCAACTATAATAACAGCTTCATTTTCTTTAATATTGTCAACACATTGTCGAAATGATTTTTGTTGATGTATCATATTATAGTAATGTCTTTTAAACAATTTAGCCTCTTCTTGAAACTTTTTCACTAAAATTTTCAAATTATCTGTTACCACTTCTCTTGTAGTTTGTTTAGTAAATGCCTCAATCTCTACGCCTTCTTCATTTTTCTTTCTGTAAGGAACCGTTTTCACGCACCACTGTAGCCAAGACACGATTTTTTCATTAAGTGAATCCTTAACTTCAATCATCTTAGTCACACATAATTGGCAATCTCCGTACATGCAATGTTTATGATTTAGATCACAAGAAATATCTTTCAGAAGTTCTTCAATTTTATGTGTTTTTAAAAGTCCAAGTTTGTAAAGCTTTGTTAATTTATAAGACATATTTGCATGGCGTATGCAGGCACACGTTTCTCTGTTATGTAGTTTTGGAGGCAAGACGTAAAACGGACGGTGTCTTACTAACGTGGAATAAGATGCTTGGCCTCCTTCTTTTTTATAGATAGTATATAAATTTAATATAGAGTCAGTCAATCCACAACCTAAGTTGTAACTTGTTAGCTTATGTTTATCATTTATTTTTGTTCTTAACTTTGTGGTGAGAAATAAACGATTTATTATTATTATCTCCTTTATTTCATTTAAATACTTACAAAATACGTTTTTAAATATTTTTATAAACAAAAGGATAAAAAAAACATTTAAAAATATAAAAAGTAGTAGCCCACCGGTATCGGGAACAGGGTCCAAGCTACCGGCGGTCAGGGCTCCAGAGAGAGGAACTTCCTGACAATGCGAGCCGTGTCCAGAAGTACCGCTTTCTGAATCAAGCCCTTGATCCAGCTGCCCAACGAGAGCCTCCTCAGGTGTTGGTCGAGGCTCTTGGCTATTAAGCCATTGGCTGTCACGACTATCGGCACAATGATCGCTGAGTCCACATCCCACATGTCGACAACCTCGCGAGCCAAGTCAAGATACTTGATTTGTTTATCTTTCTCGGCTTTCACGAGGTTCTCATCATGCGGGACGGTTATGTCAACAATCATTGCGCGCCGCTCTGATCGATCCACCACCACTATATCAGGCTTATTGGCAACAATAGTCCTGTCAGTGATGATGGATCGATCCCAGTACAATGTGATATTTCCATTTTCGAGAACTGGGTCGGGCACATACCTGTAGTACGGCACCGCAGATTCGACAAGGCTGTATTTCAGAGCAAGTTGCTGATGGATTATCCTGGCTACTAGGTTGTGTCTATGCAAGTACTCTCCGTTAGCTAGACGAGAACACCCGGAGATAATATGCCTGATTGATTCTCCCGGCCGGTGGCATGCCCGACAGATGTCAACCGTGCCGTCTTTCACTTATTATTATTATTATTAGTTAAAAAACGTATTTGCATTTCGTTTTTTTCTTTAGTTTTGCATTCTTTCTTGCCCGCTGTAGCACGACTTATATCATCTCGCATATAAAAATTGTGAATCTGTTGAATAAGTAGCTTCCTTTTTGTTGAAAAAGACATTTTAGTGCGAATTCTCCCTTTTATTCCGATAGCTAGTCCCATTTTCGTGGCCATACGATACTTCTTAGTTACAGAATTATTAACAATCTTTTTAATAACAGCTTTTTCCTTATGTGTAGACTCTTTGTAAACTGAACTGATGGACTCAGATAGAATTTCAAATTCAGTCGGTGTCGATGGCTGCTGTTCTACAGTTGTTTGTTGTCTTGTCTGGTTTTTGTTAATAATCCTTTCTTGCTTTAGCCGGTAGATTTGCTTTCTCATGGTTTCCTGTTTTTTTAACGACATGTTTAATGCATCTTGGCAACGTTTTAATTCTTTTCGAAGTTTGATTGTCTTAAGTTTCCACCTCTTTATACTAATCTCGTTTGGAATTGTTACTCTATTGGTTGCAGTCGGGTCACTAATAGATTTATTTTTCTTCTTTTTATAGTAGCGATCAGAGTATTCTCTCCACTTCTGTCTTGTTTTTTCTTGTTGGCATTGATTCTGCTCCTTAATTTTTAATTTATTCAACTTGACTCTCTCTAAATGTTTTTTTCGCATTTCCTCATACTTAACTGGGTTTTGTTTAAGACGCTCTCTGTATCTTTTTTGTCTTTCAGCATTGGATACAGGAGCCATGGTGTTTTACTGAAACGAATATAAGTGGTTTATAACTTGTCTTACAAATTATGCTTTAATTTTACTTATTAATAAATTTAAGTATTTTCTTAATTTTATTTGTAAAGTAAAGGTACAGTTACTACAGTAAGCTTAGTTAGGTATCTGTGGTAACCACATCGACATACTTATGAATATGTACATAAGTATAGTTACCGGCACGTAAGTTGGCTAAAGATTTTCGTAATGGAGGAAGGCACATGTAAAAAAACGATTTTGCAAAAAAAACCTACTTCCAAAAAACACGGTTGTCGTAAACCACACAAAATTCTTGTCACGAAACAATTTTTTACATTGCAACTAGAAGTTATTAAGGAACCATCATGTTCTAAACATAGTCAACATAGACCAAGAAGAAAAAAACGAACTACTGAACCGATTTTGATGATATTTCTCTGAAACCATTCGGAAAATATATATAAAATTCTAAAATAATGCGAGCAAAGCCGCGGCCGCAAGCTAGTTATTTCATAAATGACGGAGTTACGATGTAACAAACACAATAAAAGAACTTTTTTTTGCGGGTTAAAAGTGTATGAAGTTGTATGTACGCGAACTTCCCTCACTACAAAACCTTTAGCCAACGATCGGTAATTATAATTTAAGGACTTTGGTCTTTGTGAACTAAGCTTAACAATTTCTCAGTTTCGTAACGTAACGCAAAATAACGAAAATGAGAATAAAATCTGAGAAATTATAACCTCTAAAAATATTTTAACGTAAACCACGTGTATAATAAGCAAGCACTGAGCGTATTCGTTAAGATAATACAAATTTGAAAAGAACATAGTAAGTAAACAAAAAATATAATAAACTTACCACAATAATAATCGTTTATCACCCTGAGGCATTTTTTTTATAAATATTTCCTTGACAGATCGCGACTTCACGACTACCGAGAAAACGTAATGTCTGCTGTGACAGTGACTTTGACGTAAATTGTAGTGTTGCCAGAATAGGAAAAAGTATTTATACTAAAGTATTTGTTCAAATATTTGATTGCGTGTTATTAACCCTAAGTAACGAAACTTCATAATTTTGGGACAAAATTAGTTAAATTAAAATAAATTCTTCTTTAGATGATTAACGAATATACTTGGTCTTATTTAGTTACTTGATTCATCAAGAATAATGTAGTCACAGTTTATGTTAAGTAAAGCGATGAATATTCGTAACAAATAATCTCTGAAAATATGTAATCGTCATTGGGACACTAAAAATAACAATATTTTGACACTCAAAAAATGTACTCTTTAAATGAAAATTAAAGTTAAGATAACAAAAAAATGTTATCTTTAATAGACTAACATAAAAAGTAGGGGAGAAAAAAGGAAACATTATCATAATTTGAATATTTACTGTAATATTAAGTAGCGGGACAAGAAAAGACACCAAATGTACACTTTTTCTGAGTATGACCCTTAATTTATTTGCAAGTCTTAAACCCTCTTCTTCCTGCAGTGAATGCAATTTTTGACAAACTTAAATTCGATTTTACCTCTTGCGGAAGTCATGTGCGTTTCAGCAAAACATTTCTGCACAATTTCAACATGTGAGCTAGGTCAAAAATACAGGGTATTTTACTATCATTATTTGAGTGTTTAAAGTTGGTTATCATAATATCTGCGAAATTAAAATTGCATCCTAAATTTTCATACGTTGATAAGTTAACTGCAGCGCCATCGCAAGTTAAACTTCGAAGGGTTACACCAATTTCAAACAGCATGCGGATTGCTGTATTTAACAGTTGTGTTTGTATCGATGCTGAAATTTTATCAATAAGAAAATAGGCGATGGGAAATTTAAATTTCTGTTTATATGACACAATTTGGAACACCAGAACTTCCGTAGCTGCGTTTGGCATCGTATGGTATAATGCCTGAAAAGTCGACGTAACCCCACTTATCTTTATTTTTGTCATACACTTCTTCTGATTTAATTGACATAGCATCAAATATGAGAGCAACATCTTGTAAATTGTTCTCAGACACAGATGATTTTAAATACGCAAACACTTCCGTCATAAACCCAACATTACAATCATGAGTGGCTAATAGTTTGCGTAAGGTTACCGGATGTGGTAACGCTATATGGTTCCTTAGCAAAAGATATGCCTTAGATGAATAAAAGTAAATTGATAAAGCAAATTGTTTTACATCGTCTGAATATCTTACACCTGTCTTGCTTTACTCGGTGTTCAAATGGCAATATATATTTACAAAATTGTTTTTTATTAAATGTTCAACTTCGGAGTAATTCTGTGTTTTCTTCTTCAATATTGCTAAAATTGATTCCATATTCTTCAATTTGATATGGCGTCTATGTAGTTTATGAGACAATATTTTTACTTTGCGCTTTAACATATCTTCCGTGGGACTGCTATGTCTGTATATATCCGTCTGGACAGCTCCATCCTTCACACCTGAGCAAAATTTCTTCATTGGAGGTTCAACTGAAGAGCTCGTGCTTGGTAAAGATGTTCCTATACTGGACTCTTGAGTAATGGTTGCATCAACACTTGATTTACAAGAAAGGTTGATTCTGATGTCACTCAGTAGCGTAATTTGTATGCCTTTAGGCTGTAAAAAAAATGCTTGCAACTGCATACTTACATATTGTTCCCTATTGCAAAAGACTTGTATAGAAAACAAAAAAAATCTAGTACTATTATATTAGATATTATCAATAAGTGTTTATTTATTTATGACACTATTGAATGAATTTTTTGCTGCAACCTACTCGATTCTTAAATGAGAAAAACCAAGAAATTGTGGAACATAGGCTGTTAACAAAATATTTCTTGCTACAGACATTAATGTTTCAAGGGTCCTTCTTGGTACTTGAAATAAGCATGACAATCTGTCTCCCGAATCTCCAGTCCTTAACTTGCACAATAAAGCAGTTAATGCAAAACTACCCCGATGCATATTCCTTAGCCTGGGTGTTGCTTCTAATATTTGTTCATGTTCTTGTTTACTTATGCCTATAAAGTACTGCACCTGGTTATCAGGGTAGTTTTGAATATTCTCATAAGAGATGTTTTGAAGTCTTTCCATTAATATAAAAATAATCTCTTCTATGTGTATGGAAGTAAAGTCATTAAGGCTATACCCAGCAGTATAAAGACTTCAATAATTTGCCTCCTTTCTATGCAGAGAACAAATACGAGCACCTCTTGGTATGAAATATTGATACCTAATTAACACTTCTTGTCTGGTTTCTTCAGGCACAACATTTCGCTCTGGGGCCCAATTCTCTAAAATAACTAACTTGTCAATAGTGTGTCAGTAGTGTCTCAATAGAATAGTTTTTGACATTCGGTATTCTACAAATTATTTATGGTCATTGACTTGCCACTGTAGTGCTATTGAAACGCCATAGTAAGACTATTGTAATAATTGGTAGTCTGGTCCACTATAATGTGTCAATGTCATCGTGATGGCCAAAGTTACGGTAGTCTGTAAGGTATTTGACAGTTGTGTCTATCGTGTTTGAATAGTGTTTTGGCCATCGAACCGCGATTGTGAAGCCATCGAACAACGACACCCTTTTCCCTATAGATTTGCTTCAATTTGTATTTTTTTTTTATTTAATACAAAGTGTCCGTGTTTGTGTGCGTCTTATGTAGTCAAGTAAATAAAGTGGACGTAGTTTTTCGCCACAATGAGGCCTTCTCTACCTACTTTGCGGTGGCGTATTTTGGCATTAGCATGTAGTGCCGACCGCCGACGTTTGCTTTTGCGCCAGCGCCGCAAATCTCGCGCACTAATGAGGCTGCAAGTGAATGCCTTTCGTGAACTTCCCGAGGCGGAGTTTGTCAAAACGTTTCGGCTTGGTAAGCAGCAAGTAAGGGAGTTAATTGATGATCTCATTCCCTTTCTCCCGAGACAGCGACGGCAGAATGGAATCCCTGCTGAATTAAAGGTTTGTACAATACTTATGTGACTTGACAATTCGGCCCAACATAAAAAACTGACGTTGAATAATTATGAATGATAAAATTATAATATTAGAATTAAGAATTGACGAAGTTGTTTCTTAAAATTCAAAACATTTCAGATACTTATTGCGCTGAGCTTTTACGCCACAGGATCATACCAAACACTGGTTGGCCAAAGCGCTTTGCATAATGTCTCACAGACTACAGTGTCAAGAGCTGTAAAACAAGTCACCGATGCATTGAACCAAATATATCACAAACATATAGTTTGGCCAATGCATCCCCAAGAAAGAAATGCAATCAAGGCAAAGTGAGTGTTATTTGTCACAAATTAATAAGTTGATCTTTAAGTCATGGTTTTGAGATAATAACTTCATGTTGTTTGTTTATATTATTATTTCTTACAGATTTTTTTCATGTTTTGGTTTCCCGGGTGTACTGGGTTGTATTGATGGCACACATGTCGCTTTACTGAGGCCTGTACTTCATGAAGAACGGTATTATAACCGAAAAGGATACCATTCTCTGAATGTCATGATTGTAAGCAACTATTTATTTATAGACATACGAGTACATATATCAATGACTGGTTGTTATCAAATTCTAAGTTAGCATTAACTTATAGTAAACTTTGTTACAGATTTGTGATGCAGATTTAAAAATATTGTGCGTTGATGCAAGCAGCCCGGGTTCAGCCCATGATTCTATGGTGTGGCAAGTACACCCACTAAACCACCATCTAATTGAGGTGTCTAATGCTGGAGAGGAAGTGTTTTTGCTAGGTACCAAATACATAGTATTTATTATAAAATATTACAGACCTAAATAAGCAGTAACAGCAATGTAAAAAAGTGGTAATCAACTATCTATTCATTTCTAGGTGATAGCGGTTATCCTTTACGGCCAACTATGATGACACCAATTTTAGATACAAGGGAGGGGACTGCTGAACACAATTATTATAAAGTTCATGTGTCAGCACGCAACACAGTGGAACGTTGCATAGGAGTACTGAAGGCCCGATTCAGGTTTAATATTTTAATTAATTTAATACCTATATTAAACAACCATACAGTCACATAATATTATTTGTTAAGTCCCACACCCGCATTGGGCCAGTGTGGTGAACTTCAGCCTAAACTAGCTCCATAGAGGAGACGCATATGGGGTGATATGATGATGTATGCCTAGATAAATAATAAAGTTATCTGTTTTCAGATGTTTGTTAGCAGCAAGAGCATTGCATTACAACCCCATCACTGCTGGGAAAATAGTAAATGCATGCTGCGTGCTACATAACATAGCAATCCGCAGCAGGCTACCCATCATATTGCTTACAAGCGAGGAAGAAGAAATGGAGAATCAGCTACAACACCAGGCAAGTCTTTTCTACATAATTGAAATAAAAAACAAGATCATTCCAATATTATGTATTTTAAATACAGTTAAAAATTAAAATTAAATACCTACCTAAATAAAAAAATAAAATCAGTATGCTTTTTTTTATAAAAATCAACAATAAATGAAACAAATATACAACAAAGTTACAAAACAAAATAAATCAAAATCTCTAAATTATCAGTATCAACAGCTATCATTGGTAAAATCAGTCCTCTCAGTTACACATTATTAAATAAATAAAAAAATTGTAAAATCTATAATTCTAAGTAATCTAATCAGTCTTATAAATGTAGGTTGCAGATCCGATGAGAACCATGGAGAATCCAGGGAACCATCGTGTCAACCCAGAGCTGCAAAGAGGCCGGGCAATCCAACAGTCGCTCATTTCAAGGCTGTGGAGACAACAACAAATTTAAAAAAAATTAATGAGTGGAAATTAAAAAACTTTTACAATTTCAAGTTTTGTTTTTGTAATATGTATTAACATTATCATCATATCAGCCAAAAGACATCCACTACTGGACAAAAGTCTCCCTCAAGGTTTAACACCCCACGCCTCCCTATGCTCAGTACCTTCTGATGACAAATATAGTCTTGGTTGGTTCCTCTAAAAAAAAAGTTAATGCAAATAAAATTTTAATACATACTCTAGCTTGTGGGGGGGTTTTGAAGCACAATTACTATTGGCTCTCTTAGCCTCTCTGCTAGTGCTTCCAATGCAGCTGCCAGTCGGTGAGTGGCTTGCGCATGTTCTCGTGTAGCCTCTGCACTAATTTGTTCCATGGCTTCCAGCCTTGCAGACGCCTCATGCGTAGTAACATACTCTGTGAGATAATTTTTACATTTTACAGAACATTCGTAGCTACTAGAATTCGGGACAGGCTAATTAATTAAATAGGAATAACTTTGATACCCACCGCTGCTGTTGACTAGCCGAGGACTTCTCTGTACGCGGCGTCGTCGTCGCCGCGGTGCTGGAGGCACAGTCTGCCGCGGTGCAGGAGTAGTAGGTGTGCTGGGTTCTGGCATCCTGTTAGCCTCCTGGCTCATGCTGGGTCCTACTCCTGACGGTCCAGGTTGGGGCTCATGTTCCGGTATTGCCCACTCCAGCACTGCATCGGTGTCTGTTGGTATTCCCGCGTCATTGTCTAGCTGTAAAGTGATTGTTTTTTTAGAATTTTTACCTATTTTAAATTAAACAAATAAAAGTAAGAAGTCACAGACAAAAGCTAATTTAAATGTAAAAAGAAAACTCACCATTTGCACCGCCTCTTCCTCTAAAATTTGACTGTTTTCCTATGAAATGAAAATCCAAACATTATTCATATGGCATAGCTATTATTAGGTATATTGTAACAAAAAATAATAAAAGTTTAAAACCATTTAATATGCATTTGTAAATAAGGGAAAGAGAATACAGATTGAAAATTCCCTGATAAACCCATTCTATTCCTCAAGTAAATATAAAAAGAAAAACTCACAGCTTGAGGAATCTGCACCACCTCCACTATAGCTTGACTGTTTTGCTGTAAGGGAAAACCCAAATTTTAGTGTGTGTTATTTGTATGTCTTCCAACTGATTGAGCTTAAATAGTGATCTCATTCTACTGTGGCATCAATTTTGTATTCACATCAAGAGCAGGCAAGCGGAACGCACACCTCACAGCATGTTGTCAGTGCTGCTGGGTACCCACCGTTAACAATGCCTGGGTGCCCAGCAAAACCATTACACGTACCATGTCTATATGCCTATTCAATTTTGCAAATTTAAGTTATAAAACTCACAGACTGTGACATGACGAGAGGATTATGGCGGACCCCTGGCAAAGGTTCACCTACATCTCGTCCCAGCAAATCATACAGCCTTTCCTGTATGGGGGTTAATTTTTTGGCCCTGGACGGTCCCCCTCCTAAAAGCAAAAGTATTAACAATTGGGAACAAGTTGTTGTAGAATTTGTAGATAGGTAACTATTACAGGAGTGATAATTATAAAAAATTGTTATTATGTACCCACCTGTAGCTGACATTTCAGCTTTCTCAATTTTAATTTTTTTCAGTAGTTTTGACTTGTACTCATTGTAGTACTGAAAAAGGTAGAAAAAGAATAATGTAGGTATAGTTACATCTAAAAATATACATCAACAAGAATATCTCATTCTCACCAGTCTCCACTGATCTGGCGTTTTTTGCACGCAGTTTGCAGATACACTGTTGAGCACAGTGGAGCATTCCTCCCAAAGCCGCCTAGCCTGACTGCGACCTTCCTTGCTCCTGTTGCAGTAGCCAAGAGCCAACTCTCGGTTGGACTCTAAAAAATCCATGAGAGCCGAGAGCTGGTTTACGGTCACACTTGCCATGTTGTCTGTAATGTTGTTATGTGGAAGTTCATATCATAAATCATAATTCAAGTTACTTACTATGAAAACATATTTGCATTGCACTTCAGAACACCGAACTTTTAACACTATAAATTCATCACGTTTTTTAATTATTCTCCCAACAACAATTGGGACTTTTTCACTTACCTTAGCGTCGTCGTTTTATGAAGGAACATAAATTTTCTTCAATGATATTTTTGAAAACAAATTTCAAACCAATCAAAACAGCCGCTGCAAGTTTTTTGACAGTTGTTTTTTTTTTTAGAAAGGCAAAGACTAAAAATTATCGTGATAAAAATCTTATTTTTTAACAATAAACGCAAGTTTTTAGTGAAGTTTGATGTTTTTGTTAATAAAACGTTGTTATATTATTAAAAAAAACCCATAATATAAAGATTTAATTGATAAAAATAGGATTTTAAGAAGTGGTAGGTTTGGTGTACCTCTATGGTCGCATGGTAGATTTTGTTAGCAACACTAAAAACTATTGTACTGCCACACTATCGACATTCTATCGACACACTACTGAGACACCACTGAAACGCCATGAAAGTTTTTGCAGAATGCCAAATTTGCAACAGTGGCAATATAATGTCTGTCGTGTGTCGATAGAGTGTCAATGGCGCGTTTCTTAACTCAAAGTTATAGAATTGGGCCCCTGGTTCCATGCATTCTTGGAAAATGCAATGCATTGGTGTTTCAGCCGCTCTTCTTATATTGGGCAACACAATATGCTGGGGTCTTTCTTGAGGTCCTTCTGGAACATGAAAGCTCAAATCTCGAGCTTGGTCCCAGCAAACTTCACACACTTCATTCATGGACGACATCTGTAAATAGATGGCCATAGATATCAAAATAGCATGGATGAAATACAAATGAAACATTAAGTTTGATAGACATAAGTTGTGCCCAACATGTTCAAGCATAAAAGATAGGCAAGTGTTTATAAGCTAGTTACTCAAAATAAATAAATATATTATCTCATATATACCTGCTGGTGTTCCAACAAACGGGCAATGTTGTCGGGATTCCACTCTCCATCTGATGTTGTGGTGGACAGACTCTGACCACATACAGCACACATTAAAAGAGAATGATTACCATCCATATGATCAGGTGAAGGGAGTTGTATGTCTTCAACTGGTGGAGCAAACCTAGTTCTTTTAGCTCGTAGCCAACATGGGACACAAGCTTTATCTTCAAAACGAAGCTAAAATAAAAAATATAAATAAAGAAAAGCTTGCACTCAAACATGCATGATAATAGTGTGAAGTAATTTATATTATTTTATTTCTTAGTTTAAATCAAATAAAGATAATTAATTTTGTTTCGGCCCAAACACGAGTTAATGTTTACCCATATTTTTTTAAAATCCCCATTACACTTTTTTATTTCTGCTTGTTTATATCTATTTCTTGCCTCGTTTACAATTTTATTTACCTTATTTCTAAACTTTGTATATTCTAATCGCTTATTCATGTTTTCATTTTCATCGACGAAGTTCCATCGGCTGTCGAGGACGAGACCCAGGTACCTCATCGTGGTCTCGACGCCGATGTGAACCCTACCTACCACTAGTTGGGATCCCGGAGGTGGCCCGTACCGGGGTCCATGAAAGGACATGGCCTCGGACTTGTGCAATGCCACCTCGAGACCCAACCGCCGGATCCTTTCCACGCCGCCCTTGCGGCCAAGCCAGCGGCTACCACTGATATAGCTGTTCCCGCTACCATTGCCATCGGTGCTACCAAGTGTGATAGTTTGAATGACCGTTCGTCGTCCCAGGGGCGCTCCGAGTTTAAAGTAGTGGCGATGGTCGTGCGATCCCACTGCCAGTACACGTACGGGTTTCTCGTTTTGATATCCCCGCTAACGCCCTCATTGAAGATGTTCACTCTATCAATGGTCATTTTGTTCCACCGAGGCTCAGAGCGCAACCTACGCTCAATGTGTTTCTCTACCGCCTCCGGCATCAGCCTGGCACGCCTCGTTACGTTTCTCACTGCATGCCTGTCCAATTCCTGCCCTAGTGCCGTCGTGCACTGGGCTCTATACCTTTCTGTTATGGGCTGTCCATAGAACTTGACGTCAAAGTCAAAGTCAAATCATTTAATTCAAATAGGCACATAAAAGGCACTTTTGAACGTCAAAATTAAAATTAAATTGATTCTAGTCGCCCCTTCCAAAAGGTAGTTTTCGTATGGAGAAGAATGGGCAAGAAACTCCACCGTTACTCTTTTAAAATGTTTTACAATATTTTGCATACATTAATTATATAATTATATGTGAAGACGATGCACCTAAACATAAAATTACTATACCACAATAGGTAAAAAAAAAAAAAAAAAAAATGAATTAATGAAACCATGACATATAAATTGACTATGTGATAGGTACATGGTGCTCACATATTTACAAACATTCCAAAAGTAGACTATTTTCATAAATAAATAATAAGGAGTAATAAGTCCGGGTGACTTTAAGTAATTACAGAATGTAAATCAATGTCAAAGAGAATAAAAAAAAAAGAATAAATTATACAATTACATTAGCAACCAGTTTGATTTTGTCTAGACTCTAGAGATTGTCCTATGGAGCAGGACCAGCATGTTTCCAAGCATTCTTATCTTGGATATAATCCTCTAATTTGTAATATCCTTGCTTACAAAGTGTAATTTTAATGTAAGTTTTAAATTTTCTTTCATTTAATTGCAATATTTCACAAGGTATTTTGTTGTAACATTTAACACAGTACCCCATAAAAGATGTATGTACTTTAGATAATCTGAAAAAAGGTTGATCTAATTTATCTTTATTTCTAGTATTAAAATTATGTCTATCACTTATTTTATTAAAAAGATGTTGATTTTTTCTTACATACATAATATTTTCATAAATGAATTGGCAAGGTACCGTCATAATATTAACCCTTTTAAATAGTTCCCTAAGAGATTCGCGGCGACGTAGATTGTAAATGGCTCTGACAGCTCTTTT
The DNA here is from genome assembly GCA_951799955.1 of Apamea anceps. Lineage (NCBI taxonomy): Eukaryota > Metazoa > Arthropoda > Insecta > Lepidoptera > Noctuidae > Apamea > Apamea anceps. The sequence continues at coordinate 3,591,496 of OX637509.1, forward strand.
TTGCAAAATAAAAATGGATTCAATGTCAGCAGCCCGACCCCACAGTAAAATGCCATATGACATAATACTGTGGAAGTAACTAAAATAGACCAAACGCGCGGTTTCTTCATCTGTTAGCTGTCTTATCTTTCTAACAGCATAAGCCGCCGAGCTTAGCCGCCCCGCAATAGATGTTATATGAGGTCCCCATTGTAATTTCTCGTCTAGCGTGATTCCCAGGAAAACTGTTTGATTAACAAATTCTAGTTTTTGGCCATTCAATAAGATGTCACATTCGCTACTTCTAACATTAGGTAATTTAAATCTAATGCATTTGGTTTTTTTTTCATTAAGTACTAAATTATTTACCGTAAACCAATCTTGGACCTGAAGAATAGAGTTATTCACGTCGTCAAGATTTTGTGACCTTCGGTCTATTTTAAAGATCAATGATGTGTCATCTGCAAATAACACCATCTTCGGTTGATTTTGAAGTAATTGGGGTAAATCATTAATATAAACTAAAAAGAGGAATGGACCCAATATCGAACCTTGAGGAACGCCCATTGTCATTTCAGACCCCAATGAGTTTACGCCATTTACTTGGACTTTAACCTTTCTATCTTTCAGGTATGATCTTAACAAGTCAAGTGCTGTTTTCCTAATCCCATAGTGCTCGAGTTTCATCAGAAGTGTTTCATGGTTTACGCAATCGAACGCTTTAGAGAGGTCGCAAAAGATTCCAATAGCATCTTGTGCTTCTTCCCAGGCGTTAAAAATGTTCTTCATTAGGGTGACACCGGCGTCAGTGGTACAACGCCCTTTGGTGAAGCCGTACTGGTGTTCATGAAAGATGTTATTTTTATTAAAGTGACGTAACATTTGATTGAGCATCAACTTTTCAAACACCTTACTGAGAACTGGCAGAATTGACACAGGTCTATAATTGTTTGGTTCTTTACTATCACCGGATTTGAACAATGGTACTACTTTACTATGTTTCATTAGATCCGGAAAGACTCCTTGGTCAACACTGGTGTTAAATATGAAAGCTAAATAGGGCGCAATGGTTTCGATGAGAGATCTACATACTTTTACCGACATACCCCAGAGATCTTCTGTTGATTTAATTTTAAGATCTTTAAAAGCTCTTATAACAGCCTGGGGGTTTGTATGCTGAAACCTAAGCTCCAAAGGGCATGCCTTTACATTCCTTTTAAGTAAGGCAGCAGAAAGCGTGGGGGAAGAATTTAATGCTTCAGTAGTCTTAAGGGGAATATTAGCAAAGAAGTTTTCAAATTCCTGAGCTATTTCTACATCTGAATTGATGGGGCCATGTGCAGTCTCTAAATTAAATTCACTATTTCGCTGTTTTTTCCTACCTGTTTCATTATTTATTATTTGCCAGGTAGTTTTTATTTTATCATCAGCTGATTTTATTTTATTGCTTATATAAAGAGCTTTAGCTCTTTGGCACACCCTTTTAAAAGTTTTTGAATATTTTGCAACATACTGATGAAAGTTTGTATTTTTCATATGTTGCTTTAAACCATAAAGTTCAAAAAGTTTTTCCCTGCTTTTACGAATACCTGGAGTAGCCCAGTCACTGAATAAAAACTTTGTGTAAATACTTTTGGTTTTCAGTGGGAAAGTGTCATAAAATTGCGCGTTTAATAGTGAAAAGAACTCGGCGTAGAACTCATTGGTGTCATCTATATTATTAAAACTGTGATCACATAATTTACTGGCCAAAGAATTGTTTAATTTCTCTAAATTTTTACATGTAATTGGCCTAAACCTTATTTCAATTTTTTGTATAGGCATGTAGGCACTAAATGTTATTATTTGTCCACTGTGATCAGATGGCAACTTATTTACAATTTGTTTGTGTAAGTAATCGCAATTACAAAAAATATTATCTATACAAGTGGCAGAAGAAGCTGTCACTCGGGTTGGTTCCATAAACACATTTGACAAATCAAATGACCCAAAAAGACTCAATAATCTGACAGTATTCGAGTTATTTTCCAATAAATTAATATTAAAATCTCCACATACGACTATTGACTTACTACTAGTACTAAGTTTCTTTAACACATCTTCCATTACAGAATCAAACACGGATAGATTCTGGTAACTAGGAGGTCTGTATACGCATACTATAACATGCTTATCGAGCTCAACACAGGACAATTCAATGATGTGTTCAACAGACAGCCCGATGATGTCTTTACGTTCTTTGGATTTAATCGAATTTTTAAGTAATATTAATGACCCGCCATGTATCATATGTTGTCGGCTGAAATGGCTTGCTACACAATAATTTTCAAAATTAATTGACATTACTTGATAATCTTTCAACCAATGCTCTGTTAAACAAATGACATCAAACTTGGTGTTTTCCAAAAACAATTCTATTTCCAGTAATTTGGAAGCGCAACCTTGGATATTTTGATTAAATAATTTTATAATATGTTGCACACCCTTTAGTTTCTTCTTATTATTATTAATTATATTGCCAGAAGATACCTTTTTATTATTCTGTAATAATAATTGGTTATTTGAAGGGGTAACTTCTGTTGTCTCACTGACTAGTTTAAATTATTATCAGGAGATACCTCCACAGCTACAACTGGAGAGTCTAGATTGCCCGTATAAGTTCCAGCAGGAGGGAAATACCCTATCTGACTGGTAGTGGCGTCCAAGGATGTTAGCATTGTAGGTGGATCCTCCTTTGTACAATATGATGATTCATAATCAATCACAATGTTGTTAGTATAACTATGCAACACAGATTTGTCACTAATACTAAAATTTGTTATATTAGCTATAACCTCGTTAATATTATATGCTATCAACATAGCAATCAGATGTCTACATTCCCCAGACAGAGATAAAGTTCTCTGAGTTAACTTAAAACCACTAACAAACTTGTTAGTGTCAAAATACAATAATTTGTCACTATGACAACATGTCAGCTTGTGAATAGTATTGTTCAACTTATAAATATGATTATTCTCATTATCTGATAAAGTATCAGAGTAAGGAAAAGCACACAACATTAGCTTTCCTATTTTTAACTTTAATAAGGTGTTAACACCATCCACTATGTCCTTTCTGGTAATACCAGTGCTATTACCTAATAGCAAAACCATAGTAGAATATTTATCTAGGTTTGTGTTGGCAATTCTTTTAATAATTTGGTTAAAACTTATGTTATGATAACTATGATTGATAAAACTATGGCTAAGGTAATTGAGTAAAATTGTTCCAAAGCCAGAACCTAACTCGTCGGAAAAGAATATTGATTTCTTTATCTGTGAGGTGTCTGCTGGAAGAGCCAATATTGGAGGGTACAAGTCAGGCTGAGGCTGAAGAGGTGGTGGTTGGTTGGCACAGCTGCATGAAAGATCATTAGTCAGAGACTCATACCTTTCAGCATTGTTCTTCACCAAATCCAGTAGTTCCCCAGCCTCAAACAAGCGGTCACTTAGTTGTCGTTGTGAAGTTTCATAGTTTTCAGAAATAACCCTCAGTAAGTGCTCCTTGTGTAATATATCATTATAGAGGAGCTGAATATCAGTATCATACTTCTCCCTACATTTATCTAATTCAATAGAACAAATATTTAAACTTTTCGATAAGACAACACGTTCCTTTCTAAGCGAATGGTTTAATTTTAAGAGATTTTGTTTTTTTATTGCTCTCTGTGACCGTTTAATTAATTTCTTGATTTTAATGTATTTCTTTAATTTGTTGTGACTCATAACAATAGGACATAATGGTATGGCATCATCACCAGTCAAATCGATGAGTGTTAATTATGTTAATTTCAAATAATTTAATCAGATATCCTAAGTTCACTTTAATTTTTCTTATTGTAAATATTTGTATAGCTAAGTTTAACATTTGTAGAGTTAGTTTTCAAATACTGACAGACTGATGACAAGAGAATGTTCTGATAAGCTTGTAGAAAAATTATCTTGAATAGGAGAGCTAAGAGTTTCAAATGGCAAAGTGCTTGTGTCCTAATTTAATTGAAAATAATTAATTAAGTTACACAACATTTTTACATTTATAATATAAGTACTATCTTCTGCCCGCGGCTTCGCCCGCTTGTAGGTCGAAAATTATCCCACGGGAATGTGTTACCGGGAAAAAACTGGCCTATGTGTGCCATCTATATCGTTGACAAATTTTATCGAAAACTATTTAGCAGTTTAGGCATGAAAGGGTAACATGAGTTACTGTCGAATTTATAATATTAGTATGGATTAATAAAGAATACATAGATTTATCATTACACATACCTGCAGATATTTTTGCATACATTCCTCCCGACACAGAATGGCTTAACACCTGTGCAGCTAATTTCACTTTCATTTTCTGCTTGGTGTTGGAATTCAGGTGATCTTTTTTCAAGGCAGGAGCATAAACAAAATTTGGGTTTGTGTTATCTGCTTCATAAAATTCCTTCACATGGGACCATTTAGCAATACCTGTAAAATATTAAGTTATACAATAGATAATAGTAATAACAATAGAAACTCCCAGTTTCTGTCCCAAATGTTAGTTTAAAATGCTCTGAAGAAAAATTATAACTTAATCTCACCTCTTCCTATCACATCATTAGAGGAAACATTTGTTGAGCAGTCTATATCATATTTCATGAATAGGTTTCGGAAGCATTTCAACAAATGTGGTGGATCAAATAATGTAATGATGATGGTGTAGAGATGCACCCAAGATAGTCAAAGCTCGCCTATTAACACCATCCATATCACATACAATGGCTGCAATATTTATTCCAGCTTCAAAGCATTGACGTAAGACCTGAAATGAATAACAAAATGGTCAGCTTATGAATATTTTTTATTTAGGTAACATAGATAAACAAAATTTTAACAAAATAAATAATTTATAAAGTTACAGAGTAAAAAAAATAAATATGATGTACCTCTTTTATTAGTACTGCAAGCCTATCTGCAGTAGAAAATCCACTAGAAAAGAAATGGGCAATAGGCTGTTTAACTCTCTGCCTTATCCCAGTAACCATGAACACTAAGGCATATGCAGCAATCAAAGGGGACCTTCCCTGTGATGCATGGTCTTGGTATCCTTCAATCACATCATCCTTAGGATTGTATTGAAGGTGCTTTTTTAACTACATTTCATCAAACATCAGGGTGTACTCATTGTTTGATGGCTTTTGCAATTGTGTGTTTTTTCATCACTTCAAAAACTGGATGATTAATACCAACACTAAATGGTACTCTGTTAAGTAGAGTTTTTAGTGTGGTGGGTGCAGGTAAATGGAATAGCCTTCGTAATAAACGGTAACATGTAGGTGATCTTTTAAACAATCTTAGTGCTGTAATTTTTTCTTCTTTAGTCCACCTCCGACCAGTGACTTTCTTCTTAAAATTTCTTAATTGCCCTTGCAGTAATAGAGCAAATGTTGGAGAAATCTTGGCTGATATTTTTTTAACAGCACTGTCATCACTGATTATTTGTAAAACCCTACTGGATTTGAACTTTTTAATGCGATTACGCAGTTGGCAAATTTTTTGCAAATATTTTCTGCACTTTGCATATAACATTTTCTCCTTTTCTGGTTTCTCCTTCTGGAGTGGAGTTCCAGTAATAGGCTCAGTGTTTTCAACACTGGGTACATTTTGTACATTTGTTAAGTCTCTAAAAGACACTCTTTGTGAAGGACCAGCTTGAGGTTCTGCAGAATATGTAGGCAATTCATATGCAGTCTGGAAGAAATAAAAATACTAATATTACACACATACATAGTCAGCCATTAATGTTCCCACTACTGGGACGCAGGCTTCCTCTCTGTGTGAGAGAGTGGGCTGTAATCCACCACCCGGGCCCTGTGCGGGTTGATAGATGTTGCATGTCTTCAAATTTTTCATTCTAGGTCATGCCGGTTTCCTCACAATGTTTTTCTTCACCGTTTTGAGAACAGTGGTGATGAAATAATTTACACAAAGTAAAGCGCCTGCCTGGGTACGAACCCACAACCTACAACTCGTAAGTCACGGTTGTTACCACTGGGCCACCACTGCGCAATACTTATATTGCAAATGATCAAATTTATAATTATTATATTTAATCTAATGAACATGACAACATTGTCCTGTTCATTATCATCATTGTAGGGTGCATCCCTAACATAAGTACTGTACGCAAATGTAAAATGTCAATGTAATGCAGAATGTCAAATTAAACTTAAATGCATAAGATGTCAGTGAATGCTCAACGGGATGAATCTAAATAAAAATGCAAGTTGTCCGACCCAAACCACGTCTAATTGAACACTAAATATAATATACATAAAATGCATAGAATAATGCACTGTGTCAGTGTCAATGCACTGCCAAATGTAGGTCGCGTTCAAAGTGCAAGTACGCGAGCCTACTGGCTAACTAATTGCAATCATATTTTAAAATCCATGTACGTGCACCGTACATATTGCCACAACAAAGAAAGAGAATAACTAAATAAAACAATTCCAACGTAAAAAATAATAAAATAAGAATGTAAAAAACAATGTAAAAATGCAGGACTCTAATGTAAATATACTTGACCTACGACTATTATGAAAAAGTAACCTAAAGTCTATAAATAAAATGTCACCATAATAATAAATTAGCACATATCACTATGTTTTTCAGTGTCAAATTTCACTTCACTTGAGGTAGGGTTAACACACGACACTTTGTTCACTTTTGAGTCCCGTTTGTCGATCTTGATATTCCTGTCCTCGATGTCATGATCTTCTTCTCGTCTGCTTCTGCTTCTCGCGTCTTGCGGACCCTCCCCCTGTCTTTGGGTCGCCATTTTTTCGCCAAAAGTATACCGATGTTACAAACAGTGTAATGCTAATCGCAACAACCACATAGATTGCAATGTAGTGATGAACGTCGTGAGAGGATAAGGTATCTAGGTTGGACTGTTCTTTTATAGAGCGTAGTTCTGTGTCAATCTTCTTGAACGTCTCTTCGTGTGTTTCAATATGCAAAGATGAGTTACGAATCGAGGTATTGATAATGTTATTGATTGGAGAGATCGTGGGCATGATCATCGCGTATGGTTCGGTGACTAAAATGTCACTTGTATGTTCCATATATGCGTGCAATGTGAATGAGTCGCCTTGTAAGTTGCATCCTTGTTTGAGCGTTATCAGACCCGAGTGACGTAACGTCTCCGATGTCATTTGAGTGCCGCACACTAGTTGTACTTCGCACGTGTCACAACAATAATAGAACCAGGTGTTTTGCTTATGTAATTTAACCCATTTGTCGGCGCATACTTTTATTTCCGTATGGCAATAAACGCTGTGTTCTTCGTTATCTCGAATCAGCTGTACATCGCAAATAGATTTGTGACGATCGCCGGTGTTGTATATAGGGTGATTTAGTTTGCACAGTAGAGTTTGTTCGTGTAATTTTTGGCATTCATGAATGTCATATAGTTCTAGGGGTATGAATGAGTACTGGTTGGCGTTAAATGCTATTAATGCAGAGTTGGGAATAACGTACATTACCCGATTAGTGTCAATACGTTGAGGAATGCTGATAAGTCTGTTAAGTTCATATAGGGCATCACTCAAGATCGGTACCTTTATTTCCATCAACAGGTAGTGCTGTGTTATGCGTGCATGTATTCTGAACAGCCTGTAAATGTCTCTTACGTCATTACGAACTTCAGGTAGTGTAGAATCGCGAGGTAGTAGTCGGGCTACTCTATCTAGTTCGCTTTGCATTTGGGTTGGTGATAATAGATGTACGTCCATATGTCCTTGGTACATATTTGTCAGTGTGTTGATGAGAGATTCTTGAACATCCTTTAAGTTTTGAACCATTCTTTCTGCAGCTATGGCCGATGTTATGATATAGAATGCATTTGAACTCTCAAGTTTATCTTTGAGCGTCCTGTTTTCTAGGGACATCAGGTGATCGTTGATTAAAGTGAACTGCTTCACCATTGTCGCTTCGTTACGCTGTACAATGTTGTTCTCGGTTTCCAGAATACTTGTCTGGTTTTTAAGCAGTTGGAACAGGTGGTTTTCATTATGTTGAATTGTGTCGATATCCTGTTCATATTGTTCTGCAAAGTGTTGATCTAACACTCCGAATAACGAGTTTGCAATATATCCTACTCCGTCGATCAATCCTCTTTTGAACCTGTGTTGAATTATCCGCTGCGACCTCAGTAATTCGTTGTAATAGTTTAGTTCGCTCGTGCTTTGTTCAAGTTGGTTAATTAGAACATGAAATTGCATCATCCACTCTTCGCAACGAGCTTGCTTTATATGAGATACGAATACTTGCAGTGTATCCACATTGCGCCAGTAGTTTGTCATATTGTAATAAAATACCAGTTTCCAATCATCTCTAATTTCTTGTAAATCTGCAATCTTGTCAAAGTAAATCGTTTGATTTTTTGTCAGTTGAGTAAGTTTCATATCTTGCTGGACAGTAGGCGTTATCAATGTTATAACTAGCATCAGCATATAACATACCAAGCTGTTCCAGGTAATCTTTTTAGATCGGTTTCGCCTGTTTTTGGGTAGTTTGTCAGTGTCAGTGTTGTTTTGTTCCTCAGCCTCAACTAGTGGTACCAGTTTTGTAATAGGTCTTTTAGTTTCGCCTTTTGCAGTTTTTAATGTCACGACTCTAGTGTGGCCGTCGTTTCCGGGGTGTAACTCAGCTACACGACCCAGTGCCCATTTTCCTGCAGGTAACCTTTCATCTTTAATGCATACTATGTCATTTTCCTTTAAGTCAGTATTCTGTCGTTTCCACTTTAGTCTTGCTTGTAGTTGTTGGAGGTATTCTTGCGACCACTTGTTCCAGAAATCCTTGCTAAGTTTTTGTACGATTTGCCATCTCTTACTTAACCGGTGAATATTGTCAGTGTCGAGTTCTGGAATTGTCATGAGTGACGTGCCAGTTAAGAAATGTCCTGGAGTTAAACAGTTAATCTCTTCGGCGTTTTCTGTTATAGTGCATAGTGGTCGTGAGTTCAAGCAAGCTTCTATCTGACATAGCAGTGTGGTAAACTCTTCGTAAGTTAGACGTTGATCTCCAATTACTCGTTTGAGATGATATTTCATGCTCTTCACAGCGGCTTCCCACAGTCCGCCTGCGCTTGGCCAGACCGGGGCATTGAAGTGCCATTTAACTCCCATCTCTGATATTTTGCCCAAAAAGAAGTTGTCAATATTTTCTACAATGCATTTATATTGTTGCAATAGGATCCGATTTGCACCCACAAAATTCGTACCGTTGTCGCTGTACATGTCCCGTGGCGTACCTCGGCGTGCGCAGAAGCGCTTGAAAGCCGATAAAAATGCTGTACTGGATAGGTCTGATACCAGTTCTAGATGGATGGCTTTTGTTGCTAGACAAACAAATACTGCAACGTACGCCAGCAGTGTTCTGACGCCTCGGCCTTTACTTGCCTTGATCTCAACGTGTCCAGTAAAATCGACACCTGTATGTGTAAAAGGGCGAGATACTGTCACTCTCGGCTTTGGTAGATCAGCCATAATCTGGTTTGTTTGTTTCGCATTGAATCGGCGACATGTTACACATTTATGTAAGACCTTTTTGACGGCGCGATGTCCTCCTACGATCCAAACTCTTTGTCGTAGATGTGTCAGGGTTAACTTAGGACCTCCATGTAATGTTCTTCTGTGAGCTTGCCAAATTAATAGCTCTGTCAGTTTGTTGTCATGTGGTAGCAGAATTGGATGTTTAGTGTCTTCGTGCAAGTTTGAGTTACGTAACCTTCCACCGACTCGCAGGATGTCCTGTTTGTCAAGGAATGGATTTAAACTCAAAACGTTACTTTTCGTGCTCAACCCTTTATTTTCCTTAAGTCTCATAATCTCGTCATTGAAGGCATGCAGCTGAATATGTTTCATTATTAGATGTTCAGCGCTTTGTAGTTCTGTAGATGTCAGATAAGTAGTAGTAGTACGATGAGTGTTGGAATTTGAACAGCTGTTTATGTAACGTTTTATCCAGGCAATGACCCTTGTAATACGAGTCAAATCGCTGTGTCTGTCTAATAACTCAATTACTATTGAAGACGGTACACATTTCACAACATACGTTTGCATTTGTTTTTGTTTTGATTCGCACGTTGTCGGTGTAATTGCAATTTTGTCAAGCGTATGTTCACTGTAATTTTTCATCCAGTAGGGACCTTGCCACCACAAAGGGTGTTGTAATAGTTGGGAACAATTGATTCCGCGTGATGCACAATCTGCAGCATTTTCCTCGGATTTGACATAACTCCAGTGCTGTTTTGGAATTACGTCATGCACTTGCTGTACTCTGTTGCTGACGAATGACTTCCATTTTGTGACGTCACCATGCAGCCAGCCTAGTACAATCATAGAGTCCGTCCAGGCGTATGTATGTTTGTGTACATTGTCCCATTTAAAGGCTGTCAGGACCTTTTTCATGAGCCGTGAAAGTAGTAGCGCTCCACATAATTTGAGTCGCGGCAGTGTCAGTTTTTTGTTGATTGGCGATAACCTCGATTTTGCCGTGATGAGTCTAGTCACAGGCTCGTTTCTGTCATTTATTGTCAGCAGATATATAGCGCATGCGTAGGCTTTTTCGGACGCATCGCAAAATCCATGGACTTGGACTGGTTTCGTAATATCTCCCAGCCACCTGGGTATTTGATATTCGGTTATGTGATGTAAGTCGCTAGTAAACTGCTTCCATTCTTCATGCACGCTGTCAGGTAAGGTTTCATCCCAATCGCATCCCGATAGCCAGACGCTTTGGAACAGCAGTTTTGCTTTTACTGTCAAAGGTGTCAGCCAACCCAATGGGTCAAAGATTTTCGAGATTTCCGATAACAGCTTCCTTTTTGTCAATTGGTTTTTATTGTCAAATTGTATTTTGTTTGTAAACGAAAATGTGTCAGTTGTAGGATTCCACTGGACTCCTAGGGCTTTTGTTATTCCATCGTTTGTAAAGTACCTTGTCGTCTGGTTACGATCTGAAGATGATAAACTTTCAATCAAGGTCTGGTCGTTGCTTGACCACTTCCGTAATGTGAGGCCAGCTCCACTCAGCATGTCGATGAGTTGCTTTTGAATTTCTTGTGCTCGTTCGATGGAGTTGCTGCCACTTAGGACGTCATCAACGTACATCTCGTTAGCGATGACATCCGCTGCTAACGGATATGTCGGTGCATCATCGCTTGCGAGCTGTTTCAGCGTTCGGAGAGCTAAAAATGGTGCTGCCTTGGTGCCATACGTCACTGTGCATAACCGGTACTCCTTTAAAGGATCTTGGTTGGATTCTCTCCATACGATCTTTTGCAGGTATTGATCTTCTTCATGTACAAGAATCATGCGATACATTTTTTCGCAATCTGCAGTAAAGACGTACTTGTATAGCCGCCATCCTAGTAGTAATGTCAATAGATCTTGATGAAGCTTAGGACCACACTCCATCAAGTCATTCAGACTGTAACCTGTGTCAGTTTTCTGGGAGGCGTTAAAAACCACCCTCAATTTGGATGTCAGTGAGTCCTGTTTTAGTACTCCATGATGAGGTAGGTAGCATGCCGTGTTGCAGTCAGGTTTGCTCTCCTTCATGTGTCCCATTTCCAGGTACTCTTGCATAAATTTGATGTAACTATCCGATAATTTTTCATCCCTGTCTAATTTCCTTTCTAATTGCATAAACTGTGCTACTGCTCGTGGCTTTGACTTGCCCAGCAGCTGATTAAAATTAGGTTTCATTGGCAAACGAACTGCATATCTGCCATCACCTAATCGCTTGGTTGTTGCAGTGTAGAACTCCTCGCAATATCGCTCCTCTGACGTCATGGAATTGCATGCATCTCCATTGACGTCTTCCACTTCCCAGTATTTTGCCATGTCGTTAACTTCATTTACTACGACGTTGCAGTTGAATGTTTTGGTGACATTGCCTGACAATATCCACCCCAACCGTGTTTGTTGAGCCATGGGTTCATTTACCTCCCCTTTGACTAAGCCATTCATGAGTATTTCGGAAAATACGTGTGCATCCAGAAGTATGTCAATGGGCCTAGATAAGTTGTAATCTGGGTCGGCTAGTGTGATGTCTGTCACATGAGCCCAAGGTTTCTTAGCAAATGTAACATTAGGCAGACTGTTTACTACCCGTGACATGACTAACGCTTCCGTTGTAAACCGGAAGTCGTTATGTAAGGACTTGCAGGATAGATGGACCTTTCCTTTACTCCTGTTGGATAAAGTACCGATCCCGCTTATGTTCGCACTCAGCTGTTGACGTTTTATGCCCAATCTTTGAGCTGCATTCTCCGTTATCAGCGTAATTTGTGAGCCTTGATCAACTAAAGCCCTTAGTGTAATGTAGTCGCCTCCAGCTGTTTCTACTTGCATTAATGCTGTTGGTAATAATATTTCATCATCATTATTTGATGCGAAGTTATTTTGCAGGTTTTTATTTGACCTAGTTGAATTCGATGACGACGGTTTAGGTGCTGTTTGTGTTGCTGAGGGCGTTTGCGCTGACTGCACAATATCGTTGTGCAGAAGTGTGTTATGTTGCTCTTTGCAATCTCTGCATCTTTTCTGTGACGCACAGTAACCCTTAGTATGCACATACAAACAATTTTTGCATATTTTATTGTTTTCTATAAATGCCATTTTTTCCGGACTTGGCATGTCAGTGAATTTAGAGCATTGGAATAATGCATGATTGATACTGCACAATGGACAAATAATCTTGCTGACTTGTCCAGCGTTTGATGCATGGAACTTGCGAGAATAGTTTGATGAACTTTTATTGGGTTGTGAATTTGCTGACTTGTAATTTTTGTCGAACGGATGTGGCGTGTTAGATTGTGGTTTTGATGCAGGTTTGTTACCGTTTTCTGGCTTTTTCCTATGCAATGGTTCTAATGCCATAAATTTGTTTTCGACGAAATCCATAAAATTGTTGAACGTTGGTATCTCGCGCGGGTCCGACCTGGATTGCATGTATTCCGAATACGTTTCGGAGTCTAATTTTTCGCATAAAACGTAAACTAGAATCGGATCCCATGAGCTAGTATCTACGCCCAAGTTATGTATCGCGTTTATGGTTTCGTTGCTAGTGTCATATAACCGCTTTAGGTCGAATGCAGATTGTTTTTGCAAATTAGGTTGACGCATAAATACCTGGAAGTTTTTGGTGAATAAGAGAAACTTATTATTGTATCTATGGTTCAAAATTTCCCAACACGTGTCATAATTTTCGGGTGCAATGTGTAAATGCTGCACGAGCTTTTCCGCTTCACCGCGAAGTCTACCCTTTAGATGCTGCATTTTCTGAGTTTTTGCAATCGCTGAATTATTATGAATCGCTTCTACGTAGAGATCCATAAAAGTAGGCCATAACGTATAGTTGCCGTTAAAGCTCGGTATGTCAATTTTAGGCAATGTTTGCTGTTGATGTATAGAGGCGTTTAATTTCGTGTTCAACGCCCGTTTTATTTTTGTAAATGCATTTTCGTAACGACAGAACTCGTCATAATAGTCATGTGAATTCCCCTCTAATATGCCATCAATTTGTAAATGCAATTTGTCAATTGCAGTCCACCGAAACTCTACAGTCTTAAGCATATCCTCAATTTCCCATTTTTCCTTAACCTCGTCTAGGCTTCGATTTACTAACCTAGTGAATGCACGGAAGTTAGCTTGTTGCAACTGCTGTAACTCGAGTAGCTTGTCCTCTGCTCCTAAAGATGTCTCGAACAGGGTTTTATCAAACTCAACGTTTACCTTACTATGGCCGACGTTGCTGGGTCCAGCAAGAGTCTTCATCTCGAACGCTGCTATCTCCTGACGCGTTCCATGGTACCAACTCTTAATGACCTCATAAATGTTACCGGTGAAATATTGATGATCTTTCTCTTGTACTGCACTCAGCTCCCGGTTCTTCTCTTCACATTCCGCCCATAGCACATCTAATCGCTCAAGCCTATCACGAATATAATCGGTGGTCTTCCTGCTCGCTGAATCCTTCTTAAAATTAGAATGGATTCTCTTCACTTCCTCGAGGATCTCAGCTTGACGCACGATTAAACCCTCCATTGTGAAGCCGTAAGATAAATAATGAACGATCTTACTTGAAATTCAGGAACTCTCCCTGTATGCAAATGCAATGCAATGTGACGCTCTGGAACCTGGACCGCTGCTACCTCCCCGAATGGCACGGCAACACACGTGGCACAGTATGACACGACACGACACAGATCCCGCGCGACGACTTATCGACCGATGTAACGGACTGTATGGTACTTGCAATATTTACGAAGGACCAAAAAAACTATGTAGGGTGCATCCCTAACATAAGTACTGTACGCAAATGTAAAATGTCAATGTAATGCAGAATGTCAAATTAAACTTAAATGCATAAGATGTCAGTGAATGCTCAACGGGATGAATCTAAATAAAAATGCAAGTTGTCCGACCCAAACCACGTCTAATTGAACACTAAATATAATATACATAAAATGCATAGAATAATGCACTGTGTCAGTGTCAATGCACTGCCAAATGTAGGTCGCGTTCAAAGTGCAAGTACGCGAGCCTACTGGCTAACTAATTGCAATCATATTTTAAAATCCATGTACGTGCACCGTACAATCATCATCCATCATCTCAGCATATTACAATGCCCTGTTCTCACCCGGCTTGTGCCATGAAGTTGATTCAATATAACTTTAATTTTTACTTACATCACATGGAACAGCAGTTCTAATTAGCTTCCCCTTAGACTCATCAGTAAAATCTGCATCATTAAAATGTCTCTCACACAGCATTCTATGTTCATTATGTAACTTCATTTGTAATGTGTAAGAGTCCCCTCTTTCTGGGAAAATATATTTTGCCCATAATTCACAGCTGAGAGAGCATAAGTATGTAATTATTCACACAGCAGCAATGATAACTGAATGATTACCTTCAATACAGAAGGGTTAGAATTTGACACCAGCTTGGATATCAGACTTTTTGTAATTCATATGCAGATCTGAATTTGATTATCCCTTACTTTAACGGTGATGGTACACAAGACCTAACCCTTCTCACTCTGAGAAGAGGCTCGTACCCAGTAGTGGATTAGTGATAAAGTCGGAGCATCGTCTTAGGCGAGCTGTAACATTATAATAAAATAATACCTACCGGACTAGATTCCTTATAGCGGGTTTAGGAAATCGAAACAATTTAATGTTATCCTCGGCTGGTGAGCACCCACACTTGAAACATTTCCTTTTGTTTTCTTTTTCCGCCATTGTTTAGAGTCCTATCTCAAACAGCAGAAACTGATACACAGAATAGAGTCACTTTCTCAAAACCAAGACAATCACTGCACTTTTTAACACTCTAACGGAGGAACAGAAGCTCAACTCGACGTTTTAGGAGAAATTAAAAATGCAAAGACTTAGTAAACAATCAACAATCAACACCACGCACCGGTGACATCAATGATGAATGAATGGCTGTTAATTTGACATATAAAATCAAAATGGCTCCATTGGTGATACCATACAAATAAGTAAAACATTTTTTTCAATGGCAACATTTCACACACACATTTAGACTGTGTATACATGAATCACACATTCACAGAAAATTCAGCCCCCGTAGGTATTTATTTCACTCCGTACAAAGTTGACAGGGCCTGATCGCAAGGTCCTAAAAACAAATCTTGAATTTCATACTGATTTTACATTAAGTAAAATATTATGTATATATTTTTGGGTATCATTCTCACCAAAGCCACATCTGTGATACTGGACAAATTCAAAGCGGGCACTGCATTTTCTTTTAACCGAGCTCGCATTAGATTTCCACCCATAAAGCAGTCAGGATGGAAGTGTCTTGAACACACTCTCCAATGGTGTTTATGCAGTTTGTCACTCCGACTGGTGACAGCGAACCATCGCCTAAGAATATTTTCAGTTTTCGGAAACCTTAAAGAAAGTATTAAAAATATAAGTTTGCCTGGAAAAGATCGCAGAAAGCGATAAGGCCGCCCATTGTAAATTGTTTAGTGTTTGATGAATTTTTTATGTTACTCGTGTGTATTTTTGTGGTGTACAATAAAGTATACCTATATAAATAAATATAAGATTTAATATATAATTTAAGCTACACATAACAGAGGTGTACTGATCAACTGATCATTAAAAAATCATCGATAACTATTTTTGACGGCACTAATAACCTCAAAATAAGCAATCGTATGTCTTTTTCCTTAAATGCCATAACATTTCCTAGTTACTTACAGCGAAAATATAACTTGTATAGCAACACTGAATGATAACAGAGCCTTTATTGTAGCTTCCTCAAAATCCGTCATTATTTTAGTTGGATTCCACTGGGGTTATCTGCGATTTTATTAGAGAAAAAAAAATTTCATAAGAATATTTATTTCTATTTGTCATAGTAGTACAGTAAAGTCACGTTTTTATTAATTTGTATTAATATTTGGGCGTCCAAGCAAAAAGGGTCCAGTTCTCGGCATTTAGTTTCTAAGATATAAGAAGTTTTGTAAAGTTGGGTAAAAACATTGCATTTCGCGATTTAATTGATTATTAATAAATGCTCAATTATCTACAATTTCATGGGTAAGTATAGTAATTTTTATTCAGAATTTCAACTACAAATGTCTGATAAAAAAAATATGTGCCAGTTTGTTAGTATTTTTTCAATTCTTACTATCAATTGACTATTCTAAATAACTCAATACTAAAATAAAATTTCATAAGAAAAATTATTTCTGTTTGTGATAAACGCTTAAAGAACGGGCACGACATTGGTAAAATTACAATTGCTGCCAATGTCAGCATGAATAGTAAACATTTGTGAGAAAGATTGGGGGCAAAAAAATGTGCCATCCATAAAAAAATTCGTAACATTTTCCATGTACGTTTTTCCCTCGGGAGTACAAAAGACCAAAATTCTATTACTTTCTTGTTTGAAATCAGCTAGTAGAAAATTTCCAAGTCTACTTTGCCGCAATGTTGATCTAAGATAGTTTTTAATTATTTTTAGTATAGAAAATGACCTTTCGCTGTGTGCTACCGTGACTGGAAGTGTCAGGTAAATCCTCAGTGCTGTGGACAGATTTGAGAATACTGAAATTATTCGTAAACAAGTAATTTAAAATATCCAACGGCGTAGTGGAATCATCAATAAACACCGGTAATAATTCGATTAAAGAACTCGATTTTTCCACATCTGAAGAGCCAGCATGGCAAAGTTTATTTTCTAAATTAGAACAATGTGCATTTTTGTATCCGAGTCCAAATCCTTCCAGTGTTTCAATTTTGGAAGAAATGAAAAAATGACATTATTTTGATGCAAAAGTTCGAACCGTTCGCCGAACTTGGTAATTGCGGTGTCTAATAAATAGTAGTAAAAATTTACTTTCAAATGTGTTTTCGCGTCTGTTATCGGTTCATCCTCCACCTCATAATTAAAAAACCTTTTACGAGCGCGAGGGCATGCAGTTGTAGGAAATTCTGCAGGCTGTTGCCTCGACTTCGAAAGAGTTAGAAAAATGATTTATGTATTCAAGCTACTTAGGTCTTCGGCTGACTTCTACACGATTAGAATGGTGTATATTGCTATATGTCAGTCCGCTATCATCTATTGCATCACAGTGCGGGGAGGCGCCGCTCGGACAGTTTCTTAAGTTGGAACGAGCACAAAGAGCTGTCTTAAAGGTGACGTCAAAAAAGCACTTTATGTATCCTACCACACAATTATACAAAGACGCTAATGTACTTACTGTTAGGTAACTGTTTATGCTACGATCCGTACTGAGAAACACACCAAGGTCCTTCCACCAGACCCAACACGCCGTAAGAAAAAACTTGCCCATGACACGACACAAATGCACTTTACACACACTCAATACAAACATAGTAAGAAATATCTATATACTATATATATAGTATATAGATATTTCTTACCTGATAGTCTATATCTTGTTTGTGACTATCCGAGTCTGCTAGTACGCTCATAATTTGCTCGTCTACTATTTATGCGAAGACACTGCCTCCTAAGATACAGGATCTTCCTTCATAGTTTAGGAGTCAGGGCTCAAATTCTGTATTGACTGTACTCTTCCCATCTCTTGTACACTATTCCTATTTGTTAATTTCTATGCACCCTAGTGACTACTATGTGTATTTTAATATGTGTCAAACTTGTATTGTGTGCTAATAAATACTTATTATTATTTATTACTTATTTCGCTACATTTTTCGCGCTGTTAAGGAGCTCCTCAAAAGCAGACTTGTTTGGGAGTTAAATGATGTACTCCTTTTGAAATTATTGTTGTTTAATCGTTATTTTTACAATGAGTAAATCATCCTTTTCGAAATTTGTATCGCACAGCAACGAGTTCAAGTCAGTCTCAGACTTTTTGGGAAGACACGCCGGCACGCGGTTGCTTTGACTTTTCTTTGACATGGCAGCGACAAATTGGCGCTCCGCGGCGCCAACATCCTCCCCCCCCCCCATGGAAGTCCTTGGTTTTAAGACTTTCAAGTGGCTTCAGTTGTTGAATCAAGTATCTCAACTGGTAGAGGACATATTTTTGAGAAAGAACGCTGAACGTCTCCAATGGCTGTTCGGATAGTGGCAACACGTGAAACTCCATCTTTTCCAGTGTAGACTCTGACTCTGTTGTCTTCCTTTATGAGGACTAGTTGTTTAATAGTGACTTCACTCTTATTGGACTTCCATTTTGTTCTTGTCTGGAGTTGTGAGATGCAGGAGGGTTGGAGGCATCTATTTGTATTGTGTGGTGAGACTAGAGTAAAGGTCTACCATTGTCAAAGGCCTTCCGCCCTTTATGCCTGGAGGCTTTTATTTAGGTAGTGAGTTTTTATTTTAATTAATTATTTTTTAGCTTGAGTACGTATAGTTTTTATTATATTTGTTGGTATATTGGCGTGGCTAGCTGACATAATATGGCAAATAATTTAAGCTTCTTGTAATGTTCATTACTGAACATAGGTTCCTAGTATTGTATACATGCAACTATATTCTAACTAAACAGACAGCTGTGCTGCCGGGGAGTTTGTTCCGCCACTTCTTCTTCCCAGCGATAGCACTAGGAAGTGGTGAAGGGCGGGCGTTTTTGGGGGACTGTCTTTTGTAATTTTGACGTTCGAAAAGTGCTGATTCTCAGCCTAATTTGAATAAATGACTTTTGATTTTGATTTTGAGTGGTGCCCACTTGGTGATGGTGACTGGTATGTCAAAGTTGAGTGGTGAACATTTGGTGATGGCGCAGGTGACGGTGACTGATATGGTGCGGGTGACTGGTATGTCGTAGTTGAGTGGAGTGCATTTGGTGATGGCACAGGTGACGGTGACTGATATGGTGCGGGTGACTGGTATGTCGTAGTTGAGTGGAGTGCATTTGGTGATGGCACAGGTGACGGTGACTGATATGGTGCGGGTGACTGGTATGTCGTAGTTGAGTGGAGTGCATTTGGTGATTGCACAGGTGACGTTGACTGATGTGGTGCGGGTGACTGGTATGAGTATGTGTTTATGGGTGAGCTAGCAGGCAAGATCTGAACTCCGTTTCTTGACAGTGATCCCATTTCGGCTTCGAATAAAATATCATTTATTATTTTCTCCGCATAGCGTCTTTGATCTACTGATAAACGTTTGAGTTTAAGAGTTCAGCTCTTCGCAATTATATCCGGTTCAGAGTCATCAGGTTTTTTTAAATAATGCGATGCTATATCTATCAGGTCCTGCTGTGATGTGTTTTTGCTTTTCTTTGGTTGTGGCATCTCTTTTTGATAACTGGATGACCCGGAAGCCTGTAAAAAAATTAACCAATGTTTGTACTATTCACAGGTACCGAGAACGACCGAGGACTGGAAAAAAGTAGCCAAAGAGTTCGAGAGACGATGGAATTTTCCCAACTGTATAGGTGCTGTTGATGGCAAGCACATCGAAATAGAAAAGCCTTCAAATTCTGGATCTTGCTATTTTAACTATAAAAAGACATTTAGTATTGTTCTTATGGCTATTGTTAACGCCAATTATCAATTTATAATGGTTGATGTTGGTGCAAATGGGCGATGTCAGATGGTGGAACTTTGAAAAATACAAAGTTTTGGCAATTGTTTTCTGAAAGTGAAAACAAACTTAATATTCCGGAGCCTTGTGAGTTACTAGAAAGCGATAAAAAGTTTCCGTTTGTACTGGTAGGTGACGAAGCTTTCCAACGGACTCATGAAGCCATACAACAAAGCAGTCTTGACAGATGAAAGACGGATTTTCAACTATAGATTATCAAGAGCCAGGAGGGTGGTTGAAAATGCATTTGGCATCCTGTCTTGGCGATTCAAAATATTTAAAAAAGACTTGGACTGCATCCCGATAAAACGCGAAAAGTTGTTTTGGCTACCTGTCACTTACACAACTATTGGTGTGAAAAAAATAAAAACAAATATATTCAACCAGGAGATATTGACATTAAAGAACCAAATACCACAGTCACAAGAGGTGCGTGGAGACAAGGACGCCAATTGTTAAATATAGAGCGAGTACGAGGAAACTCAGCAAATGAGGCAAAAAGAGTGAGAGATGACGTTTGCGAGTACTTTAATGGTAACGGCTCAGTCCCTTGGCAAAATAATTGTCTAATTTAGTTATTTAAAAACATACTTAAAAGTAAAATTTATCTTTGAATTGTAAATAAAAAATATTTTACCTCACTGCTTAAACTGCTTTCAGTATCACTTATACACATTTGGTTTGACAGAAATAACAGTTCATTGTAATAGTAGAGTGACGGTTTTGGTACGTCATCGGAAGTGGCGCCAGACAGTTTTGCTTGTTCAATCTTTGTTCTTTCTTTATTGAAGTTGGTTCTTAATGCATTAATTTTTTTCTTCAATAACTCTTCGGTGTAGTCAGGTTTATATACTCGAAGTGCTTTGAATATGCTTGTTAAAGCAAGCGACCTTTTGTTTTTATCCGCATACTCCTTACTTTTAATTTTCCACAATACAGGATAATCTCTGTAGAGAGATATTAATAATATCACAAAATCACGCTCGGTAATTAGGTCAGCGCTTGGCGCCAAAGCACGTCTCGGTCCGGTTCGTCGTCAAATGAATAAAAACTTGTCAAGTCGCGTCAGGTCGCATCAAGCGCAAGGTGCTTCAAGTGCCGTCAATCAAATTGTTTGTCAAGTATGGTCCGGCCCGTAGATAATTGACGGGATTTGTCAAGTCAACGCTGTAAACGATCAATATTCACTTCAAGCACGTAGACTTGTCAAGTGCACTTGATCGTTTCGGAGACGCATTAAAGTTTTTGTTCAAACTTAGGAATGACTCTTTCAGGTCGTGTCAAGTGTTTGTTAACATTTAGTTTCTATTGTTTTATTTTTAGCGGTAAACATTGACTATAGTTAAAAAAATCGTTATTTGAACTTTAAAAAAGATTATTTCAAAAAGCAAATCGATAACATATATATTTTATGACTTTTAATGGTGGACGGGTTCTATCTACGTACGATAAAATAAAAATAAAAAAACATACTTAATACTAAAAAAATATTTATTTACAGGCGTATGAATACCACGAAACGTTTGCTGACGGTGAATAATTTTTCACCCAAATATTATAATTTATTACAACTATACCCTTTCACGTAAATTAAAAATATTGTTACTGAAAGCTAAGTTCCTGTCACATAATGATGTCTAAATATTATGTGGATAGGTTTATCTAATACAGAAAAATATGGGATTTAATTCATTTCTCAGGAAGCTTAAATAATTTTGGCCGTTTAAGCTTTGCGGCAAGATGACTGGTCCTACGACGACGTCTCCAATTATACCTGCCCACACGTGCAGTCGCCATTGGTGTTGGAATGACAACTCTGTCGACGCATGCGGGTTCGTGTTCGTTATGAATGTTGCTTATTCCCGCTCTCGTGAAGGATGCCTCATCGGTCCATAGCACTCTTGAACCAAAATCTGGCGAAGTTTCCAACTGGTTTCGGTACCACTCGCAAAAGGCCACGCGAGGCAAAAAATCTGCCGGTATCAGCTCCTGAGTGCGACAGAAGTGGTATGGGTGCTGACCGTCATTGCTCAGCACTCGCCATACCTGCATATGGTTAGAGGCACCCAGCGCTAATGCAGCTCGACATGTGCTAGTGCGTGGATTGAGTTCAAAATGCTCCAATACGGCTTCTTCAAATTCTGGATCGGTAGTACTCGGGCGACCCTCTGAAGCAGGGGCGTGGAATGACCCAGTTTGGTGCAGACGATGTACCATCCGACTAAAACATGCTGACGAAGGCAGCTGCCGACGCTCAGCATCTGGTCTACCCAAAATAAAATGGCGACGGTACAGTTCTCGGACAGCTCGCAAATTACCATCTTCTGCTCCGACACACATCATCATTTCGTAATATTCGCAATTATTTAACATTTTGCAAACACAACAACAAAAAGTCAATTAGGTGTAGTCGTACTGAACTGCTGCGCGTATCACAGGGATAAAAACGAGTGCACTAGACACGAAACACAAGTCGACTGACAAGCAAAACAATAACAATAATGCTAAATAAAACTCCTATTCCCTGCTATCCTGGTACAGGGTAGCTGTAACTATTAGTGTCCACTGCATAGATATAGGTTTCTTACATTTCTATGGTCCACTACTATTAAAAAATATTGTTCAATAATTCAAGATTATTTTACATCCTATTAATAATTTGAACTAAACACAGTAAATCTAACACACTAGAGCAAACTAATTACGTAATTCAAATTCAAAATTGAAAAATCATTCATTTTTTTTTTGGGATGAGAAATACAACAATGACTCACTCAGCTACGAGCCCTGGGTGGGGCGGAAGGAAGTGTTAGACTCTTACTGACTAAAAACCATCCTATTCATTCAGTTACCCTTGCATTCCGGGGCCGCGTTATTTCGTTAGAACATTCCCGCAACCCCGGAAGTTCCCGCAACTCCGGAAAATCATTCATTTCAATCCGTTAAAGATCATTTATTACGGGGCCGCGTTATCTCGTTAGAAGTCTGAATTAGAAGTTGTATTACCAGGGTCCAGGACTTGTTAATTGAAACTACACGGACTGCAAGTGGTTCACGTACCCTAAGACCCTAACACACACATGATGCTTCATTGTGTGTGTAACGACGTAATCAGGGTTCTGTGAGCAAACGATTTTCAATTCGGCAATAACAATTCGTTACTCATGCGGTTTTAAAAAATGGTGGAATCCAAGCGCCACAGCGCGCTTAAAAAAAACCCAGAACCTATCGAGTTTGGTATCAAAATAAAGGGTTTTGAACGACAATTCCAAAAATATGATTCTAACTCGGCAGTCGGGTAAGTAAAAATAGATTTGGTTTCTTTAAAGATCATCACGAGAATTGTGGTAATCTTTAAAGCAACCGATTATGCAAGGTTCACGTTGCAAGCTTCGCATTTACAAGCAGTGGATGCATCTACTTTTTTAAGTGCGCACCACTTGCAACGTGACCTCTTTAAGTTCTTTATGGCAGGGTAGTGGCCCGGTAGAAAACGCGGTTGTTCTATTTTTGGCGGGCGAAATCTGTAAGATTTCGTCCGCCAACAATACCCGAAACTGCCGCTGTGCCATATTGGCAGTCCCTGCTTTCGAGAACATGACAAATGCGTTGTAGATGGACACGTTGAGAAGCCGACGGAAAAGCTTTTTGTACCAAACTAGATTACGAACCCTTTCTAGGGGAAACGCCTGCAAAAGTTGGTCCTTTTTGTCGACGCCTCCCATAGCCAAGTTGTAATCTAGGGCTATTTATTTATTTATATATACTTTATTGTACACCACAAAAATACATAGCATAAAAAATACATGGCACACTACAAAATATACAATTGGCGGCCTTATCGCATTACTGCGATCTCTTCCAGGCAACCTTAAAATGGACAGTGATTTTCCTTGACATAAAATGGGACTGTCGTTGGTGAAAACATTATGTATACAATAAACTTAAATAGATACACAAATACTCGTATATACATATCCAAAATTATAGATACATAAATACATACATACTATAATATACAAGCAACGAAAAATAAAAGAAGACTATAGATGATTGCAGTTAGGACAACAAGATCACAACGACAAGTAGTGCTCCTTTACAAGTCTTTTGAACACCTCTAACGACTGCGCGCGTTTTATTTCAAATGGCAATGCCTTCCACAAACGAGCGGCCTGGACAGTAAAGGATTTATCAAGGAAAGTTGTGGAATGCATTGGCATTTTGAGCTTCAAGTTATCTGATTATCTTAACAATTTCGCGTGGGAGTCGCAAAGAAACTGAAAACGTTTCTTGAGATAGAGAGGGGTGGAAGGGGAAAAGAGCACATTAAATAGAAGGGAAAGAATACGAGCATTCCGGCGAAGGCGAATTGGTAACCACTTGAGCTTCACACGAAATTCGGAAACATGGTCTCATATTTGCGCAAACCGAATATGAACCTTATACAAAAATTTTGAAGCCGCTCAAGTTTATCTAGTTGGTCTTGGGTAAGATCAAGATAGCATCGGCATAGTATATGCCGATTTATGTTTTGTGATAATCTCCACCATAGCCTCTTAAAACCTAGACTTAAAAGAAATGAGTAAGAAAGTATTTCATGCTAATTTCGAGTTATTTTAGGTTAAAATAAAACTCAGGATTTGTTTTTTTAATATTATTATTATTAGGAAAAAAAAAATGGGTACACATATGTGCACTTCGGGATTTAAGGACCAAAGTTTTTGGTAGTATGATAACTTTCAAAGCAATTATTTTTCAAAATGCATAAAAACATTTAACACTTTACGCACATGGTGCGGCACCGTGAAGAACATAATGGATGTCTATATTTAGATGCGAACTTAGATTCCACATAACGAGGCAGTTGCCCCACATTGTCTAGCCTAACTTCTGGTATCGGTTGTGATACAACCAGCCGATGTTTCTTTGCTGGAGGTCCAGACTTCTCCTCTCTCAGTAGAACTGGGACTGGGTACATCTGTACAGCTAGTGCTGCAGCTAGGCCTTGAACTGGTGCCAGTGCCAGTGAAATGAGGATCAATTCGCCCACCATCATATTTGATCAACGCTTTAGCTAAATTGATCCTATATTCCAGTAATCCCAGCTTATCCTTGCGCAGTATGTCTTCTTCCTTACAGCAGCGTATGTACATTATCCAGCAGTTTACGACTACTAAATCTAAAAAGTGAGAAAAGACTCGAACCGTCCATTTCCTTGTACGCATTCCGCTTCTATAGTATGCTATCAATCTGTCACATAAATCAATACCACCCATACAAGTATTGTAATTTTTTACAACAGCTGGTTGATTGACGTCAATCTTCCGTTTCTGGACCTTGCACCAACGCTTGCAAGTATCTGCAGGCGTACTCCCTACAGATGTAGAGAGCATTGTTACAGCTTTTGTATCCTTCCACTTCAAAATACATATATTTTCATCGCTTCTTACTTTCTCATCCCATTCACCTCTTACTAACTGCTTGTCTGTCTTCAATTTACTATTAACTGTTCCAATTCTATTCGTCATAACTGTCCCCGTCAAATAGATCTCTTTGTCGCTTTTATTCAAATGCTCAGCCAGTTTAAAAACTCGTAAAAAATCGATCAGTGTAAAGAACACATCTGCTGTCAATCGTGCGGCAAAGAATTTGAACAATGCCGTCACCCAATCCAAGACTTTGCATGATATCGAAGGGAACGGTATTCTTACCAACATAAATCTCAAAGTCCAGTACCAGGCCATCTCGAGCAGCTAGCACAAAGTTTTTGAGTCCAAGTGGATTAGGTTTAGACGGTACATATTGGCGGTACTCCCATCTCCCAGAAAAGGGAATCATTTGTTCATCTATCGACATATGTTTTGACCGAGGTAATGTGTGGCAGTAGGTCTACCTGCATTGCGAAAAGACTTTACCTGTTTTAAATATTTCAATCTTAGCATTTGAATATCATGTTTTTCGGTTAGTACCTTCCTGTTATTTTCAGTTTTCCTCCATTTATAACCATGTTTAAGTAACAATGTTCTTAGAGTTGTTATACATCCATCAAATTGTATACAGTCTTTCAAAGCAATATTAAGTTGTGATAATGTTGGAAATTGACGATTTTCTATATCATAGTTTTGGATAGTTCCTCGGACTACACCAATATCAAATTCGTCTAAATTAATTTTTCGTGGTCTTACCCTTCTCTTCTTCATAGGTGATGTAAAAAAAGAAGCACTTCTGTATACTAAATTGGAATGCGACGTACTCGCTTCATTTTCAGACTCAATATCCGCTTCCGTAGTCGGCTCTGTTGTACGCTCCGCACTTGGGCCTATAGGAACTATCGCATCCGTTTCCATATTTATATTCGATTCCATAGCAGGTACTGTAGTTTGCTTCATTGTATTAGTATATTCCTTTCTTTCGCGTAGAATTCTAGTCACTGTGCTTTCAGATACTCCAACAGCCTATGCAGGTCTCCATCGCGCATCAGATAGTTTTTCTGCATAATTTTTACTTGCTTCTTTTTTCATAAAATCATAAACTTTAGAAATAATTTCTCTTGCCTAAAATAAAAAAAAAATCAAATAGTTTTACTTATTTTTAAAAATTAAATGAAATCTATTATTACTAAAATTTGCTTTTGCAAGCATTGTTGGCACTTTAACGCGTGTTTCTGATCTAGGGGGTATTACTATTTAATAAGAAGGGTTATATAAGATAGGAATTTCTGTTGTATTTGTTCTTAAGATCTGATTTTTCATGTCTATTGTGGCTTCTAACTCTTTTAATAAATCTGATCCGATAAGACCGCTATATGCTTTGTCTACGTTATATATATAAAACTTGTGATGAATATTTGTGTTAAAGGTATCCCTTAAAGGAATGTACGCGACTTCGTTATGCTTGCTACATCCATGTGTACTGATTATTTCAAATGGTTCCTCGCTTTTACAATACTTGAAATACTGATCGGCTAGTTCGGCGTTTATAAAGGAACGTGTACTACCTGTATCTATTAGAAAAAATGGATCCATTTCCGGTAGATAGATGTGTGGTAGTCTAAGGCCGCTGTAATTTAGGTTTATTACTTCTGTTTCTGATCTGGTTGGTCCGTTGTGAAGGCTTCTATCTGAAAATTTGCTGGTTCCACGGTAGTCGGCTACTGCTCGGGTTTAACAAAAACTAGATATGTACTAATGAATTCTCAACACACGGTTCTAAACACGGTAGTCGGCTACTGCTCGGGTTTAACAAAAACTAGATATGTACTAATGAATTCTTACCTTTCATATCATTATAACTTAGTCGAAATGCCTGGCATAAAGACCTTTTCGTGGCGCCTGATATTGCTTTGTCTAAATGGTGGTTACAATTCAAATCTGGATCACTATTTTCATCTGCAGTGTATTTGGACGTCTTCGGAGTACTGCGACAACGTCTAGACTTGCGTCCTCTTTCAACTTCAATAACTGGCGTGTTATATTCTCCGTTATCCATTATTGCATACAATATTTATAAATTCAAAGAAAAAGTGCGTGCACTCTCTATAACGTAAACAATCAAACTAATGTGAATGTGAAAGATGATGCGATAATGTTTTAGTTTGGTAAGAACGAGACAACAACAATAACAGCGTTTGATGTATCGTTTTGAAAAAATTCGCTCGATGTAGATGTATCACTTTCAAAAAACTAATGCACTTCGCTGTACTTTTAGAATGATTTATGTATCGTTTACAGAAAATTCGTAAAAACCATCGTGTAGCCCTATAGAGATTGAGTACGAAACGACAAAAAAAAACAATTTTGAGATTTTGATTGATGTATTGCTTTGTGAAAACGCTCCTCAATTATACTTATGAAAATACGAATTCCGAAATCCTGATTTTAATTCCGGGGAATAAATTCACCATGTACACTAGCTTTACAACAAAAACCGTTACAATTACAAGCTGGCGTACAAATTGCGTCGGACGCGTGAACATTTTTTACATGTTTGAAATTACGCTGTAATGTTTTCGTATTCAATGGACAGAATATTAATTTAGATAGTAATTGTTCGATGATTTCAAGGAATCCTAAAAGAAATCAACGTAATTAGACCAAAACAACACGAAAACATTTTCAACCGTCGCCGCCGGCCGCATTCCGGTTGAGGAAAAACACAGAAATTACGTATTATTTTACTCACCGACTTGAATCCTGTACTAATTCTTATCACTTATAATATTGTTAACACACACAAATAGTTTTACCTGGGTTTGCTGCG
This sequence comes from Apamea anceps, assembly GCA_951799955.1. Taxonomy (NCBI): domain Eukaryota; kingdom Metazoa; phylum Arthropoda; class Insecta; order Lepidoptera; family Noctuidae; genus Apamea; species Apamea anceps. Next base: position 3,619,889 of record OX637509.1, read on the forward strand.
AAGAATAGACGATAGTTAGTAATAAGAACACTTCCTGCCGCGACCGAAGTTTAGCGAAAGTGACAGTTCAAACATAATTTTTCTTAAACCACAGACTCATCGCTCCTAGGGTTGTCATACATCGAAACGTGCGGAATGTAATAACGAACCATAGTAAATCTATGGAACTTGAAAGTACGACTTCCGAAAACCGACTAAACTGAGACCACTACGTCGATCTGCCGCAGAGGCCCGAAAGTTCCCATCGGCCGTTCCACGGTATGTTTTTTTCGGTGACTCTCAGGCTTTGAGCCCGTTGACCGGACAAAGAATATCAATGCTATTAAAATTCATAAATAATTCTACTTCTAAATCTTTGTTCATAAATCCTTGAATATTTTGATGCACCAGGTTGATACTGTTTACCGTTTCTAGACCCTTTATTGAGCTGTTTTTGCAATTTTTTACATTATAGCTAGAGATTGCCTCTGTTGTCTTAATTTCTAATTTAAATTATTAGAAATGTCATGAATTGTGATCAAATTATTAGCAGAATTATTTACAATGTCATTGCATTGCTCAAAAGAAGCAAGTTGTTTAGCCAAATTTTTGGCTGTGATAGAAAAAAAATATGATTGCGACACAGCTATCTGTCTTTTATAATAATTAGAAAGATAGTACATAACACTGTTATATCTATCTTTTGTCAGATATAAATTATTACTAACATAATTGTTAGTGTCAATCAAATGGAACATGCTATTATTATATGTCAAGTTATGCATTGTCATATTCAATTCAAATCTTAAACTATTTTCTTCCTGTGGCAAACTGTTACTGTAAGGGAATGTAAACAACACAAGTTTTCTTAAACTAAGATTGCATAATGTTCTATGATACTCAAGCAGTTCTCCTTTGTTTACATTTCCCCTATTACCCATAAAAATTAATAATGTTGTATCCTGGGTAAAGTTACATTTAGTAATATCTTTCATAATATGAAACAAAGAACAGCCAGGCATACAGTAATTTAATATTGAGTGTCCCGGATACTCATCTGTCAACAAGTGACCTAAGTCCTTACCAATCTCATCACAAAATAACACAATATCATTATTTAAAGTTTGATTACAAGGTTTATTGGAACCATTTGTAGAAGGTATGATCAAATCAACACAGGGTTGCAGTAAGGAGGTATTGCATGTTGACAATGAATGGACCGGTGTAGGCACATTGGATGGTGTTAGACAATGCTCACAGTTGTTTTTTTGTGAGTTTACCAGCTCATTCATTGCCAACACATATTCCCTCATTAGGTCTTCAGAGGTATTATATTTGTTGGTCATTGTACAAAGTTTCTCCTGTAGATGGTCAAGTTCAGATTGCAAGGTTTCTGTGTCAATGTTGTACTTCCTAGTACTTTGCTCCAAATTAAAAGAATACATATCTAATTGTTTAAGCAAATTCAACCTTTCTCTATTCAATTTAACATTTTTTATAAAAAACCTTTGTCTCTTTACCAGTTTTAGTGTTAGCTTAGCTAAGTTTTACACTGAAAAAAATAAAATAAAGACATTTGAAATATTTATTGTTTGAAATGCTTTTGAACCACTTTATTTCTAGTTACAAAATAATCTTTTTAAGAATATCTTACAGACTAATAAATAAATTCAGTATACATCCAAGTATAAACCACAAAAACATAATTATTATCATACCACACATGGGAGTTTACTTTTGGTCATGGTTCTCTGTAACATCTATACACAACTCCAGCCGGTCAAAATTCAAAGTCTAGTTCGACTTCATCGTCCTTCTTTCGGCACTTAAGACCTTGGCTCTTTCTCTCTCGATATCTGTCGATCCAACCGGGAAATGTACGGGAGCAAAGTGGGCACTACAGCTCAAAAATCCTCGCTTGCAGGAGTAGTACCGCGTTTGTTGTGTTTGCGACGCGATCGACCTTTGTTTATTTATTTATTTATTTAAACTTTTCGCACAAAAAGGTACAAAGGCGGACTTTCTTGCCCTTAACCAGAGTAAAGCCTGGCAAAGCCGTCCTTGTCCATTTGACTGGTTTTAAATCCGGCGCCTTCCGCTTATGTATCTCATGTGTCTCATTCATCGACGCTACACAAGCAACAACTATCCACAGTTGATAACTTTGGCGGAAGCCTGAAGTTTTCTTCGCGTGTTTTTCCTTGTGATGATGATCGTAGAGTCTTCTAAGATGTTTATGAACACATTTTGTTAAAATATAGGTATTTATTATTTTCTTACACAAACATGATTGACATAACCACTGTTTGACGTTCGTATGGTGGTCGACACAAATCATACGTCACGTGTCGACTGGTCATGACTACTCTTTGCATGTCGCATGTAAACTAAGGCATGTCGCGTGTCTTTCCTGCGAGAAATGCTCGAATCGTCATGGTGAGAATAGCTCGGCTTGATTTTGTCGTGGGAAAAGTTCGATTCGAACGTCAATAACGAACGCGAGATGTGTGAGAATCGTTTTCTTGGTCTAGGTCCTTGTGGTTGGTTTGTGACCCTTTGGTTGTTGTTATTTGAAATAAAGTTGGGTTTAAAACCATATATTTGTCTAAAACCTTGATTGTTATTTGCCGGAATACCGAATTTGAAATGATTTGGAGCCGTAAAGTTTGGTTTAGGAGTATTAGATTGGTTCGCGTTATTAGAAGGGATTGATTTGTTTTTATTTCGGGCGTTGTATTGCGTTTGGAAGTTAACTTCCTCCATTACGACACTTAACGCGGACTCTAGAGTAAGGCATTTACTGAGTCTAACAAACTTTATCATATCTTCTGGTAGGTTGTACAGGAAAACATTTAGAGCTGTATTGTTATATATTATATACTTGGCTGCTTTAACGCCCTCGTCAGTTAGAAGGTTTAATTTTGAAATTAATGAGCTCCTAACATTCTGTATTCTGTGGCAAAAGTCTATAAATGATTCTCCATGTTTTATCTTGAGGTTTTCTAATTCAATGTTAAGGCAAGGTTCGGATCTCGGATCTCCGAAGTGTTGGACTAAAAGCTCCTTAAGGCCATCCCAGGTTGTGACGTTTTCAAGTTCACTAACTAAAACGGCTGCTTTACCCACTAATCGGCTTGTAATGCAATGAAATAGATAAGTCTGTTGTGCTGGGTTGTTCTCCCCTCTAAAACTTCTAATTACATATTCACACTTAGAAATAAAAAGATTTAGCAACTTATCGTCTCCATCGAATCTTGGGATGATGCTCTGGATTTCTTTAGGGATAAGTTGAATATTCATTATTATATTTAATTATAAGATAACTAAAATTAAAATAACGAAGTTGGCGATTTGAGTCCAAACAACGCTTTGCTACGCTAGAATGTCTAAATCAACTAAAGTTTGAGTAATTTAAACAAAGTTAGTGTAATGGCAATGTAAGCCCAATTACGTATTTCAAATAAAATGCAAAAATAGTAAACTGGCGATGTGAGTCCAATTTAAGTAAATTGGACTCAAAATCGCCGAATCTAGATTTTATGTTAGTTTATTAAGTAATAAACTAACATAAAATCTAGATTCGGCGATTTTGGTCCAAAAATAGATGAGCTACTCAAATTGGCGATGTCTAGTCCAATTAAACGTAAGGGATAAGACAAGGAATGGAACAGTGCGAATAAATGTCTACTAACGATATGCTCGATCTCATGCCGGTTCTCGTATTGCTGCTGGTCTGCTGCTGCTGCTGTTGCTGCACACGCGACGTTCTTTAGACGAATTTGTTGAAGAGGTTCTTTACGAATTAGAAGTCTATAACGTCGAGAATACGTTACGACCGATGTATGTGTCTTTTAACGATACTGTTCGCGACTTTACTTTACTAATCCGACCCGGCTGCGCCAGTCAAATATGAACGCGCAAGATTTATAATAAAATATATATTTATTAATTACACGTGTGCTCAGCATGAGCGTTATGACAATAGTGAACCCTAAATCTAAGTTTACATGATCTTATATACTAGTAAAATGTTTTGTATGTGTGTGTCGGTGGACAGACCTCACAGTGGGTCAGTAACAGGAAGCTGCTCGTATGTTATATCATACTCTTAATTGTTTTGGTCATCATTATTTGGTAATTTATTGCAAATAAACATTGCTACCTGGAACTGATGGGTGGCATGGCCTGATCTTAGTTTATCAAAACAGTTCGGGGAAGGGTTTGGCTATGCATAACTAGATAGTACACAATGAAACAGTGTTTCATTGTGTCCATTGAGCAACTGTTTCATTGTTGACTACATAGGGTTTATTTTCACTTTTAACATATGATCTATTCCACTTAATCTACGAAATATGTTTAATGCTAGGTAATCATGAAAAGTATGAATTTTTCAACCATAATTTAATGAAAAATCTTTAAAGAATGACGAAAATACTTACATTTTTGTCAAAAAACTTAAAAATACTCCACAGACACGTCTTCAAACTGGGGTGGGGCGGGGGGTTCTCGAGAGTGTCCTTACGCGATATAAAGCATGATCTGGCAACGCAGCTTTTTAGAAATATTACAGTGTTTTATTGTGTACCACTGTTTTATTGTTGGACATCTGACCCTAAACCAGCCAGTTTCTTAAAACGGTTTCATTATTTAACATCTTTTTAGTGTAATAAGCATTTGAAAAAGATATTTTCGAACTATTCAAAGGATATGAACCTAATTTTACCGAGTGTATGACGAAACACCGACAGAAACCGATTATTCCCGATGTCGACCACTTGTCTGGCCACCACTGGGGGACAGCGAGACAACTTTAAAACATTATTCTCGTTGTCCACCACTGGGGGACAGCGTCACAACTTTGTAAATTATTTCCATTCGCCACCACTGGTGGACAGCGACACGGATTTTTTAACATTCCCTATGGGTGCCGTTGGGGGACAATGGCACAACTCTTTTGATCCGATTCCTACTGGCCATCAATTTAAATTGTTTAATCTAGAGACCGGTACAAGATAGCTTAATATACTTACGGATTTGATTTTTAGCAGAGCTAAGTAAATAATAGTCATATTCTTGAATCAACTTTTATTAAATGTTTCACTCAAGTATTAAAAAATGATCCTACTACTTAGTATTATCTAATATAGCTTTGATTGCTTATTTTTTATTGAAGTGGGTAATTAACCGACTTAATTTCCACAGCTGGTTGACAGGCTACAATTTTTAAAATCGACTAGAACATTACAATCATAATCACAGTTTTATTATCCTATTCCTCGACGGAGGAATAAAAATTAAATATTATAAATTAATCAAAAGTTTAAAAATCAGATATGTAGTTAAACAAAAAGACAATAATAATTTATCACAATATCTAGAAATTGGCCTACAGATATGTACTAATCAACAGTTTTAAAAATCACATATGTAGTTAAACAAAATCACAATATCTAAAAATTGGCCTACAGATATGTACTAATCAACAGTTTTAAAAATCACATATGTAGTTAAACAAAAAACAATAATAATTTCTCACAATATCTAGAAATTGGCCTTTACAAGACCCATTTGGGTTTCTTGAATTAAACATAATGTAGGTACTACTCAAAAGTCTTAAACACCACATAGTTAAACAAAATACAATAAGTACTTATTAGTTTCTCATAGGTAATTTCTAAAAATTGGCCTACAGATATTTGGCCGTTTACAAGTTCCATTTGGGTTTCTTGAATAAACTGATCGCTGTAAACATACTTTTTTTTTCGTTTGTTGGACGGTTCTTTTTTTTGACTTATTTGCATTTTTTTCACAAAGAAAAAACATGCATCTTCTCGAAGAACGCTTAAAGCGTGCATTATGTTTGGGTTTTTCTTGCTCATCGCTGAATTTAGTTTGTGGTGCCACCCTTCGACAGCGTTTGTCGTTCGATGCCTTTCCCCAAAAACGCACCAAACTGGTATAAAATCATCTTTTAGCCATTGTACTTCAACGTATTTCCTGAACTTTAAAATATCAGGATCCGTAGTATCCCTGTGCGTTATATAGAGCCAACCGTTTCTTATTTCTGTCTCGGGCAGTAATGGAAGTACTGTAGTCAATGCTACCTCTCGAAATTTGAATATGTCAGCAGATGTTGTAAGTTTCAAATCACGGCCCTTGTTCCATATTGCTTTTTTAAAGTGTGTGTGACATCCTTTAAGTGTAGCTAACGGAAATGTCGCTTTTATGGCCTTCATAGCAGCTTTCTCAAAATCAATTGAAAACTTTGAAGGTTGCCATCCAGGAACTTGACTTTTGATTAAATTGAAAAGAATTGTATAGGATTCCTCATCACGGCGACTCATGTATGCATAAATTAGCGGAATTATGTTAGTACTATTTTCAGTACTTCTGAAGTCTCCATGTATCGAGTAAAGTTGAGTGAATGGCTCTGTGCAGCTTTTAAAGGTACCATCACATAAGAAATGATCAATCTCACAGATTACATTTTTGGCTTCTTTAATACAAAACACTACAATTCGGTTGCAGTTATATGAATAGTCTGCTAAAAAAAAGTCCTTATAATCTTCTGGAACTTGGAATTCTTCCACATTTTTGCATTTAAGCCTTTTTATTCCAGCGATTGTATTTCTGTCTGTATAAACTTGACTTGATGCTTTGAAATGACGGTATGTTTTGAATCAAACTTGGTATGACTTTGAATTCACTCACCATGGCGTTGAAGGTTTCTGGCACTGGTGGAAATTGAGGAGAAACCAATTTATCTTTACATTGCTGTATTTTTTCTTCTACAAAATTTCTTGCAAAATCAGGTTGGCATAGATGTGGCTTTTCTTCAATTATATTGGTATCCTAGGTCAACAAAAAATATTAATTAATAATTTTTTTTTACAAAAAAAGACATCAAATCATCACCATAGACAAAAAGTTGTTTTTTATTCACATTCATCTCACATTACCGTCATACTGGGATTGGTAAACAAAATGGGGGCCCTACGAGTAAACAAAATGGCGGCCTTAATAACGATGTCATCGAATTTAAAATTTCGAACATGCCTACTTATAAAACAATTCCAAAATGAGTACTAAATAAGGTGTGATATACCTACTATTGTATTATTATTATGGACTTACCTTGATTTTGATAAGTCCTTTACATTTGTTCTTCTTCCTGTTAGTACACTCCCAGATTATTAAACCACTTTTATGTTTTCGTTTTATTAAATATTCATATCCTCCGTGTAATAAAATTGTCCCGCCTTTTCTATTTATATATGTTAAATGCACTTTTTCTGATGAACTGGAACCACTAGTATTTAATTCGGACATGGCTGGTTATGGGAGCGACGAGTGCACTAATGACGTAGTTATAATGACGCATGCTGCGTTTGCGCAAGTAGAAGGAGCAGAGTAGAATAGATATATTTTTTGTCTCTTTTTAACGTTATGCACAGACGCCAGCACATCAAGTTATACCAAACTGTCAAATTTATCCAAATGATTTTAAACCTTAAAACGTTGAAAGTAACTCGTTCAAAATCAAATAAGAAAATTTTACAGTTTGTAGTAACTTGATGTGCTGGCGTCTGTACTTTCCCTCATAGCAATACTTTTTGTAAATATCTTGATGAAGTGAATAGTATCAATAGATAGATAATATAATAATAATAAGCATTAGCCAGAAAATAAAATTTAATTTTAATGAATTACCTATAATTAATTAAATTAACTATATTATACAAGGAAAGAAATATTATGTCATTATTATTACGTAAGCATTAGAATTGGATAAAAGTAATTTCAACATAAAACCAAATGGTCTCTAGATAAAATAATTTAAATTGATGGCCAGTGGGAATTGGATCAAAAGAATTGTGCCTTTGTCCCCCTACGGCGGCCATAGGGAATGTTAAAAAATCCGTGTCGCTGTCCACCAGTGGTGGACAACGAGAATAATGTTTTAAAGTTGTCTCGTTGTCCCTCAGTGGTGGCCAGACAAGTGGTGGACATCGGGAATAATCGGACAGAAACTACGCCGACAAGACTACTTCGACGGGACTTTTCGCCGACAGGACACTTCACCGACAGGACTTCGCCGACAGGGCTCATCAGCGACGCAACTTATCTCCGATAATCAGATACTTACTTTGGTAATCGATTATGCTTTTCTTGTAATTAAACAATTCATAAAAAATAACGATCTTACATTGGTTTTTAATATACGTACATTTATGTACTCGTATAATATTAATAAGTAAAGATACCCATAAAAATGCATGGAAAAAAAACAAACTTAAATAATTTATTTACCTCTTAGTAACAAAACAAATTAAAATAATTTATTTACATCTTAGTAACAATAAAAATATAAAAAAAACCGCGCGCTTCTATTTTTTGAGTGCAAGCAAAAATGTACTTAGTGGTGAATGGTGATCAGGCGGAAGTGTCCATGATAGTACCTACTTACCAATATAATTATTTTCTTTTACACTTTTTTCGTTGAAATCAGAAACTTTCTCGCATAAGGCTCGACATGCACCATCTTTCTTTATTTTGTCACTGTTCAAAGCTATTATTGACATTTATTTGTGACCGAAACTAAGAAAATTAGTTTAAAAAAATACTATTTATTTTTTTCCGGGAGAGCTGATACGCTCCTGGAGCCAGGCCAGCCAAACGTTGGGAGTCGCTGTTACTGCTGGTTCAGGCTAGAGTCAATTCCTGCAAAAAAAAAAAAAAAAATTTTATATACAAATAAGAAAATTTCCGAATATGAACCTACATTGTAGGTAAGCATGGTGTGCTGTTTTAAAATGCACAAACAAAACATATGAAAAGCTGGCGCACAGTCAACACATTACACTATTTATACATAAAATACGGGGGACCTGACCCATTTTCCTGACAATCCACATAATTAAGAAAAACGAAAATTTTATCAGCCTAGGGTAATTTAGGAACAGTCACATGTGGTGTATATTATTAATACATAACATACATTTATAACAGATGTGTGGGAAATAAAACGGGAATGTGCAGTTGAGCAAGTAAGTACTCGCAGCATGTCCATGTACTGGCACTCCTCTTCCGGCCTGTACACCAGCAGCGGGTGCAAGCTTAGCTCCAGCCGCCGCATGCGCTCCTGCACGTCGGCGACTAGAGCTAACAGGAACCGAATCTGTCGAAGTAAAACAAATAATGAAATTATATTTCTTCACCTACGCATAGCGTTTCGAGTGACTATAAAAACATGACGTGTATTATTATTCCGAACTATAAAACCTATGAAACTATTAACAAAAGTGGCACTAAACAATCGATGACGGTATATACCTCGTCCAAAAACTCCCACATCATGGTGTCCGCAGTGTCCGCGTCGCTGTTGTCGGCCTGCAAACTCTCATAAACCGGTTTGAAATAAAAAGCATTTAAAATACCTGATAAATACAATATTGCTTACATGAAATATTCATTCAGATGTTGATACTTACTCGTCTCTGGATTCTGCACCAGGCCCACAACACACGACGCGGCGAATGGCCCGGCCCCAAGCACGTACAGTATTCATTTTAGAAAATAATTTTAAAAAAATTAAAAAGATTTGCAGTTTGCACGTGCACGACACTGTTGCACTGGACTGATTGAAGTGAAATGTCTGTCAAATTTAAATCGTAGCAAAAATTTTTGAACGAATGAATGACAAATCAAAATAATGTTACCATTTAATTAATTTTTGATAATATATTGTTGATATGTTACTGACCACTAATATTTGTGGAGTAATTGATCCCTATAGCTGATGATAAAAGAATAATTCGATGGAAACGATGCATATTTATTATTTGGTGTTGATTTATTATTTAAACTGTTTACAAAATTTATAGAACGAAATTGTTGTTTCTTTACCTATATTTTTATTTGTTTTCCTATTTATCCTAAAAACTTAAATATAGTTACATATTTTTAAATGAAATTAGTGTGTATAATTTCTGTAAGATCAAAACTGTTTTAAGTAGTTAAAAAAAAGTATCTGTTTTCACCTAGGCACTTACCGATTTTGGAGGTTAGAGTAAATAGACAATAATAATAGATAGCGTATTTCATGATTAGTACATGTTTTCTACGTAATACGTAGGTAGATGGGTGAGGCTCACAGAAAATGTACCATCACACACGTGAACGTGTAACGCACGATAACACACTGAAAATAGGTAACACACTGGAAATATTGTTAAGATTAGTTCACACGAGACAAGATTATTTATTATAATGGAATTTAAAATAAAACACTATATAGACAAATGTATTAATATGAAACTCAAAAGCTTCGCTAACAAAGTTGCATAGCATTACTTATTATTTTTTAAAGACTAATCATTCAAATATTGAGATCAAGATTTGTACTTAAAAATGCTTAGAAAAAAACTAATTTTATACAATCAAACAATTTTTTTTGTTTGTTATACCTATTCTTGCACATAAATATCCTACTCAAAATAAACGTCGTCGCTAGTAGCAGCTAAAAAGTATTATTTTGGCCGTTCAATGTTTTGTGTAGTCTTAATCTGTTTTACGATTAAATCATCAGTGATTGTGTCTTGATCTTTTATTTTTTGATCAACAAACTTTAGTACTGGTTTTTTTACTGTTTTCAAAAACCGTATGGTAAAATAACGCGAATATCTTCAATAAAACCGATGTAGTATTTCCATGAGCCTCTTTGGTAGTATCTTACTAGTACTGTGTCTTTGAAACATAGCCTCCATATCCGATTGATTTTCTGATGTCACTTCGGAGTCGTTAATTAAACTGTCAAAGTCTTTTAAATCATTCTGCTGAGTCGTAGCCAACACCGATCCTCCCTTTGTTTTTATTATTCCCTCATTTTCATTAGATATAAGACTTATTTCTGTCACTTTCTTAGAAGTGTAAATATGCTTTTCATCTTCATAACTTGACTGTTTAGTGCTTTTTCTTTCCATCTTATTAGGGTCTGTTTCTTTTCTTAAATCTGATTTCTTCTTCTGCTCTTTTTTTTTTGACAATTTTTACCATCAAAATAATCTTCGTTATCTGTAATGTGACAATCTTCATCGGAAGAATCATGCAAAGAATACAAGTCTTCGTCTGTACTGCTCTCATATTCTTTCCTAATTTTCTTAGTAACTGTTCTAAGGTTCACGTCAATAAGTTTTCTCTTTTTCGGATTGTTCTTTTTTGTATTGATATTGTCAACAGATGGCGAAAGATTTTCTTTTGAAGTTGTGGCAACTATTATTGTTTTCGGGTCAACTTCTTTCAAACTAAATGGGCCATATTGAGTCAAATCAAATAAAGACTTAGTTTGGTCAGTTCTTTATGTCTGATAATATTCTAATCATCTTTTTGGGCGCAATTGTTTTTTCACTTTTCACTGCTGTTTGTTTTAGTAAGTCCGCAGATTTCAAATTAATGCAATCGCAAAAACCTGAGGGGCAATTCTCGTAATTTTAAGAACGTTCACAGTCTGATCTCAGTCTCAATCTGTCAAAAATACGTCTAATTTCCCTACATTTTGACAAGTTTTTGACATTTGTTTGTCGCCGAGATGAGATTGCGACTAGATTTTGAACGTTTTAAATTACGGGAATTGGCGTTCTGGTCTACTCTTTTGGCAGAAACAACTTAGATAACGGTAGAAAATAGAGTAAGCTGAGTCAGCGTTGTTAACAATTTGATGTATTTTCATGGTGTTTGGGACTGGTACAAGATCTACTGATTCATTCAGTATGGCATCTTCAGGGATTTAAAAAAGTTGTAACTTGGTTTCAGATGCCTGGAGAAGTTCGTAAGCTGTTGTTTGTTGTGTTGTTCGTAAGCGTCAGGAACATCCGAACCATAAGCGACAAATGAATCTAGTTTTTTTAAAAAGAAGGTTACCCCACCAAAAACGTTAACTTGAATTGTGTTCCCACTAAAATAAATTAAATAAATAGTCAAATAAATCAACGGACTGTGTAATTCGTGTCAATGTGTAACTAAACACGGAAACTAACTGTTACAGTGTTATCGAAGTTTATAGTGCACTAATAACTAATATAATAGTGATTTTAGTTTACCAAGACAGTGACTTCATATTTCTGAATCTGGACACTCGTAAGTTATTTGTGTACATAATAAGACATTCTGACTCAATAGTACAGACATAGACTTGAACAACTTTAATGATTTACACGGACGTAGTGATAGTGACCAAAACTTCACAAGAAAAGTTTCGTTTTTTATTTGAAACTGAACGACGACAACACCATCTTAAATGAGACTCAAGAACTAATTGAAATGATTACCATACTAATCAATGTTATCAGACATATATTAAATGAAAATTGAATACAGAGACATCTTAGGTCGTACAATAACTGATATAAACAGTAATTACCACGTCCTACGATCACAATAAAACCACAGAATTCAATTAACTAAACAAATATTGTACGACTACTAGCGCCAATACGTCCCCAAGTGGCGAGTAGACAAACTAACTGATTCATCAATACTACCAACATAATAAAGACGTAATTGACAGAAGCACGTTCCAGATACGACTACAGTGTGTCCATTATATTATTAGACCAAAGCGCGTTCCAGGTCTAACTGACAAGTGGCGCCACCCGGATTGATAAGTTAAGTAATAATCATGAATTTTCTTGAGAATATAACTTTCCGCCGAAGCTGAGTGCGAACACATTCGGATCCAACCTCTCCACATGAAGACAGTGACGTTATTTCACGTACATTGGAAGGCACCACTAGTAGCCTACCAGATATTTCAGGTGACGACGATTGCGATCAAATAAGGACACTGAAAGAAGAAATTCAAACTCTCCAATCGCAATTAAGTAGTGCTCATACAGAGATAGAATTACTAAGCCTGGAAAATAGTAAACTTAAATTGGCAAATGATGACTTGAGTAAGAAAAATCAGGTATACAAAAAAATCACGACAGGTAGCCCCGCAAAGACTGCGAGAACTCAAAGTACGCCAAAGAAAAAAAATCCAACTAACAGCAAAACAAAGGGAACACAAACTGATACTTCTGATATTACGAGCTTCAGTATTGAAATGGGTAGCCATATAAACAAGTCACAAAATATGAACACAATAATTGATCGTAAGAAATCCCAACAACCTCGCAAAAAGAAGAAGATATGTGTTCTCAGCACAGATACGAACTATCATGTTTTATCTACTGCACAAAGAGTATTAATACACGATAAAGATGAAATATGTCATTATCTAACACCCAAGGTGGGAATAGAACATCTTCTAAGAGGAATTGAATCGAAGTTAGCACATTTTACAATAGAAGACTACTGCATAGTACTTATAGGACAAGAAGACTTTAAAATAACGAAAGATTATCACAAGATGATTATTTACATTCGAGATGTTCTAAAAAAAATTAAGCTCACTAATATAATATTGTGCTTTCCTACATACATATTTAGGAGTCATAATAGCCTCTACAACGCGAGGATCGAAGCATTTAACAACTTACTCCACTTAGACTTACTAGTCCACGAATACGCTTACCATCTGGACTCCAATAAGAATCTAACGGCGGATTTTAGTATGTTTCACAAAAAAACAGGATTTATAAATGATACTGCATTAAAGACAGTCTTTGAAGATCTCAAAGCATTAATCGATGACATAGACTATTCAAACATAAATGACTTTATTGAACGCAATGAAAATATAGATATACAAGCTCTATCAGATGAAAATGAAAATAATAGTTGTAATGAAAATATGACAGGGTTTTTTCGTAACTAAATACCTACACCTAATGCATCAAAACATCGCGGGATTATTAACAAAATCTGATGCAGTGGCGGTGTGCTTAGAAGAGTTGGCAGAAAAAGGAGATCCTGTGGACATCCTATGCGTTACTGAGCATTTTATTATGGAGGGATTTGAAAAGTATTTAACAATTCCTAACTACCAGCTAGCAGCATGTTACAGCCGTAAAAAAAGCAAAAGAGGTGGAGCTTGCATACTAACAAGAAGTGGACATCAATTTAAGGAATTAAAGCAAATTGCTAGAATATCAGCTACCGGTGTTTTTGAGTGTTGCGCCATAGAGTTAATTAACTACAAGATAGCTATTGTTTGTGTTTATAGAGTTCCAAAAATTAATAATATTAATATGTGCATGGACAAATTACATTTAGTTTTACAAGATCTTACTAAAAAGTCTTTTAAAAATATTGTAGTCGCAGGAGATTTTAACATAGATGTCCTAAAAAGATCTTATCAAGCAATAGAATTTGAATGTTTGCTATTAAATTACAATTTAAAACTGTCCGTTAATGAACCCACTAGACTTAAAAGTCAAACATGTATAGACAACATTGCGCATAACTTTAACAGACCATGTAAAACACAAATACTAGAATTTGCATTGTCAGATCATACAGCACAATTAGTAAAGTTACCTGTGCATAATTGTTTACCTATTAAATATTGGCGTATAAAGAAACGTAATTATAGTGAAGAAAATATTATAAAATTTAAAGATTGTCTACGTAATTTATCATTTTCTGTTATACATGAAACGAGTGACCCTAACATAGCCTATAACGCTTTCATAGAAACACTCTCACTGTTCTACTGTTTGTGCTTTCCTAATGAAACTGTAACCATACACGCAACAAAACAGTCATCGTGGATATCACGTGGGATCAAAATATGCAGTAAAAAAAAACGGCAGCTTTTGTGGATATACAGACGAATTCCTAACGAAACAAATAGAATAAAGTTGACCAAGTACTCTAAACTATTAAAAAAAATTACAAAGCTGACACAATTTGCCCAAAATAGTTATAAAATAAAAACGTCGGACAACAAATCCAAGGCCAGTTGGAAAATAATTAATGATTCAAAGCAAAACGTTTCTAGGAATCCTATATCAAAAATAAAATATGATAGTGATATTATAACAAATCCTCAAAAAATAGCGGATGCTTTTAATAGTTATTTTATTGACAAAGTTATCCCAATAGCAGATTCAGGACATAACGTAACCTCGCAAATTTTAAATAGCGAAAAATCGTTTTTCATGCCGCCCTGTCTACCACAGGACGTATTTAAAATAATCAACTCATTAAAAAACACTAATAGCGTTGGTCATGACGGAATATCAACAAAAATTCTTAAATCAGTCTCTGGAGAAATATGTATGCATCTAAGTCATCTCATTAATTTGACCATAAGCACGGGCATCTTTCCAGATGCTTTAAAAAAATCTATAGTTAAACCATTGTTTAAAAAGGGAAATAAAGATAACATAGAAAATTATAGACCGATCTCGATTATAAGTGTTTTCTCCAAAATTTATGAAAAATTTATATTCAAAGAATTAAGCAAATATTTGGAAAAAAATAATCTATTAGTGAATGAGCAAAAAGGGTTCAGAGAAAATCAAACTATTAATATGGCATTTTATGATTTTTTTTATAGAGTTACGCTAAATGTTGATAAGACCAACCCAGTTTGCACAATATTCTGTGACATGACCCAAGCATTCGATTACGTTAGGCATGATATTCTCTTAGATAAAATGGAGGCATACGGCATTAGAGGCAACGTTCTAAAACTATTTAAATCATATTTAGGCAACAGAAAACAACTCACAGAAATATCCTCAATAAATACAACAACTAAACGTGAAGAAATATTCCGATCACATGAACTTGTAATTAAATATGGAGTTCCTCAAGGCAGTGTGTTGGGCCCTTTACTATTCATACTGTATATAAATGACCTACCTAAATCTGTAAATCATCCTGTGACCCTTTTTGCTGACGACAGCACCATAACAATTCAATGCGATACTAAAGACAAATATAAAAGTGACATTAATAATTCTCTTAAATCAATAATAAAATATTTGGATAATAACAATTTAAAGATAAATCTCAATAAAACTAATATTATGCATTTTAGTCAACGATTACCAACTTTATCTGATCTTAAGGTCCAATATAACGACAACATAATTAAAGAAGTCAACACTGCTAAATTCCTCGGTGTAACTTTTGACAAAAAGCTAAATTGGAAAGAACACGTTGAAATTTTAAGCAAAAAAATTAGTAGCTCTTCTTATGTCCTTCACAAATTAGTTTCTGTGCTTAACACTGACGCATTGCTAACAGCTTACCACGGCCTAGTTTCATCGCACCTAAGGTATGGAATTATCCTTTGGGGCAATTCGACTGACAAGGATATACCTTTCAAAGCCCAAAAACGATGTATTAGGACGATGTTTAAATTAGATTCGACTGACAGTTGTAAACCGTATTTTATTAATTATAACATACTGACGTTACCATCTCTGTACATATTTGAAGTTGTCATGTTTGTAAAATGTAATCGGCATTTATTTCCTCGCATGGCAGACAAAGCCGGTCGCATCAGACGCGATAACACCATGCTTTGCTCACATAGTTCCAAAACAGCATTAATGCGAAAAAGTGTATTTTGCATGGCGCCTTTAATATTCAATAAACTTCCTAAGGGATGGAGGGAACTAAGTGCACACATATTAAAAAAGCGGCTAAAATTATATTTAGTTGGGAAAGCATACTACAGTATTTTAGAATTTTTAAATGACAAGGTGTAATGTTATGAATTGAACAAATATTTAATGACATTTTATAATTTTGACATTATTTATAATTAGATTATAGGACAATTTAATTCAAATGTATAATTTATTGCTAACAAATATTTAATTACATTTTATAATTTTGACATTATTTATAATTAGATTATAGGACAATTTAATTCAAATGTATAATTTTATTGCTTAAATTTAATTTTTAGTTTATGTAAAAACTTAATAATGTTTATTAGCTGTGGACTTTTTACCTTTATATTTGTATGCCACAAAGGCCGAACATGACGGATCTTTTTTGTTTATGAACAACCTGCATGCCTTGTATGTATACTCATGATTCTACAAATAAATAAATCAATCAATCAATCAATCAACGCTTTATAGCTCCCCCAACGCCATCAGCGGCCCCTTTGCCGTGAGACGCTTCGAAAAAGTTCCATGTTGAAAATGGAAAACCGAGTTCCGTCGTTAGTTTTGAGAAATAGTAAAAGTTTTTCTTTTGGCGGTACTGAACAGTAGGACCATCTGAATAAAAATAAATCCCATTTACCTTAGGTAATTTCTGTTTGATCAATTCTAGTACTGGTAACAGATGAGCCCAAATGGCATCTGGACCATGTTCTTTGCTTGGAGACATAGATGCAAAGGATTGATTACCTTCGGTATACAAAATACCAGTATGAAGACTAATCTGTTGCCTTGATCCATCAAAATGCATCGTTTGTATTTCAGTGCTTAATTTACAGGCATAATTTTCCAAAAAATCTATGTGTATTGCTACAGTGCGGTCATCCAAATTGTTCGTGCATCGTCGATATTCTTTGTATTGATGGATGATATTGTAAGAATGGGTCTTGAAATTTCCACTTCATGGCCAAGCTCGTTTTTAATGAACCGTACGAAGACGGTCTTTTCAGATAAATTTTTTGACCATCTCGGCCCACATTTATATAACCAGCTGTCGAAGACCATCAATTTACGCGATTCGACTCTCTCTGTTTGCAAAAAAACTTTAAATAAATATCTCATCGAAATGAACTATAACGACACAGAAAAGCTATTAACATCCATATCATAAACACATTTACATTATAAATACATACAAATTTTTATTCCATGCAAACACATCTACACACGCATTCACTAACCTACATTTCACACACATAGACAAATTTTTCTACATGTTTATAATTAATTATTTTTTTTGTTGTTTTATTAGTATTAGTCATTCAATAATGACTAGAAAAAAAAATAAAAAGAAAAAAGAAGAAAATATCAAGATAGAAATAAGAGTTGTGTCAATACACAACTCTTATTTCTATCTTGATATTTTTGTTATAAAAGTCCCTAACCGTAACTCATAAGATCCAACCTTTTTTTTATCTGAAATGTTTTTTCAGATAAAAAAAATCTTATACATTTGGAGCGTATACTTTTAATATTTTTAATACCCTCGTTATTATTGTCATCAAATCATCAAAGGATCAAATAATACCCACTAAGTGTCTGTATTCTTATAACCTTACTCATAAATCAGTGTTATAATTAGCATTACCAAATGCAAATTATCGGGAATTGTGTGGAAGTGTGTGAGTGTTTGTGAACGAGGAAGACTGACCTGCCGTAATACAGTTTTCACTAGTACGGAGGTCAGTGTGAATTAAGCTCAAACAACCGCATAACGAACACAGGTATTTATAACTACATACGTAATTAAATTTTGTAATAGTAGACACAACTCACAGGATTGTTAGGATTTGTATGTAAGGTTTGTTCTTTTATATTTTCAATAAACTTTTTACTTTTACTACGTACGAGACACGATCCCACTTCTTGTGCTCCTCTTCCCGCTTCTCCTTCAACCCAAACGTTACAGTAACCTACGTCGTTTGAACCGGCATGGATACCACTGTTATAAAGCCAAAGCTGGCGCTTGTAAAAGACTATATTTGTGGGTATCCGGGGAAGAGGAAGAGTTTTTTCAAGGTTAGGCACTCAAATTTTTCGTCGATTTTAGCTCTTTGTAGATCCTGATTCATTTGAATCCTCAATTCTTCAGCTCGTTTCTGATGCTCTTCTCTTTCAGCAACTTATATCGACTTTTCATCTGATGAAGAGTTTTTTATTTTATTTGTTAGCGTATCGCACTTGTTGCAGGTATCTTTTTTTAGTGACTTACATCGCAAGTTAAAATTAGTATAAAATATACGTTTGAACGTATTTATAGAAACAGGGCTTTTTAATCCACCGAAAAAAGTTTTTAATTCATCTAAATAAATTTCATGAATTTTTTCGATAGTGGTGCCCGGTTTTAAATATTGACTGTCG
Organism: Apamea anceps; assembly: GCA_951799955.1. Classification (NCBI taxonomy): domain Eukaryota; kingdom Metazoa; phylum Arthropoda; class Insecta; order Lepidoptera; family Noctuidae; genus Apamea; species Apamea anceps. Next base: position 3,638,860 of record OX637509.1, read on the forward strand.
CTATTTCCTCTCCTATAGTGGGACTCGTATTTAGGCAAGGAATTTATTATACTTTTAATGAATTCGATATGTTCTTGTGGCGTCTTATTCCAGCCATCTTGAGCTTTGCCTCTATTGTCCCTCAAAGAGTTACCAGATCGTTTTTTCAGTAAGCAAACATAAATTTTCTTAGAAGAAATTTGAAAATTATGTGTGAACATATCTTTGCACACTTCTATGTCGCATATAAAATAATGTTGTTGTTTCTTTGTAAGTGCATTTATCCAAAACAACTCAGATGAATTGAGGCTAATAAGTTAAATCAAGTTTAGTGCGTTTCTTTGAAATATAATTTATTAGAAAGGATTCTAGCGGTTTTTGGGTCTCATAAGCTAATCATAAAAAAATGCGCACCCTTATGTGGGTTGGTCCCTAGTATTAAAAAAAAATGCTTTATGTTTGTCTGAGGCTAGCTCGTTTTTGCTGAATGACAGACCCCACCTCTTAGGTTCATTTGGTGAATTGAACTCATTTTTGACAGTATTGTGGGTTGAGTCCTTTCTGCTAATCTACGTCCAATTAACGTATTCGAAAGTGAACGCGTTTCTCAAACGAGCTGTCAAAACTGTCAAAATTGGAACTTACACTCGCGATAACACAGTCACGCTAATTTACGAGCTCACTATCGAGTGGGAATCGATCGTCACTATCGACAAAGTGAAATAAAAATCTTACAATCGCGTTTTTTAGTTCTCGCGTATGGCACCAGGTGGCGCTAATTCAGCGCCATACAAATCAGAGTAAACTCTAAAGCGATGGTGAAGTTAAAAAAACTCACACTAAGCATACAGCTGTGCCACACTTTCAACTCCAAGTTCTGTATGCAATGCCTATAGACTTGGTTTTCGTTATGCAGTGCGTCTATTTGCTTTATCAAGTCATCGTATTGTTTATTGATCCAATGTATTGAGTCTAAAGCACAAACGGCGGCCAAAAAGCTGGGCATCCTGAACAAGGTTAAGCGGTACTTCACACCGGGACAGCTTTTGACCCTTTACAAAGCACAAGTCCGATCGTGTATGGAGTACTGCAGTCACCCGTGGGATGGCTCAACTAAATAGCAACTCGCCACTTTAGACTCAGTGGAGCGCAGAGCTAAGAGACTCATTGGAGATAAAAAGCTGGTGGAGGCAAAGCTTCACAGTTTGGCTCACCGGCGAAGTGTCGCCTGTCTGTCCGTCTTCTACAGACTGTACTTCGGGGAGTGTGCTCAAGAGCTACATGAGCTTATCCCGCCTTCACCTTTCTACCATCGAGATACCACCCCTATTTGGTTAATATACCATATATACGCACTAAGCGCTTCTCGTCATCTTTTCTGATGCGCACAGCTAAGGAGTGGAATCGTCTGCCTGCGTCTGCATTCCCGAGTTCATACAACCCGAATCTCTTCAAGGCGAGAGTGAATAGGCTTCTTCTGGGCAAGCTCTTTCCACCGTAGATCTCATCCCTGCCTCTGGGCTGGATTGAGGTCAAGAGTGCGCCCATTGTAAATAATAAAAAAAATAATGTGTGTTCAAGCTCAATAACAATAACTTTTTGATTCGTTGTTTCATCTACTGTCGAGATACTTTTACCGGGTTCAATTTGCAGTCTTGTCCTCTTCCTTAGTGGCTGCGATTCCTTCCCAAATCTTTCTCTTAAAAATTCTGTTAAGGAATCTCGGACGACAGTTTCCATTTCAGGAGATGGCAATTTGTTTAAAACCCCGTTTCTATCAAGTCGAGCGATACCAGTAGCCTTAAAACTGCTCACCAAATTTCTTTTTACAGCTGACAACTTCATACAAGCGTCTTTGTTTTGTTGTGTGACTGTGTATATGAGCATGTGTGCTAAATGACCGTTCAGTGGCTGCTGAAGTGCAGGGAGCAGTCAGAAGGCATACTGCAACCCTACTCAGCAATTTGGAGCTGCAAAGTCCCCTCCACCAAACGACTGGGTCCATTTCTGCGACATTTTTCCATATAAATGGTCTGCCCCATAAACCCTGTTTAGCTCTATAATTAGCTAAATCTACACCAACATCAATATTGAGTGATTGGCTCACTTCATGTATAAACTCCATGGTATCTACTTCATGCTCTCCATCCAGGTCAATGCCTTGCGATCTCGGATCTAACAAATATGCAGCATAATGGATTGGTTTGATGCAATTATTTGTTCGCCTGGATACAGTATTTATTATATTGTACTGGTCATCTAAAATAGAAATTTCGGATAGCACAAAATTAAATGTAGATTTTATATCTTTGAAAGCCATGTATACATACTTCATTTATTAATATTCCGTTTATTCAAGTTTGAAAATTTTGTCAGTTATTGCTTCCAACAATTTTATACAGTTCTCGGCCTTGGTCCAGAAATTGAGATCCAATAAATTTGAATTCCAATAAATAAATGTCTGTAATGCTACTTTCGATTTTTTTAAGCTTTTTAAAGCAGTACAGTTACTGCACTGCTTGAAAAAAGCTTAAAAAAATCCCCAGCGGGTTTTTCCTGGCAATTTAAATTTTTCGGCTGTTCGTTTGTCTTTTATAATCTGGGCTAATAAAGCACTCATAGTTTGACTTCTTTTTATTGCTTTTATGGTCTCTATGGCAATCGATATAAATGCTTTAACAGGTTCTGGTCTTATACAATCTTCGCAAAGTAAATTTTGTGTATGTGCTACGCATCTCAGCGGTAATATGTGTGTTAGATATGAGCGCCGATGGCCAATTCCACGGCGGCGGCGTGGCCTGAAAATTTCCATGGCGGCGGCGGCGTCACGGCGGCGCGGCGTGGCCGGCTGTGGGCCTTAGATATTTTTTTACCAGGGAGAGATTTATATTTTTTTGATAAAGGAACGTATTTGTTAAATACAATTTAACAGTCTTCTAAATAATTGGAGATCACGTTTAGTGAAAATTAATCATTTCATTATTTTCAGTTGAAGAGACTGAGCGTTTTTAATTTTTAATCACATCATATAATAAAAACTAAAAAGAAAATATTTATCAACATAACTGTTAAATATGTATAATTAAGTAAATTCTATAATAATGTAAAAAACTAAGAACATAAAACAATCATATATAAGTAATTAAAGTAGTATCATCTAAGTGAGTAGGTATTGCTGGCTCTTGATATAGAAAAAATAACTAATAATATATAATAACAACAGCACATAGGTAATTATAATAAGATATGACGGACGTAACTTTATTCCTACATACTTACACCAAAAAGCAAAATACATAGCTGTCATGGATAAATAAATACTATCTTAGTTAGCCTCAAAGGATTTAGTCGTGAACGTTTCGAGGTTATCACGAGTTCAGCTGTGGAAAAGACTCTCGCACGGGGCGTGCTGCTGTTGGCTGGTATATTTAAAATTGGGCATGTAAGAGCATACAGTGCAGGCATAGAAGTTTCCCTGTCTTTGCAGTACTGTAGAACGTCTCCACCGCAGTTATTTTCGTTTTATAAACATCAATAGTAGTCGAAGTTGCTGCCATTGTTAACCCGGCGAGAAAGTGGTACAAAAAGGGTACGTCGAGGATGTGAAGGGTCACGATGACCCTGTATTTCATTTTTATTTTTTAAGTATATATTGGTATTTTTTTTTATCAAGAATGGAAAGTAAACTTACTTAATAGTTATTAATTAAAAGATTTTCATAAAAAAATACACCATTGAGCGCACAATTGTTTAATTATTTCAATAATACGAAAATGCTAAAAATGTATCAATTTTAGCAGGACTCCGTTTTACATATTAAAAAAAATAACAATAACGAATATTCATAATCAGTAATTAAGATTTTTTGGTAAGTATTTATGAGATCAATCAACTTTCATCACAAAATCAGTTATATGATCTTCATGATCTTCATTTTCGCTACCATCAGTCATAAAGTCGTCTTCACTGTCTGATATCTCCTCCAGCAAACGACGTATACGCTCATCGTCCCGCTCTTCGTTATTCATTTTGCCCAAAATTACCTAAAAACACAATATATTCAATAAAAATAATAAAACGAAAAATGACACATAATTCCTACGTCGCGGTTGTGGAAGGGTCATATTTACCCTATTTGCGTTTGCGCACGTGTAGCTCCTTGCGCAGGCGACGGCCGACTGAGTGGTTGCGCGCAGAGGGGAGGGGAGTTCAATAGCTCCAGCTACTGAGAAGTTCGACAGCGTACGACTCCGGGACAAAAAACTGTACACCAAACAAAATGAACAGGGTCTAATTGACCCTACCACATCCTCGCCGGGTTAAAACTAAACAACAACACACATTCACTCGGTGAAATATTCGACTCAACTGAGTGAGCGACGAGCGTGGCGAAGCGACTAGACGACCTAATGCGGGCGGGCCGCGCGTGCGTGCGGGAAAGCTAGTTGCGACTCGTCGCGACGACGTCTCGTGAAGGATGCCTCATCTGTCCATAGCACTCTTGAACCAAAATCTGGCGAAGCTTCCAACTGGTTTCGGTACCACTCGCAAAAGGCCACGCGAGGCAAAAAATCTGCCGGTATCAGCTCCTGGGTGCGACGGAAGTGGTATGGGTACTGACCGTCAGCACTCTCCATACCTGCATATGGTTAGAGGCACCCAGCGCTAATGCAGCTCGACGTGTGCTAGTGCGTGGATTGAGTTCAAAATGCTCCAATACGGCTTCTTCAAATTCTGGATCGGTAGTACTGGGGCGACTCTCTGAAGCAGTTGCGTGGAATGACCCAGTTTGGTGCAGACGATGTACCATCCGACTAAAACATGCTGACGAAGGCAGCTGCCGACGCTCAGCATCTGGTCTACCCTCAATAAAACGGCGACGGTAGTTCTCGTGCAGCTCGCAAATTACCATCTTCTGCTCCGACACACATCATCATTTCGTAATATTCGCTATTACTTAACATTTTGCAAACACAACAACAAAAAGTCAATGAGGGGTAGTCGTACTGAACTGATGCGCGTATCACAGGGATAAAAACGAGTGCACTAGACACGGAACAGAAGTCGACTGACGAGCAAAACAATAACAAACAATAATGCTAAGTAAAACTCCTGTTCTCTGCTATCCTGGTACTACAGGGTAGCCTAACATACACATTAAGATGCTTCATTGTGTGTGTAACGATGTAATCAGGGTTCTGTGAGCAAACGATTTTCAATTCGGCAATGACAATAATTCCTGTAACGCATGCGGTCCTAGTACTTTATTAATTTCTTTCCATAGTTAGATGCAGTTTTGCGTCATTTTTTATTGATTTCATTTGAATTATAATAAAAACTAAACGTGCTCAAACCAATAAAACCCATGTACCACTCAAACAGCACCGACAAACCGTGAACTTCCGATAATTCTTTCGGTTAGTCCTACAGACAAAATTATGTGAGCGTGCTATTATTTTGTAATTAAAAAAAACTATTAAATTGTTATTAGTTTTCGTCCTATTTATTAATAAAAAAATAACCTTATTTTAATAATAATTATGAACGGAACCCATTGTGATTTTATTTTTACTAGGACGTGAATAAGTTCCGAAGAGGTGAATTGAAATGGTGTTTTGGGTTCAGTTGGACATAAATTGTTACTAAATCCTTTTTCTATTCTAAGTTTATTTAAGCAATTAATTCCTGAATGCATCTAAGGATTCGAGTTTTATGATCAATTCAATGGTACGAGCTGACGATTTTTCGAAACAACTCCTGGATCGTATGTGTAAAAATTATTATGATAAGGGCTCACAATAGTTGAAGTTCATATTTTCCCAAAGTATTGTGCTGACAAGTGACAATCATAAACGAATCGGTAGGTTTATCTATTTCAAACAAGATCAATTACATTCTTATGCCGACACTTTTTAACTTGTCCGCATTGTTTATGTTAGCACTAAGCGAAGCTTGCAACATTTGACGGTTTGATAGAAGTTCTCATTTCGAATGACAGCTGTATTTTATACCTAATCGCTCGGCGTCGTATTCAGAATATTGAATACGACGCCGAGCGATTAGGTAATTGAACCACCTGAATCTGTACCATCTGAATGAGTCGTTGAATTACGCAGAAAAGGTTATCAATTATTATTTATTAAAAGTTTAGACGTACCTACCTGACTGGCAGCTGTAAACATATTTTTTTTTTATTACGAGTTTTGAAAGGATTTTTAGAAGATCGATTCAAGAGCACGGGATTCGATCTGTGTATCGAATAAAACATCGATTTAAAGCAAAACATCGTTCATCCATAAGGCCACCAAAATAAAAGGTTAAAAATAACGTTAGGAAATTTACAGGAATATTGTTTTTGAATTAGGTATTTACTGTGTTGTAGGTACGATGGCAAGGTGGGTCGATGATTACTATGTAGATAATAATTATCTACAAATTATTCTTCTACAAAAGGGCAACTATGTAAAAACCAACAAGTGTGTAAATGATACGTGACAATGCAAGCAGGTATCTAATTATTATTTCGTTAAATTTTGATTTTGAGACCAATTAATTGTATTGTAGCTAGTTCACAAACATAATCAAAGTTTAGGAAATGTCAGTAATACTAATAATATTTTGTAAACAAAAAATAAACATGCGGAACCTTTCATTCAGAATTACCAGGAGTAAGAGGTTTATTTTTACTTACAAATAGTTCACTGACACTGAATGACACCGATCAGCTGACTTAGTGCTAGTGATGTGCTTATTTCAATTTGAAAAGTTCGGTATCTGGTATCAATGTATTAAAAAATCTCATAACTTCCGAACATGTAGAGATAGGATTTAAAAACTCTTCCAATATAGTTTGATATCATCCAAAGAAGTTGTGGCCTTGGTATGTATATACCCTTTCCGTGACACATTATATACACCTCCACAAACTTTTGATGTTGAAGACTCTGAAGGTAACCTATTAAAAATTATATACAAAAACAACTTACTGTTTTATTCATAGTATCCGTTTCACCAGAAGTAGTTGCACCAAATAACAAAAATTCCAATGGCTCGTAATAAATCCATTTACATTTTTCTATTGCGCCGCTGCCTGTAGTTTTTTTTGCCGACAACTTTTTTTTCTCTCTAGTAAATTGAGTACGCAGTACATGTATTTTAGTTTCCACATCTTTTTGGGGTATATTTAGGGCTTGAGAAATTTCTTCGAATGCATCGTTCTTTTTGTTTCTATCTTTGTATTCTTTTATAGAAGAATCCCATAATAATCGTTTTGATTGAAATAATTCTATTAGTTGCATTATTTTATCATTACTCCACACTACTGCCATGTTTATAAACTGTTGCAAACACTTCACACACGTCAACAATTTTCGCTAAACTGATGTTTACGCTTGTCGGGCGAGAGCTTGTCAACATAAAGCCTCGTATCCACTAGGCAACATTTGGCGCGCGACACGTGAATCTCAACATGTACGGCAACGCTGCACAACAGCGCGCGACGTTGCCAGCTGCTGCGCAACACGACGCGCGGCTTGTTGTTTGTTTAAAGTGCATCGTTAGTTGAGCATCAATTGTTGTCGAGTGGAGACGTGACGCACAACAATGTCCGTAGTGTGGTGTAACGAACGAGTGCTCAAATTAATCGAACTGTACCAAAACTATGAATGTTTATGGGATACTGCTCACAGAGACTATAAAAATAAATTAAAAAAACTAGATGCATGGTATTCAATAGCGAAAACACTAGATGTGTCTGTGAAAGAGGTTGAAAGCAAGGTACATACTCTTCGATCGCAATTCACTCGCGAGAGTTCTTTTCTTTATTTTGTAGGTATTTTCTAACCCACCAACGTGGTTTTCTTCTTTTTGATTTCGATAAAATTATAACCACTGCCGCTGAAATCAACACAAGTTCCTCTGGCGACATGTTGTCGACGACTGAGAATGTGTGGACAGACAACGTTGTTAAACAAATGTTCCGCGTCAACATTCAACAAGTTGCGAAACATGTTGAGCAACATTTCGCGCGTCAAATGTTGCCTAGTGGATACGAGGCTTGACGCTATCAAGTCTGCAACACGCAGTGTTGCCAGCAACATCTTGACAGCAACTCCGCAACACGTTGATTCAACTTTGTTGCTAAACAAATGTTTAACATGAATACGGGGCTTTAACCGGACGTATTATCATAAATACTGGTCGCTCTAAGCGGTTGGTCGCTTAAACCGGAGTCGCACTAAAGGGTTATATTTTCTCAGTATCTAACTATGAAACCTAACTTGAGTAAACATTATCGTCGCTAAAATCGGTTAGTCGTTACAAGCGAAGTCGTTATATATGAATCCTACTGTAGTTTATCAATTCAAAGCATATCACGTATTTAATCACTAGAATATCAAAAGTCCACAACACAAAATCCAGGTCATCAATAAATCAAACAAACATAAGTGCGCACGGTATGAAGCTAAAACAACTTGTGAAAGATCACATTACGCGACAACTACTACTGGCTAATGTCCGGCTCGAAACTACCTGCTCCCCGGGGTGGTTGCAGGTACTTTCGAGTGACTCACTACTTAATTATCAATTCTACAAATTTGCTTATTTACGCAAAATGTGGTACCCCGGTGCGTCATTTCAACTTATAGTCCATTTACAATAGCATTAGAAAGAAGTTAAAAAAGGTTATTTTTAATGCACACTTTGTAACAAAAATACAATAAACATTGTTACATTATGATAGACGCCGAATTTATTATGATCTATTTTTACAGCAGCTGTCACACTTAATTGTAACCATTTTAACTATTTATCTTATGAAATTATGTGGCTTTCATTTATTTATATTATATAACTCCAATTTAAAATTACAGTGTCAATGCTAAAAACCTAAAAGAAGCAGGGATGAACAATACTTGGAACGTTATTCGTTTCACTATAATTCTACCGAATTTTATTTTAATTAAGGTGGATGCGCTGCAGTAACCCGCGAAATCAGACGAATTCGGAGCAATTCTAATTTAAAGGGATGTATTGATGATTTTTAAGGTTAAAATTGTATTATTGCCATGTTATTATATTTCTTATTGTTGCGCATCATATTATTTTTTATTAAGATACAACCTTACACTGACCTGCAAACTGCAAAAAACGCAAGAAAATTAGAATTTAAGCATCTCCCTTAAAATTGTTTTATCATAACTTTGAAATAAAATGTTTTGCATTCCTGCTTCTACGAGCCTCTTTTTTCTAATGCTATTATAAATGGAGTATAGATGAGCTCAAACTAGTAGTAATAAAGTTTAAAAACTATGCACTATTGAATGTATGTGTATCTAAATATTACATAAGCTAAATTTAAAAATACCCGAATATTTTCCCAATCTGGTATTTTCCCTCGAATTTACCCACTTTTGGGTTTTTACCGGGTAAAATCCCATCTCTACTTCGGGGCGGCCGGCGCGCGGCGTCCCTATGAGCCTATTGTTATTACTACTTGTAAGGAAATGCCGCGCGCGCGCTGGCCAGCCGCAATGACTAGTTATTAGGTGATTAAACGAACTTACCTTAAGTGAAGTTCTATCATAATTATACGAAGCTCCTTCTCCGAGACATATTAAAGTGTAGCGTGGGATTGTACCAGCGCAGTCACAATTATTTCAAAGCTAAAAAAGAAGGTTGGCTATTAAATGTGACTCGCTCACGACTCCTGACGCTAACTGGTCCCTCGGCGTGTCCATCTCACTGAGAAGCGCGCTCCTCATTCTTGGATTGGGACTGGATCGGATGCGTCTTTTAAGCATGTCCCAGACATGTTCTATGGGATTCATGTCTGGGCTTCGTGCCGGCCACTCCAATTTTGTAATACTCACCTCCGACAGGTAATCATCTACGTAACGTGCTGTATGAGGTCGGGCATTATCTTGCATTAAGATGAAATCTTCGCTACCGATGAATCCCACGAATGGTAAAACGTGTTCTTTTAGGATCTCTTCAATGTATCGCACTGCCGTTAGACGACCTGCGACTACTGCCAACTCTGTGCGTGCGTCTGAACAGATCCCTCCCCAAACCATAACTGATCCACCTTGGAAACTGACGGTTTGCCTGGTAGTGATTGGCAGAAACCTCTCCTCATGCCTTCTCCAGACACGTTCGCGGCCATCTAGAGCTCTTAAGGCCACTCTGCATTCGTCAGTCCACAGAACTTTACTCCACTGCTCGTGAGTCCAATTTGCGTGTTCGCGAGCGAACCGAAGTCGAGCTACGCGATGTTGCCGGAGCAGTTCTGGACCTCGAACTGGTCTTCGAGCACGCAGATTCCGTTCCTCCATTCTCCTTCTTATTGTCCGCTCACTTACGTTGACCCTTCTTGCCGCTTGTAGCCGCTGCCGTGTTTCGACCGCAGTAAGGAACCGATTTCTCAAAATTGCGACAGCGATAAATCGGTCATCTCGCGCTGATGTACACCTAATACCGCCACTTTCCGGTCTCCTTGTGAGTAGGCTGGTCTGGTCGTACCTTGTTAAGGCGTACCTGAGAGGTGTACGCGGTACATTTAAAGTTTCAGCAATCTCTCGCTGCGTTCACCCCTGACTCCGAAGCAACACAGCTTGAGCAACTTGAGCTGAAGTTAGAGGCATTGTGTTTTCAATTCTGGAAGCATAAATTGCTACAAATTAATTAAAAAATAAAACAATAAAGATTAAATGCACGACCATTTGAATATCGAATTTTAACTCACCCGTGTTTTGTGCGTTCCAGTAACGAACTATCGTTAAGTGTCACAGAAATTTAAAAAAATGAACATTTTTTGTGCTTACCCTCTTAAATTAACAAAAACAAATGTTTTGACAAACTGCCAGTCGAAACGCGATATCAAAATCGCCTGTTATCGGTGTGTTTATGTTTGGGCCACATTCCGTACCGCTGAGTGTAGGAAGGCGCAGGCCACACATAAATGACGTCGGGCGAGGACACGGCGCGGACATGGAGCAGATATGGCTCCGACATGGTGCATAAATGACGTGGCGCAGACGCAAGTTTAGAGCAGTCTGTTCGGCATTGAAGTGTCGACATGTCATCCTCAGATGACGAAGACGCTCTTGCTCTCGTACAATTAATTAATATACAGATGCATAGACGATTTTGGGTGCACCCTGTGTGGCAATCGGGACAGGATTCCAGACTATTTATAGCAATGCGAGACTTATACACTATCCTGATCGTTTTTATGACGTATATAAAATGTCTCCGAAATGTTTTCAATTTATATTGAATAAAACTAGAACCAGACTCCAGAAAAAGTGCACAAAGTGGAGGATGCCTGTTTGTCGAAAAGAGAGACTTCTTATTACGTTAAGGTAAGACTATTTCTCTATAAAGAAAATAAAATAGAGAAATATTTTTTTATGAATGAATTGAGTTGTGAGTTTAAGTGTGAGGATTGGGTGTGAATTGGATATGAGTGTGAACTTGAATGTGAGTTTGAGTGTGAGTTGGGTTTAAGTGTAAATGTGAGTTGGAGTGTGAGTTTGACTGTAAGTGTGAGTGTGAATATGAATGAAGAAACGTTTCAAGATTAAAGTAATACTATAATGGCCAATATTATGCCACTAAATGACATAATGTGTATTGGACTGTTTGCTTTGAGCGTGCTCATTCGTGAGCATACCTAAAACTGAGCATGCGTGAGCATTTGTGGCATGCTAATAAATATGCGCATTTAGTGGCATCTATATCTGTAGCTTTATTTCTCTAAGCAAAACCAATAAAACATATTAATATTTTTTAGAGTGCGTCTAATGAAAGCGCGACCTGGAGATTAAAAAATAATAATTTTCACCATTATGTAGCCGTCAAAAGCACGTCAAAGTCTGTGATTGCAATTGTAAAACAATAAAAAGTTATGTAGGAAAGCTGCTACATACAGTACATAATCGGTAAGTTTAAAGAAAGATAAGAAGAGAAAGAAGTTGTTTTCAAAGAGAAAAAAAAAGACATACGATCTCGGGTTTTTAAGTTAGTATAACATTATAATCTTGATCATTGTTGATTGGCTATTAGATATATTTACGATATGATGATATTTTTCCTTATGTTTATAGATAATCTTGAAGATATTCAAGGACTCTGCGAACTAAATAAAAAAAATATTGAATCGTTAAGGAATTTGGAAAAAAATCTTTACACTCAAAACTAAGCTCTAAGAAGAAATATCTATCTAATTATACGTTCAAAAGCAGTCGAATTGATGTAATGAAAGATTTGCCTCGGTCTGGTACACCGCCGTCTTCAACTGCAGCTAATATCGCAAAGCGATAAAACGAAGAAAGCAGTGACTGAAAATCCTCTCAGTATTCCATTAAGCATGCGAAATGCTCATTATTATAAAAATAAGTAAGATAAACGTAAAAAAATACATATGTATTTTTACACATATTTCTCATTTCTTTAATAACAATTGAAAAAATAACCGATTTAACCGGGTTCACCGGTTTTGTAAATAAAAAACCCGAAAAAAAGTTTTTTTTAAACAACCCGGTTTTTGCATGCCCAAATACTGACATGATCGGCTTGGTTTTAAGTGGCTCTTTTCAAAATTGATGACAAACCCTAAATCTTGTAAAACATTTACTACTTTTACATTTTCCTCGCATTTTCTTTTTGATTTATGAAGATACAAGCTATCATCTAAATAACATGTCATGATGATATTATTATTTCTAAGGTAAGTATAAACTGGATTTAGTAGTTTTGTAAAAACGAATGGTGCTGTACATAAGCCATAAGGTAGAGCATTAAATTCAAATAACTTGTTATCCAAAGTAAACCTTAAGTATTTTTTATAATTAACTGCTATATGTACCGAAAAATAGGCTTCTTTTAAATCAATTGGGGCCATATGGCAATCTTTTGACATAAGTTTGCAAGCTGTTCTGATATCTTCTAATTTGAAGTGTTCTGTGTCTATAAAACTATTGAGTTTTTTTCAAATTTAATATAAATCTGTAAGAGCCATTAGGTTTAGCAACTAAAAATATGGGAGATGTAAATTGATTAGGACAGAAAGAACACTCTGAGACTGTACCCAAAGCAATTAGTTTATCAATTTCTAGTTTGATTCATTCTTTTTCTTGTTCTGACCAATGTTGTAACATAGCTTGATAAGGAGGTGGAGTTTCCCTGAACGGAATCTCATAACCTTCAATCCATTTTAGAACAACTGGATCACTGGTTAGTTTGCACCAGTTGTTCCTAAAATTCTTAAGTCTATCTGCATGTACCTGAGTGTCTATCTGCGGAATCTGCGCCTGGAACTGGATGGAGCTGGCTTCTGAGTCTTCCAGCGAGTTTGATCTGGTCGAGGTTGTCTCCGATGTTGGTGTTGTTGAAGCTGATGCCCGCCGCGAGCTCGTTGCTGTTGTTGGTACTGCGACGGGCCTCTCCAAACTGAAGAGGCCCGTCCTGTTTCCTCTGAGTTCCTAGTTTAATTATTTTCTTTTCTGATGTCTTAATCAGGGAGCCTGCTTTGTGGATAGCTTGCGCGGCCCTAATTTTTTCAGCACAGTCTGTTCCAAATAATGTGTCATCTGGTTTCGCTGTCCGTACAGCATCTTGTATCACCGCCCACGCGCACGCCAGCCAAAGCAAAAATTCTTCTTGAAGAGGAGTCTTGATAATAAATTTCAGCAGCTAAATTTGCTGCATCATTTATTTCTTCAACAAGGACTTGTTATTAAAGACTGTTTATATTACCCATCAGAACCTTGCTTAACGACTTCCCTAGACAAGTCATAAGTTTTCCAGTTAGGTTTTGTCTATAGCAGATCCTTTTATCCCCTTTGAGGGTTGGGTCTGAAAGGGAAGCTGTTATCTCAGCATTCATTAAAGGAGCCACTGCCCTTGGGAAATTGATAGTCGTAGGGTATTTCTTAATAATTGCCTCTCGAGGCTTATTATTAGTTGGAGCAACTCCAGGTGTTTTTTTTTTTTTTTTGAGGATGGGTAATCATCAAATGACTCCTCCCGCTCTGGGTGGAGCGGAAGGGAGAGTCAGACTCTTACTGACTAAAACTCATCCGCGTTCCTTCCTTAGCCCTTTATGTTCCAGGGCAGCGGTAACCCTTTCGGACGATCCCGCTACCCTGGCAGGCTTCGGCCCTATCGGGCCCCTTCACTTGTGCTGACATCTCTTTGAGGCGCGCGTGGAACACATACGCGCCGTCCGGCCAGGTGGTTTACTTTCCTATTGTCAGAAGCTTATGGTGGATCAGTGAGTGATCGGCAAACAGAAGTGTGAACCTGGTGACAGTATACTAGCAGATAGAGGATTTAAGATTCAAGATTTATTTGCTGGAAAAGATATTACTGTTAACATACCTACTTTCTTAAAAGGAAAATCACAAATTCTTAGTCTAACTGTGTTACATGATCGTAAGTTAGCCAGTAAGAGTGTCCATATAGAACGTATAATAGGTCTAATAAAAACTTATAAAATTTTGAAAAATGATTTACACTATAGCTGTATAAAAAAAAAACAACCAACAAACCAAAACCAAACCAATAACCAACCACCAACCAACCAACCCAACCAATATAAACTCAGAAAGTACATATAAATTGAAAATGTCCAATTACAGGTCTTCCATTCATCCATAGCATAGTATAAAGAGAGGAAGTACGTTATCTTCATACAAACGCACCGCGCGCGGCTTATATGTGTGCGCCAAAGTATCTATGCGTCGCCGCACGCACACTTACACAAATCTCGGCGGGTTTCGCAGCGCGCCAGACGGGGCTAACATCGCACGAGGTTCGCGCGTCACGGCTTTTCGGCACCGATAAATGAATGAAAAATGTGTGATAATCGCAGGTGAACGTATTGCTGTGTGTTTGGGTGTCTTAGTAATTTATCGATTCCAGAATTGTCTCTGTTCAAATTACCTATTGAACAGGAAAGGTAAGAAAGTCACTTTTTCTAGCATATCATTTTTACTTGATGATGAGATACCTACCTACTTACTTATTTTTTGTTGTATTAGTTTTCTATCAGACAGAGGAAGTAGGTAGGCCTAATTTCCCACTAGAATGTACTAGGTACTTTTGATCTGTCAATTGATTTGCCGCTATTGCTTTGTTTATGTTTAGTCATGCCGATTTCTCAGTACCTATTGTAGGTATAGTAACTAAGTACCTACTTACAGTTATAAAATCGTACTTAAAAAATAAGTATTTGACTATTTGTGAATCAGATAAATAGAGCAAAGTTCGAATCATAACAGCAGAATAAAAATTTGATTATAGTCTAAGAGACAGGCGTTAGTTTTTTTTATGTTGTTTTACAATGTTTTTTTTTTTTATAAATAATACTGCAATGAATCTTGAATAAATTTCTGTGTTTGTTAGGAAAACCATTGTTGAACTTTATTGACTAATGATCACTGAATTAGTTATACAGAGATATGTGTTATATTTGGCAAGGGCCGGGCTTTAAACTAATGAATTGGTGACAGTACTATCAGTAACCTACCGTTTACTCGTGCTCATCACCGCCCCGCGCCGCCTGTCTGCTGGCCCGTCGCTCTTTCTTTCATCGTGAAAGGTTTCATCATCGTTTAGGTACCCAGACAATACAAGTAAAAAATACAACATCCCGACCCTTGCCCATTTATTGGCACTGAATTAAAATTTAACAAAAAGTGACAACCCTAAGACAGTAGGCAATTATGTCGCGGATTGTGCCGGAGATAGCCTACTTCCTCTCTTTATACTATGTCCATAGGTAGGAAGGGGCCTATGTCCAGCAGAGAACGTCTTTCGACTGAAATTATGATGGTGGTGATGATGAACCATAGGAACATCTCTGTCTACCCCTTCTGGGAATACAGGCGTGTATTTTTAACGACAAGATATCGAAGATACTACGTAATGCCAGAATAACATCAAACATCCCAAGATAATGACGTGACATGGTTAAACAAGGAAGTAGGAATACGTTAAATAAACCTCACTTACGTCTTCGCTACGTACCTTTAGCTTCTAAAATATTTTTTGTGTGTTTTATGTGTTGTAACTTTAGAGAAACTATTATAAAACCATTTTTATTTTTTAACCTTTGTGTTTTCATTTATTATAATTTTTATACATAACTTTTTCTAAAATACCTTTTTTGAAATGATTTTCATAAAATGTACTTAGTTTAGTTACCATGTCCCAAATAAATGGTTCATCTCTATAAACATACACAACTTTCAAACTCATGAAAGTGAATATTATTAAATTACAGTATTTTTTATTTGTACAAAACAGTTGGCCTTGTATTTGGCAATAATATGGGTGATTTTTTTTCAAGAGATATTGTCCATCCCTGACCGCAAGGTACTATAATGGGACTGATATCACAATATCGGGAAAGATAAGGACACTTTACTTCAATTATTGTTTCTTCACCAAGAAGTCCATCGGGTGAAGCTCCCAAAAATGGATGAGTCTCTGATATAAATAAACCACATGCTTTTACTTCCAAGTCATAATTTTCACAATATTTATGTAGGGCTATCCCTTTATAAGGCAGAGGGAACTAGGACAGTTACAAATTTAAACTAAACGGATTTTGTAAGCCAATATGTTATGAATGCCTTATGTATTTTTTTTTTTCGTGAAAATCGAAGGGAAAATTTTGGAAAATTTGGTGGCAATATAGTTGCCGCTGCCTGTAAAAGACTATCAAAAATAAAATAAGGTTTATTCTTAATGCAAATTTTTATTTCTGTTCATGGTAAATATCAAAACAAGGTACCACACAGAGTGGAACCTTGCATCTGGAACATTGAATTTTTGACCTTTTATTGTTTGTCTTTGTGCTACATACACGACATCGCCGATAAGTTGGCAAACGTTCATGTTTATGTGTTCCAACACTGGCAAAACGAAGGTCATCGATTACAGAGCCGGTTTTTTGGTAATTATCTGACATCTTGGGCTTCTTAGTAAGATACATTGGTTGGGTATCCAAGCTCCTTCTCCTTGATGAAAAATTATTTATAAGACCACGTGCCAAAGATAATCTAATCTCCCAGAATTGACGGTTGCGGTGGCATATATTCCGTTTTCAAACAAATATTGCAAGAGCTCATAAGATGCAAAGAAATTGTCAAAAGCTACATGTCCGCGGAAGCCTTGATCAATGAGTTTTTGTGTGAGAGATTTCACTACTTTGACTCCTAGACCAACTTCAGGAGCTTGGTCTTCACGTTTACCAGTGTAAATGCTAAATTCGTAAACATAACCAGTTTTGCTATCAGCTCTTACCCAAACTTTGTATCCTCTCTTGATGGGTTTGAGGGGCATGTACTGTTTTAGAGTTGAACGTCCCTTGAATCGAATCATCGATTCATCAATTGATTGTGACGATGTTGTTTTCGCTTCTCGCTGACATGCAATATTCAGCAAATCCAGTATTGGTCTTACTTTGAATAATTTATCAAAATTTGTTGCAGCTCTTTGAGGCGTTTGCTCATTATTATTCAAATGCAGGTTTTCGAGGATTTTTTTAAATCTTTTGATTGGCATTATGGATGCGATTTCATCTACGCGGAAAAATGGATCGCTAGCCCAATATAAATCAACAGTCGGTAATGGATGGAGCCCCATTAGAATTATTATGCCTATGAAAGCTTTAATTTCATCACAATAAACAGGTGTCCAGTTACGACTTTGATTTTGTTCTGCATAGAGATTCGTTTGTGTTACAATATGTGTAAAAATATCGTCATCGAAGAAACGTGTGAAATATGTTGTAGGCCTTGTCTGGGATGAAAGGAATTGAGTTCCTTGTAAACGAACACGGTCAAAATCATCCATGTTTGGTTGTTGAGACCAGATAACTTTTTTCCACTGATCTTCTGCACCATCCGAATCATCAGTTTCAGAAAATGTATCAACAGCTGTAGGAAGTTGGCTGAATGGTGGTTCAGGAGGAGAGTCAAGTAAACGGTTACGGCGTCTGTCTAAATGAAGACCAGATGTTGAGGAATGAATTGATGTCTCACGTTCGTCGTCCGAGTTGTGTGTCACCTGAGTAGACTCATTGTTGCGGCTGTCTAAATGTAGACCAGATGTTGACGGCTGATTAAAAGATTCTTCTAAATTAGAGTCGTTTTTCTCCTGGGTAGAATCGGTTTCGTTCGCACCACTAAGAATATCATATAGCGTCATACCTTCATACGTATCTAAATTATCCGGTTCTTGTTCGTATTCGTCCTCCGAAATGTCGGGGTCGTCGGGTAAGCCAAATAACTCGTCCAGTGCATTTTCTATGTCGTCATCAGACAATATTTTCGGCATTTTCACCTGCAGTAAATACTGTAATATTATTATCTACACGGGCAGTGGCAGATATATTGCCACCAGTTAAATACAAAATTTTATCAAAATAATAAACGTAATTTTACAAAATACTACTCGATCGTACAAGTGACATACGTAATTATTGAAATAAATGCAAACTCTTACCAGTTTCCCAAAAGATTTTAAAGATTGAGCTAGATTTGTTACACGTTACACAAAATCACCGGTTTTTACCGTTCAAAGTTTGAAAAGTGTCAATTGAATTTGACAATTCCCACACAACAAAAAATATACGTTGACAGGACATCTCAAGCTTGCCAGTAAAAAAAAATAAATACCAGAAAGATAAAAAGTTGCCCGAAAAAAAAAATCTAAAATTGGTGGCAGTATAGTGGCCACTGCCTTAAAAAGGGCTATGGGCTCTTGTACTTTTCCATGAGTAGTCTTGCTCACAAATGGTTTTGGATTGAACAACTTTTCCGACAAATGTTGTTGAGTCTATGGCTTGCTGTGTGTAACATTATAAAAATTGCTTGCTGTTATTCTAAATAACCTATGCTTATGCCATTTTTCGCATTTATGCTGCCCTCTTGTTTCCATTTCAACATCATTTATTTTCTGTATTGTCACATTTTTCAATAGCAGGTCTTCTAGACATTGATCTTGAGAGCTTTTGCTC
Organism: Apamea anceps; assembly: GCA_951799955.1. Taxonomy (NCBI): domain Eukaryota; kingdom Metazoa; phylum Arthropoda; class Insecta; order Lepidoptera; family Noctuidae; genus Apamea; species Apamea anceps. Next base: position 3,657,869 of record OX637509.1, read on the forward strand.
AAGTATTGATGATCCCACTCTACAGCATATGGGTTAGCAGGCCTTATAGTTTGCAGTATTGGCATTTTAGTATTACGATGTGAGATGGCTAAATTTCTAACATAATCTTCATAATTTTCCATTATGTGTTCATCTTTGTGAGGCAAATAATTTACACTCCTTTTCCGTTTATTAGACAATTTTTGAGCTTGCATTGGTGAATCAAAGAACACTTTCCATGGCCGCTTGAAATTCACTAATTTCTGAGTGCACACTTGGTGCAATATAATTATGTTTTGGTGCGTACCATATCCTCAATCCCATGTAATACTCTTAACACCATAACGTGTTTGCAATGTGCTTCTACACTACTGCCAGCTGCACATTCACAATGAGTTTGTTCAATTGAACCATCAGGGTTTAGTTTTATGTTGTACTCTTTATGATTGAATAAGTTTTATGAAGAATTGACTACTATTTCTAACGATTTTGTCTTGAAATGGTATTGTACCTACACCACTAACCCACCTATAACACCACTAACCACTAACTACACCTATTGTACACTGCCTATGTATTGTCCTCGTACTCCTATGAAAACCTTGTAAACTTGGTGATGGGTTTTTCACTGCTATCATACCACTTATAGATAATCTTGTATGACCCTTTACGAGGTTTTCACTTTGAATGCAACCATGTATAACCACGGTTAAGCCTTAACAAGTTATTCACACTTGTAGATATAATCTTGTATGACCCTTTACGAGGTTTTCACTTTGAATGCAACCATGTATAACCACGTATAAGCCTTAACAAGTTATGCACGCTTATAGATATAATCTTGTATGACCCTTTACGAGGTTTTCATTTCGAATGCATCCGTGTATAACTACGTATAAGCCTTAACAAGTTATTCACACTTATATATTTAGAATCTTTTATAAACCTTTACGAGGTTTTCATTTTAAATGCAACCATGTATATGCCTTAACACTTATTCACACTTCCGGATTTTTTTACACAAACCTCGTATAGGTATATACGTAATTTCCTAAGATAAAATCACACAAATTAAATTTTCGTATGGGCAAATGCGTGTTTATTAGCGATATTTTATTAAAAATGAAAACTCACTTCTACACATCCGAGTTCTGATTTATTATTATTTCATTACAGAATGTAAGAGTCTGAAATAGAAAATGATCAGAATTCCTACTTTGTTGGAGACGAGGTTACATATGTGAAGGACTCGGGCAAGGAACCTTCTATCAATACATTAATTCAGCAAGATTTAATGCAGTTCTAACATCCAGAGTCTATCTTAGGTTCCGCATTCATTTCTTCAAGTCGTATTGATTCGCCAATTTCTGACGAAATATTACCATTTTCACAATATCCCATGCTAAATACCGCAACTTACAAGTTGACTAACGATACCTGCTCTAATTATGATCTTGGAAAATATTCTCCAGAAATTGTACAAAATCCAAGACGATCTCGTCGTCGCATAAAAAAACCCAAATCTAATCAGATGGCTCCAGAAAATGAGCCACTGCAGCAGCTGCAGCTACAACTGCAACTAAATAAAGTTGATTGTCACTCTTCGAATGTGACTGCACCAAAAGACTTAGTTTTAGACAATAAAGGGTCAGTCATAACTTCACCTGAAATAATACCCGCAAAAAAACAGTGCACTATTCAAATAAAACCTACGAATACATTCCAAAAGTCTAGTTCACCTGATGTAGAAATAAAAGATCATACGAAATCTTCGCAGTCACAAGCTTTGGTTGAAAAACAGCATGATACCGACTATCACATCACAGAAACTAATAACAGTACACCACAACCAGAAAAAAATAATCAAAGATCATCCACTCCCATACCCATTTCAATAATTACTGTAAATGCCCCTCGTAGCAGTAGTTTTGACGTGGTTGTTGATGAACTTCCCTTAGATTTGAGCATGAAAGAATATATCATGAAATAATATATAGCATGAAATAATATAATATATAATGATGAGACAAGAGTGAAGCGAAAACGCGCCAAGCGAGGCAAAGCAAATAAAGAAAACTGGACTTATAATCAAAATAAAATTAAAAAAATGAAGGGAGAGAGTAACAGCCCTTTCACACGGCAGTCCAGTTTTGCAGGATCGGCTTTTTACGGTATCCTGCTAAACTGGACGCTATGTTCACATGGCAGTTCAGTTTTGCAGGATTCAGTAAAAAGCTGATCCTGCAAAACTAGACTGCCGTATGAACACCGTTGCATCCTGTTTTTTTTACCATTCCTACGCCGGTTATCAAGTGAAATGGACGTGAATACTTTCCTAATTTTCTATTGGCATTATCGGCGTCGGCAGCGAAATAGAAGATTATGGGTTCATCCTTGTAACATAATGTACATACTCACAGTTATCTACATTCATTCTTCCAGGTCAGAACAAGCATTCTGTTGCCGTTAGGCGCTGTTCTGATTATTTCTCACGACACGTTTTATCCATAATCAGTACACAGACACAGCTCCAACTTTAACATGAGTCTACGACGATTTAGTGTCATCCAAGGGTTGGCAATTTCGCCCACATTGATGGATATCATTTTTCCTATAAACACTATACATCTAATACAAAATAACTATAGATTTTATTGTATTTTAGTAATAATATATTTTATTATGACAGCTTTGACAACGACGTTTAATACGTCGCCATGGCAACGTACCTTTCTAATTCTTACCGGCCTGTATCTTTTTATATGCAAACTTATGTACGTACTATGTAAAGAAGCCACTGGCCGAATTCTTATCTCAAATTCATATTTTCTACCTGATGCTGTTCTTCGAGGTTTCTTTAAAGATTCACGCAAAGCAAGGATCAGTTCGAGTTTCGCTTCTAAGGCGAACAGTATAAGGAGCCTGATACTCCAGGGCCACCTATCCTGATACTCCAGGGCCTCTTATCCCGGAAATATCCAGCGTACCTCTCCGCTCCGGTACCTGACGGACCCTGCCTACGCCTCCGTCCTCCGCCCTCCGTGAAGGGCTTCTCCATCTACTAGGCCGCGCCTCACCCGAGGGCCGCCTCACCTGAGGGCCGCCTCATCTGAACGCCGCCTCACCTGGCGGGCTGACGAGCGTCTCCGCCGTGCCTCTCTCTCCTGCTGCCGTGCTACGTCCTGGCCTGTTGCGTGGGCCCTCCTGTCCTCACCTGAAGGGCTGACAGCGTCTCCGCCGTGCCTCTCTCTCCCGCTGCTGTGCTGCGTCCTGGCCTGCTGCGTGGGCCCTCCTACGGGTGTCCTCCGTGTCGCTACGCACCAGCACCAGTCCTCATCTGTTCCTGCTCCTCCTGTTTCTGCTCCTGTTCCTGGACCTCCAACTCCAACGACCGGGTTCGCGGTACGGAACGCAACACGAGTACAGTGTCTGTGTGTTATAAATTCCAAATTATTGATAAAAATGTCCAAATTTAACGTGGAATCGGCATTTGCCGATTTATTGAAGAAGTTAGCATCGTTAACGACGAAAGTTACAGCTCAGTCGTCAACAATTGAAGCTCAAAGCAAAAAAATTGAGGAACAACAATGTCTAATTCAAAAATGTTCAACGACCATTTTTGAACAAAAGAAGGTAATTGAAGAGCTATGTGCAAAAGTTGAGACCTTCATTCTCACAACACAAATTGCAAAGAGCGAGACAGAGAACGCCACAAGCGTGCGTCCGAAAGAGGTGAACATAGTGTCAGAGGTAGTGGTATCGACGGTGGACAATTTATCGAAACGCGCGCGGCGAGCGGAGGACCGAGCCAAAAATAAGGATGCGTCTACGCTACTTGAGCGGCAGCGAGTTGATAAGGAGACGGAGGTTGTAACAAATGTTGAAGAATGGAAAGTGGTTGCAAACAAGAAGAAAAAATCTAAGACTGATCTCAAGGTGGTCGGTAAAGGCGGGAACACACAAATTTCGGCATTTCAAGCGATTGAGAAAAAGAAGTTTTTGCACGTGTGGTCTCTTCATATTGATACATCGGAGGACGCAATAATGGAGCATGTTACTAAAGTTTGTGACACAAAGGATATTAAGGTGGAGAAAATTATTCCAAAAACTAAAAGAGACTATTCGTCATTCATGGTGGGGGTGCCCGAGTCTAAGTTTGATACACTGAACAACGCTGACAGTTGGCCTTTGAATACCCAATTCAGTGAATGGGTGTGGTTTCGGAACTACCGGAAACCCGCGGAAAATTCTGAAAACCACAAATAATTGCATCCAATTATTTTATCAAAATGTGCGGGGCCTAAGAACTAAGACGAAGACTTTTTGTAATAATTTATTGGCCACAATGTATGACATTGTGGCTATAACTGAAACGGGACTTAATACATCTATACACGATGGTGAACTAATACCGGCTGGATTTAATATACTAAGATGTGATAGAGCGGACGGGCGTAAGCAGGGAGGAGTATTGTTGGCTGCTACATCGCGGTTTCAACTGACGCGACTTCCAATCGTTAATGTAGACGCAGCCTTATTCGAGCTAGTGTGTGCAACGGTACGCCTCCGTAATAATAGTTTGCTTTTGTGTTGTGTTGTTTACATTCCGCCAAAATGTAATGCGGATGAGTTTATGCATTTGTTTCATATATTAGAGGACGTATGTGTAAAATACGAGAAAGTTTTGGTGATTGGTGACTTTAATTTGCCTTCAGCGACGTTGGAGACCAATAGTTATTTTGAATATGTCAACGCCTTTTGCGGATTTCGGCAGGTAAATGAAATACTTAATATTAATAATCGTACGTTGGATTTAGTATTGACAACATTATTACCGGATAACATAAAGGTACGTTTGGCCGACGAACCATTAGTTGATGTAGACGTGCAGCACCCACCGCTGATCGTTACCATGAGCACCAGTGATCAACGCAAGGGGGCGCGGGCGCCGCGGCTGACCGCACCACATGACAGTCCGTTAAATACTGGTAGTGATTATTATCCGAGTTGGAATTTTAGAAAAGCTAATTTGCCGTTTTTATATTATAACCTTCAATTAATAAGTTGGGATTCGTTATGTGAGATTCAAAATTCAAGTTCGGCTTTGGCTTATTTTTATAATGTTGTGAATAACACTATTGATCTGTGTACTCCTAGGAAAAATAGGTTAGTAGGTAAAAGTATGGAGTCTAGAGTTTACCCAGAGTGGTACACGCCAGATTTAATATGGGATATCAAGCGAAAGTGGAGACATCATAAATTATTTAAAGTAACGTCATCTCCGAGTGATTACGAAGTGTTTACTCGGTACCGGTCAATAGTTAAGCGTAAAATCACTACAGCGTATCAAGCTTACCAAAATAAATTGCAACTTAATTTTAAGGATGATCCTAAATCATTCTGGAACTTTGTTAGAGCAAAGCAATTCAGACGTAATAAGCCCCAAATCACAAAGGATGGGATAGTGTTAAGGGAGGAGGAAACGGCTGAGTGCTTTGCTTCCTATTTCCACTCGGTGTACAGTGAGACCCGGCCGACGTTAGACTCAGCCGCGGCGGAGCGCGCGGGTGGTGGAGCTAGCTCGGCGCGCGTGCACGTTGACCGCGTGAGTCAAAAGGAGTTGAGCGCAGCACTCCAGCGGCTCAAGCCCAAACAGTCGGTGGGTCCGGATGGAATACCACCTTTCATTGTCAGGGACTGTAGCTCAGTCTTTTGGAAACCACTGCTACACATTTTCAATCTGTGCTTACAAGAAGGACACTATCCAGATCAATGGAAAATGACGCGAGTTATCCCGGTACCAAAGGGAGGTCCGGGGTCGGACGTCAGTGGTTATCGACCAGTGGCCGTACTGTCGGCGTTCGCTAAGGTTTTTGAATCAGTGTTGCACAAGTCCATTTACACGCAAGTGAGCCCACTACTGCATGATGCTCAACATGGCTTTCGAGTAGGTCGGGGTACGGGAAGTAACTTGCTGTCGTTTGTGTCGTATCTGGCGCCAGTAGTGGACGATGGAGGGCAGGTGGACGTCGCGTATTTCGACTTTCGGAAGGCTTTTGATATGGTGGATAATGACATTCTATTAACAAAATTTGCTGCGTTAGGTTTTACACCTCATTTGCTAAAGTTCTTTGCTAGTTACCTTAGTGAGCGCCGGCAGTACGTTGAGTATGCCGGGCACAAATCTAAACCATTTCATACGTTTTCGGGGGTAAGCCAGGGCAGCAATTTGGGTCCACTGGAATTCATTATTATGGTTAATGATCTCCCTGGGGTCGTCAGCAGTGCGAGGTGTTTGCTATTTGCAGATGATCTTAAAGTATTTATCTCGGTAGCGAGCGCCTCGGACTGTGAGCGACTTCAGCGGGATCTCGATAAGGTGGTACAGTGGAGCCAGGAAAACAAACTGGTCTTCAATGTGACCAAATGTTGCGTGATGACGTACAGCCGCGCGCACGTCCCGCTACACAATCAGTATGAGATGGACGGCACAGTGATGCCGCGTGTCACGCATATGCGTGATCTTGGGGTTCATATGGTAGCCGAGTTGACGTTTCGCAACCATATTATGGACTTGTGTAGCAAATCCTTCAGAAATTTGGGTTTTATATTGAGACAATGTACAGATTTTAAAAGTATAGCAGTGGTAAAAATTCTTTATAATGCTTTAGTTCGTAGTCATCTTGAGACAGGTGCCATTATATGGAATCCACATGAAGACAAATATAGTGTAATGGTTGAAAAGATACAAAATAAATTCACGAGGTATTTATATTTGAAGCAATATGGGGTTTACCCATTCTACCCGTTGATGTATCCGAGCCTGTTTGTGTTGGGCATGGTCGGGTACACTAGGCTGGCAGTTAGGAGGGACGTCGCGTTAGTAAAGTACGTGGCGAGGGTGCTGCGCGGGCTGGTGCACCACCCAGATGTGCTGGAGGCGCTGCGGCTGCGTGTCCCGGACGGGTATGTGGGGGCACGCCGCCGCCCCGCTTTGTTAGATGTGCCATGGGCCAGGACGAATTTACTTAAATTTGCTCCTTTGTCAAGGGCCGCACGTATAATAAATAATATGCCGTCGGAAGATGTGTTCGATAGCCTGCCGAAATTTGTGTTAGGAGCACAAAGGTGCATTGAAAGAGGCATAATATTGTAATTTTTATTATTTTATTTTTATTGTTGAATTTTATGTTTGTATAGTTTATAAATAGTTTATTAAGTGTGTATAACATCGTCTTGGAATACTGTAAGATGTTGTACTTATTGGGGTGAATAAATAAATAATAATAAATAAATAATAAATAACTGTATCTTCACCTCAGCCTCTATCACGCATCGTCATCCTACACCCCACCTCCACATTATACACACCACTCTTCAGACCATCTCCATCTTTACTTGTAAATATATCTCTAATTGTTTTCTATCTCCCTTTTTCATTTTATTCCTTAACCATACTTTAGTTTCCTTGTCGCTACACGACATTTTGGCGCCCAACGTAAATTAGTTCTTTCCCTCTCTCTCTACCTCTCTCTTTTAAAGTTTCGTCCCTCTTTGTCTTCTTACATAATTTTCATACATCCATTCCTTTCATACTTTCCTAAATTCTAAAACAACGCTTCGTCTAGTGTCATTTAAACTCTTTGGCTAATTTTATTTTTTCTTTCATCCAAACATCACTTGAGCACACTGTACTAACATAAATATTTTTAAACATCTATACTCTTTACATATTATAACTTTATTTTTTCTCAACAGGAAAAGGAACTTTATTTAGTAACTTTTAAATATTTTTACGTAACTTTATTAACTTTTAACTTTATTTATTAACTTTACAACTTATACATATGTATATATTGTATATGAACATCTCTCTACATTATCATCTTTATTCTATTATAAATACTTATTTAACTCGTGCTCTTAAGCACAACTATAAATAACTATTTGGTAAATACAAACGGTTTTAAAAGATGATGGCCTACCCCATCCATCTTTTACTCTTCTATAACTATAGGCCCTACAGCCATAGTTATAGTGATCATGATGCTCTACTGCATTGATCACTGGATATGCTTTATCAATCGGCTCTAAACCATTGGTAATCTAAGCTAACCAATCTAAACTTATCTAACTATTGTATATATGCATATATGTATATGTATTCTAAAGAGCGGTTGCAACTCTATAAATAAGCCCTTGCAGGAGCGGTTGGTTACTCACTAAATAAGCCTAAACTAAATGTACAAATGTATTTATCTATCTATCTACTACTACTTAACTTATTACTTAACTCTATCGCTGTTATACGAGCTTAATTTCCTGTACTTAATTTGTATAATACCTTTTCTTTTTTTTTCCATGTCTGGAGCGGCCGACAACTCCTTAAATAAGCCTTAACGTCGTTTATAAAACACCCTTCTAGAGTGGCAGTCATTGAATGTGAACTCCACCCTTACCGGAATGCAGGAGATTGCTTAAAAGAGATAGTATGATTGGGTGAATGGAGAGGTATGAATCTGCGAAGTTGTGTTTTACAGTTTCCTTCGGAAAGCTTCATTAAAATTTTCTCTGAGTCGAAAATTTTCTAGGGTCGGGGGGAAAATGTAACAATGTACATACTCACAGTTATCTACATTCATTCTTCCAGGTCAGAACAAGCATTCTGTTGCCGTTAGGCGCTGTTCTGATTATTTCTCACGACACGTTTTATCCATAATCAGTACACAGACACAGCTCCAACTTTAACATGAGTCTACGACGATTTAGTGTCATCCAAGGGTTGGCAATTTCGCCCACATTGATGGATATCATTTTTCCTATAAACACTATACATCTAATACAAAATAACTATAGATTTTATTGTATTTTAGTAATAATATATTTTATTATGACAGCTTTGACAACGACGTTTAATACGTCGCCATGGCAACGTACCTTTCTAATTCTTACCGGCCTGTATCTTTTTATATGCAAACTTATGTACGTACTATGTAAAGAAGCCACTGGCCGAATTCTTATCTCAAATTCATATTTTCTACCTGATGCTGTTCTACGAGGTTTCTTTAAAGATTCACGCAAAGCAAGGATCAGTTCGAGTTTCGCTTCTAAGGCGAACAGTATAAGAAGCCTGATACTCCAGGGCCACCTATCCTGATACTCCAGGGCCTCTTATCCCGGAAATATCCAGCGTACCTCTCCGCTCCGGTACCTGACGGACCCTGCCTACGCCTCCGTCCTCCGCCCTCCGTGAAGGGCTTCTCCATCTACTAGGCCGCGCCTCACCCGAGGGCCGCCTCACCTGAGGGCCGCCTCACCTGGCGGGCTGACGAGCGTCTCCGCCGTGCCTCTCTCTCCTGCTGCCGTGCTACGTCCTGGCCTGTTGCGTGGGCCCTCCTGTCCTCACCTGATGGGCTGACAGCGTCTCCGCCGTGCCTCTCTCTCCCGCTGCTGTGCTGCGTCCTGGCCTGCTGCGTGGGCCCTCCTACTGGTGTCCTCCGTGTCGCTACGCACCAGCACCAGTCCTCACCTGTTCCTGCTCCTCCTGTTTCTGCTCCTGTTCCTGGACCTCCAACTGTATCTTCACCTCAGCCTCTATCACGCATCGTCATCCTACACCCCACCTCCACATTATACACACCACTCTTCAGACCATCTCCATCTTTACTTGTAAATATATCTCTAATTGTTTTCTATCTCCCTTTTTCATTTTATCCTTTACCCCTAGCTTAGCTTTCCTTGTCGCTACACGACATCCTATTTTGACACAACGTTTGAATTTGGGTATTTTTCGGAATCTTATGAGCGATTTGAGAAGAGATGAGTCAAAATTTTTCAATTATTTTAGAATGAGTATGACCACATTTGCCGACCTTTTAAAAAGGGTGAATGAAGATTTAAAAAAACGTGATACAAATATGAGAAAAAGCATCACACCTGAAGAAAAGTTAGCAATATGTTTAAGGTAAGAATGAAACTCATATTAAAAGTTTAATATTTATTACCAAACATAATAAGTTATGTATGTATGATATTTTCACAAGATAATTGTTAATATTAATTAAATATTAGTGAAATCCGGAAAATCAGAGCTCTGCGATTCAACTGATTGTGCAGATGGCGATGACTGAACACTGTAATGCGGTGTGAAATAACCTGCTGATTGAGAGTAGTTATTAGAAGTAGATTGTTGTTGAGAGGACCATTGGTTAATGTTGGGGCTTTTTATATTTTGCAACAAACTTATAACACCTGATTGAAATTGTAATATTTGATCATCGTTGAGTGAAGCTAGTGTAGGAAGTAAACTTTTAAAAAATGACAAGTTACGATCTTCATTCTGCGTATTCGGCTGACTTTTCATCTGGTGATCAATAAAACTCGCCATTTTTTGATCCATTACAGAAAGCCTCTGCCTTGGTAGTACACTTCTCTTAAGTCGTTTAGCACCACCTGCGGGATTTTCTTGTCCTGGACTTCCATGTTCGATAGTAGGTTCATTCTCACTTCTTTCATTTTGGATAGGATTTTCCGTATCACCCTCTTCAATATTTGTAGCTTTGTTACCGCCACTGTCTTGTGTTTCAGCCGGATCCATATTTTTTTTTTAAATAACAACTGGTCGTGATAACAGTATTTTTTGGTATTAACTGCAGCAGATCCAGATTTATTTATTTTCTTTTTCGCATTTAAACTCCTCTTCCAGCTGTCTCTTATCTGATTCCATTTTTTAACGACCATTTTAGCTGAAAAAGAAAACATAAATTATGAATAAGGGCGGAGAATGAACCATCAACAGGCTCCAGTATTAGGTATTCTGCTATTTGTTAAACATGTGTTAAACGTCTGTTTAACTTTTTTGTAATAACACTAGGTACTTATGTTTTCAATTTGCAGGTACTTGGCATCTGGGTGTTCATACATGGATTTACATTACACATATCGAGTGGGAGTCTCAACAATCAACTCAATAATAATAGAAGAAACAAATTCGCCATCAAACGGGATCCTGCAGAAAACGGGATCCTGTTAAAAACTGGACTGCCGTGTGAAAGGGCTGTTACAGTGGGAGGAGAAAAACAGAAGACGGCAAAATTGTGTTCGATCTTGAAAAAAACGAGCGTAGTGTTCAGCCTCGTTGTGATCATAATGATCGTTGCAAATATTTTGATTGCTACAAATTAACAGAAGGTCGAAATATGTTATTTAAGAAGTACTGGAAGCTATCCTAGGAAACAAAAAAAATTTGGGTACAACAAACTGTTCAAAAACAAGGTGTTTCCAAGCGGAACGTTAGCGGAAACAGTTTTCGCAGAGGGAATACTTTTTAGTACTCATTTAATTTGTTGGGAGAAAAATACAAAGTTTGCAAAAAAATGTACTTAAATACTTTGAATATTGGCGAATGGTCTGTACACAACTGGGCCAAAAATGAAGACAGAGATGAAGTGGCGTCAGAGTCTGAAAAAACCCGAAGAAATAACAGCGTAAAAGCGTTCGAAGACATTGGAAGAGATCATGCAAAAGAGGTTTTAAATAATTTACCAAAATTAGAATCACACTACTGCAGGAAGATGACAAGCAAACTATATTTAGAACAGATATAGCAAAGCAAAGAACAACTATACAGAGAATACGTCAAGCAACTTTCAGACAAAGGCATTAATGAATATGAAGTTTCACAGAAGATTTTCTTTCAAGAATTCGATACTATGAATCTGTCACTCTTTTCACCAAAAAAAGACCAATGTGTCGTGTGCTGTGCCTTCAAAGTCGGGAACATTGCAGAAGATGTATATACAGCACATAGAAAAAAGAAAGAGGAAGACAAGAAAAAACCGCGGACAAAAATAATCCTGATCCTGAGACAATGGTATTTACTTTTGATTTACAAGCAGTGCTTCTGTCCCCCTCATTAAAAGCATCTGCGCTTTATTATAAAACAAAACTCAAAGTACACAACTTTACTCTGTTCAATATAAAAAATAATGACGGGTATTGTTATACAGGATAATTTTTTATTCAGTGCGTAAATTTTCACAGGGTGTTCTACCCATGAATATGAACAACTTTCACTATGGGACCATCTCTGAAATCACAAAAAAAAAATCAGCTGTTTCTTACAAAAGTTCAATACCTACTCGACCAAAATGTATGAATCTGCTGATTTTTTTTTCGTGATTTCAGAGATGGTCCCATAGTGAATGTTGTTCATATTCATGGGTAGAACACCCTGTAAAAATTTACGCACTGAATAAAAAATTATCCTGTATTTGGCATGAATGTGAAGGTGGTCTTTCTGCAAACGAATTTTGCAGTATATTGCAGCACTTTATTAAGCATTACATTCCACAAAACGTGCAAATGCTTTACTGCAAATCGCTGTCCAAAAAGAAATTACGATTACCCAAAAGTATCTTGAAAAGGGACACACCCAAATGGAGGCAGATTCTATGCATTCCACAATAGAACGACAACTAAGGAATCGAGAAATATACTCCCCGGCCCAATACATAGATATCTGTCGAAATGCACGATTGAATAAACCCTATGTCGTAAATTACTTAGACCACAGCATTTTCCGAAAGTTTAACTCAATGCCATATTTAAACTCTATCATACCGGGCAAGAAAGCAGGAGAAGCAACTGTGTTTGATTTGCGTTGCATTGAGTACAGAACTAACGGAACTATTTACATAAAACAAGAGTTCTCCGAAGAATTCGAACAATTACGCCGAAAAATTAAAAAACGCAAGAGATTCAGACTCAATGCCTTGTCTGTATGATGCAAGGATTCCTATACTCGTACCTCGAACTAAATACATCCATTTGCAGGAACTTAAGGAAGTTCTACCCCAAGACGTTCATTTATTTTATGACAGTTTACCCCATGAGTGTCCAGATAATGGGAGAAATGGAAATATCTGCACGTCGTGCAGAAAATAAATTTTGAGCGAAGAGTCTTAAAATATTATGATTAACAATGAGACTGCTTAACTAAGTCTGATTATTTGAGATTAATACTAGTTCGTGGCGTTCGTGCTATTGATTGATTTAATTAAGAAACATTAATGGATCTCACTATTGTAGTTGAAGTACTCGACTGCTATTTTTTTATTAATTTTTATTAAAACTACTACAGTTGACGACAGAGATACTGGAAATAGCACATCAACATCAAATATACCTTGTAGTTCGCTACTTGCCAGGAAGATACAACCTACTAGCCGACAGCCTCTCGAGATTCCGCCAAGCACTAGAATGGACACTGTCGAAGCAGTTAACACAAACAATATTCAACAAATGGGGCACACCGTCAATAGACCTCTTCGCGAGCTCTCACTCAGCGGTGGTAAAACGATATGTAAGCGAAGACGCACGAGATCAAGTATGTGCATTTGTGAACGCCTTCAGCAAAACATGGCATTACGACCTCGGCTGGCTCTTTCCCCCACCCTCAGATACCTCGAGTTTTACGACACTTGGAAAAGAGCACGGGACTATACTTATTCGTGGTCCCGAATTGGGAAAAGACCTTTTGGAAAGCGGAATTGAAACAGCGGGCACTAAATCCCCCATTTGTGATCCACAACTTGCGCCAACATCTTACAGACCTGAAAACGGGGAAACCTCCACCAGAAGTAGAGAAGCTATTTTTGCAGGTATGGAGGGTTCAGGCTGGACCGGTTTAGTTCAAACCTGGCAAGAAGAAAATAAAACTCTCCTAGAGTCGGCATGGCGCAAATCTACTTTGAAGACATATAAGACCGCCTGGGAAAAGTGGCGTTTATGGTCCAGAGGAAAGTGCCAAATAGATAACCCCGAACCCGATGACCTCGCAAAATTCATTTGCTACCTACACAGTGATGTTAAATTGGCACCTAGCACTATAGCCGTACACAAGTCTGTAGTGGCCACTTTTGCAAACCCTAAGAAATCCGAAGCCCTAGCCAGACATCCATTAGTTAAGCAAATAATGAAAGCTATAGCCATAACAAAACCTCCACCTCGCAAACCTTCCACTTGGGAGGATGGCAGTTTAATTGAATATCTACAACATTATAGCATCGATGTTGATAGTATATTTCAAATATCGCGTCATGTCACGGCGCTTTTATTACTGTGCACGGGAAGAAGGGTACATGATCTCACTTTATTGGAAATAAGCCCGGAATTTTTCGAAAATAATGGTGATCATGTGATATTCTGGCCCAGATTTGGATCTAAAACTGACTCGGCAACGCATCGACAATCTGGGTGGCGCTTATCAAATGACGGTCCGGAAAGACTAAACCCTGTCCTATGGGTTCAAAAACTAATTAGCATATCACATGAGCGAAGTAGAGCTAGACAAAATTTAAACAGCCTTTTTATTACAACTAGAGGTAAAGTCAATGCGGCTTCTCGAACAATTATCGCTGGATGGATCAGGACCCTTTTCCGAGAGGTCAAAATTCAAGACTCCCCCGGCAGTTTTAGAGCTGCAGTGAACTCTGACATGTTAGTTAACAGAAATATTAACATTTACGAAGTATTAAGAAGAGGTAATTGGAGAAGTAGATATACGTTCCTTAAATATTACTTTAAAGAGATTTAACCAATCAAAATAGAGATTCAGGCGGTGCAAATCTGACTGATTTATTTTCACCGGTGTGATTTTTCTCCTCATGAATGTAGTCAATCAATAAAAAGCTAGAAGAAATGCCATGTTACGTTCATGTAATAATTTTGTGATAAGTACTTGAAAGAAAAGTTATGTTATGTTTTCATTGATCTCATTTGCCATAATAAAAAATAAACGTTTTTCTTTTTTACAAAATTATATTATTTTGTTTTATATCAATCACCCTAACCAAAACATCAGAACATTTTCAATCATTGACCAATACCTCAAATGCTTTTTAATGTATTCCCGATCACAGCATGTCATGTAGCGCCGGCAGAAAATAAACACATCTCAAGGTGGGTCACCTAAATAGCACCGTTTTCCCCCCCAAGGGTAGAAAACGGATATTTAGGTTCCAGCGTAGCTAGACCCACCACTTTAGGCCTTGCCGGCTTGAGAGAGTACTGAAGAACAAGCGAAGCGATCGCCCAGCGCAACATGGCGGCGTGCGTGCTGCGGGGGGGAGAGCGCGCGCGCAGGGTGTGGGTAGGGTAGGAATTTAGTGTTGTCACATGCGAAAATCCAAGGGGTAATCTCAAGGTGGGTCTAGTACGCTGGCACCTAAATATCCGTTTTCTACCCTTGGGGGGGGGGGGGGGGGGGAAACGGTGCTAATTAACTTTTTGTCCACCGTCTGTAATAATATGTACTTTGCTAACGCGTCCTTTTTGCTGAAATCGGCCTTGAGTTCGGGCTTGTCCGAATCTTCCATTTTTATGTCGTCCTTTATTATATCTGACAGCCCCTTGGCTTGAAAGATTATATCAATTTGAAACCGCCACAGCTGATACGTCTCGATATCGCTGAGCTTTTCTATGTTTTTAAGTTCCTCAGTCGTAGACGTAGCCATTTTGACTTACGAAACACTGGAAACACGGCGACTGTTATATCGGATCGAATCACAAGGACCCTTTTTATTTTACTTTATTTGTACGAACTGTGTAGCAACAGGAGGCATCTGGGCCCATAACCTGTTGAGATTTTTAAGTACAAAACACAAACTAGTTTTATATGATTTATTTTAGAAGCAGATACGCACAGTTCGTAACTTCGTACATTGGGCAGAGAGAACGGAAGGTGTGTCACTCTAGTGTTGCCACACACACACAGCAGAGTATTAGACAATGACATTATATTTTACAGCCATAACAGGTAGGGTGTACACAAGCTTAAAATAAGAAATTACAACAATAACTATACTTTAACATGGTTGTCTGCACTGTGAAGCAAATGAAGAGGTGGCTATGCTCCTACGGGCAGTCTAGGTGGCATGCGGTGAGATTAAAACAAGATGTTCCGGTAACTATTCCTGTATTTCTTGGTTATCAAGCAGTTCACGAATAGCGAGTCATCATTTATATTTATATACTATCACAAAACATATTAGGCACATAAAGATAGGAGTAAAAAAAAAAAGATTAGAGAATAAACGTGTTCTCACCTCGACGACATTTTGACAAGAGGAAGATTCGAGGCATTGTCTTTGTATTGAGGGAGATGCTCTATGGTAACAGATAATTAAAGCGTAGAACTCACATGTTTCATCAACATTTATGTTTTGTACATAGCATACAAAATTATCTTAATGCTTAAGAAAATAACAGAACTGAAATAAAATAACAAAAACAGCAATCATCTCGAAGTGGATAAGATGACACACGGCAGTCTAAGTTGATATAGGTTAATTATCAGTGCATAATTCGCATTTGAACACCTTCGTTCTTGCTGCAACACCAGCACATAGCGTGTGGCACCATCGCTTACATAATTGGCAACATACCCAATGCTGTATAACTCGTTGCAATAAAGGCATGCAGCATCGGAGTCATTATTATCAATAGCGTCTTGAGTAAAATCTTCCGCATCTGAGTCATCCTGCACATGCTTACGAGCTCTAACGCTCTTTCGATTTTCCTTTTCTTTTTTATTTTGAACTTGCGAAAGGAGTTCCTGTCAGAACCTGCGAGCCAGTTATATTCCTCTTTGTGTTTCTTGCATGTCCCGTAGACACTGATTTCCGAAATGGTGAAATTTCATTTAGCATCTCCTGGGTCGTGGACGATCCAGCAATGACTTGGCAATCACGCTGAACTGGAGCAACTGGTATAGGGCCCAAGGTGCTCTTTGAGAATAAAGATTCACTATTGACTTGGCTAGCATACTGAACTGGATCGACTGTTACAGAATCCTTCATTTGCTGGGCTGTGCTCGGCGAAGAAGGCCCAGAGACACTTCGAAGATCGGGCTGGAATGGATCTGCTGGTGCAAGATCATCATGAAAAACATGTGTAAAACCAGTTGCTGGTCCAGAAAATTCTTCAACATTTTCCTCCTCGCGTTCTCCATCACCCGTCTCAATAACATTTTCGGTGACTTCGCTGGGCAGAAATAAATGATCTGGAAAAACATTTGCATTCAACGGGTGCAATGCGGTGGTAGGCACAGCAATATGACTCCGTTGGCCTTAGCAAATTCCAGTGCCTCTAGTTTTTTATGGCTACTGTGGCCATCGAGGATCAGAACCACTTTGCTTTCAGGGTTGCAGCCAGTGGAACTGACGAAGTGTATTATCCAGTCGACAAATAAGTCACCGACTGAATCCTCTTACTCAAGTATGAAGTAAAAAGATCCAGAGCAGCGTTCCGGATCCCGTAGTGGTGGAGTTTCCTGATTAAAGTTTCGTGAAGAACGCAATCGATTGCCTTGGACAAATCACAAAAGATGCCCAAAGCATCGCATTTGTCTTCCAATGCATTATAAATATGTCCTAAAAGTTCAACACGTTGAACGACCTTTTTATAACCGAACTGTTAACTATGTAATAATTTGTGTATATTGAAAAATCTTTGCATTTGTTCTAAAATTAATTTCTCAAAAATTTTACTAAAGGTAGGTAGTACAGAAATAGGTCTATAATTTGTGGGGTCTGATGTACTACCCGATTTAAACAAAGGTATTATTTTACTATTTTTCATGAGGTCAGGAAACGGGACCTTCAATATAAATATTAAAGATAAGCGCTAAAGTAGGTGCTACAATGTCAATAACAGACTTAGCAACTTCTACAGAATTACCCCACAGATCTGCAGTCTTTTTTACATTTAAAGTGTGAAAGGTTTTAATTATATATCTACGGGTAACATGTTCAAAATGAAATTCCGAATCGCAACCATTAACATTTTCCATAAGCAAAGACTCAGCAACAGAAGGTGATGAGTTTAGGGATTTAGTAGTTAAAACGGGAATATCTGAAAATAAATTTTCAAACGCCTCTGCGACTTGTGAGTCTGATTTTATTATGTTGTCATTAATCGACAGGCTGTAGTCAGTATTTCGATTACTAGACCTTCCCGTTTCACTATTAATAATATTCCAAGTCGTTTTAATTACATTGTTACTGGTTTTAATCTTTGAACCCAAATAACGTGACTTGGCCATATAATAAACTTTTTTAAATAATTTTGAATAATTTCTAAATTACAAACTAAATTCATCAGTGTTTACGTAAGTCCTTTCATTGTACAGTTACTAAAGCCGCGTTCTACTTTTATGAATTCCAATGGCGGCCCAATCACTGAAAGATGTGTTACTATTAACCGAGATAGTCTTGGGAATAAAGGTTGAATTAAATTGTTTACAGTACATATTAAAAAAAATATCATATAGATGATACAAGCAGAAAAAATATTCAGAGTTTTTAAACTTGGTAAAGCAATTACTTATACCTTTATGAGAGTGGTATGTATTACCGCTTTGTTGTGACGCGCGAACTAGGAATACTTTCTCGCTCACACACTCACTATTTGTTTCAATGTTAGTGATTATAAATTATTTGCAGTGAAATTTACTATTTGAAATTCATAATTTATATTTTAGCTGTTATAAATTAATTAATGTGCATAATTCAAACACAATGCGAATTGTTATATGAATAAATAAATAAAAAAAAATTTCTTTGTTGGTTTTAAATAAAAAAAATGCTTGCCGTTGTTGTGTATCTCTATAAAAACTATTTTGTTGGTTAATAATAACCTACTTAAGATTCCGTGCAAATAAGTAGGTAGTGATTAATTATTAAATAATTCATTTCTAGAAATTTTACAATAAGCCTAAGCCAAACAAAAGAGTCATAAAATTCAATAGCCGCAGTGGGCAAAAGTCGTTGGCATCCTTTGATGTTTTTGCTATAGCGGGTTTTGGTAATTACATAGAGGTCTCTCTCTCATTCATTTATAAGATAAGAAGCGAGATTTCTAAGAATCTCTAAGATAAGAAGCATCTCTTTCTTTGACATTACAATGATGCCCCAGTGCAACTGATAACAAGTCATTTTATGTATCAGTATATTCAAAATATTGCTCCAAATACGAGCCAAGTCAGTATTTATAGAGGGACCATATGCAGGTGTGTCTGGCATGAGATCACCCAGTACTAAAAGAACCTGAACTTATAGTTGGTGTTGCTGAGGTAGGCTCAGGATCAACCGTTGGAGTTGAGGTAGGATTTTCTACGATAATAGGTTCCGGTTCTTCTGGAACCGGATCTGTCATAGCTTCAGGTGACATATCTCGTGGTAATGTTTCAATGATTTTTACTTCGTTCGAAGTGTCATCAGAATTATAGTCTGAAAAAGAAAACGATAAACATACCACTGAAAATTTGTACAAGTGATTGATAAAAACTGCTTATTGAAGCCTCACGGACCTCACATAAGAGTCTAAAGATCTCGTCCGTATATCTAGTATATGCCCCGAGTCTAAGGATCTCGTCCGTATATCTCGTATACGACCCGACTCCAATGAGCACGTCGATGTATCGCGTACACCACCCGTCTCAACCGGTGCAAAGGTTATGAAAAAACCTTGTGGCCTTAACTGCTATAAAAGCCAGTAGCCGTCCCAGTATATTATCAATCACAAGACAACGTTTTTGTTACCTGGAATACTAGAAAATGAGGTATCACTTTCGTAGTCATCCCGACGACGACGACGCTTCATTTTGCGTTAAATTTTTCTTATTTTCTTTTTGTAGTATTGTATATCTTTATCTTTATGGCGTCTTTTAGGCATTAGTTTAGTTAAATTAAGCAAAATTTCACTTTAAACACAAAGGAGGTCAGCAAAAGCCCATACAACATTGCCCAAACATGTACCTCGAGCTACACGTGCACCAAATCGTAGAGAAAAAATAGAGGAATTCGAAAATAATTGTGTTTTTATCCATAAATAATTTAAAACTACATAATAAATTATTTAAAGTTTTAATAACCTGTAACACAATTAAATCATGTGGTAACTTTGCATGTACGGGTTGACATTAGGAGTATATGTGTTCTGTGGACATTATTTCGTGGGTAAATGTCATTCACTGACATATCATTCCGTTCGTTTCTGCGTTTCGGGGTACTCGTCTGTTGTTCGTTTGTGTTGTGTATTTTGTTTAATAACTTGGCTATTCTTTCTGGTATTCCGTTTGTCACCTCACGATTTGGTTCCTGACGATACAGTGATCCCGAAAGCTTGGCTATTCTTTCTGGACTTTTGTTACCTCACGATTTGGTTCCTGTTCTGACGGATTGGCTATTCTTAACGGACATTACGATTTGGATACTCAGGCTTTTGGTTTGAGCGTCGCGTAAGTATCCTGTTCACGTTTTATCATAATGAAGAGAATAAAATACCTACTTAAGATTTTAACAAATGTATTGCTTTCAGGCTAGTGCTTACAAACATGAGGTGCATTTCTTGTAGTGGAGTACTGGATGATAACATGCAGTCTTACAATATCTCCCATGTCGGTATTGAGCTGACTGTAGTCTTGGAAGAAATATTAAACCTTGAGGTAACTTTTCTACTATGTAAATCAATATGTGAATGTCACAATAAAATACATTTTAAATTGCAATCCATTCAATTTCAATATACAAATTAAAAAAAAAAAACAATCCATTCAATTTCAATATATTTTTAGGTGGATCATGATGGAGTGTTATGCAGTAATTGTTTCGACAATACTGTACATCGACTAACACAAAGAATAGTGCGTGTGACTGCAAACCGTTGTGTATGGTGCTTTGAATCAGTCAGTGGACGTCATGCTCACACCCTACCAGAAGGGCCCGAAAGACATTATATAGCTCTTCTCATACTTCCTAGACAAGTAAGATCTTCTAAACATATTCGAATAGTTATTTTATATTAAAACAATGAATAGGTAAATACTGCAATTAATTAATGACTAATCCAGATTGGAATATCTAATAAATGTTTTCATTTTAGATTCAACCTGGAAATAAAGTCTGTTATGCCTGTTGGCTGGCAGCTCGTAGGAATGTACGAAGACAACAAGACCGGCAAGGCACATCACCAGTCGCACAAGATAGTGATAGCCAACATATTGCTATGATTGAAAGCCAACCATCTACATCAAATTGTGTATGGTGTCAACGATCCCTTGCTGGTATCCACACTCATTCTTTGCCTCAAGGACCTGAAAGAGATGAAATAGCATTTCGAATATTACCTAGACAGGTAAGGCCTTAAATGTTTATTTATTGCTTCCAAAAATATTTCCTCATAATATTACATACACTTCATGACATGTGTATCTTGAAATGTATTTCATTTCTATTCTCTTTTTTTAGATTGAACTGAACAGTACAGTCTGTTATGCATGCTGGATGGCAGCTCGTAGAAATACCAGAAGTGGAACTGCACCACTTACTTCACAAAATGAGTCATCTAGATTGCCTAACTATAGAAGAGCGGGTAATTCTTCAAATACTTGTTTTGTACAAGGATGTAATAATAATGAAAGATTGACCATTCCACAATTTCTAAAAATAAAATTACTTAACATGCATAAGCTATACTTGCCAAATAATGCGAGAATCTGCAGAGAGCATTTAGGCATTTATGATTGGGGAATTTTAGAGGAACAACAGTATGGACATAACTTTTCTGTTAATGAAATAGAAGATGTAATCAATCTTGCTTTAGAAAAGGAAGAAACTCAATTGTTCGATTTTGAAAACATTGAATTAATGTCTGACGAATTATGTCATTATTGGTCAGGTCTCAATAAACAAAAGTTTACAACTATTATAGAACAGACACCCCTTTTGCATGAACATATAAAAAAAATATAAAACTGCTTTAGGCATCTTTCTTGTAAAACTGCGGACAGGGGAGCCAAATTCAAGGTTGGCTAAATTATTTGGAATGTCCGAGTCAAATGTTTCTAGTCAGTTAAAAAAGACCAGAGAGATTCTAAATGAACAATTTGTGCCATTATACTTGGGTGTTGCACATTTACCTAGGCAAGATATAGTAAATCATAATCTAATTATTTCTGATGGACTGTTTGGTGGTGAAGAAGGTGGCAGGCGAAAAGCTATTGTAATCTGTGATGGGACATATGTATATTTGCAGAAATCATCAAATTATTTATTTCAAAAGAAATCATACAGTTTACATAAATATCGCAATTTAATTAAACCATTTTTGATAGTGACCACAGATGGTCATATATTAGATATTTATGGCCCCTATGCTGCAACTGTGTCTGATGCAGAAATAATGAAACAATTATTTAGAAATGAAAGCAGCGAATCGAGGCAGTATTTTAGGGAAGGGGATGTTTTTATTTTAGACAGGGGATTCAGGGATTCTATTCAATTGTTAACATCATTAAATTATACAGTTTGTAAACCTGAATCCCTTGAAACTGGTGAGACACAGTTGCCGACATTACGAGCAAATAAATCAAGGCATGTCACCATGTGTAGATGGGTAGTGGAGGTGGTGAATGGACGATTTAAAAGAGATTTTAAATTAGTAAGAAATGATTTTAGTAATAATGCCGCTACCCATCTAATAATGGACTTTAGAATTGCAGGGGCAATATATAATAAATGCATTTCATGTACCCATCACAGATAGGCCAGATGCAAGTGCTATTTTGGACCGGGCTAAGCAAAAATTAAATGTACCGAATATATTAGCGGAATATGTAATTGAGATCAATATGAATAGACGAAGAGCACATTTTCATAGCATTGATGCAGGTGTAACACTTTTGGAAGAGTTCCCAGTGATGACAATGTCAGACTTAATTTTGTTTGCACTGGGAACTTATCAAATTAAGCAGGCCCGGTCATATTATGGGGAACACATTAGACAAAATGGATCTTTTTTAATTGAAATCTGTGATGCCGCACAAATCCATATACCAAATATAAATGCACAGGAAATAAAACTAATAAGGGGACGAATAAAATCAAGACATACAGGCTCTAAAATATATTATATCTACGTTTTATTAAATACATACGAGAAGATATGCACGACGAATAAAACGATCTTTTTTAAGGCGATGTCGTGCCTGTATTAATGCCGGTGGTAAACAGTTCGAACATTTATTATAATATTATTAATAATGCAATAAATTTACATTTATTGACACCATTTGTTTCATTCATTCAACATTTTCCAACAACAAAAATCTATTTTGGGCACATAGTAGAAGTGATTACTATTAACAACAACTTATGAAATTTGGTTCTTGATTAGATAAGATAAGATAATATTTATTTGCTTAAACATGTGTCATACATACAAGAAAATACATGCATGCAAGATGGTAGCAACATTATTAGGTACAGGCATGTTTGCCACATGATGTGACGTGCAAATGTCAAGTAATATTACTAATTATAACATTCTCTCAGAATAACAATAAATGAAGTAATTAAAGAATAATAATATTGTAATAAAGGATGATGGGACAAAATGGGCGTAAGTCCAACAGAATTGAAATATATCTCAAATTAAAGCTCTCAATTAGTACTATATTTCATACTATGGCAAAAAGTACCAAAGTCGCCGGAGAACAGAGATAGACTCAATTGAAAAAATTGTATTTTTCTGTATAATACCGAGGATTTGACTGCATCTGTCACGTTTAAAAACAAAAAGGTCGTGTTATAAACATGGCGCACATGCAGGTAACAATGTATGCTCGAATTCACTCCCACTACTCCGCGCGTTAGCCGCCTCACGCGAGGTTCAGGGGGCTTACTACCAGCAGCAGAGCAGAAGTTGAACTGCACCGCTGTTTTGTTCTATGACTAAGTACATAAAACCAGTGCAGATCAACTTCTGCCCTACTATAAGAGCTGGTGGTAAGCCCCGAGTTCAGTCTGTGTTTACTTGTTACCGTAGTAAGACTTAATAACAATTTAAGTATGTTTATTATTTTAAGTTTATCTTATAGGTGGAATTAATGGATTTTAAGTTGGTTCTTTATTATTATTTTATCTTATTTAAGAGTATCCCCTTGTTGTGGATTGTCTATTTTCGATAGTGACATTAAAGCACTTGTCATCCAGACTTATATTTCATTACTACTACATGCTTGCGTTGTGTTTTTTCGGTATCATCAATTGATTCCGAATTCATGCTCATTATTGGACTACTGATTGGATTGCTAGCTACGATTTCTTAACCCCTGCTCGTTATTGGACTACTGACTGGATTGCTGGCTACAGTTTCTTGACCCCTGCTCGTTATTGGACTACTGACTGGATTGCTGGCTTCAGTTTCTTGACCCCTGCTCGTTATTGGACTACTGATTGGATGGCTGGCTACGGTTTCTTGACCCCTGCTCGCTATTGGACTACTGATTGGATTGCTGGCTACGGTTTCTTGACCCCTGCTCGCTATTGGACTACTGATTGGATTGCTAGCTACGATTTCTTAGCCCCTGCTCGTTATTGGACTACTGACTGGATTGCTGGCTACAGTTTCTTGACCCCTGCTCGTTATTGGACTACTGATTGGATGGCTGGCTACGGTTTCTTGACCCCTGCTCGCTATTGGACTACTGATTGGATTGCTAGCTACGATTTCTTAGCCCCTGCTCGTTATTGGACTACTGACTGGATTGCTGGCTACAGTTTCTTGACCCCTGCTCGTTATTGGACTACTGATTGGATGGCTGGCTACGGTTTCTTGACCCCTGCTCGCTATTGGACTACTGATTGGATCGCTGGCTACGGTTTCTTGACCCCTGCTCGTTATTGGACTACTGACTGGATTGCTGGCTACAGTTTCTTGACCCCTGCTCGTTATTGGACTACTGATTGGATGGCTGGCTACGGTTTCTTGACCCCTGCTCGCTATTGGACTACTGATTGGATTGCTGGCTACGGTTTCTTGACCCCTGCTCGCTATTGGACTACTGATTGGATTGCTAGCTACGATTTCTTAGCCCCTGCTCGTTATTGGACTACTGACTGGATTGCTGGCTACAGTTTCTTGACCCCTGCTCGTTATTGGACTACTGATTGGATGGCTGGCTATGGTTTCTTGACCCCTGCTCGCTATTGGACTACTGATTGGATGGCTGGCTACGGTTTCTTGACCCCTGCTCGTTATTGGACTACTGATTGGATTGCTGGCAACGGTTTCTTGACCCCTGCTCGTTATTGGACTACTGATTGGATTGCTGGCTTACTTGACAGATTTTTGAAAGAAATCTTATGTTACCAAAGGGTATTTTTGGTGATGAAAATAACACCTAGACAATAATCATCTGCGATGGTACGAGTATATACATTTTTATAGAAAAAAGCAGCAACTTTTTGTTTCAATACACAAACTTACACAAATTCGAGAACCTTCTGAAACCTTTCATGATTGTCTGTAGCGACGTTTACATCATTGATGTCGTCGGACATATCCCGCGACAGTGTCTGATGCAACTATTATACAAGGACTTATCAATGATGAGGAAAGCGCCTGGCATTGGTTGTTTCACCAAAATGATGTGATTATACTAGACAGAGGATTTAGACACAGCGTTGGATGTCTGGAAGAACATGGATATGAATTGCATACCCCCAACTAAAGACAGGAATGACAACCGAACAGGCAAATAATTGTCGTTTAATAACTATTTGTCGATGGGTAGTGAAGACTATGAACGGCAAAATAATAATAATAATAATATCCCTGGACATTTCACACAGCGCCATCTAGTCCCAAGCTAAGCAACCTAATGCTTGTGTTATGGTAACAAGATGGCTGATAAACTACATATATACATTTTTTTTTTTTTGTAAAATAAAGTAATGCTTCAAGCTTCTACGTCAAACATACATAAATCGCGCCCGGACTCACATGTTTGATGATTATGAAATCGCTACAAGTCTTCTGAATGCTTTTCATCCCGTTTGTGGAGATAATAGGCATGCAATGGATATTTTGAATCTAATTAACCTGAATATGAACACGCCTAATCTGCTGTCGAAATAAAAACCTGAACCGCCAAAGGAGAAACTTCATTCGATTGGATGGCAATCTCCCGTTCCTAGAAGTTTTCTGCGCCTCACTGACGACATAATCTTACAGGCTCTGGGCACATTTTTATTATTAAGTTATATCCAACTCTTAACAGTTACGTATCTTTGTATTAACAATAAAAAGATACGTGATTATTAAAAGTTTCGTGTTTAATTTAATATTTTCAGGTAAACCCGGTGGATATGGCTAGGTTTATTTATATAATTACGATTCTGGCATTACGTCCGAACAATTGGCACTAGTTGCAGTTCTGTTGGTCTTACGCCCAGGTTTCATACAAATTTGCCCATCATTCTTTAAAAGAACAAAGATCAAACAGAACATTAAAATCAAAAATAAGTTATTATTACTGTTATTGAATAGTCATGTCAACAATAAAAATAAAGATACAAAAATAATGAAACTATTCCATTGAAAATTAAGAAACACAATAATTTAATCATTTTATCAAATATGCTACTATGTCAATACAAATCTTTCCTCTAGGAACTCGTTAATGTTATAGTATGCTTTATTTACTAAATACGTCTTAAGATTTCTTTTCAAGTGTACATTATTAAGCTCCTTCCAACTTTTAGGCAACTTATTGTAAACAATTGGAGCCATATGAAAAACACTTTTGCGCATAAGTGCAGTCCTACAGGGAGGTACACGTAGTTGGGTTTGGTCACGCCTGTTCCTAGGAAATTGATCTGCTATGCGTGGAAATAATTTAAGATTGTTCCTGACAAACATAACGGTTTCAAGAATATATATAGATGGCAATGTTAAAATTGTATGCATTATAAAATAGGGTTTGCAGCTGTCCGTGGTTTTCAAATGAAACATTGCCCTAAGGCATCTCTTCTGTGCTTTAAATGCTACTTCTCTATTAGTCGAGTTACCCCAAAAGATAACACCATATCTGAGAATGGATTCAGCCAGACCGTAGTAAGCTGTTAATATCGCCTCCCTATTGACATTTCGTGACAGCAAATACAATGCATAGGCACTACTACTAATTCTTTTACTCAGAGAATCTATGTGATCCTTCCAATTTAAATGTCGGTCAATAATTAGTCTCAGAAACTTAGTTGAATTAACTATATCAATTGTTATATCATTATATGTAATGTCAAGATTGGAAAATGTCAATAAACGCTGGCTAAAATGCATAATTACTGTCTTACCTAAATTAATTTTTAAATTATTATTGTCTAACCATTGTATAGTATTGATCAATGTATTAGTAATGTCATATTTATATAGGTCTTTATTATTACAGGGTATAGTTATAGTACTGTCGTCCGCGAAAAGTGTTACAGGATGGTCAATTGACTTTGGAAAGTCATTTATGTAAAGTGTAAAAAGAGAAGGTCCTAAAACACTTCCTTGTGGTACTCCGTAGGTAACGGTTCGTTCCTCCGATGGAATGTTTTCTTCATGTTTGGTTTTAGTGTTTAGCCTACTTATTTCGGTTATTTGTTTTCTGTCGTGCAAATATGATTTTATAAGTTCAAGAACATTCCCTCTAACACCGTACGCATCAAGTTTTTTTAATAAAATATCATGTTGGACATAATCAAATGCCTGAGTCATGTCACAAAATATAGCACAGACTGGAGTATTTTTATCCATATTTGATATAATCGAGTGCAAAAAGTCATAAACTGCCATATTTATTGTTTTCTTTTTTCTAAATCCTTTTTGTTCGTTACAGAGTATATTGTTCGCTTCTAAATAAAAACTAAGTTGATTATAAATATAGTATTCAATTACTTTTGAGAACATCGGTATTAATGCAATCGGCCTGTAACATTCCATTAGTTCCCTGTCTTGTTTTTTAAACAATGGCTTTATTACCGATATTTTTAATGCGTCTGGAAAAATACCTTCACTTATACACAAGTTTATAATATGACAGAGCGGGTAACTTATTTCATCAGCTACTGTTTTTAGTATTTTTGTACTGATCCCGTCATAACCCACACTATTTGTATTGTTTAACGCTAGAATGATTTTCGATATGTCATTCGGCAAACTTGGAGCGATAAACATAGAATCCTTTCTGTTCAGAATATTTTTTGTTACTCTATGCCCTGAATTCATCGAGGGTTGAATTTTGTCAATAAAATAATCGTTAAATGAGTTAGAAATATGGTTTGGATCTGAGATAATTTCATTATTAATTCTAATTTTGGGGATATTATTTTTTGGTATATTTAATTTTGATTCGTTTATAATTTGCCAAGTAGTTTTGGATTTATTTATTGATGTCTTTATTTTGTAATTATTTTGTGCTTTCTGTGTTAAATTTATTATACTTTTAAATAGTTTTGAGTATTTCTTAAATAGCGTTTTATTCTGTTGAGTGGGTTTTATTCGATACTGCCACAATAATTTACGTTTCTTTTCACTGCATTTTTTAATACCGCGCGATACCCATTTTTGATTATTGTGGACATTAACTGAAATAAGATTTACGGGGAAGCACTGATCGTATAACAAAATGAAAATGTCTACGAACTCCTTATATGCTACATTTGGGTCCTTGGCTGCATAGACGTCTGAAAAAGTTAGGCTTTGCAGATAGCCTTTAAACTTATTGATGTTGTCGTTATTGTAGTCACGTCTTCTTTTAGTCCACCGTTTAAAAGTATATACGTTATTAATTGGACATTTCAATAACTGCGCAGTATGGTCAGACAACGCTAACTCCAATACTGTGGCTTTACAGGATTTTTTAAAATTATGCGCAAAATTGTCAATGCATGTTTTGCTCTTAAGGCGCGTCGGTTGATGAAGAGCTAGTTTTAAGTTAAAACTCAATAACATGTTTTCAAATTCTGTTGATTGCCTATTTCTCTTAAGAACATCTATATTAAAATCGCCTACTAAAACAATATTTTTATAATAATTTTTCACTATAGTCTGCAATATTATTTCTAATTTATTCATACATTCGTTGAAGTTTTTAGCATTAGGTACTCTATAAATACACACACAAACAACCCTATGAGTAACAAGTTCAATGGCACAACATTCAAAGATACCCGTTGATGACATTTTTGCTATCTTTGGCAGCTCTCTCCATTGATGGCCTAACTTCACCAGTATACATGCCCCACCTCTCTTGCTTTCTTTTCTACTGAAAGAAGCCGCCAAGCAGTAATTCTTTAAGTTAAGGTGTTTGTCATAGCCTTCCATCATGAAATGCTCCGTAATGCATAGTACGTCCGTAATGCGTAGAAAAAGTGTCATTATTTTTTTTTTGTGGCTAGTTTTCCTAAAGTATTATACCATTTTAAAACCTAGGTTAGTTGCGCTAATTTTTAAAAAAACTTGCCATAGTAGTGTCCATATTTTTTTTTTACACTACGATGAGTTAAAGTGTACGGGGGGCTTAGACAAAGTAACAATTTAAAAACGATAACGAAGTTAGAAAAGACTAAAATGTATGGGATTGACATAAGCCGCGTTAAGTCACGTGGTCAATCGACATCGTTATCGCAATTTGGTAGACAATGTTATATTTCATAACGAAACCATAGAGTAACGAATCGTTATCGTGTTTATCCCATAGAAATGCGTAGACAAACTGCGCTTTCAGTGTTCGCCTTCGCCTCGATCGTGATCGCCAAAAAAGATAACGAAACGAATGCTAAAACGTTGTAGTTATTGAAACAATATGGCCGGATTTCATTCGGCAGCAGATTTTTGACATTGATCGATGACATACTCCTAGTATTTATTCTGTGTTAGAGGCATTAGGTACTGCATATCAAATAAATTAAAAAATGCATTCTCTACGTTTATTGTGGGCTGCACACAATGAGAACGCCTGGGAGAGGCGCCAAAAGCGATTAAGACAGCGACGGCAATTGGAAACAATTGAAGAAATGCCTGAATTGTTGTTCATCCAACATTTCAGGCTTAATAAAAGAGCATTTAGAAAGTTATGCAAAGACCTAAAAATGCATGCACGATTAAAAGGTTCCCCTGAAATTCCCCTGGAAATAAAGGTAAGAAATTTTACATTATTAAAACATATAATTACTTATAGGTATTGCAGGCACAGGTACATAATATTGTTGGTTCAAAACTTTCCTTAAAACTTGAGTTAAAACATCTTCGTCTGCTTAGTTTATAGGTACTCAGAAATGAAGGAGATAATTGCACAGCTCACTTTAAAACTCGAAATTACCGAAAATGAACTAGGAAATATACTGTTGGAAAACACCGATCTACACAAGCAAATAAACAAGTTAACTTCAGAAAACAAAACTTTAAAATCTTTATGCCAGTCGCCCTCCATTTTTTCAAGTCCGGGTCCAAACACTAAGAAAAAGAGGCCAGCTCTGTCAACTCCATACAACATACTTTCTACACCATCATCATCGAGAAAGTTTAAATCCAAATCCAATGACAACGCAAATGTGTCATCCCTGGAACAAGAAATCGTAACCTTACAGCAGCAATTAAAGGTTGCACAGCAGGAGATTGCAGCTCTCCATGAACGCATTGCAATCATAATGCAAAGTAGTTATAATGTCTGTGAACCTGCCGTAAGTCAAAAACTGAAGCGAGACACTGTGACCACCGCCAGTGCTCAGACATGTGTTGCCACAGACGGGAATAATATCCCCAAAAGGAAGTTATTTATCTTCGGTACTCAGCGTTGCGTCGGACTAGCAGCAGCCATCTCACACTCAAGGACTAATACGCAGTATGAAAAATACAGAGTCGTTGCTGAAACAAAGCCAAATGCGCCTAGCAACGAAATCATAGCAAACTGCAAAAATACTAAATTGACCACTGAAGACAAACTGGTAATATGCATAGGTGAAAATGACAGCAACCCTAACCTGTTGTTATCTCAATTGCAAATTGTATTAAATACATTTATAAATAACACTATTATTGTGTTAAATGTCGTCAATAACAGGTACCTCAATGTCCGTAAGTTAAACTACTCTATAAAAAATGTTTGTAATCGTTATAAAAATTGTCACTTCGTAAATCAAACATCCACGAATCTATCCGATGTTTGTAAGTCGATAAATTATCTTATAGACTGTTGTGATTATAGTGATAAGTATTTAAATCCGAGCGAAACACGAAAAATAATAGCGAGTAACAAATCAAGTTCCAAACTATACGTTTCTACAGATAAACCCAAAAAAGGGACAATCCCTTACTACTTTGGTCGTATTGAGGGTACAACGCCCCACGAACATAGTTCCTCTTTGCAACACAACTCAAAAGGTCAAATAGGGACTATACCTTATTACTTTCCTGTGTTAAACAAGCGTGTCTCCTTTTTTCGTGTCTCAAACTAAGAAAACACACCAGTTTAGAATACTCCATCAAAATATAGCGAGTTTATTATCTAAACAAGAACTACTTGAAATTACTATTCAGGAGTTAAAAGAAGCGAATAATGATCCAGATGTTATATGTCTATCTGAAACCTTTGTAAAAAAAGGTTATGAAAATTACGTGAAAATCTGCAACTATCAGTTGGCTACCAACTACTGTAGAGAAAAGCAAAGAGGTGGCACATGCATATTAGTGAAAATGGGCTTACTTTGTAAAGAGCTATCATTTGTGAAAAACTACGCAACTCAAAACACGTTTGAAGCTTGTGGCATAGAAATTATAAATAATAAATTAATAATAATATGTGTTTATAGAACACCACAGTCTGATCCAAATCTGTTTTTGACAAAATTACACAATCTTTTGTACTATTTGTCAAATAAATATAAGTCCAAAATAAATATAGTTGTGGCCGGTGATTTAAACATAAATACTCTTAAAAAAGGTAACATCACAAAAGGATTGCAAGATTTATCTAACAATCATAATTTAAAAATCCACATCACTGTACCAACTCGCAAATTGACTTGTATTGACCATATTTTAAGCAACATTGCCAACGCAACTGCCATTGTACTGCCCCTGTATCTGTCTGATCACGACACAGCACAAATGTTAAGCTTTCCAATAAAAAAGAAACCACAGAAATCAACAATATACTATATTTATAAAAGAGACTATAACGTAGACAACGTCCGAAAATTTAAAGAATGTCTGGAAAATCTTTCTTGGTCCGATATTTATCTCAAAACTGACACTAACTGTGCATTCAATGATTTTCATGAGCTATTGTGTCTGTTGTATTGTCTCTGTTTTCCTAAAGTAAGAGTTAAAATCAATAGTAATAAGGAAAACAAACAAAAGTGGATAACTAAAGGTTTGAGACAAAGTTGCAAAACTAAACGGAAACTACGGTATGGGTATTATAAAAATAAAAATGTTATCAATAAAACTAAATATAAAAACTACTCCAGTCTGCTAAATAAATGCATTTATAATTCAAAAAAGAGTGCAAATATAAAATATATTCATAATCATGACAACAAGTGTAAAGCCACATGGAATGTCATTAAAACCGAAATAAACAGTAACACTCACAAAGACAACATAGAAAGTATTAAATTCAACGAAACAATAACTACAGACCCCGTACAAATAGCTACTATATTTAATAACAATTATGTCAATTTAACGCATGTACAAGGGGGAAAAAGCACAAATCAAAACCGCTTCAAAAGTACGTGTGTCAACTCTATGTTTCTTAGACCAATGGAGGTTAACGAGGTAAGACAGGAAATAATGTCTCTGTCCAACACTAGGTCGGAGGGCTATGATGAGATCAACACAAAAATCGTCAAAGCCTGCTGCAACGAACTGACTGGTATTCTGACGCATTTAATAAACATGTCATTTTCACAAGGCACCTTTCCTGAAAAATTAAAACTGTCTTTAATAAAGCCCTTATTCAAGAAGGGAGATAAATGTGACATCAACAATTACCGACCTATAACTCTTATACCCATATTGTCTAAAATTTTTGAAAAATGTATGTTTAAAAGGTTAACCGAATTTTGCAATAAATTTCATATTATAAGTGACCAGCAGTTTGGATTCCAAAAGAACAAGTCCACATCGTTAGCTATTTTTTCCCTCATGCAAGCTATACTTTCAAATATTAATAATAATTATATAACTACAGGCCTCTTTTTTGATCTATCCAAAGCCTTCGATCTGGTGTCACATGACATATTGCTACAAAAATTGGAAGCTGTTGGTATTAGAGGACCGGCACTTCAGTGGCTGTCGTCCTATTTAAGCAATAGAAAACAATGTGTCATCATCAATAAAAAAAAATGAAAATAATGTAATAATATCCTATTCATCGGAATATAAACATAATAAATATGGCGTTCCACAGGGAAGTGTGCTGGGCCCAATATTATTCCTCATATATATAAATGACATTATAAAAATAAGTCCCCATAAATGCGTATTATTTGCTGACGATATTTCTATTATAGTGACATCTAATAAAAAACTAAATACCATTTCAGAACATGAACTTGACATTAATAATACAATTGACAAATTATTGCATTGGCTTGACATTAACCATTTGATGATAAATTTAGACAAATCCGTTTACATCCAATTTAATCGATCAAATAATTCCAAAAATGACATTAAACTCAATATTAATAAAATCAATGAAGTAACGCGTACCAGATTTTTAGGTGTAATAATAGATAAAGACATTAACTGGAAAGAGCACATAGACAATGTTAGCACTAAAATTAATAAATTTGTTTATGCACTAAAACAAGTAAAAAATGTAACTAATATAAAAACTGCTGTGATGTCATACCACGCGTACGTCGAATCGTTGTTACGTTATGGACTAATAATGTGGGGTAACAGCACTGACTTCCAACGAGCATTCATCGCTCAAAAAAAAATGCATGAGAGCAATTTGTGGACTTAAGCCCGACGACTCGTGTCGACCAATATTTAAAAAACTTGGTTTGTTACCGTTACCGTCGCTTTACATTTACGAAATTTGTGTGTTTGTTATGAAAAATAAGCAACTATTTAAGACTGCAAATGATGTCAATCCTCGGAACCGACGAGATCCATATAAACTAGTGTTAAATGATTTGCCTAGACTGTCTAAATACAATAGTAACTGCTTAGCAATGTGTGTGTGCATTTACAATAAAATACCAAGGCATTTCAAAGCTTTAAATACTAAATTATTTAAAATTAAATTTCATAAGTGGTTACTCGAGTGTAGTTTTTATAGTTTAAAAGAATTGATAGATAAAAAATGTTGATGCTTTATTTTTCTTTAAAAACCATTGTTGTTGCTAAACTTGTCTTTAAAATTTTGCATGCTATGTTTTATCCTAGCTAAACATGCTTGTGCCTCAATTTGTATTTAACACCCCTGTATACCATGTTTTATTATTATTATTATTATATTTTCCAGGTGCTGTGTGCTCTTAGCTTTTTAGCTACAGGGTCATACCAGAAAATTGTGGGTGTGGGCCAGCATTTGACACAGCGGACAACAAGTCGCTGCATCAGGGAGGTTGTGAACGCCCTTAATCACAATTGGATGGTCAGCAGGTGGATAGTGTTTCCACAAACGCCACACGAGAGATCCTTAATCAAAGAGAAGTACGTAAATATATTTTTAAATAGTTTAAATACCTAATTAAATATTTTCTTAGGTTCCTACATACCTAAATATTTGTTGTAAAATTGTTAAATAATTTACAGATTTCAAAGGACACATAATTTGCCTGGTGTGATAGGGTGCATTGACTGTACCCATATTGCTATCACAAGACCGGTTGAGGAAGAACACACATTTTTTAATAGAAAAGGATATCATTCCTTAAATGTTCAAATGGTAAGCTGCTGGATAAATTCTAATCATAATACATATAAAACTATCTGGTTAACAAACTTCTCTGAAACTATGTGTATATGTATTTATAATATGAACTCAATGGAGAATGTAAGAGCAAGCCCATGTGCCAAGCGGCACAGCAAAATAAAGGGACATATTGTATACATAGTGAAATCTATAAAATATCTTTTAAATGTTTTGTAAGTAGATACCTTAATTCGAAATTAAATCCCTTCCCCCACATTGCAATTTGGTTCTTTGTGGAAACCAAACAATAAGTACCTATAGTTTTATTTTATTTTCTTTTCAGATATGTGATTATGACTTGCGTATTATAAATGTGAACTCTAAATTTGGTGGAGCAACACATGACTCGCACATATGGTCTGCGAGTCACGTGGGCACATACATGAAAGGACTTCATGAAAGCGGTGAACATGTTTGGTTATTAGGTAAGTTGTTCCGTATAGGTATTGTAAATAGTGAGACATCTGAAATAGCCCTATATGCCAAGCAGTAATTGCACTATATTTAAGTGAGCATGACTACAAATAAACAACGATTATTCAATTCTTTATTAGAACTGGAGTAGACTATTAACAAAAATATATTTCCTTTTTTTAGGAGATTCTGGCTATCCACTGCGGCCGTGGTTGATGACGCCTATACTAAATGCTGAACCAGGATCCCAGGCAGAGGTGTACACACGACGTCATGTCCAAGCCAGGTCTCGCATTGAGCGCTGTTTCGGACTACTTAAGGCTCGTTGGAGGTGTATGCTTCGACACGAGAGTTCTTCACTATCACCCTTACGTGGCTAGCAAAATCACTAATGCATGTTGTGTGCTGCACAACATTGCATTAGATGCTAGAATACCACCTCCAAGTGATATGCCAGCTGGGGGTCTAGAAGATAGTGAAGATCATGCTGTACAATATAGCACCTCCAGCAATGATGATAACCAAAATGAGTTAATCCGAGGCAGGGCTATGCGGAATCGCTTAGTTAGTAGGATGTAATATAGGTGAATAAATAAAATTACTATTACATATTTTAATATTTTTATTAAGTCACTTGATAAACTCTATAAAATTTTAACCTTATATAATAGAAGCGTTTTACCTACCAATAAAACGCATATTAATTTACTTACCTTATTCGAAGCTTATTTAATTGAGATAGGCACTACGTTTCCCGCCTTCACATTTCTATAGATCTATCTCTTTCTAGTACGTCACTTCCGCTTGGCAGTGGTAGGGTGGCTCGTTAAACGAGCCCCGCCATTTTGAAATCATTGAGTCCAATTACCAGGCAGAACTTGTTCATAAGCTTCGAATAAGGTAAGTAAATTAATATGCGTTTTATTGGTAGGTAAAACGCTTCTATTAATTTGACTTGACCGTTATTCGAAGCTTATTTAATTGAGACGTGTTTGTTATCGCCTGGTGGAAGTGATGAAGACGCCAATGTGAGATTCTAAAAGGTAATGTGGTTATAATTCGATCAAATATAACCGAAATAGGCATTAAATAAAGAAGGCATAAGTAATTAATATCAAAATATATTTGATGATTAAGCAAAAAAGACTTTTTAGATATAAAATCATGTATATAATAATAATTAGAATTACGTAATGTCTAATCAACTGGATTAAACAATGCTGTTACAGATACACGGTTAACAGTGGGTATAACCTCACGCTTATAAAATTTGCAAAATGTATTTTGCGATCGCCAGTTACCCCTAGCAAGAATCTCCTCGAGAGGGTAATTGTCGACCCAATTTTTTGAGGCAACAGCTGACCTGAAACTCCCAGGAGATGCCTTAATACCGGCTTCTACTAATAGGGACTTGATCCAGCCCGCAATTAGGGTTTTCGATGCAGGCTTAGGGTCACCTCTAATGTTAATAAACAAATTACTACAATTTGCAGTATTTCTACGATTCTCAAGAAGCGAGATCGTATGCTTAGCCCAGTAGACCGGGTCTAAGTTTTTGTTAGCTTCATTAGAAATTAATCTCCAACCAGATTGTCTGTAATCTACCGAATCAGTTTTTGATCCAAAAACCGGCCAAAACACTAATACATCGTCTTGATTAGAATAATTTTTAGAATCAACTCTGAGCAAAGTTAAATCGTGGATTCTTCTCCCGGAACATAGGAGGAATAGAGCAGCTGTATGTCGCTGTACTTGAAAAGTATTATTTTCATCAATGTGCTTACTCTCTAGAAAACTAGCGAGGTCGTTTATGTTCCAAACCGGGGCCTTGACATGGGGGACCAATCTCTGTAAGGCTATAGATTTTACAACATGTTTTACTAGGACATTTGAACTTAACTGGCCGGATGATTCTGGGTTGCAAAGGGTTGAAACCACAGATTTGTGTAACAAAATAGAATTGTACGATAATTTATTAATTAAATGTAGATCAGATAAAAATCTAGCCAAATCGCTGGCCATTGGAGTTGAGGGGTTAATCTGGTGCGTTTCACACCAAACTAGCCATCTCTTCCAAGCAACGCTATAAACTTTACGTGTTGAGGGACGCCATGACCTTTCAAGAAGTTCTAATTGACTACTATTCCAGGATGTTAGCATCCCAGACCACCCCCACATTTCCACACTTCCAGAGTCATTTCGTGGACATTCGGTGGTGGCAGTCCTGTTGTCGTGTCGATCAGGACTTTGTCTAGGTGATGTATCGTGAATGGGGCTGCTTGGGCCCGCGATTTGATGTCGGGTCGCCAAAAAACTCGTTCCCACCGTGGAACTACCAGTAGGTACGTTCCCTGCGCTTGATTGAGATATGCGAGATATGCGAAACCTCGACAGGTGATCTGCGTGGCCGTTGTATATACCTGGTATGTAAAAGACGTTCATGTGAATTTGATACTGCTCTGTTATTTGGAAAAGCCTGTAAGTTAGGTCCAGGAGAGGAGCTGATTTGGTGCCGCCCTCGTGACGTAAATATGTAACTACCAACTTGTTGTCACTCTGAATCAAAACCGTCTTGTGTCTCAGGAGCAGACAATGATCTTCCAAAACTCTTAGGATTGCTATCATCTCCTTTTGGTTGCAATGAAGATCTTTCTCGGCTTCCGACCACAGACCCGAGAGAGAGAGATTGTCCAAGCGAGCTCCCCAAGCGATGTCCGACGCATCTGTTGTGAGGAAATGAGAAGGAGGTGGCATGGGTATGGCCGACGGCTGCTGACAATTTTGGCGCCACCATATCAGATTGTCTGTGGCAGCACGAGGTAAGGTGTGTAGTATCCTGTGATCCGATTTCAAGATTTCGTTCAGGAGGCTCAGGAGCGCTCGAAAATTGAGTCTTCCTTTCGGAACTGTGAAACTGGCAAAATTGAGTAGACCAACGAGGCTTTGGAGCTCCCTGAGTGTTGTGCGCTGCTTCCATAGCAAATGATCGATTTTCGCTAAAAGTCCAGGGATTTTCTCGTCGGGAAGGCGCTTGCGATTCTTCCATGGATCCCAATGAATTCCTAGAAACACTAAGCTTTTCGACGGAGTGATGATCGACTTTTTGTGATTGATCAGCCAACCTAACGTTTCCAGAGTATCGGCACAATCTTCACATGACTCCGAAGCTTGTTTTCGTCCTGGTGAGCGAGCAAGAAATCGTCTAGAAAAACAATTATCCTGACACCTCGTTGCCTGAGTGTCTGGGCTATCCAATTGGTTAGCGCAGCAAAGGTCTGGCGCTGTACTTAGACCAAAAGGTAAGCAGGTCATTTCCAGCAATTCGTTGCGATAAATTAGGCGCAGAAACCTTCTGTGGCTGCGAGCCACAGACACATGAAAATACGCCTGGGAGAGGTCGATTTTGCATAGCCAGTCCTGCGGTTGTAGAAAATCGGGGATGCGATAAGCATTTATTAGCTTGAATCGATCTGTTATGATGTAAGAATTGAGTGTTTTCAAATTGAATATCGGACGAGTTGAGCCGTCGCCTTTGGGGACAAGAAACATCGATGACAGGAAGCTTGGCGAAGCAACCGCCCGCTCTAGAATTCCCTGGTCTATCATTTTGTTTATAACAGATGTCATTTCGGCAGATTCTGGAACATTTAGGTTGGTTTCGACAACGCTTGGGTGAACAAGCCGTGGTTTTTGGCAAAAGGGTATGCGATACCCGGTTATTAATTTTAGAATGTAATTTGGTGCATTTATTTGTTCCCACTGGTCTCGAATTTGTAGGAGACGGCCCGCTCTGAACGAGTCAATACTTGCGTCGTTTGTTGTCGTTATTCCGCTGGGGAGGCGATGACGCGCGTCTTCGCCCGTACCTTGGCTGATTATTTTGCCGAGCATTCGGTCGGCCTCGAAAGCTATGGCGATTATTCGGTGCGATCGAATTATATTGAGCAGCATGAACATGAGTGTTACAATCACCTTGCGGAGGTGGATTACTGCGACTGCAACCACCTTGTGAAAGTGGGTTACTGCTAACACATTGCGAATGTGTGTTACTGTGCTGGCACGCCTGTGCTGTGTGAGCAAATCCCTGCGAGGAATTATTGTAAGGCTTTGACCCCTGCGAGGAGCCACGGAACTTTTTCGCATCCGCCTGCGAGGCAGAAGACGTATTACCTTTTTGCAACGGCCAAAAACATTTTCTTACTCCGCCAGCTTTTTCTATAGCAGCAGTAAACTTCTCTGCGTTGAACAGGTTGGTACATGTCGGAGGAATTTTCTTTAAGCTGGCCTTCATCAAGGGGTCCTTTGCCTGTTTAGTGACACAGTCTCATCGCATTTGCAGAATCTCAGCACGATGTCCACAAACGATCTGTAATAAGTCTGAGGAACACCTATTAAAGTCCCCTGCGGAAAAAAGGTCATTAACTTTTTGAAGCAAGTGTCATAATTAAGCGAGTCACTATTCCTTGCCCATTGTAACAGTTCTTGAAGGGTTCCTTGTAAACACTCCCTTTGTTTGAGCACACACATGGTCAAGGCTGCAAAAGCCTTATCCGCATACACGAGGTGACGAGGAGACTCAAATGCTTTAACTTCCTCGTTCATTTCAATATCTGTGTAACCCGGCGAGTGATTGTACAATTTTTGGGTGTCAGAATACCTGATTTCATTCCAGTCACTTTTATCTAAATGTTGCACATCACATAACAATTTCAAATAATTCTCGGGAGTCTTAGGTATTGTAGGCTCCTTCAGCTTAGTTTCAAGAGATAAAGTGAATTCTTGATCACCACGTGCACTGAAATTACTAGGTTCAACATCCAGCATTTGTTCGTAACGATTTTCACTAGTACTGGACATAAGTGAGATGGCATCATAATCCAAATTAGTACTCACGTGTTGACTGGTATCCTGGCGACCCATTTGCCGTCGAAGGTTACGTACTGTTTTAGCCAACTTTCGTACCTTACGTTCGGAGCGCCGCTTGCGTTTGCTCCCCTTTTTCTTGTTGCGGCGACTTCTCTTTGGGTTGCCACCGCTAGACGAGGAGCTGCTGTCGGAACTCGAACTACTAGAACTCGAGCTACTACAGCTATTCGACCGAGCACGCCGCTTCTGCGGCAAAGAAGGTCCTGGAAGAACATCACTAGCCGCTCTATCGGCATTATTACCCGAATTTTCCATATTTAAAATCGAAAGATTAAACTTTGTTCACTTTAAATTCAAATAAAACTGTTAGGAATATTTTCACTTTCTTAAAGAATAAAATATTCTGCTAAGTGTCGGCACGACACGACCGATCACGGCGGGAAAAGAGACGCCAATGATTTCAAAATGGCGGGGCTCGTTTAACGAGCCACCCTACCACTGCCAAGCGGAAGTGACGTACTAGAAAGAGATAGATCTATAGAAATGTGAAGGCGGGAAACGTAGTGCCTATCTCAATTAAATAAGCTTCGAATAACGGTCAAGTCAAATTAATTTGTACTTATCTCTACTAAACAATAATTACATTAATCAGCCTTTATATGTCAACTGCTGGGAACAAGACAAGCCTCATCTTAATAGGCCATAATCCAACATGCAAGCTAGATCTAATCGTCTTTTTTGACGAATCGTCGTTGACGGACTCTGTGTGAATGAGCCCTTACAGTCTTAAAATTGGGCAGTAAAAGAGGCAACATACTAGATAATTTAACGAAGTCACTTCTTTCGCCCAAAAGGTTCACATTATGTAAAAACAAACTTAACATCTCAAACAGCCTTAGGAATTCTGCATCTCAGACTTTTGCTAGTATCCCACTCGCAAAAGTCTTAAGATGCAGAGTGCCTAAGGCTTCAGACATACATACTAAAAAACCTTTGATTACTATAGCAATAGGGACAAGACAATTGCTGAACTACTCAGTGTTCAGCGGTTCTGTGTTGTCCCTACTGCGATAATAGTCAAGCCAAGCTTGAGCGACGTTTACTAATGAGCTAAAAACCTGGTTCCGTTCGTGCTCAACCTCCAACGCTCGCAAGTCTCGCTCGTGTTGTAGCCTAGTCCGGGCTTCCTCCAGCTCCAGGCGTCGTAATTCCACGGCCGTAAACTCGCTTGCCGCTCTCTCGAAGGGGGTCGGTGCCCGTCTACGGCGGGCGCGCAAACGAGGGCGGTCGGGAGAGGCAGCAGACTGCGATGTCGCTGGCGACCTCAACCGCGGATGACGCCTGGTAGATGGAGAAATAGCAAACGTGCGGGGGGCAGGTGGCCGCCTTCGCCTCGGAGTAGTGGGCGCTGCAGGGGTTGGCGGGGATTGGGCTGACGCTGCCGGGGCCGGGGCTGGTGTGGCTGGCGCAACAGGCTGCCGTCCTTGAGCCGAAGTCTGAGTGAGCACGAGCGGAAGGGGTGGTGGTGTTTGTATCCGGTATGATGGGGAAGGCGGAAGCCAAATATTTGAGGGCTGTGAAGTGGAAGGTTGAGGTGACGAAGTCAGTTGTGGAGTTTCTGCAAAAGAAAATGAGTGTTATTTTGGACAGTTTACGGATCCTTTGTTGGATCAAAATGTTTTCTTAAATCAAATCCTGCTAATATTGTAAAATGTGAAGGTTTGGATGTTTGTTAGTTTCTTACTCAATCATGCAAAAACGGCTGAACGGATTTCGATGAAAATTGGCACAC
Source organism: Apamea anceps (assembly GCA_951799955.1). Taxonomy (NCBI): domain Eukaryota; kingdom Metazoa; phylum Arthropoda; class Insecta; order Lepidoptera; family Noctuidae; genus Apamea; species Apamea anceps. The sequence goes on from OX637509.1 coordinate 3,699,745, forward strand.
AGATATAGAATATAAATAGAAAAACCGACGTAACCTAGGAATTTTAGATAATTTTGTATTTTACATATACAAAAATAACAAATAAATATTATGATACTAACTGTTGCCAGCGGCTTCGCCCATAATCGGGATAAAAATTATCCTATGGTTAATCTGGGTAATAAACTATCTGTGTACAAAATTTTATCCAAATCCGTTCAGTAGTTTTTGCGTGAAAGAGTAACACACATCCATCCAAACAAACTTCCATGTTTATAATATTAGTAAGAAGTAAGATTAAGTCTTTAGACTTACCATCTACAATTTCCAAATATACTGAATCATCTTGGGCGGCGGGATCATCTTGTGCAGTATTTATAGGTCTCTGAAAAAAATTGACAGTGGTACATTTAATAAAAATAAGTGGTAGATGTAATGAAATTATTTATTACTGAAAAAGTGTATTTATTTTTAGTATGTAGTTATGTAAAAATTACAGCAACGTTTTTTCAGTTATATAATAATATTTATAAATACTAATTAAGAACCAGTTTAACCAATTTAAAACTAATTTATCAAAAAATGAAATGGTGTCTTTCATGTTAACTAAGTAACTTTTGTTGCCATTAACTAACATGTTGACCAATGTTAATAGAAATATTTTATAAAACATCTGCCTACTAGAGAGAATTAGCTCATTATTGAGCAGGAGCCTTGAAGGTGTATAGTACTTACATTAAATCCTAGCTCTTCTACAGAGACTTGTCCTGCCACTGCTAAAGCACCCATTATAGCCAGCACTCTTTCATTGCTAGCTGACAAGGTTTGCCCACTTGCTGGCCCACCTCCAGTCCCTCTTGCATGGTGCCTTATGGTCAATGCCTTTTTTTTTGTCTTGGACTTCCAATCTGCCCACACCTTTATTGAATAAAAATCAGTCATAGTTATAAGTACCTATGTTATAAGTGTAAATGAGATTAAAAAGCCAATTTGGTAAGAACTTTTAAAATAAATTGAAAAATAACAATAACATGCGGGGCATCTTCTCATACGGCCATCGGACACCAAAGCATAGTTTGTACTATATTAGACTTGTACCTAGTTGTTTGACTTTTTGCAGTAAGAAGTTTAATGTTTAGTTGTAAGTTTTCTTTTAAATATTTGGTTTCTTTGTTTATGTTGTGTGTACTTATGGTATGTGCCAATAAACGTTTTTTCTTTCTTTCTTTCTTACTATGGGTGTCAGAGATTGATCATCATCATTATAATTATCAAAAGTCCCCAGTCTAGTAATAACAGAGAAGTGATTACAAGCCAACCTTCATAACCACAAGGTTGTGTCCACTTATCCAAAACCCTTGAGAAAATAGCTTGCTACCCACTCTACCATCACACCAGTCTTTCCAAAAATGTTCATTAGATCCTTACTTTTTTCCACTTGTCTGTAGTCTTGCTGACACCACCACCAACAGCATTTAATATGTTGGTCAGTTCAGTCCACAGTCGGTCTGACCGTACCCGACCTTGTGATCCAGCAAGAGGCCTCGCCAGGTCACCATGACTGTAACATAAACAAACAAAAATTCAATATAAGTACTTCATTGTTAAGATCGCATCATTGTTTACATTACATACTCATGAATAAAACTTGGATTTACTTACGTTTCCATATACTCAAGCAGCGTAGACAATTGTTCGGGACTTGCTCGCACTCTTGATTCCATGTTTTATCACTAAAAATTAAAATAGATTACTCCTTCATCGTTTGAACACCAGTCACTTAGAAAAATTTGTCTATTTTGATTATCATTAAGTTTTGGAGACGATCTAAAAGTAATAACACTCTATTCACTTACCACTGTAAAAATATTGTTTTTATTATAACTTAAAAACGATTAAACACAACACTCACTTAGAAAATTTGAAAACAACAATAACTCGCGGGTTTGATCCAATTTGAACTTCTTGACTGACACTGACAGCTAAATTTTCGATACCATAACCAATTATTTTTGTTTTTATCGAACAAACGATTCGACACAACGATCGCGACCATAGTGTTACATTGGCTAGGAAATGTTTGTCGTTATCTCAGAGACGATGACGAATTTAGATATCGTTTCGCTACGAAGCGATGTTACTTTGTCTAAGGACCCGGAACGTAAAAATCTTTCAAAATTTTAGGGAAATATTTTTTTTGGTTGTTTTTTTGTATAAAACTACGAAAATTCTGTAATTTTCAAAGATTATGGTGAATAATAGTACTACTTAGGTTGCCGATACAAACAAAAAACCTGAAATATTTGAAAAATTGTGGTCATGGTAGTTAAAAGTGTCATAAGGGGTATACATTTTCGAAGAATTTCCTTTTTTTAAGTAATTTAAAAAAAAGTAGTGGCATTTTTTTTTCTTTTTTTTTCTCGAGTAGTCATTAGTAGGTCCATCCTCTGGTGCCGGCTTATCGTTGAATTTTGGGACATGTTGTATACAAGCAAAACTTTACAAACAATTCAATGTATGCTGATTCCAATATAATACTATGTACAATTGTGCCTCTGGAAGTATCGGAAATGAGAGAAATGAAAAAAAAAATTATTGGAAAAACATGACTCCATCTTCCATCAGATTCTGTCGACCAATTTCTTTTAAATTAAAAAAAGAAAACGACCATAACACTAAAGAGGAGTACAATGAGATCGAGAAGCAAATAAGGCAGTTACAGCCTACAAATATTATTCTAGGAGGCAGAATGATACATTTTAAACATATGCCCATTTGCACAATGCTGGATGGCAAAACGGTTAATGTCTTAACAGAAACTAAAGTACACAAGCTTGTAACGTGTGTAAAGCCACGCCAACGCATATGAACGACTTAGAAAATATCAAACAAAGAGTATGTAACGAAGATACTTATAAATTTGGGATTTCCGTATTACATGCTCATCTTCGTTGCTTTGAATATTTATTACATATTTCTTATAAATTGGAGTTGAAACAATGGCAGGCTAGAGGCAAAGAATCTCAGGAAAAAGTGAAAGAGCGAAAAAATAAAATCTGCCAGGATTTTTATAAAGAAATGGGACTTGTTGTTGACCAACCAAAACAGGGAGGAGGCAACAGTAATGACGGGAACACAGCCCGAAAAATTTTTAAAAACCCAGAGATTGTTTCTCAAATAACAGGCGTGTCCAAAGAATTGATCGAAAGATTTTCAAACATTTTGTGTGTTGTTTCCTCCGGACATTACATAGACGAAGAGAAATTTAAAACTTATTGCTTCACCACAGCTGAAATGGCGATAGATTTATATGGATGGTACAAAATGAGTGCAAGTGTACACAAACTTTTAATTCATGGTTCTGACATAATTAAATCTCTGCCTTTGCCCGTAGGTCAATTGTCAGAAGATGTGATTGAAGCGAGTCATAAAAATTACAAAAAAATGCGACAATATCACTCCCGGAAAATGTCCAGAATATTTACTAATACGGACATTCTCCACTGGGTGCTTATATGTTCGGATCCTGTTGTGACTATTCACAGGCCAAAACCCAAGAAACGAGGAGAAAAATTTAATGATATTGTTGTAGGAATGCTACGAACCCCTACATATCTATGTAGCGAAGAAATGGATGATAAAGACAGTGAAGACTCCGATGATGATGTGGACAATCAAAATTAGTATGTAGCATAGAATATAATTTAGGGATATTTGATTTGTATTAAGAACAATAAATAAAGATTTTGCACTGACTTTTTTATTATTATTATCATCTCAAAACTATACTTACCTATAACTATATAGTTTTATAATAACTATGATACCTTCTAATAGTTATTATAAAACATAATTACCAAGTTAGATCGTAAAAAAGTTACATTTCATTTTTGGCATCGTAAATTGGTAATCTGGCCTTGTGTGCGGCGCTGGGAATCAAACCCAAGACCATGAGGTCTGACCGTGAGCTTGAGCTCAACAGTAGCACTTGCGATCTCTAGACCAACGAGTCAGTCTATAATATAATATCTAAGTAAAATATTAATGCGGTAGACACAGAAACCTTCCAGAATGAATTCTCTCAATGATGATGAAGGCTGCACCAAAATCCATTGCATAGTTTAGAAGAATTACATGGTCCAACAAACAGACATGAAAAGCTACTTCAATTTATAATTAATGTATAGATGTAGAGACAGATGTCATCATATATTAATATTGTTTGTACAACAGCTAAGATTTATGCAGCATAACAATTCGCGTCGCGACGTCTTTATGTCTATTTGTATTTAACTGCAGCGGTTAGTAATCTTATACATTGATTTGATATAAGGTTAAACGTATGTACCTCTTCTTCTGCTTCCTCTCCCTCTTGTTGCACCAGTTAGTGGTGTCGCCATCACCACAGTTAATGATTCCGGCGGTGGTGGTGCCAGAGGTGTTGGTGACGGCGGTGGTGGTGATAGCGGCAATGGTGACGATAGCGGCAGTGGTGACGGGTACTGCGGCAGTGACGGATACTGCGGTGGTGAAGGCGTCGGCGGCAGTGTTAGGGCCGATGGCGATTGCTCCGACGCAGGCAAAACTGGGGAGGGCGGCGACAGCAGCGATGGCGACTCCGACTCATACACCTCCAAAAAGGGATGTGTCGGCGCCGCCACCGGCGCCACCGCCGGCAACGTCGACCTTGAGGGCCAAGGAGCCCCATTATCTCCCTGCAACATTAAAACCACCAATCAATCATCCAGTTTCTCTTTTATAATGTTTGTTAAACTACTCTGCTTGATTACAAGCCTCACTTTAATGTGTCTGGAGCTCTACTATCTACTACTTACTACTAGAATTACTTACTTTACTGTACAGACACTGTCATTATTTAACCAATATAATTCTAACAAGTCTCTTATTAGAAATGAAAATATACCTACCAGCCGATTGCTTCTGTAAAAATCTCACTGGGAAAAGTTAGGTGAAGTGAGCTGTCAATAGTGTCAATCCCTAACATTAGTTGGAATGGCAGCTCACTCCACGCTCATTTAACCAAAGTTTTCATGGTGAGATATGGGTTACAGAATCGCACCGCTGAAGTTTAATTTAAGTTGATCATTTTACCGACTAATATTAGAAACACTAACTACTTCTTTACAATTAGTTATTATAATAAAAAATTAGGTCTTCTCTAACAGGGAAAGGGATGCGGACACTGGGTTCTCCATACACAGCCACACGCCCTATAAGCGCGAGGATGCGCTCATCTCTCACAGTCATTTTAAACTTGGGAGGCAGAGGTCCGCCTCCCGTTGCCAAACCCTGCTGTCGGAGCTCCGACGCCTTCTTACGTGCATTGTACTTTTGCTGGTTCCAATACTAGCAAAGTTAAAATAATCTTAATATTTCTTACATGACACACAATAATCTAAAAAACGGCTTACTTTTAAATTGCACATTAGCAGTATATTAGTAAGGGTGGTATGCCACTAATAAAATTCTACTGTCCAAAATTGACTTGATTCCCCTATGACTTATTACTTTTACTTGTTGTCATAATAAAATATCAAGCTGTAGATTTCCAGTAAAAGCAGCTTATAATGGAGAAGTGTATTAATATATCGTAGTACGGACATGCACCTCTTCACACACACTCACAAGTATAGTATCGAGGATTTCTTGTCCCGATAGTTTTATCTTGAGTCCCTTTGCAGGTTTTATTAAAAAACAACACCATAACTTTTACCAGTTTATTTTTCTCCAGAGTCTGGTTACGAACTGTCAGTGTTGACATTACAAAAACTATTTAAGGTCGGATACACAATACTTATTATCTAACATCCTCCAACGCCAAAAAGAAATAATAAAACAGGATGATAACAAAAAAATGTTAGTATTGCTACTTGCCTCTAGAGGGCGTTTTACATAATAATATTATATGCGCTATCTAGCGAACACACCTGAAACGAGTATAATCATCTACTCGACACTAGATGTCATATCTAGAACATAAAATATTAATAATAATAATTTAGCGTTTTAAGGATAGCCTAACCTTAGAAAACAGCATTTATAGCTTTATTTTACACATATTATTTATCACTACGTTTATATCACTTAAGTTACTAAATATCTCGACTTTCAAAGATAAATTGAATAAAATGTATCTAATAGTAATTAATTATTCTATGAACCAATCCAAAACAAAATTACGTATAAATATCGTATTTGCTAGGCATTTTAACCATTCTACCCGAACGAGTAGATTTCTGAGGTCTCTCGAGCATTTCAGAAGACGAACATTCGTCCTGTTTTTGTTGTTCTAAATTATTTTCCAGATTTGAATAAATTGGACTTTGACTCGCCTTGTTTAGCAATGGAACATTGTCACCTGTCTGATTGGAGACTTCCAGCTTGTACAACCTCTGGATTGGACGTACCTTGGTGCCGGTGGCTGTCTTTACTTGAGCTGTTCTTTCGATTCCGTCTTTGCCTGTAAACAAATCTGAAACAATGCCTAACGGCCATCTTATTCTCCTCTCATCTGTTTCTATCAAGACAATGTCGCCTATGTTTATAACATCTCTTGTTTCTTTTCCTTTTTGGACCAATAAAGTGAGATATTCATTTTTGAAACGAAGTTTGAACTGTTCTCGAAGTTCTTGCAAATATTTGTACCGTTTATTTAGACTGTTAGCATCTATGCAATCAAAATCAGTCATGTCAGTGTTATATGTGGGCTGGATGAAATGTGCTGGGGTAAGTGGCTCGAGACAGTCACCCTTATCTTCATTTATATATGTAAGGGGCCGGCCATTCATTATTGCTTCACATTCACATAATATAGTTTCAAGTTCATCATATGACACTGACGCTTTACCTAAGATACGCCGCAGAAGATCTTTCATAATCCGTATCAGTCGCTCCCAATAGCCGCCCCACCAAGCTGCAGTTGGTGCGTTCATTTTCCATGACATGCGTCGAATGGTGGAGTTACGCTGAACCTCCTCCCAATCTAGAGAAAAAATCAAATTTTTAGTGCCACAAAAATTCGTGCCTTGATCAGACATAATTAAATCTGCGCGGCCTCTACGCGCTACGAATCGTCTCAATGTCATAATAAAGGCCTCCGTAGAAAGTGATCTCGTTAATTCTAAGTGCACTGCACGATACACTGCACAGGTGTATAATACGATCCAACACTTCTCGCCGTTACGCAGAATTAATGGGCCCGCTAAATCAACGCCAGTCGTTTGAAAAGGCGCAGAGCAGTTAGTGCGTTCTGGTGGTAATGGCGCTGCCGGTGCCTGTGTAGCTTTTGCTCTATAACGTCTACAAATAACACATGCAGAGATTACTGACTTTACTAATCGACGTATACCGACGATCCAGAACCTCGCTCGTATATCTATGATGAGTTGATTAGCCCCTACATGCTGTAGATGTTCATGTCGCTGTCTCACCATAGCCGTAACAACTGGATTCTTAGCCCCCAACAGATAAGGTGCCTTGGTGGTCTCTGGAAAGTCTGATATTGTAAGTTTAGTTTTGATTCTTAATAATCCCTCTTTATCTATGTACTGTGTTAAATGCTTACTCTTATTTCCATTCATTTTACTGTTTTCCTTTTGTATCAGTTTGATCACAGTTTTTTCTGCCTTACTGTACTCACTATAAGTTATTTCTCCTTTTCTTTTATTTTGTGAATGTCGTGTATTATATGTAAATCTGAACATCCACGCTACCATCCTAATGATTTTTGAATATTTAGAGAAATACTGTATTTTATTTAGCAGACTTTCATCAGAACATACTTGCGCATTACATACAGTTTTCTTAGTTTCCAGGTGTACTTGCAGCTCGTCCACTGTGAAGTCGGACTGCGGCCACTGTTCGGGTTCCAGACGCAGCCACCCTGGTCCCTCCCACCAGCGGGTCTCGAGTAGGGTTCTCGCGTTGCAGCCTCTGGACGCTAGGTCAGCCCAGTTGTGTTCACCAGAAATATGTCTCCAATTGTTAATATTAGTATGTTGTCTAATTTCTTTTATTCTATTACCTACAAATGTGTTTAGGGGTAATTCCCGTTTAATCCAGCACAGAGTAACAGCAGAATCAGTCCAGTAGTATTCTGGACAATTTTCTAAATTAAGATTTTCTCTGGCCTGTGTGAGTAGTCTAGCGCCTATCAATGCAGCTAATAGTTCCAGTCTGGGAATACTTATCTTTTTGGGTGGTGTGACACGTGATTTGGCTGAAACTAGTTGTGTTGTTACTTTATCTTTTTTAGCCCGTAGTACCACACCTGCAGCATACCCATCCTTGCTAGCATCACAAAATAAATGTAAACTTAGCTCACACTCTTTCATAATATTTTCAGTTAATCTTCGTGGTATTTTACATTCTTTTAAACAATTAATGTGTTGATACCAATCATGGAATCTTTTCATCAGATCAGCATCAAGCTGAGTGTCCCACGACAGGTCTCGTTTCCAAGCTTCTTGCAATATAAGTTTTGGTGTCAACATTATTGCTGAAGTGTATCCAATCGGGTCAAAGATCTTTTGTGTAAGTGACAACAACTCTCTTTTTGTAAGATGTTGTACATATTCCGGCGCAGGTAAGTTTCCCATGCTACAGTACAGTTGATCAGAAGAAGTATCCCAATTGAGACCTAGTACTGGTATTATATCCTTACCTGACTCATTTATTTTCAGCGGTGATGTCACCCACATGCGTAGATTGAATTTTGCCTCACTCATGATCTGCTTGGAGTCTTCTATAAATTTAGTTGTTTCTTTTTCAGTGTTTAAACTTGTTACACAATTATCTACATACCACGATTTTTTCAGAAGCTGTGCAATCTGCTGATGTTCTCCTGTTACATTGTTAAGGTAATGTATAAGTGTGGCAGACAGTAAAAATGGGCTACATGTCAATCCAAATACTACCCTACAGTGCCTGTATACCACCCTACTGTTACAATCCTCGTTTTCCCACCATAAAAACTTTAAATAGTCTCTATCAGTTTTAGGAATGCTAATTTGAAGGAATGCTTTCTGTATATCTGCTGTAATACCAATTGCCCCTGTTCTAAAACCGATAAGTAAGTTGGGAATAACATCAATTAAATTGGTACCTTTTTCCAAGCAAGCATTCAGACACAGTCCATTCTTATCTTTGGCCGATGCATCAAATACTGGTCTGATTGAACTGGTCAGGCTAGACTCTTTAATAACAGCCCTATGAGGTAAGTAATGACCTGTATCATGATCTACTTGTGATTCCTTTCTACAATACCTTCCTTTCTATAATACCTTCCTGATGCCACCCCTGCAAAACTTCATGATACTCTTTGAATTTACCTCCTGATATTAGTTTTCGAGTAGTTGAATCAAGCCTTTGTTTCGCTCTTTCATAATTAGATAGTAAATCTTCATGTTCTACTTTAAAAGGAAGTTGAACTTCATACCTGTTTTCTTCATTAATTTTTACAGTTTCTTTGAACGCTGCAAACACCTCCTCTGCGACTGTGGCCTTTGATTTTGTCTCTGCTGGATCATGGATGCCCAATGTCTCTAAATCCCAGTAACCTGTCAACTCAGAACAAAACATAGAGATTGTCATATTACTTAAAGCACCTACTTGTCTGCCCTGTAGTGTCCAGCCTAGCTTTGTCTTTATGGCTACAAGTCCATTTTGTAATTGAATTATTGTGCCAGTCATCATAAGACCTGAGAAATCCGCTCCAATCAATAACCCAACATCAGTACTATCACCTTTGTCAGTCAGAGATATTTTGTGAGATTTTAACAAATTACAAATAACAGTGTCATTAGAATTGAATCTAGGAACATTAGTACAAACACATGAACGTCCTAGCGCTTCCAGATTAACTTTAAAACTATTATCTAAGCTTCTTATTTCTAGGTTATATACTTTATGAAGCTGAGAATTTGTCTGCACTCCACCAAACAGGCTGTGGGTAAGTATTTCTTCTTTCATTGCTGGTATTTGGAGTTTCTCAATGATGTCCTGCTTAATGTAGGTCTTCTGTGAACCACTGTCATAGAGTGCACGAACACGAAGCTTTTGGTCCTTGTATTGTATCTCAACTATTACAGTCTGAAGGAGTGTGGTTCCTTGTATAGTAGATGATGCTGTCGTTGTTTTCTTTTCTGATACCGATGCCTCGTTGCTGTTATTGTTTGGTGTTGGTTTACTTGCCATACACAACACTGTTGAATGCCTTTTATTACAGATCAAACACTTGATTGACGCTCTGCAATTTTTCCAGAAATGCCCTTTTCTCAGACAGATTGTGCAAGCCTTTTTCTTCATAACTATCTCTTTGCGCTGATCTGCCGATAACTTTTGTAATTTGTAGCACTCAATACTGCTATGTCCTTCTTTGTCACACCATAAACAAACATTTTTTGTTTCTTCTTTCACCGTTGCAGCAAGGCAATTTGCAGTTGGAGTTTCTCTTTTATTGTTTGTGGCATGGTTTTCCGAAAATGTATTAGCCATTTTTATCCTTTGTTCATTTTCAACCTCTTTTTGTATAAATGTTAATAGATTGTTCAATTCTTCTTCTATGTTGACATTACTCTTTGTCCTTTGCCATGTCTTTAATATTTCTTGGGGAAGAGATGACTCTACTAGCGGTAATAGGAAAGCAGCATGGTTTTTTGTCACTCCAAGTGTCTCCAATGCTCTTAAATGTGCACTTAATTTGTCATATAGTATGGCCAATTCAATTCCATCACCACTCACTTTTTGTAGCACCAGTGCCAAAAGCTCCCTTACATATACTTGAATTTGTAAGTCTTCTCGCCCATATCTAGATTTCAGGTGTTCTATACACTTTGGATAATTTTCAGCAGTAATAGGGTAACTTCCTACCAGTGATTTAGCCTCCGAGTCGATGGTCATTGCTTGTACCAAGTACACAAACTTGTCTCCCGTACTTATATTCCCTTCGTGAATTTTTCTGAATTGGCTCCAAAATGGCATCCAGCTTTTTAATTGCCCGTCAAACTTTGGAATGTCTATTTTTGGCAGTTTCATTTGTGTGCTTCCCTTATTTTCTGAGCCCGTTATTGCCACCATTTCGCTTTTTATTTTCAGCCATCTTAGCGTGTATTTTTCGCATTCTTCCAAATCCGCCAAAATCATGGATTCTTGGAAATCATCCTTTTTCAAAATTTCTGACTGGACTTGTACATTTACTTCCTCCAATTTTCCGTAAATCTTTCCAAGGTTCTCCATTAAGATTTGTTTATTTTCCCCTTGGTCCATTTGCCCGCTCAATTTGTTCGCGTTTTTTGTGAACTGCGTTCGGAGCGCCGCACGTAATCTTTGGTGTTGTTCCATCTTATTGTTTCTCGATCACGGTCGCCATATATCGAGGATTTCTTGTCCCGATAGTTTTATCTTGAGTCCCTTTGCAGGTTTTATTAAAAAACAACACCATAACTTTTACCAGTTTATTTTTCTCCAGAGTCTGGTTACGAACTGTCAGTGTTGACATTACAAAAACTATTTAAGGTCGGATACACAATACTTATTATCTAACATATAGTAATTATTGTTCATTTCACTTACGTCTCGCCATTTTTTGTAAGATTTAGTGCAGCCCGCGCCCTCGCTGTTGAGGCGGGCTGCAATATGTTTCCATTTATTGCTAGTGTCTATTCTTGCCAAGGGACCCTCATTCGCCAAGGATCCCTTGGCAATGGAGACATTCTTCTCCATGAATCGGAGACTTTTCGATTAGCTGGCATTTCTGAAAGAATAGAAATAATGTAAGAGCATGGAACATACTTCCTAAAAAAAAAAACAAACTCAATACAACACTCTATTTGACAACACGGTTAGCGCAGTGGCTGAGCGATCGGACTGCTGCGCTGCGTGTTGCGGGTTCGATTCCCGCACAGAACAAATATTTGTAAGTCCTACATGTATTTGTTCCGAGTCTGGGTGTTTTTCTATCTATAATATGTATGTATGTAGATGTCCTCTTCAATAAAACCACCGTTTCCCAACAAAAAGAAGTATATTTTCCCAAAACCAAGGATTTAAACATAAATTTAGTATTATTGTAAGCGAGATCACAAAATTAACGTCCTATCTCAAAGTGTACTATATGATACCTTTCTTCCGTTCTCTCCCATTCCTTCATTCATTCGTTCCATACATCCTAGTCGCCCTTACATTCAATCAGCTGTCAATCCGTCACCAATGTTCATTCCTACAGTCGGCCCTCCTGCATCCTAGCCTGTCCTCAGGCGTTCCTTACTTTACAACAGCTGAGTCTTACATAACTATAACACAACAACATAATATAGTATGGCTTATAGGCTTTATGGTCAAACAGCATATGAAATTATGAACTCTACGTATTGTCTTTAATATGTTACAACTACAATATTAATAATTTAAACAACACAGCCTATGTACCAGTATAACAACAGCAGTTATTTTGTTGTCAACAATATACTTAGTATCTAACATTAACAATTTAAAGCATAACAGCCAAAAAACAACTCTATACAGGGTAATAATGGGATAGTAACGTCGTTATCAGAGCAGTCGGTAATATACCATATGGTGCAAATGTAACCTTACCATGCGTGGTGTAGAGTTCACTGACCCCTGGGCCATGGCTTCATATTATCGGCCGACGTCGACGTGCGGGCTGGTCCTTCTGTCGTGGTGTCAATTTTCTCTACATCATACCGATCTTGCCCTCTGATTGCTGTTACTCTGTATGGTCCAAAGAACCTGGGCTTCAATTTTAAACAGGTGCCATACTGCGTCCTTAGAATAGCAACTCTATCTCCAATCTGATACAGTGTACTCTCCTTACGTTTCCTATTGTATATTGATCGATTCTCTTCTTGTATTTTCATTATTTGACTTTGAGCCGATTTTCGTAGCTGTTCTCTTTCTTCTACGAAACTGTCGTAACACTCTTGTTGTAACAGTTCAATGACCTGTACGTCGTCCTTGGAACGCATCTTGGTCCCCACCATAAGTTCGAAAAGCGTTGTGTCGATACTTCGTTGGTACGTACTATTGAGAGCAGTCTGTACTCTCGCCACGTGCCGGTACCACTGTCCTGGTTCTGAAATACAAAGTTTAGTCAACACTGATATAATGATACGATGGATACGTTCAACCTGGCCGTTCCCTCTTGGTACGCCCGTCGTAATGAGTACATGTTGAATATCCTCTGTATTGCAGTATTCTTTGAAATCATTACTGGTGAACGCTGCCCCGCGATCTGTTATCATTCTGACTGGGTTCCCAAACGTCTGTTGGTGCACACGCAGCTTGTCAAGTGTCTCTTTTGCCGTCGTGCCTTTTGTTGGATACACCCAAACAAACTTGGTGAATGCGTCTACCACAGTCAATATGTAGTTATATTGTTTCTTTGTCTCTGTGAGAGGTCCGACATGATCGCAATGGATTGTATGGAGTGGAATACTCCCTTTTTCAATGCAATGAAGAAATCCTTCTTGCTTTCCACTCTTCTTGGTGGCCAATAAACATGGAACACATGTGACAATAAATTCGTCTATTTTCCGAGATAAATCCCTTATGTGGTAATCTTTATCCAACATCTCTATCATTTTCTTTTTCGCAAAGTGTCCTCTCTCATGGACCTTCTTTATGATGTCACCTTCCATACCACTTGGTACCACCAACTTCAGTCCTTTATACAGTACATTGTTTTCTATACTATAATCCAAATATGGTTTCTCGTTTAATATCTCTCGGATTGCCACTAAGCCACCGTCTTGCTGTTGGGCAATTTTCACTCGTTCATGGAGTTCTCTTGTGACTACTCCGACATAAGGTGATCTGCTCAAAGCGTCCACATGTCTCATCTGAGATCCAGTGCGGTGCTCTACTTTATATTCATATTCTTGGAGAATCAGAGCCCATCTTGCCACACGGGTCGACAGATCTTTTTTCTGCAAGGTCAACTCGAATGCTTGACAGTCTGTAACAATTTTGAATTTGATACCATATAAATATTGCCGAAATTTCTTTACTCCTTCTATCACCGCTAAGGCTTCCAACTCATAACTACTATATTTCTTCTCTGCGTCACTCGTCTTCTTACTCATGTAGTATACAGGGTGCAATTGGCCGTCTTCTGGGCATCGTTGAAGTAATATACAGGCCAATGCTAACTTAGACGCATCTGTATGTAATTCTGTATAAAGTTCTGGATTAAAAATCCTTAGTATTGGCATACTAGCTAGCTTCATCTTTAACTCATGAAATGAGGCCTTCTGAGGTTCCTCAAACACAAACTCAACATCTTTCTTTAGCAACTCCGTCAAAGGTCTTGCTATGAGAGCATAGTTTTGAATAAACTTTCTAAAGTATGACGTCAATCCTACAAATCCATGTAATTGCTTTACGTTAGTAGGTTGAGGAAATCTTACCACAGCATCCGTCTTGTCGGGTGATGGTTGTACTGTACCATTCTCAACCACATGTCCGAGGTACTCTACTCGTCTCTGCACTAGCTGCGACTTCTTCCAGTTCACGTCTAAGCCATACTGGGATGCTCGCTGTAGCACTTCCTTCAGTCGCTCTACTGCTTGTGCCTCGTCTGCTGCTAGAATTATCACATCATCAATGAATATAAGAACCTGTTCCTTTTCGATGAAATCCCTGAAGATACAATTTATAAATCTGGTAAACGTCTTCGGGCAAACTGACAGACCAAATGGCGCTTTGAGGAATTCATATTGTGCATTATGCGTCACAAATGCTGTATACTTTATTGAATCCTCATGCACTGTTAAATGGAAATATCCATTTTTCAAATCAAGTGTACTAAACACCTTTGCCTGAGCAAGTTTGTCAATGTGATCCTCGATAACAGGTAATGGATACTCGTCCTTGACCATTTTCTTGTTTATTAACCGGTAGTCAACACAAATCCTTGTGGCGCCGCACTTCTTCTTGACAAGAACCAAGGGACTAGCATATTCAGAAAAACTTACCCTAATAATACCCTCTTCAAGCCATTGTTTCACCTGACGCTCAACCTCCTTTTGTTCTGCCAACGCCAAACGTCTCGGTCGTTGTGCAACTGGTACGTCGTCTTTCAATGTAACACGCAGTTGAACCGGAGCCTCACACGTCTTATTCGGTCGGTATGTTTCAACTAGCCGCGTCACTTCGTCTTGCAACGCCGTGTCACGCACGTAACCTACATCAGAAACACATACACCACACATAAAGTTATGAAACCAACTTTCGCCAGACTTCAACAACAAAACACGACTGCCCTCCATAACCAACGTTACATCCTTTAAAAACTCCTGTCCTAAAATTACCTCGAATGGCATAGCGTCTCTAGGCACAATGTGTAAAACTATATTTTCGTAACACTGACCGTCGATAGAAATGTTTGTTTTGAAACACCCTAACGATTTCACTCGCGTCGATCCAAGTCCCGTTAACGACATTTCGTTTCGCACATAATCCGAAGCGTTTAATGATTGGTAGCACTCGAGAGTTATAAGGTTTATATCACTTCCCGAATCAATTAACGAAGAAACACGTTTATTACACAAAATAACGTCCTTCATCGGTTTACAGGTAGCCGTCATCGTCGTAATTTCACTCGTTCCACCGCCATTGTTGTTTACGTTCATGCCGGTCGCCGCCATATTGCTCCCATCCGATCCGGTGCTAATTTCACTTGCGTTCGTTCCGTACGATTCGTTTGCCGCGAAGTTTGATTCACTCGCGCGCTCAGTGAAGTTCGTTCTGGTCAATCCTTTCGCCGACTCATTCTCGCTCGCTGCGAAGTTCGTTCCGATCTCCGCTACTTCGTTCATTCGTTCCTTCTGAACGCACATCTGTCTTGCTGAACCGCCATTTTTGTTCGAAACTGATGAACTCTGCGCTTTTTTTTCAGTCGTCGATGATGAACACTGCGATGAAATGTGACCGAACTGATTACATCGGAAACATTTTAATCCCTTCTGCTTATGCGGGCACTCGCTGGAGATATGACTGCCCTCGCCGCAATTATAACATTTCTTCCGGTTATTTTCAGTTTGCCTCGGCCGGTTATTCTTCGTCCCGTGATGTTGATTGGTAGTTTGCGACTTTTCCTTTATAGTTTCGTAGATCTTCAATTTTTCTTTTAGCTCTCCGTACGTCGTAACTCCGTATAAAATCATTTTATTTACCGGGTTGTCTGGAATCCCCTCGACGATGTATTTTATAGCCACATAGTCCGGCATCTTTCCTCGTTTTCCTAACTCCTTCATTGTTAACATATAATCTAAACATGACTCATCACCTTTCTTTGTTCGTGAGCTCATAAGTTCGTGTATAGTCTTCATGTCAACGGTGTCTGGGAATTCTTTAACTATCGCCGTCTTTAATTCTTCCCACGTCTTAAAAGTTTTCTCAGCCCGTAGCCAGAGCGCTGCAGTACCAGATAATGACCGCCTCGCCATTAAGAGTTGCTGCACTGGAGTCCATGCAAACACCTCGGCATTACCTTCCACGTCTTCAATCCACCTGACGGCTGGATACGTCTTATCCTGCCCCGTGAACTTTGGAATAAGATCCTGCGTTAGGTGCAACATTGCTGTACCGCTCCGTGCTGACGAACATTTATCGTCGTCTTCGAAATCCGCTTGCCGGCTGGCACGTCTTCCGTCTTTAGGCATATTCGTCGTCGTAACTGCCGTCCTCGATGAACAACTTAAACGTTTATCGCTTACACGTCGTAACTTGGCTGGATACTTCTTTGTTCCACGTCGTACTTAGCTCGTCGTAGCCGTTGAACTCAATCTGAAGAATTCTCTTCAATCCCGGACGTGCCCCCAAAACTGTAGATGTCCTCTTCAATAAAACCACCGTTTCCCAACAAAAAGAAGTATATTTTCCCAAAACCAAGGATTTAAACATAAATTTAGTATTATTGTAAGCGAGATCACAAAATTAACGTCCTATCTCAAAGTGTACTATATGATACCTTTCTTCCGTTCTCTCCCATTCCTTCATTCATTCGTTCCATACATCCTAGTCGCCCTTACATTCAATCAGCTGTCAATCCGTCACCAATGTTCATTCCTACATGTATTTACAAAAAAAAAAATGTATATAAGTAGTTTATCAGCCATCTTGTTACCATAACACAAGCATTAGGTTGCTTAGCTTGGGACTAGATGGCGCTGTGTGAAATGTCCAGGGATATTATTATTATTTATAACCACTTATATTTATCTTACAGTATGAAATTGGTAATAACTTACTTTAGTTCAAATTGTACTTTAACACAGCTATATAAAGATATTGAGATAATTTGAAGTTTGTCGATGGCGGAAAGAGAAGTTTTTTTTTTGCCACAGAACTAAAATGTCAGATGCAAATACGTTTTGTTACGTACGTCAATTATGGTAGTTTTTGGTAGAAAGGGTTTTAAAAATTGGTTTTTCATTTTTCAGCAATCATTGCTCATTTTCATTTGTAAGCATTAGTAGACCATCAGTTGTAATTAAAACTAAATTAAATTATAGCATATTAATTCTGAAACAAATAATTCATATATGATGAAACAAAACTCTACGACGAAACGGCACCCTAATTGCGTAACACACAATCAATCGGAATCTGAATCATTTTGAAGCAAATTGCTAATCCATTGCTTCATAAGTTCGAAAACATTGTCTGCTCAACACGTAAATAACGCAATGAATGTTGTTGAACTGTCAAAATGAAACCGATTCAGATTGATCGTGTGTTACGCGATTAGGGTGCAGATTGTGGCCTATTGGTAGGTACACCGAAACCAACTCTACTGGATTGGAATCATTTAAAGTTACACAATACCAAATTAGGAAAACGATTACTACTGTAGTTTGAATCATTTCGGAATTGCATTCAGAAACAAAATGTGTTACGCAATTAGGCTGCAGGACCTAGCGACCCACGAAATGCGGCATTTGGAAGTCTCATCGCTTATGAACTGGATCGAGTGCCAGAAGAGAAACGTTCAGTTACATACGTAAATTTACTAAATCTAGCTAGAAAAGTGCGACAGCAGAAGGATTTAGATGACATAAGTTTGCCAAGCTATGAAGAGTCAGACTAATTACATAAAAGTGAATTCATTAAATTGTTGTCACATACTATATGATTATTATTTACTAGCTGCTCTGCCCGCGACTTTGTTCGCGTGGGAAACACTTCCCCGCTTAAATCCCGAACCTATCCTATGTCACTCCCAGGGTCGTAAACCATCCGTATACCAAATTTCATCTAAATCGGTCTAGTAGTTCTAAAGCGTATTCGATACAAACAAACAAATCTTTCCTCTTTAAAATATTACTAGCACTTTGGCACACCCGCGGCTTCGCCCCCGTGGTTTTTCCTCTTAATACTAATACTGTATTAATATTAGTATAATAATAATACTAGTAGGTATAGAAGCTGCCACAACCACAATATCACATCCCTACTCGCCTGCGAGGAAATTGTCAAAAGTCGTGCCAGCCACGCCAGTCGGGTCTTCCCGATATTGTCAATATTGTCAATGACAATCTTGCAATCGTCGCATGTTGAGTCTTCTTTGTTAATTTTTTTTTGTCTTACCTTGGGGTAACAAAATAGACTGAGACATATTTGTGGCGTCCAAATCTTGACTATCTTCTAATAAATTGGGTGACCATGGACGTTTTTTATCTGAAAAAATAAAGTACAAGACGTTAAATATAAGTATAATTTGGTGTGGCATCGGGAGCTTACTGAATAAGTAGGGAATTAGTACCGAAAAATAGGGTGGGCCAGGGTTGCTACCATAGGATATCCTCGTGGGTTAGCAACAATGTCTATGAAAATAAGGTTTATAAATAAATAAAAGTAGTATTATAAAAGTAAAAAAAAGGTTGACTACCTCTGATATTAATTTATAATGATAATTAAGCCTTTCTTGTCATTTGAAACTAAAATATATGAGACGGTAGTTTAAAAGTGAAGTACAATTATTTAATTAAAATAATTAACTTATCATTTATAGCCATATTCTCCTAATTTACACAAACCAACTATTACAGAACAAAAACTTCACAAAAAGACTCTAAATTGATGTAAATTTAGTTTTTAACACCAAATACGATCGTTACCGTACCACCCGTTTCGCGTATTTGTTGTTTGTCTAAGATTTTAACGTCAGAATGATCAATTTCTTTAAACAGTGCTGAAAACGCCAATCGGCGTCTTATATTATCCTTTTGAGGTGCGGAGGACGCGCATCGGCGTTTGCGACGAAAACCGCCCTGCACCTGGCTAGTAAAGGTAATTTTTCTGCCGCAGCGAATGGGAAACCCATCTCAAACACATAAGCCATGTAAAAGAGGGTATCCGCGGTCAGGCGACAATGCCGGTCCCCACACTATCTTACAAATTACAGCGTTTTGCGCACACACACATTGAGGGTGGCGTGAGTGTTCCCCGCGCCGACGCACCGGCCCCCGCTCAGTTCCGAGCACGCGTCGGGAGAACCGCACGTCAATTTGTTTCGCGCCACTTTTTCGTAATTTTTTGGCCGCGGAACATAAGAGGTGAGTGTCTTAATTTTCATGTTGCATTCATTGTCAGTGTTATTTATTGTCGTGTAGTTATCTATCTATCCACGTAATCATAGATTTCAAGCACTTTGCTACAGGTTTTTGTTAAAATTATTATTATCCAGAAAAGTATACGGGTGGCTAACGCCGGTCATGCTGACCGGTATTAACTGCAAGTTATGTTTGCAAGTAGATTATATTTTTGACCTTTTATTCCGTTAAAATTTATATTATTATCCTTTTTCGGATGTCGGGGACTCGAAGTAGGAACAAAGGATTGAAGGTGAAATTGAACAAAAATGATTTGATTAGCTTATCGGTGTTCCTTCTTCAACAAGTTTGAATGCCAAACTTGTTGAAGAAGGAACACCGATAACCGAGGCAGCTCGGTCTAATGGCATCCCATTCTCAACCCTACAAGAAAGACTGAAAAACAAAAATAGTGAATTACCATCTATGGGTCAAAATCCAGTCTTCACTAAAGATCAAAAAGCAGAAATGGCAGACCAGGTAAAATTCCTTGGTAACATATTTTATGGCTGCACTTCAATTCAGATAAGGAAAATGGCTTTTGAATACGCAGTTAAAAATGGCATAAAGCACAACTTTAATAACACCCTTGGAATGGCTGGCAAAGATTGGCTTAGAGGATTCATGAAAAGAAATAAATTGTTCGGAAAGCTGAAGGCACAAGTCTGAATAGAGCTACAGCTTTTAACAAAAATGAAATTGCCATGTTTTTAAGCTTCTGGAAGAGTTAATAGAGAAATATAAGTTTCTACCAAGGAACATTTACAATGTGGATGAAACTGGCATCTCCTCAGTGCAAGAGCCAGGAAAAGTTGTTATTGAGAGAAGCCAAAAACGCGTGGGTTCTATAACTTCCAGTGAAAGAGGGAAGACAGTTACAGCTGTGTGTGCAGTGAGTGCAACTGGAGGTTGTCCTCCGCCAATGTTGATATATCCTCGTCAGAGGCATTCACCGGCATTGGAAAGCGATGGTCCACGTGGAGCTAGATTTCGGTGCTCGAAGAATGGATGGATCAACGAAGACCTATTTTTAGACTGGCTGAAGCATTTTGCCGATTTTACAAAACCATCAGAGAACGAACCAATACTGCTAATTTTAGACAATCACAGCAGCCACATCTCTTCGAAAGCATATGAATTTTGCAAAAAAAAAGTAACATAGTAATGCTGTTATTACCTCCACATGCCTCCCATCGAATCCAGCCATTGGATGTTTCCATATATGGTTCCTTGGAAGCTGCCTACAAGCCAGACTGCAATATTTTTATAAAAAATGAATTAGGACGAAAGATCACACAAAACGACATCAAAAGCTGAAGCAGGTTTTTCTGCTACAGGAATATTTCCTCTAAACCCGACGTGTTGACAGATGAAGACTTTCTGGTTGCTGAAATGTTAAACAGCAGTGAATTGATGGTATCGGTAGAAAATATGCACGACCAAGGGAACAAAACTCCAGAAGCTCGAATTAACCCATTAAGCATAGGAGCCCATATACCCAATAAGAGCACCTATTTCACCATCACTTTTAACCGACTACACTTAAACAACACCAGGAATTAGTCCTGTCGCATCTCCCCAAGTCCTGCAACCGATGATAGACAATGCCATTCCCTCAACTTCAGGAGTTACCGCCAAAGATCTTCCAACAGTTCCGAAGAAACCCACACACAATCAGAAAGTACAGGGAGCCTCTCGAAAACAACATGCAACTGTTTTAACAAACACTCCGAACAAGGAAGCTTTGGTACAAAAAGAAGAGAGAAGAGCAACAAGGGAAAAGAAGAAAGAATCTGGTGCCAAAACAAAAGCAGGAATAAAAAAAGCAACAAAAAGAAAAACAGCTAAATTTACTAATGTCAGAAAGGTAAAAAAGAGATTTCTTCAAGATGAGAATGAGGACCAGAGTGCATCAGACTCCGAAATCGAAATGACTGCCGTACGTGATGATGATGATGACACTGATGTTGAAGTTTTGGAGAACAGATGCATGTTATGTGACGATTATGGCCGGAACAACGAGCTTTGGTACAGGTGCGTACAGTGTGGGCTTTGGGCTCATGCTGAGTACTCGAGTTATCGAGTCTCCCGAAGGCTACGTGTGCAACTTGTGCCGCTAAAAGTTTGACCGGTTTTGCCAACCTGCCGACCGGTATTGTCTGCCATGTCGGACAATACCACCTTCGCAAGCAGTTCAACCGGTGTCCGTGCCGTCTACATCAGCGCACCAGGAGTACTATGTTGGGAAATCCTGACAGGAAATCACTGCTACCGGGACCCAAAGAAATACCATTACGTACCGAAGAAAAAAAAAAATATACATAGATGCCATGTTTTTAAAGCTCATTGTAAGAACGTACCAACTGTTTCATATCATTGATGAACCTGATTTTGTAGAAGTTGTTATTTGTTTTGTAGAACTTGCAGCAGCAATGCTAACAGCAAAAAATCGAAGATACAATGCATACGATGCCAGGTAGCCCTATGTATTGTTTCATGTTTTGCCAACTTCCACAAGCCGTAGTACGGCTCTGTCCAAATAATGGACACCATGTACCGTTTTATATTATATATACTTTTTTTTCCGAAATTTCAATAAAGTGCTCATATATGATGTATACCACTAAGTTTCATTTCTGTACCCTCAGCCGTTTCTTCTGCCTTATAAAGGGTTGTAGTGATTTTTTTGTAATCCTCATCCAGTTCATATTTATATTTTAGAACGTTTATGTTGTCCTTAATTTGCACTTCTTTAATTTTATTCCATACAACTTTTTCACCATCATCATTCTTTAACCAGTTTTTGCCATCGAGTAATTTACGATTATTATAAATATTTTCCAAGGTCATTTCTTTTACCCTATAAGTTTCTCCTGTTGTTTTTGCCCATCTGATTAGGTTGATCCATTGATCTGGAGTATAAATAGTTTTTTTGCTGGAAGCTCCTTCTATAACAGAATGGACACTGTCTCCCTCATTCTGCGTATGGCCGACTTCAAGAAACCTATGGGTAATACAGTCAATGTCGAATTTTTCTAGGATATGTTGATAAAAAGCGAAAACTATACGGTTCCGGTTCTGCCCGGAACAGTTATCGGACCAAAATTTAAATGGTTTCGCACCTTCGTCAAGCCACTGCTGATCTCATTGGCTCCCTTTTTACCCATCACCTCTGTCCACATGTAACAAAATCCACATTTTTGGGCTACATCATAAACAGTAAAATCATAAATATTAAGTTTTCTCTTGTAATAAAATATGCTCACGTTTCCAAAAGGACAAGTCAATATTTTTTGCATATCAAAAGTGGCGGTTATCACACTGGGGTCTCCTTCAGCTTCGGCTTTATCAGCCGCCTTTATAGTCCTCGCCAAGTTTTTACGTTGCATGTGCAGATCTTGCTCATGCTTTTGAGTTTCAGTTGGCTCTCTGGTATTATAAAATGCACAATGCAATGCATTTGCATTTGCACAGTGTGCAAATGCAAATGCATTTGTCACACTGATCTTTTTTGGGAGTGTAAAAGGCAATATTAAAATTAGCATACACAATATCTTGATATTGGCGCAATGTAGCCATTTGAGAGCTATAAGTTTGTGGATCAAACCACTCAGCATATAAATCATGAAGTCGCTTGTAAGAAAGTTGTCCATCAAGGTATTTTTTCGTGCTACTTTTTCTACAGTAGTGCGATTCTACAGGTGCAAGGGAAAGAATGTGATTTTTCATACTGTCTACAATGATTTCTTTTATCTTCTTTGGTCGATTATGGTGTTTCCCCCTCAAATCCAGTAAAATATGCTCATTGGTCGCAGTATCCCGTTTTTTAAATGAACTTCTTATAATTTTTTCGCTGATCGATACCGTATTTAAAAACATTTTCCGACATACTACGACGCTTTCGTTATTGATTGGTAAACTGTAGACACTTGTCTGTGATCTATTAGGACCTTCGGCTTTAATTCTCTTCGGTTTGTGGCTCTTTACGAATTTTAAAATAAAATCCCACTGTTTTTCGTGACTTCCTATCTCCCAGAAACAATTAAAAATATGTAGCCTATCATTTTCTTCCAACTTTTCAAAACATTTCTTTGGATAACTGCATGGTGATTTAATTTTCTTTTCGGGAACAGTTTCTCCCTTCTTATTAATAAAAGCTTTGCCGGAATTTTTCAGCGCTTTTCATTTTAGGTCTTTCCATTCTGTAGGATTTCTTGTTCGTATTTTACCTGGACCTCGTTTTTTGGTACATCTGCGAGTAGAAGGAGAACCTACGGGTGAACTAACAGCTGACGATAGCGGAGTGGGAATTGTGAAACTCGAAGTCGGACTATCTAAAACGATATCAGCCATTGAAACGGATAGGTTTTCAGATTGAGGTGTGAGTTCATTTTGTGTCGTTTCTAACTGGAAAATAGTTCTTTGGTCGGTCTCTTCAACAAATTCTATAATTATGTCACTTACAATTTGGGATTTGGATGGAGGTTCTAGAGGGTCGCCATTGTTTAGTTCTGAATTTTGTAGACTCTGTATTGCGGACAAGATTACAGTCTCACTTGCATTTTCATTTTGGTTAGGCTTGTTCATGTTGTTTTCAACGTCCTGAAAGTAGGAAATGAGACTTTAAATCATAAAATTATCATATTTAACCAGTTCGCAGTATTATAGATAAAGATGAATTCATGTTATTGATATTTCAACTAAAATTATGAACTGCACTTTGAATGGAATACGATGTCATGAAACGGCATCAAACGGAATAAAATTACTATAAAACAACTTACGCTGTTAAGCTCCGAGTTAATATTTTCTTGGATTAAAAATTCTATCTCTTTTTCACAACCTCGTGGCAACGGAGACTCGACGCGATCCCTCTCATCATTGCAACTTTCAATAGTATTGGCTGAAAAAAAAATGAAATTTAAAATTTTTGTCAAAGAAAGCTGCTGGAATTCCGTAAGCACCTAATATGAATTAGATCGAACTGCATATATTCTTACTAACATTAAATAGCCATAACATACAAAACAGAATTCTTCTAAAACTATAGGAAAAAGGTAAAATAAAGAAATAAGCGTAATTGTAATTTTCTTGCGCGATGCTAATAATGCGGCGACAAATGGTTTTATATCAATTTTCAAGCAATAAAAAAAAAATCTTGCGGACAGCGGGGCGGCGGCGGCGGCGCGCGGCGGCGCGGGAGCGGCAGGATCCTATGCGTACATTTAAATGGACCGGTTCTCGAAAACAGCGGCGCGGGAGCGGCGGGGGAGCGGGCAACGAGCGGTGCACTCCAGTCAAGCCGCGACCGCCCGCGCGTCTGCTTTGCAGTGTTGTGCTATTTATTTTTGTGACGCATCGAAATGTCCTCGGACGTGCAAAAGCAAATTAGCGTCAAGTATAATTTTTCTGCTGGAGATATACCTCTGTATCGTTTTGGATTAATTCCAGACTCTAAATCGCCCTTGATAGCTTCAAGAATATAGACAAAAGTTTCTACACTCACTCTGGTGTAGTCGTAGAATTTGTCGGGACATTGTCTCTGTTCTTCGTTATTTCTATAAAACTCGCCTTTTATTTTCCTTGCCCTATAGTAGGTATTCACTTCTTCTTTTGCCCACAATAAATCGAGCGTTAGGAATAAATTGGAATCGACAAGGTGTTTTTCGCCGTTGGTCAGACATTTCGTACGCGAATAAAAACAAATATCTCGACGACACAACCACGAACACAACATTACGCCGCTATAGCGCCGCGCGATCTGCCCGCTGGTTTCAAGAACTGGTCTGCGTTGCCCGCGCCGCCGCCGCCGCCGCGACGCTGCCCGCAAAATTCGAGGCAGCGGCCTTAAGCCCCAAACCAGAAAAAGCAGGAAATTGTGTATTCAGTGTTTAAATTTGTACAGAAGGGTAAGATAATGTGAGCGTAAAATATATTTTACTTAAAATAACAATGTGGTTATTTCAAATGCAACAAAAGAAAGAATAAAATACAAAAACATAATTTGAACATAGAAGAAAGACATAAACGTAATTAGGGCTTCGTCTCTTCTATACATATGCAATTTAGCCATTCCATAGAACACGGCCACAATCACCATGAGAGTTTTTTTCTATATACCCCATATTGAAAATTGAATAAGTAATTAGAATGACTTAATTAAGTACAAACTCTTTGATATTATGTTATTTGAACTAAATCAATACAATACAATTTAACAAAACATAATTTCAACCTTAGAATCCCTTGAGCTATAAAATATTTAGATTTAGGTATTTACTTGCAATAATCTTTGTTTGTTTTCTTTCATTGACACAATCTTCCTTTTCAACCATTTCCACCAACTTTCGTCCTCGGCGTTTCATTATTTATTATAAAATATTACGGTAAATTTGATATGTACTATCGCGGTCTTTTCCGCCTGCTCACTTAAAAATTTTTTCGCCTAAATCCTGCGGCGGCGCCAAACCACGCCCCCTAAAAGTTTTGGCCTATTAGGAAAGCAATAACGCAATTAGTTGCAACCTGCACTGCGCAGCTTAGTGACGTATCACGTGTACTCCTTTTTTTTAATTTTACGGACGAACTATTTGACATGAGCGCGCTTACCGGACCTTTTGAATATTGACCATTGAGCTGTTTACTTGAGTAAATTATTTTAATTATTGTCATGGTAAATTGTGTGGTTTTAAAATACCTTAATTTATAAATAAAACCTTATTAACGATGCACTGTGCAAAGTTTATCATGCAAATGTTATCTTGTGTGTAATTGAATACTTTCTAGTTTGTTTTACATCAATAAAAGTATTTGATAAATAAATAATAATATAATATATTTATTCCAAAAATTATAAGGCATAAAAATTAGTACAGTTTTGCTTAAATATAACAAACAAAAATAAAAAAATTATAATAATAATATATTTTTTTTGTTTGTTTTTTTTTTAATTTTTATTTTTTTAATTTATTTTTTTAAATTTTTTTTTGCATTTTTTTGTGTTTTAGTATAATAATTAAACGAGAAACATGCAGAAAAAATATTCAGAGTTTTTAAACTTGAATGAATGACAGATTTATTTGCAAGAATATAGGTAGCTAACATAAGTTCTTAAGATCTATAGGTTTCACTATATTCGGCATTTCTGCCGTGCAAATATTTAGATTTTACATCTTGGTTATACTTATCACTATATACTTGGTAAAGCAATTACTTATACCTTTATGAGAGTGGTATGTATTATACTGCTTTGTTGTGACGGGCGAATTCGGAATACTTTCTCGCTCACACACGCACTATTTGTTTCAATGTTATTGATTATATTTATTTGCAGTGAAATTTACTATTTGAAATTCATAATTTATATTTTTAGCCGTTATAAATTAATGAATGTGCATAATTCAAACACAATGCGAATTTTTATATGAATAAATAAATAAAAATAGTTGGTTTTAAGTAAAAAAATGCTTGCCATTGTTGTTGTTGGTTAATAATAACCTACTTTAAATTCCGTGCAAATAAGTAGGTAGTGACTAATTATTAAATAATTAATTTCTAGAAATTTTACAATAAGCCTAAGCCGAACAAAAGAGTCATAAAATTCAATAACCGCAGTGGGCAAAAGTCGGTGGCATCCTTTGATACTTTTGATATACCTAGCGGGTTTCGGTAATTACATAGAGGTCTTTCTCTCAACATTTATAAGATAAGAAGCGAGATAAGATAAGAAGCATCTCTTTGTTTGACATTACAATGATGCCCCAGTGCAACTGATAACAAGTCATTTTATGTATCAGTAACATGTGTGTCAGCAACATGTCAGACGAGAGTTTAAATTAATTTATATACAGACTGTGATTTGTGATATAATAATAATAATAACGTTTATTTATAAAAATGGTGCAGATTTACAACTGAATGATGAATTGATGACTGAATAAAAATAAATGCAAACCATACAAGCACTTTTCTTACCATCAGTACTTTTACGCCTTCTAGCTATACATGGAGGTAGATATATACGGACCGAGAAAGTTGGGACTAGGGTTCAGTATGGATGAAACCTGAAAACTGATTTGTTTAGAACTATTTCGTCGTTTGTTGCGGTCGGGTTTTTTGAAACAAGTCAGTTTTTTTTTTTAATGGTGCCACTTGCTATTAGACTATTCCTTGTAGAGAAACACTGTCCAGCTGTGGATCAGACGCCATGAAGAAGAGGGTGTCTTAGAGGATAGGCCGCGGGCACCACGTCCATATCTGATAACCTCCAACGTATGGTAGACACTATTTCACAAGCGCTATATTCTCAGATGAGAAATGTTTTACGTCGAGCCAACATGGTCGTCGACACTTGTGGCGCGTGATGAATACATGCTACGAACCTAGAAATAGACATGTGCAAAACAGTGCACCACAAAGTGATGTGATATGTCATTATTACATTTCGTAATATTACATTACATCATCACTTCAAACATCACGCGTGATGATAGGATGTTGCGCCATGCGATAGCACACCATCGCGCGTTAATGTAATGCAATGTTCTAGTGTAATAGGACATAGTGTCAAGGAAATATAAACCCTTTTATAATAAAAATAGAGTTTAAAATAACATAATAAGTCACCTGACCGGGCGAAATACGAAATCGCACGCGCCTAGTTCCGGACTTCCGATATAAACCGAACATTGCCGATGCGATGCGTTCGGGAGGGCTCGGTTCGAGCGAGTCTGCGAGTCATGTCGCGAGCCACTGCGCTGCTACCGCGCGCGTAATCTTTAGTGTGATGGTGTGATGCTTATTTTTGTCGAGTAATGTGTGATGTGATGTTACAGTACGCGCTCGGGTGATATTACGCGTGATGCATCACTCGCATTACTTACACATGTCTACCTAGAAACGTGATTCCTAATCATGATTCTAGAAGGATATGCGCTAATATGTGGGGCTGGATGAGTGCTGATGGTCCCGGAGAGCTTGTCCATTTCCCAGGGCGAGTAAATGGCGAAAGTTACCGCGAACTATTACAAAACGTAATGGTGCCTACTGTGCTCACAGTTTATCCGAGAGCAGAGCTCCCGGAATTTATTTTTACATAGGACATTGTTTTTCTCGTTAAGTTTTTGGCGACTTAATCGCCAACGGCTTATGAAATGAAGGCTAGGCCACACCAACTTCCTAGTTCTAAATTTAAAAAACCCGCGTTCTAACGCGTTCAATGATATGTTCTGAAGGGCATGTCTTGAATTTTTTTATTACCATACAACCTTATACTGAACTGAAAATTGCAAAAAGCCTAAGAAAATTTGAATATTGTAAATTGTGTGTTTTACCTATAGTCCATTTATAATAAATAGCATTAGAAAAAAGAGGCTCGTAGAAGCAGGAATGCAAAACATTTTATTTCAAAGTTATGATAAAATAATTTTAAGGGAGATGCTTAAATTCTAATTTTCTTGCGTTTTTTGCAATTTGCAGGTCAGTGTAAGGTTGTATCTTAATAAAAATAATATGATGCGCAACAATAAGAAATATGTAGGCAATAATACAATTTTAACCTTAATAAAAATCATCAATACATCCCTTTAAATTAGAATTGCTTCGAATTCGTCTTATTTCGCGGGCTACTGCAGCGCATCCACCTTAATTAAAATAAAATTCGGTAGAATTATAGTGAAACGAATAACGTTCCAAGTATTGTTCATCCCTGCTTCTTTTAGGTTTTTAGCATTGACACTGTAATTTTAAATTGGAGTTATATAATATAAATAAATTAAAGCCACATAATTTCATAAGATAAATACTTAGTTAAAATGGTTACAATTAAGTGTGACAGCTGCTGTAAAAATAGATCATAATAAATTCGGCGTCTATCATAATGTAACAATGTTTATTGTATTTTTGTTACAAAGTGTGCATTAAAAATAACCTTTTTTAACTTCTTTCTAATGCTATTGTAAATGGACTATAGTTCAGTTCAGTTAATAAATAAATAAAACTGATAAAACTTCAAAATTTTATTTTACTTTTTAATTAATGCCTAACCGACAATAGGATTTATCAAATCAAATTTCTAATTAGAAAAATAAAGACAAAATGTATTATTTATCTCAACGAATTTTCCCAGATCTATCTATACTAATATTATAAAGAGGAAAACTTTGTTTCTTTGTTTGTAATGAATAGGCTCAAAAGCTACTAAACCGATTTAAAAAATTCTTTCACCATTCGAAAGCTACATTATCCACGAGTAACATAGGCTAAATTTTATTTTGGAAAAAAATAGGGTTCCGTAAGATATTTGGGTTTTTCGGACACAAGGTGTAAAAAATCAACCAGAAAAGTTACTTATTTTGCGTACGCTGCTTAACCTATAAAAGATAGAACCATAAAATGTTCAAATTAATTGTAGATCTTATAAATATCTACAAAAAAGTCCGCGACACACTATACCTATCTATGTCGAGTGAGGCACAACAACCATTTTTTAATTTAAAAATCTTGAATTTTTTTTGGACTACATTTAAACGCATTTATTTTACTCATGCTATTAATCCTTATCAAAATAAATTATTTCATCAGTAAGTACCGTGTATGTAGATAATATTTGGTCTTTGAATGATTAAAATCGGACGTTTGGTTTTGAAGTTATGGCGAAATTAAAATATTACGATTTCTGCTGCACGGCCCGTTGCGAAGTGGGCGTCACCAAGGCCGTGCACGTGCAGGAATAAGTTTACAAAATCAAAAATCAAGTCATAACTATTTACATCACATCCATGATCTGTAGTGTTATAAAGTTTTCATAATTTTCGCAGTTTAAAAAAATCATCTTCTTACTTCTTTTTATTTAAAAAAAATATATTATGTATCTTTATGGGTTATTTTGATTTCCTTTTTCGCAAAGTTTAAAAAATTCATCTTGTTACTTCAATATATTAAAAAAAAAAAAAAATGTATTTTTATGGGTTATTTTGATTTCCTTTTGAGATAAGCAATCCTGTCACAAATCCGAAATCTACGCGGACGAAGTCGCGGGCAGAAGTTAGTCCATAATATAATAATAGGTAATAGCAGTAGTTTGAAAATAAAAATAAATGTCGAACGGCGCGTGCGTCACCGCGTCGAGCGACAGTGCAGTCGGCCCGTCTTATCTTTCATTCGTCTATTCAAGGTCAACGGGGCGGGGCTAGAGAGCGCTTCTATTTTTTGAGTGCAAGCAAAAATGAACTTAGTGGTGATCAGGCGGAAGTGTCCATGATAGTACCTATAACTAAACTAGTAGTATAGGCAAAAATGTTATAAAAGGGTGACTGCTAATTAGTAACCGATATTTAAACACGAGATAGTACTCATGATTACAAACAACTTTCCCAAAGAAACTTTTTTTGTATACTAATTAGTTTTATTTTTATCACTATAACAAAAATACTGGCGCGCGTGCAAAGTTCAAACTACGCGCGCGCGCCGTCGCCGTCGCCCGATCAGCTGTTAGCGGCGAGGCCCCGCGCCCGCGTTGTCGATGACGTAGGCAATGCACCTACATGTTTCGATAAAATAATATCCGAGACTAGTATTTTGGTACTTTATGCGCGCGCGCTACAATAACTTCATAATCTTTCTAACTTACACTCCACTAACAAACTAACTTCAGGAATTGTGTTTGTTTTTGTTATTTATACGATGGATGTTTAGAAACGCTTAAAAGATACTACTACATTATTAATTGACTCGATACCTACTCGGCACTGGGCATGATTCAAGTTATTCCAAGTTTCCCATCACACTTATCTAGGCTTTGGACTAGCAGTCTACAAGCAAAACGTACATTTTATTATTAGTCTCGTTGTTATAACTTCGTATTAGACTGGCGTGTTTAAAAAATTGGAATCAACTTGGCTATTTACAACGATAAATTATTACTAAATCAGATATGATTTTAATCAACTAAGTTTTAACTCACATTAATTGTTGGATGTGTCCACCTTGCACTTCAACACACTTATTCGCACGTTTTAAAATGTGAGCCTACACTCGCCGCAGAGTGTTAGTGTCACTTTTCACTATTTCGAAACAGTTTTCGATCCTAGTTTTTAGTTCATCGGAAGTATTGACTGGCCCATCACGATACACTAGGTTTTTCACGTGCCCCCACAGAAAAAAGTCTAGCGGTGTTAGATCGGGTGACCGCGGTGTTAGATCGGGTGACCGCGGTGGCCAAGCAACTGGACCCCCTCGACCTATCCACCTTTCTCCATAAATTACACTTAGGCGCTCGCATACTCGGCGCTCAAAGTGTGCGGGCGCGCCGTCGTGCTGGAAATATCGCGGACGCCTTAGAGCGCCCTACGGCAATTCATCTTCGATTTCTGGCAAGTGGTTAAGCACATGCTCGATGTAGTTTTTACCGTTCAACCTTGGAAGAAAGATTTGTCCCACAACGTGGTTTCCAATGAAACCAGCCCACACGTTTAATGAGAACCGATATTGGAAATCACTAGGTCTCACGAAACGTGGATTTTCGTGTGCCCAATGGTGGTAATTATGGCAATTGAAAAGACCTTCCCTTATAAAAGTGGACTCATCAGTCCACAAAATGTCTTTCACGATCTCCCGGTTTTCCAATATCCACCCACAAAATCGTAATCGAGCTTCGTTGTCTCCCGCTCGTAATTCCTGAACCGGCGTGAAATGGAAAGGGTGACGCCCATCTCGCCGCAACACAGACCAGACGTACCACTGCGAAACGCCAAACATTCTAGCAGCTTGTCGCGTGCTTGCCTCAGGATTCATGTCAAAATACTGAAGAATGTCTTCCTCGTAACGATTGCGACGTGGTCTTCCTGCATTCACATTTGGCGCAATGAGCATTTCCCAATCTCTTAATCGCTGTGCAGCGCGTAAAAATGTTCTTGGGGTTGGTAGAGTTCTTGAGGGATACAAAAGTCTTGCTGCTTCACCATTACCCCCTTCCGAATAGTAGCACATCACCATATCACTGTACTCACTCGCGGTGTAGTTGTACAGCATCGAGCGCGCGGGAGGGGTGTCAAAAAAATAAACAAAACAATGCGCATGCGACACGCTTCCCGGAGCAACTGTTTTTTTTACCTACGTCACTGCATGGCAAGGGGCGCGGTGCGGGCGGGGGAAAACGGGCGCGGTGCGAGCGGGGGGGGGCATGAGGCTCTCTAGTCTCTACTACACTGCCTACGTCATCGACAACGCGGGCGCGGGGCCTCGCCGCTAACAGCTGATCGGGCGTTGAACTTTGCACGCGCGCTAGTATTTTTGTCATAGTGATAAAAATAAAACTAATTAGTATACAAAAAAAGTTTCTTTGGGAAAGTTGTTTGTAATCATGAGCACAATCACGTGTTTAAATATCGGTCACGAATTAGCAGTCACCCTATATATTTAAAAATCAGATTACACTTGCCGCAGCTAACGATCTCCGGGTTCCGCCGACTAGTGGCCGAGTGGCGCTAGCACGCTCTCCCCGCGCCCGCGCACCCCCACTACTCTCGAAGAAAGAGGGCGCGACGGCGATTGTGGCTTTATTCTTCGTTGAAAACGTAATGCTTAAAATTGTGGCTTTTTGACAACCTACTTAGTTGATAACCTGTACCGTTTTTAATTGTTCTGTTGAACTGGTTATATGTGGTATGATGAGCAGAATCGAATTATGCAATAAAAAAGAAAGCCCCTATGTTCGTTAGGGCACTATTCGTAGGATACGATGAAATGACATCGTCTTAAGATATTATTTCGCGCTCTTCTGAGTAGGTCACCATTCGCGGCTAAAATTTTTAAATTTTCGAAGGCCCTAATTATTAGAGTTTTTAAATCGTCCATAGTCGTCACTTCAGCAGCGTATACCTCATTCTTTAAATGTCCCCATAAAAATCGAGTGGTGTAAGGTCCGGTGACCGTGCTGGCCATCGAAAAGGTCCGTATCGGCCAATCCATTGTTCACCGAACATCGCAGTGAGGCGCTGCCTGGCAGTCACTACTGAATGAGCAGGTGCTCCGTCCAGCTGGTACCATAAACAGCGATATGCACCCACCGATAACTCTTCAGCGTACTCCGACACTGGACCGTCCAGCAATTCCAAAAACTTGGGTCCATTCAGGCTACCATCGATAACCACGGGACCAATTATTTGGTCTCCGTGTATTGCAGCCCAGACATTCACGGCAAACCTGTACTGGTGTACAGACTCTAGGATCAGGTGCGGATTTCTTCGACACCAGTATCTTAGGTTCTGCCGATTCCAAATCCCGTTGCGCGTGAACGTACTTTCGTCAGTCCACATTATGTCGGACAAAAAGTTAGAGTCATTCTCTACTTTGCTTAGTAACCACAGTAGACCGCAGTAGACTTCCCGGACTGGCTTATCTCTTCCTAATAAAGCCTGCACCTTTTGAGGTTTAAATGGCCGCTGCTTGTCTCTCTTTAAAATGTTATGTACAGTGCGGTGGTGAACTGGAAATTGGCGAGCTGCTCTACGAAGACTTGCAGTTGGATTACGAGCGAAATAATTTAGAATTTGCTCTTTTTGGCCCACGGCTACTCGATAAGGAATTTCTGCCTGATGTGGTACCAAAGATTGGTTGTCACGTAATCTTTGGACTGCCCGTGTAAAAATCCGTGAATCTGTAGGACATACACGTGAAGTATGATACCTCCCTCGGTATGTTCGTAACGCCAGCGCTGCGTTTTGGTGGCATTCTCCATAAATCAGAATCATATTCGGTGTACTCCGACGATGTGAAATTGATTCGAGGCATTGGAAACAACACAATGAAAATAGGTAACAATAATTATTACTTAAGCGTCTGATTTCGCATGAACTTTCACACACACCACCTTCACTAACCTAACCTATTCCTATTACTTACAAAAATAAAATTAACAATACACAAACTAAAAACAAACACAAACTCAAACTCAAACTCAAATCATTTAATTCAACTAAACCAATTACAGGTACTTTTGAATAGTCAAAGGGTCGGTCAGTCAGAAAGATGAAGCTAGTTGCCCATTCCAAAGCGTAGGTACCTATGGAGAAGAACGGGCAAGAAACTCCATGGACACTCTTTTAAATCATAAAATTGTTACAAAATATTTGATTACATCATTCGTGTTGAAATTAACCATGTGAGAACAATGTAGAAATACGTGCACGTTAAAAGCGTCCGTTATAAAAAAACAAAAACAATTCAGAAATTAAAAATTAAAATAAGCCGAGGCAGCTAAGAGATGACCAGTCCCTACTGGCGGCGCCCGTTCACGAACATGACGTATGGATCAGCACCATTCAGCTCAACCATTTTGGAGGGAACTTAATGATCCAACACACACGCCACCACCAGCGAGACATTTGAGTGAGCATGACATACTCACAGCTGCCAGGGCACATTCAAGTCAATGAAAGTCGTACCCAGTAAATGGTAGCTCTATAGAAAGTACATAGTGCTCACACGTGTGCTATGCAATTATACAATTCTAAGCAATTGAGTTTATACAATGCAAAGATAGTTTTTCTTTTCCAATGTTCAACAGCTCCAACATTGTTTCCGAATGCTAATTAGTTTATGCGCCTCTGTGGAGCAGGACCAGCATTGAGCCAAGCATTTTTGTCAGCGATGTAATCTCCTAACTTATAGTATGCTTGGCTACATAGTGTGCGTTTAATACAAGATTTAAATTTCGTTTCATTCAGTTGGAGTATGTGGGGAGGAATTTTATTGTAACATTTTAAACAGTACCCCATGAAGGATGAGTCTACTTTAGCCAGTCTGAAACCTGTTTGAACTAATTGGTCCCTATTTCTAGTCCTATAGTTGTGTCTTTCACCTCTTTTATTGAAAAGATTTAAATTTTTTCTTACGTACTATCGCGGTCTTTTCCGCCTGCTCACTTAAAAATTTTTTCGCCTAAATCCTGCGGCGGCGCCAAACCACGCCCCCTAAAAGTTTTGGCCTATTAGGAAAGCGATAACGCCATTAGTTGCAACCTGCACTGCGCAGCTTAGTGACGTATCACGTGTACTCCTTTTTTTAATTTTACGGACGAACTATTTGACATGGGCGCGCTTACCGGACCTTTTGAATATTGACCATTGAGCTGTTTACTTGAGTAAATTATTTTAATTATTGTCATGGTAAATTGTGTAGTTTTAAAATACCTTAATTTATAAATAAAACTTTATTAACGATGCACAGTGCAAAGTTTATCATGCAAATATTATCTTGTGTGTAATTGAATACTTTCTAGTTTGTTTTACATCAATAAAAGTATTTGATAAATAAATAATAATATAATATATTTATTCCAAAAATTATAAGGCATAAAAATTAGTACAGTTTTGCTTAAATATAACAAACAAAAAAAAAATAAACAAATAAAAAAAAAAAAAAAAAATATATATTTTTTTTGTTTTGTTTTTTTTTTTATTTATTTTTTTTATTTTTTCTTTGCATTTTTTTGTGTTTTAGTATAATAATTAAACGAGAAACATGCAGAAAAAATATTCAGAGTTTTTAAACTTGAATGAATGACAGATTTATTTGCAAGAATATAGGTAGCTAACATAAGTTCTTAAGATCTATAGGTTTCACTATATTCGGCATTTCTGCCGTGCAAATATTTGATTTTACATCTTGGTTATACTTATCACTATATACTTGGTAAAGCAATTACTTATACCTTTATGAGAGTGGTATGTATTACTGCTTTGTTGTGACGGGCGAATTCGATATTGATTATGTTTATTTGCAGTGAAATTTACTATTTGAAATTCATAATTTATATTTTTAGCCGTTATAAATTAATGAATGTGCATAATTCAAACACAATGCGATTTTTTATATGAATAAATAAATAAAAATAGTTGGTTTTAAGTAAAAAAATGCTTGCCATTGTTGTTGTTGGTTAATAATAACCTACTTTAAATTCCGTGCAAATAAGTAGGTAGTGACTAATTATTAAATAATTCATTTCTAGAAATTTTACAATAAGCCTAAGCCGAACAAAAGAGTCATAAAATTCAATAACCGCAGTGGGCAAAAGTCGGTGGCATCCTTTGATACTTTTGATATACCTAGCGGGTTTCGGTAATTACATAGAGGTCTTTCTCTCATCATTTATAAGATAAGAAGAAAGATAAGATAAGAAGCATCTCTTTGTTTGACATTACAATGATGCCCCAGTGCAACTGATAACAAGTCATTTTATGTATCAGTAACATGTGTGTCAGCAACATGTCAGACGAGAGTTTAAATTAATTTATATACAGACTGTGATTTGTGATATAATAATAATAATAACGTTTATTTATAAAAATGGTGCAGATTTACAACTGAATGATGAATTGATGACTGAATAAAAATAAATGCAAACCATACAAGCACTTTTCTTACCATCAGTATTTTTACGCCTTCTAGCTATACATGGAGGTAGATATATACGGACCGAGAAAGTTGGGACTAGGGTTCAGTATGGATGAAACCTGAAAACTGATTTGTTTAGAACTATTTCGTCGTTTGTTGCGGTCGGGTTTTTTGAAACAAGTCAGTTTTTTTTTAATGGAGCCACTTGTTATTAGACTATTCCTTGTAGAGAAACACTGTCCAGCTGTGGATCAGACGCCATGAAGAAGAGGGTGTCTTAGAGGATAGGCCGCGGGCACCACGTCCATATCTGATAACCTCCAACGTATGGTAGACACTATTTCACAAGCGCTATATTCTCAGATGAGAAATGTTTTACGTCGAGCCAACATGGTCGTCGACACTTGTGGCGCGTGATGAATACACGCTACGAACCTAGAAATAGACATGTGCAAAACAGTGCACCACGAAGTGATGTGATATGTCATTATTACATTTCGTAATATTACATTACACCATCACTTCAAACATCACGCGTGATGATAGGATGTTGCGCCATGCGATAGCACACCATCGCGCGTTAATGTAATGCAATGTTCTAGTGTAATAGGACATAGTGTCAAGGAAATATAAACCCTTTTATAATAAAAATAGAGTTTAAAATAACATAATAAGTCACCTGACCGGGCGAAATACGAAATCGCACGCGCCTAGTTCCGGACTTCCGATATAAACCGAACATTGCCGATGCGATGCGTTCGGGAGGGCTCGGTTCGAGCGAGTCTGCGAGTCATGCCGCGAGCCACTGCGCTGCTACCGCGCGCGTAATCTTTAGTGTTATGGTGTGATGCTTATTTTTGTCGAGTAATGTGTGATGTGATGTTACAGTACGCGCTCGGGTGATATTACGCGTGATGCATCACTCGCATTACTTACACATGTCTACCTATAAACGTGATTCCTAATCATGATTCTAGAAGGATATGCGCTAATATGTGGGGCTGGATGAGTGCTGATGGTCCCGGAGAGCTTGTCCATTTCCCAGGGCGAGTAAATGGCGAAAGTTACCGCGAACTATTACAAAACGTAATGGTGCCTACTGTGCTCACAGTTTATCCGAGAGCAGAGCTCCCGGAATTTATTTTTACATAGGACATTGTTTTTCTCGTTAAGTTTTGGCGACTTAATCGCCAACGGCTTATGAAATGAAGGCTAGGCCACACCAACTTCCTAGTTCTAAATTTAAAAAACCCGCGTTCTAACGCGTTCAATGATATGTTCTGAAGGCTGCATGTCTTGAATTTTTTTATTACCATACAACCATAAACTGAACTGAAAATTGCAAAAAGCCTAAGAAAATTTGAATATTGTAAATTGTGTGTTTTACCTACTTACTATGTCCAATATTTTATGAATATCTTTGTTCAGTTCAGTTAATCTATACTAATATTATAAAGAGGAAAACTTTGTTTGTTTGTTTGTAATGAATAGGCTCAAAAGCTACTAAACCGATTTAAAAAATTCTTTCACCATTCGAAAGCTACATTATCCACGAGTAACATAGGCTAAATTTTATTTTGGAAAAAAATAGGGTTCCGTAAGATATTTGGGTTTTTCGGACACAAGGTGTAAAAAATCAACCAGAAAAGTTACTTATTTTGCGTACGCTGCCTAAACTATAAAAGATAGAACCATAAAATGTTCAAATTAATTGTAGATCTTATAAATATCTACAAAAAAGTCCGCGACACACTATACCTATCTATGTCGAGTGAGGCACAACAACCATTTTTTAATTTAAAAATCTTGAATTTTTTTTGGACTACATTTAAACGCATTTATTTTACTCATGCTATTAATCCTTATCAAAATAAATTATTTCATCAGTAAGTACCGTTTATGTAGATAATATTTGGTCTTTGAATGATTAAAATTGGACGTTTGGTTTTGAAGTTATGGCGAAATTAAAATATTACGATTTCTGCTGCACGGCCCGTTGCGAAGTGGGCGTCACCAAGGCCGTGCACGTGCAGGAATAAGTTTACAAAATCAAAAATCAAGTCATAATATAACTATTTACATCACATCCATGATCTGTAGTGTTATAAAGTTTTCATAATTTTCGCAAAGTTTAAAAAAATCATCTTCTTACTTCTATTTATTTAAAAAAAAAATATTATGTATCTATAAGGGTTATTTTGATTTCCTTTTTCGCAAAGTTTAAAAAATTCATCTTGTTACTTCAATATATTAAAAAAAAAAAAATTGTATCTTTATGGGTTATTTTGATTTCCTTTTGAGATACGTAATCCTGTCACAAATCCGAAATCTACGCGGACGAAGTCGCGGGCAGAAGTTAGTCCATAATATAATAAATAGGTAATAGCAGTAGTTTGAAAATAAAAATAAATCTCGAACGGCGCGTGCGTCACCGCGTCAAGCGACAGTGCAGTCGGCCCGTCTTATCTTTCATTCGTCTATTCAAGGTCAACGGGGCGGGGCTAGAGAGCGCTTCTATTTTTTGAGTGCAAGCAAAAATGAACTTAGTGGTGATCAGGCGGAAGTGTCCACGATAGTACATGATGTTTTCATAGATGTATTGACAAGGTACCGTCATGATGTTAATATCTTTAAGAATCGCGCCTGCGGAGGCCATATATTGCTCTGATGGCTCTTTTCTGCAGAATAAAAATGGACTCGATATCTGCAGCCCGTCCCCATAGTAAAATACCGTAAGACATGATACTATGAAAGTAACTGAAATAGACTAGCCCCGCGGTATCTACATTAGTGAATTGACGGATTTTTCTTACAGCATAAGCTGCTGAACTTAGCCGTCCTGCAAGAGATGTTAAATGAGGACCCCATTGCAGCTTTGAGTCGAGCGTGATCCCCAAGAAAACAGTTTTATCGACGAATTCTAGTTTCTCTTTGTTCAATACTATGTCACAATCACTACTTTTAACATTTGGTAAAGCAAATCTTATGCATTTAGTTTTTTTCCCATTTAATACCAAATTATTAGCAGTGAACCAATTTTGTACCTGCAGTAGGGCGTTATTTACGTCGTCAAGATTTGATGCACGCCTATTTATCTTAAAAATTAAGGAAGTATCGTCAGCAAATAACACCATTTGTGGTTGGTTCTTTAATAAATGGGGTAGATCATTAATATATACTAAAAAGAGGAAAGGACCTAAAATCGAGCCTTGTGGAACACCCATTTTTACTTTTAAACCAAGAGAATTGACACCATTTATTTGAACTTTTTGTTGTCTATCATATAAATAAGATTTTACTAATCTGAGCGCAAGTTGACCTAGTCCGTAATGCTCGAGTTTAAAAAGTAAGGTTTCGTGATTGACGCAATCAAATGCCTTGGAGAGGTCACAAAAGATTCCTATGGCATCTTGGGCCTCCTCCCACGCTGTAAAGATGTGCTTTAATAAGGTTACACCGGCGTCAGTCGTACAACGTCCTTTGGTGAAACCATATTGCTGATCATGTAAGATTTTGTTGGTGTTAAAATGATTAAGCATTTGATTGAGCATTACCTTTTCGTACACCTTGCTGAATACGGGCAACACGGATACTGGTCTATAATTGTTGGTGTCTTTGCTGTCCCCAGATTTAAAAAGCGGTATAACCTTACTGTATTTCATTAAATCCGGGAAGACTCCTTGATCTACACACAAATTAAATATCAAAGCTAAGTATGGCGCTATAGTTTCGATTATGGATGTACAAACTTTGATAGACATTCCCCATAAGTCTTCGGTCAATTTGATTTTGATTTGCCGAAATGCTTTTAAAATCATAGGGTTTATATGTTTAAATTGAAATTCAACCGAGCAGCCTGGAACGTTAGCTCTTAATAGATCAATTGAGACAACGGGTGAGGAATTTAAAACTTCCGTTGTTTTACATGGTATATTAGTAAAGAAATTTACAAATTCCTGAGCTACTTCTAAGTTAGAGCTTATGGCCCCACGTGAAGTCTCCAATGCGTAATCATTGTTTCGTATTTTATTCGCACTAGTTTCGTTGTGTATAACTTTCCAAACAGTTTTTATTTTGTTTTCCGCCGTTTTGATCTTGTTACTAATGAACAAGGCTTTAGCTATCTTGCAGGTATTTCTAAAAGTTTTGGAATACATAGCAACATACTTGTTGAAAGTTTCAGTGTTGATATAAGGCTTAAGGCCGTACAGCTCGAACAGTCTTTCCCTACTAATCCTAATACCTCTAGTTGCCCAGTCACTAAATATAAAATTAGGGCAGATATTTTTTATTTTCTTTCCAAAAGTTTTATTGAATTCAGTGTGCACTATTGAAAAGAAATCCTCATACAATTTATTTGCATCGTTCATATTATGATCCAGAACATTTAACTTATTATTTACGGTACTATTAAATCTATTTAATTTGCCAGTCGTTATTGGTCTAAATTGTATTTGCACTTTTTGCAAAGGTGTTTTAAACTTAAAAGTTACCGTTTGTCCACTATGATCGGACGGCAGATAATTTACGATGGCTTTATCCAAATAATCACAATCGCAGAAGACATTATCGATACAAGTAGCAGAAGATGGGGTTACTCTAGTCGGTTCTGTAAAAACATTACATAAATTGAACGATTTAAAAAGGCTTATTAATAATCTACTGCTATTTGAATTATTTTCCAAAATATTAATATTAAAATCACCACAAATAATTGTGGTTTTGTTACTGGATGCAAGTTTTGCTAGGACATCTTCCATTATTGAATCAAATAAAGAAAAGTTCTGATAATTAGGGGGTCTGTAAACGCACACTACAACATGCTTATCTAGCTCAACACAGGACAGTTCGATACAATGTTCAACTGATAAATCCACTATGTCGTTTCGTTGCTTGGATTTTAAACAATTTTTTATTAAGATTAGAGAACCTCCACGTAGCATAGATTTACGATTAAAACAACTGCAAACACTATAGTTCTCATAATTGATCAGCATTTGGTAATCCTTTAACCAATGTTCAGTTAAACAAACAATGTCAAACTTTGTTTTTTCTAAAAAGATTTCAATTTCTAATAATTTGGAAGAAATACCTTGAATATTTTGATGAAATAATTTCAAGGCATTCTGCTGATCTCCTTTTATTAATTTGGAGCAAGAAGATACCTTGTTGTTGTTAGTTATAAGGATATTCTTACTGGTACCTTCTGTTGTCTTACAAACTAGTTTAAAAGATTATCCGAAGTTAACCCCAAGACTTCAATTTCATCACCGGACGGTGAGCTCACATTAAGTGAGGGACATGGAACCCCCTTCGTACAATTTGTATAAGTATTTATAGCATTTGAGCTACATTTATTCAGGCTCACCACCTTATTATTAGTATTATTACTAACCAATGTGGTGTTAATAATACACGACTTCGACATACTATTTATGTCTGAGTTTATATAAGAAGCTAATAGCCTTGCTATTATGTGTCTAAAACTAACAGGCAGATACACAGTATCCCTAGTCGACTTTAAAGTTTCCACAAAACTGTTGGTGTCAAAATATACAAGTTTGTCACTGTGATGACTAACTAAAAAGTGCATATGTTTATTAAGCATATGAATATACTTGTTTTGTCTATCTGTCAATTTTTCAAAATATGGGAAAGCACACAATATTATTTTTCTACAATTTAACTTTAACAACTCAGTTACACAGTCAGTGATTTCATGTTTTTTGACATTAGAACTGTTACCTACAAATACAGTAATGTTAGTTTTAGGATTAAATAAATTTCCTGTTACTGATGCCATTATTTGTTTGTAGGTTGACCCTGGCATACAATAATTTTGAGTAGAATAACTCAGGTTGTCACTAATTAATTTACCTAAACCTCTTCCTATACTATCTGAGAATATAACTGAATCATGACTACTGAAAGATGAACAAATACCAGTCTCAGGCTGTACCACTTGAGATAGATCTTGTACTATATCAGGTATGTCTTGGTTAAGGTTACAGTCTTGAGACAAACTCTCAGTCTGGGACGGGTCCTCCGTTGCCTCAGGCTGGACAGCAACAGGGTTTGAAACCTGACAAGTACACTGACACATAGCAGCAAGAATATGCTCTTTAATTTGGTTCTGAGAACCCACATATTTTATGTAAAGGGAACTAAGTGTGCCCTCAAGTACCTGTATGTCAGACTGTAAGCGCTGTGTATCAATTTCATAGATTTTTCTGCTGTCTTCTAATTTTATTTAATTTGCTGATTGTTTAATTTATTTATTAGATCAACACGTTCTTTCCTCAGAGGAATATTTTTGGAAAAGTGTTTCTGTTGTTTCCTAAATTGATTACATTTTTTAATTATTCTATTCATTCTTGCATATTTTTTCATTTTGTTGTGACTAATTTTATAACTACAATTATAATTCTGTTTCAGTAGGGAATCTTCAGTAAGGTCAATAGTTGTTATGAAATGAGGGTTACAATTACTATTTAACAATTCATTATATAAGTGGTTTTTTTCTTTAACCTGATTACATTCTATTTCTTTTTCTAACTGGTTAATCCGACTATTAGAATGAAATAATTCATCTTCTAGGTCCCTAAC
This sequence comes from Apamea anceps, assembly GCA_951799955.1. Taxonomy (NCBI): domain Eukaryota; kingdom Metazoa; phylum Arthropoda; class Insecta; order Lepidoptera; family Noctuidae; genus Apamea; species Apamea anceps. The sequence goes on from OX637509.1 coordinate 3,743,358, forward strand.
TTTGCTTAAAGCCTCCTCATACAAATGACTACAGTTGTTGAAACCATCCGTGACCACCTTCAATTGGTCGCGTTCATTATCAACATTCATTCATTCACAAAACACACAAAACGAAAAAACAAAATAAAAACAATAACAATACTACGAAGGGCGCGTGCGCGGATAATAATCTCGTAAACTATCCCCAAGGATTTTGTCGGCGGACTATTGTTTGTGACTCATCCGTCGCACGCGCGAAAGAAATGATGCCTACAAGCACCCCCGTACCCCGTAATTTCGCGCATAGAGATTTATGCCTTAAGGGCCTAGTCTTCTAGTGCACAATGTTACAGTTTTAATTTTCGGCCTCCTACGGTAAGCCGACATAAGCCCAACGGGCAGGTAGATTAATAAAGCAACAAATGAGCAATCTCAAACACTGTATATTTATATAAGTTGAATTTACACAATAAAAAGTGTACCTTAAAAAAACTACTTAAAGTACCTTAACGTTACAAAATTAAGTAGGAGTCTATTATTCTATTTTAATATTGCCAGCCAGCTAAAATTCCAGTATAAAGAGCTAGGGTCGTGGGGAGTTGGAGATAAACCCAGTACTGTACCGTTTTAAATGTTTAACTAAATAATATGCATTTCAAAATTTAAGGTAAAACCTTCCAGTTATTTAAACGTTATTCTATTATATTAAATGGGCGCCAGGGACCTTAAGAGTCCCGGATCCCAGAGCCGACGAAGGTGTCCATAACACTTCTTGAGGAACTGTTCATGTCAAACTCGAGATCCTTAATTTCAAATAAGTTGACCGGTTTCAAAACCGGACTTAGGTAGCCAACGGGTTCACAGAGAATCCGTGGTAAAAATAAAATAAGGAGTAAAGTAAAAAGGGATAATAAAAAAAAAACCGTCCCGCCTGCGTTATCGCTAGACGGACTTCAACCGACAGCACAGCCGTCTCTGCAAGAGGCTTCGAGCAATTCGAGGAACGGGTCTCGCGTCCAGGCCCCAGAGCTCCTCTAGATCCTGGCGGCGAGACGAGTCTCTTGAGGTGCCTTTCAATTGATCCAGGGATTAATCCGTAAATGCAGACTCCCGCGGCTGGCTGTATAGTCGTCTGCGTGGACGCAGTTTGGAATCCTTTTGAAACACTAAACAAGATTTGTATTGTCACTCAAGCGTGATTAATGGTCGAAAAAGCCCATTTCCCTTCAATAACTCTGTCATCGATCACAAACCGGAACTAGACGGAGCATTCCGAAAATCTCCCCTATTCCGGGTAAAATGGTTATAAGATTAGCACCACACAAAGACACACAAGTCTCGAAAATCACCAACCACTGCTTAACGTCACGCTTAAATGCTGAAACAATAATAATCTTCATGATCCAGACCAACAAACAAATTATTAGTGACTTCCAACATCGAAACTTGTCCTGATTGGAATAATTCTCCCCGAATATTCATTCGGCAAATTTAGAATTTGCAACCTTGCCACACTGTACCAAAGACCATCATTTGACAACGATGTTTCTAGAAAAAAGTCTATATAGAAAAAATAATAACACTTCCGGATTAGGTTATTCAGTTTATTGTGATTTTTTTTCTGAAAGCTGAAAATCATTAGGGATTGCTCCATACGATATTATTTCGATGGTTAGCGATCAATTTATTAAAATATCGATTAAACTACAACTGTGAATCGGCGACCACTAGATGACGCCTTTACCTATAGTCTGTGCCTTTAACTGTCAGAACTGACGTTCGACTGAATGACATTAGAAATTAGGATTGTAAACATTGCATTACAATATTTGATCTAATTTATTGTGCAAACTTGTTAAATATGTTTATAAAAGTGATTGATTATGAGAAAGTGAAAACTAAATATTCCCGTGACGAAATACAGTTAAAGGAATGAAACCTTCAATCAAATGCAGGCCAAAGTCAATTTATGTTTACAGGTAAATTCTACCCTACGTATTAGTAACGAAGCCGTGTTATATCAACCCTTGGTGGGTTAAAAAAAACAACGTAACAGTACCTCCCCAACCACCAGAGATTTGACCCACTAGGGCAAATCTCGACGCTGGCCCTCCAGCGTCAAAGCAGACTCCAAAGGACCGAGCACTCTTACCAAAACAGAAACAACCTGCCTGAAAACAGGAACAGAGAAAAAAAAAAAAAATAAAGAAGCTGGTGTACGATTTCTACTTCCTAGCTAATATATACATAAATGATGCTATAAAGGTATTTATGGTATATACATAAACAATACAGAATTCTTGTTACACTTCAAATATAGAGTAACAGACCGCTCTATTTTGGCGACATTGTAGTAGGCTTTGGTTGTCGGGTCTACAATTCCGCCCGTGTTGTATGGCTTATTTTTAATTATCCATGTAACCTATATTAATTATTCAAATTTTGGTTTTTATTATATACTACATAAACCTACGATCTAAATGGGTTTTGGTCATACTTCAAGTTTAGAGTCACAACCCGCTCTATGAGGCGACATTGTAGTAGGCTTTGGTTAACGAGTCTACAATTCCGCCCGTGTTTTATGGCTTATTTTTAGTTATCCATATGACCTGAGTAATATATTATATAATAATTCTCCTGGAGCGAGTCTAATCCATTTCCCAACATGTAAAAGACAAGCTTCAAAAAGAGTAAAAATGTATTAATGATATATTATATTTCTCCTGGAGCGAGTCTAATCCATTTACAAACATGTAAAAGACAAGCTCCAAAAAGAGTAAAAATGTGTAAATGATTTATTATATAATATTTCTCCTGGAGCAAGTCTAATCCATTTACAAACATGTAAAAGACAAGCTTCAAAAAGAGTAAAAATGTATTAATGATATATTATATAATATATAGGAGAGACCACCCTACTCCATCGTACACCACCTTTCAAATCCTAAACGATTAGACTGCCAACAATAATGCTGAGCTGGAACACTAACTAGACACTAAAAAAAATGAAATAAAAAAAAATAAAAGCTACAAGCTAATGCAAATTGGCTAACCGTCTTTTATAAAAGGAATGAGACGGTTATCCGCCCTCAATAAAAAATACCATCTTAAACTGTTTCCATCAATGCAGCCTACACGCCCGCCATTATGGCCTCTTATCTCAGGACTATTATTATGCTGCCTTACCAGCAATCCGGAGGTTTTACACCCTACAGGGGTGTCAATCCTGCAACAACCACAGACTACCAACAACTAATAACACAGTTCTCAAACGTGGACACATGGGAACCTGTGTACCACTACAAACTGCAAAAACAGTGTATTAACCACTGTATTCTAGCACCGGGCCTATACAGCCACGAATGCTAAAATAAAAACCAGCAACCTCAAGGCATATACAGCCCCAAAGGTCACTGCGACCAACAACAACCACTACATTCCAGCACCGTGCATATACAGCCACCAATGCCAAAATAAAAACCAGCAACCTCAAGGCATATACAACCTCAAAGGTCACTGCGACCAACAACAACCACTATATTCCAGCACCGTGCATATACAGCCACCAATGCCAAAACAAAAACCAGCAACCTCAAGGCATATACAGCCCTCTAAGGTCACTGCTACCAACCACAACGACTATATTCTAGCACCGCGCATATACAGCTACCAATGCTAAAATAAAAACCAGCAACCTCAAGGCATATACAGCCCTCTAAGGTCACTGCTACCAACTACAACTTCTAAATTTAAATAAAAAAATTCCCTGCCACATGGTGATTCAAAATCCGTCATATGCAATGTGCCAAGGCTTTAAACCGGAAGCGCAAGCTAGAGTGGGCTGTCCAACGGTATCATTGCCGAAGACATCACCACTACTAACAGCCTCTCCACCATGTACCAGGAAGAACGGGGTACAAGTAACTTCAGAATTCGGACCCGTACATCGTATTAAAAAAAATATTAAAATTAAAAAAAAAATAAACCGATCTGAAGTTAAAACTGGCTGTCACAATTTACAATATTATTATTATTTTTATATTTATAATTTACAATCTCGAGTAATATGTAAATATTATAATTAGCAGTCAATATAATAAACAGCCTGTATAAAATTATAAAGTGTAAAAATTGTAAACATTGTAAAAATTGTATAAAGTGTAAAAATTGTATAAAGTAAATAAAAGTGTATAAAACAGTACAAACATAAAACAAAGGATTCCACGCGACGGTTTTTTCTTAATAATTAGAATAACTGGAAGGTTTCAGAAACAGCAATCTGGGTTGTAAGGTACAGCAAAAGACGTAACCTCTATCTCCAACTAATACACACACGTTGGTCGCCACTGTTACAGTTTTAATTTTCGGCCTCCTACGGTAAGCCGACATAAGCCCAACGGGCAGGTAGATTAATAAAGCAACAAATGAGCAATCTCAAACACTGTATATTTATATAAGTTGAATTTACACAATAAAAAGTGTACCTTAAAAAAACTACTTAAAGTACCTTAACGTTACAAAATTAAGTAGGAGTCTATTATTCTATTTTAATATTGCCAGCCAGCTAAAATTCCAGTATAAAGAGCTAGGGTCGTGGGGAGTTGGAGATAAACCCAGTACTGTACCGTTTTAAATGTTTAACTAAATAATATGCATTTCAAAATTTAAGGTAAAACCTTCCAGTTATTTAAACGTTATTCTATTATATTAAATGGGCGCCAGGGACCTTAAGAGTCCCGGATCCCAGAGCCGACGAAGGTGTCCATAACACTTCTTGAGGAACTGTTCATGTCAAACTCGAGATCCTTAATTTCAAATAAGTTGACCGGTTTCAAAACCGGACTTAGGTAGCCAACGGGTTCACAGAGAATCCGTGGTAAAAATAAAATAAGGAGTAAAGTAAAAAGGGATAATAAAAAAAAACCGTCCCGCCTGCGTTATCGCTAGACGGACTTCAACCGACAGCACAGCCGTCTCTGCAAGAGGCTTCGAGCAATTCGAGGAACGGGTCTCGCGTCCAGGCCCCAGAGCTCCTCTAGATCCTGGCGGCGAGACGAGTCTCTTGAGGTGCCTTTCAATTGATCCAGGGATTAATCCGTAAATGCAGACTCCCGCGGCTGGCTGTATAGTCGTCTGCGTGGACGCAGTTTGGAATCCTTTTGAAACACTAAACAAGATTTGTATTGTCACTCAAGCGTGATTAATGGTCGAAAAAGCCCATTTCCCTTCAATAACTCTGTCATCGATCACAAACCGGAACTAGACGGAGCATTCCGAAAATCTCCCCTATTCCGGGTAAAATGGTTATAAGATTAGCACCACACAAAGACACACAATTCTCGAAAATCACCAACCACTGCTTAACGTCACGCTTAAATGCTGAAACAATAATAATCTTCATGATCCAGACCAACAAACAAATTATTAGTGACTTCCAACATCGAAACTTGTCCTGATTGGAATAATTCTCCCCGAATATTCATTCGGCAAATTTAGAATTTGCAACCTTGCCACACTGTACCAAAGACCATCATTTGACAACGATGTTTCTAGAAAAAAGTCTATATAGAAAAAATAATAACACTTCCGGATTAGGTTATTCAGTTTATTGTGATTTTTTTTCTGAAAGCTGAAAATCATTAGGGATTGCTCCATACGATATTATTTCGATGGTTAGCGATCAATTTATTAAAATATCGATTAAACTACAACTGTGAATCGGCGACCACTAGATGTCGCCTTTACCTATAGTCTGTGCCTTTAACTGTCAGAACTGACGTTCGACTGAATGACATTAGAAATTAGGATTGTAAACATTGCATTACAATATTTGATCTAATTTATTGTGCAAACTTGTTAAATATGTTTATAAAAGTGATTGATTATGAGAAAGTGAAAACTAAATATTCCCGTGACGAAATACAGTTAAAGGAATGAAACCTTCAATCAAATGCAGGCCAAAGTCAATTTATGTTTACAGGTAAATTCTACCCTACGTATTAGTAACGAAGCCGTGTTATATCAACCCTTGGTGGGTTAAAAAAAACAACGTAACAACAACGACGGCACGGTTGGCGCAGTGGTTAAGCGATTGACTGCTGCGCTGCGTGTCGCGGGTTCGATTCCCGCACGGAACAAATATTTGTATGACCTACATGTATTTGTTCCGAGTCTGGGTGTTTTTCTATCTGAGCAATTTCAAAAAAAAATGTACCCCCGGTTTTTCCCTTGTCCCTCGACTTTGTTCATTTATTTTTATGTGATAAATGGCTTCTGGCAAAATATATTCATTGTTAGTAAAACCAACATGTATTTAAATACATCTATAAATTGTCGTTTTGTTCTTATATTGACTAAATATAAAACTTACGATTATTTTTAAATAGTGAAGACCATCGAATTTACCTGTCCCCTTCCCGACTAGGGTCAGAAAATGTTTGATTTCCCAAAATTTTCGCGTATTGGGAGTGGTTTATAAATGTAATTTGAATTCTTAGAAGTCGAATTGATCAGTTACAAATATCAATAATATAGTTTTTTACATAATTTCTGTTAAAAATAAATATGAACTAAAATCGAAAATCTCCAACTTTCGCAAGATACTCAAGTGGCTCCCCATTCGACTTCGCAGGAACTCTCGGATATTATGTCTGCTATTCAATCTCCTTCACAATCCCAAAACACCATCCTATCTGCAGGAGCGTTTTTCCTACGCCCGTCCTTCTGATGCACCTTGTAGGTCGCATCTTAAAAACCTTCTTAAGTCCCCTCCCCATTCCACCGACTTCTACTCCTACTCCTTCACAGTGCACGCGGTGCGATTGTGGAATTCACTACGGCCTGACATTAGGGACTGCCAAACTATTGCAGTTTTCAAAAGAAGAGTGAAAGAACACTATCTGTCCACTTCATCATAGTTGTGTATGTATTTATTTTATTTTAGAAGTATTTATGTATGTTTATTTGTATGTATATATTCTCGTAATATTTGTTTAGTTTTTAAGTGAATTGTTTGTTTTTGATTCTATGTATTATTGTTTGTCTCCTTTGCTCTATCACACGCTGTCTACATCTCTGTATTTATTGTCCTATCTCAGGTATGCTGGAAGAGATTTCTTATGAAATAAGCATCACCTCTGTACCTATTTTTTCTGTTCTGTCTTTCAATGTCTGTTTATATATGTGTGTACATAAATGGTTAAATAAATAAAAAAAATAAAAGAAAATATTAGCCAACCGGAACATTCCGTAATGTGACCGCTCGTTTTAGCAAAAAATATTATAATCGTGGAAAGTGTTCACAAAATGGCAACACAACATATCGTCTTTCATCGAGAGACGCCATTTTGCTTTCATTGACTGTCAAATTTGTGACCAGCAGACGTATATTTGTTGAAGTGCTCAGTGTTTGAATTTCTTCGCTCAGGTATGTGACCAAGTTTTACTATTGTAAATCACTTTTCTTTAATTATTGTTATTATTGGCAAATTGCAAATTTTATATAATATTTGATACCAAAAAGTTAGTAGTGCTAAGTACGATGGGCAATTTTTAAACAATTTAAAACTACAAGAAGGTAGCATTATGTGACCTCCATTTTGTGACTTATACTACGGCCACATTTAACGGAACGGCAAGTCACAACCAGGTCGGAACGCATAAAGCTTAGCCCTTCTTTGCATGATGATGGAAATTTCCATCCACAAACATTTAGTGAAAAAAAAAAGTACACAAAACAGGGCCCCAAGTCTGCTAATTTCAATAACATGTCCCACTATTACGATTCAATCGAGAGTCAATTATAATTCAATTATCATTGTGACAAAATGCGTATTCTGCTAAAACTTAAATGTGGTGTCAATTGAATTGTAATAGAATCGTAATTGGATTGCAATGGTGTCAGTTGAATATTTCGCGGTGTTGCCTATTAAAATCTACCACGACACTGAATGAATGAATGAGTTATAATTTATTTTAAATAAAGGATTTTTTTTTCATTTCTGTGATTGAATTACGACTCATAATAAATATATTGTCTATAATGAAATGCCTTCTCGATAGAATAAGACCAAATGTTGTAAAAAACACTTATAATACGGGGACTGTGTTGCCAAAGTAAAAAAATTGTTGCTGGCCTCATTATTATTTTAAATTAAAACAATTATACAACAATTGAAACGCTACGCGTGACGATCTATCGTTGTTGAATTGTACTTCAATGGTAAGATTGTCATTGAGAGACGATTCACATAAATGTCAAATAACGAGCGGACTACCAATAATTGTAAGATCGAGACACAACTGTGACACGATTGAAGAGCAGAATAGCAAATTGTTCAATGGCGATTGAGTGGCAGTTCGATGATATGTCATTGGAACACCATTGGTCTTAAATAAGTAGTAGAATACCAAATGTGCCAAACTATTCAATCGAGATGCAATTGAGATTCAATTGAAGCATTTGTAAATTAGCAGACTTGGGGCCCAGGCGTACTGTAAATTGTTTGTTTCTGGCAACTTTTTACACGACCAATGCATAAAACGCAACGTAGTTGTCAAAAAAAAACAAACGTCACTGTCATTAGCAAGGCCTTGAACTTTTCATTCAGCTGTTCTAACACAGTGGTAGGTATTGGCTCGTTACGTCACCAGCAGTCAGGGTCAACACGTCCGCTCTCGCTCACCGGCTCGCACGCGACTGTCTTCCCCACTGCCCGTGTACCCGAGACAAGTATACAAACATTCTGTTTGTTGTGATTCGAAGAAACGAGTGAATTTATAAATTGTTTTAGGAAACTAATCTGAGATTTATCCACTAATAAAAGTGAAAATGAGTGAAAAAAAGGTTTGTTTTTAGTGTTTCTGTTAAATTATGCGCAATTTATATTGAAATACCCTGAATAAATTTCTCAAAACTATGTGACAGAAATTTACATCACTATGCAATAACTTCACTTGTAATGTATGGTGAAAACGGTTTTTAGTATTTATTTTTTTTTGTAGGGAAACTTGAAAGACAGAGACATTGAAGCTTATTTGAGTCAGTTAGAAGGCGGTTGGCTGTCGGAAGATGGCCTTGATAACGAAGATTCCGACGATGAGTACCGTGATGCTGATGAAATTATAAGAGTGTTGCAGGAGGAAAATGATAATGATGATGTGGAAGATGGAACTGCTGACATTGATCCTCCTCTTGTAGAAGAGGTCACCACAGAAGACCAAGAACCCTCACACTCATCATCTTCATCCAATTTGCAGTCTTCATCCAGTTTTTTATTTGACAAAAGAAACTTGATATGGAAAAAAAGGAATCTTGTGTATGATGCAGATAAGATTACTTTCTTGGGGAGTTCTGCTGCTCCAGATGAAATATCACACTTGGAAACCCCATATCAATGTTTCAACCATTTCATAACGAAGGATTTTATGAATAGACTAGTGGAGCAAACAAATTTATATATAATACAAAGTAATCCCAATTCATCTATAACATTTACAGAATATGATTTATACAAGTTCTTTGGTATCCTGTTATACATGTCAGTACTAAAATTTCCTAGCACAAGATCTTACTGGTCACCAAAGTTTGGTTATGAACCCATTTCTTCAACAATGCCAATAAACAAATTTGAAAAAATAAAATTATCATTGCATTTCAACAACAATGAACTTCATAAGCCTATAGGCCATCCAGAACATGACAGGCTTTTTAAAATCCGCCCTGTAATTAAGCACCTCAATGAGAGGTTTGTTACAGTGCCAATGGACCAAAGACTTTCTGTGGATGAACAGATGTGTTCAACAAAAATAGGGCACTTCTTAAAACAATATCTGCCCAATAAGCCCCACAAATGGGGCTTCAAATTATATGTTCTGTGTGATTTGATGGGATATGCCCATAAGTTTGAGGTATATTCTGGACAAGAGAATTCAGAAAAACTCTCTGATGAACCAGATCTTGGTGCAACAGGTAATGTTGTAGTGCGTTTGCTTCGGGGAGTGCCAAGAAGGCTAAACCACATAATATACTTTGATAACTTTTATACCTCTTTGCCATTGGTATATTTTCTAGCTAAAGAAGGAATACATACTGTGGGGACTGTGCAACAAAACAGGATTCCAAATAATAAATTACCAGATAAAAAAGATTTTATGAAGAAATCTGTGCCCAGAGGTAGTTATGAAGAGAGAGTTTCTATGCTTGATGGTATAGATATGAGTTGTGTAGTATGGAAAGATAATAAGGTAGTAACCCTGCTATCTACTTATGCTGGAGCATTGCCTGTGGCTAAAGTAAACAGGTATGACAAGGCAAAACGAGAAAAAATTGATATTACTTGCCCATTTATTGTCCAAGAATACAATAAACACATGGGAGGAGTAGACCTCATGGACAGCTTTTTGGGTAGAAATCACATAACACTGAGATCCAAAAAGTGGTACCTGCGTATTTTTTTTCATTTATTTGATCTTGCAGTTATAAATGCTTGGATTGTTTATAAAAAAAATGCCCAGAAAAGGGGTGAACCTAAAAATAGTCTGCTTACAATGAGCCAATTCAGAAATGAATTGGCCTTTGTGCTTTGTAACAAAAGAACCATCAAAGATTCTAAAAGAGGGCGTCCTAGCAGCAGTACCCTAGAAGAAGAATTGCTGTCAAAAAAAAGAAAGGGTTCTCCAGCTCCTCCACCTCCAAAAGACATAAGGAGGGATGGTTCTGAACATTGGCCAAAAGTAGGTGGGTCACTCCGGTGCAAATATCCTAAATGCAAAGGTTATTCCACAATTTCATGCAGTAAATGTGGAGTTAATTTGTGCCTTAATAAGAATAATAATTGTTTTCTAAATTATCACCAAGAATAAAGAATGTACAAGGATATTCTAGTTTTATTTATTTAGTACTGAGCTAAATATGTAGAATTGCATGATGATGGATATTTCCATCATACTATTTTTTATTTATTTCATATTATTTATATATACCAGGATTTTTTAAAATATTTTTCCCTTAATCTAGAGCATGAATTACATCACCCTGATTTATTTCACAAAAATTTAAAAAATCATGCAAAGAAGGGTTAGTTCATATTGCGAATCCTTACTGACCGAGTGAATGTACCTAATACATAAATTACTTATTATTAAGTTTTCAATTTCCAACTTACAGATTGAAGTTTGCTGACGGCAGTTAAACATTAGGTAAGATTTTCTTAACTTAAAATAAGTATTGTTTTTCTTATGATAATACTTTATTAATACTAATGAGACCCGCGTAAAACTTAGTAGGTAGACACGAATAGGAACCTTGTAGTTGTAGGTAACTATTTAATTAACACTTGCTCGTAACGTGAATTTCTTATACCCACATACATCATCATTTATACATAAAAATCTTAAAATGTTGTAAGTAAGCTATTTACGTATATAATGAGCTTTTGTTTGGCTCTGTTATAAACTCTAACAGTTGTATTTAAACATCGCTCTCATGTATCAGAAACTACTTACGACTACTACAAGCAAACTGTTTTATTTTCAAATTATTTTCATTAAAATAATCTGTTATTTCATTACATAAGAACAGGATGTAAACAGCACTCTAAGTGATATTATAAAATGGCTAACTAATAACAATTTAAAAATGAACTTTCACAAGACTAAAATTATGATATTTCGCAATCGTAAAGCCCAATTTACTGACATTAATATAGATTATGCAGGGAACAAAATAAATGAGATAGCCACTACAAAATTCTTAGGTATGTCAATTGATTATAATTTGAACTGGAAGACACATGTTGATACGTTAAATCAAAAATTAAATAAACAATCATATGCCCTACATATGCTGGCAAAAACGGTTGACACTTCTGCTGTACTTGCAGCATACCATGGCTACGTGGGATCCTTGATAAAGTATGGTATTATATTTTGGGGTCATTCCACCAATAAGGAAATTGCATTCAAGGCGCAAAAGCGGTGTATTAGGGGTATGTTTAATATCAAACAGACTGATAGCTGCAGACCATATTTGATTAAACATAATATATTAACATTGCCGTGTGTCTACATCTATGAGATTGCTAGCTTCGCAAGAACTAATAAACATCTTTTTGATAAATACAGAAGTAAGCGGCACAGTGATAAAATTTGTTGCAAATTCAACAAGACGGCCTTATATGCCAAAAGCATTTTCAGTATGGCACCGCGTATATACAATCACTTACCAAAGTCTATTCTAGAAACTCCATCCATCGACGAATTTAAAAAGAAATTAAAAAAATTCTTGCTATGTAAATGTTATTACAGTATCCAGGATTATTTAACAGAGGATGTAAGGACATATTGTCCTCAGAAATAATGTTATTGATCTGACATGCGATTAATGCGCCATTTAATTATCTATTACTATTACTTGAACATTTATTTACAAATATATCTTGACATTCTCATTTGATACATGACATTTTAATCTTTATATATTCTTGTGACGTTAATATTTGCTAATGTGTCATTGTTACTTGCCACGGTGAAATTACCAAAATGTGTTATTTATTATATTATTATTGTTGCAAGTAATTGTATATTAATGTTTGATACAGTCTAATCAAATCTAAGCCTGAGATTTGCATGCCTCAAGGCGTAATATGGTTGAACTTTCTCTATTATTTTAACAACTTTATGTAATTACCCATATTAGCAAATAAATGATTTTGAATTTGAATTTTGAATTTGAATAATAGTCATAAAGATGTTCCTCACTTCCAAGCATAAAATATTTTTTTTGTAAATGTTGATTTTCGACAGTTTATCAGGCTTTAACTACAATTCTGAAACAAAGCCTAGATATGATAGGACTTCATGATGCTTATGAGAAAAGAAGAAAACCTACAGAACCTGTAGTAATATTTAACACTTTTAGGTATTGCAATGCCGCTTACTGGCGCGAAGAAAACTAGAAGATACAGAGAGAAATTAAAAAATGTCCGCCCGGAAGAATATGCTGCTCAATGCAAAAGAAACTTAGATCGATTGAAATCGAAAAGAAAGAAAATTATGGAGATGTCATCAGAAGAAGCCGAAGAACAAAGAAAAAAATGGAGGGAAGAAAAAAGAAAAAGTAGTGCTAAGAAAAAACAGGAGAAAAGTATAACCAAATCTACAAATGACCCAGAAAACCCCATTGCTGGTTCAGATTTAATAATTATAAACAGATTCCGGCGAAAGTGTCGATTTTTAGTAAAAAAGTGCCGATATCTCCAACAAAGTTCAGAAAAACTGAAAACACAAAAAGAAAAATACAAGAAACGTCTGCATCGCCTCAAAATTAAACATATGAAGGAAATTAATGATTTGAATCTCACTATTACTAAAATGCGTGCTAGGGAAGAAGTGTTAGAATCGACATTGCAAAAAACATATCGAAGCACTAAATCTCACCATGATAAAAAGATTCTCAAAAAATTAGTAGACAATTCAACAAACAAAACGGTGGTAACTAAAATGCTAGGATTGATTGGAAAAGCAAGGAGAAAGAAAATGAAAAGAAAACAAATAAATATCGACGAAATAACACAATTTTATCTACGAGATGACGTGAGTCGGATTACATCAGGGAGAAAGAAAACAAGGACACAACACAAGGAGAAAAAGCAGATAAGGTATCTGATGGATACGCTGGTCGAAAGCTACAAAAAATATAAAGATGGTGGTGGGCGATATGGCTTTACGACTTTCTTCAATCATAAACCGTTTTATGTGTTATCGCCTCACCTTAGTGCAAGAGACACATGTCTTTGCATCAAACATAGTAACCTAGAATTTCAACATGCTGCCTTAAGACGATGTGGAGCGCTGAAGATTGGAATGGGAGAGGCCTTAAGTAACGTAGCTTGTGACACAAAAAACTACACTTGTATGTATGACAAATGCGAATCATGCAAAGTTAAAAAACTGAATTTTGAGAGGTCTGAAAATAGTAAAGCGGACGATTCTAATGTATCCTGGCATCGCTGGGAACGTCAAGATCACATCTATTCAAAACAAGAAGGGACTGAAACCAAAGAATTTAAAACGAAAAGGACTAAAAAGATGACTAAATCAGGGACATTACAAGATCTAAAAAAAATGTTTAATGAAGAACTGCATAATTTCAAAAAACATCACTATAACATGCAACAACAGCAAAGCCAATATCGGAAAGCCATCTCACAATTAAAAGTCAACGAAGTAGTTTTGGTCTGCGATTTCTCCGAAAGTTACGAAGCGAAATTGGCCAGTGAAATACAAGCGATGCACTTCGGGGCGTCGAAAAACCAGATAACATTGCATACTGGCATGGTATATTGGCATGACAAATCACAATCATTTTGTACCATTGCTGAAAGTAATAATCATCAACCTCCAGCTATCTGGGCTCATTTGACTCCAATCATCCAATTAATTAAAGAAGAAACTCCAAATCTGGATGTCATACATTTTTTTACTGATGGACCGTCTTCCCAATACAGACAAAAGAATAACTTTTTCTTGTTTGCCTACTTTGCAAAAGAACTGCAACTGAATTTTGCTACATGGTCTTTTTTTGAGTCAGGCCATGGTAAAAGTGTGGCTGACGGAATTGGGGCAGTGTAAAACGCGCTTTGGACAGAAAGGTTTGCCAAGGAGTTGACGTAGCTGATGCCAAGGATGCCTATAATATTTTGAAACAATGTCTCCAGGTCACAAAAGTTTTTCTAGTCCCAGACAGTGCCATAGCTGCCATAACTCATATTTTGTCTAAAAATATACAACCATTAAAAGGAACCCTGCAGGTACATCAGATTATGACCCAAGATGAAAATGTTATAAAATTCAGAGATGTCAGCTGCTTTTGTGAACCTCTTCGAGGACGCTGCTCCTGCTTTCAGCCGCAAATCCACTCAGTCGTTTCCACAACTAACAGAGGTGGTAACAGAATCCAGCGAGTGCAATCTTCGGCAAAATCACCTGAACCAGTACAACCCGAATGCCAAGTATTAGATGACATTTCATTAGAGCATGTCAAGAATCAAATTAAACATACAGGAATCAGAGACTCAATAGAAGATGGCTCGCTGGACGCCGCTTTGCCAGAATTGGTAGGGACAATTGATATTTCAGATATAGAATCTCTAAAAAATCTTGATGTCAATATAATCAATTTAGAAGAACCCGTAGAGCTTATGGATATTAATGTAATGCCAATTATTATTGCCGGAACCCAAGAGCACAGTCAGACAAAAACCTGGACAAGAAAATAGAACTATAAAAAGTGGTCGACTTGCATTATATGCCAGAAATGTAAAGCTTCGATTGTAGGTCGGAAAGCAAAATGCATGTCATGTAAGAAACATTACTGTGAAGAATGCACCGCCGGTCCTACAGAATGGGATTATCTTTGTGACATATGCTTGGAAGGAGGTAGTGTAACTCGTGTAACTCTATACGTAATTATTCTTATAGTTATTGTTTATGTACTTAAATTAACATTGGCTATTTTTTCTTTCAGATTAAAATTCAGATTTACAACAATAATTACTGTCGACATGGTAATTTACGCTGATATAGATAAGGTGCTAAATTCCGACGATTTTATGGATTTTTACATTTATGACCTAAAATGGCCTTGGACTGAGACACATTTTATTATCAATGAATATTGCTATGGATGCGGTCAATACGTAAGTCGATCTTCAAGAATTGGACACTTTTCTCTGATTATGACTCGTGAACATATAAAAAATTTATTACAAAGTTCATATTTTTGGTGTTTTTATTGTAATTACTCCGTATACGATCATTTCACCACTGATGAGTGTTATTTATGTGCAAATTAAGTACTTATTTATGAGAATGTGCAATGATTAAAAATATTGTTAAATTCTATTCCAAAGTAAAATTCAAGTCATTAGATTTACATTACTTAAATAATGTTAGATAATAGTTATCATTTTTTAAGTTTATAGTATTTTAAGTTACCTTTTTTGATGAGGCTATTAAACCCATACTTAATAATATCATGTCATTGAAATAATATGTGCCTACTAAAAGAAAGGACATCGCAGATATTGATTTTGGATTTTTTTTAAAATGCTTATATAATTGATATAATAATTATCTAAAAACTAAAACTCGGTGATAGCTGCTAAAAGGTATAATTTAATTTAAGAATTATGAAAAACAGTAAGACTAATTAAACTCATTGATTTTGTAAGGTTTTATTTTAAGTTCCTTTGTGATATTGTGATTATGTATGAATGAATAATTACTCTGTCTGTATTGACACGAAAAGAATATTTGTCTTGTTTTCTAATTTTAATTTGTTATGACTTTAGATAACTTTATTTGAATACGCGGCGGCGTTAGGTCTACTTTGAGTATGGCCTTAATTTTGTAATACCTAGTGATATCAAATATTTTTATAATATAAGTAATAAGGTGAAAATATAATAATATTTAAAATGATTGTATTATTTATTACCCACATACTTACTCTGTTCTTCGATTTTTCAGTACTTACCCAATTATTTTCTTTTCACAGAAAAAATATAAAACTAAGTATTTAGTTCCAATCTGAAAAGTAGGGCTAACAATGTTTAAATTATCATTTGATGATAATAACTTAGTGTACTACGTACGCCGTACGTATTATTTAGGCAATTTATAAATTAAGTGAACACAGCTTTATGTTTTTAAGACTTCCAATTTGTCACTGTCCCTTCAAGAGGATGAGGTTAAATCTATGAAATCAGACGATTTTTTTCCTTTTAAATATGTGCGGCTACAAATATGTTTACAGTAAATGTATTACTTTACAAAAAAGGTACACATATTAAGTAAAATATTATATTATTGGAGTAAAATTAAAAAATAACCATGTAAGAAGCGATAGAGTCACAAAACCGAGTAAAAATCAATCATTTTGTGTAAATCCTTGAAGCTAAGGCTATTTTCATTGATTAGTCAATGAAAAACATATATTAACAATTTAAATTAATTTAAAAAAGCCTTATTAATTTCATACTTTCCTTTAATTTTGCTTTTAAATCTAGTCACACAACGGAACAAGTTCTGCCTCAAAGTCCGTTTTGTTTCGATATTATCGGGAATATTCCTCGAATGCCGCGTTCCTTTTTGTTTTTCTGTATAATAAACTATATAATTTCGTAATATATAATAGACAAATAAAATAAAAAAAAACCTAAAAATAAAATCGAATTTTATAGCAGAGTACACTTTTTTTCGAAAATGCTCATGTATAATATGTATGTATTTACAAAAAAAAATGTATATAAGTAGTTTATCAGCCATCTTGTTACCATAACACAAGCATTAGGTTGCTTAGCTTGGGACTAGATGGCGCTGTGTGAAATGTCCAGGGATATTATTATTATTATTACAATATAAGAATCGCGTGCGGCGAGTCACGCGCCGAGCGTCTTCTTCACCCGGGCTCCCCGCAGTCCACGCATTCATCCAACCTAGCGTAATTATTTATTTAACACGGTCGGAAAGTTGCTCTACTAAGTACTAGCGATTCAATATTTATTTATATTTGAATGGTACCTTGGGCCTGGGTTGTCCGTATTTTTTTGTGTTCTGTAGTATCCCCGACATAGAAAATTATAGTGGGGGCAGCCAATGAGTGGGAGCGTGAAGCATTATTTTTAAGGTTAAAAGAATACGCCATATTTTTATGTAAATCAAGTTTGTTATAATTTGTTATGAAGTAGTTATTAAATACAAAATTGTTGTTTCTTATTTCTCAATTTATACGTAACTCTGCGCACTGTGCGATTACTCTGCTGGACTCTCGTATAGGACTTTCTGTTTCATTTTCTGTTACTTTTTTATATAATTTGGTTTTATTTTTGACTGTGTTTAGTTTAGTTTTTGATTTATACGAGTCGCAATAAATACTTTTCTTTCTTTGTTTTCTTTCAGGAATTAATTTTTCTGAACGACAGCGTCTGCGGCAGAAGACGTGGTCGCGTTCTTGTTTTCATATTTTCAGTTTGCATATTTTTTTGCAGAAAAAGGGCATTTTACTTCTAACAGTCCTGTTTTTCTATCTTTGTCTTTATAAATACCATCGGGACTGGCTCCTAAATATTGGAGTGTTTTATGAATATAAAGACCGCAGCGGGAAATTGTGACGTTTTCCTGCAGAGATAATTGGCTTAATGCTGTTTGTTCATTATCTCTACCATATGTGATCGATGGGACATTTGACAACTTCATCGGTCATATCTGGTCTTTGAGCTTTCTGTCCATAATCTGGATCATTCATATTTCTACGGATTTTTTTTCGAAATAATCTTTTGTAAAATTTTCTTTTCGCTTTTTGTGCCTTATATACATTTGTGTATTTGCCAGTAGGTTTACCAAATATGCATTTATGGATAGCGTTTATTGGTTTCTTGGTGTTAAAGGAAATAACTGAAGCGGAACACCTTTCCTGGTATGAATTTTTAAGTGTGTAATTAATTCGTTTCCCCCTCACATATTTGGCAATCACTGAATTGAATGTCTCAGCAGGATTGCTATCAACGTCAAAAATGAGACTTTGCGTTTGCAGCCAAAAACAAGACAATTTCATCAAGCTACACCAAGTGCCGTATTTCGGTCAGTTTTTTCAGTTGCTGGGCATATAGCGTCATCGCAATCCGAGTGACTACCAAAAGAATGGTGTAATGAATTCAAAATATCTGTACGAAGTTTAACCATTTTTTGACTGTCAGAAATGTCTTCGTGTTTCCTTAACTTTATAGCCCGCACTGTATATCTGCGTAACTTCATGATTTTGAAGTCAGTTAAAAGTTTCCTTAATTGAATAGGAATATGAGTATCTTTAGTAAGTGCTCTCAGTTTGTTACATAGATTTCTTAGCAGATGGTTTCTGCACTCGATCTTCTGAACCTTGCAGTTTTTATATGGATTGCTTTCTAATATTTTTTTATGAGTACTTGAATCACCATCTGATATCAGTCTAGCATACATAAACATATTTCGACGGCACGGTTGGCGCAGTGGTTAAGCGATTGACTGCTGCGCTGCGTGTCGCGGGTTCGATTCCCGCACGGAACAAATATTTGTATGACCTACATGTATTTGTTCCGAGTCTGGGTGTTTTTCTATCTATAATATGTATGTATTTACAAAAAAAAAAAAAAATGTATATAAGTAGTTTATCAGCCATCTTGTTACCATAACACAAGCATTAGGTTGCTTAGCTTGGGACTAGATGGCACTGTGTGAAATGTCCAGGGATATTATATATTATTATATTATATATCCATAAATAATTTAAAACTACATAATAAATGATTTAAAGTTTGTACCTGTAGCACAATTAAATCATGTGGCAACTTTGCATGTACGGGTTGACATTAGGAGTATATGTGTTCTGTGGACATTATTTCGTGGGTAAATGTCATTCACATGTCATTCCGTTCGTTCCTGGCTTGATTTATGTTAAGCTGGGATATGACGAAGATCAGAGCCATCAAGTTGGAACCCTTGGATGTCGACGCTAAGGAACTCATTTATTTATAGAGTTTGTGAATCGCTCTGGTAGACTTCTAACACTGCTTCTAATATTAAGTAGTGTTCATCAACATTCACAGCTTGTATTCAGCTACTTTTGGGTATAAGCATCCTTTCTTATGTTAGGTAGGCACATAACTTTGCCTGACGAAAATCGATTATACAATGACAGTTATTATTGAATTCAGATTGAATTATACTATAAAAATATTTGAAATTAAACAAAAACAATAGCAGCTGTCAACTTGACAGTTTTTTTTTTTATAGGTCGGCTAATGGACCAAGGTAGTATAATTTTGCCCAAAATGGCGAGCTTTTTATTACGTTAAAAGTTATTTTATTCTCGTCCCCGGGTAACCATAAGAAAAAATTATAAATGCAATATTATTCAGTATAAACTAGTATATTTTATGCCACTAAGTGTATCTCGGTACTTCGTTTGGGCAGATTTTGGTGGCATCCTTTAGAGTTGGAATGTTTGGACTCATACAATTCCTTTAAAAACAATGAAAAATTGTTATGTGCTGCAAAAAATACAAAAAAATACCTTTTTAAAAGTACAAAATAAATGATACTCTTTTTTGTAAGTCCGTACTCTTTATTTACCTCCATTAAAATCAGATATACTCTATTTCTTCTAAAAAAAGTTGGCAACCCTTTGCATTCTATCAACATCCCTCTTAGATTGACAGTCAGTCTAAGAGGGATGTTGATATAATGCATTATTTGTGTAACGAAGTTGCAAATGCCCTAAGAGTGCCGGAATTGTCATGTGACATAAAAAGTGTCTTAAGCAAACTGGTTTACACATACAAATAAAAGCTAGAAACATCACATAAAAACCTTGAGCGATGTAAAAACTAATAAAAATTGGTTTGAAACGTATGTTACATTTCCTGTACCGAGCAGAGGATAAAAAGGAGTAGTGATTTGGGTGGTCGTCCTTTTAAAGACTTTGAAGACTGTTCTGAACGTACGAAACGCAAAAAGTCCGAAGACGTTAGGAAGAATTTGACACCTGCTGAATTAGCTTTTGCTGCACAAATGGAATACCGCGCAGCAAGAGAGAAGTTAATAAATCTAAATTGATAAAAGATATTTCTGCAGGTACAACTTTAAAATCAGTTGATGAACCACATGCACGCTATACGCCAGACAAAGCTTTGTCTTTAGTTATTGAAAGCCACCTAACAATACACCAATTCAATTTATTGCGTAAGTCTGCATTAGAGTTAAATTGCAATCTTTACCCTAATTACGAGTCTGTAACAGAAGCTAAAAAGAAGTGTTACCCCGAGGCGGGTATTATGTCTACTGAAATAAAAGCTGAAGTATCTCTCCAAAATCTTTTAAACCACACTGCTGAAAGACTGTTACTTTCTCTAAAAGAAGTGATTTTACATTTGCATCCCAATCAGAGGCAAGACCTGTGCCTTATTTCAGTTTCAGTTTCAGTAAGTGGGGATGTGACGGATCTGGAAGCCATTCCCAATGTAAACAAAAGTTTCAAGATCAAGAATCATCGGACGAGCACATGATGGTTACGACATTAGTCCCAATACGTGTAATAACTATGAATAAAGTACTTGTCTGGCAAAATCCCCGGCCTTCTTCACCACGATACTGCCGGCCTTTGAGGCTTCAGATGGCTCCTGAAATATCTGAACTCTCAAGACAAGAAGCTGCAAATTTACAAATAGAGAGAGCAGACCTTTTACCAACAAAAAATGAGGAATGATGCATTAAACACGACCTAAAATTAACAATGGTAGACGGAAAAATGATAAACGCTCTAACTGACACCAGCCCAGCGATGCGTTGTTACCTTTGTGGAGCCACAAGCAAGGATTTTAACAAAATAAACGTTTGTTTAAAAAAAACCAGTGAAGACCGAAAATTTAGAATATGGCACTTCTTCCCTCCATGCCTGGATAAGATTAGCTGAATGCGTGTTACATCTGGCATATAAATTAAAACTTGTCAAGTGGCAAGCAAGAGGCGAAAGAGATAAAAAGATCGTTGCTTCAAAAAAGAAACGAATTCAGAAAGAATTCTTAGAAAAACTTGGACTACATGTGAACAAGCCGAGACAGGGAAGAGGGACGTCAACAGACGGCAATACAGCACGCATAATGTTCCAGCATGCAGAAGAAGTATCTCAAATCACTGGCATCAATTTAAATATTATTAATCGATTGCATGTACGCAATCGATTAACCAACCAACCACCAATCGCCACCAATCGTTTTACTAACATGCCAACTACGTTGCACAAAATATTGGTCCACGGTCATCAAATTGTTGAAAATATGGGTATTGCTATAGGACTTCTAAGTGAAGATGCGCAAGAAAGTCGCAACAAGGACATTATAAAGTACAGAGAGCAATTCTCAAGAAAAATTTCAAGGAAAATGGCTATGGAAGACACATACCATAGACTCATGGTATCTTCAGACCCTTATATAACCGGATTAAGGACATTAATCTAAAAAAAAAATCGTTTTTCTCTCCTTTAGATCTAAGTCTAATAGATGAATTTTATTAATAAAACAATATTCTCTTAATATACTATAAGCTTCAGAAGTGGAAAAGATTTAAAAAAAAACACATTCCAATAAGAGAACCATTTAATAAATCAAAGTAAAATTAATTAACATCATCACAACTTTATTTAAATTAAATTAGTTCAAATTATAATGACAAAATAACGATTGCACACTTTTAAAATACAAAACAGCTCACGTGACCTTTAACCGACGGAGATTCCCGCAGAGACGTCCGTACGTCGTGACCGCCAACGAAAGAAAGGGGCCTGACAGTTAACTGATACGCTATTTATAGGCAGCCTGGTGACGTGGGGTTGCCTGTTCCTTACACGGCTTCTCCTGACTGTATGTCGTCCTCAACACGAGTGAGTCACGCAGAGTGAGTGGGATCCGAGTTCGCTGCGGCTGATGTCGACGGTGCTTGTTCCACGTCGTCATCCAGCAGAGGCATAGACGGATCGGCCACACGCTGTGACCCGGCTGCAGGCGCAGTCTCATCTTCCGCATGTTCACCTGGATACAAAATTACATTAAAAAGACAATTCAATAAGTCTAAATGAACACATTTCGCCATTCACAACGTTCTCTACGTCATCTTTCAATTAATTCACTTATCATCTATCAAAGGATTCATACAGGAACCACACATTCATCATTCTAAAATTATGCAGGGACGTCTCCCTTAGTAATATTCGAACCCAACTGAGGCCTTTATTTAGAAGGTCTCCGTTGTCCTCGGGGCAGCTCCCTGCACCTCGTACAGACTGTCATCGACAACTAGTCATAGTTATCTGAAACATGCTTGACGCAGACCGTATTTATACGTCAAGCTGCTTGGCACGCAGACCGTATTCATACGTGCAAGCCTCTTAGCACGCAGACCGTATTCGTACGTGTAAGTTTGTCTAACATGCAGGCCGTATCCATACATGAGAGACGTCCGACAAACGGATCTTAAGTTGACTACACTAGCCAGCTTATACAGCTTGGAGCCAAGCACCATAGCAAAAAGCACCAAAGTATAGCGACAAACGCCTGAGTGACTAGTACCACAGCGACCAGCACTTACACTTAAGCAAATTGGAGAAAAATACTCACTCTCGAAGAAGGCGGCACAAGTGTTTGGACACCACTCGCCTTGCCATGGCACCATGTGTTGAGCCGCGGCCTGCGTTGTCTTGCCGTAGCCACCGCTCAACAAGCGCAATGTATAGCGTCCACTGGGTAACACCTCTACCACTTTGTAGGGGCCACGCATACCGGGATCGAGTTTTCCCGTTACCTGAGAAAACTTAATAACGAACACACAATCGTCAATATTAAATTGGCGAGGTGGGTGTCGCCCTTGGTTTACTCGTTTGTCCTGCTTATCCCGATTGTTCTTCAGCAATTGACGGGCTCTACCTCTGGTGATTTCGCGTAAGGCTTCCCGGTTGGGCGTGCTGTCTTTAAAAGCCACGTCGCGTACCAGCGCACGAACCACAGGAGTTGTAGCTTCAGTACCGATCAAGAGGTTAAGTGGGGATGCGTCTTTTATGGTCTAATTTACTAAACATTTTAGCATTTTGGATCTTTGGTAGTAGCTGTTCCATCGTTGGGAGCGGGTGATTTTCTCGCCTTGTAGCCAAATTTGCACGCCTCATATCAATTCAGAGACGAACATCCCCGTCTGCTTTTCAGAATTAATACTACCGGCGCTATCCATTCAGACGGTCCTTCTACTTTTTCTATTAAAAATTGTCACACTCGCCTCTAATTTCGTGGGAGAGCTACTGAATTCACAGGTTTCGATTTACAACAAGCCAAACAAAAGATACGTGACTGTCAACCGACCCCATATCGTAAGAGAATACAACCGCCATATGGGTGGTGTCGATTTGATCGACAGTGTCATGGGCAGGTACAAAATACGCCTGCGAAGCAACAGGTGGCAGATTCGCATGTTCTACCATTTCTTAGATCTTGTTATGTCCAATGCCTGGCTCTTATATAAAAGAGTACATAAGGCCAAAAAAAAGAGAAGACCCACTTCTGCAGTCAGCTAATTTTCGTCAGGATATTGCCTTAGTTCTGGGAGAAGAGGATCAGGTGCAAATATCCCAACTGTGCTGGCGTATCACAGACGATTTGTGTGAAATGTGGAGTTGCCTTGTGCTACAACAAGCAAAACAACACTTCAAGGCATTTCATACGTCTAGAGTAGTGTTATGACACACTCCCTATAATTGTTAGTAAATAGCCCCCTGATTGTTTTTTTTTTAAACTAAAGAATACGTGTTTCTTTGTTCACTTTTTACTACCACACCATTGAATATTTTTCACTTTTTATGTTGTTGAGTTATGAAGGGTTAAAGCGATACAAGATAATAGTATAAAATGTTTATAATTAGCCACAAACGTAGATCACATTGGTATACTATTTAAAAACATTTGTTTTAAAACCAAAGTGAAGGGGTTCGATAAACCAGTCGCCATATTCATTCAAGCCAAATATAGAGAAACAAACATAGATCATTTCGCCTTTGATTTACATAATGATGATATTGTATTTTCACAGTGAACAACACCAGTCGAATTTGTGCACGGCCCCTTAACTGCTACAATTGACACCTGTGACATCGACAGGTCAATCTGTTGTGATTTCCTATAAAAAGCGTCCAGAAACATCAGGGATACACGGTCAGCTGTACGAAACAAAACTACTTAGCTTAAACATTTTAAAGCGATATAAGATGATAGTATTGAAGTTTAAAATTAGCTACAGACCGTAGATCACATTTTAATATTTGAAGAAATTTTACGTTATTACGAATCTAGCATTTTCGAACCCATAGGTTTATGTAATGTGTCGTATTTGGCGTTGCATTCGTTATTTAAAAATCGCAATTGAAAGTTACCAAGTGTTGACATATTGGTGCTCGTGACTGTACTGGCGAGGTAATATGAGGATTGGACTTATTACCGACAAAATAGTTTGTGACTGATTTATTACTTTACGCATTGCCCTACATGTAGTTGATCACGACCAGCCAGCTGAAACTGAGACTAACAATCCACTTTGGAAGGTGCAACCGATAATCAAACGGGTTCAGGATACCTGGCTCCATAATAAAGGGTGTCTCAGCGCCGATTTTAAACTTTAAACTCTTGGCAGCCACCGGGGCTAGCGGGAGGGGAGCGGTAGCGTTCGGTAGGTGATTAGTGCGGTTTTTTAGTCGCTATGTCGTAGTGGTCTGGCGCGCACCGCGCTTACGCAGTGGAGGCGTATTTTTGCAACTAGTTTTCGTTGAGTGAGGCACAGCGCAAGTTTTGTAATCGCTTTCAAATCCGCCATTTAAGTGATGCCCCGAGTATTCAGTTAATTAAGTTGTGGGTAGCAAAGTTTAGAGCGACAGGATGTTTACTAAATCATTCAATTGGCCCTCGAAAAAGACCTGTGCGATCAATTGAAAACATCAAGCGCCGCTGCGGTCGCGGAGCATCCACGACGATCAGTTAGAAAACATGCTGCCTCTTTGAGCCTCCATCGATCAAGTATTCAACGAATTTTGGCCTTAGACTTAAAATTACATCCCTATAAAATTCAGATAATTCAAAAAATCAAACCAGAAGACTACACAAGCGAAAAATTTACTGTCAGATGATGTTAGAATTTTTTTCGGAGGAAAATGGGATGGACAATGTTTATTTTAGCGATGAGCAGGGACTGATATCGATACCCGAAATATATCGATATTTTAAAGAAAATACCAATAACAGAATCGATAACTGGGATAAATATCGAATTTTGTATCAGTTACTTAAGTATCGGTATAAAATTATCGATACTCAGTACTGATACCAGGCTCCAATGCGACGTTGCGAGATGCACCGTGCAACGGCGCGGTCGTGGCGCGAAACGGAACGGCAACAGTGCAGTAAGCAGCGAGTATTTGATCAGACGTAGCGACTAGCGCGTGTGCCGCTGCCGTGGCCCGTGCGTGCGTAGTGTTTTGTATACAAAATCTAGTTTTTCTGTATTTTAGCTGTACAAACAACAATTTCTAACTACCTACTGTTAGTTTTACATTTATATTTTGAATACGTTGCTGTGTGTGTCTGATGTGATGGGGCGCAAAAAGCAATATAATGTTTATAGGTATTTTAATGTAAACAAAACAAGTTTGAAATCGAAATGCCTGGTGTGCAACAAGGACTTAAATGTAAGTTTTTTACTTAATTACCTTATTTCATAATTTAAGATAGTATTTGTTACAGCTGCTAATAGAAAAAAAAACAGTGCCTATTGGTAATAGATAAAGCGACGTATGTGTGGCTTCTATGTATAACTCATGCGCGATAAGTTCAGACCCGCGTAGAATGCTACTACCCTGCACTT
Source organism: Apamea anceps (assembly GCA_951799955.1). NCBI lineage: Eukaryota > Metazoa > Arthropoda > Insecta > Lepidoptera > Noctuidae > Apamea > Apamea anceps. The sequence continues at coordinate 3,769,824 of OX637509.1, forward strand.
TCCCGATGGCTCTCATGTTGCCATTTTTCGTACCTCGCGCACAACGCTCATGGGTAGCAGGTATCCTAGAGAAATCGGCCACTAAGTTATTAATTGAACATACCTAAATTAATTCAGTAAATTGGGTTGTTTTCAATAGCTGCGATCGTTGAAGTCAACAAAGTAGAATTACTGGTAGGTACGCATCTTGAGCGCTGGACGCAGTAGTGGGGGTAAGTTCGCTCAAAGGCGCTTTATACTAAAATCGACTACTGCGCAACTCAAGGTCAGCGCTCAAGATCCGTGCCGTATATTACCTAGCCCAGCTGGTGGGCGACCGCGCGGCACCGTGGACGCGCACGCTTGCCTGTACCCGCAAATGTTATAAGCTTAGTCAGGACAAATGTTTTATTAAAAATACCTATATTCTGTGGATTACATACAATTTTAATTTATTTTGACATAACTTTTTTATTTTGTTTCAGAGTATTAACAGCTCGAATCTCTTGAAACATCTTAAAATTCATAAAACAGAATATGAAGAAGTCATATCACTCAATATGACACAAAAAGATACCACTCAAACGTCAATCAATTCGGAAATTATTACCAAAGAATGCACTAATCTTGTAACTGTTCATGGCCGTCCTTTAGCTCTCCTTGATGATGAAGCATTCCAAAATATTTTATCTTTAATACCTAACTGTGGGTCAAAATTGTGTTCTCGAAAAATTAGAAACAATATAATTGGAACCGCTGGAAGTTTACGTATTAGCATGGCTAAAAACCTACAGGCCAAAATAATTTGCATTAAAGTAGATGTAGCATCACTTTCACTCAGAAGTTTTATGGGAATAAACGCCCAATATTTAGAAGAAGGGAATATTATATTAAAAAATTTAGCAATGATAGAGTTATTGGAAAGACATACTTCAGAACACCTGAAAGAACAAGTTTTATTTGTTTTGCAAAGGTTCAGGATTGACCTAGACAACATCTATAGTTTTACTACAGATAATGGAGCAAATATGCTCAAGATGGGTAGGCTACTAAACGAACAAATAAACGTTCCAAATCAAAGGATTTCTACTGAAGATGGAAATGTTAGCATGGAAAACGTCAGCGATCAAAATGATATCGAAACGGAGGAAGAGTGCGGATCATATGGAAGGTACTGAAAATATCTCAATGGATTCAGATTCCGACTGTGATTATGACGCTGATACTGGATTCGATATTGATAGACAAAACCAGTTCACTGAAACAATTACTTCGTCACTGTCAAGTTTCATGAAAACACGACTCAGTAAAGGAACATAGCTATAATAAGATGCGCAGCACATACGTTACAGTTGTCTGTTCTAGAAGTTTGCAATAGTACACAAATCAAACAAGTCATTAATGACGCAAGAAAAGTTGCTAAACAGTTGCGAACTCAAAAATATGCTGCTGAAATAGCCAAAGCAGGAAGGAATCAATCTAGCCTAGATTATCCTACTAGATGGAACTCAACTGTTGATATGATTCAGAGATTAATATTACTAAAAGATTTTTGTGATTATGCTCACGATTCGAATTTGAACTTACCGGAAACGACTTGGAATACACTACAAGATTATTTAACTTCCCTATTGCCTGCTAAAGAACTGTCACAAATCCTACAACATGAGCAGCTCACAATACTTGTGACTTTTATTTGCAATGGCTGTTGTGTAAAATTAAATTAAAAAATATTAACACATTTCTTAGCACATTGCTGATTAGTTCTATGGACAACAGGGAACACACGTTATTTGCCAACGACGCCGTTCTATGTGCCGTTTTTCTCGACGGCAGAGTCAATTCAACACTCTCTGATGATCAGCGCGATACCGCAAAAATAAAATTATTAGAATTACATCAGCATTTACAAAATAGAAACAGCGATAAAGAAAATGAGCCCCATTCTTCTTCTACGAATTCGTCCTCTTTGTCCCAAACCAACACAGACCCCGCAAGAGTTGAGTTAGATGATTTCCTTAGTGTGAAATATGTTGAGGCTCAAAGTGATGTACGAACTCTTTTGAGACGACCAACCGACAATATGGAGATGCGAGCTGGTGCATTTAGAAACCTAAATGAGGAATTAACGGCGTTTTTGAATGAGTCACTACTAAAATCTACTGAAGATATTTTAAAATACTGGGAAAATAATAAAATTAAATATGCTTCTCTCTATAAACTAGCGTGTGTCGTTCTAGCTATTCCAGCGACACAAGTCAGTGTGGAAAGACTATTCTCCAGTTTGACAGATTGACTGTCGCGGGCGTCGCCTCTTACAAGCCTGATAAAATTTAGTATTTGTGGATATGTATTGGAACGACTTTCTTCAGACATACATTCTAATTCAAATGCTACTAGCCTTGCAACATCTTCGTTTCGTTCATCCAAAGGTTTTTCATTGTGAAAGTCAATTTTAGGTAAAGCTTCAGTCGTATAAGAAATTCTACTATTTTTATAATGTCTATATACCATAGCGTCAATTATTTCGGCTTCATTTGTTTGAATTGACTTTTCTTGTGTTTTTTCTATAAATTATTTGCTGTCTCCCTGATATAATAGACGGTGAAGATGGTGGTGAGGGTGACTTAATATCGAATTGAGTTGCATCGTCATCGAATTGAGTTTCATCGTCATCCAATTCAGAAATAGCTCTCTTCTTTCCTGTAAAAAACAATGAGTATCAATCCTTTAGATTATCCTAACTTCCTAACTCATATTATAAATGCACATGTGAGTTTGTTTGTTTGTTACGCTTTCACGGCCAAACCGCTGAACGGATCTTAATGAAATTTGGTAAGGAGATAGATTGTGTCTTGGGAAAGGACATAGGCAGGCATATAAATGCATAAGATACGCAGACGAAGTCGCAGGTAACAGTTATTTTATAGTCTTAAACAGAAATAATAAAAAAACAATAATTAAATACAAACCAGCCATATTAGATCGTACGTTTGATCGTAACACTGGATGATTCGGTAATAAATCTTCGTCAGTCCATTTGGGAACATTTTTCATAATTTCTGATAATTGGGGAGCGCCTCTTAATAATCTAATGATATTTAATACTCCTGGAATATAATCACGCGCTTCTTCTGGCATGCGTTGTAGTTCAAACGCTATTAGCTTTGCGAAATTTATATTTCGTTTATCGGAGGGACATTGATTATTATAATTGAATTTCTTGTGGTCTATGGTCGCTTGAACTTCCACATCTTTGTAACTTTTGACTTGTGGTGTCTGACTATAGCATTGAGTTTCATCGTCAGACTCATCAGATTCATCAATAGTAATGCTAGGTCTCTTCTTTCCTAAAAATTATAAAATATCGTGACAAGTATACATTCGTTATACAATAACTTTTTAACATGGTGTGTAGGTGAAGGTGCGGTGAGCCACGCGTTGGTAGTGAGAAGAACGCTAAGGCTCAATTTACACTGCTGCGGAACGGAATTGAAGTGAATTTTCGTAACAAAATTGTACAAAGCATAATGTACTTAATTCGGGCATAGCTACAAGCTTGTAGGTATGTACCTAGTTTCTACGTTACACAATTCACATAAAGTTTAGCATACCTTGTACAATTTCGTTGCGAAAATTCACTTCTATTCCGTTTCGCGGCTATCTAAATTGAGCCTAAGGTCTCTGCAACCAGCCGGCGTAGCGTGGCGGGGTGCGGCGGCGGCGTGGCACGACGGTTACCGTCGCGTCGAGCGGGACGGCTCTGTGCGGCGTCGTCCGTAATATCTAGTACATTACAACTAATTAGCGTCGCGTCGCCGTCCCGTCCCGACGCGCCGCGCCCACAGCGCACACAGCGTACTGCACGTAGCTGGTCATATGTTTGTAAGATTTGCCATTTGGGCCATAGGCAATATAAAACTTATCTTCATGGAATAAAATTTCGCGGCATAGTCTATGATACTCCCCATAATTACTAAGTTTTTCATTTATTTCATGCACCCATTTCCATTTACGTTGGTTTTTCTTAGCTAGCGCAAATAAGACCAAGAGCGTTTCCACGTCTGAATCACTCAACATGTTTTTGTTGAATGAATCCCGTTGCGATACGGTCGGCGTGAAGGGGCGCGGCGGGACGGGACGTGATCGCGCCCGCAGTATGACCGCTGCCGCCGCGCCAGCGCAACGTCGCCGCCGCGCCCCGCTAAGCCACGCCGGCTGTGTGCAGTGCAGAGACCTTTAATTGACAGTCGGAAAAAAAAATGTGCGCTCGTGGGACTTCCGCCAGGAACGAAATACCTACAATATAATTCACGTATGATTCAAACAATGAAAAAACACATGAGGTTATAGGTAGTTACAAGCAACCCCATGCTCGGTTTTCGAATCTCGATAGGCACATTAACTGGAAGTCACACATAGAACATATAAAAACAAAACTCTCAAGGTTCTCTTACGCTCTTTTCCAAATTAAACAAAGCACTAACACACAAACAGCTATGGCTGCTTACTACGCATACGCATACTCATGGCTGCGATATGGAGTCATGCTATGGGGAAATAGTGTAAACGTAGGTGAACTATTCACATTGCAAAAGAAATGTATAAGAATTCTAGCCCAAATAGATAATATGGAGAGCTGCAAACCGTTATTTATAAAATATCAAATTCTAACTCTGCCTTCAATATACATACTTGACATTTGCGCATTTGTTTTTAAAAATATCGACAAGTTTACTAAAGTAGAAGATACGCACAACGTCAACACTCGCCATAAAAAGAGGTTATGCGCTCCATCCTCAAGAATTAAAATGTTAAGTGATAGCCCATACTATATGGCAATAAAAATATATAATAAGTTGCCCAACATATTTAAAACTGAAAAATCTGTAACAATATTCCAAAAAAGGCTAAAACTATACCTAATTAAAAAATGTTTCTACTCAGTAAAAGAATATTTAGAGTCCAAAAGTGCCGATCTGTCCTATACATAAAAACGTAAGAAATATATCTATGGTCCTATACAAACAATAACATGTAGCCTATCCTATTTAACTTAATATAAAATGATAATTTGTAATACCTGAAAAGGATGACATTAATATATTGCATAATAATTGTATTAAATTCATTATTATTGACATTTAATTTTGACATAAGTAATTTCTCAATTTAATTGTACTAGTATAAAAGATAATAATTAATTAATAATAATGTTAATGCATGCTAATTTATGATGATAAGGGCAGGCGAATGATAAAATTGCAATGCTTGTAAAAGGCTACTAAGTCATAAGTATCTACTAACATAACATAACACCAACATTGTACACTTAGTTTGCAATAAACGTTTTGACTTTGACTTTGACCCTTAATCGGGCACAGGGAATTATTTTCCCACCCGTCATAAACAGTCGTATATTTTTAAAATGGCAACTCCCTAGTCTTTTTTTTTCCTAAATATATTCTTGATTAGTTACTGATTTATTTTATTGACAACCCCACTCTTTCAAACGTCAAATGTCAACGTCAGAATCAAACTAAAGTCACTTTTGAAAAAATTGCGCGTTTTTCGTGTAGTGGAGACATAATTCTGTTAAGTTTCTTCAAGAAAGATTCTGGTAAGTAGATATTTGATCCGTTATTGACTAGTATATTATATTCTGTGTAACATTGTTATGATATTCAATACAAAAATGTTATATTTGTGTGGCTTATATTCATTTGAAATATTGTCTTGCAAGTGGGAAAATAGTTGCGATTGCCCGTTCCTGAACTCCATACTGCGTCAATATATATAAAATGTAGGGTTTTATTTCTGTCGACTTTTTATTTTTGTAATTTTTTTTATTACCCGACTGCGGTGAAGCCAAAAAAGGAGGATTATGTATTTGATCTTTTTTATCGTTTTTAATTGTTGATATTAATTGTTTTAGATCATGTCTTTTAACAGAAGAATTAATGATAAAACACTTGAAAATATATTAGAGAATATTTCTGATTTATCAGACATCGATACTTCTGATGATGATGATATTTATGGAGGTAGCCTGATAAGTCCAACGGATTCATTTTACCGTACAAACTCAGAAGACTTAGTCGAGAGGCGTTTAGAGGAAATATTTGGTAGACAAACTTTAGACCCTGTTTCAAATGACACTACAAACAAAACAGAGCTACCTACTTCCTCACTCGTAGAAATTTTACAAGGCCCTTCAACATCCAGGCAAAGTACTTCTGCTTCTTCACCACCACATTCTTCGCCAACATTGATTTCACCAACTACGCCAACAAGTTCAGTTTTTGAGCCACCGCTTACTACACCACCTTTGCTTTTATCGAACGAACCAACATCCAGGCAAAATACTTCTGCTTCTTCACCACCACATAATACGCCATCGTTGCTTTCACTAACTACGCCAGCAAGTTCAGGTTTTGTGCTGCCGCTTTCTACACCACCTTTGCTTCTATCGCACGAACCAACAGAACCGGTTATAGATCAACCCACCCCTGCACGACCAACTATAAGAATAGATAGAATAGAAAGACTCAATAATAACCCTCGTGAATGGAAAATTGTAGATCAAATTCATAACATTCCAAACTTTACCAATAAAATTATACCGCAGTCAATATATACTCACAAAACGCAACCTGTCCAAGTGTTTAACAACTTCTTTCCGAGATATCTTATAGCCAAAATTGCAGAACAGACAAATAAATATGCACACCAAAAATCGAGCAGAAACTGGTCTGACGTAACAGATAGCGATATGAGTGCTTATTTAGGTATATTAATTATGATGGGACTTAACCCATTACCTAATATGGAATATTACTGGTCGACAGATCCCTTCTATAATAATTCCGAGATATCAAAAGTATTTACGCTAAAAAGATTTAAGAAAATCACCGAAAACTTACATTTAAATGACAATTCTCTAGAACCATCAAGAAACTCTCCGAATTATGACAAACTATACAAGCTACGACCATTTATAAATGAACTGAATGAAATTTTTCAGAAGCAAACAGCTAACTCCAGTATTCAGTCCATAGACGAATGTATGGTGAAATTTAAGGGGCGATCTACTTTACGACAGTATATGCCGAAGAAGCTTATTAAGCGCGGATTCAAGGTGTGGGCTAGATGCGACGCTAAAACTGGGTATCTCTATGAATTTGAGGTGTACACTGGAAAGGGAGATAACATGGAACATGAAGGTTTAGGTTACAATGTTGTTTGGAAATTTAGCCAAAACTTGCCAATGAACACGTTATTGGCATTTGACAATTTTTTTACTGGAGTAAACTTACTGGATGATTTATACATGAAACATGTGTATGCTGTGGGAACAGTACGTAGCAACCGGAAGGGACTACCAGATGTTATCAAGAAGACTCAGCCAAGAAATATGCGTTTAGGAAAACATGAATTCGCAGCAGTAACTGCATCACCGGTATCAGCAATAAAATGGGTAGATACCCGAGATGTATCCGTGCTCACCACAGCACACGATCCAAAGGATGTTGTTTTTATAAAAAGAACACAAAAAGATGGCACCAAAGCAGACGTCTTGTGTCCTAAAGCCATAGCTGATTATACGCAAGCTATGGGAGGTGTCGATCGTTTCGATCATTTTAGATCATCATATCCCATAAACCGGAAAAGTAGAAAATTTTGGATGAGGTTATTTTTTTTCTTGTTTGATGCTGCCATAATAAATTCTTATATTACATACACAACTATCCATAGAATTACTAGCGATTCACATAAGGACTTTAGGCTACGGCTGGCGCGAGGGTTAATAGATAATTACACGGAGACGAAAAGGGGAACAATTATTTTTAAAAATAAGAAAGGGGGGAATTTTGGAGTTCCAAATGAAATTCGGCTTCAAAATGTCGGTGTGCATCTGCCCGAAAAAGGGGCTACCTACAAAAGGTGCCGTTATTGCAGCACAAAAATTAAAGAAAAACGCACCAACATCTTGTGCTGCACATGCAAGGTCTCCTTATGCCCGCAAGAATGTTTTAAACTATTTCATTTGGCTGAATAAATTTTTATCACATTTTTTTTCTGAATTTTTATTGAATCCCTCGTTCACACACTGATCCTCCACCTCACTTCCAAGTTAACAACTCGGTGCACATTTATTGGAGGATTGAGGAACATAAATTCAAAAGTAAAGTCAGGGTAAGTTACTAGTCTATTAAAATGTATTGACGTAATCGGGCAAAGGGAAATAATTTCCCACTGGGGTTATCTTTAAACGGGCAAAGGGAAATAATTTCCCACACGAAAAAAACCTTTTCTTTTCAGTTTCAGTAATTTATATTGTTTTTTATGTACACTGCTATCTAACATGATACAATAACTTACACTTAAACCATGAAAAGTTATTTTTTTTGTTCGGCCCGATTAAGGGTTGACTTAGGTATTCGCAGGCACACACATAAAAAAAACAAAATAATGTCGCGTTAGTCGCATTTAGCTTTTGCATTTGTCTTTTTGCGATACATTTTCTATCAGTCAAAGGAACCAAACTCAGTAAGTTCCAACAAACCATTTTAAAATTACGCGATTTAACTCGATTGAGCTAGATTAAAATTTAGCTACCTACTGATATTCCTTATAGATTGAGCTCAGACACACTTTAACGGTGTAGAAGTAAACAAACGAAAAAAATAAACTCCAAAGGAAAAAAAAATACAAACCAGCCATCTTGATACACCAATCACTAATTCATACACGGGTCAATCAACTATTTTACCCACACTTTGCTGTCCCCGACACTTCATTATAAATATGCACTAATTGACAATAGACATACACAAATGAGATGTCACAATTGCATCTAAGATTGCTAGGCACAACGGAAAACTTGATCACGTTCTCAATAATCTTTAATTTCTATATTTTTTTATGGTAACTCAGGATACGAAATATTCGCACCATAGAAAATATTCTTGTCTAGAGTCCTCATCAACTTGTGAAGTTTCATAATAAATTAACTTCTACTTCTCGATTTCAGTTGAATTTTGTTATAGAAAAAGACGGTATAACACAGTTTATTGTGCGTAACACAAAACTTTAAAAAGACAAACCACTTACAAAAAAAATCTCAAAATTGTGTCCCCTGGTAAAATACTTTTTCTTTCGTATACTGAGTTACGCTCAAAAATTTCGCCAGCAAACACATAGATGGCTCTGTTTATCATTATTAGCATCAATGCTATTTGCCTTTGCTCGCACGGCGCGACGGGGCGTTTTGGTAGCGACTTCGAGCCGCGAGTCCGCAAAGTATGTCCGGAGGGAGTGCGTGCCTTTTTGTGTCGTCTGCTGAGTGACCGCGATTTCTCGATGTAAGTTTTATTATTTACTTATAATAATCAGCTGTTTTATAGTACGTAACATGTGTTTTCGGCTAAAGTTCACGCAAAGTACCTTAACCAAAATAGTAATGTGCACACATGTCTGCTGAGTTACTTGTATACTGAGTTACTTTGGCGGTAACTCCATAGACATTCTTGGTAACTCCTAAGACATTTAGGTACTTAGTAAGATTAGCATGTATCACGTATAGTAAAGACGGCCCTATTTTAACCAGTTTTCAATAAGGAGGAAGAATACGTCTGTTATTCACGTTACCTCTACCTACAGTGTGCTGATTTAGTGTTGGAGAAGGAAGGTGGATGATAGTAGATTGATCATGTTTAGGTTTATCTCTAAATACATTTTTAGTTCGATTGACATTGTTAAATTACGAAAGTATTGATATGTAAAAACTTCTACACTATTATTTTCAGAAATATTACTCGTCCTGAAATGGCGTGACTGATGGCGGCTGAAAAGCAAAGAAGCTAAAGTCAAAGTAAAAGTCAAAGTCAATTTTTGCAATCTGTCTCAATCCCAATTCATATAAAGTTAATTTCAAGTCCGCAACACAAGACACCGTCGAACCTGCAAGACTAGAAAACATTGAGTCCTCAGAAGCTGATTTCGAACCTGCGGGATATTATTCTCCGGCTTCTCCCGATCTATCAGATGATGATGTGCTGCTTGCTATACTGAAAGATATCCAAAATATACCGCTTCGAAGATCCATAAACTGCTTGATAAATACTGGGATATTTATCAAGCAGTTTATGGATCTTCTTCTGAGAGTGATGGCGATCAGCCAGAGCAAATGCATGGCAAAGAAAACTACAGACGTGGATCGAAGTCTACAGGCATTGCTATGTTTAATGATTCAGAAGGGCCGCTGGCTACGACAAGTAACTATGAAGTTCCACAACAGGTGTCAGCTGGCGATTTTCTGCATGTCTATGTGTATGGCATGAACAAGAAAAAGAAAACTTATTCTTACGTGTGCAAAGCTTTGACACCTATCGAAGAAGGCGGTGAAGTGAAAGTTATGTTCCTACGGGTTGTTAGTAATGATGCAAAGACATTCAGAATTGATAAGCATGATATGAGTCATGTCAATTATGAAGATATTATAAAAATCTTGCCAACACCTGCCTTTTTGGGAAAAGGACAATACAAATTTGAAAGTTCGATTGATATTTTCGAAAAATAAGTTCGGTACATTTTAAATGTGCCTTTCTTCATTTTTACTATTTGATCTTTTGATTATTTTTACAAAACAGAGTTTAGTTTATTTAATTATATGCCATCCATTTGTTATTTTTTTATTGTACGTCTTAGGCGTTACCCAAATTTGTCTCTGGAGTTACTCTTGTCCCCAAATTAAAAATGACATTTTCGATTATAACATGCTTATTATTTGATTGCATAAGTTTATATTAATAATTCATAATTCAAACGATTGTCTACCTGTATAACAAAATTATTCCTCAGTTATATTTCTTTAACAGTTACTTTTATTGAAAAGACCCCCTTTTTTTTTTTTTTGGTAACGCAAAAGACATAACTTTAATTAGTTTTAAATTAAAAATACTTGAAGACTGATTATGCCAAAATAGTTAATTATGCATGTAAGAGTAAATATATATTTTTTTAAATACGTGTTTTATTCGCCATTTATCTGATGCTGAATGCAGGTAACACTGGAGACAGTTTTTGAGGGTATGTGTTGTGTTTTTCTACTAAAACTATGTTAATTTTTAATTGACTTCGCTGCCTTTCTAAATCATTAAAGTAGATGATATTATTAACGCCTTAGTCGAGTCAGAATATTAAAAAAAAATATTATTTTATTAAAAAAAAATATTTCTAACCTGTCCAAAGTGTGGGTAAAATAGTTGATTGACCCACACGCGCGAGTCGCACTAGAGGGGCCGGGTGCGGGAGGTGTATGGTGTGAAGTGCAAATATGATGCGGCCGCGGCCGCGGTTAAAGTTATTTATTGGTAATATATCGGTATTTTGGTATCAGTATCGATACTGATAAAGGCATAGTAAAGTATAGATATAAGTGTACTGAATAAAAATATCGGTATCAATATCGATAAAGAAATACCCAAATATCAGTATTTATATCGATACCAAAATTTTACCGGTATGCCGTAAATCGTCAAAATTGCCGTTACTGATCATCCAGTAATCCAAAACAAAAACATCAGAAAGTATTACACAGCCCAAGTTACTGTATGGTGCGCATTATCGTCGAAGAAAATCATCAGGCCATTTTTCTTCGAGAATGACCGAGGTGCAACGGTTACAGTGGCGAGCGAGCGGTATACGGACATGATTAATATTTTTTTGCACCGCAGCTTCAAGAAGGGGATGTTAACACGTTGTATGCTTTACGACCCACCGGTGGGCCTAGCGTTGTATATACCATTCGGGCCAAGTCAAAATCAGGAAATCGTTAATTTTCATCAACTTGAGATTTTCATTCCAAAGTTTATAAAATGCGGTAATTTGTACGGAAAATAAAAATTAGCGACTTTTACCGTCTAGTTTTTAAGATATTGTAGACGGCTCACGGGTGGGTCCCGTGGCCTTGTATAAAGGATTGTGTTTTTTTCCGTTAGCGGAGGCCACGGGGTCACGCACGATACGGCTCACGTCGCGCGATCGCGGGGCGGGTGCGTAGTGATTTACTCCGGCCGATCAATATTGCGCTTTTTCCGCCAAAAATGAATGATTTTGAAGATTTTGAGTTAACGCAAGAGGAGTTAAACCAGTTAGATAACATCGAGATAAATCTTTTGAACCATAGTTTCCAAATAGATTCTGATGAAGACGTAGTTTAGCCAACGAAAAGAAGGTGCCGCCGAATTGTATTTTCAGAGAGTGAAAAATAGCGACAATGAAATCTCAAGGGTTATTGGCGATACTATCGGTAAGTAATCTTTTAATTTAAACTAGCTTTTGCCCACGGCTTTGCCTACTTTATATTCGTTTGACATGTACAATCGCGTTTCTTCTGCTCTCATGGGAATTTAGTCCTGAATTATTTTTTATAGTTCATAGATGCCACACAGGTTACATATTTAACAGGTTTAGGAAACTGCCGAAGCCATCCCCCCCCACCCCTTAGTAATAAAAAGTCACATGCGCGTTAATCACTAGTTTTATTAGAAAGGGATAAGTCTGAACGTCGTCGGTCTGTTACGGGCTTCTACATATAGTTTAGTGAAGGGGAGCTAAGTGTATCCAACTCACACTTGACCGATTATTTAATGATTGATTATATGATTGATAGGAGTATAAATTAGTTGTATTTTTATTGTTCAGGTAATACATCGCCGTCGGGCACCTGGTCAAAGCCTAAAGGTAATCAACTTAAAGTAATACCTTTTACTAAACATCTTGGCCTTCCCACTAACCTATGCTCAAGCATGCGCAGCAAATCGCCAGCTGATTTCTTCTAACTAATGGTTCCTGATAGTCTTTTTCAAGTTGTTGCTGATCAAACTAACCAATTTGTAATTAACAAAATTGCTAGTTCAGAAGCAAATTCACGCTTTGCAAGGCTACGCAAATGGGTTCCAACAGATCTTGGAGATTTAAAAAGTTTTTTGGCTTAATCCTGTTTATGGGCATCACAAAGCTTCCTAGGTTGGCGGAATATTGGTCAACGAATGATATCGTAGGTCATCCGTTTCCGCGCACAATAATGCCACGGAATCGGTTCGAGTTGATATTGCGAATGCTTCATTTTTCACAAAACGATGAGACAAACAAAGAAGACCGTCTTCATCGTATTTGTTACCTTTTGCAAGTATTAAATGAACAATTCCAGATGCATTATACGCACGGCGAAGATCTATGTATAGACGAAAGTGTTGTTCCGTTTCGTGGCAGGATTGTATTTCGGCAGTACAACAAACAAAAACGCCACAAATATGGAATTAAAGAATTTAAGTTGTGCTGTATGCCTGGATATACTTATAAATTAAGTATTTACGCAGGAAAAAACAATGAAACCACAAATACCACTCCATTTAATGTTGTCATGGATTTTCTAAGCGGCCTTTTAAAGGCCACACTCTTTATACCGATAACTGGTATACAAGCATTGAATTAGCAAGGGCTTTGCTAGATAACGAAACCCATTTGGTGGGGACAATCCGAAAGAATAGGAGGCACCTGCCCAAGAAAGTCGTGAGTACTAAACTGAAGAAGGGAGGATTTATTGCCAGAGAAAGTCGAGATGGTATTACTGCCATGAAATCGAAGGTCAAACGAGACGTGTTGGTTTTGGCAACCAAACACTCAGAACGATTTGGAAGGTCAAAAAAAGAGTCAGGGCAATGTGGTCATGAAATCTTATTGACTACAACAAAGCCAAAGGAGCTTCAGTGCACAGACTTATCAAATCAGATGGCAGCATACTCGTCCCCGTTGCGAAAATCTGTGAAGTGGTACAAGAAGCTGGCTGTTGATTTATTACTAAATACTGCGATGGTAAATACTTTGACTCTGCACAAGTCAGTGACTAAAAAAAACATACAAATGGTAGATTTCCAAAGGTTTATAATGATGAATCTTTGCGAAGTCCAACAAAATTATGTGCCTGTACAGAGACCGAAGAGAATGAAACACTCCTTGGAAAAAAAAAGAGGGTTTGGCTAGAAAAGTCAGAAGAACATGTCGCCAATGTTATGCAGATAACGTACCAATCATGGGTACGCAAACAGGCTAAAACAAAGTCGAAAAAAGTATCCGCTTATTTCAAAGCTGTCCAACTAAACCATTCCTTTTTTTTTTTTTGTTCTCCGGGGGAAAATCCTCATGGACATTCTCCGCCCTGGGGAAGGCAGAGGCGCATGCCTGACTCTTACCGGCTAAAAACCACCCCGGTGTTCCCTTCCTGTACCTATTGCCGGAGGTACGGGTATCGCTTGCGCATTCATCCGCGCCCCCGGCAGGTCAATACCTGCCACCGGCGGCCTGCGACCTGGCGACCTGCGCCCGCCTACAAACATCTGGTGGGCCAATGCCCACCAGATGTTTGTAGGCGGGCGCCGTCACCCTCTGCGGCCGTCACCCAGTGGCCGCAGGAACTCCAACTAAGAGGCGCGCGCGGAACACTACGTCGCCACCTCGAGGCCTGTTTCTGATCGGGCGACAGACGCCCCTAGTCTCGCCCGCAGGCCGCGCCCTATGGTGGCCGGAGATCGTCCGCCACTCTGCGACGGCGGTCTGTTGCGGGCCGGGAGATAGGTAACAGCTTCTCTCTCCCGTTCCGCCGCCTCCTTTGCCGACATTACGTCCTCACAAAAGGAGGCGACGGCCGTCCAGCCGCTCTCGCTCCCGACCATGCATGAAATGACGGCCGGAAGCGAGAGCGGTATGTATCTACATAGAGTCTGGTCTGGAGAGTCAAGGGCGACAGGATCGATAGGGCTCGCCGATCTCCCCTATTGCCTTAGGCTTTGTAGACCCCTGTCTTCATTTTGACGCCCTCCGCAAAAACGTTCTCTTAAATACAAATAGCTGTGTCGGCTATGAAAATTCTTGTAACAGTATTACCCGCCCGCAGCCTCGACTGCCGCGACTAAGTCACGGCGCTGTACTGCCCAAGCTGGGCACTCCTCCAACGTGTGCAGCGCCGTGTCTTAGCGGCAGCTATCACAGCGGAGACATTCGGGCGTGGGCTCCTGGCCTATCTGACACAAGTACTTCCCGAAACACCCATGTCCGGTAAGCACCTGCGTCAGCCGGAAGCTGAGGGCGCCATGGCGTCTCGCTCCAGCCACTCCTTCATCACAGGTCTTACCGCCGCTATCGCGGCGTGCCCTAACTAAACCATTCCTTTGTTTACCTTGTTTTAACAAGATTCACCAATAATTTTGATTATTTTTTTTACGTTTCATAAGAGGACTGACTATTTAATAATGTGATATTAAAAACAAGTGCCATAGTTGTGATTATTCAAATTCATAAATTATTTTGATTATATTATAGAAGTTTGTCAAGTATTGAATAAATAATGTTATTAAATCGAAATAATATTTTTTACCGTATCTTTAGGAATAACCCTAGCATCATTACAATAACCTTGATAAAAACTACAAGATTTTGTTGGATTTGAAAACCGGACGGCGCGGCGTGGTTTTCAAATCCAACAAAATCTTTAAACAAAACGCGTATAGAAGTGAGCCGCGTGGCCCCCCACGCGGCTCACTTCCATACGCGTTTTGTTTGATAGCTGCAATCTGTGGCTCTTAGGAAGCGTTTATGTTGGACCTCTCACGCGGCTCATGGGGGACCCCCATAGCACGAATGGTTCAGTAAGATAAGGCTCACCCGTGAGCCCTGTGGCCGACGGTTCAACGTGTTAACGAGTCAGGTGTATGGTTTCAGCAAGATGGTGCCACAGCCCACACAGCTAGGGTCTCCATGGGACACACTAAGAGCGTTGTTTCCGGGAAAACTCATAAGCCGCTTTGGAGACATATTGTGGCCACCCAGATCTCCCGATTTAACCCAGCTGACTTTTTTATGGGGTTATCTCAAAGCAAGAGTTTTTGATACGAATCCCCCTCTTACGAATTTGGAGCAACTGAAGACTAAAATAACAAGAGAAATCAGGGCCATATCAGTTGACGTTCTGCGGCGTGTTTCTGCAAATTCGCTAGTCCGCTTTGAAGAGTGCATTCGCCGTGACGGAAGACATCTTGACGGTGTAATATTCCTTACATAAAATACGCACTAATAAACTATAATTTACTACCATTAAAATATTATAAGTACAATCTTTGTTTTTTTTATAAATATTCAAAGTTTAAAATCGGCGCTGAGACACCCTTTATAAGAGGCTGTAAACAAAGTATCTTAGAACTAGCACTTTCTGATCATACAGCACAAACACTATCATGTTCTGTTAGGAAAACGTACTCAATAACCCACTGGTATAAGTACAAAGAAAGGTTTAGAAGAGACTATGGCAACGAAAATGTTGAAAAATTTATTAAATGTTTAAAAGCCCTGACTTTTAGTGATTGCTATGGAAAAAGTGACCCAAATGCTGCTTTTGAAGAATTACATAAACTATTTGAACTTTTTTATGACCTCTGCTTTCCAAACATAAAAATAAAGGCAGCACTTTTTTCGGGATGAACGGTAGTCCATGTCCGTTTCTGTACACCTGACAACGTATATGCAAAATTTCAGGACGATCGGTTCAGTGGTTTAGGCGTGAAAAGGTAACAAACAAACAAACAAATAAATTTACTTTCGCATTTAAAATATTAGTTAGGATAGGATTTTACGCGGATGAAGTCGCGGGCAGCAGCTAGTGATAAATAATATGACAATCTTGAAGAGTTTGGTGTCGCTGCGAATAGTGCGGATCGTGCACGCTAAACGACTATAAAATCTCGAGCTGAGCTGCGTGGTGATTTATGGCCCGATTTTCCTATGTGCCTGTGCTTGGCATTACCTATGCATAAATCGTATACTTTTATTTTTCAGGCAAGGCTGATGAAGGTGGTAATTCAGAGATAGTGTTACTTGCTCCTGAACATGTGGATGAAGAAAGCAGCCTTGCTTTATTAAAACCGACACTGAGAGGTAATAAATATAAATTCCAATTATTTATTGCATTCATGTCATTGGTATAAGTAAATAACGTTAAAGCTAAGTTAGTTATTGGTAAATAAAGTTAGACTAAATTAAATCTTAAAATACACTGATAAAATCAATATTTATCATGAATATTTCTCTCACATTACAAATAACTGTACCAGAATTATTACTTCGGAACACAATTATTGCCGACTGCAGAAGTCCATGAATAAAAAGAAACGTAGGTTTTTTTTTAATTTGTAGGGGGTAAGTAGACAACGTGTACTTTTAAGGGAAACACTATGGTGTTCCACCACTTCAGCATCTAAAAATCAAATGTGCAGTAATTGGCCATATTTTTTTTTTAATCGAAAGACAAACAAATAAATGCATTATATAGCATATAAGTTCTAGTATACTTAGTTTGGAAGTAAAACAATTGTGGTTTTCTTTACAGATAATCATCAGCAGAAGGAGGTGCCGTCATTTTTGTTGAACCAATTACAAACAACAAGAAGAAAAATTAAGATTTTGCAATCGAACTTAATCAGATCACAAAAGAAAAACAAAACCCTTCAATCCAGAATAGCCAGTGCTGAAAAATTGTCTACAGATCTATTATTAAAAAAGCTGACAAACAAAATGACTAATGCAGCAAAAATTTTCGCAAAGATGCAATACACCGAGACAAGCAAGAAGCCTTCTGGTCGCAGATTCTCTCTTGAAGAAAAAGTGCTTTCACTTTCTTTATATAAGAAGAGTCCAAGAAGCTTCTTTTGGCAAAATTCTTTACATTGCCGTCCACAAAGTCATTAAAAAGACTTTTGACCAAAATAGAAGTGGAGCCGGGTCTAAATAAATCGATCTTTATAAAAATTAAAAACACAGTCAAGGAGTTGTGTCCAGAAGATCGGCTATGCAGCTTAATTTTCGACGAAATGTCAATTGCCCCCCAAATCCACTATAACGCTGCAAAAGACCAGCTTAGGGGCTTTACATTTGATGGCAACAAAATTGCAGACCATGTATTGGTCTTCATCGTTAAGGGATTAAGAAAGAAATTTAAGCAACCTGTCGCATATTATTTCACCAACTCCATGAATAAAGCACAATTAAAAGAAATTTTGCAAAAAGTAATTAAATATGTACGTAGTACGGGATTGAAGGCGATATGTACTGTTTGTGATCAGAGCAGTCAATGTTAGCGTTATAAATGACTTGGTAGAAGATACTAGAAAAAAATATTTAAGAGAAGTAAAGGAATGGAAGAATGAAGTTATTGAAATAGGGAAAACAAAAATAATCCCTCTATTTGATGTTCCACATTTATTAAAAGGAGTCCGAAACAATTTACTCACAAAAGATTTGAAATATTATGATTTTGAAGAGAAGTGCGAAAAAACCCTTAAATGGGAATATTACAAACATATGAAGCTGACAAGTCATATGGAGAGGTGAAATTCCTGTTCAGGGACACAGACGAGCACATATACATCGACAAAATTAGAAAAATGAAGGTGAAATCAGCAGCCCAAATTTTCAGCCACACCGTAGCTACGACTACAGGACATCTCGTGGCAAGAGGAGACATTCCAAGAGAATGCCAAAATTTGTTAAAATTCACGAAATTATTGGACAATCTTTTTGATTAATTAAATTCTAACACATTTCATGTGCCTGATAGCAAAATATATAAAAGATGTGTGCGAAGATCTAGTCCACATCATGATTTGTGGAAGAATGCCTTAAGTGTTAAAAACTGTAACATTTATTAAACAAATTAAGGACAAAAATAACAAAATCCGTGTGATTGAAACGAAAGCCATTCCATCTATAAAGAATTTCATACGCACAATTGAAGGAATGCAACAATTATGGATATTGCTGTCCCAAACATACTCATTTGATGCTATGCTAACACGTAATTTCAACCAGGCCCCACTAGAAAATTTCTTTGGGAATATCAGAAGTTATGGGGCGAGAAATACGGCACCAGACACGGTTGCATTTGAAGGGGCCTTTAAGTCCCTCTTAATTAATAATTTTAACTCGCCCCATTCTCTGCATGCAAACTGCGAAAAAGATGACGATAGCTGCTTGCAGAATCTAGATTTTTTTTATAACAGATAATATTGCGTCTACTTCTGATATTCCCAGTCCCATTGATGAGGAGACACCACAATTTTCTGAAAGTATAGAAGACGAAATTGTAGTGCCTTTCATTAATTTAAACACGAATATTAATGATGCTGGTCAGGGTAATTATGTGTGTGGGTGGGTCCTGGGCAAATGCATTAAAAATGTATCAAAAAGCTGCAAAATTTGTAAAAGAGATATGTATGGCGACCCTGAAAGCAAATCAAATGAATATATAAAGGCCAAAGAATTTAAAAAAGGCAAAAATAGTTTAATGTACCCTTCCAATGAATTGGAAAAATGTTTTGTACAAATTCAAAATTTAGTGACAGAGGTAATAAAAAAGATACGCCTAAAAAAAATTGAAACTTAAAATCAAAATGTTCAAAATCAAAATCAAAAGTCATTTATTCAAATTAGGCTGAGAATCAGCACTTTTCGAACGTCAAAATTACAAAAGACAGTCCCCCAAAAACGCCCGCCCTTCGCCACTTCCTAGTGCTATCGCTGGGAAGAAGAAGTGGCGGAACAAACTCCCCAGCAGCACAGCTGTCTGTTCAGTTAGAATATAGTTAGTTGCATGTATACAATACTAGGAACCTATGTTCAGTAATGAACATTACAAGAAGCTTAAATTATTTGCCATATTATGTCAGCTAGCCACGCCAATATACCAGCAAATATAATAAAAACTATACGTACTCAAGCTAAAAAATAATTAATTAAAATAAAAACTCACTACCTAAATAAAAGCCTCCAGGCATAAAGGGCGTGACAGCTTACACATTTATGCATTGCTGGGTTCGTCACCTAGCTGTCACTTGCAGTCACAGATGATGAACTAGGACCATCGATGTGAAATAAATAAGTGAGTTAATACTAATAACAGTAACCTGTCAGTACCTAAGCTAATTCTGGAGAAAGAACATGAACATTGTCTTGAGTTAATTAGGGCGACCAACTATTCTTATCGTGTAAGTAGTCGTTGATGGAATAGTAAGCCTTTGAACAAAGGTTGGATTTTACTTGAGCTTTAAACGCATTAAAAGGCAAGTCTAGCAAAGAAGAGGGTATCTTGTTATAAAAGGTTATACCAAGCCCAACAAATGAGTTATGAACCTTATGAAGCCGGTGAAAGGGGGCACGTAGTTTGTCCTTATTTCTAGTGTTAACACTGTGAATATCACTGTTTTTAGTGTACAAGTGCAAATTTTGCCTAATATATAGGATGTTGGCGAAGATGAATTGTGATGCAACCGTGAGAATACCAATATCTTTAAAAAAATCTCTTAGAGAAACTCTGGCACCTAGCTGGTAAATTGCTCGAACAGCTCGTTTTTGAAGGACAAATATATTTTGTATATCAGCGGCTTTGCCCCACAGCAGAATACCGTAGGACATAACACTGTGAAAATAACTGAAATAGACTAAACGAGCTGTATCAACGTCAGTGTATTGTCTTACTTTCCTGACGGCGTAGGCAGCCGAACTGAGCCTTCCTGCTAGACTTGATATATGAGGTCCCCACTGAAGTTTGGCATCTACTGTTAGTCCTAGAAAAATTGCCGAGCCTACTGTTTCAAGCACCTCTTTATTTAAGACGATGTTGGGTCCTAGATTTCTGACATTCGGTAAGGCGAACTTTACACATTTCGTTTTCTTGGCATTGAGAACTAGGTTATTTGACGTAAACCAATCTGTAACTATTGTGAGTGCACTGTTTACGTCGTCAAAATCTTGTCTATTCCTGTCTACTTTAAAAATAAGAGAGGTATCATCTGCAAACAGTACAACGTCACAGATGCCCTTCAAATGGAATGGTAAATCATTGATATATACTAAGAACAAGAATGGACCCAATATTGAGCCTTGCGGAACACCTAACTGAACTGGTAGACCGGAAGATTTCGCGCCATTAACATCTACACATTGGACCCTATTATGTAAATATGAAATTATTATGTTGAGAGCCTCGTTTCTGACACCGTAATGATGTAACTTACGCAAAAGCGTGTCATGGTGCACGCAATCAAAGGCTTTAGAGAGATCACAGAAAACTCCAATAGCATTTTGCGATTTCTCCCATGCGTCAAATATGTGTCTCAGCAGAGCAACACCCGCGTCTGTAGTTGAACGACCCTTTGTAAAGCCATATTGATCATTATGGAGGAGGCTGTTTAAATTAAAATGTCTTAGCAACTGCTTGAGTATTAACTTTTCAAATATTTTGCTAAATGCAGGTAAAATAGAAATAGGCCTGAAATTGCTAACGTCATTCTTATTACCTGATTTAAATAATGGTATGACTTTACTACTCTTCATGAGGTCAGGAAAAGTTCCTAAATCAACACATTTATTAAAAGTAACAGCTAGATAGGGGGCTACGATGGCTATTATATTACTTAAAAGTTTAATGGAGATGCCCCAATAATCACCGGTGTTTTTAGACTTAAGTGTATTAAAAATATTAACTACATCACGTGGGGTTACATGTTCGAAACTAAATATAGGACTACATTTAGGTACACTACTATGCAAAAGGTTTTCAGCTTTAGACGGGGACGAATTTAAGGAGCGAGTCGTAGTTATCGGTATGTTGGCAAAAAACTCATTAAATGCCTCAGCTACGTCAGCTGCATTATTAACTAATTTGTTGTCGACCATAATCTCAAGTTGTTTTTCTTGTTTAACAGATTTACCAGTTTCATTGTTAATAATTTTCCAAGTGGCTTTTACTTTATTATTAGAATTTTTAATTGTATCGCCTAAAAATTTTGATTTAGCAAAAGCATTAATCTTTTTGAATAATTTTGAATAATTTTTGCCATACTCTAGGAAAGGAGTATCAAACCTGTATTTTTTCAAACCATATAACTCGTATAGTCTCGCTCTACTTTTATAAATACCTGGAGTAGCCCATTGATTAAAGCCAACAGAGGATCCATTAATGTTAATAGTTTTGGTCTTAAAAGTAGATTGGTACTCTTTTTGCACAACATCAAAAAGGGCACCATAAATTTCATTGGGATTCTCATATTCTACTATAGATGGTGTAATTCTATGAGCTATATTATTTTTAAACATTTTGCAACGACTGGCTGTATAAGGCCTGCATTCAAGTTTATGCGGCTTTTTATGTAATGGCATGGGGAAGCTAGCTAATAAACCACAGTGGTCGGACGTTAAGTCTGTTAACACTAATTTATGTTTGGCATCACAATCACTAAAAATATTATCAAGACAAGTTGACGAAGATGCTGTGATCCTAGTAGGTTCAAAAAACAAGTTAATTAAATTATAAGACCTAAAAAGATTGAGAAGTCTAATACTTAATGGAGTACTAGATTTCAACCTATTGAGAGAATCTTCCATTACCGATTCGAAACTAATAAAATCCCCAGAGGGGGGTCGATAAACGCAAATTATAACATATCGCTCAAGTTCAACACAAGACAACTCTATAGTGCGCTCGATTGAAAGATTAACTAAATCTAAACGTTGTTTACATTTCAACTTGTTTGAAACAAGAACTAAAGAGCCACCGCGAATAGCACTTTTTCTCACAAATGCACTCTGTACGGCAAAGTTTTCATCATTAATAAACACTACTTCATGTTCCTTCAACCAGTGTTTAGTCAAACATAACACCTGAACATCATAGTTCTCCATAAATAAACTTAATTCTAGCTCTTTGCCGGACAGACCCTGCATATTTTGATGAACAACATTCAACATATGCGGCTGACCTGTTGTCGCACCTAATAGTTTAAACTACAAGGCGTATCAAAAGTAGTGTTAGTATCAGTACTAACAGTAATCGATGGTACACTACAAGTACCAGTGTCACTGAGTATATTGTATGCTAAAAGATTAGCAATTTGTCTCCTACAACTAGGTGGCAAATACATAGTATAATTAGTCAGTTTGTAATCAGTAATGAATTGATTACAATCAAAATATAAAATAGCATCACTGTGACGACAAGTCCTATTATAAATGAACATATTTAAATTATAAATATGCTTATTTTGCTTATCAGTTAAATAGTAAGAATAAGGCAAGGCACAAAAAATAAATTATAATTATTAGTCTCATTAAGATGCAACATCAAATGGACACATTCAATTAAGTCCTTTTTTCTTACATTTAAACTATCCCCATATAATAATATAACAGTTGAGCTGGGGTTTATTTTTGTCAATTTGATATTACTAATCAATTGGCTAATACTGGCACCGGGTAAACAATTATTAATTACATATTGTTGCGAACACTGACTTAATAAGCTACCAAAACCTTGACCAAATTTGTCAGAAAAGATATAAGTAGTGTTAATCAAATTATTCATACTATTGCTATCATCACTAATACGGCTACCTACTGGCTGAGTCACTGAGGGAGTGGGTGTAACAAGCTGGGGTTCCACGGAGCAGGTACAGCTAAAAGAGAGGTTATTTGTCAAAGACTCGTAACTCTCCGCATTATACTTGACCAGGTCTGCCAACTCATTAGCCTCCTGCATGCGCTTACTCAGGTCTTGTTGAGAAGCCTCATATTTACTAAAGATATCCTTTAGAGCGTATTCCCTAACAAACAATTCATCCTGAAGGCGCCGAGTGTCTGTGTTATACATAGCATTACACAATTCTAATTCACTGTTACAGTTTTTTAATTCTTGTATTAAATTTACTTTTTCTTGCCTAAGTTTTGTATTTAATTTGTTTACTTTTTGGCATTTTAAAGATTTTTGAGTTTTTCTAATTAATCTATTAATTTTAATATGTTGTTTTAACTTATTGTGACTAGTAAACAATTTATTTTTAACTATAGTATCATCAGTTAAATCTATTGTAACAACTGGCTCAACACATATGGGACCGGACCCGCTACCAACCAACTCATCATAAAGACTGCAGGTGATCGCAGACTCTTCACGGGCTTTGAGAGTTTCCAAGGCGGTTATTGTGTTGTGGGCCTTGCTTAATTCCTGTTCTAGTTCAGATATGCGTCTCAAAGCCAGTTCGTGGGTATCACTACATTCCTGGAAATTTGACACTATTTGACGGAGGTGCTGATGCTGGTCAAGTATGTCCATATGCTGTACATGTAGTTCAGTCAGCTGATTCTTAAGCTCAGTGTTCTTGTCATTAATGAGCTTTATTTCCACCTCGCTGTCTTCCCTTTCACAGAGCAGCTGTTTACATGTAGCTTTAGAAACCTCAAGCTTCATCAAGGTAGATCTTAATTTTGCTTCCATCTCCTTGATTGTAGCACTGCGGGTCATCATTGTCTTTAAAATGTCAGTCACCTGAAATGTGTAAAGTTATGCAGCTAAATAACAGTGTGAGAAAAGATTATCCAATATTTAGATTAGTAGGAGGTAGAAGGGAAATATAAAAATAAAAATTAAAGTAAGTTAAAAATAAGTAATGAAATGAAATGTTAACAAATGGATTTTAAAATTAGTTGAAGTTATTAGGGAATGAGATGGAGACAAGATGGAGATGTTATATAGAAGTGAAGTTACAAGGAATAGGTACTGCTTTTATTGTAAAACACAAAGAAGCTTAATTGACAATAATAAGTTAATGACACAGGTTTTACAGGGTGAATAAGCTGTAATAAGCCTATTTTTGTGCAGTAAATTATGTAGTGTTTATTGTATGGGCGAATGTTTTCGTCGTCGATTTTGCTTCCACTAGTTGTCAAGCAAAAGGAGACATAAACCGTGCCAGTGTGTGATGGACGTAGCTGTAGCTGTTCACTGACATATTTGTTGACTTTCCATTCAATTGTGAAACACATAAAAATTTATTAAAAAAGATATTTTGAAAACACAACTATTACTGTGCTTTTATATAGTTGGTGCCGTTCAATAAACCGGATTTCGTCTGGCAAAATCACGTTTCATGGTGAGGATGAAACCAAAACAGCAGCACAAACTTATAGAAATAAACACAATATGAAAAGTTGTTTTTTTAAGTATCCACTGTGTTCCTTTTAAAATTGATACTTCCTTAATAATTTACTTGTTTTCAAGTTGTATTCTCTCATTATTAACAAAATCTTTGTAAAACTTTATCAAATTAAAAACGAGCATCTTGCTTTACAATGATTGATTTTGTTAATAACGAGAAAATACAACTTGAAAACGAGTAAATTAGTAAGGAAGCTAAAGTATAGGCACTATTGCTTAGGTACCTAGTACCTATAGCTATACTTTGCGGATAGATGGCGGTATCCGATCAATTGACATTAGCGGTCTTCAATAAAGTCTGCAAGGGGGCTCTCTATACCCGATATATTACTTTACTCTATGTCGCCCACCAACCCGACCCAACCGGTTACTTTCTAACAAAAGAAGCGCATGTGCTATCCCGCTCTTTCTTGTATTGTGATTTTGTGTCTCACTCTCTCAACCTTATTTGCGACCAGTGATGCCAGATTGGGGGGAATCCCCCCAAATTTGGGGGTTTTTTATAGTTATGGGGGGGACAATTGGGAGGACAATATTTTTGGGGGGATATTTGGAGAGAGAAAACTGGGTGTGGAGGGACTAGGGGGATTTTTATTAACATAACTAGTCTGGGCAAAGCCGCGGCTAGCAGTGATGATTAAAAAATATATTATCTGAATACATCGATCACTAATAGATCTATGTGTAAACGCGATCAAACCACTAACTAATCTGTGGTAAGCACACACACGAAAATAAAATGCTGCGCACGATGATAGCCGAGTGATTGAAGTTGTCGCGCCCCCTTGCCCCGCGCATCGTTCGCGTCCGCGTCTGCGACTCTACGTCTCGGGCGGTCGGTTGCTCGCTTGGTTTGGTCGGACAAACAGGTTTTTATGGTCAATCGCCATTATAGTCTGCTAAAACGTAGTGATTAAAACATTGGTCTTGGTCTTTGCGCCTTGGTGTTTGAAGATAATGGCACCATCAAAAGAAAAACGGACATGTTAGCAAATTGGCATTAGGAATTTTGTCGTTGCTTTTTTCTAATGCAGTTGTGGAAAGAGCCTTCTCTCAGGTAGCTATTATTAAAGACAATCTTCGAAACAGATTGGCCATTCACACTGCCGAATCCATCTT
This sequence comes from Apamea anceps, assembly GCA_951799955.1. Lineage (NCBI taxonomy): Eukaryota > Metazoa > Arthropoda > Insecta > Lepidoptera > Noctuidae > Apamea > Apamea anceps. The sequence continues at coordinate 3,796,021 of OX637509.1, forward strand.
GAGAATAAGATATACATTGCTAGAAGGATGTATTCATTTTAAACCCAGTTCAAAGATGCTAAACAGATTTAATTCAGAAAAAATGTACGGAACTGCAAACGACGCGGGTGAAGAGGCTGATTCAGTAATGGCAGCTATTGCTGAAATATTACAAAATTGTATCTTTCATTAATACAAAAAAAAAATGTTATAAATAAATAAAATTGATTAAAACAATATTTTGTCATTTGTGGGGTTTTTTTTTCAAAACTTGAATTTTTGGGGGATTTTGGGGAAGGTTTGGGGAAAACCCGAGACGGTCATCTGGCAACACTGTTTGCGACGCTTGCCAGTACACTACCTTAAGCCGTTATTGTTTCGTACTGACGACTGTTTTGTGCCGTTGTACGGGTCGAATGAAATTATTGTTGTGCTATGTCCAGAAAAGGATGCCGGATGTAGTTTCGCGTGTGCGGAAGAAAAAGGCGATGGACTGGTCGAACGATGCGAGACAAACCAGTTTTTACTTGTTTGTTATTATTTACGTAGTTCATCTTGTTTAAATTTTTAAAATTTACTGTGACTAATCGCGCTCCGCGCTCAAGGTCAGAGTTCAACCGTTTTCGATTGTTTGCGAGTTCAATGATTAACTGGTTTTGTATATATTTAATTAATGTAAATATTTGTAAAATTGTAAATAAATAGTTTGATAATTGAACTTATAAAAAGTGTGTGTGTAGTGAACGTTTTTAGTGTAAAAAGTAAAATGGCTGGACGTAATAATTCAAGTGAGTTATGGTATCACTTCGAAAAGGATGTCTCTAGTGGAATAGCGTCATGCAAAGAAAAATTGGCATATAAATCCACTACGGCGAATTTGTAAAGCCACTTAAAATAAAAAGGAAGCATGCTTCGATTTTTTGTTCATGACCGTCGCAATCGCATGCTCAGGCTCAGACTTTCTCTGTACCTGACGTGCCACAACTATCACAAGAGGATTCCACTCCCAGCATAGGCTTATCAAGTTCGAGCGGTCCTGACAATGCTGTAAAATGCAAGCGGCAAAAATTAATGGACTCGTCTGTAAATTAAAAAATAAGTGTTAATAAAAAAAAAACTATATAAATTTAGACTTGCTTGATGTGTGCATAGATAGCTTCCATCCATTCTCTTCTCTATTGTCCAAAAAAGAGCTGTCCGTAAATTCTGCCGGTGGATACCAGGATACCAGCTACACGGAAGACGCTGTCTAATTCTATTATGCAGGAGGTCTATATTAATTATTTACTCATAAGTCTTAATATAGACCTCCTCCTCTCCTCTTAATATAGACTCATAAGTTATGAGTTCAGCTGCAAAAAGAAGTTCATAATATATGCCTAACTGCGGCCGACATGTGGACCTCCTTAAAAACGGAGAGCTACATTGCACTTACTATTATTTGACAAAAGAGTTAGCATTTAAAACTGTCTTGTTAGGATGCTGTCAATTTCCGGGTCACCACACAGCTTCGATCGACTTTGGCTTTTGCGGATAGAAGTTTGCCTTTTATAAGCCCAGAAGATTGGACACTGTACAATCAACTGTGTCAGGTATTGCGCCCCTTTGAGGAAATTTCTTCTTCAATGAGTGGGGAAAAATACGTAACCGGGAGTTCAGTGGTTATTTTGATGCGGTGCCTAAAAGAAGCATGCTCAAAACTTTACGAGATGACCCATCACGGCCGTCTATAATGCGAAGTAACCGATCGTCCTTATCCGGCAAATCGTGATGAGAATACTTGCATCTCTGTGAGTTTACTAGACGAAACAAATAGATTAGAATCACCCTTAGAAACATACTCGTACCTGGTACCCGATTCAAGTGTGACTACTTTGGTTGAGATACCTGGACAAGCCAATTTACGGGCGTCTGATTCCACAATAGTAATAACGTTTAAGATTTGGGATGGTCCAAATTATTAGTTTGGTACGGGAACACAAATTTAATACGAGTTATTTTCACACAGTATTAATTATATTAATTTTTTTTAACACATCACACACTTTTGTTTTTCCTTCACTGCTGTCACAGACATTGACATTCGTTTTCTTTTTTATAGTTAATTTCTTTAGTCTTTGAATAATAAGTAGAGTTAGGTAGGTATACAAACTCCTACACTTTCCCTTATTCAAGAGATCTAAGACCCATTGCATGATTAAGAGATGCAACACTCGAACGTGGCAGTGCCTTTGTAAGAATGTCAGCCACTTGATTTGCTGTACCAATTCTTGTAACTTCAATAGCACCTTCAGCCACTAATTCTCTTACATAGAAGTGACGAATGCGTATGTGCTTTGTCCTCTTGTGAAATTCCGGGTTGTGGGCAAGTCGAATTGCTGCTTCATTGGCCACACTGAGTGTCGGTGTATGCGTAAGCTTAGTAAGGTCTTGCAGAATTCTCGTTAGCCAAACAAGTTCTCTAGCTGCTTCACTAGCTGCTACAAGCTCAGCTTCAGTCGTAGAGATAGCGACAGACACTTGTCGCTGACTCAGCCATGAAATAATTCCACCAGAATAACGACAGAACACTCCTGTAGTAGATCGTCCGGTATCTCGATCTCCACCATGATCTGCATCGCTAAAACCTTCTAGCACGCCTGGTAAATGTTGCGCTTTATACTCAATTCCATAAGAGCTAGTGCCCCTAATGTAGCGCATAATGCGTTTTACTCGAAGCCAATCTTCTTTGGACGGTGATTCCAGTTTTCGAGATGCAACTCCCACAGCGTAGGCAATGTCCGGACGTGTTCCGACCATGAGATACGCGAGAGCGCCAACAGCTTCACGGTATGGAAAGTCTTCCACTTCTGTAGCTTCAGCTTTCCCTGATTGTGAAGGTTCCTTCTCTATAGGTGTAGCTACAGGGTTACAGTTAGCCATCCCGAAACGGTCCAAAATTCTTTTTGCGTAGGCTTCCTGATTGATGAAAACAGAGCCATCCCTTTTTTTAGTCAATTGAAGACCTAGGTAATGAGACGCAGGTTTCGTTGTAATCCGTAGTCTTTCCTTAAGATCATTCAAAAAAGAATTAGCCAAAGCTTCATCCGTGGCAGCTACCAATCCATCATCTACATATAATGTAATGAGTAGCTTCTTGCCATTCACATGCTTGGTGTATAGACAACAGTCAGCTTCACACTGCTTGAAGTCCATGTCTAATAATATTTCTTGGAAACAGGCATTCCAGCACCTTGGAGCTTGTTTCAATCCATATAGGCTTCGATTCAGCTTCAAAACATTAGCTTCACTATCGGCATAACCTTCTGATGGTTGTACATAAATTTCCTCCTTCAGGGTTCCATTGAGGAACGCAGTACAAACATCAAACTGCACTAGGTGAAGGTTTTCCTGTGCGCTGACACTCAACAGAGCTCTAATTGTTGCAAGGCGGTCAACAGGACTAAACGTCTGGTCATAATCCTTTCCCTTTCTCTGCTTATAGCCTTTGACGACAAGACGAGCTTTGTATTTGTCGACAGAGCCATCAGGATTCCTTTTAATTCGTAGAACCCATTTGCAGGGAAGAGCTTTCTTACCTTTAGGCAAGTTACAGGGCGTCCAAACAATGAGGTCCTTTAGAGATTTTAATTCACTGTGCATAGCCTTTTGCCACTCAAAACAATCGTCTCGCTTCATTGCATCCGCGAAGTTTGACGGATAAGCTTCTGTGACACATACGTAGTCGTCAAATCTTTTTGGACGTTTCAGTTGATCACGGTCACGGAGATTGTATCGCGGCAGCGACTCTTCTACAGCGTCATGAAATTCCTCCAAATTGTGATCATCGTGATCTTCTTGAAGCTCATGTTCATGGACAAAGTCTTCCACTTGGACGTCTTCCAGGTTTTCTCCCTCAAGACTTTGTTCTTGATTAATGGAAGCTACAGGCTCTTCTGTAACATGGTGTCCCTCGTGCTGAATTGTTTCTTGATGTATATCTAACGAAACCGGTGCCTCACTGTCATTCGTGCTATTAATCGGGAGCTTAAAGGAATATTCCCTCGAACTAGAAATGGTTTCTTCATGTTCGTTGATGGGGAGTGGTTGTTCGTTAAAGATAACATCTCGCGAACGGACTAGGATGTTTTTCTTTCCATCCGTTATCCATATACGGTAGCACGGTACGGTAGCGGACTCATATCCGATGAGTCTGCCTTTGATTGCTTTCTTATCTAATTTCTTCCGCTTTTGCTTTGGAATGTGGGCGTAAGCTAGACATCCTATAATTCGGAGGTGTTTTATTATAGGCTTCTTCCCACACCAAAGTTCGTACGGAGACTTATAGTGTATGCTGGTAGGACCCGTTCTGTTCAGGATGTATGCTGCAGTATTTATAAGTTCTGCCCACAGTTCTTGAGGCATTACTTCGTGTGTGTTCATCATGGATCTTGCAGTTTCAACCAACGTTCTGTTTTCTCGTTCGCTTACTCCATTTTGTTCCGGTGTGTACGGTGTGACGAGTCTTTGTTGAATTCCATTGGAGTCAAGTATACTTCGAATGGACTTATTATCAAATTCACCACCGTTGTCACTAAGTAGGCATTTTATGGTATGTCCGACTGTTTTAGCCTGAGCGAGCATCAAAGCGAGTTTATCCTTGACCTCAGACTTTCGGCGTAAAAAGTATACCATACGGTAACCTGTGTAATCATCTTTAAACAAAACGTAGTACTGATACTTTGCGTAACTCGGTTGAAATGGTCCGCATACATCTGTATGTACGAGTTCTCCTGGTGCAGTAGCTCGAGTCCTCGTACCGAATTTAAGTCTATGTGCTTTCCCGTAAATGCAACCTTCGCATGTATCCTTATCAAGAGGAAGATCTAATCCCAATACGTGTTTAATGGTTGCTCTAACATGCCTCTTATTTTGATGCGCAAGCCTCTCGTGATAGAGCTGCATCGTTTCAGTTGTTGCATAGACTTCGGGAGTGTTCATAGACGTAGGTGGAATATTTATAACGTCAAGTCTGTATAAACCACCTTGATGCTGACGTTTTCCTATTAAGCTTGCTTCTCCATTGACAAAGACGGTGCATTCTTTTGTCGATGATGTGAACGTGCTTTTCGGAACTTTGTCGTGAAGTGCGAGAACTGAGAATAAATTCTTATTTATGGCTGGAACGTACCAGACGTAATTGTTTCCCTTTCACGGTTACTTCGAGTATTACGGAACCTTTACCATTAGCATGGATCGTGTTTCCATTGACAGTTGTTACCGTACGGAACTCATCAAAACGCTCAAAATTCTGGAACAAATCAGCCCGATTGGTGACATGGCTCGTCGCGCCATTGTCTTCAAACCAGCTCTCGGTGTCTCTTTCGATGTGAAAAACTTCTGTGTTCTCTATAGACATTAGAATCATGTTAGCTGTTTTAGAAGTAGAAGGTGCTGTATTGCTACTCTTGGGAGGCTTGCCATCTCGGATCCACTTGTAACAGTTTTTAACTCGATTGACCTTTAAACTGACAATAATTGCATTTTAATTTCTTATCCTTCTTCTTCTCTGTTGCAGAGGTGCTGGAATTTGTAAACAGGGCTTCTTGCTGTAGTACGGCATTATTACTCAGCAGTGCCCGTTCGAATGAGCATAAATGACTTGTTAGACTGACGATGTTTCTGTTCGCTTTCGGGAGTAACAGCCAACTGCTTCTAAACGTAAAGAAAGATTCATCAAGCGTATCCAGGATTTTGCAAATGAGCATTAATTCTGGTAGCTCCTGGTTGTCGTCTTTCTTGGGTTCCTGATTCAGCTGTGTCCATATGTTCTTAAGTTTCGATATATGTGTGGCTATATCGTCAGCGGAGTCCTTTTTTAAACCAAAAAAGTTCATACACAGATTGTACGCCTTATCTTCATTAGTACCGTCAAAAAGTCTATGTAATTCAAGCCATACCTCTCTAGCTTCAGCAAATCTCATGACTTTCCTCAGTGTCTCTTCCTGCATATTGGTGGTCAAAATAAGAAGGGCATTCGCGTCAGCTTTAACAAACAACGCTTTATCGGTGTTGTACGCGGTGACGGCAGCATCTCCAGCTCCGTTGGCTGGTGGTGTGGGTTTCTGGAACGTGCCCTCAACTACCTCTAGCGCCTTCGGTACGGTGCGTAGAAGGCATTTGGCTTTGTATTTCCATGTATCCCAATTCGACTTGCCCTCTAGTAGACCAATTTTCAATTTAAATGTTTTCGATTCCATCTTGCAAGCGGGCCAATAACCTAATAACGTTTAAGACTTACGTTTGAGCAGAGTAGTAGGTCCAAATTATTAGTTTGGTACGGGAACACAAATTTAATATGAGTTATTTTCACACAGTTTTAATTATATTATTTTTTTTTAACACATCACACACTTTTGTTTTTCCTTCACTACTGTCACACACATTGACATTCGTTTTCTTTTTTATAGTTAATTTCTTTAGTCTTTGAATAATAAGTAGAGTTAGGTAGGTATACAAACTCCTACAAATAGAACAAACCAAATCAATCATAAACCAGACAGTTCCTGAAGCATCTACCTCGCAACAAGAGCCGGTTTTCGCTGAAAATCAGTTTACAGCTGAAGATAATCACTTAAATCTAATAATTACCACAGAAAATACGACTACCTACTGCTCCATGACACCATCTTCTTCCACTCAATTGGTTTTGAATTCAGACACCCGATAAAAGCTGGACCAAGGCAAACAAACAGAAAACGAAGAAAGCCTGGGCGCAGCCTAATTGCCACCGACACACCTGAAAAACTTTTACTAGAGCAAGAAAAGATGAACAAAAGAAAGAATGATGCATATAAAAGGAACATTTCTCGAACAATATTAGATAGTGATGATGAAAATGAAAATGAAAAAGTCCAACTTACAGAGTCTGAAGACGATATTGACTGGCCAGACGAGAATCAACCTTTACCCTATTCACCAAAGGAAAGTGAATATATGATAGTACGAATGGCAAAAAAAAAAACAGATCTTTGTATATTGGAAAGATGTTAGAAGAAAGGAATCATGGCATGGAATTCTACATATCTTTCTTGAGACGAAAACCTGACAAGTTTCACATGCCTAACAAGCCCGATCTCTCCCTTGTTAAAGAGAATGATTTAAAGTACATTCTACCAAAACCTTCAATGGTTGGAACGGCTTCCAGGCCTTTTTATAATTTTCCAATTGACCTTTGTTTTCTTACTATTCACTAGAATGCTTAATTAAGCAAATACCTAGTAAGAAAACTAAGGTAACATTTTGCTCTACCTATTTTCGTTTAATTTAATGATTATTTGTTCAATATTTTTGGTTATCTAGGTATTTTTGATTAGGCCTAGGTAACTAAACAATTAGTACCTAAATAATAAGATTGAGATTTATAACATTAATTCGAAGACTGAGATTTTTTTGAGTATTTAATTGCTCTATTGTTATTATCTTGAGTATTATTTACTTATTAACCTTTAGTTTAAGGGAAATATTTGATCCCAAGAAAAAGTTAAGTACCAATTAGTAAATAGTAAAGAATAAACTTATAAAGTTAATTTAAACGCTGAGATTTTGAGCTTTGTATTAAGAGTTTATTGTTCTGTTATAAAAAAAACATGTCTTTTAATTTCTATCTACGGAATGTTGGTTGTGATTTATAAAGTACAAAATTAAAATATTTATAAATTCAAGTCTTTTTATTCGTAAATGGTACCCGTTGAGTCACTGTGTACTCTTAGAGTCACTGTGTACTGTGTTAGAGAGCCACTGTGTACAACTATAGGTACACAGTGCGTGGCTCAATTCCCATTTTTTTTAAATGTTGCGTAGTTTGATTTATATAGCCCGTAATGAAAATATTATAATGCAGAACCAAGATTTATTAACCTAGCTCCAATATCCTCAAATATTATTTTGGTTCTATTTTTTTAGCCTTCCTGAAAAAATCCGAGTCACTGTAGCCGCCTTGACCGCATAATAATAATAATATGTGATGTCCGTCCTACCAAACCAATATAGGTAACTTATTAAACTTCCTTGTTTTAGGGCAACATGGTGAGACCAAAAAATCAACTGATATGGAAACATTTTCGGGAAAGTGAGAACAAATCGGCTATATACAAGTATTGCGAGAAAAAATACAAAGTAGCGAACTTGCAAAAAATGGCTAGACATTAAAAAAATGTCCTCATTGCCCTGAAAACTGCAAACAACAGTTGAGGACCAATATATCGCAAAGTTCGTCGGTAGACTATGTTTGGAAGTCCCGTAGCGATCAGATCTATTAAGGTTGATTTGTCCATGGATTTGTTTATTTCCAACAATAGTCTTTCTTTCTTTAATGCATATTCTAGTAATGATCCCTGTCGATATTTGAATAACATTGCGTATCTGATTGGTGACCAACCCTTGTTTGCAAAAGTTTCACATAAGTCTTCTTTCCACAGTGACCATTTTGAATTTATAGAATGTTTTATGAGCATTGAGTTGTATCAGTTTAGGCATGACTCATCCATGAACAACCTAAGGGCCTCAATTTTCTTTATATCCTCATCTATTTCTAAGCAGGAACATTCACTTTCGAAAATACTCATCCACTGACTTACATTTGATATATTCCGAGTAAATTTCTCAATTGTAAATGATTCCGTTAACTTCTTAATATTTTGTGATCTGTGTCTTTTTTTGTTTCTGAAACTGAAAGTTTTTCTAGGATTCTAGTCATAACCTCTTCTGTGATACCCGTAGTAGAAGATAGTTGTTTTGTTTCGGATGGTGGTTTTTCTTGTAACAAATATCCATCAAATTGGAAATTTCCTTCTGCATCACGATAAACTGCATCAACCTCTGGTGTCACAGAAATCCAAACTTGTCTTTTATCATGTCTTTTCTGTAAAGTATTTTTTACTTTTTGATATGTTTGTGTTGCTTTCAAAACATCATGTAATGCAGTCGGTTGATATTTTTCCGGAATCAAAAAGGTACTTCCTTTTTCATCTGTGATTGAAGTCACGCATATTATACTTGTTTTTGGGTCTTCAGCTGCCTTCACGGCAAATTCAAATTTTAATTTTTCCATTGTAGGCAAAAATGTTGTTTTATAATGTCCTTAGACAATAAGAATCTTCGAATGAAAATAAGTTCTGTTGTTGCTCTGAAATACAAGACATTCTATTTAGAACTTAATTATACTTAAGAAACATAAAGTAAATTAACTTATGAATAGGTTTTTCTCACCTGAAATACAAGAAACAACATTTTATGGACTTAGTTACAATAATTAATTTCTGCAATATCATGCACGATTTTATAACCTCACTTTTTTTTTTTTTTCCTTCGCCCTTCTTGGGCAGGCTAAGGTCTTGGACCATACCGCCTCGTCTTCAGTCTTTATTGTCCTTCTTGATTTATAACCTCACATTTGAGAATAGTTGACGTTTCAATATTCGTTCAAAAATAAAATATTAAATAACGTTCAGAAATAAACATTAAATGAGTTCTTATAAGGCTCATTTACATATACTTTATTGCTTTGATGTCTTGACCTGATCCTACCTCTTTATAATACTGTCTCATGTGATGACATTATGCCTGGGACATTTGTGATTGCTAAGCTTTCACTTATTTCAACCAAAAATGTACCATTTGCACGAATATGCTCCCCATAATAAGATCTGGCTTGCTTTATTTGGTAAATTCCAAGACTGAACAAAATCAAGTCTGACATTTCCATTACAGGGAACATATTTATTTGTGGTAATTGGGCATCATTTATTCTTATAAAACTGGCTCGGCGCCTATTTAATTGATGCTCAAGCACATATTCACCTAAATAGTTCAGCATGTTCACTCTTTGCATTGCTCTGTCTAAGATTGCTTGAGCATCAGGTCGGTTGGTTATAAGCGGATGAAAATTGTTCAATATTGCTGCGCAAATTCTAAAATCGCTCATTAAGTTTCTTGATGCTACATTAAAATATTTATTTCTGAACATTTTGAAATCACGTTTAAACCGACCATTCACTACTTCAATTACCCATCTGCACAAGGTTACAAGCCGAGATTTATTTGCTTTTATGGTGGACAATTGTGTTTCACCTACATCTAGAGTCTCTGGCTTGTGTAGGTACTGAGAATCCTAATGAGGTAAGTAGCCCTATAGCATCCCGAAGCCCTCTTCTAGCAAAAACACATCATTTTCTCTAAAATAATTTCTGAGAGCACCACTGGGTGCAAAAAGCTGGTTCAAGCTGGTTGGTTATCTAATGAACCAGCTTTTTGCACAACATTAACAGCAACCAGGTGCTCTCACGTAAACAACTTCTGATGCCCGGACGGGCATCAGAAGTTGTAGCAGCATACGGACCATAAACATCTAAAATAAATCCATCTGTGGTTGCCATCATGAAAGGTTTCAATAGATTGGCATATTTATGTAAGCTATAGGTTTTTTTTTGGAAATGGAAAGTTTGACGACTTTTGCAAATAAATATATGTGCCATCAAAGATTACTATAGGGTTACTTTACTGTGTGCCAAAGAGACCCTGTGGAATCAAAAGATTTCTACTGGACAAGCTTGCTCTTGGGATATTATTAATGCCCAAATGTAAGGGTACATATGATTCCAACAAAGAGGCAATGCGTCGAAAAGGTTCTCCAGTCCTTATTTTAATTAAATGTTACAGAAATGTATCTCCAACACCATCAGGCTTTGAATCAGCATTTGCAAGTTTGTTAGTAAATAACTTATCTAGTAATCATTCTGTAGGGTCAAACTGTGAAGAAGACAACTGTAAAATTTTTCAGTCTATGGACTGCTTACTAAAAAATGAAGATTTTATTGAAATAACAGAAATCAATGATATTGATTTCAATGACATTAATTGTGAAATTACAGATTTTAATAAGAAAAAGAGGAATCCAAGAATTATTAGCCAGCTTAGCTACGTAACTGGTTATGTATTAAAAAAGGCAAAACAAAAAGTATGTAACAATTGCAAGAAATGTAAAGAAATTTTATTTAATAATATCTAATGAAACAGAGTTGAATGAATATATAAGAATTAGAGAATTTTCTTCATTCAAATCGCTCACCTACCCTTCCGAAAATACTAAGCTTTTTTCTGCTATACAAGACGTGGTAATTTTTTTTTTGAAAAATAAGAGTGATTTGCCTCAAATTAAAAGTTATATAAAAACAATTTTGTACACGGTAGTCGATTTTAACTTTTTGACTTGCCCAGACCACAGAAAAGAATTGATTGAGTTTTTTTTTTTAATTCTGTTCTAGATTTTTTATAAATAACTGGTGTCGTGATGTGAATTTGGTATTAAATGGCACCAGGACAGAAAATGCAGACAATGATGTTATCAAAGAATTAGCGATTGAATATTATAAGAAAAGACATAAATAAAATATTATGTAAGTATATCTTACTAAGCAGTTTTATTTTTGTCCCCATAAAACCTGAATTACTGTATTCATCTACGTTTTTTCTGCACTGATAATTTTCCTGTGACCTCAGTTCAGAGAAAACTAGATGAATTCAGGTTAGATTTGATTTTCTGCAAAGGAAGGAACCAAAGTATACTATAGTACTCGCTATAGCTATAGGTATATACATAGCCGGTTGTACTTCCTAAACATATCAATAGATGGCGCTGTGCTGCCAAGGCGACTGACTACTCTATTCTCATATAGTATAATGTACTCTGTGGTTACTGCGGGGCAGCGTGGACGCAGGACGTGCCATACTGGGGCCTTACCACGAGCTCTTAACGCGATCCAGTTTAGGCTGTTGGAAAGAGACAGAGCTATACAAGTCGTCTAGCGCCATCTCGATCCCTGAGCGTAAATTGAATCGCGTTAAGAGCTCGTGGTAAGGCCCCTGTTCTCTTGTTCCTTCAAGTAAGTACGTGACTTTTCTATTTAAGACATTTATACAAACAAATGACGTCTATACTTTATCTTATATTACTAAATGTATTCATTTAAGTGTCATCTCTTGATTTCTTACGAAATTTTATTAATAAAAAGTAATTTGAAACGATAAAACTTTAAATTAAAATGGGATGGTGTTAGCTTCATCAGTTTTAGTCGTCGTAGCTATCAACGACCTATAAGTCGGCAATGGCAGCAACGTAACTTTTCGTTTTATTTTTCTTTTATGTTAGATATTATATCACACTAACACAAGTATTTTTATGGACCAGTTTAAATCTAAGCTCAGCTCAGTCTTTATAAAAATCTATTAGCGACTAAACTTTTTTGTCTAGTTTTTACCTTTTAGCGTTGTCAATTTAACCAAAGTTATGATATTTTTCGAGGATCGATATTGAATAGTTACAATAATAAATCGTTGTTTTTGTGTTTAAAACAGTGTGCATTTGTTCATATGTTTTGTGACATTAATCAATTATAACCTATTTTATAGTCCGAAGGTCAATTGAATTAAAATAACCATTTTTTTATGAGTCGGTAATACAATTTATGTTTATACTTACATACTTAATTACCGACCCATGAGGCTCGGCAATAGCAACTATAAGAAGCTATTACCGATCGTATATAGATTATTTAGTTTCTCACCTACTTTTATGACATAATAAAACCTTTAATAGGTACCTATTATGTCATAAATGCTACTTCTTGGCTAAAGCAGCATAAAACATACAATTATATTTTTTTCCAGAAGTATAGAGCCACAAAAGCGGCGACAAGTATAAGTAAAACACAACTCGCCGAAGCAATCAAAGCAATTAATGACGGTACAAGTGTATATGAGGCATCAAAAAGGTTTAATATTCCCAAAACTACATTACGAGACAAACGGGACGGGAAATATAAGAATGAAATTTGCGGAGTTCAGCCGGTTCTTAATTTAAGTGAAGAAAAACAGATTGTAGACTGGATTCACTACCTTGGCAAGATGGGATTTCCAGTTACAAAAGAACAATTATTAGAAGTGTGGCTAACTAGTGGTACAAAACTTAAATCGTCCAAACCCTCATAAAAATGGTGTGCCTGGCAGATATTGGTTTGAGAATTTTATAAAGAGACATCCAACAGTATCTAAACACGTTGCACAAAATCTTCCTTCAAGCCGAAATCAAGTCACAGAAGCGGCTGGTTGGCATGGTTCGACAGAGTGAACAATTATTTTATGACAAATAATCTGCATCATGTTTTAGAAGATAGTAAAGTAGTTTTTTTGCACAGGATATATTACAAATAAAAATGGGGGTTCATGATTTAAACAAAAACAGGCATCAGTTTGGTGAATACCGTAGACTGTACGATGAATTACGCCAATATCCACAAAAGTTTTGGGAAAACACAAGGATGTCTACAGATACTTTTGATTACATACTAAGTGCAATAGCTCCGGTTTTGAAGAGAAATCATACCAACTTTCACCCCTCCAATGAAGTTGCTGAGAAATTATTTTTAACTTTGAGGTAAGTAGATGCCAACAAGCATTATTTTAAATACAAAAAAAATACAGCTATTGTTAGTTTCTTATTTATTACTCAAAGTTCAAATCACAGTATATACAATCGGTAGTCAGTCAGTTTGGTCATTAAAGCACTGTTATTGAAAAAATTATTAAAAATTAATTCTTAATACTTCAATATTATATACCTCTTCCTGCTTGGTAGTAATTTTTTCTTTTTTCTCATCTTTTAAATAAATTGCAAACTATAGTTTTGTATAATTTAGAAGCATTTTTAAATTTTTTTTAGATTCGTTTTTTTTTTTTAACGATATTTTGATGTTGACTTGAAAGAGCATGGCAGTTAAGAATATGACATGCTCACTTAAATGTCTCACTGGTGGTAGCGCGTGTGTTGGATCATTCGGTTCCCTACGAAATGGTTGAGCTGGATGGTGCTGATCCACGCGTCATGTTCGTGAACGGGCACCGTCGGTTGAGACTGGTCATCTCTTAACTGCCAGGGCTTATTTTGAATTTTATATTTTAAATTGTTTATTTTTTTTACATTGTTCTCACATATAGAAGCAATAATAATAATGTACCCAAGATTTTGTAATAATATCTTGATTTAAAAGAGTGTCCGTGGAGTTTCTTGCCCGTTCTTATCGACAGAGATCTACGTTTTGGAATGGGCAACTAGCTTCAACTTTCTGACTAACTGACCGACAATTTAATTTTGACAATTCAAAAGTGCCTGAAATGGTTTAATTGAAATAAATGATTTGAGTTTTGAGTTTTTAAGACTTCTTTTCTACGTTTTATCGCAATTTATAATCCTCATAAGAAGATTGTGAGCGGTATCCGTGTGACGAGTAGTTAGGTGTATCTAAATTATCAGTTGCGAATTGCGAACTATAACATGCAGAATTTAGTTCCTCCAGGAGTGCCTATTAAACTCTTTACGCAATTATAACTTGTTAGAAAGTGGTCATTTTTCAATTTGCGGCAAGACTCATTAAAAAATGATAATCCTGGGATTTTTGAACATCATCTGTATTGCAACGTACTGACTCATTTTCAAGCAGTTTTAATTTCTTTCTTTCGATTTCTAAGCATTGTTCTCGGAGGTCTTTTGGAGTACGCTTTCTTTTTGATATTCTTGCTACATCATCATCCATGTTTGGTTCTATTTCAGTTTCTTGTCTACTTTCTAGGCTTCTTTCTATGCTGTTATCTTCATCTGCATTAGTCGCCCTGTTATTTACATTTTGATCTCCATTATTCTGTTCTACTACTCGTGTCAGATTATCTTCATTAGCTGCCGGCATTAATTCGTCTTTAGTGAAGTTCATCACCTGGAAACATTTCCACGACGACTCATAAGTTTCATCGTCTGGATCACCCGATCGTCCAACAGGATATTTTTTCAATTCCTTGCGGTAATTGTCTCGTAGGTTCTTCCATTTTTTTTTTGAAATTATCAACTGCAAAAATATTAATAATTAATTATATTTATTTATTTCAGGTTTCTATCAACGGGTGCATCATTCAAATCTCTATCTCATACGTTCCGGATGGGGAAAAGTCAAACTCTCAAGGCAATATGGATAACATTACACACTATCACTACTAATATGGATAACATTATCCACTATCCAGCAGTTCATGAAACGCCTTTCCAAGCGTTTCTTTGACACAGCCGCCAACCATCGCAACCCTCTGGTTGTCGCGGCCGCTAGTTACACCCCTTCTAAAATCAGTAAACTTCGCCGTCCGAGGCACGTTCTCACTGACCCCGATGACCCCATAACCCTCCTCCAAGAGAGCAATAGGGCCACCAGTACAGCACACAAAAACAAAAGACCGACGTTCCGATCTCGCAGCTGAGGTCCCTCGCGACGTCCCCAAGTAAATTCTACCCCCCGACCCTTGCCTGTAGCTTTAAAGTCCCCGACTGAGACCTCTGAGTTTGTTTCGGCCTTTCTTCTCAGAGATAGTCCTAGGAAACGCCGTGCTCATCAAAGCACTAATAATATAAATTCGATCCAGCCTGTCCCTTTGCTGCCGTCTCCCAGCGACGCCCTAAGCCGAGGTTCGTACCCTACAGGGGGTACCCTTAGCGTGCAGTCGCTTAATTTCTAATTAGTGTTAAACCCTGGCTGGAGACTTTAAGTTTTCTTAAGGCAACCACAGGATAGTCCGGTTAAGTAGTCACGACCTCTCAAGGTCAAATACGAGATGCTATTTATAAAAAAAAAGGAACGAGCACTCACGCTACCTAGAAAGCGGTGGTCGATAGCCCCGCAGTCACCACTTTTGTCATAAGCTTGACCTGAGTGGGGGCCCCGTCGTCCTCAGGAATCGCCTAGCTAGGAGGTAAAGGGATAGGATAGCCCCGCGGTCCATCCCTAGAACCACTAATAGGTTTAACCTCAGTCTAACTACGTTTTGCTAAAATCTGTCAAGTGTTTGAAGTAAAGTGAATAAACCCTTATCTGTCATCCAACGTTGGTTTTATTCCACCGCCACCATTACATTGGCGCCCATCGTAAATCTTCTTCTACCCGCAACAATTTTTATCAGTGTACCCACATTTTTACGGTGTACCCACATATTGGCGGATAAACAAGAGCATACCCTCAAGAGAATTTATATTATTTTGACAGTTTTGATATGTCTGAAAAAAACTAGACATGGTGGTGATGACTCAGGAACAATTCACTGCACTCATTAAAAATGTCAGAAGCGAACGAATGTGGAAATAGACATTTTAAAAGTTTTGATGCGTGCACAAAGTGTTACGACGGTGAACGAAATTTTGACAAAGTTGAAGAATTTGTGACCGGTATCTCAGTTTACAAAAAAATTGAGAAAATCAGTGACGAAGACGCCATGGAAAGTTTGAGTTATTGTCTGGTGCTGCTGCTACGTGGTCGAACGGTGTAAAAGGCGACATTAAAAAGTGGACACCAGCCCTCGACGCCATTAAGTCTGCTTTTGCGCCGAAAATGCAGCCACACGAAATTGATTTGGAACTGTACTCAAAGAAGCAAACAACTGAAACAATTGACGTGTTTGTGTGTGAAAAACGTGCCTTACTCGCTCAGTTACCTGCAAAAAGACAAAAGGAAGGAACATTTGGACTTTGTTTACGGACTTCTCAATATAACCTAAAAAAGGAGATTGTTCGCACACAAGTGAAGACGTTTGCTGAACTTCTGAATCGTGGTCGTCATATTGAGACTGCGCAAGGAAGTTGGGTAACGAATACTACACAATCACAACGAAAGCCATACAAAACATGTACTTTTTGTGGCAAGAAGGGACATATTTTTGACGTATGTCGCAATAGGTTGGCAGAACAAAAGGCAATACGGCAGTATCTCAACCAGAAAAGAAGCCAGTCATCACGTGATATGTGGAGCACCTGATGTTTACAGAAGCAACTGCAGTATCTGTAAAACAAAGGAAACGCCACCAAAGCCCGTTATCTCCAGCAGCAGCCTATCAGCCCTCATCTCCAGCAACAGCCCAACAGCCCTCGTCTACAGCGGCAGCCCATCAACACTTATCTCTTAGACGAAACTCTTAAGATTAGGTAGAAAAGAGTGATGTATATAGCAAAACTTCTTAGCGTAACCATTTTAAAACCATACAAGATAATGTTTATAATTAGCTACAAACGTAGATCACATTCAATATTTGAAGACATTTGTTTTAGAGCTAAAGTGAAGGGGTTCGATAAACCATTCGCCATGTTCATTCAAAGAAAACATAGAGAAAACATAAATATATCACCAGATAGATATTTGAACATTTTGCTTATATCATTCAGAGCGAAATGTGCAAAATTGTTTGTAACATTGATTTTCTGGAAGTACAAATTGCTGCATACTTGAGTGTGCCGCAGACATGGGAACTCTAAACCAATAAAAAATCTATCTTTTTATGGACAGCTTAAAAATAGAAATCTGTTTTATCCTATAAGCAGGTACAGTACAACATAACTTATATGTAGCATTGACAAAATTCGTAAAACCGATCACTTCCGATTTCTATTCATTTTTATTTATATTCACCGCTATTCGCGCTATATTTCCCGCCTCAGTTTGAGGCTGCGTTTCGGCCGGATTTCCACTGACGCGGAGCGGGGCGGAGAGGAGTTTAGCGGTGCACGAATTGACCAATCACTATGCTCGAAATTTCCGCTCCGCTTCAATTAGCGGGTATTCATAATAAAAATACAGCGAGGCGATGCGGTGCGGAGGACAACGAGCATTGGGGTGCAGAGCGGAGGACAGCGGGGCAGTGCTGTGCGGAGGACAGCGGGGCGGTGCGGAGCGGGGCGGTGCGTGACTCGCGCGCAGTGCCTCAGTTATCATCGTTACGTCATTAGGTGCATACGTATCAAAATGAATGAGAAGTTCATTGAAAGTGTTAGACAATTTCCGTGTTTATGGGATACGCGACTGACTACCTACAAATGCAACGAAACCAAAGATGCAACTTGGGCAATTATAATAAGAGACACTGGTTTAGAAGACAATGTAATTTATAGAAAAGTTTTCTTGATACCCTATATGAAGTTTCGAACATTTCATCATCACACGTCTGAAAAAAGTTGAAAATTCTCGATGCACAAAATGGTACTTTATATGTTGTCGAATCCAGAATCTACGAGTATGTTTTCTCTTCGAATCCAAAAAAGTCGCAACAGTCAATGCAAGTAGCATTGAATGTTGCGACTTTTTTTGATTCAATGATTATCTGATTCGTTATCTTCGTCTTCAAGTAGAGAAAATATAAAATGCTTACTTATTTCTTTTTAAACGACAACATGACGTATGGTCTTTCTGAGAGATTGAGTGTAAAATGCGCGATTCCAAAAGTATGCTCCGCTCCGCTCCGCTCCATTCCACTCCACTCAGCTCCGCTTCAGTGAAAACACTGACCACTTTTCACCGCTCTTCACCGCTCCTCTCCGCCCAGCTCCGCGTCAGTGGAAACGCGGCCTTACCGCAGGTCAGTGTACCGATTTTAGGGTGCAGTTCCATTGAGGCGGAGCGGAGCAGAGCGGAGAAGAGCTGTGCCGCGATTCACCAATCACATGGCTTGAAATCCACATCTCTTCTCCACTCCGCTTCAAAGGAAACAGCATTGGCGGAGAGGAGCGGAATTCTTTAAAATATCGGGAATACAGGCTAGATTAGACTAGCGCCGAGAGAGGAGCGACGCGGAGCGGAGAGAGCGGGGCGGGGCAGTGCGGAGCGGGGCGGCTCACTCACGCGCATATTTATTCATTTTAGTTAGCGTCTTGACGTCATCAACAGTGCACGCGATTATAGAAAAAAATGATGAAAAATTTATTGAATGTGTTAAGAAATTTCCATGTTTGTGGGATACAAAATTATCTACCTACAAATGCAATGAAACGAAGGATGCGGCGTGAGAGATTATAGTAAATGAAACGAATATAGAGGATGGTAAGTAATTTATATTTAATTTATACACTATTCATTCAGTCTTCGCAATATACGGTCTTCCTGCCAGGGGACTTTCCCTTCATTAATAAAATAAGACCGAAATATGTCCCGGATCCGATAGATACAGTCAGAACTTGCATTGTTTGTTAATATCAACGAATCAGTACTATTCATAGATAATACTAATGAGTCATTTGTTGGTGGATCTGAATTGTTTTGATCTAAATAGTCAGGATTATTTTCAATTAAATAATTATGCAAAACGCATGTTGCTTTTACTACTTTATCAACAGTAGCGACTTGACATTCGAAGTCTTTGTGATACACGTACCATTTTCTCTTCAACACACCGAATGTTGCCTCTATAATACGTCGAGCCCTCGACAGTCTATAATTAAATATTCGTCTGCTTGGATCTAATTGATCTCTGGGATATGGACGCAATAAATTGTAAGACAAAGGAAAAGCTTCATCGCCAATAAATACGAATGGTACTGGCTCTCCACCTTGAGTAAGGGGTTTAGGCTGTGGCAAGTTTAAAGCACTGCTTTGTAGTCGCCTTCCAAATTCACTCTCAGCAAAAATTCTTCCGTCGCTGAATCTTCCCATCGATCCTATATCTGCCATAATTATTTTTCTTCTAGCATCAGCCACACACATTAATACAATCGAAAATCTATGTTTATAATTAAAAAAAGATGATCCTGATTTATTTGGTGCAGTTATGTAAACGTGCTTGCCGTCTATGGCACCAACGCAATTCTTAAATTGCCACAAGTCTTCGAATTCTTTGGCTATTCGATACCAATCATTTTGAGTAGGTACTGGCATATATAAAGGCTGCAAGACGTCCCAAATGCAATCACAAACTTCTTGAATGAATTTCGTCAAAGTAGATCTTCCAACTCTAAAATTTTCTGCAAGTGTCGAATACTTACTACCCGTTGCCAAATACCTGTAAAATAAGTAACTATAAATAAAGTATTAATATTACCGTTAATTATTTTTGCAGTTAAAACAGCTAAAGCTAAGTGGAAGAAGTTGCGCGACAATCATCGCGATGCCATAAAAAGACAAAATCATACTAGAAGTGGTCAGGCGGCGAAACAAACAAGAGAATGGAAATATCAAAAACTGATGGAGTTTTTACTGCCACACATGCATAATAGAGTTTGCGCTACAAATTTTAAAAAAGATTCAGAACTTTTGAGAAGCCAAAATCATGACGATAATGCAATAAGCTCGGCACCAAACGATTCAATATCCGATTTAGAACAGTTTGATTTAGACAATATTGTTACATCAGATGTGTCAAACATCGGCGTTGGCAGTTCTTCACTAGCTACCCAGTCTTCGGTTACACTGTGTCCTGATTCATCAAGAAGCAATAAAAGAAAATCTGATGAAATCTCCGAATTCCTAAGAACACATCAAGCTAATCACCAGCGAATGGAGAAAGAACGAGCTGAGTTAAAAAAAAATATTAAGGCCCCCGATAGCTTTGACGACATAGATCTTTTTTTTCTCACGATAGCAAAAAGTATAAAAAAACTTCCAAGCTATTTACAATTACAAGTTAAAAGAAAAGCAATGAATGCTCTATTAGAAGCTGAGGACGTAAATGAACAAAGTTCATGGAATGCTCCACATTATGGGTATTCTACAGCTCGAACAGAAACATACACTACCCAAAATTATGAAAACAATCTGCAAATGCAATCACCACAAGACTCTAGTGGACCTTTTCCACCTGGAACTAATAATCAAAATGTTAATGAAAATAATAACGAACATGTTTAGTTATGTTGATTTCTAATTATATTTATTGATTAGCAGTGTCTTGCAAATTCTGTTTTTATTATGAATAATTGTTAACTGTTTAAATCTTAATGTAGGTAAAACTGTAATGTAGCTACAACTCTTTAAATTTGTTGATTTTAATTAGGGTGCGTTCAAACTACACGCGCACGCCCCACGCTCTCCACGCGCGTCTGAACGCGCCCTTATATTTTTCATTAGACTGTGTTCCAAAGACTGTTTTGATTATGAATACTCAGTTGTTTGAATAAATGATTATAAATGAATAACTATCTGAATAAAAGATTATTGAATCAAATTGTGTACTTACTTCAAACACAACGCAAGCCTTTCTTCACTTGATATCGATCTCCTGCAGTTGGTATCTTTCTTCTGTAAGTGTGGTTTGAGCAAACAGTGTAGATCATGGAAAGTTTTTCTTGATACTCTATAGGAGTTTTCGAATATTTCGTCATCACAGGTTTGAAAGAAAGTTGCAAATTCGCCATGTATAGAATGATATTTTAGATGTTCTCGAATCCAAAATCTATGTTTTCTTTTTGAATTCAAGTAATTTAAGGCAACCAATGCTAATTTCTCTTCTTCCAACTCTTCCTCCTCCAGTAGAGAAAGGTACAAAAGAGCTGCTTTATTTTTTTTTACCGACAACATGACGTGTGATCTGACTGAGAGAACGCGTGTCACTGGGCACTCACGCACCAGGCGATGCGAATAGGCAAAGCAGCTCCGTTCCACTCCGCTCCACTTCAGTGGAAACACATACCTCTTTTCACAGCTCAGCCCCGCTCCACTTCAGTGGAAACACATACCTCTTTTCACAGCTCAGCCCCGCTCCGCACAGCTCCACTCCGCCTCAGTGGAACCGCAGCCTTATAAATGGAGTTTTATTTTGTTTGCAGTTTTAAGCCATTTAGTTTGTTAGAAAAAATAGTTTTTTTAATTTCGATGTTCGGATATATTTGATAGTGTTTGATGTTTCTTTAGACCAGTATTGCCAGTGTTTTCATTTAAAGTCATATTGTCATCTCCACGTTGTATACTTGAATTGCGCAATTATAATAAAAACAGAATTACCCGACGTGGACATGTATTTATGAAAATAACTAAAAAGAAGCTCGTGCAGTGTAAATCTAAAACCGGGTTTTTAGGATTTTTGATTTTTATTGAAAGCCTTAAATATTTATATACGTCTCTTGTTCAAAGTGAGAAAAGACTGAGCTACATTTCTACATACAGGTTCAGCGAAGATCATATTGAAATAATGTTCGGAGATATACGTTGACACGGAGGGTATAATAATAACCCAAACACAATCCAATTCAATGGAATTTATAAAAAAATGTTCAATCATTTGAAATTACGATCTTCCTTTACAGGTAATTGTATTCCGGTAAAATATTTTCCGATGCTTAATTGCTCATCAGCAGTAAAAAACATAAATAGCACGTGTGACGGACGGGCTCTTGAAGAAAATTCGATTATGGATGATATTAGTAAGTTGGAAAGTGATAAGATATCGAAAGAAAATGTGTCTATTATGACAGATTTACTTAATAACGATCATCACTCGTGTAATGTGGAACAAATAGTAGGGTATATTTCAGGCTGGGTATCTAGAAAACTTTGTGGAAGTTTAAAATGTGAAGCGTGTAGTTCCTCCTTATTCACGAATGAAAAATTATGGTTTCATAAACTCGTCAGTCAGATATGGGTGGTTTGTGTTTTGCGTCACATGATGTTCTTTTAGTTTTCCTTAAATCAGAATATATTTTAAAGAAATTCATAAAAGAAAATGGCCCCTATTTTAGCGATTCTCAAGACTTTAAGCGATTACTGGTACAATACAACATTTTAAAACACTTTTTGCAGTCTAATATATTCGATACTTTGTTTGAACATTCAATGAATCAAACTCCTATACTCAATCATAGATTGCAACTAATTCCAGCTATAATACAAAAGTATCTGAACGTCCCACATAGGGGTATTTCATTAATCTAGCTGGCCAAAAATATTAGTGCGGGTTTTTTGGTTTAAAATGACGGAAATAAAACAAGCGAAATATATACGGACAATAAATTTAATAATTTCATAAAAAAAGCAAAAAAACAAAAAAAAAAATGCTGAAAATAGTCCATATATTTACATATTCATACATTACTTAATTAATTTACCAATAACAATACATACTTTTTTAAATCAATTTACTTCCTCGTTCTCACTTTCTGATTCTGTTGGGTTTGGTGTAGCAGGCAGAAGCATGTTTAATGTTTCAGGCAGAAACGAAGACATCTTCTTTCTTTTTATTGCCCTTGAGGCACTAAGAAATGGATCTGAGCTTAAAAGAAGCCTGTTTAAAACACCTCTATTACAGGATTCTCTAGAGAATTTCCGTGAGTAATCCTGTCTGTACGTCCTAAAATGTTTGTTGCGTGCCTCTGCTGCTTCCTCAGACAGTTGTCCTATAGGTAACAATGCATTTTTTATTATATCTGATCCGTGTACAAGTACTTTGTGCAGTGTGGGTGTCATTGGGTGCCATGGGTAGAGTTTTATGTATAAACAAGCAGTTTCTTTCGCATATTTTTCATATTTTTCTACATCTATAGTATATCCGCTCGAAATCGTTTCTAAAATAACTTTTAATCTATATATTAACTCATAATCTATCCCTGTAATGTCTGAAGCTAGTTTCGGGTCTTCAAAGAATCTCCTGCTGGTGTTCCC
The DNA here is from genome assembly GCA_951799955.1 of Apamea anceps. Lineage (NCBI taxonomy): Eukaryota > Metazoa > Arthropoda > Insecta > Lepidoptera > Noctuidae > Apamea > Apamea anceps. The sequence goes on from OX637509.1 coordinate 3,819,477, forward strand.
ATCATTCGTATTTCCGAAGTTTGTTTTCGGCATATCTACTAATAAGCCCGTTTCATTGCGAAACCTGGTCTGTATCTCAATTTTCCTATTCTTTTCCATTTCTTTTTCCTCGTCTGTTTTTCTCTCCCGATACTTTTTCACGGGCAATTTGTACGCTAAATGCAGAATGCTTTCGAAAAATCTTATTCTCGCATGTAAAATAGACAGTCCGAATTCAGTAGCATCTTTTGAGAGTTTCCTTTTGTCCTCCAAATTATTAAACTCTTTAGAAGTTTTTCCACAAATATAGCAGCGACTCGTAGATGTTGTTCCAGTAGCTGCATTGCAAACTTTTCCGTCAACCATTGTCATCACAAATTGGGAATGAATCAAAATCTTTTTTCCGTCAATATCCACCTCAGTCGCAACCAAATTATCCACAGAATTTTTGACATAACTGATCTCTTCATTGGTTATATCAATTGTCTCTTTGACGAAGCGAAATCGTATTAGACGACAAAATCGGGGACATGAAGGGGTCGGATTTTCCCATAACACCTTTTCGTTGTCCTTGCCGTAAACTAGACGCACAGGTACAAAGCAGCTTTGAAAAATATTTGCATCAGAGTCATCCTCATTTTCAAGCTTCTGTTTATATTGTGCTTGCTGGGATCCATCGCAGCCCCATTTACATATCAACTTCAAAGTTTTCCGCTCTTGTTCTTTTATTGTTGATAAGACCTCTTCTAAGAATACCGATAAGCGCCTAACGGTAATATCAATTAATGGTTGCAGTTGGATTTCAGCGCAGGTACTCGTTACCGTGCACGTTTCTGGAGGAGGATAACACTCTTTTTTTGCTTCTTGAATTAAGCTATAACATGGAAAGAACTTTTTGTTCGTGTTTCTTATAATTTCATACTGTCCTCTTGTTAAATCTGCATCTATAAACATTTTTAATGTTTCCATGGGGGTTAGGCGCGATGGTTTTTCATATTTAGACGAATCATAAGCTTTTTTGTATTTCGTTGCACGGGTTGGAGAGCTCATAATATCTTTGAGCACATGGGAAGCATCACGTTTTCCCGATTTACTTAATTCAACTTGAGCTGCGTGAAGTATTACACCATCTTCTACATTAGATCGGATCCCTTCCGTTTTTCTTCTTTTGGTCCTTTCACTAGATTCCCCAAACGATTTACAAGGGCGACCTGGACGATTTGCTGTTGTGACTGGAATTTCGAATGTACCTTCCAGCCAAAGTTGGTTGTTTTTCAAAAAAACCTCTTCTTTTTTGTGAGATTTAATCCACCTGTGCTTCATTTCCGATTTGAAATGTGCAAAATTGTTTTTCAATATTTTTAACTGATCTTCTGTAAGATCGTCACTAGTGAAAAGGTGGTCTCTCAAAAACATAGTTTTTCTTCCAAATTGCGTAAATTTTCATTTTTCATAATATCAAAGAGAGATTTACGAGTCACTATTCTCACTCCGGAAGTACCCACTACATCTGGAACAAGTAAGTATTGTTTGTAGACATAAATACTATTTTTCACAAATTTAGCTTATTTTGACCGTGAAATTCAATGTTCTACGTTTTTGCGCATCCGCGCTATTCCGCGGCTAATTTATTGAGTATTCGTTACTTAAGGGTCTATATTTTTTATATAAATTACAAAAGTTGCCGGATCTATCCCGATACTAAAACAAATAGCTTCCTAAACATAAATTTCTTAAAAAAACATCCTTATTTCAGACGTTATTTCTCGACCACTAAAAGTATATTAAAATAAAACAAATTTTAACAAATATATCTCGACCTCAGAAGCATCATGTCGGATTTGCAGATGCAACCAAAATTACTTTTTAGTATAACGATATTATGATTTTGTAGCTCTATCTAACGATCTGACCCTGGTATTCCTATCTCTTATCATTATAAAGATACACTAATGCATAATGTCGGATTTAAAGACTTTTTCAAATACCTTAGAGCCATAACCTTTTTTATTTACTTGCATCTTTATGCATCAAATTATTAATAGTTTTTTGAGTCGTATCTCAACTTAAGCTATTATGAATTAAAAATGTTTTGTCTAACATGCTGGTAGCAACAGCAGATACGCATTTATGCCTCTAAAGTTTACAATCAAATCATAGTGCGTATCTTCAAATATAGTATTATGCTTAAAAAAATGTTGCAAAACGCTACAAAGGCATAAAGTCTTTTCTTCATAAAGGACTTTATTGTTATAATAATAACGTTTTGTGTGTAATATTGTGTACGTTCAAGGAGTTGCAGCCTTATGGTTCCAAAAATTAATACAAAAATGTAATATACTTGGTCGGTACTCAAGATAGTTCGGATAAAGTCGTATTACATCGAGTGGTACGGACCTCACGTGGCTTTTCTTCGAATGGCGTGCGACAGCATTATAGCTTATTATAGTAAGAGTGAGCGAGAGAAACGCGTGTACCACGAGCCGCCTGTCGCGTCGCGTCGCACGCCCGCCGCCAGTTGTAAACATTTCATTCGTTCGGCACGCAGCCAGCGCACGGTCGCATGCGTCAGTTAATTACCTGCGTTTTTAGTTAATCCGATTGATTTTATGAAAAACAGTGGTAAATGGATAGTGTGATATTATTATACTGTGTTTGTGTTTGATAAAATATAGCAGTAATGGAGGACAACACCAATAAAGTAAGTATTAGCCTACAATAAATTTTACTCTTGCGTCTGTTGGCACTTGCTGTTTAATTTTTATGTGATATGCAATGCAGTGCAACAGAGACACCTAAAATGTGATATTGAACTCGAAAGTGGTTAGTTATTAATAAATATTTTGGGACAGAACCTACAGGGTGTAATTGATACCTAATAATTCCAATCTATTTTAACTCCCGACGGAAAGAACCTTGATTACCCGATTAAAGTTTGAAACCTCTGCTTGTCTGTATTGCTTGGTATGGTCTGTACGTATGGACGTACTTGTCATAGCTTCGAAATGGTTGGAGCGATTTAACACGTGTTTTCCTCTTAATGTGAATGTAAATTTCTTCATAAACGAATGTATTAGTACGCATTACTAACACATCTAGTTTTGAAAGCACCTTTATGCAGCGGTAACCGCTTACCATCAGATGAGAGCCAGTAGTTTGTTATAAAAAAATACTTTGTCACTTACTCGTTGTATTATTCTTACAGAACATTTTGTCGTTGTACGAAGAATTATTTGAAAGACGACGAAGCCTTGCTAATCTACGCGAAAAAGTTATTCAGCATCGTGAGAAAAAAGAATTTGATGTCAAAAAAAATGAACTACCTTATGCAATAGTACCTAGAAACACTGAGAGTTTTTCAAAAGAAGAAAACAGTATTGTCCACGGCTGTAATTTGGATGATGGCGAAGAGTTAAATTTTGATTACGGCAGTGATGACAGTGTTAAAGACAAAAATTATGAACCGCATGAAGACTATGACTCCAGTTGTAGTGACATAAGTAATTCTCCTAATTTGAGGGTCATAAAAATTTCCCAAGTGCACGTAAAAAGACGACTATTCTTACCAGAAAAGTGCACTAATGATTCTATCAAACAAAACTGCAATATTCCTATGAAAAGACTTAGCACGTCATCACTGAATAAGAAAACCACTGAGGGTCAAATACATGCAAAAAACACTCCGACTTCTGACTTAATAACAGTAGAAGATCTTTTGGGACCGCAAAAGTTATATGATGGAAACCATGACATTCAGACAAATTTATCGGATTTAGACAAGTGCTTTTATTCACCTCTCAAGAAAAAATCACGTTTAGATGGACCAGTGGTTTATGTTGATAAAAGAGGTGAATTAAGTGATGACTCCGATACACAATGCATAGACGAAACTTTATGTTTGCCTACGAAACCAGACATTTCAAAAGCTGTGGTTTGCAATAAAAAAGTAATGTCCGAATTGATAAATACGCCAATTTCCTACCCCACGATGCTTGTTGACGTTAATGGAGTTGTGTACTTAAATCATGAACAAGTACCATCAACACAAAAAGTAAAGAAATTAATAAGAAATCCAGCAAAATGGAAACGCAATGTTTCCAAAGCTGCGAGATTGAAAGGATCTCCATATCACTCAACAGTGGCCAGGAAGACCCCTGACGTAGAGGGTCGCATGTTAAAACCTCCATGTTCTTGCAAATTCAAATGTTACACGAAGATATCACCTGAAAAAAGACTGCTGATCTTTAACCAGTTTTGGAAAACATGTCTTAGTTGGGATCAGCGTCGACAATTTATTGTTAACAATGTAATAAAAGAAATTAAGCGTGTTATGAGGACAGGTGGGGACATAGAGGTTGATAGGAGAAAGTTCTCTTACACCTATACTCTAACTATAGACTGTTGCAGAGTAAGGGTATGCAAGGTTATGTTCTTGAATACACTCTCGATTGGAGAAAGATTTGTAAAACTAAGCGTGGAAAAAAAACTGGAGGGTGGGCTAACAATTGGAGACCAGAGGGGAAAGCATGTCCCAGGAAACAAGTCTCCTGAACCAATGATAAAAAGAATAATGGATCATATCAACTCCTATCCCTGCTATGAGAGCCACTATTCACGCCAAAAAAGTGGGAAAAAATATTTAGGATCGGACTTAAACATTGCTACCATGTACCAACATTACAAAGAACTCATGATACAAGAAGAAACACCTGAAAACCTCATCGCAAAAGAATGGATTTACCGCAATGTTTTTAATACAAAATTTAACCTTAGTTTTAAACTACCATCAGTTGACACATGTGACGATTGTGATGCTTTTGAAAGAAAATTAAAAGACGCTATAGATGAAACAGAAAAAATAGAAATTGAAAAAGAACGAGAAGTTCACCAGACAGCATCTAACGAAAGGTATAATTTAAAAAAAGCTGATAAAGAAGAGGCACAAAATAGTTCTGGAAAGAAAAAAGTTCTAATGTTTGATTTACAGAAATGTTTGGCTACACCAAATTTAACCAATACCAAATCGTTCTATTTGCGTAAGCTATGGACTTTAAACTTAACTATATATGACGCAACGAGTAACGTTGCTACAAATGTAATATGGTCTGAGAACGTAGGAGGGAGAGGAGGCAATGAAATAGCCTCCTGTATCATTCGTTGGGCAGAGGAAAACAAAACAAAAATTGAAACTATTGAAGAATTGACATTTTGGTCAGATAATTGCGCAGGCCAGAACAGAAATTTGATGATAGTAATGGCTTATATTTGGTTACTGCACAAATTTTCGAACTTAAAAGTGATAAATCACAAATACTTGCTAAAAGGCCACACTCATATGGAGGTAGACCAAATACATTCAATAATAGAAAAGAAAAAAAAACAGCTGAAGACTATGCAAATAGCCATTCCTAGGGATTGGTCCCAATTCATAAGGACATGTGGAGGAAGAAAACCTTTTGAAGTGTTTGATATGGAACTGAGGCATTTCAAAGACGTCACTGCCTTGTATAAAAAGAATGGGCCCTTAGTAACGCGAAAAAAGAACAAAGATGGCCAGGAATTCAAAATCTCAGAATGTGTTTGGCTTCAGTTAAAGAAAGATCAGCCGGGCACACTGTTTTACAAAACAGTTTTTTCATCAGATTTTTTTGAGATTTCATTCGTACGGAATGTGGCTAAAGGTATACGGTTTCCCGGTGACTTACCAAATATACGAAAAGAAGAGAAACCAATATCTTCTGCAAAATATAAAGATTTGATTACACTTTTGGAATGGGTGCCGGTAGAATTTCACGGTTTTTATAGAAATCTGAAACATAACGAAAATGAGCCTGATTTTCCTGAGACTGATTAGATTCATTTTATTTTTTAATTATTTTTAAACTAAGTTACCAAGCTTGTCACTAAGCTCATTTTTTTGTTTTGTTTAATACTTTTATTATGATAAAAAATAAATGTTTATTAGAAGTAAAGATTTTGATTTAATTTGAAAATTTGTTTTTTTTTTTCCTGTGTATACATTGTCTGGTTTATGTAGTTTTATGAGGACTTCCGTCCTTTTGCTTGAAATTAAAAGTAACAAGTATCTAAGAAGTATACAGCAATATCAACAGATCAGACTCTAGGTAATTGTTCTATATCTAAGATCATAATCCTACATTTCAATATAAAAGAAAAAGTTATTGCCTAAAATCGCAAGCATATCGTCGGATGTGAACATAGACTTGCAGTTTTAAGTACTCATCTATTATATTTCAGGCATAAAGTCTGATGTAAAGGATTAAGTAGATTAAAAAATATATTAATTTCATTTTAACAGTTAAGGTAATGCTTGTAATTAAAATCAAATGGTACTATTGCCTACCAAATATTAAAAAAATAATACTGACTTAAATACGTAAAGTTCAATAATTATGAAGAAAAAACTTTTGTCAGTTTTGTTTTTGCTCTCCTGAAAAGTTAGCATTTTACACATCCGACATGATGCTTCTCATGTCCAGATATTACATTTGGATTGTCACATACCTGTAGTTTCCGAATCCATAGCTATTTTGCACTAGGTAAACACAGAAAACTTCAGTTTAACACACAAAGTTAACGCTTTTGTAAATAGCCGATAAGAGACACGTACACAAGGTTCAATGATCAACTTTCGACTGAATTTACCTGGTAACGCGCAACGGAAGAAGGGTGGGGGTGGCGTTCTATTGTTTGTTGGAATGTCCCCTGACTCAGGTAGTCAATGTAATTAGCATTCCTTAAACTTTGTTATTTTGACTTTTGGCCGCCTAGATAATTAAAATACCCCTATGTGCGTCCGTATGCATCATGAGCACAGAAATAATCCATCCATTAAAAGCATGTCAAAAAGACAAAAAAGAAATAAGTTGAACTTATTTGAGGGTAAATAACTCATAAATGAATAAAACTTTTTGACAAAAAATTAAAGCTCCAAATTATACCGCCAAAAAACTTTTTTCGGCGGTTTTTTAAGTTTTTTTTTTATAATTTTTTGTGGCTATAATCTACTAATTTTTAAACTCATTAATTTTTTTTAAATTGTAAAGGAGTCTACACACCAAACCCGCCGACCCGCCGACACAGCCCGGCGGCTTGGTGTCGGCGACTTTGCTTCAAGAATCATGTCGGCGACTCGTACCCGCGCGTGCAAGTCGGCGGCATGGCCGGCGCCTTGCGTACGCGCACGCTCAGTTGCTCGCCGACACTCCAGCGATAGTGACGTGCTTGTGTTTTTTTTGCGATTTTCTGCAATAATGGAATGGGACGAAGAAACCACTCTAAAGTTAATAAATTTGTATCATATAAAGGAATTATTATGGAATCCAAAACACTTGGATCACAAATGTAGACCTAAACGTTTTGATGCACTAAATGAGATGGCAAACGAATTAAATATAAATGTCACAGAAATAGAACGGAAGATAAAAAATTTGACGAGCCAATATTATAGAGAAAGAAAAAAGACGATTGAATCAAAAAAGTCTGGAACCAGCGCAGATTCTGTTCATGAGAGCAAGTGGTTTGCCTTTAAATCTTTGAATTTCTTGCTCAATAAAAATAAACCTACTGGAACAATCGATACGGTATGTAACATTTCAGTGATGTTGTATTATTTTATTTCTAACCTAATTATTAGAGCACACAAGAATAATATGTAAGCTTGGCCCCGAGTGAAGAGAGGCGCGCGGTAAATAAAGACATAGGTACTTATTTTATCTGCCTTTGTTGTTGCGCTGCCGCTATTGTTATTGCACCGAAATATTTCCTAAACAAATTATTTCTTGGAATGGCATGTGCACAGATATAATAGTCATTGCAAATGTATTTTTTAAAAACTAACAACTCTTTTCTCAACAATCTTTTAATTTCGCCGAATTTCTATTATAAACCGAGAGATTCCGTACCATTTTCTTTTTTTTTTCTTTTTAGGTTGTTTTAGAAATATTATTATTAATTATTATTTACATTGATAATAATTATCAATGTAAATAATAATTAATAATAATATTTATCAATAATAATAATTATCAATGTAAATAATAATTAATAATAATATTTCTAAAACAATTAGTATTAGGTATGATTTATGACCATTGTCTTTTTTTTCATATATTCCGTGCGATGTACCTACTCGCGGGTAAAAGCTAGTGTATAATACATTTCATAAGTAAACTGTTGGTGATTCAAATAAAATATTATTTCAGGAGATAACAGCAACTGACAATAATGCCCAACATGCGGACAATGATGCTCAACATGGGGAAAACGATTCACCTCAAACGTCAAACATCATTCCCCAAGCGAATAAACGTTATAAACCTAATCCAAGTAATGAGATGGTGTCGGAAGCATTAAATTTAATGAGAACAGTCAGTCAACGGACAAATCAAAAAATAAAAGATGAGGACGATTTGTTTGGCGAATATATTGCGACACAACTTAGAAAATTTGATAAAACAACAAAGGCAATAATAAAACATCGGATTAACAATATCTTTTTTGAAACCGAAACTGGATATCGTTCAGACATGTTCGAAGCTTCGCCAAGACCTTCTACTTCCCTTAGTCATCCAGGATACTATACAATGGATCAATGTGATGTAAATTCCTACTACTCATCATCCAACTCTGCCGTAACAAACCCTGTTTCACCGCCTCTTGGTGAACCTTCAACATCTTCAATTGAACCTTCGTTACGTGTGTCGCTTCAAGAGAGTGGTGATATTGAGAACATATTATCATCTATTGAGTCAGATAAATAGGTTTATTCCACAAATCCCCACCGTATGCACTCTGAGAATAACCCTATCACCTGATGCGAGATAACGTTATGTAGGCACAAGTATTTCGTCTTAATGTTGTTGTCACAGAATCGTCATAGTATACTCAAAATGCATAAAAACATCAGTGGGGATTTCGCGGTGGGGATTTATAGAATAACTCGGTAAATAAAAACACTTATAAATGAACAAAAACAAGTGATTTACGAAGTTTTTAATACAAATTATAATAAAAATACAAGTACTAATACAAGTATGAGTTTCATTAAAACTTACGAGTTAGTCATTGATCATTCTGCCATGGTAATCTCCCGACATCGGAAAGAAAATATTGAACCAATTCTGTCCTTATAACCTCAGGAGATTGTGTCCTTGTAACCTCAAGGGAATGTGTATTGTCTTGTCTAGGCAAGTCAGCAAACAAATTATTTTCACGTGGTTCCCTGCGCCAATCTCCTGGATTGATTTCTCCCCTACTATTTTCAGTATCATATTCATTTTGTTGTATTATACCATGTCGTTTTACATAATTGAACAAATGAATACATGCCAATGTTACAATAGTAACTTTTTGTGGATTTAGCTGGATGGGTTTGTTAAATATCTTAAATTGTTTTGTTAACTGTCCAAATACGTTTTTAACTACTCTTCGACCTCGACACATGCGATAGTTGTACACTCTCTTGGGAGACCCTTTCGCATGATTACCATCATAAGGTTTTAAAATATAGGTTTGTAAAGGAAACGCATCGTCGCCCAAAAAAAAATAGGGTACTGGCATAATTCTTCCAGGTAGAGGTTTTTTATCTGGCAAATTTAAATCATTATTATATAACATTCTGCATAATGAAGAGTTAGCAAATACACCACCATCGGAAATGCGACCCTGGCACCCCACATTAGCGTATAAAAACTTATAATCTGCATCCACTAATGCAAACAGTACAATACTGAAATACATTTTATAATTAAAATAATCGCTTCCACTTCGTGCTGGACATTCAATTCTAATGTGCTTTCCATCCATAGATCCAACACAATTAGGTACATTCCATCTACTCAGATATCCATCTGCAACTTTTGTCCATTCGTTTGATGTTCGTGGAATCTGAAATCGGAAATGTGCTCGGTGATAGGATAGCCATTTGCCTACTTATATAGTAATTTTTCGGAACATAGTTTTTCTGGAAGATTAAAGAAAGTTAAACGCCCATATATGTACATACCTTCACATAATCCGAAAGTCCATCTACGATAGCTTGGCACACTTCTGGAATAATGTAGGATATAAGTTGAGGAGATACTTTAAAGGTGTCACAAAGACTGTTGAATGAATCTCCCGTAGTCAGGTATTTTAATGTTAATGATAATCTGTCCGTTGGTGAAATTGCACTTCTGTAATTTGTATTTTTTTTAACTATTGTGGGTCCAACAATGATTAGTACCTAAATATTCAAAGTCGGTAAACGTTAACGACATAAATGTCTTAAAATGTAAGGGTCTTTTTACAATCAAATCGTCTGTTCTTAAATCTTTTATTCTATCACTGTTACTGTAACGACTGCGACTCATTAAGCTTGGTCTAACCCAACACTGTCGTTTTGTCTTCAGGGACCCAGCTAAAATTATTCCACATGCTGATAGCAGCATGTGGAATAATTTTAGCTGGGTCCCTCCAATCCACCAATCGCCAATTCCCTTGTTCACAAACTAAACTAAATTTAAGTTCAGTGCATCTTTTTCATTCTATTTCATTAAGAAAAGGACAGAAGATAAAATATTAGTTTAGTCCTGTCAAATTAGTCCGCGCCTGACGTAAATTGACGTATTTTTAGTAGCCATGTTTTTAATCACGTCGAACTTGTCTATGGAGTATCATAATTTGACAGGACTAAACTAATATTTATCTTCTGTCCTTTTCTTAATGAAATAGAAAGAAAAAGATGCACTGAACTTAAATTTAGTTTAGTTTGTGAACAAGGGAATCGGCGCCATTGTTTGAAAATCTTATTATAAAGGAATCATTACAAAACCAATATTCCCAAGCAACGAATAATTCCGAACGACACGTACTAAAGAAATTAGTGAACAATGATATGACAGCAAAATATAAAATGAAAACCAAGTTAAGTGCATGCGTGGGGCTAAAAGGAAGATTAAGAGTTCGACAAAAAATACATAAATATAAAATTAAACGTTTGCAAGAACTTACATCATTTTATGAAAGAGACGATAATAGCCGCGCTACAGCTGGAAAAAGCGAGTACAGAATTACATAAAACAAGAAAACAAGTAAGGTATTTATCGGATACATTAAAAAATTTACATAAAAAATATAAAAATGAAGGGGGCAAGATATCCTATGCTATATTTAGTCGCTACAAGCCGTTTTATGTATTAAGCCCAAAAATAGTAGACAAAATACTTGTGCATGCGTAAAACATGCGAATTTAAGTTTCATGGTCAGCAAATTCAAGCAATTACGTTTTTTTAAAAACGGTTAACTTATCTGAGCTGGTGTCAACGATAGCGTGTAATATAAATGACAAAAAATGCATTTACAATGAATGTCACACTTGCTCTTCCAAAAGTTTTGAATTTGAATTGTCACAATCGAATCTAACAGATATAGTGTCATGGAATATGTGGGTAATGAAACAATTCAAATATTCAAAAAATACCGCCAATCAACAAAGTGAAAAAAACATCACAAAAAGGACAGTTAACGAAGAAACTGCGGGATCATTACAAACACTTTAGCAGACATTTTGTACTCAGTTACGGCTGTTTAAAAAGCATCATTTCAACATAATGCACCAGTTTAAGATGTACAAAAATTGTAAAAATAAACTCACTGAAAGCGACATTGTTGTGCATTGTGACTTCTCTGAGAATTATATACAGGAATAATTTTTATTCAGTGCGCAAACTTTGACAAATTAAACTTAAATGAGTTTTATTAAACACCTATTTTTTATTTTGATAAGTCTTAGTACAAAAAAATAAAGTTATCGCTAACGAAAGATGTCTATTTTGAAATTGATTTTCTGGCCACTACGCGCCGCCCGGCGCGGCAGCGCTCGGTCGTTTTTCGTGCATAGGCGTGGGTAGATAGATATTTACGTGGGTTACATACAATGTACTGATCGCTGATTTTATCAGGTTCGAATTAGACTTTTTTAAGATTAGGCCGTGATCTGAAGTTATTTGAAGAGTAATTCCAATTTTTCCTTCATACTTTCATGGGCTTAGGACCATCAAAATGCAGAAAATAACGCATTATAATCAATTAAATTAAGGCACATTTAAAAACTTAATACTTACATTTACCGCCAGTCGAGGTCTGCCAGACCCTAGTGCGTGATTTGGGGTCCTAAACTGACCGTGATCAAGCAGCCTCTGAGTGGCTGCTAAAATGGTCCTTTCATTAGGGACCGTGGGGTCCTTACCCCTTACCCCCTAGCATACATTCTGCGAGCTGCTCGTAGGCTTTCACCACATAATAAATAGACCCGCACCATCACATTAGAACTCGCGGTTACTAAAATCCGACATCGTAAGTACGACACACGAGTACGCGCGCATGCGCAAGCGCATGCCTTGAGCAAACTGTCGAGCGCCCGGACGGCCGCCGCCACCTGGCGCCACCCTGCCGCCCGGAAGGGGGTTTCACCCCCTCTGCAACATCATTCGTAAGCCGCACGGCGCCCGCGTTCATTGATATTATTACGAATAGATAGTGTCCATATTTTGCTGATTTAAAGTTGGATAAAAAAAATATAAAAAAGTTTTGAACAAATAATGGAAATGTGTTCTATTACTGATACTGAGCCACCAAAAATTTTTTGCGCATTGCTTAAAAAATATTACTGTATGTTAGTTCCCAGAGTAAGTACAGGCAATGCACTTTGGTGCTTCTAAAAGACAGATATCTTTACACACCGGTGTTATTTATGCCAATAGATACCACCGTGCAAAATCGGTGTGGGTCGTTAGGCAAAAATACAATAATCAATATTATCGCAGATACATCTAAACGCCTAGGTAAAAGTTCATAGCAATGTCGTTTATTTGCAGTTTTTGTATGCCTATTGATGCATGAGTTACACGATTTCATTTTCAGGATTATAAAGATATTAAAAGTTCCTGAAACTTTTTTTATATGAAATGCTAATATCCAGCTATTCAGAATTACATATTGCTAGGTACCATGTTTATTCATTGCTGAAAAGTCGTCCATACTTCTATTTAGCCATCTCCTTTAAATCACATTCTCCCCCTAGAGGATGAATGAAATTCAGTACAATTTTCTTTCCCTGTTTTTAACAGATTAAAAATGACTATTGTTATGTTCGCTTTTTTGTGGCATAGAATGTCACTTTTTTGAGCAAGTGGCATGAAAAAACTATTTTAAAAGCGAAAACCAGGTAAATAACTATTTGTGTGTGTTATTAATATTATAAGCCATAGGAAATACTACAGGATTGAAGTCAGTGAGTAAAATAATACGCAATTTTTGTATTTTTCTTCAACCGGTAAACGACTACCGGAGGCGGTTGAAAATGCTTTGTTTTTTTGGTGTATTTACGTGGATTTCTTCTATGATTCCTTCAAATCATCGAACAATCATTAACTAAATGATTATTCTGTATACTGAATACGAAAACATTACAATGCACTATTCAAAAACTGAAAAAAATGTTTACGTGTCCGACACAATTTGTCCGCCATCTTGTAATTTGATTTATTTGATAGAAAGCCTAGCGTACATGACGAATTTATTCCGCGGAATTCAGATTTGGATTTCGGAATTCGGATTTTTGTAAGTATCATTGTTTGAATAATGTTACATGGTATCGCGCTTTCTGATCTTTTTTATGTTGCGCTTGTTTGTTTTACGTTGCAATTTGAATATAGAATGGATTCAACGGACACGACACCGGCTGCCGGGTACCCTCGTGGTTCACGTGGTACTAGTGCTCCTGGCTCACGTCGCGGTACTAGTGCTCGTGGGTCAGGAGGTGGTGCCCGGGGGTCAGGAGGTAGTGCCCGGGGGGGCCGTGGTGCTCGTTTGGCCCGTGGTGCTCGAGGTGCTCGAGGTGCTGGGGCCCAAGGTGGTGGTGGCCAGATTGGCCTGGAACCGTTTGTTACTTAATTGCTTGGTTGCTGCTAAATAATTTATTGATGTCTGCTGAAAAGGAATATTTTAAAGTTTTGTTACTTTTTTAGGGTTCCAGTGACTGCAGAGGCTCAGGCCGGAACCAGCCAGCCAATCTCGTATGTATACTTTTCAAAATTTTCAATAGTCTCTAGATACAGTTGTTTTTAACTATTATTATTATCTTTTAGTAACGCTGCATGAGGCCCTTAAGGTGACCCGGGAGAAGAAACATAACCATATGAAAAATCTTTCAAAAATGGCACCGGAACAGAGCGCCCGGTGGCGTGAGTTGAGGGAGCAGAAAGAAGTAGGCTGGTTTCTGCTTCCCGATGCTCCCGAACGAAAGCAAAGGAGGAAGTATGTGTTTTTCTTTTTTTTCCAATTACCAAATTGACCTGTTTTGTCTTACTTTCAAATATTTTAAAGAAAACCATCGCCAACTCGCATACCATGCCCCCTGATCCCGGCGACACCAACAACTCCTCCTCCCAGGAAATGGAGGTTCTGGGAGGTGGAAGCGGGGCCATCAACTAGGACAGGTTTGTTGTTTTTACTGAAATTTATTGTGACTTGCACATTATTAAATTATTATTGACTTATTCTTGTAACATCGTTTGCTCTTTTTACAGAACGGTACGTTGATAGCGGCCGGCCGTGGGGCGCGGACAGCCCGTCCACATCCGAAGGTGGTTTGTTTTAAAATTACCTCATTCCACATACTGATGACCACATTTCTCTAGCTTCTACTTTATTATTTGTTTCTGGTAACAGAAGAGCCGGCTTTCTTCGCCGTGATGTCGCCGACGACCACCGAGCGCGCGTGCAGCCCGTCCACATCCGAAGGTAGTTTGTTTTAAAATTACCTCATTCCACATACTGATGACCACATTTCTCTAGCTTCTAATTTATTATTTGTTTCTGGTAACAGAAGAGCCGGCTTTCTTCGCCTTGGTGCCGCCGCCGACGACCACCGAGCGCGGGTGTAGCCCGTCTACATCGTCGACAAGGCAAGGCAAGGAAAAAGGAAAGGGAAAAGTGCCTCCCACGAAGTAGGTATAAGTTTAACGATTTGGATAAATTATTAGTCGATGTTGAAATTTATGACAATGTTATTTTTACAGCCTCGTGTTTTCGCCTTCATCGGGCGTGCGGTGTCCGTCGACGGTCGATGACAGCTTCCATGTCGTTGATGCAGAGTTATAGTTCATCGGCTTCACCCCCAGTGAGTTACTCAAGTTATCAAAAGTACTAATGAAAGCTTGCAATGAATCCATTTTCATTTTAAATTTAACCAATATCTTCTTAATTTGTAGCGTCCAGTCCAGGACCAGCGCGTGCTGCGGTCGGTTCGTCTCCCACAAAATCGTAGTCCTCCGTCACGATTACCACTTTTTGTTAACTTATTAGTGCGATTTTAAATTATTTCGGCAACGATTTTTCAATCTAGCTTCACCCCACCTGATGGAAGATTTTAAAATAGCTGCGGCTATAATTAATAAATATCACATTTTAATAGAGGATGATCCAAACTGTACTGAAATACTACAAAGAGTGGCACGGTATACGGATCAGCCTAATCATTTAGGAACCTTTGTTAGGGAAAATAATTAAATAGGCAAAGATCTATGTTTTTAAGAGTGGATGGCAACCTGCCCCAATTGGAGAATTTTCCAATATTGGAGCATAGCGCGTTATTATTGATGGCATTAGGACCATATCAGGTTAAACAAGCCCGGTCATACTACGGAGAGCATATTAGAGCAAATGGTACTTATGATATCGAAGTGTGCCCGGATCTTGAAAGAGTAATTCATTTAGGGGTATCAAGACCTCAACTTTTAATGCTTATGACTGTTTTATTATGAAGGCTTTAGGTTTTGGAGGTCAAGGAATATGCTTGTGCTCCCTATTGTTTTATCACTCAAAAGTAGTTGAAATTAAGCTATACATTAATTTTAGGGAAAGAAACGTAGAAAAAGGTCGCGGGCGTGGTCGTGGGCGTGGTCGCGGAAGAGGACGTGGAGGGACCTCGGAAGAGCAGTATGCAGCGTTGTGATTTATCTTTATTCTTCTTTTTAAAGATATAATATGCGGATTTTTATTTCAGTAACATACTCCGTGAAATTAGAGCCGAAAGGCAAGTCACGCAGCGAAGGGTCGCGGCGTTGTCGGCTTCCGTCAAGAAGGAGCTGCTAGCTAAAAAAAGGACTGCCGAAAAAAATAGGATGCTCCTTCCTGACGCTCCTCCTCGAAAACGCCGCACACAGTTCGTTTTTTTTTTGTACTTCTTTTTTAATGTTTTCATTTGTTCTATGTGTTCAATGTTATGTTAAAATTTAATTTAGGAAGCCATCTCCGGACCGTGTTCCCTGCTGTTTTGTGCCTGGAGCAGGGCCTTCTTCGTCGGCCGAAGCGGAGGCTTATTTAGTACCCGAAGCAGGCCCTTCTTCGGTGCCGCCAGTCCCCAAAGTTGGGCCTTTTTCAGAGCCTGAAGCAGGACCTTCTTCAGAGCCTGAAGCAGGACCTTCTTCAGAGACTGAAGCAGGACATTCTTCAGAGCTTGAAGCAGGACCATCTGGTCCTTTAAGGCAGCCACCTATTGGTATGTATATTTTTCACTGTCTATATTAGAACTTTTGCAGTATTATATTTAAAGCATATGCAATAATATTGTAATTTCCAGAAGCACCTGATGATGCCGTCATCGTCGAATATGGTAAGTAATATTGTTATCCACTGCTCGGTATAGGCCACCCTTCCTTTCTGTTATTTCCAGGCTCTGTGCTCCTTCAAATAAATGTTTTTTGTTTCAGTTGACATGTTTGCTGATGGTGCTGGAGACCCAGGCGCTCTTAGGATGGGTACGCCATTTGCTGACACTGTCCCCAACTCACCAAGTTCCTTGGACAGCGACCCAAATCGTCTGTCAACAACGTTGAGTCTGGAAACAGCGTCACATACCCCAAAAAAGAGAGGATTTTATATTAATGAAACCTCTTCAGAGGATGAGTAAACCATTCGCCGCAGGCGTGACTCTCTAAGAGAATTGTTTAAAGATATTAACATCATGACGGTACCTTGTCAATATATCTATGAAAACATTATGTACGTAAGGAAAAATCTACATCTTTTTAGTAAAAGAGGTGAAAGACACAATTATATCACTAGAAATAGGGAGCAATTAGTTCAACCAGGTTTCAGGCTGGCTAAAGTAGATTCATCTTTCATGGGGTACTGTTTAAATGCACAATGGACGCACCCGTCGGTTCATTGTGCATTGCGCCGCACTCGAAGAAAGTTAAGTAAATTGTATGGACGAGCATGCGCACCGCTAGCACATGGTCGAAGCTTGAAAAACGCGCAGGCGCGTTGGCCGCACTTAATGCGTTAAGAGACCGAATAAGATCAAGCATAGTAGCCAAAGAATATACTACGTGTATATTTTATATGAAAGCCAATCCACAAATAATGCTTTAGACGACATACTGTCATATTACTGCAGCTATATAGTGGGGAACAGAACTCTGGGCTGTTGTTGTCATATCATGACAGTGATCTGGTATCTGGGGTGGGCAAGACACCAGAACACATTATCAGCTCCGGCTTCTTTTTTAGATAATGTTCTTATAAGATTCACAGAATAAATAAATAAATCGCATTTTTGTTGTTTTATTTCAATATCTTATACAGGGTGGCGATTAGGTTATCACATTAATTGAAACCACGTACTCTATATGAGGTATTTTATCATATTCAATTAAAATAATTTAATAATAAACAATATTATAGCCGCAGGACCCTTTTTTTCATTTTAATATTTCACAACATCATGTATTGCATAAACATAATCAGCTGACCAATAAAAGTAGGTCAAAGACCCGTGGCCGGTGAAGATAGTTCAAAACTTCAAACGTTGCCATTCCGAATTACCTACAAGCACTACTAAACTACCATTTTACAAACTATTATTACAAGAAACGTAAAAAATTCAAGCGAAAAATGTCCTTACCGCCTTCTTACGGCTAATAGTTGAGGGCGTTTTTTGTGCGCAAAATTAAAAGATGAAAAGGGACCGCATGAGAGGTATGAAAAAAATATGCAAAAATATTCTTACGGTTGACGACTTAAGGTATAAATTTCTATGCGCGAAATGCTACGGGGTACGGGGGTGTGCTTGTAGGCATTTCTTTGGCGCGTGCGACGAATGAGTCACATAGTCCGCCGCCAAAATCCTTGAGGAATAGTTGACGATTGGCGCACGCGCCCTTCGTAGTAATGTTATTGTTTTTATTTTGTGGACATTGTTTTGTGTTAACTTTATTTTAGTAAGTAATAGAAATAGGATAGGTTAGTGAAGGTGGTGTGTGTGACAGTTTATGCGAAATCAAACGCTTAAATAATAATTATTGTTAGGTAGCTATTTTCATTGTGTTATTGTTTCCAACAAGATACCTCGAATCAATTTCGCATCGCCGGAGTACACCGATATGATTTGGAGTTCGGGCAATGGATATCTAAAGAATGAGGTATATGCTACAGACTGAAGTGACGACTATGGACGATTTAAAATCTCGAATAATTGGGGCCTTCGACAATTTAAACATTTTAGCCGCGAAGCCTACTCTGAAGAGTCCGAAATAATATCGTAAGACGATGTCATTTGTGTGTACAGAAGAACGGTGGACATTTTGATAACGTAAAAATTAAAATACGTAATAATTGAGCATTTATGTGGAGATTTTTAAAGTTAATTTGTGATTATTTCATAAAACAATATCGTAAGTATGTTGTGAAAATGTTGAATTACTGTCGCACGCACCACGCGCGCGTGCCTACATCCACAAGTAGGTACTCGTACTCGTACCTCGCGTAGGTACGGCGCGTGCTCCGCCGGCGCGACGCTGCGGCGTTGCCGCTTTTACAGGTCAGTAAACTAATATTATAAAGGATGATTTATTTTTTACCAACTATAACTCCATTTATTTTGTTTGAAAAATGCATTTTCTTAATTTTAGTAAAATTATTTATTTTATTATTTTAACGGACTGATAACAACTTGTAATACCTGCTGTACAATTTAATGTGATAACCTAATCGCCACCCTGTATTATTATGTCCTTGGTTACTCAGTGTATTTGTTATCTAGTTTAGGCAGGATTTAACAATCACCACATACTAAGTAAACTAAGTCCCCCTGGCGCGTTTGTCTGTCAGTCTGCCTGTACGGATGTATCAACAAACAGATTTTGATGGGGTTGTCACTTCCGGAAGGCTTAGCTATACATTCGTGTAGGTTGTATTGACAAATGTAAATCAAGTCAGAAAAATTCTACCGCCTGAGTGTTTTCTTGCGCGCGTTGCCCCATTCATCGTCCACCTCTCGAGTACATTTACTATAGGGATTTGGTTTTGGACAAAAATCTATCTAGTTTTGTTTGGGTAACACCTAGGTAAAAGTTCATAGCAATGTAATATATTTGCAGTTTTTTATGCCTATTGACGTAGGAGTTAAACGATTTCATTTTCAGGATTATAAAGATATAAAAAGTTCCTAAAACTTTTTTTACATGAAATACTAATATTCGGCTATTCAGCATTACATATTGCTAGGTACCGTGTCTATTCATTGCTGAAAATTCGTCCATACTTCAATATTTAGCCATCTCCTTTATATTAAAGGTCTATCTTTACGTATTTTAGGGATTCAGTAAAACTGTAACCAATATCATATTTAAAAGAGTTTATTGCATATTTCTTATTACATTTTAAGGCCGAATGAAGATTATTTTGCTCGTTTCGAGCAACGCGATGAATACAAAAAAGTCAACACACAACAAAAACAATCACAACCGACGCGACGCTGACAAAACCACTTGAGTTTCTAGTTTTTAAACTTTTGGGTACTTCAAGATAATATTTATCTAATTATTTGTATCATCGAGTGCTTTGAACATAGGTAGTGCTGTGACTAAAAGGATATATACCTACTGAAATGTGAATATTATGATAATTTTCACTGTTACTACATGGATAAGCAATGTGTCTCAATAATATTGTATGATCTACGAGATATTAATAAAATATGGAAGATACTAATAAAATTAAGTAAATTACTTCGTTAACTGTTGTTTTACAATAATATGTGCCTATAACTTTATTGTTGTAACGTAACATTGTGTATTAATAATAATAATAATAATATCCCTGGACATTTCACACAGCGCCATCTAGTCCCAAGCTAAGCAACCTAATGCTTGTGTTATGGTAACAAGATGGCTGATAAACTACTTATATACATTTTTTTTTGTAAATACATACATATTATAGATAGAAAAACACCCAGACTCGGAACAAATACATGTAGGTCATACAAATATTTGTTCCGTGCGGGAATCGGAACCGCGACACGCAGCGCAGCAGTCAATCGCTTAACCACTGTGCCAACCGTGCCGTCAAATCGTATTTTAAGCATACCAAGAAGTGCTATTAATAGAAAGTTTGGAAGAGCGACGTTGGCTTGCCACAGGGCACTCTCGGACAACACATGCCAGTGATCGCACAAGAACGGCATGGCAAGAAGTAGCTGGCAAACTAAACAGTGATGTAAGTGGCTGCATTAAAAGTTGGCAGCAATGGTCTAAGGTTTGTTAACAAATGTACCTAGGTATTGCATTACTGGTGTGCTTCGTTAGCTGGCATACTTTGACTGTTTCTTACTCGTAAGAATAAAGTTCCAGTACCTATGTAGTACATTGGATCTACGTATAACATAAGTATTGTGTTATGATTATGCGAAAACTAGATATTTAGACATAGAATATTTTGTTTCAGTATTGAAAGGATAAGAAGTCAACGGTAAGGAAAAAAGCTAGTCAAATACGGATGACTAGGCAACGAACAGGTGGTGGTGAACTAGAGGAAGGGTTTCTCTCTGCAATAGAAGAAAAAATAGTTGCAATAATGGGTGGCGAAAGCTTTGTTACTGGTGATAGGGAGTTACAAATTGACCTTCATGTATTTATGGTTTTTTTAGTTATGCTTATTTTAATTTTATTTATGAAAACTTTATGAAAGTGCATAAAATATATTTCCAGAAATATCAATATAATTTTCAATAATTTGTTTTTTAGGTTGCTAATGAACCCAAGTTTTAATTGACCCCTGACGTGCCAAATGCTGAAGTATTAGATGATATGCTCTTGGTATGTTTATTGAAATATTATTCACACAAATAAGTACCTATTTTACTTCCCAAATCAAATTTTTTTTGCAGAGTATACAAGATGTTACAGAGGAGGCAAATGCAACAACCAGGGTCGGAGAGCATACTTCAGGTATTACTAGATTTAAATTGCTTACATTACTTAATACGAAAACTGTATACTGGGAAGTTATAATTCTCAAATTTAATTTTGTAGAGTCATGTGCAATTGCCTGTAGAACATACTACTAGAGGCATGCTCCAGACTGAGCCGTCCACACCGTCAATACCAGTAAGTTAATTCTAATGAAATATAATATTGTGATGTTAAACTCTAAATTACGCTGATGATGCTGATTATAACATAAAATATATTTGCAGCACGTACAACCAGGCCCATCGTGGTGTAGGGACAATATGCCAATGAAAAACCAGCCTAACACGGAACAAATGGTGAGGTTTTAAATAAAAGTCTTACAATATGTTATAATGGATATTTAGATAACTTTTTTTTGTATTACAGTTGGAGGCTAGATCACCTGCAGTGCCTCATAGGAGTAATGCCCTATTAACTTAATTGTAATTTGTTTAACACGTTCACTGCCAACGCGGTCAATGTTGTGCGATGCTTATATACGCTATCAAGCTAAGTAAAAATCCTTATTTTTATCATTTTTCACAGATTGTTTTTATTCATTATTTAGCCACCTTATATACTTAAATAAAGTGTTTTAATTAACACACAATGATTTTGACCCTTAATTATTAGTTATTACGCATCGTACAATATTGACCCCCATGGCCTCAGCGGACGAAATATCGAAAATCCGTTAAATAGAGCCGCGCGGTCATGTTGCCGCCCACCGCGCCGCCCGCGACTCACTCCCCGCGCATTCGCGCCGCTCGTCTCGTTGCACTCGCAGTCGTGATTTCCGATTAGTGAAGTGCACATGACGTTGTATATTCGACTGATTGTTTATGAGGTTTTTTACTATAATTGTTATGGACAACATGGATAGTTTTGACGACTTTGACATAACGCAAGAAGATATAACACAGATAGAAAATATCGAGTTCGATTTGCTAAATAGAAGTCTCCATTTAAGTTCCGACGAAGAAGATAATATTCAGCCTATTCATTCGAAGCGACGTCGAGTCATACCATCTGACAGCGAAGACAGTGATGCTGAAACTAATCGTCTTATCCAAGACCTAGATAGAAGTTCGCCACCTTCAACATGGACTGATCCTAAAGGTAATCAGCGCACAGTTATTGCTTTTACTGAGTTTCGTGGAATGCAGCTCAACTTACGCATGGCCATGACAAACAAATGCCCAGCTGATTTTTTTGCGCTTATAGTGACAGACGAAGTCTTAAATAAAATTGTTTTATGCACTAATGCCTATGCCTTTAATAGAATAACAATGTCTAATGAAGCTTCGAAAGCAGCGCGCATTCGTGGCTGGGTCCCTACTAACCTGTCTGAAATGAAAAAAATCTTTGGTCTGATTTTATACATGGGTATAGTAAGGCTTCCGAAAATAGCTGATTACTGGACCACAGATAAAATCATTGAACAGCAATTTCCGCGAACCATTATGTCTCGCAATAGATTTGAGCTTCTACTCGCAATGCTTCATTTTTCACAAGAAGATGAAGAGAATACGACCGATCGCTTACACCGCGTCAGAGACTTGGTGGAAGTAATGAATGCAAATTTTAAAACATCTTACCCGCCTGGCGAAGATTTATGTATAGATGAAAGTGTGGTTCCTTTTCGCGGGCGACTTATATTTCGGCAGTAGGGTAGACTGGGTACGGTTGTAACAATTCAAATATTGGCAGAAATATTCACCGTGCGGGGAGGGGTACAAGGGGAAAGACACGCGGCTTACGTGTTCGGACATGATCACCAGTGTTGCGTCGCAGTCCGCGCGCTGTATACGTGTACAGAGTGGCCTATTGTGTTTTGTCAAGCAAAAGTAAGTATTTTTGATCGATTTCTTTCCTCAATTTTATTGTTATTATAGTGTTCTAAGTTTTGCTCGTTCTTATTTATGATTATTAGACTTTAGAGTTTCAAATACAGGATATTCTTTTTTTGTAGGTTAATTTGAATTGATACTGAGATCGTTTTATTGGCAAAAGGGAAGGGTGGGTACAATTGTAACACTTTTTGTGGGTACGGTTGTAACATTAATTATTTTTTTATTTTGCATTGCAGATGCCTAGAAAACGCGTAAGAAAGACTTCAAGAGGAGAAAGCGAGATATTCCGATATAGAGATGCTTACAATGATCTTAAAACTGGAGTTTCTTTGAGACAAGCGGCAGATACTCATGGTATTAACTATGTCTCCCTGCTACGGTACAAACGAAAGAGAGATACAGCGAACGAAAGTAATGTGGAGTTGGAAAATGTAACAATGGGATTTAGAGCGCATAACAAAGTTTTTACAGAAGACCAAGAACGACAGCTTGCCAAATACCTGACTCGTTCTGCAGATATATACTTCGGACTTTCTACAAAAGAGGTAAGAAAGTTGGCGTATGAACTTGCTATAAAATACAACTTGCAGATTCCTCCTACTTGGGTTGAAAACGAAAGGGCTGGGGAGGAGTGGTTTCGATCCTTCATGAAGAGGAACCCTGAGCTATCTGTGCGCGCAGCTCAAGCTACAAGCTTGTCCAGAGCGACCAGTTTCAACAGGACTAATGTTGATACCTTTTATAATAATCTACAAATTGTTATGGACCGTGATCATTTCGAACCTCAAGACATATATAATGTCGATGAAACCGGCGTGACCACCGTGCAAAAACCCGACAGGGTCGTGGCTAGACGTGGCACAAGGCAAGTAGGAGCCATTACCTCAGCTGAGCGAGGCACATTGGTCACATTGGCTTTTGCGGCAAACGCGTTGGGCAATGCTATTCCCCCCATGTTCGTATTCCCTCGCATACGATATCAAGAACATTTCATCAGGGATGGACCTGTGGGTTCCATTGGAACAGGCAATCCATCGGGCTGGATGCAAGATGACACGTTCTTAATTTTCTTAAAACATTTCAAAAAACATACAAATGCGTCTCCTTCACACAAAGTTTTGCTAGTTTTGGACAACCACTCATCCCATATACACATAAATTCTCTAGATTTCTGTAAAGAAAATGGAATAGTTCTATTATCGTTTCCACCCCACTGCTCACACAAACTCCAGCCCCTGGATCGATCTGTGTACGGACCTTTGAAAAAAGCCTTCAATACAGCCTGTGACGCCTGGATGCGAAATCATCCAGGAAGAACTATGACCATTTACGACATACCCGGTATTACGACAACCGCAATGCCACTTGCTCTGACCCAATCAAATATTCAGGCTGGTTTTCGAAAGACAGGAATATACCCTTTCAACCGTGACATATTTCAAGATATTGACTTTTCGCCTTCATTTGTGACAGACAGGCCAAACCCAAACAATATAGAAGAAGTGATTATGGATCAGAACATTCCTGTATCGGCTCCTAACGATGAAACACCACCGCTATCACCTTCGTTGTTGAACGAGGCTTCAGCCAGCCTAGTAGCTTCAATACAAAACGCTGAAATTCATATTCCTGAAAACATTGACGGCCTAGCGACTACTACACCACCAAGACAAATACCTGATCAGCAACCATCGCCTAAGCCGTCTACGAGCCATCAAATACCTGATCAGCAACCATCGCCTAAGCCGTCTACGAGCCGTCAAACAATATTTTCACCAGAGGCAATACGGCCCTACCCAAAAGCTGCCCCTAGGAAAACTGCAAATAGGGGTCGAAAAACTAAAAAATCTGCAATTTATACAGACACCCCTGAAAAGGAAACTGTTAGAAAGGAGTATGAAGAGCGACAGAAAAGATTGAAAGATAAACAAGTGAAGAAAAAAGTATTAGAATCATCGACTGGTATGAAACACAAAGGTAAAGGAAAGGGAAAAGCAAGAAAGAAAGCTAACACACCACCTGCATCATCAGAAGAAGAAGAGTATTATTGCCTGGTTTGCCTAGAAGCCTTCTCAGATAGTAGATCAGGTGAAAAATGGGTACAATGCCAAGGGACCTGTCGTCTTTGGTCACACATTGATTGTACCGACGGTAATAGATATTACATCTGTCATAATTGCAGTGAATCTGATTAAATACTGTCATTATTATGTTTTTTTAGGGGTAGGTGACTCAATAAAACAATAGATTACCACATGTCATCATCTGCCTAGCCTTTTCCCAACTATGTTGGGGTCGGCTTCCAGTCTAACCGGATGCAGCTGAATACCAGTATTTTACATGGAGCGACTGCCTATCTGACCTCCACAACCCAGTTACTGGGTAATACGATACCCCTTGGTAAGACTGGTTGTCAGACTTTCGGGCATCTGGCTACCCGTAACGACTGTCAAAGATCCACAAATGACAGCCGGGACCAACGGCTTAACGTGCTTTCCGAGGCACGAAGGGGTCTCGGTATGTAAAGATGGTCACCCATCCACAGACCAACCGCGGCAAGCGTAGCTTAACCTGACCGATCGACCTGTGCGGCTGTTATTATTTAGCCACGGGCCCCTCAATAGCAATAGATTACCACATGTATTCACTTTAATTAGTTGACACGTCTACACACCAGAATGATCGCGTACTAGTGGCCACGACTCTTGTGCGCCTTACAATATAAAGTATCATCTTACATACTAGCCATAGGTACCTACGTGTATACTGTCGCTATGGCGTCCCTACAATATTCCTCCCCTTTTGTAAAACAAAAAAAAAATTTTTTTCGTACATCAAAAACAGTTTTTGTGATCGCATCGCTTAGCATGACTTCTGCTGACACTGGATTACAAACTATATTAAAAATCTTACTGGCGGTTTTACGACTCGGCCTGAGCGCGTAGTGCGACTAGTGCCAGGAATTGGAATGTCAGTAGGTTCGTTTCCCGTTTCATCTTTACTTATTTGTCTATGTGAACTTTCTGTACTGACATTACTATCTAGCGTTGCATCGTTCAATACATATGCTGGCTTTAGTCTATCTATAGATATACTAGCTGTCCTTCCAGGCAACTGGATGATATAAAACTTAGGCTTTCTTTGTAAGACGCGGTATGGTCCATCATAAGGTGGCTTTAAAGGTCTATGTACTGTGTCGTCTCTTACAAATACGTAGTCGACTTTGGTTAACTGTGGATGTACAAAACATGAGCGTGAATTTCCGTGTGATTCTGGTACGGGCCTAAGTGCTTTTATATTTTCTCGTATCTGCTCTACCAAACTGTATGGCTCTGAAATAGCAATTTTTGTGTCATCGTAGAAATCTCCGGGAAGACGTAACGTCCGACCAAATGTTATTTCTGCGGCTGATATCCCACTGTCGCTTCTACATGCTGCGCGGAGACCTAACATGACTGTGGGTAATTCATCGACCCATGACTTTCCGTTTAATCGCGCCATAAGGGCGGCTTTTAGTGTTCTATGCCAGCGCTCTACCATTCCATTTGCCTGTGGGTGGTAAGCCGTGGTGCGTATCCTATTAATTCCCATGATTTTCAAAAGTTGTTGGAAAAGCGTGCTTTCAAATTGGCGGCCTTGATCGCTTGTTAATTTTACTGGGCAACCATATCGGCAGATCCAGTCTGTGTATAAAATACGCGCAACCTTCTCGGCGGTTATATCCTGCATGGGGAAAGCTTCAGGCCATCGTGTACACCGGTCTATTACCGTTAAGCAATACTTGAAACCATTTTGCGAAATCGGAAGTGGGCCGATTATATCTATATGTATGTGTTCGAATCTATCGACTTTAGGAAACTGGCCTATATCTGAAATAGTATGGCGATCAATCTTTGATCGTTGACACTCTATGCATGTTTTTGACCATACGTTAATGTTACTGTTCATGTTTGGCCAGAAAAATTTTTTGCTGATTAATTTCCGGGTCGCCCGAACACCGGGATGACTGAGATTATGTATGCTGTCAAACGCAACTCGCCTTACTTCTTGTGGTATATACGGTCGCGCAGATTTAGTGGATACGTCACAATATATTGGTTTATTACATGTAGGTAAATATAATTTCTTTAAAGTGACACGGCTGCTATTATTTGCGTTGCATGCTATCACGAAGTCGTCAGTTTCTTGCAATTCAGCTATTCGGTTGTAGTCTATACTCGTGGGACAGAAAACTGCTTCTACACGTGATAAGGTATCGGCTACTGTGTTGCTATGCCCACTTATGTGACGTATATCGGTTGTGAACTCGCTGATATATGCTAAATGTCTAATTCTACGAGCTGTTTCATCTGATGTTTTTCCTAGTTTTGAGAAGGCGTATATTAGTGGTTTGTGATCTGTGTACACGGTGATCTGACGTCCTTCGAATATTTTTCGAAGGTGTTTTATTGCCATGTAAATGGCCAGTAATTCCCGGTCGTACGCGGAGTATTTCTGTTGAGCCGACGTCAACTTTTTTGAGAAATAAGCTAATGGTTCCCAAATGTTATTATTTTGCTGTTGTAAAACCGCACCTATGCAAAACTCTGAAGCGTCGGTCATCAAGGCAAGCATCGAATCATTCCTTGGATGAGACAATGTAGCGGCCGTTTTAAGACCGGTCTTACATTGTTCAAAGGCCTCACTAGCTTCCTTGGTCCATTGAATTTTACTTTTATCTCTCTTTTTCGTGTTTCCTAGATACTTGTTAAAAGCTGACTGATACGATGCTGCGTTGGGCAAATGCGCACGGTAAAAATTCACCATACCTGTGAAACGCCGTAACTCTTCAATTGTCTCCGGTTTTGGATAGTCTATTATGGCCTTGACCTTTTCTTCCGTCGGACGAATACCGTGTGGTGACACGTGGTAGCCTAAAAATTCCAAATTAGTTTGCCCGAATGCACATTTATCTAGATTTATTGTTATTCCGTGTTTGTGTAACCGCTGAAAAATTATGCCTAAATGTTCGAGGTGCTGTGTTTTACTCTCACTCATGATCAGTGCATCGTCTATATAATTAAATACAAAGTCCAGGCCGTGGAAAACCGAGTCCATGAAGCGCTGGAAGGACTGCGCGGCATTACGCAATCCAAATGTCATCCGAGGAAACTCAAATAGCCCGAAAGGCGTTATTATTGCGGTCTTCTCAACGTCATCCGGCGCGGTCTCAATACAATGATAGGCCCTATTGATATCGATTTTAGAAAAAATAATTTTACCGGCCATGTTATTGGTAAAATCTTGTAACCGCGGAATTGGGTATCTGTCTGGTTTGGTGATTGCATTTAACCGTCGGTAATCCCCACACGGCCTAATGTCGCCATTCTTTTTTTCTACTACGTGTAAGGGACTTGCCCAAGGACTCTTTGAAGGTCGACAGATACCTAATTCCTGCATTTTGTTGAATTCGGCTTTGACACGTTGGTATCGGACAGGTGCTAGAGGTCGTGCTCGTGCAAAGACCGGTGGTCCGGATGTTTCAATAGTATGCTGTACAGAGCTCGGTTTAGTTTCCGCGAATGACATTGGCCTAGTTATGGTTGGAAATTTCGATAAGAGGTCATGATAAGGATGATCGATACTAACAGAAAGTACAGAAGGTTCACTCATACTTACTATTGATGCTATTACATTTAAATCAGTTACCTGGTCGATGAGTTTTCGGGCACTGACGTCAACCAGAAGTTTATGATGGCTCAAAAAATCTGCGCCCAATATTGGTTGTCTTACATCTGCGATTACGAAATCCCATCGATAAGGCCTGCGTAACTTAAAATTTAAAACTAATGATTTTACCCCGTAAGTTTTTATCTGTGTTCCGTTAGCTGCAAATAATTTGTATTCACTGCACTCGCGAGTATTAGATTTTTTTACGACCGGTATCACTGACACGTTTGCTCCTGTATCCACTAAAAAATATAGTCCACTGTTATTGTCCATGATCCTGAGGCGGCTACTCGGTAATATGGCGCAGAGCTCCGCCGTTGTCTGCGCCTTACTTAGTTTTCCGGTTTAGTTTTCCACGCACAAGGTTCTTCGCACTTCTTTGCCCTGGTGCGAAAACGAAAATGATAGTAGCAAAGCCAATCTGGGCTGTCGGGTGTACGTCGTTGAGTGGAGGGTTCACGGCTGCGATTCCGAGATGCAGAACGCGAACTATTATAATTATCGCTATTCCAGCGCCTTTGGTATCTTGGTCTTGATCTTTCCATTTCTGCGACCTTGCAGCTTAGTTTTGCTATTTCGGCCATGATTAACTCCGTATCCTTTGCCGTCGAGTGTTGCTGCTGTGGTTGCTGCGTCACTTCATTTAGGCTGTTTGTAGTCCTCGTGGTTTCATAAACGTTGTCCGCTATTGTTGCTAAACTGTCCAGAGATTTAGTGTCGGACACTGCCAAAACTACCCGAATCGGACCCGGTAAGTGGCCCTGCCATAAAATTAGTAGTGTATCATCGGGTATTTTATCTTTGGCCAGCTCCCGCATCCGTCGAAGGAGCTGCGACGGCTTCTGGTCGCCAAGTTCCATTTCACTTATTAGCTTCTGTAACTGTCTGTTTTTGGACTCTTCATAAACTGTTAATAAGCGATTCTTCAGCGCGTCGTATTTCTTCGCCGCTGGCGGCTCCATCAAAATATCCGTTACTTGTTCAACTACATCTTTGCTCAACTTTGAGACAACTAAGTCAAATCTAGCGTCATCTGATAGCTTTTGTGGCGCCAACGTTGCTTCGGCTCTAATAAACCAGATCCTCGGTTGGTCTGTCCAAAAATCTGGAATTTTTGAGGTAAGAGAGATCGCGGCCAACTCAGCAACCGGAACTGGTGTAGTTGCCATTTTTAATGTGTTTATCGGTGTTACACTCACGCGGACAGTTCAGTTTTTTCTTTTTGTCGGGGTCACCACTTTAGGGGTAGGTGACTCAATAAAACAATAGATTACCACATGTATTCACTTTAATTAGTTGACACGTCTACACACCAGAATGATCGCGTACTAGTGGCCACGACTCTTGTGCGCCTTACAATATAAAGTATCATCTTACATACTAGCCATAGGTACCTACGTGTATACTGTCGCTATGGCGTCCCTACATTTTGTTTAAAATATCATTTAATTAGTTTAATTAGAAGTTGTACTTGTTTAAAAATCAAAATGTCATAGACTGATTAAAAAGACTGATTACAAATTAATGTTCCTTAAATGGTGCCATATTAATCTTAAGTAATACGTAAGTACTTGATTGTCATTTATAAGCAATAAAAGTGATTGAAACGCATTCACTGTACTTTATTTGAGTGTGTTACAATTGACCCCCCTCACTGTTACAACCGCCCCTGGTATGGGGGTCAGTTGTAACAGTAGCCGACATTTCAGTTAATGGTAACTGTCTGGAAACTACTGACTTTAACTATCTAATTGTTATGTCTTTTTGAAGACAGATGTATACGGATTTATTGCAAACGTTTATTATGTTGTTAGTCCTATAAATGTCACTTGTACGAACGATTAACGCAAAAATGTTACAACCGTACCCAGTCTACCCTACAATAAGCAAAAACGCCATAAGTATGGGATTAAGTTATTCAAACTATGTACCTTGCCTGGATACACATATAAAATTAGCATTTATGGTGAAAAACAGAACGATGACGTTAATACTACGCCTACTAATGTTGTTATGGCACTATGCAATGATTTACTAAATAAAGGACATACTCTATATACCGACAATTGGTACACAAGCGTTGAAGAGAACTTTTGAAGAACGAGACGCATTTGGTTGGCACCTTGAGAAAGAATCGCAAGAATGAAGGAAAAAGAAAAAGATGAAGGAATCACTGTATTGAGATGGAGGGATAAGCGAGATGTATTGGTTTTCTCAACAAAACATTCTGTGCGTTTTCAAACTGTCATAAAACATCGCAAGCAAACATCTAAGCCTAAAATCGTTCTTGATTATAACAAAGCTAAGGGTGCAGTTGATTTATCCGACCAAATGACAGCATATCAAACACCGCTGAGGAAGAGCATCAAATGGTACAAAAAACTAGGCATAGATTTACTTTTAAACACAGCTATGGTAAATGCTTTAATTCTTTATCAGAGCGTGGCCAAGAAGAAGATATCAGTACTTGAGTTTAGAAAAGAAATCATGAAGAGTTTTGTAGGTTTCGATACTGATTTATACTTCATCAAATCAAAGAACGAGAAGAGTAAAGCACCAATTGAAGAAAAAGGAAGGACCTTCAAGTAAAACCCGCCGTGCGTGCCAACAGTGCTATAAGAATATGGTGTAAAAAGCACTACATAGCAGTGATCGCATTTTGATTCCCTGGTTGGGCCAATTTGTTGAAATTTTCTGTAGGTTTTTTCAACAGCGGCCATTATTCAATCAACATGTTTATATACTACATCTATTGTGAAACATCTATTCCTTTAGAGCGACAGTGATATGATGCTGTTATACTTACATATTTGCTTTACCTCTGTTTAGTAATTTGTTGCATTTTTTATGTACATAGCACCTCGTAGGCGTCGAACGGCACGCCGCCGTCTGATCCAGCGCTCACCACCTTCTCAAAGGCAATCACAAATGGCGACCCTGACTGAACATTTTATCGTCATTGAAGAGAGGCGTTTGGAAAATGAGAGACTCCTTATAGAGACTTTTAAACAAATAAGTGAGTCATGGTCAAGGCAGACCCAAACACTGCAGGATTTATGTGCATCCAACAGACGAAGGAGTTAAATCCCCGAAACATGGATCTATTAGAATTATAATATATGTTTAGATATCAAGTTTATGGTAGATGTTAAGAAATTTAAATGGAAATTTAAGTGTAAAAACTGTTTTCTGTAGTAAATGTTAATGTTTATTAGCGGGCACGCTCTTTATGCCGCTTTTATTTAGGTAATTATTTAATTTTATTTACGTTTTGGTTTAGTGTAAAAAGCACTACATAGCAGTGGTCTCATTTTGATTCCCAGGTTGGGCCAATTTGTTGAAATTTTCTGTAGGTTTTTTCAACAGCGGCCATTATTCAATCAACATGTTTATATACTACATCTATTGTGAAACATCTATTCCTTTAGAGCGACAGTGATATGATGCTGTTATACTTACATATTTGCTTTACCTCTGTTTAGTAATTTGTTGCATTTTTTATGTACATAGCACCTCGTAGGCGTCGAACGGCACGCCGCCGTCTGATCCAGCGCTCACCACCTTCTCAAAGGCAATCACAAATGGCGACCCTGACTGAACATTTTATCGTCATTGAAGAGAGGCGTTTGGAAAATGAGAGACTCCTTATAGAGACTTTTAAACAAATAAGTGAGTCATGGTCAAGGCAGACCCAAACACTGCAGGATTTATGTGCATCCAACAGACGAAGGAGTTAAATCCCCGAAACATGGATCTATTAGAATTATAATATATGTTTAGATATCAAGTTTATGGTAGATGTTAAGAAATTTAAATGGAAATTTAAGTGTAAAAACTGTTTTCTGTAGTAAATGTTAATGTTTATTAGCGGGCACGCTCTTTATGCCGCTTTTATTTAGGTAATTATTTAATTTTATTTACGTTTTGGTTTAGTGTAAAAAGCACTACATAGCAGTGGTCTCATTTTGATTCCCAGGTTGGGCCAATTTGTTGAAATTTTCTGTAGGTTTTTTCAACAGCGGCCATTATTCAATCAACATGTTTATATACTACATCTATTGTGAAACATCTATTCCTTTAGAGCGACAGTGATATGATGCTGTTATACTTACATATTTGCTTTACCTCTGTTTAGTAATTTGTTGCATTTTTTTATGTACATAGCACCTCGTAGGCGTCGAACGGCACGCCGCCGTCTGATCCAGCGCTCACCACCTTCTCAAAGGCAATCACAATAGCGACCCTGACTAAACATTTTATCGTCATTGAAGAGAGGCGTTTGGAAAATGAGAGACTCCTTATAGAGACTTTTAAACAAATAAGTGAGTCATGGTCAAGGCAGACCCAGACACTGCAGGATTTATGTGCATCCAACAGACGAAGGAGTTAAATCCCCGAAACATGGATCTATTAGAATTTTAATATATGTTTAGATATCAAGTTTATGGTAGATATTAAGAAATTTAAATAGAAATTTAAGTGTAAGAACTGTTTTCTGTAGTAAATGTTAATGTTTATTAGCGGGCACGCTTTTTATGCCGCTTTTATTTAGGTAATTATTTAATTTTGTTTAATTTTTGGTTTAGTGTAAAAAGCACTACATATCAGTGGTCTCATTTTGATTCCCAGGTTGGGCCAATTTGTTGAAATTTTCTGTAGGTTTTTTCAACAGCGGCCATTATTCAATCAACATGTTTATACAACGTGTCACGGAAAAGATGTATACATACCAAAGACACGGCTTCTTTGGATGATATCAAACGATATTGGAAGGGTTTCAACTCAAAATAAAATACTCTAAAAATTGATACCAAATTTTCGGTTTCTTAGGTTTCTTAAATTCAAATCATAACAAACGTGTCAATGACTTCAACTTTAGTTGCCAATATTACGATAAATCTCTTCCATAATTCCGTAATTCTTTGCTTTCGAGTATAAGTGAATGTGTTCTTCCGTATCGATTTGTGTTTTTTCTACGACTTGGCTACGTTCTTGGATTCTGTTTGGATTGTTTTAACTGTACGACCTCGGCTTATTCACTTTTGGACACTGAAATAACGCTATCGCAGCTTGCAATGGCGTCTGGAAGTAGTGGAAGTGGACACCCGGAACCGGGACCGTCTACGAGTTCGGGGCTTAGTGGAGCGTCGGCAGTATATGAAGATGTTTTCGAAGACGACGGGCCCTTTTTCGATCGACATCTCTACACAGAAGAGGTGCTTATGATGCGAAATTTGGCGAGAATAATAAAAAAATTGGACACCAATGAGCGGTGTGTGGCATTCGCCGAAGAAAATGGATTGGTGTAGACTCAAAAATTATGCAGAACACATCGCACTCCCATGAAAATAGCCAAATCGGCCAACAGGTCATATGGTTCTTGGTGTTGCACCAAAGGCAATTGTAAATCTAAATCTAAAATACCACGCAACAACGGGACATTTTTTGAAAATATAAAAATTGTTTTGGTGCATGTTTTCTATCCATTATTATGCATATTCAAAAAAATGGAGCTACAACGCCATAAATGAAGATCCCTACAAGGAAAATTTTGTAAGGTGCCTGGGCGGGTCACCGTATGTGACTGGTATAATTATTGCCGAGAAACCATTGTGGCATACCAAATGGACAAAAATGAAGCAGTTGGAAAGATTGGTGGCCCCGGAAAAATAGTCCAGATCGATGAATCTAAATTTGGAAAAAGAAAATACAATCGAGGTAATTATATTTTATATATTATGTGTAATAGGAAATGTATAAGAACAGAATATAATCCTTAGGTAATTAATAGTGTTAACGCTGGCAGCCCTACGCCCCATCTAGCGGTCCTGGCGGTGGGGGACCATCATCATCGCATCGTCGTCAGGGCTTCTCATTGGTTCAAAATGACGTGATATCTGTCGGCAGCCAATGAGAGGACCACAATCCGTCGTCGTCGTCGCCATTTCTTTTATTCTTAGCACCTCGAATTTTGTAAAAAACCAAAAATAAATCAGAATTCAAAATTTCAAGAAGTCGCAAATTTATTTCTATACGCCTCAAGACCTCCAACAAATAGCAATGTATATTGGGTTAGGTTAGATGGCTAAGGCGGGAGCGCAGCGCAGCGAAGCCTTAGCCATCGTGGTTATTTTTTTTTTTATACCACACAGAAATAGGAGCCCCGCGTAGCGCGTCTCCATCGACTCATAATTGAAGCCATTTTTACGTTTTCACAAAAAGGAGGAGGTACTATGTTCGGATCATTGTATGTTTTTTTTATGTATATATATGCCGGAGTCATTCGTTTGACTATTCGGAACGTCAGCGCCATCTCGTGGCGCTGGACAGAGTCTAGCCTGAGTTCGTGGTGGGACGAGAGCGACTACAAGACGGGTGTAAGCAGAGCTCTCGGGATCATCGAATCATTGGACATCGTACGAACAACATGTGCTCAGAAACTGTCAGCGTTCCGTATCGTTGAACGTGTACCTATAGTGTGTGTGATTCGCTAGTGTGACTAACTTGTTCGTAAATTATAATCTGATTTGAAGTGCAAACCGTTTTTCTATTGTGTTAACCAACACTACCCATAGTACGCCCACAGTAATTAAAAAATATGCCTGATGCTAACGAGAGACAGACATGCCATCTCCGACATATATATATATATATTTTTGTTATAGGTCGCCATATTGAGGGCCGTTGGGTTCTTGGTATGATTGACGATGGATCTCAAGATCTGAGGTTGGAAGTGTGCCCAGACAATATTCGCTCTGCTGATGTTTTGGTGCCACTTATATTAAAGAATGTGGAAGTTGGCACCACCATCCACACTGATATTTGGAGAGCTTATGATTGCTTGTCAGAACATGGCTACATACACAAAAAAGTCAACCACTCGGATCATGATAACCCATTCATAGCTGAAGATGCAGTGGAGGGCTGTTAAAAGATTTTTTAGGAAGGACAATTTTAATAACACAGAAAATTTTGTAGATGTTATTTTTGAATATTTGTGGCGGCGAAATAACGTAAAATACAGGAAAGATCCATTTATGGAATTAATAAAAGCGATAAAACATTTTTATAAAGTGGTATAAACAATTTTTGTACAGTTTTTTATTTTTTCTAAGGAAACCAAGTATTTCCAGCGGGTGAAAATGGTGAGGGGGGGATCCGACTCCCCCCTCCCCCCAACCACTCACAACCCCTTAAAATGGCGACGTGTTTCGAAATTTTTACCGGCTAAAAAAAAAAGCTCCACATCACATCAAGAAGATTACAGTAATATTCCCAGTAGTAGGGCACTCATTTTTGCCCTCCGACCGCGTATTCGGCAATATCGAAAGAGAGATACGATCTTTGGAAGTCATTGTTGAACCGCAGATGTATTTTGATATTTTTAAAAAGTATGGAACAGTTCTCAGACTCGGAAGCGACTTTCATTTTTATGATTGGAAATCGAACGTCAAAAACGTACTAAAGTTACCTGGATCTTGGGACTTTCAATTCAATGCTTCTAAAAGATTCTTTTTCAGAAAAGATACAAAAAATAGAATTACAATGAGGAACAAAACGCAAAGCAGAGATCGCCACCAGCAACTGTACCTAGCTCCGCCATTACGCCCATTACCTACTGTGTTGTTGTTTATTTGTGTCGAGTTTTCTTTCTTGAGTTTACCTTAGAAAATGTACTCCACAATGACGGTGATTCAGTTAAAAGACGAGTTGCGGAAAAGGAAAGGTTCTGTTAGTGATAAAAAAGCGGCTTTAATCGAAAGGTCAGTACAAATTAATAAAATAAATATTTGTAGGTTATATTGTTAAGATTTTTTATGCAGGTGCTTTTCATACGTTCATGAGTGCTAACAAGCTTGTTGTTGTTACAGATTGGAAGCATACGACCGTAATTTCAATTTCGGTGTAGAAGATGATAACGAAGACGAGGTTTACGCTGCTCCTGCAGCTGAATCTTTTAAAGATATTAATGCTAGCTCATGGCTACCTCAGTTGACAAAAAAGCATATGATATTTCAGATGATTACTGAATCTCACACAAATGCTACTCTTTTAAAATGGATACAAAATTGGACATCCTTGCGCCTTGTTCAACCGTCTGAAGTGATAGTGGATGTCTCATCAGCATTAATATCTGCTATAGTAGCAGCATTTACCAAATTTAACAGTACAAAAGAGTACCTACAAATAAGTTATGCTATATTACAAGGACTCGCGGAGATGGATGATTTACCAGGAACTTATATATAAGGCTAGATACAAGCCATTTCATAAAGACATTACATCACTGTTTCAAAAATGTTCAAGACAATGTAAAGTACTTCCATATTCGATGTCTTGCTTTTATTAAGTCAAGTGATAATTTTGAGATCATAAAAAAATGTATAAGTGGCGTTGTACAACTGGCCCTCAATAAACAAATTGATTATCTTAGAACAAAGCAAGATAAAAAAATAATAATAAAAGAAGTAATAATTCCTGGCGAATCTTCAAATGAAGAATGGCTCACAAACGACGTGAACGATGATGATTTCGATAACTTAGAAACAAAATACTTTAAATGGTTTGACGAAATAGTAGATAGTGAGAAAAATTGTGATGCTACAATCGACTCCTCTAATGAAAACTTTTTGCCAAATTTTGTAACCACATTGAGACAACTTTTATTGAAATTACCTCTGTGGTCAAATGATTATTTTTTACCATGCTCAGAATTTTTCGCCATCATCTTCCGGGGCGGGGAGTTATTTTAAAACCTTAAAACATTTAATTTTTAAGACTGTAATTAAAATAGTTTTTCAAACATAAACATAATAAACACTTGTGCTTTAGATTCTGCTATCTTCTTACTGGCCTATGGCTATAGTATATATCCATAATTACTTAAAGTATTAGGCGAGAAAAATTTAATTGCAAAATATGTGAATGTTTATAATTCACAATAAAAAGGAAGCAAAGCAACTTAGAGTTGAATTGTGTAAAATTTATTTTTCATCTAATAAGACTTTGAAGAAAGAAGCGTTTAACTGCCCAATGTAACGTAAGCTATATATTTGAAACTATATTTTTAAACGTTTTCACTAGTTGCCGCTTTGTAAAATCATGTTCACAAAATTGCTCAAATAATGTTACAAGATGTGTTCCTTTGTTAACTTGTAATGTCGACATCATTTCGATGTTTGGTATTAGGGGTCTAAAGGACGCCATTGAAATTAATAGCAATACCTCAAACTGCCCTGTCGAATCTTGTCATGGAATGGAACCTGCACGTACTTAGTAGACTCTATAATTACGTTTGGTTTAGATTGCAACAATGTACACAGTTTATCAGAAATGCCGCCTACGATTTTAGTTGAGAACAAAGTTTTTCATATGCTCGTACTGGGTGTAATTGAATACATTTCGTCTGTGCTAGGCAAACTCGGTCATTACAAATGTCATGTTTACGACAAAAATAAATGGGTGTGTTATGATGATGGGAAGTGTGAACTACATCAAAGCTCTGTTGACATAAAAATTACAATGCACACTATAACATATGTAACATTAGAAAATGACAGCAATTACTAGAATAATTTGGGTACTTAATCTAGTACTAAACTCATGAGTTTAGTACTAGATTAATTACCTAAATTATTTATACCTTGTTTTGACAAGAGACTGATTTGTATATAGGTAAGTACTTACCTACTATTGTTAAGTTTTATACAGTTGTTAAGTTTTTTACTTCTAAGTAGATGCGACACTTTTAAAGGGGTTTACTTTCTTTAGGTTAGGGTATTTTCCTTTTATTCTACCGACAACACTGGTTTATGCGTCGCGAAATCCCCCAATAGCGTGGTACCAGCTTGGAGATATTACGCGAACGAATTCGGAGGTGCTGAATGTATTTTAATTTCGATGAATACTTAGAAATTTTTAATTTTCCTAGTTTATTTGTATCATAAACGAGATACGACTAACATTTCATTAATACTTAAAATTACGTAAGAGTTTGTCGCGTTGTGTTGTGTGTGATCTGAGTATTTAAAAATATGGAGAGTGACGGCGACAGCGCTACTGATCGAGAAGATAGCCTAACACGAGTACCGGCTAGGGCTTGCATTCGAATATTCGAATTATTTGAATAATTAACGGTTTCAAATATTCGAATAGAAATTTTACGATATTCGAAAATTCGACCGAGAAAACAAAATTCAACAATCTGATGCGCACACAAAATTCAACGTTCAGGCACGCCGCCGTCCAAATAAGGTAACGTCGTTTGACGCGCGGGCGTTACGAGTGTTACGACAGGATTCGGCAACGATCGGGAACATTCGGAAGATGCGGCCGCCGCGCAATCCGGCGGGTGGGGGTGGTTCGCCTTTGTGCATTTGTCCACCATTTGCACGCGTGTTTGGTTGTTATTATTTTGTGTTAGACGTTTTTATTTTGTTTAGTGTGCCCGTTGTTTTATTTAATGTATAGTTGTATACCCAACGACAATTCAGTGAATCGAATCAGTTACGTGCTTTAATGTAAGTAGCTACTATAATTGCATTTCTGACTTGTGATAGTGATTTTATTATAATACTAATTCTAACCTCAAAAATGCAGCTTTTTTACTAGTTAACTTAGCTAAAGCTTTTATTTTGTGAACTCGTTTACTTCTCATTTGTGTTCTTTTAAGATTTTTTAAAACACTATGAAGTGTGTGTTGGATTTAATTTTTCGACATTTCAGGTATTAGACTAAACATTAAAACATGGAGCAACTGCAAAACAAATTAGAATTTAAAGAGTACACCAAAGGTACGCGAGATAAGTCGTCAGTATGGAACTTTTTTTTGAGAACTTAAGATGGAGTTCATGCGCAATGTAAAAAGTGCAAGAAAGTGATTAAATGCCGAAACACAACTACATGTCTGCATAACCATATGAAACTTCACCCTGTTGAGAGTACTAGGGTTACTGTTGATGAACTTTCGGTGCCAGGGACATCGGGCACACACACGAACCTACAGGAAAATGAGCCAAAGAAGAAGAAAGTTAAATTGATTGACGACTTCTTTAAAAAATCTGATAATGTGGAAAATATAGTTGCAAAAATGACTGCTTGTGATGGTCTTCCATTTAGTTTGTTCTGTACATCTGATTCCTTGCGAAATCTTTTTAAAAAAAGTGGCTATGAAGACTTACCGAAGTCACCAAATACAATTAAAAAGATCGTGGTAGAAAAGAGTGAGCAATTAAAAGGCGAACTTAAGGAAACATTGCAGAAATTGAAAGCCAAAGGACAGAAGTTTTCCGTCTCTTTAGACGAATGGATTTCAGCCCGTAACCGACGGTACATGAACGTCAACATTCACTGTCCAAACTTTGCAGGCAAGAGCTTCAGGAATCTGGGACTAGCAAGAATAACTGGCCGGGGAACAGCAGAACGTTGTGCCAATATGTTGAAGGACCAACATGTGTGGTGACTGACGGAGCAAGTGTGATGTGTGCTATGGGTCGACAATTGCCTTCGTACCATCAATTATGTTTTGCACACGGCATCCAATGTGCAGTGTTGGATGTAATTTACAAGAAGACACAAAATGCCCAAGAAAAAGAATGGGAAGAATCTACACAAGAGACAGGGGCTACAGGACAGGATGATGACTCTGACAGTGATGAAGAAGAAGGTGGATTTGTAGTTGAGACTGGAAGACAACTGAACAGGAACCAATATGTATACGGGGATGTAAATCTAAAAAATGTTATAGATAAAGTGAGAAAAATTGTTAAATTTTTTAGGAAATCACCCACCAAGATTGAGAGTTTCTATAACTACCTTCCAGAAGAACAGAAAAAAAATAGGCTTGATCCTAGACTGTAAAACCAGGTGGAGTAGCTTGGCTGATATAATCACAAGGTTTTTAGTACTAAAAGAGCCTATCTTAAAGACTCTTATTGATTTAAAGAACGAAATCACATTTAGTTCCGCTGAGCTAGCTTTACTCCAACAATTGTCCACTTCTCTCAATATTGTAAAGGTAACAGTCGAGGCGTTGTGCCAAGAAAATGCAAATCTGCTTACTGCAGAGACAGCTCTACAATTCATGGTTGCGAAACTTCAAGCGGCAAACAGTTTTACAAGTGATCAGCTACTCCAGGCTCTGAAGAAAAGAATAACTGAGAGACGCCTACTAGATCTAGTGTGTACCTACGTTGAAATATCTACACAATCCCAGAACATATTACGCAGAGACACCTTCGGATATTTTCCCATCTCCAGGAAACGATACGATTGCTAAAGTTATAACTGAGATTAACGACAGATACTTTAGTCAAATACAAGACTTTGATGACAATGACGGTAGATCCTTAGTTGATCACCAGCAGCAGCGACAGCGACAAAATGAAGAAATTCAGGAAACTGCAATAAGCTTCAAGGAAGAACTACAAAAAAAGATCGATGAGACCGTTTTAGCAACTTCTTGTACATCTACCCCAAATTTATCATGCAGAGAAGAGTTGGAAACATCAATCCTAATGCAAATGGCGCTATTTGATAGAGGAGGTCCTAGACAAGTAAATTTGAGCCAAGCGTACGACTTTCTGCAGTGTATACCACCTACAAGTGTAGAGTGTGAAAGGGTTTCTTTCAGCAAATAAATTTGCAACCATCTAAGATGTGCTTTAAACGACGATTCCATGGATGCTCTAAGTTTCCTTAGGTCCCACTTCCAGGGAAAACGTTGAAGAACACGACAAAGGTATAGGATAGGATTAGAAACGTACTGTTATTTTCTGTAATAAATGTAGCGTGCTACTTAGATCTGATCTGATCTGATCTCGTGATTTATTATTTTTGTTATCACTAAGATTTAATGTTAAATTATCAATATCACACATTGTTAGTGTGACATTGACAATTTAACATTAAGAAAACGATTTTGCATCAAAGGTTAAATTGCGTTACTTGTTATTGTTTTGTTTGATTTTATTATATTATTACAATACTCATAACAGATTTTATAAGACTGTGTTGTGTTTGTTTCCAAGGTTGAAAAAGGAAACAAGATTAGTTTATTTTGATAACTATTGTTTATTTTAAAACATTTTAAGCATTTGTTCCAAATTTTTGTGAATATTATATTAGAATAACATTGTGGTGTATTAATATCATCAGTGCAATATTAAGTTGACCATTAAAATTCTTCCAAAAAAATACGTTGATTATTGTGTTAGCTATGTTATTTGAGAAAATAGTTGATTATTTGCAGTTTAATGTTAGCTATTTTAATCCTTCGTGTTCTTCTAACAGAAAAAAAAAATATTTTAATTATTTTTGTAATACTGCGTTAGCTTTATCGACTCGACTTATCGAAGGCGGCCTGCAATGTTTGCAATACATCTTTCAGTGCCGAAATAAGCGTAATAAAACGCCACAAAGAAGGAACTAAACACGCGAATAATTTAAAGAGGTGTAGTGCTTCAACGTCCAAAGAACAAGTCTATAGTAAGCGTTTTTAAATCCATGCCAACTAATGAAAAGCAATTGGTAAAGACTTCAGAAATAAAATTAGCTGCTTTTGTTGCTAAGCATAAGATATCTCATAATGTCATGAATCACTTAGCAGATTTGTTACCAAAGTTGTTCCCAGATTCTCAGATAGCCAAAGATATTAGATTAAAAAGAACTAAAGTTCAAACTGTGATAAATACGAGTAACTGTATTGGGGAAACAGAAAAAAAAAACTTGATCAGTGACTTGAAATCACAAATGTTTTCAATTTTGATAGACGAAAGCACAGATATTGCTGTAGTAAAAACAGTAGCTGTAGTGGTCAGGTATTTTGATCCAATGATTGGTAAAGTGATCACTCGGTTTTGGAATTTGATTCAATTATTAGATGAGAGAACCACCGATCATGTTGCAAATGCCGAAAAACTTTTTAATACTGTTATAGGTTCATTTGAAAAGTATGAGATTCCTACGGAAAACATCATAGGACTATTGCAGGATATGGAAAAAGACAAATTTGGACTATAGGTTTGGGTGGCTAAAGTGGACTGGTTACCAATAACTATGGAAGAACTATGGCCCCTGCCTGATCAATGTTTTATATGAGAACTTCCAATGGTCCGCTTTAGAAGGGCTTTACAGAGGTGGCTAGTTGAGAATCCCTTCTATAGTATTAAAGAATTCCTTCAACTTAAATATAAATGATATACTTAATTGTGAAAAAATTGCATGTCATTATGGTATGATTGAATATGCTAAGCTACTATTATTCTACTTTGTAAGAACTTTTATAACCATATTTATCTGCAAATAAATCTTTGACTTTGACGGATAAAATGGCAGGGGGTGACTTACACACTCAATAATGGGCCCCTGGAAACGGTCGCTAGCACAATAGTGACGTAGCAACAAGGGGGCAGCATGTCCCGAGGTGCTTAGGAGGAGTGGAGAGAAATTCCACGGCTTTCAGAACAATCCCAGAGCCCGGAAGATGGTCAAGATCCTTACGAGCACTTACTGGAACACTTCCTTCCCCCGAGCAAGTTTGCTCTTGCGAGTCTCCACTCAATCCGGCCAGTAAAGGCAAGAATGAGGTGGGAGCTCTGTTCCTCGTCATTGTTCACTCCATCCGGCCAATAAAGGCAAGCCAGAGGTGAGGAACAAGATTTCTCCCGGGAGATAGGGTCCGTGGGGTCGCATAATATTATTATTTTTATTTATTTATTTCAGAGAATCTCCATATAAGTTACATAATATTAATTATAAACACAAGATAACAAAATCATAAACTATTAGTGTGTTAGTAACAGAAAATTGTACAGACGCAAGCACATCAAGCTACTACAATCTGTCAAATTTCTT
Source organism: Apamea anceps (assembly GCA_951799955.1). Taxonomy (NCBI): domain Eukaryota; kingdom Metazoa; phylum Arthropoda; class Insecta; order Lepidoptera; family Noctuidae; genus Apamea; species Apamea anceps. Next base: position 3,863,170 of record OX637509.1, read on the forward strand.
TAGTAGATTTTCAACTTTATCGCTAAAGCATTAAGGTACAACCTTGATTGGGAAAATATGAGAGTTTCGGGTACCTAAAATTAAATTACTATGGTTATTAGTACATAAAACTAACAATATCCATATAAGTTACATAATTATAAACACAAGATAACAAAATCATAAACTATTAGTGTGTTACGAGGGCTGATTGATAAGTTTCCGAAACGACGAACTTAAAAAAAGACACGCAAGAAAAAAATATTACAATCTAGCATCTTTTCGAAAATAGATCGCCAAAATTGAATTTGAACAATGGAAACAAACGAAATTCATGCGGTGATAAAGTTTTACGTTTTAAAAGAGAAAACAGCAACCCAGATTAATGATAGAACGTCCGTCCTGCTAGCAGGACTTTGCGTACTACCAGTAGGACGGAATGGTTTTAGATAAATGAGGCTTTCTAAGCCTGCCAGCAGGACGTAGTGAACTCTAATGCATAGTGCGTCTCTTTCTGATTCAGCGAGTTTTTGAATCGTGTTTCTGCGGTCAGTCTGGCCAAAATGGCGGCGAGTATAAGACGTGGTGTCCGTGTTCGCGCCAAAGCTACATATTTCGACGAAAATGATGGCCAAAACACCTGGAGTCGCAAGCATTTTGGTGATAACTACGATACTAGTTATTGTTGGGGTATTGTAAGAAAGATAGAAAACAACTATGCGAGGGTGTATTGGGAAATTGACAAAAAAAATTCAACCGTGCCCGTTGGAGTTCTAATTTCTGAAACCGAAAACGATAATTTATTGGAAGCAAGTAGCAATGAAGAATGTAAGTCCAAATGTTTTTATTTTATTCATAAGTTTACGTTTTACTTAGCATTGCCATAGAAATACACGTAAATAATACTTGAATGTTGCCAGTTCGTTTCCGTTATTTGCTTGGATTGACAAAACATTTTTTTGTCATTTTTGTAAATATACTCAAATGTACGCACAGTCGACAGCTTAGCAACCTATACAGTTTGACCTTGAAATTGCCCATATTGGTCGTAATAGTGACGATTTTCAATATCATACAAATTTGCTTAGCTAAACTTGAAGTGTGAGTGTTTTTTCGTGTTTGTTTACGTGTGTGTGTACAAGTAATATCAAGTTTAAATACATTGAGTGCACATTTACGACTGTCGATCACTAATGTTTTTTTTTCAGCTTCGTCTGATTCGGGTTCTTCTTCTTCGAGCAAAGATAACGAGACTACTATTTCAGTACATCCGACTACGAGAATTTGTAGCGGTGCTACAAATTCTTCTGCTGGAAATTCAACCGTTGTACAGGGTGTTACCTGGACTTTTCGTGAAGCAATACGTATCGATCAACGACAGCAAGGCTATTTCAAAGCTACCATGCTAGTACCACCAGGGCCCGCACAAAGTGTCAAGGATGCATTTTTTATGGTTTTTTCCCCGAGAGAAACTTAGTTACATAATTCATTGCACCAACTCTTCGTTTCCAGCAAGACAGAAACTGTTGAACGAGAAGGAGTTATTAGTTTTTTTTGGTATATTATACGCTATGACTCTTCAAGAACTGCCAGACAGACGATCCTACTGGAATACCACCTCTGATGGTATATTTCCCCCTGCTCATTTTGGACAAAGATTTGGAATGAGTCGCCAAAGATTTGAGACTACTCTCATGGCATTGCGCTTCACACAACCCTCAGACCTTGACAGTTCTGACAAATGGCGTAACACTAGAACATTAGTAATGATGGTGAATGAGAAACTAAAAGATACCATTTGTCCTGGTTCGAAAATAACTGTAGATGAATCCATGTTCGCCTGGTATGGAAAAGGTGCGTATTTCAAAAACGGGATGCCAGCAGTTATGAAAATTAAAACTACTATTCAAAAAATGAAAAATATGTTTACGTGTCCGAGACAATTGTCCGCCAACTTGTAATTTTATTTATATGATAGAAAGCCTAGCGTACATGACGAATTTATTCCGCGGAATTCAGATTTGGATTTCAGAATTCGGATTTTTGTAAGTATCATTGTTTGAATAATGTTACGTGGTGGTGCTTTCTGAAGGCCAATTCTCGTAATTAAAAACGTTCAAAATCTAGTCGAAGTCTCATCTCGGCGACAGACAAATGTCAAAAAATTGTCAAAATGTAGGGAAATTAGGAGTATTTTTTGACAGATTGAGACTGAGATCAGACTGTGAACGTTCTTAAAATTACGAAAATTGCCCCTCTGATCTTTTTTATTTTGCGCTTTTTTTGTTTTACGTTGCATTTTGAATATAGAATGGATTCAATGGACAAGACACCGGATGCCGCACACCCTCGTGGTTCACGTGGTGCTAGTGCTCGTGGCTCACGTCGTGGTACTAGTGCTCGTGGGTCAGGAGGTAGTGCCCAGGGGGCCGTGGTGCTCGTGGGGGCCGTGGTGCTCGTGGGGCCCGTGGTGCTCGAGGTGCTCGAGGTGCTGGGGCCCAAGGTGGTGGTGGCCAGATTGGCATGGAAGCGTTTGTTACTTAATTGCTTGCTTGCTGCTAAATAATTTATTGATGTCTGCTGTAAAGGAATATTTTGTTACTTTTTTAGGGTTCCAGTGACTGCAGAGGCTCAGGCCGGAACCAGCCAGCCAATCTCGTATGTATACTTTTCAAAATTTTCAATACAGTCTCTAGATACGGTTGTTTTTAACTATAATTATTATCTTTTAGCAAGCTAACGCTACATGAGGCCCTTAAGGTGACCCGGGAGAAGAAACATAACCATATGAAAAATCTTTCAATAATGTCACCGGAACAAAGGGCCCGGTGGCATGAGTTGAGGGAGCAGAAGGAAGTAGGCTGGTTTCTGCTTCCCGATGCTCCCGAACGAAATCAGAGGAGGAAGTATGTGTTTTTCTTTTTTTTCCAATTACCAAATTGACCTGTTTTGTCTTACTTTCAAATATTTTAAAGAAAACCATCGCTAACTCGCATACCATGCCCCCTGATCCCGGCGACACCAACAACTCCTCCTCCCAGGAAAAGGAGGTTCTGGGAGGTGGAAGCGGGGCCATCAACTAGGACAGGTTTGTTGTTTTTACTGAAATTTATTGTGACTTGCACATTATTAAATTATTATTGACTTATTCTTGTAACATCGTTTGCTCTTTTTACAGAACGGTACGTTGATAGCGGCCGGCCGTGGGGCGCGGACAGCCCGTCCACATCCGAAGGTAGTTTGTTTTAAAATTACCTCATTCCACATACTGATGACCACATTTCTCTAGCTTCTACTTTATTATTTGTTTCTGGTAACAGAAGAGCCGGCTTTCTTCGCCGTGATGTCGCCGACGACCACCGAGCGCGCGTGCAGCCCGTCCACATCCGAAGGTAGTTTGTTTTAAAATTACCTCATTCCACATACTGATGACCACATTTCTCTAGCTTCTAATTTATTATTTGTTTCTGGTAACAGAAGAGCCGGCTTTCTTCGCCGTGGTGCCGCCGCCGACGACCACCGAGCGCGGGTGTAGCCCGTCTACATCGTCGACAAGGCAAGGCAAGGAAAAAGGAAAGGGAAAAGTGCCTCCCACGAAGTAGGTATAAGTTTAACGACTTGGATAAATTATTAGTCGATGTTGATATTAATGACAATTTTATTTTTACAGCCTCGTGTTTTCGCCTTCGTCGGGCGTGCGGTGTTCGTCGACGGTCGATGACAGCTTCCATGTTCTTGATGCAGAGTTGGAGTTCATCGGCTTCACCTCCAGTGAGTTAATCAAATAAGTAAAAGTAAATATATAAATATCTTCTTAATTTGTAGCGTCCAGTCCAGGCCCGGCGCGTGCTGCAGTCGGTTCGTCTCCCACAGAATCGTCGTCCTCCGTCACGATTACCACTTTTTGTTAACTTATTAGTGCGATTTTAAATTATTTCGGCAACGATTTTTCAATCTAGCTTCACCCCACCTGATGGAAGATTATATAATTAATAAATATCACATTTTAATAGAGGATGGTCCAAACTGTGCTGAATTACTACAAAGAGTGGCACGGTATACGAATCAGCCTAATCATTTAGGAACCTTTGTTAGGGAAAATAATTCAAATAGGCAAAGATCTATGTTTTTAAGAGTAGATGGCAACCTGCCCCAATTGGAGAATTTTCCAATATTGAAGCTTAGCGAATTATTATTGATGGCATTAGGACTATATCAGGTTAAACAAGCCCGGTCATACTACGGAGAGCATATTAGAGCAAATGGTACTTATGATATCGAAGTGTGCCCGGATCTTGAAAGAGTAATTCATTTAGGGGTATCAAGACCTCAACTTTTAAGAGACCGAATAAGATCAAGGCATAGTAGCGAAAGAATATACTACGTGTATATTTTATATAAAAGCCAATCCACAAATAATGCTTTAGACGACATACTGTCGTATTACTGCAGCTATATAGTGGGGAACAGAACTCTGGGCTGTTGTTGTCATATCATGACAGTGATCTGGGGTGGGCGAGACACCAGAACACATTATCAGCTCCGGCTTCTTTTTTAGATAATGTTCTTATAAGATTCACAGAATAAATAAATAAATCGCATTTTTGTTGTTTTATTTCAATATCTTATATGTCCTTAGTTACTCAGTGTATTTGTTATCTAGTTTAGGCAGGATTTAACAATCTCCACATACTAAGTAAACTAAGTCCCCCTGGCGCGTTTGTCTGTCAGTCTGCCTGTACGGATGTATCAACAAACGGATTTTGATGGGGTTGTCACTTCCGGAAGGTTTAGCTATTCGTGTAGGTTGTATTGACAAATGTAAATCAAGTCGGAAAAATTCTACCGCCTGACTGTTTTCTTGCGCGCGTTGCTCCGTACAGCGGCAGCGTCCAGAACCCACCTCTCGAGAACATTTACTATAGGGATTTGGTTTTGGACAAAAATCTAGTGTTGCTTGGGTAACACCTAGGTAAAAGTTCATAGCAATGTAATTTATTTGCAGTTTTTTTTATGCCTATTGACGTAGGAGTTCACGATTTCATTTTCAGAATTATAAATATATAAAAAGTTCCTGAAACATTTTTTACATGTGCACAGCATCCTGAAAAGTTCCACGTTGTTCTCGAAAACCATTTTCAATTATTTTCCAGTCTGTAGTAGTAGGAATCTGAAAAAAAAAAGTTCATGAATACTCTTTGATACTAATAACATTTTGTTTGTTTCAGGCTTCCACACACCGATGATACTGAGCAAACTAGTACATTAATGGATACTTTTCGCGAACCTAAGCCTCCCCCACCGCCGAGAAAAAAGAAGAAAATCACCAAGCTCTCGAGCATGGTCCGCCAATTAAAAGAATTAGTTGATACTACTAACTCTACAGTCGAAGAAAATGAGTTTGAGATCTTCGGTAAGCACATCGGTCTTCAACTGAAATCTTTGTCCTTACTATTGGCATTAGAAGCATAAGAGCACATTCAACTTCACATAAATAAAATTCGACGTCAGCACATTCAAACGAGTCTATACAAAACAGAATCACCAGAACGCCACAGTCGTTGTATGCTACTGCTACTTCAATATATTATAATGATACTAGTAATTTGGAACAGCAAGGAACTGAATGTCTGAACTGAATTTCCTTGGCCGTTTTACCTACACATGATTCTGACCACGTTGCGGATTATCAGCTTTCCTCATATGTTTCCATCTGGCCATATAAACAATGACGAAACGCAGAGTAATGTCACAATAATATCAAATGACTTAATTTTCACAGCAATGCAAAACGCTAATGTTGAAAATCAAAAGTGCTGGGAGCAAACAAATACTTTTAATGAAAGTTATATCTAACAATGTTAAAAATGATTCTCTTAATAAATAAATGTTTCATAATAAATCTGTTTAGTTATTTAATCTTACCTTGATAAATTCCACCAATGAGTTTTTTTTCTGTGGCAACACTACAGCTAACAGCTGATTTGAATTTGTTCTTGCTATATTAATCTTAAAATTTTTGATTTTTATGTTTTTAAAGCCCATTTCCAATCACTCATCAAGTGAATAGGATAGTAATCTGTTTTTTGTATTAGATTCACATAGCAAATGCAAAATAGGAGTAAAATTTTTATTGTGAAACAGTGACAGTTACCGGCTCAAGTGAATTTTGCATTGTCATCTTGTTAACAGGTACAATACTTAATATTTTACTTGCTTTTAATTTGTTTGCGTTCTTTAATTACACCACATATTACATTGTTCACTTTTAATACGGCTACTTATTGATGCCAATGACCTTTGAACGTAAACATAACCTTAGTTTGGTTTGGTGACAGAACTTCTTACTTCATATAAATTTCATTTTTCCTCTACACTAATCCCCTTTCAAACTGCTGTCTCAATTAGCTACCTACTCTCTTTGCAAACTGCTGTCTCAATTAGCTACCTACTCTCTTTTCAAACTGCTGTCTCAACTAGCTACCTACTCTCTCTTCTAAATTGTCTTCTCTTTCTTCGTCATGATTATGACTCGCAGTGCCCGCGCTCGCCTCGAAGAGTCCAAACTCAGTGAGGCTTTGAGCCTATAAAAGGCTTCAAGGGAGTCCTGTGACCAACTAATTAAGGAAATAGATGACTATGAAAGAGTGCTCTTTGATGCCAATGAAATGAATAGGAAGTTGAAAAATGAAATGGCTCAGTTATATAAGGTCCCATTAAAATAGGTGGACAAACTTTTAGAAATCATTCAGACCACCAAAATAAGGACAATGGTAAAAAAATATATAAGAAAAACGAATTAGATACTTACAAGAAAAATGATCAGCTAACGAAAATACACTCATAAAAATGTTGGTTACCCAATGCATAAGCACATCCATGTCTTTGTTATCTCCGCCGCCGCCGCCGGCCGCCCCGCGCCTGCCGCGTTCATTGTCCAACTCATGCCATCTCACTCTAACAAAGCCCTTCGCCGCGCGGGCGCCGGCCGGCGCGGCGGCCGCTCGCTTGACGTTATGACAATGACGCAGTTTTAGTTTTCGTCGCGCGCGCAACCGAGCCGGCAACGTGCTGCACGAACGTGTAACAAGTGTGTGTGTCTTTCACGTCGTAGTTATTACCTAATACCTACAGCCTAATTACAACGCGTACAGCAACCATGAATACTTGGAAATGCTCGTATGTTATCGTGAGCGTAACCAAAACTTACGACAAGCCCAATTCCTTTATCAAGAAAGATTTGGAAGGCGGCCGAGCGTCACCACAATCCTGAGAGCAGTACAGCGCTATCGTGAAGCTTGAAGAAGATATTCTAGATTTCTTTAGACTACACCCCACGGCGAGCACGGCCGATGCCGGTCGTGTATTCAATGTCTGCGATTTTTACGTATGGAAGCCACTTCATGATGAAGGCCTCCACCCATATCATTACACTCGTATGCAAGAACTGAAGAGTGAAGACTACACGCCACGAGTGACATTTTGTAGGTGCCTACTGCAACAACCCCATCGCCATATTCTCTGGACTGATGAATGTACGTTTACACGTGTTGGGTTGTTTAACATTCATAATTCCCATTACTGGACAACTAGAAACCCAAATAAAGTAAGACCGGACCATTTCCAAACACGGTTTAGTGTAAATGTGTGGGCAGGAGTGCTAGACAACAAAGTTTTAGGGCCTGTGTTTCTAAACCGTTTAAACAGTAATACGTACATAGACTTGTTACATAACGACGTTGAAGCAATGTTAGAAGATGTACCCTTGGTCGTCTGGCGTGACCTCTACTTCCAGCAAGATGGCGCGCCAGCACACTTGTCTAGCAACGTAAGAGACTACCTCAATTACGGTAGCGGTACGAAGACCGCTGGATTGGTCGGGGTGGTCCAGTCACGTGGCCTGCTAGGAGCCCGGACTTGACACCGCTTGATTTTTATTTGTGGGGTCGAGCTAAAGATTTAGTGTACGGTGAAAATGGACACTTAATAGCCAGCGTGGATGAGACGTACGCGAATCACCCTCGCATTTGAAATAATAAATAGTGAAAGTGACACTCTTTTAAAAGTGAAAAGACATGTAATTAAACGCGCTCGTAAGTGCATCGAACAAAACGGTAGGCACGTTCAACAATTAATGTAAATAAGTATCCACCTACCGGCGCAGATTAAGTAGTATTTTCGTTAATTATTGTAAATAACGCTGATTAAAATTTTTAACCACGCCTGATTCAGTGTGGTTCTTTCTTCAAAAGACCATCTCAGACATCGACCTACATGGTCTTCATATGATCTGACCAAGATTATGTCTGGACTTTAAAAGTGACTGTGACGTCTGAGTTTGTTTCGGCCTTTCTACTCAGACTATCAGACAGGAAAGGCCCACCTCATCTAGTTTTAAAATATGATTGACGTGTAAAAGTGTTTGTATAAACCTACTTACAAAATAAAATCATTTATCATTTATCAATGATTCATAGATTGCTTCACAAACTTCGATGATGAATTCGGAAATAGTTGATTTTCCCAGTCTAAATATATGTGGGAGCGTCCTTAAACTACATCCAGTAGCAAGAAAGTATAAAACTGCTTGTAATTTTGTAATTGCAGGAATCGCACTTCTCAAAAGAGTATCTTTACGCTGAATTTTAGGCTGTATTTTCGTTAACAGAAAATCCACACAACTTTCGGACATTCTCAAACTATCAAAGTATTCTTTGGGATCTTCCAATGCTAATTCCTTCAGAAGACAATTAGTAGCTCCTAATTTATCTCTTCTATCGATCCATTTTCGTAACCATAACTTTTTTCTCTTAATTACACAAATTACCTTTTCCACCTCTTCTAAAATGGCCATTGCGATTAGCTTAACCAGTTTATTTAGTCTATTGCGTTGTTGCAGGCTGTTCATCTTGCAAAACACCACTCCCTTGTGTACTGTATACTAAACCGAGTGCGAACGATTTCTGTGTGCAGTAGCGAGTAGAAGCCACTAAATTACTCGCTACTTTACTAAATTACTAGCCTAGTCCGAAATAGGCTTAAGGGACGCGACTCGAGAGCGCGCCATTTTAGTTTTTGGGAGTAAAGACTACCGATAAAGTAAGTTGAACTTGGTTTACATATCATATAGGTCAGGTGGTCTACAGTGAACCAGTGGTACACAGAGAATCGGTATTATTATATTCAAAACTAGTAGTTACCGGATCATGGAACCGACACGTAGCAACGTGTTTCGTTACGTCTCCCTCACTCCCCAGTTGAGGGCGAGCGCCCGTTGTAAGCGGTCGTGTGGTGCGACGATTTGTGTTTTCCCGCGCGAAAAGTAAAAAATGGGTAAGTTTTGTTTTTCTTCTTCAAAGTCGTGTTTTCTGAGCTTTTCGTACCGAATTTTATATACATGTAAAGTCACTATCTAGCAATAATATGGTTATTATGTTTTAAACATATTCCTTGATCAATTGCCTTTTTTCAACATCAAATGTCAAATAACGTAGGTGGTACACAGTGACTCAGTATTGCAGGATACACAGTGAACCGTGGTTCATTGTGTACCAAAGTTCAACATCAAATTAGTTATAACTTTTTTTGCTTCAGGATGGGTCGAACTAAGGCAGTGAAAAGAAAGATTGGGGGCATAGCAAGGATGATATGGTGCAAGCACTTCAGCTTATAAAAGATGGTGCAAGCATACGCAGGGCCGCTAAAGAGTGTCACTTGGCATATCCTACGCTACGGAGGTACGCTAAAAAAATCCAGTCGGATGAAAACACTAACTTAGTTCCTAATTACGAAGTCAATGCAGGATTTTACCAGGACCAGGAACTAGTTTTAAAGGGTTACATTAAACAATGCGCCTTAATGTTTTATGGGCTCGGGGCAAAAGAAGTTCGTCAAGTGGCATACCAAATGGCAAAAACCAAAAAAATTAAAACACCAATATCTTGGGAAGCAAATGGAATAGCTGGAAAAGACTGGTTGCGATCGTTTAGAACACGCCATCAAGATCTTAGCCTTAAAAAACCTGAGCCATGTAGCTTAGCTCGAGCCACAGCCTTTAATAGGGACAATGTAGAAAATTTTTTTTCAAAATTAAAAGAAGTTATGCAGCGACATCATAGCTTCGGTGAAGGCATGCGAGTATATAACTTGGATGAGACATCAACAACCACTTTCCAGAAGCCACAAAAAGTGCAAGCACCAAAAGGGTTTAACGTGTGTAAAATTACCAGTGGTGAACGAGGCGTTTTGATTACGACTTGTGCCATTATATCCGCATCTGGACAAGCTTTGCCTCCTGCAATGGTGTTTCCTCGTAAAAATTTCAAAACCCATATGCTGCATGGTGCTCCGCCGGGTACTCTGGGCTTAGCCGCACCTTCGGGATGATGAATGCAGACCTCTTCGTTGATGTGATGAAACATTTTGTGAAGCACACTTCATCCTCAAAAGACAACCCATCACTTCTAATATTAGATAACCACGAAAGCCATTTATCAATACAAGCTCTGGATCTGGCTAAAAACTCAGGTGTTACCGTGCTCACTTTACCTCCACACACAACTGCAAAACTCCAGCCATTAGATGTTGGATTAAATGCACCATTTAAATCTTTCTACAACGCAGCTGTTGATTCGTGGTTGCTTCGTAACCTAGGCCAAATGCTGACAATATATCACGTAGCTGAATGTGTTGGACAAGCTTATTTAAAAGCAATGACGCCTATAAATATCACAAATGCTTTTAGAAAATGTGGGATTCATCCATTCGATGACTCGATCTTCACAGATGTAGATTTTTTGCCAAGTTCTGTCACAGATAGACCTGATCCAGAATTAACGATTTCTGAACCAACTAAAGCACAAGTTTCTCGTGCCTGTGCCTCGCCATCACTCTTAGAAATTACTCAGGATAATTCAGAAATTATATCATCCCTTTTTGATGTTCAGGAAAAAACACCAAACCACGATGTTAATTGCTCAGTCATAGACACTGCTCCACAGAAACCTTTATATGTCCCATCGATTGCTACAAGTGAAACCGCTGCTCAACCACAAAAATATGATAATCAACTGGATATACCGTCGACTTCAAGAGGACATAGAACTTTCATATCGCCAAGTATGTTTAGGCCACCAATCAAAGCTGGACCACGTAAAATCACGAAACGCAGAAAGCTAGGAAAAAGCATGATCGCTACTGATACTCCTGAAAAGAATGAAATAGAAAACAAGAAAAAGACATGCACTAAAAACGTGAAAAAAAGAGATATTTTTAAAGAGAAAAAAACAACTTCAATCGATTGCGATAGTACTAGTACGACCGATGAAGAGATTTTCGTAGCTAGTGGTTCCTCTTCGGGAGGAGATTTTATTAGTGATGAAGAAGAAGGAGAAATAATTTTAACTGAAAATTTCGCAACCGCAACTTTGAGACTGATTTTATAGGATAGATAATAAGTTGATAACATAGATCTCAATTAATAAAAACCGCATTGATTGTATTTTTTTAGAATATTATATTTTATGTTACTGTTCTACAGAAATTTAAAGGTTTTGTATACCAACTTAACAATTATTTCTAAATACATGTGCTGTGTATGTTATCCTGATTAAGTTATAATTCTATTTTTTGTTTTTTCTTGACATTCTAAGCAATAAACCTTCTTAAATGAATGAAAAAACTTTGTTTTAATGACGCATTTTTGATTGATGACCGATTTACCCGAATTAGTCCAGTTAAAATATAACTTATCTTCGTTTTATTCTGATATGGTTCACTGTGTCCAACAGTGGTTCACTGTGAACTTCATCATGGATCAGTGTGTACCAGAGTGTACACAGTGAACCAATTCCCATTTTTTTAAAAACACTTGGTAATGTCTAACCTACGAGTATCAGTTTTTGAGCTTAATTTTGTAAAGAAACCTTAAGTCTACTAAACACTAAATGGTATGTATGAAAAAAGAAAACGAAAACTTTTAATTTGAGTACATGACACAACTTTGAATTTTTTGTGGTTCACTGTTGCCCACCTGACCCTACTAATGCTATCTTCCTATATATAAAAAATAAAAAAATGAGCAAAACCAGCTCACAGGGTTGACGCCAAACTACGCGGTGAACAAAGTATTTTCCAGAGACCAACAGCTAATATTGAAATAATATTACATAAAATGCGCAAGCCTTTTCTATGGTCTATCTGTTAAGGATTGTAGACAAGTAGCGTACGAAATGGCCAAAAAGAATGGCATCAGAATGCCAAAGACATGGACAGACAACCAATTGGCTGGAATAGATTGACTAAGGGGTTTCCGCCAACGACATCGAGATTTGACGCTGAGTAAACCCGAGGCGTGCAGCTTAGCACGAGCATCGGCTTTTAACAGAGAGACTGTCAATCACTTTTACGATAATTTGGAGGACGTGATCAAGCGCCATCCTGCATTTGCTGATGGGACAAGAATTTATAACTAGGATGAAACCGGTACCACCACTGTGCAAAAGACCCAACGGATTATAGCGCCAAAAGGTAGAAGAAATCTCTGCAAGGTGACAAGTGGTGAGAAGGGGACACTAGTCACTACCTGCAACATCATAAGCGCTGGGGGTCAGGCAGTTCCACCAGTCCTTTATCTTCCCAAGGAAAAATACGGACCCTCGCATGGCTGTTGGTACCCCACCTGGATCACTGATTCTGGCAAACCCATCTGGATGGATGAATAGTGAGCTGTTCTTGGATGTAATGAAGCATTTCATACGAAGAACGGGAACTTCGAAAGAATACCCATCGATTTTGATAATGGATAACCATGAATCTCACCTTCCATAGAAGCCCTCGATCTCGCGAAAGAGTCTGGGCTTACTGAGCTTCCATTGCACCCACATACATCAGCGCGAGTTCAACCACTGGACGTTGACGAAAAAAATTGGTCATATTTTTTTATCTTAGAATATGAGAATTGAGGTGATTTTTCACCTCAATTCTCAATCTAGAAGCGGAGAAATATGAGAACTGAGGTGATTTTTCACCTCAATTCTCAATCTAGAAGCGGAGAAATATGAGAAAGATGGTTTTCATGAGATCATCGATTGCACAGTTACGAAAATAAAACCTCTGCACTAAAAATTTAACTCAGCGTAATTAAATGCACTATATGACAGTATACTATAGTAGTCTTTGGTTGTAAAGCGCCTTCTATCTATGCTTTAGTTCCCGGTATCTTATACTCGTACGTACGTACGAGTATAAGATACTCTACTCTTACTCTTTGCTTTAGTTATTGTTCTGAGTCTGTGACAAACGGTGGCGTGTATAATCTATGAAAATGGAGGTCCCCGAAGAAGTTAGTTACGCCGGACGGCCAAAATCAGCCGAAATTATCAAAAATACACTTGGACATACATTATCACGGCCAGGAGCTACGCGCTGGAATAGTCTTTATGACTCGTTGAAACAAAATGGAAGTATAAAAAACAAAATTTTGCAGTTATATCGCGGTTTGGGCAACAAAAATTCAATTAAAGACGACGAATTTTCATATTTGGAAGAATATGTTGAATGTGCGGCTCCAATAGCGTCTGCACTCGATATATTGCAAGGCGATAATATATTTTACGGCGTAGTTTTACCATGTTTACTGGCTCTACGAAAAAAACTTGAAAAACTATCCAGAAAGGAGCTAAAGTTTTGCAAACCTCTTGTGAATAAATATCTTGAAAGCGTCAAAGAAAGGTTTGATTGTTATCTGGATATCACGAATAAGAAGGCCGAGAATGCTATAATTGCAGCTTTATCGTATCCACGGTTTAAAAATAAATGGTTTACGTGTATTAATCCCACCGAACATAAAAAATGTACTACTTTGTTCAAATTAGCAATTTGCTTAGAAATCAATCAAGAAAACTCAAATGAATTACAATCGGACATTCAAAACAAATCAAACACACAACATCAAAATGACGATATTTTTGATTTTAATTCAGACTCTGGGAGTGAAAATAGTGATAATACTAGCCCGTCACCAAGAAGAAAAGCTGATATTTTAATGACGAATTTCTTTTCGGAAGAAAGTAAAGATGTAGACCTTTTACACCATTACCCATTAATAAAAAAAATACTTTTGGAGTACAATACACCAATGCCATCTTCTGGATCTGTAGAAAGGATGTTTTCATATGCAACAATGACCAGTCTACCAAAATCACATAGATTGTCTGATGAACAATTTGAAAACCGTGTGGTTATGAAAACCAATTTAAATTATTTTAAACATAATTAACCCGTAGTTTTGTTGTTGTTGTTGTAATTGTATAACGTGCTACTGCCTACATTAAAAAATTAAACAATTAAAAAATTAAATTGTTTCTGTTGTAAAGCTTGTTTTATTTTATTATGACAAAAGCCCTAGCTCCCACAGTTGAGAATGAAGTTGATGAATCACTGAATTACCCTTCCCTTCCCTCACCCTCAGTAAATATAGATAATACATTGGATAGTATGGCATCTTCAGAAAATACTCAAGATGCTGATATATTAACGCAGCAAGTTTTTTCAAACACTCAACAGGGTGAGCAGAATGACCGTGGTGTTGATTCAGCATCATCACAAAAACCTTGGCTGGAAAAGAAAAAAAGAAGGGCCCCGAAAACAAATCCAGAAAGTTCTTCATTTGAAAAAGATTTATTAACTTTATTAAGTAACCAAACCCCAGATCTTGCCGCTGACGACCTGGCTTTTTTCGCTTCTTTAGGTCCAATTTTAAAAAGTTTTGATGTAGGACAAAAGCTGGAGTTTAAAGATCAATGGTTGTCTGAATAAATTAATTATTATTATTAGATCGAGAGTGCTGCGCGAAGCCAGGGATATTCGAAATTGCAACAGATCAAATGGCTCTTACTCCAATGATGCAAGGTCTACACTCGACACGTATGCATCATCATACAATTATCAGACTCCAGCTTACCCACGGTACGAAACCAATGATGTGAATCCAGGTTACTCTGGTTATCAAACAGCGAGATGTACTGATGAATAATTAAATTATGTTTAATTACTAATAATATTTTTTTTTTTTTTTGTCTTACCTATAATACATATGTTGTTTTCTTACCTATACTTTACTATGATTAAACATAATGATAAAACGAGTAAAAATGATTTTTCTTACCTTTAAGTCACCATTAGTCGTTCAATCGTTATAGGCACGATTGGTAAGCTGCAATGTACCAGTTTATCCTGTATCTTTGCCAGTAATTCGTCAAAAGTTCTAGTTGACATTCGAAAGTAATTAAAGAATTAACTTTCGTCAGCCCTTAAAGTGCCATATAACAAGACAAAGTCTCCTGCAACAGCTCTCTGCTCAATTAATGGATGAACATGGAGTCTTCGTCGTCGCCGGTTTTTATTTTTTTGGAATAGATAGTACAAAGCAGCAATAATTAATACACTCCGCATTTTGGTCGTCGTCTGTACAGTAAGGCGGTCAGTACGATACTAAAACGAGCCACGCTGAGCCTCAGCGCTGACTAACTACGCGCTGAGCTATGAGCGCTGACGGTGAGCCTGGGACTAAAATCAGCCTTATGCGCGGCCATACGCGCCGCGCGTCGGCGCCGCTGAGCCACAGGCGCCGACGCGCCTCCACACTCAGTGAGCGTTTTCGTGCCGCGCTGAACGCACGTTACGACGAATACAGTCATGGCCAACCGTGAAATAGACACCGGTCGAGTTATAGACGAAGTGCAATTAAGAAAATGTTTATGGGACGCTTCGGACCCATTATACAGGGTTACTGGTAATTCGACGTATATCCGTCAGGGGCTGATAAGGGGGCCAAAATGCAACAAATTGAACCCCCCATATGTATGGCCGAAATTCAATAGTTTTCGAGATATTTGAATTTTAAGGGTTTTTCGATATTTACCCAAAATTTGACATTTAATTCCAAATAAAAAAAAAAACTACATATTGATTTAAAATTGACTTTTATACCTTTTTGGAAAGCTTACAGAATTGGCAAGTTGTTTTAGTTATTTGTACGATTAATGTCATAGAAATTTTTGTGACGAGACAACATTTTTGAAGCGTAAAATGAAAATATTGGTAAGATATTATTCTCATATCGCTCATTATTTTAATTATTTTGTTTAATTAAGTAGTTTTAATTATGTCCATAGCTTAAATGAAGTGCCAGCTACAACATCATTTTTAATGGTACCCATTCAAATATGTAGTTTTTTTTTATTTGGAATTAAATGTCAAATTTTGGGTAAATATCGAAAAACCCTTAAAATTCAAATATCTCAAAAACTATTGAATTTCGGCCATACATATGGGGGGTTCAATTTGTTGCATTTTGGCCCCCTTATCAGCCCCTGACGGATATACGTCGAATTACCAGTAACCCTGTATAGAAACAAAGATGCGCGTAATAAAGCCTGGGATGACATCGTCATCGCACTTTTCGAAAACGTCTCATCAGAAGAAAAGCAACATTTAGGTTAGTATTAAGTTTTTGTTTATTCATTGGTTAATAAAGTGGTAGGTAAATAATTACACTAGTTTACAAATATATATTTTTTATATACCCATCACATATCTACATTTTTTTCAAGTTTTCGACGTGCTGAACTCATATATGACGTCAAAAATTTCCTAGCACGTCATGATTTTTCAACCGTCATTTTAAAACCGTCCATCTTTGATATGGTATTTTTTCCATAATAAGTTTTCCTAGTATTCTTTTGCAAAAATCTTAATAATTCGATTTCTCGACGATGAGTTATCGAAATGATTTAAAGTGTATTTTTGTGAAGATTGCAAGTAATTTAAGATGCCATAGCAAAAAAAAACATGTGTGTACATGTGTGTGTGTAACATGTGTGTATATGTATTTTTGTGAAATTTGGCACAATATATCCTAAAGGATATATTGGGGTTTCAAATCTAGAGATCTCGCGACTGAGCCCAGATATATAGGAATCCTGAAGTATAAAAAAAAATTGAGGTCAAGTTCTCGAATCTCGAATCCAGCGCATCAAAAACCCTTTGAAACAATGAATAGAACTTTGGGTATAAAAACCTTGTAAACTAGTATTATTTTTAAAATATACATGAATCTTGTCAGGGCACACTACCCGCGGAACTCAAAAAGTACTCTGCAAAATGTTCTCGTAAAGCATTTCCGGATCTGTTCGTTGGTATATTATTATGTAGATCTATTATACCCTCGATTGTAAGTGTTTCTTCAAACCTGTACTCATCACGAACTCTTATGAAATTATGTAGCACACGACATGCTTTTACAATATTCTTTGCAATATTGATAGATGTATCAAACACTCTGAACTTGTTCAACATTATACCAAATGTTGATTCTATATATCTTCTAGCGCGACTTAATCTTTAGTTGAAAACCTTTTTTTTATGGATCATATTACTTCGTACATATGGTTTTATTATGCTGTTAGATATTCCAAAAGCACCATCACCAACAATCACATGCTGAACTGGATTATTTGTTCCTGGGAAAGGCTTAGGACTCAGTATATTCAAAGTGTAATGCTTGTTAATTCTGAGTGCATTAATATTGATATTATCACTCTGAGATTTCTCACTAAAGGCCATACCCATATGTCTGCTGACGGCGTACACGGAAATATAGAAAAAGAGATGAGGCGTCGAGATGGAGTTTATGATTACGAGGACTACAGGTCTATTATAGCGAACTGTAGAAAGAACATTGACGCTATCGAAGTGCACAAATCATACCAATGCACACACGGGTATTTGAGTGATTTGGCCGGCCAAAATTCAATTTCATAAAATTCAAAGCAGGTAGAAAAAAGTAGGGTACTCAGGCAGCTAATAGTTCTGAGAAACGTAAACAATACTTTATTGTTTCTTTTCTGGAACTACCGTGCGGGACGGTCAGTCCAAACTTGATCGTTCATTTGAGTGCATGTGTCAATGTTTGGTGTTCGCTGCGCAAACGAAAGTTTTGATTACATTTCTATATTTGTTACCAAATTAAATAAAGTGAAAGCCATGGATTGCGATAAAGCAGGTAAATTTCTCTCTCTATTTTTATATTTTTCTCGCAATAATAGCTCAGAAATCTATTTAATACAATTTTTCTAGCAAGTGCTGTTTTAAAGGCATTATTTTTTCTTATTTTTTTATGTTTTAGCAATTTTGTTATATTTCCCGGCCTTTCCCCATATTGATTTTAGTCATTTCGAATATCCTGTGTTTTATTCTTGACAATACGTGTAAAATGTTATCCGGTTTTATCCGATATTTGAAAATATAGCTTAATGTAGCCGACTGGAAAATAAACACCAAAAATATCGATTTCTTATTTATTGCTATAAATTGTCACTTTTTTGTTCTAGGGTCGTCAAACGTCCGAGTTATGACTCGAAAACACTTGTTTACTATTATGATGGCAGAAAATTTAAATAATATTAATGAAAAGTTAGAGTTTTTGGAAAGATACCTTCTAAAATTTGGACCATTTTCTGATGAGGATATGAAAAAAATTAAGCAAGATTTATCACGTTTTAAGTCGGAAATTAAAAGGAGGTGGACTGATTCTCACTATAAAGAAGATTATTTTCTGAAAAACAATGACACATGGCTAGAAGGCACATTTGTCAAAGAGAAACACAAAGTCGCCATCCGAACAGGACGACCACATAAATGTTTTTCAGAGTTAAGTGAAAGGAGTAAACGAAGAAAAACGGAAGATTTACGCAAACACACTGAGTTACAAGTGCTCACATATGCTACAAGTGCTCACATATGCTACACAATCAAAACTAGGTGAAACTGGTAAGAGAGATGCTTCATCAGTGCTAAAAGAAATACTGACATCGCCAAAACGAGCTACAAAATACAAAAAGGCATTTAGCGAAACAACACAATAGGCTACGCCTTCTCAGTTGACTCCAATACAAGCTTTGTCCATGTTTGTTGAAGCTGATTTGTCTAGAAGACAATATGAAATAATACGCAATACAAATAAAAAGTTATATCCTTGTTATAGTGTCATACAGAAATCAAAACAGGAGTGCTACCCAAATAAAGAATCATATCGGGTAACCGAAACATGTGTCGAAATACAATTACAGAGCTTAATGGACCATACTGCTACACGATTATTAACTCACATGGAAGAGGTGTTACCGCTCGATGATGAAGAAAGAAGGTCATTACTTTTAATGTGCAAGTGGGGTTGCGATGGCGCACAACAAGCTCTATTTAAACAAACATTTGAGTGTGATTCTGATTCCGACGCGAATTTATTTCAAAGTTCTTTTGTGCCTCTGCGACTTATTTGCTCCACTAACGATAAGCTGTTGTGGCAGAATCCAACTCCTTCCTCACCACGTTATTGTCGGCCCATTAGAATTCGTTTTATCAAAGAAACCAAAGATGTAACAAATGAAGAAATAAATTATGTCAAAAATGCCGCAAATGATTTGCAGAAGACCGAGGTAAAATTAGGAGAAAAAAGATATTTGGTGAAGCACTCTATGATGCTTACCATGGTAGATGGAAAGGTGTGTAATGCTGCCACTAACACAACATCTACAATGAGATGTTATATCTGTGGCTTGACGTCCAAGGATTTTAATTGCCTAACAAAAAAAGGAGCTGTTAAACCGGAGGCGCTTGACTTTGGACTATCTATTTTACATGCACGAATTCGTTTTTATTTCGAATCAATTCTGCATCTCGCTTATAAGCTACCTGTAAAAAAATGGCAACTAAGAACTGAGAATGACAAAACAACAGCCAAACAGAAGAAGCTTGATATACAAGAAGAATTCAGGGTCAAGATGGGTTTGATTGTAGACGTTCCAAAACCAAATTTTGGAAACACAAATGATGGTAACACCAGCAGAAGATTTTTTGCAGATCATGAATTATCTGCTGAAATCACGGGAATTGATGTAAATTTTCTATGTCGTCTTAAAGTAATTTTAGAAGCATTGTCGAGTGGACACAAGGTTGACACAGAAAAATTTTCTATTTATGCTAAGGAAACAGCAGAGCAGTATGTTGCGCTTTACCCATGGCATCCCATGACGCCAACATTGCACAAAATTCTGATGCATGGATCTGAAATTATAGATAAAGCATCGCTTCCGATTGGTCAATTATCAGAAACTGCGGAAGCACGTAATAAACATATACGTTTGTATCGCCAGAATTTCGCAAGAAAATTCTCTCGAGAAGCCTGTAACATGGATGTTATTAATAGGCTACTCCTTAGTTCTGATCCTCTATTAACAGGAATGCGACCCATTCCAAAAAAGAAAACCAAACCTTTTATGAAGGAAACGATAGGTTTGTTACTTTCGGCTGAGCCGGACATCGTACATGATGATGATGAGTCATCATCACATACGATGTCAGGTTATGGTTCTTCTGATGAAGAACCGTGGTCTTCTAGTTAAATAGTTTATGGTCCTTTCTCTAAGACATTGTAATTATATGTATTAATTAATTAATAAAATAAGTATTTTAACAGTAAAAATGTTTTTTTTTCATGTAAATGCATAAAAATCAATTGAAATGATAAAAATCCACCTATGAGCACTATTATCATTGATTAAATTAAAGAAAAAGTTTTGGCCGGCCAAATCGCTCAAATACCCCTATGTGCAATGGGTGAAAAAGAAACGAGTTCCACGGCGTAACACACACGAGTGATAACTCCATTGATTTGCAAACTGATGGTCAAATCGTTACCAATAACAACGAGTAGTTCATTATCAATAAGAATGATTTTAGCTTAAGTTTTTTTTTTAGTTTTGGTTGACTGTTGAGAGTGTGTCATGTTTTAATTTAAGAGTCCTTTGAAGTACGTTAATAAATATCTTTTTATAAGTCAACAGGATTTTTATTCAAAATCTGCATTCATAGGCACTTTGGGATAATTTTTTTAATCTTATAAACACTAAAATGTATAATGAATCTGTTTAGTCTTCACGTTTACCATAGAAAATCAAATTGATAACCTAGTAAGCAGACTTACTAAGTTTTGATATTGTTTTTACATTCATATTTGGGAAAATGCACAAATAAAAATAAAGTATGAGCGATTCAAGTGTAACTATACTCTAAAAATGATTACGAGTATAACAAACTAAAATGTCAACAATATAGCACAACTTTTCGCCAAACATCCAAATCGCTATCTCTTCTGGTTTCTTCGGGCGAACGAATCAAAGTAGCCGATCAGTTATGGTTGCTTTTTAGAGCCCAACAGCTCAGAAGAGAGTACCTAATCATCCACCTCGAGCAGAAACGAGATTCAAAGACGTGAGACGTGAGTAAATTTGTGGTGGTAAAATATGATAAGAAACTGTACCCTGGTCTCATTATTGACTTCAATGAGAAAGGAGCAACTGTCGATGCTTAAAGTCCTGGAAATGGCCACAGAAAAAAGACATTAACTTCTATGAGTGGGAAAATGTCCTTGGAGGCATTGACCCTCCAAAAATTATCTCTTGGCGAGGTTTTTTCAGCGTCAAAGAGCTTGACGGTATTGAGTAAAGATTCGCGCCTAAAACGATGCGGGGTATGATTGAGCCAGTATTATTTTATAAGAGTTAAGACAGATTTTATAAAGCAGCGCAAAAAATCTCCCTCGAAGGGAATACTTTGCGCCAAATTTAATTTTTTTTAAATTATGTACCTGATTATGTGCCATTGTTACTAGTCAATAAAAACAATTTTTAATAGGGTAGACCGGGTACGGTTGTAACAACGCCCATAAATCGGGAACTGCGGGGGTTAGCGGGAGGGGTACAAGGAGCGAGCGTCGCGACTAACCATCGGAAGCGATCGTTAGTGTTCGGTATCGCTGCGGGCGCGCCACACATGTGTGAACGGGGTCACTGTGTTTTTGTAACCAAAAGTAAGTATTATTTATTGCTTTTCTGTGTTAATTATTCGTAATACATGCTAAATACGCTTATTATGACTTTTAAAGTATTGACGTTGATTATCATAGATGAAATAGGATTAAATAAATATTATCTACCTTGCGTAGTTTGAAGGTTATGTCGAAAAATGTTCAAAATGGTCAATCGGGTACGGTTGTAACTTTTTTATTGGGGACGGATGAAACGTTACAACCGTCCCTGGCTTAAGTCAAAAGTTTATAATAATAAAAATACTTTATTTCGCATCTCTTCATACTTTTTTAGTATCAATTTAAACTTAAAAAAATATGTTAGTTCATGGAATAATATTCGGCTATTGAATTAATACATTTTTGTATTAAATGGAAAGATTACCGAATAATAAGTTTTCATACAGATTTTTTTATATATATTCAGTGTACATTACATTCTATTTTTTAAAACATTACTGTTTTTTTTTTTCAATGCATTAAAATAAGTCGTCAAAATTAATAAAAAGAATTGTAAATAATTATATATTTTATTTTTGTTAGATGCCGAGAAAACGTGTCAAAGTATCTGCAAAAGGACAGAGTGACATATCACAGTACATAGAAGCGTATGACGAATTACGAACAGGCATGTCACTTCGAAGAGCAGCCGAAAAATACAATATTAATTATGTGTCCCTGCTTCGATATAAAAGAAAACGCGAGGCTAACAATGATGAAAGCGGTGAGTCTACATCAATGGGCTACATAGCACATAACAGGGTTTTCACAGATCCTATGGAGAAAAGCTTGTCAAAATATCTGATGCGATGTGCCGATATTTATTTTGGCCTATCTCCTAAAGAAGTGAGAAAATTGGGTTATGAGTTGGCTGTTAAATACAATTTAAAAAGGCCGAGTACCTGGGATGAAAATGAAATGGCAGGAGAGGATTGGTTTACAGCATTCATGCATAGAAATCCAGAACTTTCGATAAGAGCTGCTCAAGCAACTAGCATGTCCAGGGCAACAAGTTTCAATAGAGTGAACGTGGACGCGTTCTATGATAACCTACAGCAAGTTATGGACAAGAATAACTTCGAGCCCCAAGATATTTATAATGTCGACGAAACGGGTGTTACCACCGTTCAAAAACCTGATAAAGTGGTGACTAGACGAGGTACACGCCAGGTTGGATCTGTAACTTCAGCCGAACGAGGCACTCTCGTAACAGTGGCTTTCGCTGCAAATGCGTTGGGAAACTTTGTTCCACCATTATTTGTTTTCCCGCGTGTTCGATATCAGGATCATTTTATAAGGGATGGACCATTAGGTGCAGTGGGAACAGCAAATCCTTCAGGCTGGATGCAAGATGACGGTTTTTTATTATTTTTGAGACATTTTCAAAAACACACGAATTGTTCTACTGCCCATAAAGTGTTACTTGTGCTAGATAATCATGCATCTCACATTCATATTGATGTTTTGGATTTTTGCAAAGAAAACGGGATCGTATTACTGTCTTTTCCACCGCACTGTTCGCATAAGTTACAACCCCTAGATCGATCTGTATATGGACCGTTCAAAAAAGCTATTAATACCCAGTGTGACTCTTGGATGCGAAATCACCCTGGCAAAACAATGAGTATCTATGATATACTTAGTATTGTGGCTAATGCTATGCCATTAGCTCTCACTCCAGCCAATATTCAGGCTGGATTTAGAAAAACTGGCACTTGTCCATTCAACCGCAATCTATTCAATGACATTGATTTTGCACCATCTTACGTAACAGACCGGCCTAATCCAAACGACACTAACCATAATACTGTTGCTGTTGGAGTGAATCCTACGCATGAAGACGACAACCCTACACCGGCAGTAAGTCTCTCTATCTTGCTAGATACTGCTGTTGTTGAAGTGAATCCTATACCCGAAGACGACAACCCTACACCAGCAGTCAGTCCATTTATCTTTCAAGATGAACTCACTGCGTTTCTCTCATTTAATCCTACAATATGTGAAAATGAAGATATTGCAAATCATGGAACAGTTTCGCCAAAACCATCGACAAGCTCTGGAATATTTTCACCAGAATCTGTTAGACCTTATCCTAAGGCACCACCTAGATTGACAACAAACAAGGGAAGAAAAAAAAAGAAAATCTACTATATACACAGATGCACCGGAAAAAGAGACAATAAGAAGAGAAACTGAGGAAAAAGAAAGAAAAAAGAAAGCGAAAGGAGCTAAACTAAATTAAAAAAAAACGTTTGAATTCGAAATCTAAAAATATAAATAAAGCTATGACCAACAAAAAGAAAACCACATCTTCGGATGACGATGAAGACTTGAGTATTATTGTTTGGTTTGCATGGAGAGTTATGGCAGTAGCAGACCGGGAGACGATTGGGTACAGTGTTCGGGCTGTCGAATGTGGGCCCACGAAGCTTGTACAGCTGGTGGTTTTATTTATTTGTGCCATAATTGCGAATCAGACTAAAACTTAAATTAGAGCTTATATTAAACTTTTATTTCTTCACAAAGAACTTATTTTTGTTAACTTTATTTTATATTGTAAAATGGCAATTCATTGTTAAAAGTACTCACTAGATTTTAATTGACGATTCTATGTTTATCATAGAAAGGCAAGTTTTGTTATTCGAAAGATTTTGTGTTTTTTTAGTATTTTTCCTATCTTAAGTTTAAAAAGGAGACTTAATCTAATGTAAGACTGTAATATCTGTGATTTTAAATAAATAGATACATTGATAACAACAAAATTATCTTTATTTCGTAATGTTTCAATTGACCCCATTCACTGTTTCAACCGGCCCGGGAACGGGGTCAGTTGAAACAGTATCCCAATTTTACTAAATCACATGGGATGACTTTTTAAAAACATACATTGGCGCCAATTCCCTTGTTCACAAACTAAACTAAATTTAACTTCAGTGCATCTTTTTCTTTCTATTTCATTAAGAAAAGGACAAAAGATAAATTTTAGTTTAGTCCTGTCAAATTAAGACGCTCCATAGACAGTTTAGACGTGATTTAAAACATGGCTACTAAAAATACGTCAATTGACGTCTGTTGCTGACTAATTTGACAGGACTAAACTAATATTTTATTTTCTGTCCTTTTCTTAATGAAATTTAAAGAAAAAGATGCACTGAACTTAAATTTAGTTTAGTTTGTGAACAAGGGAATCGGCGCCATTGCCGCCTAAACCTCAACCATAATATTATAATCGCCAGATAGCTGAACTTTATTTAATCAAATTTTCTTATGCCCTGAGCTCAATATGTGGCTTTAGTGAGCCATTTTGTCAAAAATGTTTCAACCGGCCCCGGTCTACCCTACCTAGTCTTTCTATCACTGAAAGTCCTTTAGTTTAAATGAACATACAGCACTATTTATTTGACATTTACTAATCACATAATAAAATTCGGTGCAAAATCACCCCAACTTACGGTAATTATTAGTATAGATTTACCATCAAATAGATTCCATTGATTATTTTTATTCGATAAGATGGCGCCACACGGCTTAGTGCTAGGCTAGACCCACGGCTTTTTTTATATCATATTGTTGATCCTTTTCGGGGATCTCTTAGCAGCCAAGATCGCCAGATCTCAAAACCATGTATTTTTTCAATGCGGTCACTTTAAGAGTAAAGTTTATCAAATCCAAACCATGAGAAGACCAAGACCAAGAGAATGCACGGAAAACTGATCAGACAGGTTCCAGTTATACTACGGACAACCTTTAGACAGAACATTTTTTTATAAGAAATAAAAATGTAATTTTGCTAAACATGAAAGCAAAAAATAACCATAAAAAGAAACTTATACAAAAAAATAATTATGTTTTTTTTGGGAATAACAACCAACTATATTGCTATCTATTGAATACATTTTTTTTTTTACATTCTAAAAAGATGCCAAAATACGAATACCACCTGCAAACAATTTTTGATCAATCCTATTAAAATCCGTAACATTTGAAACAAAGCGATTAGACCAAATTTATTTTTCTTCTACTAACACAGGGAAAACGCTGTCCTGCTTACTATATGCACTCATTATCTACCAGAAGATTTTATATCAACTATTACAGAAATACGCACATTTATTTTAAGATTTTTCGATTTGTGTTTTTGTAATAAGAGAAAATTACCCACAATGACAAACGGGACACCACGAGAGACACCAAAAACTCAATTTGTCAAGCCTCAAAACAAACTACAGTATTGCAAGCTTTTTCATTCAGTAGATGAATAAAGATCTATCATAGATAATAAACAAAAATACAAAACAACGGCCCATTCCAGAAAATAGTTTATTTACATTTGAAGTTGCGAAAGCACGGAGCCATTCAAAAACGTGTGCTAAAACTTTAGAGAGCATTTTAAGATATGTACTTTCAAATATTACAGTTTCGTCATTTAAATCAGAGACCACAAAAAACAACTTCAACGACTCCAAACTGTGTATGTTAGAAACATGAAACACAGTACAGATTCTTCAGAACCAGTAGCACTCGAAATATTTCATAGACACTCAACGAAACCCAGAACGACGCTGTTGATAATCTACAATAAAGCTGAAAAATTTGTTTGTTTTTTTTTAAATCTTTTGCATTTGATAGCCCAACCTTGATTAAGGATAGAAGCTATTTAACATCACGCTAGGAGCCGAGCAAAAGGAAAAACAGAAAGAACGCTAAGCGTAAACGAAGGGATAGCGCGGGCGGGCGATGCGATGCGATGCGAAGGGGTGGGTCGGGGTTATAAGAAATTTCACGCGGACGAAGTCGCGCGGAAACTATATATTTATTTGTTAAATACGTGGGGCACGACACTAGGAATAACTCCTGTATCGTGGGTGCATTTACAAACATTCACATACACAAACAGCCAGAACCGTAACAACTACCTGTAAGCAATACAAATATTTGTTCCGTGCGGGAATCGAACCCTCGACACGCAGCGCAGCAGTCGATCGCTTAGCCACTGCGCCAACCGTGTCGTCACTATCTATCTATTAATTAATTAATCTGTCTATTAATTAATTAGATACTACTTCTGCTGTTCAGCGATTTAGAATCATCAGGGTCCGTAAAGAGAAGTGTTGTAAATTCGTAACAGTTTCAGTGCAAGGAAAAAATTAAGTCGAAAAGTGCACCTAAGCTCTTCTCCGCACTGGAACAATAATGATTTTAACACTCCCCTTTTCGGTCCTTGCGGGATAATTGCGTAACACACCATTAGTAGCAATGGGTTTCATTTTGGCAGTTCAACAACATTATTATTTATTTAAACTTTTCGCACAAAAAGGTACAAAGACGGACTTAATGCCACAACAACAACAACAGCAACAACAACAATCAACAACAGCAACAACAACAATCAACAACAACAACAATCAACAACAACAACAATCAACAACAACATTGCAACATTCATTGCGGTATTTACGTTGTTGACCAGACAATTTTTCGAACGTATGAAGCAATGCATTAGCAATATTGTTCATAATGATCCAGAACGAGATTGATAGTGTGCTACGCAATTGGGGTGCTGTTCAAGTAATTACCTGAAAAGTAATAGAGTTGTCGTTAACGGGGTGAATAAAAGCCGGCGAATGTTTTAAAATCGTTTTATAAAACATAATAAATACAGGCTATAACGTAATGGACAACAAATAGGTGGGTTTGCGATGAAATTGAAATTACACAGGACGGCAAGTGTCTTTGGAACCTTATGGTGACTTCACAATTATTTAGTATGAACGTGTGTGTGAGCCGGACCGACCGAAATCAAATTTAAAATTATCTTAATATTAACTTTTGAGTTATTTTAAGTCGGTATACGACTATGAACTCAAAGACATACACGGCAAGATCTCGTACGATTTGTGGCGAGAATGTGCATTCAATAATTAAGCTGTGCTTTTAGTTGATTATTGCACTCTACTCACTTTTAAAGCTTATTGACGCCGAGCGAATTTCTCCCGTTGCTTCTTCTGAGCAAGGTACTCTCTTCGTATCAATGAGCCTTGATGCAATTCAAGTTTAATGAAATAAGAAGTTACATTCAGGCGTCAATATCAAATATTTATGAAGACACCAAAAGATCTTACATCGAGTTAATCTTATATTTATACGGTTAACATTTCTGTTCACAATGTTGCTCACATTTTCTCGTTAAAAAAAACGCGTTTTACTGTACTTTGAAACTGAAGACAATTTCAATATAATATTTAATTATTTATACCACACGAAACTTATATTGTAAACATCAATCACGATAAGAAACTGTAAAACATACTTTATTCAACCTGTTTTCCAGAGTCTGTCAAACTTTCCTTTCCTTAAGGGCTTTTGAAGGTGGTCCTGGCATAATTAATGTAAAAAGAAAACATATTAAATATGTTTTCTATTTGCATTGATGTCAGCTATCGATTTATATAGATTTCATGCGTGGCCGCCATTTAGAAAAAAAGACAAAATGGCGGACAAGTTGGTATGCCAGGCTCCATACAAAAATCTTCAATCCCCTTTGTTTTATGTAACAGAGTGACAAAGTACAGAAAAACACATTTACACAATCTATTACTACTCGCACTTAACGAACTATATATTATGAGAAAACAAGGTTTTATGAACACATTAATGTCATGTAAGGCGAAGCTAAAAATTAATTGCACTGACCACTAAGAATAAAATTACAATGCGTTGTTAAAAATGACTAGTACTTAGCATATAAGAACTCCATTATATTTTTGGACTATTTGAATCTGAGTTTCTGATAGTTGCCAATAACTGCAGGGAAGTAATCAAGGGTGTTGTCAGGGTGCTTGTATCAAGACGCGAGTTCTCGGTAAAGACAAGTCAGTACCGGGAATTAAACTTGCCTGATCACACTTGAAAGAAACAGGTAAAACATTGTCTTTCCGTAGATCAACCTGCAGCAACCTGAGCCGGAAAACCTGCTGTACTTGCGAAAAACATACAGGATTCCATTCCGATATTTCCGATGTCAAACATAATTTTACCCTACAAGTTAGCCAAGAACCCTGAGACAGAACCAAGAGACAGACAAAAGTCAATCACATGTAAAAAACGGTTTTCAACCTATTATTCAAACACAAGCTTTCGCCAAGTACTCAAAATTCAAATAGTCACAATTCTATTACAGATAAAAAAGTAAACTCAAATCCAAAAAATATTCAAGCGTAGAGATTCGTTAACTAGACATACCCCATAAAAATAGAAAATTAAAAAAAAAAATATCGCGAAAAATAAAGCTCAATACACAAGGCATCTCGTTTTTTACCTTTTTATAATAATTACCAATAAAACTAATAATTATAACTTCTTAATAATACAGTGGTTTTTCTAATTGCTGTTTTGGTTGCGATATTCTAACTGTATCGTAAATGTCATGAGAGATTATTAGTCTCCTCTCAATAACCTTATTGCAAATTCTTACAAATTCTCCCGCTAGCGGGCACCGTTGCAAAGAAGTGTATGTATTTTCCGAATGAACATTTGTACCAAAATAAGTGTTCTATCTAGAAGAGAAACAATGTCAGTTTCCTGATGTATTAGAATTTAATTTAATAAGCCATCTTCCAGTCTAACCGGATGCAGCTGAATACCAGTATTTTATATAGAGCGACTACCTATCTGACCTCCACAACCCAGTTACTGGGTAATACGATACTCCTTGGTAAGACTTAGTCTGACTTTCGGGTCGACTACTCGTAATGCCTGCGCCTATCAAAGATCTACAAATGAAAGCGATAATACTATTTAGAATTGACACAGACGGTGTCAAGACAAATGAATATTATGAGGGTTTGGAATGGATAGCTTTGTGACATTGGATTTCGCCACGCGTATTTGACACGGTCACGGCACGGTAATTTCTCTACAGTATTCTATCCTCATACAAACGGTCAGAAGTCGGAACGCGAGCTATAACTACGCGTCTCGAGTTCGGTTATACACTCGGTAAACAAACAGTCGCGAATGCGCCGAAGTGACGAACGGACAGTGTGATGGTTTTGTAAGCAGTAACACCATCAGTTCCATCACATGTTTTATCACCAAGTGCGATTTTCCCAGCCTTGAACTCGAAAACCATTAATTAAAAATTATTTCATTTCCCAATGTCAAAAATGTGAAATCTCTGTTCACGGTTACTGCACTAAACAGAGAACTTATTTTGGCACATAATTACTTTTTCCTTCTTGCTTCCTACTAAAAGTGGGGCTAATTTAACTTCCATACCAATAAAACGGTTTCTATGGTGTAAAAACTTGTTTAAATAGATGCAGAAAGTGTAGAAACTTGCAATTGTTTATGATTTTAAAGACAGTGTAGGTAGTTTAAACATTGAAATCTGAATTTATACCTTATTTTCTAAGTGACATTGTTTACCAGATCGTTTTAAAGCTCTAGAAATGTTCTAGAATCCTCCAGAACTTCAGATCTATTCTTTGTATAATTTTAATCTAAATAAATATTAACATTTATGTACCACACAACTAGAAATAAATATTTTTTTTAACAATTAATACTGCCTTTTCAGCCGATTTGTGTACAATTATTGTGAATATACAACAGAAAGCCAATGCCCGTAATTAAAAACGTTCGCAATCTCATCTTAGCGACAGTTAATGTCAAAAACATATAAAAAATGTAGGGAAATTAAACGTATTTTTGATAAATTGAGACTGAGATCAGACTGTAAACGTTCTTAAAATTAAGACAATTACCCCTCTGGTATGTCGTAAAAATGTATAAATTCAATGGTTTATTTGCAAAATGGCAGTGAAGTCAGTGCGTTAACTAAGTGACTCATACACTGTGACTCTCAAGATTAAGGAAATTTTGTTGCCCTATTTTTCGACATTATATTTTTAGTGCACCATTGTGCATTAGCACTACATTCAGACGATCATAGATCGTTGACACAGAAATATCTGTCGCAATTGTTATAAAAGGGCTAGCGCACACTGACAGCCACGCCGCAACACAACGCATTGCTAAAATCCTCTTCAACCACTTTCTTTGTTTTTGTATGGACCGTCGCACACAACACAACAGGCGGGCGGCACTGGGTTTATTTGTTTTGCAATCCGATACGCTGCGGCGCTAAATGCGGCTGCAGTAGGCGCTGACCTTTACTTTTCATTTGTTCACAGTGTATAAGAACAAAACTGTTAGAGCAACTTTGATTATAATAGCATAATACTCGTAATTATTTCGTTTGAAAATCAACAACCACGTCTTTGTGAACGTTTAAATAATTCTAGAATTTACTAAAGTGTTAATTAAAACTATAATAATAATATTATGCGTAATTTACCGATCGCCACCAGTCAACCAACAGAAAAAAATTATTTAACGAAATGTATCATTGTTAGAACTATGCGCAATCAGGTAAAAACGTATATTCGTATCGTAGAACGTGAATTTTAATTTAATTTACAGGCTGTTGATTTCCTCACTCGTATCCATCGTGAAGGTACTTCTCAGTTCCCAACATAATGAACAGTTTCAGTTTAGAAATCCATTACAAACTCGTGAAATAACAATGTGTTGGGAATGTTGTTCAAGTAATTGTATACACACATAATCAGACTATAAGCCCCGTCCCCCCCCCACTCCTGGGACACAGGCCTCCTCTTTGTGAGAGGGAGTGGGCCGTAATCTATTATGGCGGCCCAGTGCGGGTTGGCAGTTGTCATATGTCTTCGAATGTTTGGTTCTAGGACCTGCCGGTTTCCTCGCGATGCTTTCCTTCACCGTTTTGAGAGCAGTGGTGATGGAAATAATTTACACAAAGTAAAGCGCCTGTGTGGGTTCGAATCTATGACCTTACAACTCGTAAGTCAAAACCGTGAATGCGTGTCGAATAGAAATGTAGAACCGCCCTTAACTTATTCATCACCACGGTGACTAAATCAACAGCCTGTATGTACAAGCGGTAATTTCATATTGGCAAGGATGTCAGCGAACAACAAAACATTCGTCTTGTCCAGTCTTGTTTCAAATTGGTCTTGTATAAAGCAAGAATAATGACCAAGCTTCGGCGATACAAAAAAATTCTATTAAGCAAGCGATTACAGAAATTGTACAGACGCCAGCACATAAAGCTACTACAATCAAATTTCTTTAATAGATTTTCAACTTTATCGCTAAAGCATTAAGGTTCAAGGTTGATTGGGAAAATTTGAAAGTTTCGGGTAGCTTGACCTGCTGGCGTCTGTACAATTGTAACTAAATTATTTTTTCGAATTCGTCTTGCTTCTTTATCAGCTGTTTCAGATTATGATGAAACCTCACTTAATCCTTATATTACATCTAAACTTAAACAATTTTTTATATTTTTTATTTCAACCAGTCTAATATTCTTGAGATATTTTTCTAGAATAGAATAATGTTAGTATCTTTGTAGCAAAAACAATTATTTTTTGTTGAAAAAAAATTGGTGCTTTTTTTTGTCTTTCATAATGCTATCACATTCTTTGGTATGTAACAGAGAATCAATCATCTTTACAGCATTGCTTTCAAGCAAACCCCACCAGTTTAATTGTAAAAGTTTTTTTTTTTTCACATATACAGGATGGCAGGGACATCGACGCGCAAACTGTAACCATGAATTCAGCACATGAGTTTAGACCTCCTGGCGTAGAAAATTTTCGTGAAAAGAAAAGTGGAATACCTACGCGGTCAAATGCATGCAACATCTCTTTTTTTTTTAATAACCGACTAAAATATCAGTTATGTTCTGAGGGATAACTCTCGTATTTTTAAGAACGTTCGCATTTTAATCTCAGTCTCAATTTCTCAAAAATACAATCGATTTCCCCACATTTTTGACAAGTTTTTGACAATGATTTTCGCTGAGATTTTTTAAGTAAGAGAATTGGCCTTCTGAATCATGTACTTTATCTATGCTTACAGGTTGCGCGTTGAAGTCCATGCCACCATAGAGAAGTGTTGTTGGGACTGATAAAATATTTTTATATTTATAGTGGCAACATGTATATAGCCAGCTGCGGTAAGAAGTAAAGTGCAAATATAAATATGAAAGAGACCTTTGAAGGAACGAAAGCATCTTCGTTATATAACTTAACCATGATTTAATTTACTTACACAAATATCATGTCATACCTTAATTCTTTAACAAGCCCACATTACAGACCAAGCTTTGCTTTAGCGTACCACGAATATGAACCTTACGACTATTATGAATAGTTCCAATTTGCTTTATCCCAAGACCTACGAATTCTCTTACACTTAGTGGTTACTATGTAAAGAAAACCAATTTAATGTTAGAAAATAATTATTTGGTATTAAAGAGACAGTATACTGCGTGCTATGTTTTGAATACTCAAATTTTGTTTAAATAATCAGCCTATAATGTTCCCACTGCTGGGACCCAGGCCTTCTCTTTCTGTGAGAGGGTGTGGGCCATAATCGACCACGTGGGCCTAGTGCGGGTTGGTAGATGTCACATGTCTTCGAATTTTAGGTTCTAGGACATGCCGGTTTCCTCACGATGTTTTCCTTCACCGTTTTGAGAGCAGTGGTGATGAAATAAACCGGGGCCGTTACCACGGGGCCTTTATTGTGAAAAACCACCACCATTCAGGTTTTTTTTTTTTTTTAATATGTAGCTGCTTGGAGTCTTAACAGATTTTATATCTTTGGTAATTTAGCTGCACACCATAATTCTACGCTACCTACGTCATATTTTATACACTAACATAATTTTATAATCAGATATTTGAAATGTTGTCAATTTTACACCCAGTTTGTCGAAAGCGTGGGGCCATTTCATAATAATTATAGTAAATCGAGTGCCAAAACTCAGGTAGCTGATAAGATTGGTTGGCTGAACTATTTGTATTTTCCAAACGCGCGTCTGTCATTGTAATTTGAACCTTATGTACACAAGAAGAACGTTCATAAATGTCACATAATTCGAGCATGCTTTGCAAGGAATATAACCATTCATATTAGTTACTTGAGTTTCGGCAACAGATTCAATTAGCTTTCATATCGACACTTAGGGCTAAGCGTAAATATATATTATTAAGGAGTATACTATCTCTTTAACCAAGTAAAACAACGGTATTGGGTGTCAACATTAACCCAGAGGTTTCTGGTCAATACGTACTTGTTTGCGTTATCAGTCGGCGATGACGTCATATGCCCTTAAGTCGACATCCACTTCGGTCGTTTCCGCCGATCTCTCTTCTATAACGGACTCGGTCCGCTCTATACCCAGAGCGGCCGGTTCGTTCGGTTTTACACTGCACAAAGGATGTGGAAAATATAAGTTACAGATAGATTTTCCATGTAATCATGCTACAGATAATCTTTGATACGTGATGTTACTATAATCCGAACGTAAGAAATGTTCGCTCAGAATGCATTGCATTGCACGATTGATTTGAATAATTATACCATATTTATTCGGTAGGTATGGAACACTCGCTCGAGAGAATAGCGATTAGTTTGTTTTTCGTGTTCGGATTCACTTACTCATCAAATTGTTCGTTTCGCAAATGAATGTTCTTCGCGTAACAAAAGCTCGCGCAACGCATGTTTGCAACACAAATTCGTGTAGCGAATGCTCGCGGTGAGTACCGTCCTCTGTTGCAACAAGTGCAGTCATGTAAACGTGTATTTATAGTAACAACACTATGATCGTCGTTAAGTGTGTGTGACTCACGCGTGCTCCCGCTGCGCGGGCTGCGCGGGCGGCGCGGGCGGCGCGGCGGGCGCGGGCGGCGCGTGCGCGCCCAGCGGGAGCGACTGCGGCCGCCGCAGCCACGTGCAGCGCTCCTCCTGAACCGAACATACACGTTAAGGTGGATGCTCCAAGGTAGCCCGCGAAATTCAAATTTTCTTACGTTTTTTGCAATTTGCTGGTCAGTACTAAGTTGTACGTTGATTAAAATATGATTCGCGGCCGTAATGAATATGTATTTACAGAATTATAATCATTAGAATCAGTAATACAACTTGTTAAGTTAGCATAATCCTAAAATGTCAAGATTTCATGAAATAGTCGCTCAGTAGGATTACTTGATCTTAGAGAGTTGTGTTGATGACAATTCATCTAAGGCATTGTACAGTCAACAAAAGAGTTAAGTATGAAGGATCGTCGGATATAGTTGAAGTTTAGTAAGAAACCGATGGATGTTTTTGAATGAAAGTTTAATAAATTAACTCTTTCTTTTCTATTAATTAAATACAATTTTACCCGAAAATATCAATCCGTTTCTTACTAAACTTCAGCTATATCCGACGACCCTGCATACTTATCTCTTTTGTTGACTGTACAATGAAATTATAACACAAAAAAAGAACACGAGAAATTAACAAAATTGACCAAATAAGGCCGAGGCCTACGTCCTATGCTATAAGCTGATGATGACGGTGACCAAATAAGAACAACAAAGTAAATACTAATCAGTTAAGAAAATAGTACAATAATTTATATATCTACTAGCTGCGCCCCGCGGTTTCACCAGCGGAAGTTTCGATCCCGTGGGAATTTCGGGATAAAAAGTATCCTATGTGTTAATTCTGTTATAGGATTAACACATAGGATACTTTTTATCCCGAAATTAGAATATATAGAATAGAAACTTATGCGCGCGAAACCGCGGGGCGCAGCTAGTATAATTAAACATCTTACGATCGGCTTAACCATAACAAGACCTTAGGGACTAACGGAATTCGTATGCGTCCATTCAACTTTACGGATGTGTACGCATTCCATACAAAATCGTTGTTTTCTTCCCATCTGTGTGCCAAATTTCATCCAAATCCGTTCAGTAGTTTTTGCGTGAAAGAGTAACAAACATCCATCCATCCATACAAACTTTCGCGTTTATAATATTAGTAGGATCTTTCATCCATCATCTCACAAAATCTTAGATCATACGCAACACAGCAACACAAAAACATGTTGCAACAACAATGTTGAGAAACTTTTGTTTAACACACACTCCTTAACAGTAACAGCGTGCAAATTGTCGGCTGTTTGTCGTCTGTATGACAGTATAATTTCGCTTACCTGAGGTGTGATGATAGCCGTAATGTCTGTCTGTGTTGCGACCGGCTCCGCGTGGTTTTTAGTAGACACGGCCTTCAAAACTTCTTGCATACAGCCTTGCAGTTCCGCTACCTAGAAACAAACGAAATGTGTTTCAGAAAATGGCGGCAGAAACCAGTATGGTAGTAATACTTCCCCGAACAACCATCTTCACAAATACCTCAAGTATATTTAAATTTACAATCAAAGACAATGGCGCCGATTCCCTTGTTCACAAACTAAACAAAATTTATGTTCAGTGCATCTTTTTCTTTCTCTTCATTAAGAAAAAGACAGAAGATAAATATTAGTTTAGTCCTGTCAAATTAATATACTCCATAGACAAATTAGACGTGATTAAAAACATGGCTACTAAAAATACGTCAATTTACGTCAGGCGCTGAGTAATTTGACAGGACTAAACTAATATTTATCTTCTGTCTTTTCTTAATGAAATGGAAATAAAAAGATGAACTGAACTTAAATTTAGTTTAGTTTGTGAACAAGGGAATCGGCGCCAATTTACACTAATTGCATTCAACTATCTACAGTAGAGTTACGTAATTTAAGTTGATTTTTCAGTAACCAAGTGTAATGAAAAGGTACTAAAAATGTTGTTTACAATTTGCAATTTATTTTGAACTTTGTTAAGTATGACTTTGAGTCTATATTATCAAGACTAGATAATTAATTAATTATGCAAGATTCTGGATAATTTTACATTACAATTGGTACACACCTGTGCCTGTAGACTGAAACACGTCTCGGAGAGTTGTCGCAGCGCGTCTGTGCTGTCATCTGATTCCGATAGCCTTTGCTTCTGGTTATCTAAAATTAAAGGCAAAAATTTACACTTATAGACTAGATTAGGTTTTGCGGATAAGGATTATGGTTCGAAATGATTCATATAGAACTGCATTCCCTTAATCGGCAAATCGACGCCGGTCGTCGGCATTTTGAGTGAAGTAAAACGAAATGCCGACGCTACGAGCGACGACAAAGTGGGCGTGCAACTTAAATCAGAATGTACTCTCAAACCAAGGGTGTAACTGTAACTCACCAGCAGCCTGTAAAGTGGACACTTTCTTCCACAACGCGTTGATAGCCTGCATCTGTAGTTGCTGTATCTTTCGTTCAGACTCCAGAGCGGCCTTCGTCGCCTCCATATCGCACGTCAACCTCCTACGAATTAGAAAAATCAATTTAATTTATGTTTATATGTGAATATGGCGCTTGACACAGTGTAGCTGTATCTACAACGCCACATGCGAACAACACATCATACTGACGTCACGCAAATCCTGCATCTCGCAAGCAGAGTTTACCGCGCAATTAGCATAGATACAATTTCCCAACATCAGTCGTGGGGCAGTTGCCCGCCAGACACAACACCCGTCTAGCGGAGGATCCTCCCTTTTCTATGGAGGATGAGTGAACTTTACACCCGGTTCCTCATACCTCTAT
Source organism: Apamea anceps (assembly GCA_951799955.1). Lineage (NCBI taxonomy): Eukaryota > Metazoa > Arthropoda > Insecta > Lepidoptera > Noctuidae > Apamea > Apamea anceps. The sequence goes on from OX637509.1 coordinate 3,900,645, forward strand.
ACTGGTGACCCCGAGTAGGAACGTCAGCGCAGCCTTCGTGCAAACACTTCACCTACCGCAATATCGGAGGGTCAGAATAATTAAGAAAACATGATAAATATCACTTTTATCTGTAGAACTAGCTTCTGTCCCCAACTTCGTCCAGCACTCACAATGATAACTAATGCGCCTCTATTTATCAGAACCAGTGAATTGCATGAGTACACAGAAACAAAAACATTTAAGTCATCGACTGCCATCGCGGTCACCGGTGACCGCGATTTTCTATTATGTCTGTTGTCTAGCAGTTGTGCCAGAAAGCCTTTTATACCGTTAAGGCTTATATCGAGGACAAAAAGGCTTGGGATTAAGCTGCTTCCAATTTTAACATATTGAATGTTTTTATTTTTTTGTTTTGTTGTTGTATTTTTTTTTTTATATACACTTTGACATTAATGAATTTGATCTATGACATTTGCTTACTTTGTAAAGTACTCTATTATTTTAATTATTGTGAATGTGAAGACTATGTGGGGCATTTTATTTTTTATTTTCTCTCTGTTCTGTTAGTTTTTGTCATGGTCTGGCAGTTTGAGTAATTAATGTGGCGTACCCAAATGTCCTTTCTTTGGTATTGTTCGTCGAATCGTTGAGCTCCTTAAGTTTCGAGTTGAGCTGCACGATTTCTGACATATGCGTGCACTGACTGGACAGGTCCTCTCAATCTGTGTGGCTCTTTCCTCAAAAGACCATCTCAGACATCGACCTACATGGTCTTCATATGATCTGACCAAGATTATGTCTGGACTTTAAAAGAGACTGTGACGTCTGAGTTTGTTTCGGCCTTTCTTCTCAGCCTAGTCAGATAGGAAACGCCGACCTCGTCTAGTTTTAAAATATGATTGACGTGTAAAAGTGTTTGTACAAACCTACTTACAAAATAAAATCATTTATCATTTAGTCAACTTGTTAAGGAGGAATTCGAACACAGAGCAAAAGCATACGAAGTCCATATAAAAGCTCAAACTAACACCCTAGCAACAGCTACAACACAAGGACCAATCAATGACAGAAGGCTCAAAAGGCATATGGAAACTAGTTCACAAAAAAAAAAAAATATTAACAAGAGACGGCTTACTCACTGGAACAGTTCTTTCCTGACAATTGACTCCCATAACAAATATGTTAAGGGACTTACCACATTTATTCAGAGGCTGCAGTCTCGACATTCATAGCGATCGCTTTACGACCGAATTCGGTCGCAAAGTCCCGAATTGACAGGTGAAATGTATGGAGTGACAGGACTTTGCGACCGAATTCGGTCGTAAAGCGATCGCTATGAATGTCGAGACTGCTGCCCCAGCTCTGTTCAGCTTTTGTCCAAACAAAACAACGATTTTGTATGGAATGCGTACGCATCCGTAAAATTGAATGGACGCGTACGCATTCCATTAGTCCCTAAGATCTTGTTATGGTTAAGCCGATCGTAAGATGTTTAATAATACTAGCTGCGCCCCGCGGTTTCGCCCGCATAAGTTTCGATCCCTTGGGAATATCGGGATAAAAATTAAAATAAAATAAAATAAATAAATAAAATCCTATATCTTAATCCTGGTTATAAACCATCGGTGTGCCAAATTTCATCCAAATCCGTTCAGTAGTTTTTGCGTGAAAGACTAGCAAACATCCATCCATCCATACAAACTTTCACGTTTTTAATATTAGTAGGATTAAAAAATATATATATATTAGTAAAATCTCACTGTATATGTTGTCTGGCCCTCGCCGCTTGTATGGCGTGCAGTATCCGCAGCGTATCCTTATTCAGGTTCCTACTTCTGTAGCCCCTCCACATCTTCTGTATAGTCACGGCTGCCATAGATTCCACGCTCATTTTCTTCTGCCGTCTTTGATTCGATGCTAACTTCATGATATCGGCACCGAGATTCTCCGAATCAATCGTCATCCCGTTAAGTTTTTTCTCGTCGTTTTTCACTTCTATTTTTGATAAGCTGCCTTTCCGTTGTTCCATTCTCGTTTTTAGTTTGGGTGAAGACGTAGCGCTCTTTGGTAGTTTTGGTGAACCTTTCATGTTTTTGGCTTGTCGTGGTTTGTCTTCATGAATGCTACTGTTACTCGACTGCGATGATGTGTTCGAGACGCTGTGTATCGAGTTATTGGTCGGCTTTGGTATTGATCTTTGGATGTCGTATATCGGGTCTTGATAGTCGGGACTCATTAACGATTCGGGTACGGGAACCATTTTTGATGCGGCTTCTAGTGAATGGTTTACAGGCTTTGGTTGCGGTATCTCTGTGAAAGTTGAAGAGTTGTAAGTCTTCATAAGTTAATTTTAAAATTTTAAAGAATTAAACGATAAAATACGTAGAGAACGCGGGCGTTAATATGACACGTCGAACTTTAGAAAAAGACTGTCACACAGATTATGAAAAACCGATACGATGATATACAAAGCCGGAGTATATCTAAAACTTGATGTCGGTAACATACCTTGTACTCGTTCCCTCTCCTTTTCTCTAGCGTTGTCTCGTTTCTCCGTAGCATACATGAGTCCGGGCGAGTCGAAGCTCTGGCTCATAGCCGTAGGTATACCGGGGAGGTCACCACACAGTGATGACGTCATTTGATGGGATGGCGACGAAGACTTGGTTAGTGCTGCGTGGTAGCTCGAAGTGAGGCGGTCGGGAGACCGGCCCATGTGGCGAGGCGTTGAGATACGCGCTGGAAGTTAATATGACGATAAAGTATCTGCAGAAGTGGCTATTGCGAAGTATTGATGGCCACCAAGTCCAAAGGTTTAGGGTTAGCTTAAAGTTTAGTTACAGCAGATATAATATATTAAGAGATTGATTCCCACCAAACGGCTCGTATCGCATCGGATCGGAATGGATTTTACAATCTTTAAACGATATTAAATCGTGTATACAATATTTAAAGTCTATATTACCAAGCCGCGCACAACAGCTTGACCACGGGCGGCTTCCGCGACACGCGATCGTAGCCAAAAGTATCCGTTCAGAAACGGATACGTTCGCAAGCGACGTTATGGAGCAGATTGTATGCGTCAACATCCTGCCGGACGCGATCGGCTGTCGCCGCATCCGTTCGTATCTTTTCGAACCGAAGCGACACGAGCCGTTTGGTGGAAAACATCCTTAATACTAGACTCCGGTTTTGTTATGAGTGAACGAGTTTAGTGTTAGTTTACCAAAGAAGTACTTAAGGAAATCATTCCCTGTTAGGTAAACAAACACTATACGGAAATCTCGAGTTTTCACATCAAACACATAATAGACGAAATGCGAGGCGACCTTTAAACTACATAAACATAATTCGACGAATTTCAAAGATAAATCTTTTAATGAATTATTGTAATTAATAAGTCAAACATTCCTTTTCGTCTGCATAACTTACATTTTCTACAAACCAATAAATTTCAAAGTGAAACGTTAATAAATGCGTACCACGTTACCAACACTACTTGTTTGGGCTGATTTTTCAATCGACCAATTTTTTTTTTCCTTGAATAAAATGAACGTCTGACAGTTTTTGTATGGAAGAACTGTCAAAAAATCCAAATTATACCTTCGATAAAGTTATCTGGCGTTGGAAAAATCAGCCCTAAATGATATAAAAGTTATGTAGCTGATGTTGTCACCGTTTCCGGCAGAAAGAAGTCCAGGTTGTCAGTCAACAGGGATTTATTGTTACTTCACACAACGTACAAATTAAATAGGACGAATCCACACAACCTTTTCCCAGAAGGGACGAAGGAGGGGGTAAGGGGTCCTCTAAACCAAAAAGGACAATAAGTCTAAGAATAGGCTAACTTAGTAGCGGAGTCCCGTGTGACTATTCCAAATAGGACGTAGTCCACGAATGCACCACTAGTTCAGTCTTCACAAAAATTAAATATGCTAGCGGAGGTCATTAGACCTCGGAGACTCTTGACACCGCGATTCAGAAACGTGACGTAATGCGACAGCGCCATCTATCGACGTGTGGCGGTATGTTGTGGTGTCTCTGTTTTATGCTAGGTGGCGTTGGTGGAGTAAAATAAGGTTTGCTACAATCTCCCCCTCAGTTCTCGAAGTCGTCTCGGCGAGAAGAACTGGAGAGTTGTTGATTTCTAGGACGTCCACGGGGTGCTCTTCTTCCTTCTCTCTCTGGACGAGAGCTGCTCCGAGTGCAAAACCACTGGCATCTGTCTGCTGCGGCAAAACAGCCGTTTGCTTAGACATCGAGGGTACTGAAGAATGATCTTGCGGAGAAGTCGGACGGGTTGACTGACATCGCTTTAGGTGAGGTCTTCACAGATGACGTCGTTATTCTGCATGAACGAGTGACGTACTTCTGTTGATCCTTGTCGGGCCCACCGTTGGTCGCCAGTTTGTAGCGGATGTCGTCACCGTTTCCGGCAGAAAGAAGTCCAGGTTGTCAGTCAACAGGGATTTATTGTTACTTCACACAACGTACAAATTAAATAGGACGGATCCACACAACCTTTTCCCAGAAGGGACAAAGGCCCCCTCCTTTGTCCCTCTAAACCAAAAGGGGTCCTCTAAACCAAAAAGGACAATAAGTCTAAGAATAGGCTAACTTAGTAGCGGAGTCCCGTGTGACTATTCCAAATAGAACGTAGTCCACGAATGCACCACTAGTTCAGTCTTCACAAAAATTAAATATGCTAGCGGAGGTCATTAGACCTCGGAGACTCTTGACACCGCGATTCAGAAACGTGACGTAATGCGACAGCGCCATCTATCGACGTGTGGCGGTATGTTGTGGTGTCTCTGTTTTATGCTAGGTGGCGTTGGTGGAGTAAAATAAGGTTTGCTACAGTTATAGATTACTTTATTTAACTTAATATATAAACTGAAATAGTAGGTACCTATTAAAAAGAGTGTTCCTCCTCCTCATTTATTTATATAATTAGTTAGTCTTTTAATTTAGTACCTAATGTAAATAGTTACTTATCTATACATACAATAAACTGACATAGTATATTTTTATGTCTCAAAAACGCAATTATTCCTGGGAAAATCTCCATGTGGATTAAACCAGGCGAGCAATATGTACTAAATCATTTGTATAACTTGCAGTTACCATCTTTACATTACGGTATTAAAATAAAAACATTTTTTTAGCCTATTTTGTGTCCCACTGCTGGACAAAGCATAACATAGCCTAATCAGCCAATAATGATTCCATTGCTGGGACATAGACCTACTCGGTGAAAGGGAGTGGACTGTAATCCACCACGCGGGCCCAGTGCAGGTTGGATGTCACATGTCTTCGAATCTTTGGTTCTTGGACATGCGGGTTTCCTCACGACTTCCTCACGCTGGGCAAAGGCCTTCGCTTTTTCCTTCCAAACCTCCAATATATTTACTGAAAAAACTTTTTGCAAAAAAAAACAACCGACTTCCAAAAACGACACTACAAAGAGAAAAATAACTTTAATTTCGTAAGTCGGTGTCGTTGGGTTCGTATTTTCGTTGTTTGCCACCGACTTTCGAAATTAGTTATTTTTAAGTTTTACCAGTAATTTTGGTTTAAAAAACAAACTACTGAACCGTTTTTGATGAAATTTCTATGGGACCATTTGGAGTTATGAGCGAACAAACATAAAAAAAAAAATACAAACATCCGAATTGAGAACCTCCTCCTTTTTTGAAGTCGGTTAAAAATAATAGTACTTTTTTATATTTTTATTGTTGAATGGGCCTTGTCTTGACCTCAAATAAAATAATATGCGTCGTTATTAGTTACAAAGTACTTACATTGCATTCTCGGTGACTGCAACTTGGGCTTCAATGGACTGTGGTTCTGATCTTTTAGTTGCTGCTGATGATGTTGAGCCTGCATTGTAAAAAAATTCTGTAAGACGCCTTCGTCTAGTAACAAATGTGTATCATGCCACGCTAAGTTAAACTAATTTGATTAATAGTCTATGACATACAGTCCGGCGATCCATAGGACAATCTACGAGTCAAGTCAAGTCAATCAAACTGGTTGCTAATTTAATTGTGAAATTTATTCTTTTTTGACATTGATTTACATTCTGTAATTACTTTAACTCACACCCTGACTTATAACTTGTTAAGTTTTTTTTTTTTTTTAATTATGAAAATCCTCCTTTTACAGTAAATTTGTAAATATGTGAGCACCATGTATCTATCACATAAATGTCATGATATATGACTAGAATCAATTCTATTTTATTATAATATTTGACGTTCCAAAGTCCCTTTTATGTGCCTATTTGAAATAAACTTTGACTTTGACATAAAACACTGACGACCGTGTCTGGACACGACAAACAAACAGTAGTTTTCCACGGAAAAAAACCGTATGTGTACAAAGGGCCGTAAGTCGTCAGTGTTGTATGGAAATATTAGGAAGCCTTTGGTTCTGTAGTTTCCTTTTTTACCACCAACTTCCAAAATTACTTTTAACTTTGTAGTGTTTTTTTTTTGAAGAAAATTTTCTTGTTTGCAAGGTTTTCTATTTTTCACTTTTAGTAGTGGTACCTACCTACCATACATCTACTTGTATACCACTACTGGCTCTGTACACAGTGACATGAAGTTTTATAACATCATCAATATACACGGTGTATTGAATATGTCTTATTGAAGCTAACTCTAATACTACCCAGGCTACTAAATAGAACTTATATGGAACCACCGCGCGAGCTTCCTCTACCAAATGAAAAAAGAACATACATAAATCGATTGAAGAACATAAAAAAAAAACACTAAAACTCAATACATACAGACGAACATAGAACCTCCTCCTTTTTTGAAGTCGGTTAATAAATAATACTGATAATAATGATACTTCTCATAAATCGTAACGAAGTACAAAGTATCAAACAATATAATAATAGTACAAAGTATCAAATAATTAATATAATTTAAATATAAATGCAGCCTAACTATTGACTACATCACTATTTTAAACTCGACCTTACCTTACTAAGTATAAGGCGCAGTTTCCTCTGATCCTCGGTCTCCAGCGCATCAGCTGTCAGGGGGCAGGTAGACGCCAAGTATTCGCACAACTCTTGGTGCTGCCCGGCGTGGTAATGCCGCCCCTTGCCTTGACTGTACAGCCACTCTGCTTTCAAACTGAAAGGGAACGTTTTGTTTATAGAGACTTATAATAAATGGAGTATTCTTTATTGTTCACCGGTAGAAAAATAAACAGAGAATTATTGACACTACAGAAAATTAATGGGGACAAGACTTGATTACCGTTTACAGACCAACCGATCGATTCTGTAAATATCTCACCGTGAAAAGTTAGGTGAAGTGAGCTTAGAGTGAGCTGTCAATAGTGTCAATCCCTAGCATTAGTTGGAATGACAACTCACTCCACGCTCACTTCACCTAAGTTTTCACGGTGAGATGGTTACAGAATCGCACTGCTGGTAGAGATAAACCATTATAAAACTGCACGTCCCTCCACTAAAATTTATGTATGTACAAACATTTGAAATGTGTATGCAACAAGCTGGAGGTGCTTGGGGGAGACCTATGTCCAGCAGTGAGCGTCTTTCAACTGAAATGATGATGATGATGCAACAAGCAGTGAAGAAGCGTTCATTTTTAAAATGGTTTATCTGTTCCAAGTTAGGTTCCAGAGGGGCAATTCTCATAATTTTAAGAACATTCACGTCTGATCTCAGTCTCAATCTGTCAAAAATACCTCTAATTTCACTACATTTTGATAAGTTTTTGACATTTGTTTCTCACCGAGATGAGAGTGCGACTAGATTTTGAATGTTTTAAATTACGAGAATTTGCCTTCGGGTAAGGTGAGTTTATGTCTGCATCATTTAAAATGTATCAGGAGTTCAGAACCAATAAATAAACTTTTATAGACAACTAGATGTCCTTCCCCAGGACGGCATCTATCCCTTGCCAAATTTTATCGATCCATTTTTTTTATCGATTTCGATAAAATTAAAAAGTAACTACCTAGTAGTAGTTACTTTTTAATTTAAGTTAAGTTAAGTAGTAACTAGTACTTTAGAATTTATAATGTTCGTATGGATAATAAGGATTTAGTATATCATTATAAACACTTTAATTCATAACCAATTAACACATGAATTGATATTCTAAAAGGCAGAAGGCGTAACAAACAAACATACAAAAAATCTAAATTTTCTCTTTATAATATTTTAGCAACGCCTCTCGGTTTCACCCTCATAAGTTCGATCCCGTGAAAATATCGGGATAACAAGTATCCTATGGGTAATCCTGGTGATAAACTATCTGTGTGCCAAATTTCAGCGTCGTCCGTTCAGCAGTTTTTGCGTGAAAGAGTAACAAACATCCATCCATCCATCCTCACAAACTTTCGTGTTTATATTATTGGTAGAGTAAGTTTAGACGAATGAAGAATCGGCCCTAAACATATTTAAATCTTACCTTTCGATAGCACTGACGACGAAGCCGTCAATAGACTTGACGCTCATTATCCAGTTGAGTGCAAACGGACGGTAATCAAATCCTCTGTGGTGACGAGTCAAGGAGTAATTTTCAAGTATGTACATATTTACTTTTTTAACACAACTCAATTTCACATTTTTGTTGATTTTAGAGCACAGTGAACCTAATATGTACGTAAAATGTAATATTTTATCATTTATCATTGACATCGTAAGTTGTGTAACGTAAAAAAGTTTAACTAACGCAAAGGATTGAACAAAAAAGACGTGCTTATTTGAAGTGGTTTAAAAAAAAAACAAGATTTAAGTAGTGAAGTGCGGGTTGGTTATTTCACGTCCACTTGACGCACGCGTAAGTATTCGTCAAAAATGGCGCTAACTATCGCCAAACCAAAAAAAAAAGCGTTGTTTCAAATTATAATTTAAAAAATTATGACCTTGACGTACGTCAAATAATTACGATTACGTAATCATTATTATTTGACGTACAGTCACCAAAAGAGATAAGTTACCAGGATCGTCGGATATAGTTGAAGCTTAGTAAGAAACCGATGGATGTTTTCGAATAAAATTTAATTGAATTAATATTAAACAAACAGTTAATTTATTCAATTAAATTTAATTCGGAAACATCCATAGGTTTCTTGTGAAACTTCAACTATATCCGACGACACTGGCACTGGTTACTTATCTCCTTTGGTGACCGTACGTATATTACGCTAACCAACCGTTTGAACACCGGCCCTTAATTTCGACTTTTGAGTTTCGCGGAATGTGGGTCCATCCTTCGGCCGCATTCAGGTAGAAAGCAACTGGCTCCGATCTAAAATAGGACATGCACGATCGACGTAAAATTAGTAAGTCATTGCAATGTAACTCTTATCTTTGTAAGATAAAGTTCTACCTTAGCTTAATAAGAATATTACTATCATAATGATTGCCGTTTATCAAAATTTAGTCTAATTTATAATTTATACCAATGAGAGAAGAGTTAGATTGCAATGATTTACTAATGGTTTTACGTCATTCTTTGACTGCGAATGTTGTACTAAACAGCGCTAACTGGTATGTAGGGGGGACCAATTCTGGTCAGAATTTTTCGGTACCGGTATACCGGTTCGGCCAAAGGTATGATGACCAGCGCTGACAACCTGCACTGTTTGCTTTCTACCTGAATACGACCTTCCGAAGAATACAGGTTTAATTAAAAAGGATACAATTTGTCCTTGCCAGCCATCGCGACACACGGGTTACCCTGTATAGAGAAGCTCTCCAGTTTGTTCAGGTGCACCAGGTGGCAGATCTCATTCAGATCCTGTATAGTGTTGTGAGCTAACCCTAAGTGTTCCAAGTGTGTTGGGAGGTAGCGGTCACACTGCCTCAAATCTGATATCCTGTTCCTTTCCAGATTTAAGTGCTGAAAAAGAGAGATGTTTTAATTATGTATATGATTATTTTTTAAGATAACTGATTTTGACAGATACACAACAACCACATTTTAAGCTTTTTCATTGAAGCAAGATGACAATACTAAGTAAAAGAGTCAATAATTGTATATAGATATTTTCAATGTTTGTATGCCTAATGTAAGATAGATTGTACAGAGATCACTGTTTTGTAAACACTTTTATTTTATGTACAGACGCCAGCACATCAAGTTACCCGAAACTGTCAAAATTTTCCCAGTCAACCTTGAACCTAATGCTTTAGCGATAAAGTTGAAAATCTATTAAAGAACTTGTAACAGATTGTAGTAGCTTGATGTGCTGGCGACTGTACCTACTTTCTTAGCAAATAAACAATTATGATTCGGTAGAGTACATAAGGATTGTAGCAGGTGTCATTCTGTTTTTTCTGCTTGCCGTCTTGGTATGTATGTAAAAATATTCAAAAACAAGAGTGCAACTATTTATTTTGTGTCAAACAGTTCCATATTATGCATTTAAATGAACACAACATATATGTCTTATAAATAAATAAATAATATCCTTGGACATTTCACACAGCGCCATCTAGTCCCAAGCTAAGCAACCTAATGCTTGTGTTATGGTAACAAGATGGCTGATAAACTACTTATATACATTTTTTTTTTGTAAATACATACATATTATAGATAGAAAAACACCCAGACTCGGAACAAATACATGTAGGTCATACAAATATTTGTTCCGTGCGGGAATCGAACCTGCGACACGCAGCGCAGCAGTCAATCGCTTAACCACTGCGCCAACCGTGCCGTCCCTATATATATATATATATATGATCAAATCACTTTTATGCATCACTTTTTACCAAACTAATAGGAATTGACTGTTCCTACCTGACTTGACACAAGAAGAAGAAAAAGCATCTTTCACATTGATCATTATAGAATAAACAGAGTTGGTTACTACATAATACAAACCTTCAAATTCTTCAAATAAGATATATCAGCTATGAACGATATCTGGTTGTTGGACAAGTCCAGGTGCTCCAAGTGTATGTTGTGATTCAAATGTTCTATTGATTTTATGTTGTTACCTGCAAAAGAGATCACAGGCTTATGGAATGTTCGAGAACAGTTCACTTATACTCTAAAAATATTTGAACAAATGTGGACAGCGGCAGAGTAAATATTGATCAATCTTGGACATTATCACATACACGTCATTTATAAATTGACAAGATTCTGCCCGTGATTTCGTCCACGTAAAATTTTGGAAGGCGTTTTCGCTCAGCGTTATTTCTGACTTTTTATGTTTTTGCCTGACTCCTAAAGGACCTAGCGTGATGTTAAGTAGCCTATAGCGTTCCTGAAGAATTGGGCTATCAAAAGTAAAAAGATTTTTTCAAATTCGACTGGTAGTTCCAGAGATTAGCGCGTTCAAACAAACAAACCAACTCTTCAGCTTTATTATTTGAGAAGACGAAACACTGACATTTGTGTATTACGTCGTCGAAGCATAAGTTTTCTTGTCATGTATGTATGTATTTGTATGTACAGATTAACACCTTCCGATGACATCATTATAAGTCCCTGACTATGAATTAAATCTCGTTTACAATGACTTAATTTGAATTTCTAAGCTGACGCCATGCAGTCTTCACCTTATAATATAATGCAAACTGTTATAATGAAACTCTTGTTGTTATTATTGTCTTGTTTGTATTTAAAAATAGGGTTGGTATTAAGTAAACCTATGTAGGTACTATCGCCAAAATCTATATCTGACCACCGTAAGGACTATTCCTGCTTGCAGCGTATATAGTCGACCTGAAAAGGATCCTCTTCTGTTTTACTTACGGACCGCAACTGTGGTCAAATGTGCACGGGATTTTGTTTTCAAAATGGTCAGATATAGGTTTTGGCGATAGTACAGACGCCAGCTGGTCAAGCTACCTGAATCTGTCAAATTTTCTCAATCAACCTTGAACCTTAAGGTTTTAGCGATAAAGTTGAAAATCTATTAAAGAAATTTGACAGATCGTAGTAGCTTGATGTGCTGGCGTCTGTACATTTCACCAGTTCTGTTAGACACAGTTACGACTTATCACAAAGTTTTATGTGATAGAAATTGTCAATTGTCTGAAGGAAAAAACCATAATATTCCCTTGTATAAATATATCACACTGTCCTAAATGAGCAGTGGCCTCAGTGGTCACGGCCCTGATTACGAGTTGGAAGTCATAGGTTCGAACCCAGTCAGGCGCTTTACTTTGTGTAAGTTATATCATCACCACGCATCTCAAAACGACGGTGAAGGAAAACATAGTGAGGAAACCGGCATGTCCTTGAACCAAAAATTCGAAGACATGTGACATCTACCAACCCGCACTGGGCCCACGTGGTAAATTATAGCCCACTCCCTCTCACAGAGAGGAGGCCCGTGTCCCAGCAGTGGGAACATTACAGGCTGAGTGTGTCCCAAACATATCGACGGCCTATCCTAAGTCTAATTCAGCAAATGAACTAAGAATTTCATTACAAACAGTAATTTCTTAAAGCAACGGCTTTAAGGATAGAGCATTCTGTATTCACTTTCCATGTTAGTGAAACTAGTAATACTTAATGTAGCATAGATATCTCAGTGCTGAGTTATTTTATGCTATTAACTTGATGTATGGCAGCTACTAGTGATAACTGCCATTTTATGCTGTATCAATGATTAGTAAACAGTATTAACGAATAGGAGTAGTTGTGGCCCAGTGGTAACGGCTGCGACTTACGAACTGTAGGTTGTGGGTTCGAACCCGAGCAGGCCCTTTACTTTGTGTAAATTATTTTATCACCACGGCTCTCAAAACTGTGAAGGAAAACATTCTGAGGAAACTAGCATGTCCTAGAACCATAAATTCGAAGACATGTGACATCTGCCCACTCGCACTGGGCCTGACACAGAGATGAGGCCTATGTCCCAGCAGTGGAAAAATTATAGGCCAATTATTTATTAAGAAACAAATTTGTCACTGACGAAATAGTCAAAATCAGCGTGGTTACAAAAATATCTAAGTGGTTTTATATCTATGTTATTTTATGATATTAAATTGATGGATGGCAGTTTCTAGTTAAAATAAATGCCATTTTATGCTCTATCATTGATTTGTGTTAACTAACTACTTTGTCACTAACAGAATAGAAACATCTGATGTTACCAAAATGGAAAAACTTAACTACTACTAACCCCGCAAATATTCAGTTGGTGAGACTTTCATCATGAGCATGCTCAGTGCAAATGGACTTTTTTAAATTATAATTGAAAAAAATATTTTAAGGCTGATAATTTCAATCAACAGATATTTTTTATTCGTGGAATAAAATTGACGTCTAGCAGTTTTTATATGGACGAACTGTCAAAAATTCAAAATTATTCCTTGGTTAAAGGAACAAAATTCATTGGAAAAATCAGCCCTTAGAGCAATATTTATTCGATAATTTTTATTCTTTCAAAATAATATTTTTTCTTTTTTGTATCATTGCATTTCTAGATTTGCTGTAGTAGACTCTTAAGACAATCATCCTTGGAAGCAACACAGTGTTGGAACCTATTTGAAAAAACGTTCATTTAAACAATAGATCCCGTAACCTTCAAACTAGAACACAGTAAATGCTACATAGGAACAGGAAAACTATATTCCTAGTATATAAATCAAAAAGGAATTTTCACAGACAACTACTTCTACTGTACGGACTTACCTGCTAGTTTTAAAACTTTAAGATATATCAGGTCTTTTAGCCCTTCTATTTGTAGTATGCCATTGTTGCTCAGAGCCAGTATTCGGAGGTTCGTCAATCTGGACACACCATGCATGCGTAGCAGGAAGTTGTTGCATATTGATAACTATTCACAAACAGAATTTGTATGGTTATCTATGATGTTACCACTATAGTTTATGAACAAATACAGCCATGCACATAACTAATTTTTAGAGACATTTCAACATTGTATACATATTTTTTTTTTATACATGAGTAGGTTTAATGCTTCTAGTGAAATGAGATCTTTAATGTACAAAATAAATTAGGGCAAATATAAAAGTTAGGTTATCTGAGAATAATAAATGCAATTAATAAAAATATTAAAATGTTTTGAGTTGATATTCCATTATATTAAACACTTTACGAAGTAAATATAAATATACTTCGTGGTATCTTACATTTTCGACGCGGTTGTATGTGTCGATGTTATCGAGCCGTTGCAGTTCATTTTGGTCTAGGATTAAATTAATAATCGTTTTGGATTCCTCCGCGGGCGCTTTCTCTATTTTCTTCAACCCACGCCTCGAAAGGTCCACAGTTTCTTTTTTCGCCTCATCTGTAAACAAACACCACGATATCATAATTTTGATCCACATGGGTTTTTTCCATCTCGAAAAATCTTACTTACCCATTCTTGAATTAACACCACATCTTATTTATTTATCAAAGAATTCAAGAGTAATTTCCCCAACGAAATCAACATTCATAAATTGACGTCACAGAGCATCTTAGATAAAATACTGGATTGACATTCAAAACCTATTGCAATCAAATACTCTAAAATGCCGGACGTTTTTCATTTTTTCATTTGTCTCCTGATAAATCTTTCCTATTTGTTTGTTCTAAACAAATTATTATCAATTCAATTCTTAGATATCCTTCAATATTAAATGACGCCTTAAATAATCTGCCATTAAAATATGAGTTGAATGTGAAAGAAATCAAATTATCAGTTTTCGAACACGACTGAACAAAGACAAGTAGACAAACCGAACATGGCGGACGGGCCATAGTTGACGTAATAGTGTAGGAGCAACTGAGTAAAACGTTTGGGTAAATCGATTTATTTAGGCGATTATTAATTGTTTGAGTTGATGATCGATTCCAACATGGAAAAAAATAAGTGCTATAAACAAATTCAAACGGCGATGGCAGGTGAACAGGGCTAGATAGGCCGTGCTCATATCATGCTACCTATAGTACCCGTAGGAAAGAAAAACCAATCTGACCTGTCAGAGGCGCGATGCTAAAATTTTTCGAGTTCTTTTCGTTTATTCGACTGCATTAAAGTTTCTCTTATTGCTTCAGCTTTTGTGCATAAGTCTGCAAAGCGGAGTTGCTTTGTAGACTTATTTCTTTAACAAATTCACAAAGCAAATATAATCTCTCCGAAGAGTCCGAAGCAAGGTGCTAAAAATCCTTGAACTCGCGTCGCTCGCTATTGCAACTCATTTACTCTTAAACTTTCTTGCTCATGTCGACTTAGGACACCTATAAGTATTATTGTATGAATTAGTCAAAAGAAACCTAACCTTAGCTTCAGGAAGATGGAGCTAAAATATCAAGTACCTAGGGACCCTGGGTCCCTAAGTCCAGGCCTGCATGCCTCCATACATTTATTTTGTGGATTTGTAGAGGTTAACAGTTTGCAGCAGGTGCCAAGTTTGTGAATCTGGCATTCACCATTATCATCATCAGCAGACTTCTTCCACCCACTGCTGAGTATAGGCCTCCTGCCTTTTGTGCCATACTTCCCTAGTCTGTGCGGGTCTCGAGTCACCCTGGTCATACCTGCGATCTCAAAGACTATAATAGTATACTGTGCGATCTTCTGAATGTCAACCATCCATCTGGCTTTTGGTCTGTCAACACTAAAAGGTCTCTCAGCAACCATTCAGTAGGCTAGGCAGTGGCTCAGTCAAAATTTTATTTGTTTAGCCCCTTACTGTCGTAATATTGATGTTTATTTTGTTCATAATAAATGTAAAAAAGTATCTAACAACAAAGCAAAATACCGTTAATTTACTAAAAAAAACACAATAATTAGTTAATTAGCACAGCACTACTTCGCGGTGGCGGCGGGTTTTGTTGAGGTTAGTGAAATAATTACGATAAAAGTGTTTTTGTTTGTATTTTTAGATAAATCAAACGATTAAAAGGCTTTGAATACAACCATGAAATAGTGTTACATAATTATATTGTGTTGAAAGCTTATTGTTCATTCAATTCCAGCGTTAATTATAAGGACGCGTTAGTTGACACTTTAGTGAGTAAAGTTTGTTTCGTTTGATAAAGTTATCAACACCAATATTTCATAATAGAACGCAGTTTTTATAACATTAATTGTATGAAGTGTTAGTTTTGGTCAAGTCTTTTAGAATTTCAAAGTTTATTGAGCACATTAGAGCTTTCTATTTATAGACAATATTCACATGTAACCTCTTTCGTTTTAGGCGGGAGAATGGTGTTGGCAAAGGGCCTGAGGCCTCTTCAGGTGGCTTCCGTGATATTTTTTGTGAGGATTCTGTCTGTATTCCTGGTGCAGACGTGGTATGTGCCTGATGAGTACTGGCAGACCTTGGAAGTGGCTCACAAGCAAGTGTTTGGGTATGGAGCCGTGACTTGGGAATGGCAGAGAGGCATCAGGAGCTATTTGTACCCAAGTGTAGTGGCTGCACTGTATACTCTGCTTAAGTTCACTAGTCTGGACTACCCTGAAGCTCTGGTAAGCATGTTGTTCTAAATTAACTGTAATGGACTCCGGTAGACTGGAAATAATGGCTCACCATGACCAAGCAAAATATTTAGATTGATCTATATTTTGTTACTTAATTCAACTGTGTTGATCATTTATCAAAAGCTATGTAGTAGTGATTAAATGTCCAACAAAAAATGATTTAAATTTTAAATGTTCCATAAAATTACTATAAATATATCAAAGTAATAATAAGTTTTAAGTTTTTATCTCAAAGCATAGTTCAGACTATGATAAGCAGTTGTTTTACAGAACATTCTAATTGTGTATAGTGTTACAATACTAGTTTGTTGTAACATGAGTAGCTGTTATTTAATATCTGTAATTGAGTAGTTTCTTTGTAAAACTCAGTATGTCCTGTGTAGTTACAAAGTTAAGTTTAAAAAAGTTATAGAATGGCTGGTAGACCTTGTAGTTCTGTTATGGATACCTAATATGGACTAACAAAATAAGAGAACAGCTTTCTTACTGTTTATGCTTTTTAAATTATAATAATTGGCCCAGAGCTACAATAAGTTCACAAATCACATTACAATTACAATTTTACGAAAATATTAATAAAATTTTTATATCTTCGGCAGACCTTTGTACAATATTTTTTTACTTGTTAAACATCATCATCATCATCAGCCTGCAACAGTTGCTGATATAGATGTCGCTGCAATAGGAGAGCCCTGTGTCCAGCATCTGGACATAGGCCTCCTATTGCACACCACTTATCTCTATACTAAATACTTGTTAATGCCTGATGCATATTCTACCGGTCAACCTTAGGGTGATACAGAGATGAAACCTGGCATTATGTTATAGATTTACTTAATTTCCAACGAAACATGGACATAAATAATAAAAACCAATATTCATTTATAGATTCTCCTGCCTCGCATCCTGCAAGCTATTGTCAGTACTGCAGCAGACTACAGTTTTTACAAATGGACAGGAAATCGTAAATGGGCCTTATTCCTGATCCTCACATCATGGTTCTGGTTCTACACGTCCGGTAGAACTTTGCTGCAGACCTTGGAGACTGCGCTGGTTACTATTGCCTTGTCCCTGTTCCCATTCAAGGGTGGAAAGCTGGGATATTATGAAAAAGGTAATTTAAGGACAGGAAAATCAGACTGTCTGTCTGTTTTATTGTTTAAAACAAACTAATAAAAACAGAAAATCTAGATTAATTTCGTTTTTATTAACATAGTTAAAACTATACATGGAATTTCTAGCCTCTTACTCAATGTTACTTATTATCAGAGCATTAATAAATAACACTAATATTATTAAGAGGTAAAGTTTGTATGTTGAGGGTGATATCCGGAACTACCAGTAAGATTTTAAAAATCTTTTTGCATTTGATAGCTCAGTCCTTGAGGAGAACTATAGGCTACTTAACATCACGCTAGGACCTTTAGGAGCCGAGCAAAAACAAAAAAGTCAGAAAGAATGCTGAGCGAAATCGGGGAAACAAGAACCACGCGAATAAACTCGCGGGCAGAAGCTAGTATACAATAAAATGGTCATTGTTCCACAGTTCCCATAACAGGAAAATAATCTTATGGTGCCCAGCTTTAAACATCAATAATATTGGCCCCAGATTAGTAGTTATCCTGTTCATGCTTTACAAACACAATAATATCTATCGAGTATCCTGCAATGACCTTAGCTAGGCAGTAAAGTCGCATACACAACTTTACGGATTACTAATAGGTAAATCATAATTTATCCAAATGTTGGGATTTATTCATAAACTTTGCTTAAAGTTAAAGAGATGTTTAATTGTCAAAAATGTATGATTAAACACTTAGTACTCCTCTCGCTTCTTAATCGTTGTTTGTGTTCCTCACAAAGCGAATAATTAGTACTTAAGAGGGTACCTTGGTGTGAAATTGGTCAGCTGTATTAACTTGTTTTATAAAATATAATGTAACTACCTACACTTTTGCTTTGTTTGCTACTGATCTTGTACATTGTTGTTATTGTTTTACTTGTTCTACATGTGCATCCTGAGAACCGGTCATCAACCTCTCTGCACATATCAAATACTTTTTAAAAGAATTTGCGGTGTGCAGTGCTTGCTTGATAAATGGATGCAAATATCAAGTAAACTTTCTCCCTGTTACAGAAAGCCCTCAGTGGATATGGCTGGCAGTGCTCTGCGTGTTCTTGCGACCCACGTCCGCGCCGCTGTGGGTCGTGCTTGGGGCTTACAACTTGCTCACCACCAACCAAGGACGGCTGAAGCTTGTTGTACGCACATACGTGCCTATTGCGTAAGTTTCTCCATTTCTGGGTTCTGATATGGGTGCCGACGTAATTACAGGTACAAGACACGTCTGTTTTCACCGGAATGACCGCATAGGCGCTGCGCTAACAAACACACTGGCACTAGAGGTCAGTGGTAGCCACTATTCATTCTTTTTAGCAAGCTGCCACTTATCACCGCTGCTAAATTAAGGAAAGGTAGCCTAATCTGACCACTATTGTGACAATTTTTGCGGAACACTTTACCATTGATTGGCATATAGCCTACTTATTTGCCTGCCACCCTATAAACATAAAACTAAACTCTAAAAGAAATATATACATATATCCAAATTGAGAACCTCCTCCTTTTTTTGAAATCGGTTAAGAATCAATTTCCAATGGCCCATGGTTCATCAGTGCAGAAATTCACGAGCAATTTTGCAATTATTTTTTTTTGACGGTACTGTTGGCGCAGTGGTTAAGCGATTGACAGCTGCGCTGCGTGTCGCGGGTTCGATTCCCGCACGGAACAAATATTTGTATGACCTATATGTAGTTGTTCCAGGTCTGGCTGTTTGTGTATGTGAATTTAGATGTTTGTAAACGCACCCACGATACAGGAGAAATTCCTAGTGTGGGGCAACGGTTTTTTTTTTCTAAAAAGAAAGAATTAAAATTAAACACAGTGAAGGACAATTCACTGATGGAAGAAAATGCACACAAGTATAGACTTACAAACTATTCAAATCAGTTAGCCAACAATATATCACCAAACGCATCAAAAGGCATCACATCCTCGAGCTGAATAAATGATTACCATGCGTGCAGTGCTCGCGGGAGTCCTGCATAAACCACATACAATCAGCCTGTAATGTTCCCACTGCTGGGACTGCTGTAATCTACCACGCGGGCCCAGTGCGGGTTGGTAGATGTCACATGTCTTCGAATATTTGGTTCTAGGACATGCCGGTTTCCTCACGATGTTTTCCTTTACCATTTTGAGAGCAGTGGTGATGAAATAATTAGTATAGCACCTGCCTGGGTTCGAACCCACTACCTACAACTCTTAAGTGGCGGCCGAGACCCCTTGGCCACCACTGCTCTTTAAACCACGCCATGATCTAAACAGCACATTTGCTTACAACCGAAAAGGCTTCAAGGACTTCAGATACATTTAAAGAAACATAAAACATATCTCTATGTAAAACAAATGCTACCATATGCATATAAATGTTACCATATTGTGCACAGATTTCAAATGCGTGTTGTTCTAGTCTGATCGCCGGTGGCGCCCTCGTCGCGTTAGACTCGTACTTCCACGGCAGCCTCGTCGTCACGCCCTGGGAGTTCTTTAGGTTCAATGTCCTGCATGACATTGCCTCCTTCTATGGGCAACACCCCTGGTATGTATTGAATTGATACTTCTTCATTGCCCATTGCAGTGGCATCTTAGTTTCATCTGTTGTCAAGCGAGTTTATTGGCTATTGATAACTTATATTGGGCCTATCTTAGTTCTAAATATTAATTAATCTAAATATTTTAGTTGTACTTTATTTTTAGGCACTATAAATTGTTGTATGGGAAATTTGCCACTCTTGGCTAAATGTACACCTTTTGTAAACGTTTTTTATTTTATGAAATAAATTATTATTTCCTCTATTTCACTTAAATACTTACAAATTACATTTTTAAATATTTTTATAAACAAAAGGATAAAAAAAAGGATTTAAAAATATAAAAGGTAGTAGCCCACCGGTATCGGAAACAGGGTCCAAGCTACCAGCGGTCAGGGCTCCAGAGAGAGGAACTTCCTGACAATGCGGGCTGTGTCCAGACGTACCGCTTTCTGAATCAAGCCCTTGATCCAGCTGCCCAACGAGAGCCTCCTCAGATGTTGGTCGAGGCTCTTGGCTATTAAGCCATTGGCTGTCACGACTATCGGCACAGTGATTGCTGAGTCCACATGCCACATGTCGACAACCTCGCGAGCCAAGTCAAGATACATAAATTATTATTATTATTAATATTATATTAACTGTTAATTGGGCCTGCTCCTGACCTCGTTGCCTGGTGGAAAGCAATGGTTGATGATTTCAAGATACAACTAAAATCTATTTTCTTACAGGCACTGGTACCTGACGCAAGGCATTCCAGCGGTATTAGGGATTAACCTGTTGCCAGTACTGTGGGCAATCTACAAAATAGTGCGACGACCGAAAGAGAACAGAATAGGAGGCTTGCTGCTTACTGCCGCTACTTTACACGTCGCGTTATACAGGTATGTGACTTAGTTGTAAGGAAATAAGATTCAGAATCGAGAGAAAGAAAGAAAAATTATTTATGCGACTCGTACAGGATCATAAACTAAACTAAACACAGTTAAAAATAAAACAAATTATATAAAAAACTGGTCAAGTGCGAGTCGGACTCGCGCACCGAGGGTTCCGTACGAATTTGTAGGTATGTAACTACTAATTTACGGTTTTCGCAATTTTTCCTTTATCTGTGCTATAAGACGTTGCTTCGTACCAAATTTCAAGACTGAGTTCACGGGAAGTAACCTGTACGTTTTGATTGCCTTGCGAGTGTCGAAAATTTGCAGAAATTTGCGACATAAACGGCTGTATCTTTTGATTGCGTTGGCTTAAAAGTTGGATTTTTTCTCAGCTCCAAGGGTCAGTAGACCTGAGTATTTGATATAAATTCCAGCTTGATACCTCCACGCGTTCCTGAGAAAAAGGGTCTTGCCAGACAGACGGACAACAAAGTGATTCTCTAAGGGTTTCGTTTTTTCCTTTCGAGGTACGGAACCTTAAAAAGTAACAAAAGGAGAGCTAGGATTCCAAAGCAGTGGATAGAAAAACAGTCTCTATGGAGTCAATGTTACAGGCAGAACAATCGACACCGTCTCGGTATTTAATCAATCATCACTCCGAGAGTTGTCTAGTCTGATTTTTGAATCTTTAGATTACTTTTTTGTGAGGAATAAATATGAGTGTTTGACAATTTATGTATCAATATAGAAAGAAATAAAGAAAATACGTTATTTGCGGTAAACATAACGCAAAAAAGAACATAAAACACAATAAGAAAGGTCGAACCGCCAAAAGAATCGGCTCCGACACCACAATGAATTAATGCGTTCCTGACACCTGTCAGTTATATACATACAGACCTTTCACAGTTATTTTACATCTGAGGATTTACAATTCTCGTAATTTTCAAATTCATGGCTCACGTCTTGTGAAAGTACATAGGATACGATGGGGCTGACATACGCTATGCGTAAAAGCCCCTATAAATAAATAAAGAAAAAAAAAAAAATCTCGTAATTTTAAGAACGCAGTCTGATCTCAGTCTCAATCTGTCAAAAATACTTCTGATTTCCTTACATTTTTGACAAGTTTTTGACATTGATGGTCGCTGAGATGGAATAGCCACGAGATTTTGAAAGTTTTTATTTACGGGAATTGGCCGATAAAGATCACTGTGATGCAAAATCAGAGGTAAAAGGACTGCAAGTGCTGAATACGTGTTTTACGAATTTAAACTTTATTATTTCCTAGTCGTGTATAACAGATAGATGCCAGGAACGCATTTATTAATTGTGGTGTAAGGGCCTTTACACAGGGTAGCGGGATCGTCCGAAAGGGTTACCGCTGCCCTGAAACATAAAGGGCTAAAGAAGGAACACGGGTGGGTTTTAGTCAGTAAGAGTCTGACACTCCTTTCCGCTCCAACCAGAGCGGGAGGGGTCATTGGATGATTTCCCATCCACAAAAAAAGGGCCTTTACACAAGGTGCCGCCCACGGCGGCGGCGAGTCTTGATACCGCGGCGGCGAAAACCGCTGCCGTTTCGGTGCCATGTGTAAACGCTCTTAATGTCATTATGTTGAAATAAAATAAAATGAAAATAATTATGATTGTTACAGCTTCATTCCACACAAGGAGTTCCGTTTCGTGTTACCGCTGTTGCCGATCTTCATGTATTTGGCACAAGACGTCATAGTGCCGTGGAGCAGGAAGGCTAAGAAGTAAGTTGTTTTATACTTTAACTCATACACAACTATTAATTTCTCCTATATCACACAAACGCATGCATCATACGTTCTAATACCTATATAGTGCGACTTTCGAGCTACGCTTTTAAGTTCGATCCCCGGTTTAGGGTAATATGTCAGATTTGACGGACCCAATAGCAGCCTATGGAGTGATTGCGTAACAGTAGCAACAGCTTTCATTTAGTTAGACAGTTCTACGACATAACGCAATGACGTTATTTACGTTGTTGAGCAGACAATTTTTTCGAACATATGAAGCAATGGATTAGCAATATTCTTCAAGATCATTTAGATTGCGATTTTAAGCGTGTAACGAAATTCCACTGAAGTCTCGCTTAACTCTGGCTTACCGCTATTGCATGTTAGTTAGTTTATGTATGTATATTTATTTATTTTACTTCGATGGTTGGTGTGGATAAAGTAAGAAATGAGTATATAAGAGGAAGTTTGAAAGTGGCGCCAGTGACAGAAAAGTTGAAAGGAAATCGTTTGGCTTGGTATGGGCATGTGATGAGAAGGGACGAAACGCATGTGACTAAAAGAGTGATGAATATACATGTTGATGGCTGGAGAGGGAGAGGAAGGCCGAAGAAAAGATGGATGGATTGTGTGAGGAATGATATGAAAGAGAAGGGAGTGAATGATAGTGTGACGGTTGACAGAGGAGAATGGAAGAAAAACGTGTTGCGCCGACCCCAAGTAACATGGGATAAGGGCAGGAAGATGATGATGATGACTTCGATGGTCCTAGTTTATCATTTGAGACATGTTCTGTTTTGTAATTTTAATTACTTTGCATACCTAGCATTGTTTATTTGATATCTGTAATTAGTTGTAATTGAATTTTTCTATTTATTGTTAATTTAGTCCAATGTTCAATTTATTTTATTTAAATTTTCTGTTAGTCACTGATTTAATATAAATTTTTAATTAATTTCAATGTAATTTAAAATTATTTATAAATAATGTAATTTAACTATTTTTTATACTTAACTATGCAAGTGCTGACGTATAAGTGACGAGTTCACCGCAAACTATTTCCGTGCAAACCAAAATTGTATTGTAATAGCGAATAAGTCGTTGGTGTGTCAATAAATAAATTGTATACAATCAAGTATTTTCAAACTGTACAGACAGCTGTGTTGCTGGGGAGTTTGTTGCACCACTTCTTCCCAGCGATAGCACCAGGAAGTGGTGAAGGTGGCAACGTTTTAAGGGACTGTCTTTTGTAATTTTGACGTTCGAAAAGTTCTGATTCTCAGCCTAGTTTGAATAAATGACTTCTGATTTTGTTTATGTATTAACTCGTTTGTTCCACCAGAATGCACCTGTACTTGCTAGCCAGTGCGATCCTCGTGGGCAACGCGCTGCCGGCCGCGTACTTCGGCGTCGTGCACCAGGCGGGCGCGCTGCACGTCATGCCGCTCCTCCGCGCCGCCGCCACCAACAGGAGCGCCATCACCTTCCTTATGCCGTGCCACTCCACGCCGCTGTATAGGTAATTAAGGACTTGCGAATCAGAACATATAACGTACAATAATAAAACACACCAGGTTTAAATATTTGTCCCTTTGTTTTATATGGTGTACGGTCACCAGAGGAGATAAGTAACCAGGGTCGTCGGATATAGTTGGAGTTTAGTAAGAAACGGATTGATATTTTCGAATAAAATTTTATTCAATTAATAGAAAACAAACAGTTCATTTATCAAACTAAATTTCATTCGAAAACATCCATCGGTTTCTTACTAAACTTCAACTATATCCGACGTCGCTGGTTACTTATCTCCTTCGGTGACTATACAATAAATTGTTAAACAAATATAAATAAGGAAACTTATAACGTACTCATAATTGACTATTTTGTAACACACAAGATGATTTTTGTTTACATTATTATACCACAAGGGTGACACGAAAAATAAAACAACCATTTTTTTGTTCTGCCTCTTTTATCTCGTTATCTAGTGGTCGCAAGCGCGACTGCTAATTGGGTTCGATCCTCAAAACAGGCAAAGTGTTATTGAGGTTTTTGCAATAGAAATTAACTTAATGGCAGCATGGACTCATTTTTGCCTGGGTCACTGCAATAGGCACGCACCCTTTTTTAAATGAACTCTGAACTTTACCAGTTATACCGGGCGGCAGGCAGGTAAATCGACGCGCAACCTGTGACCATGAATTCAGCACATGATTTTAGACTAAACTAAAATAATAATAATAATATCCCTAGACAGTTCACACAGCGCCATCTAGTCCCAAGCTAAGCAACCTAATGCTTGTGTTATGGTAACAAGATGGCTGATAAACTACTTATATACATTTTTTTTTTTTTGTAAATACATTTTATGGATAGAAAAACACCCAAAAAAAAAAATGTAAATAAAAATTAAACATTATATTAAAAAAAAATAACAATAGGAAAAATGAAACAGAAAGTCCTATACGAGGCCAAAAGGCTCGTATCTCAGCATGATGCTTCGACATTTAAAAAATACATTTCGCAGCGCTGGTATTCTGATAGGGCCCGCTGTGATGTCACAGGCAATCACACTAATAAATAAATAATAAAATAGATATCATTATGTAAAATATTAGCAATAAAATAAATATGACCTTACATTTTGCAGCCACCTCCACCTAAACATAACAACACGCTACCTGAACTGCGACCCGCCAATCAACACGACCGGCGTGACCACCGAGGCGGAGGCGTTTTTCAACAACCCTCAGCGTTGGTGGCGCACCGAACATGCCAACAGACAGACGCCCGACCTTGTGGTGCTGTTCGACAGGCTCAAAGGAAGAGTCGAGACTCTGCTGACAGGATACAAGCTGATCCATGAGATACCACACACACAGGTAAATACCTCATGTATACTGTCCACTGATTATACTCGTCATCTGCATAGCCTTCTCTCAACTATGTCGGGGTCGGTAGCCAGTCAATCCGGATGCAACTGAATACCAGTATTTTACACGGAGCGACTACCTATCTGACCTCTACAACTCGGTTACTGGGTAATACGATACCCCTTGTTAAGACTGGTTGTCAGAGTTTCAGCCGACGGCTGACGGCTTAACGTGCTTTCTCGTGGGGTCTTGGTATATAAAGATCGATCAGGTAAGCAAGTGTAGCTTACCTGATCGATCGACCCGTGTGGCTGTTATTACTGAGCCACAAGCCCACTGACTATACTTTGCTCATATTAATATGATGATTGGTATGACCCGTATGTCACCCATCTATCTCCTTGCCTATCTATTTTATCGAAATCCGTTCAGTGGTTTAGGCGTGCAAAGGTAACATACAGACAGAGTTACTTTCGAATTTATAATATGTATTAGTATGAATTAAAAAAAGGTCATGCGTCATTTATTTCAATACATGTGCCGACCAGTGGCGGCCATTAGCTTACATTCAATGATAAATGATTTTATTTTTGTAAGTAGGTTTGTACAAACACTTTTACACGTCAATCATAATATTTTAAAAACTAGATGAGGTCGGCGTTTCCTATCTGACTAATTTGAGAAGAAAGGCCGAAACAAACTCAGAGGTCACATTATCTTTTAAAGTCCAGACATAATCTTGATCAGATCATATGAAGACCATGCAGATTGATGTCTGAAATTAATGTCTTTTGAGGAAAGAACCGCACAGATTCAATATTAATTCGACACAATTTATTTTCTCTTCTCAGTTCCCGGAAGGCGAGGTTAGCGAAAAGGTGTTGGTATACCAAAAGGCGCAGAGTCAACCCAGGCCTGTGGCTGATGATGACGTCGTGTAACCTCCTACGAGTATCACCATCGCGTGTTCATGTTAGTGAACCCAATTCTATAGCGACGTAGTTACTGACTGCACGTAATTGTGGATCTTATAGTTGAAAAAATAAGAACCATAATAGTGCGAGTCCAGATATGCATAGACTGTTCTCGATGTATTTGATAAACAAGTCATTTTTTAATGTATAAACAAAATATTGTGCCAAAATCCTTGTGTATCGGTTTTTTGATGACTTGGAGATTCTGCCCATTGTTTAGCTCTTATACATAATGTTACAACAAGGTAACTCATGTT
The DNA here is from genome assembly GCA_951799955.1 of Apamea anceps. Classification (NCBI taxonomy): domain Eukaryota; kingdom Metazoa; phylum Arthropoda; class Insecta; order Lepidoptera; family Noctuidae; genus Apamea; species Apamea anceps. The sequence continues at coordinate 3,927,484 of OX637509.1, forward strand.
GTTTAACACGAGTTTTTCTGTACCCAAATCGTGTATCATCCCCTAAGATTAAAAATAGCAAAAATCCGGGTACAGTGTAACAGAGTTATACCAGCTTCATGAACAAGTCTATGCTTAAAAACATTAGTTACTATTTAGGACGATTGCAAATGATGCTATCGCAAAACATAAAATTCGACCCTACGACGACATTCATGATTTTCATTATTTTAATGGCTCGAATTATTATTCGGCTAAAATTAATTGGCTTTTGGTATTAAATTAAATTTTAATTAATTATTGACTCTTTGGGAATGTTTCCCCATAAAAAATGTGTTCGGAATAGAAAATTTACACTTTATTATGTATTTTATATGTAATTGTACACTTATAATATTTATATAATATTATGTTATATGTTATACATGGATAGTTTATACAATTACTCATAAGACCACATAATATTTCTTAAATACTGCAAGAAGCATGTAATTCCTTTCTTCTAAGTTAAATACAACGCATTTTCTAGTAAAATACATAAGAACAAAATAAATTATGGAAACTTTCAAGTGCTGTGACCAATTTGACGTACGATATGTCTGCGTAGTAAATAACGTAAAAAAATTACGTTACAATTTTTTATGCACGCGTTCTTGCAATTCATGGGAACCTGATCAAGCCTGAGTGATATGATGTGTTGTAATTGGTTGCCCGAAATACAAACATCCAATCATATCATATCGATCGAAGATAACATAGAAAAAAAAAACAACCGAATTTAGAACCTCCTCCTTTTTTTGAAGTCGGTTAACAATGATTTCTTACGTCGAAACCACATCAATTCCTTAGCTAATCACGCCAACTTTGCGTTAATTTCGCCCGGTTTCGTCCATTGTGTCATAGAGAATACGTTACCAGGTTATATGGTAATATAAAGTGCCATTGACAGCAGCACTGCTTTTTGCGATATGTGCTGAACCCTTTTGTAAATGGAATACTAGTGGTTCCCATTTAATATTACCATATTGTCCATCAAAGAACGTATGCGTACGTTAGACAACATAATTATTCCATCGAATTTTAATAAAAGTATTTTGTGGTCATATCGGAATAATGTTCAATTATAATAGTATATTTAATTTAATACGATAATGTGACGTGTGTGTGAGTAAAATATTATCATCATCAGTCCGCCGTTATCCAATATATCCATGACTGATATTTGCAGGACGCAAGTACAAACCTTATACATATTATGTAGTTTATATGCTTGCCAAAGTTATTCATAAAGTGTAATGATACTAACATGTTTTGTGCTATGCCCGGCTAGAAATATACAGGCGTTTATTATGTAGATGGTGTCCGTTATCTAGTGTACAAGGTCAAATTAAATCAAATAGCGAAACTTCACAGGCGTGACGGTTTATCATCTGCCTAGCCTTTTCCCAACTATGTTGAGGTCGGCTTCCAGTCTTACCAGATGCAGCTGGATACCAGTATTTTACATGGGGTGTCGCCTATCTGACCTCCACAACCCAGTTACTGGGTAACACGATACCCCTTGATAGGACTGGTTGTCAGCCTTTGAGGTTGTCAGTAGAAAAATAGTTTATTTTTTCTAAACTACCATGAGTTTAGAAAAAATAAACTATTTTTTTCAAGTAATTACAGCTGCTAACGGGGTCATCAGCCTCGGGTGGTAGTTACTTGAAATGATGTTTAGAAAATGATTTTTCATTGTTTTATGACATCTGTGAAGTTTCGCCAGATTATTTATTTTACCTTTAATCATTTAATTTTCGGAGCATTTTTTTAATGTCAGTGTCCTGTCCCTAAATTAATTAGTACATATATTCGTTCGTGCATCGCCCCTATTTTATTAGCCTCATTAATTTTAGGCTAATAGTTTCTTCTTATTTCACATTGTATGTACCGCTCATAAACTATTCAGTCATTTTATATTTTTAGTCGGGCCCATATTTATTTTGTTAGACAGCTTTATTTTTTCATCTGGCAATTTTGAGGAATTCACTACATCCACTGAGAAAATATCATAATAGTTTTAAGAGCTGTGTGTCATCTTCAAGTAAAGGTTTTAATTTTTTTAAACTGTCTTTAATTTCGGTTTAAGATATTAAGAAGAATAAAAAAATTAACACTTTTGTAATATTCCATAATCCTATGGTTTAATGTCCTGTTCTTTCCTAAATTAAGCGATAAAAATTCACTATAAAATAAATATGAACTAGCATTATTTATCTTTGCTTGAAGCTGACTAAAAATAAAACAATTTTATTTTAATAATTGAATCTTTATAAATTAATTATTATTTAATGTCTATGGATTTTAATTGCAATACATTATAAAGATTTCTTTTTTAACGTAATTATAAAGTTAGATTTATATGTATTTTAGGGACGCTCAAAATGTAAAGACAGACAAGTATTTTAAGATCTCTTTGTCTTCGTTAATTTAACTCTGTAATAGTTGTCGCTACTTTTAGTGTTGTTTTATTTATTAACTAATTCGCGATTTAGTTCCATAAGTATCATGACCTAAAAACTCTAATATTCTTAGTTACGGTGGAGCTCAAGCAATGTGTATGTGATCGACGTCAAAAGCAAGCCCATTTCAGCAATAAAAAAAATGTGTTTAACGCCAGAGCGAAATGTCGCTACGTCAAAACATTACGCTAGAAACAGAGCAATCAACTGGTGATTGCGAACCTGCACACCGCTGCAATTGATTTTATATTTAGTTACAGAAACTAACAATTGGACGAACAAATATGTATAATATAAAGTCATCTCGTGACTGCACACTGCTCACTAAACAAAAACTTCCACACGATAGGCATAACGGACAGCCCTCTGTGCAGAGCTCGCATGGAGGCTGATGAAACCGTCGCGCATGTGCTCTTTGAGTGCACAGGCGTCACCCAGATTAGGCCGGAAACCCTCGGGACACCCAGATCTTACACAGATGTTCTCAACAGACCAGGAGACTTAATAAGCTACTGGAGGGAGGTGGGCTGGTTGGAATAACCACCGACGGCCGCCATGGCCCACGCACAATGGTCCGCCTGAAGGACTAAGTGCGGAAACCAAACCCGTAACATAGAACATAGAATAGAAGTTATCTCGTGAAGTAGCTAACCATAAAACAACGCCATAAGTACGGGAACGCAACGCATTTCAAATATTATGTAAAAACAATCTTAGTGTAAAGTGCTATAGTCTTACTGAATTGAATACTGATAACCTGTCTTGTTTAACTGATCGTGTTTATTACTGCATTGTGTGGAAGCAGGTACACCAGACTAGCAGTAGAAATATACAGGGTCAAAATTAGCTAGCGGAACTCCGCAAACGTGATGGGTATCACTATCTACACGACTAGCTTCTGCCCGCGACTTCGTCCGCGTGAAATTTCAGCCCATCGCGTCGCATCCCATCGCTCGCCCGTGCTACTAATTCGTATTCGCTTAGTATTCTTTCTGACTTTGTTTCATTTTGCGCGGCTCCTAAGGGTCGTAGCGTGATGTTAGTTAGCCTATAACCTTCCTCAAGAATTGGGCTATCAAATGCAATAGGGTTTTTTTTTTAAATCTGACTGGTAGTTTCGGAGATTACCTCCTACATACATACAAACAAACAAACAAAAACCTCTATAATATTAGTATAGATAAAACAAACAAAAATTATATTTGATGTTTCTTTTTCTGGGGCAATGACCGCTGGATGTGTTTTTAAAATCAAAATCGAAAGTCATTTATTCAAGTTAGGCTGAGAATCAGCACTTAGAACGTCAAAATTACAAAAGACGGTCCCCCAAAACGTCCGCCCTTCAGCACTTCCTTGAAGTATTGATACAGAAAATTTGTGTCGGGTTGAGATATTCATCTTTTCATTTTACACGCTCCGTGTATGCTGACGGTATAACACTTCACATTTTTACGACCCTGACGGGTTGGGTACATCTGAGTGAACGTCAACTTAAACCAGCTTGACGAATACTTCCCTGGACGCGATTGACCCCATATCGATCAAGTCAGTTGAAGTTTACACAATAAAAAGCTGATAATTATACTATTTATTTCAAGTGACCAACTGCGGTCGGTGACCCGACACAAAAAATCGTCAAATGAATTTATTTTTTGTTTTATCGCGTTTTTAAATATAGACTCCCATCACTCCGCGGAGTTTCGCTAGCTAATTTAATTTGACCCTGTATAGAACATTCACCTTTGTTTTACCTTCAATTTAATCTGTCGCCAAACCTCATGTCAAGTGACATAATGTTAACGGACTAATCAGAGACTTGGTTGGCCTTTCAGAAACTGGGATCACCCAGTTTTATCGGGGTTCAATCACCCGGGATCAATCAAGTTTGCTGAAGAGTATTTAGTGCAATCAATCACCTAACCTTTTCCCAACTATGTCGGGGTGAGTTACCAGTCTAACCGGATGCACCTGAATACCTGCATGTCCTTATACATCGTAGACGGCTTCTTTGCTGGGTCGGGAATATGATTCATATCAGATTTTCATAACTGGTGTTTATAAAATAAAGCAATAACCGATAACACTAAAGTGCAAATAAAATATTCTACATTTTAATCTATTTTATTTACATTAAATGCTTCCACACAAAGCACTATGTGTACGTATGTGTAAGAAACAAATTTTGAGCAGTAGTCTAGATGAATAGGTTGTTTTTCGTATTTAAGTCGACCAGAATGTCTTTTATACAGATGTCGAGTGTGAATTTTAAATAAAGATTTTATTTTTAATTTATGGTTTTTATTTTATTATGAAAACAGTGACTCCGAAATAGAGATGTAAGGTGAACCGTTGGGGTAGACGTGTTCTTGAGTGGAGGCCGCGAATCGGTAAACGTAAGGTGGGACGCCCTCAGGCTAGGTGGAGCGATGATCTTCGCAGGATGCTGGTAGCAGCTGGATGAACTTCTGATTTTTAGGGTTCCGTAGCCAAATGACAAAAAACGGAGCCCTTATGGATTCGTCATGTCTGTCTGTCCGTCCGTATGTCACAGCCACTTTTTTCCGAAACTAAAAGAACTATACTATTGAAACTTGGTAAGGAGATGTATTCTGTGAACCGCATTAAGATTTTCACACAAAAATAGAAAAAAAAACAATGAAATAAAATACTATTATTATAATAAAATTTTGGGGGTTCCCCATACTTTTCTAAACTGAATAGTTTGCGCGAGAGACACTTCCAAAGTGGTAAAATGTGCCCCCCCCCCCCACCTGTAACTTCTAAAATAAGAGTATGATAAAACTAAAAAAAAATATATGATGTACATTACCATGTAAACTTCCACCGAAAATTGGTTTGAACGAGATCTAGTAAGTAGTTTTTTTTTAATACGTCATAAATCGTTAACCGCAATTTACCTTTCATTCAATCAACTCAACGGAACCCTTCATGGGCGAGTCCGATTCGCACTTGGCCGCTTTTTTTGTCCAAGACTATGTCGGTTGCATTTTGACTTCAAAACGATGACCTTATCTACCCGCAGTTTTTATTTATATCTAATAAATAAGAGAATGTTCGGCCTAGTATATTTATAATTGTTCATAATTTCCACATTAGATATGATATGACTTACTGATAAGAAGCTTCTCACTCGGACTCAAGATTATATGATTGAGTTATTTCCCTGTTTAGAGTTAGTGTACACTTGCGAACCGTTTACACAAGGTAGAGAAGAAATGCATTTGATAACATGCAGACACTCCATATTATGTAACTATCTCGCTCACACATGGTAACTGTGTCCTCGGTAGAAAACTATGAGGTCCTTCGAATTCTCGGATCCATGTGATGTGAGATTTGGTCAGGACTACGTCCTCAGTATTACACTATTGACTCCTATTAATAATTATTATCATTCCAGTAATATTTATTTTGGAAGTATTTATGTGTGTTTATTTGTTTGTATGTTAGTATATTCTCGTAATTTTTGTTTAGTTTTTAAGTGAATTGTTTTTGATTCTATGTATTATTTTTTGTTTCCTTTGCTCTATCACACGTCTCTGTCTTAACATCTCTGTATCTATTGTCCTATCTCAGGTATGCTGAAAGAGATTTCTTATGAAATAAGCATCACCTCTGTACGTATTTTTTCTGTTTATATATGTGTGTAAATAAATGGTAAGTTAGGTTCAAATGGTAAAATAAATAAAATAAAATAAGGATTGCCTGACCCTCGCAGTTTTGGCAAGGACGCCCTCCAAAAAATTGGGAACTTCCCCAATTTTTTGGAGGGCGTCCTTGCCAAAAATTCAAGTAGCGTTTATACGGAAAGTAAACCTAATCATTACTAAGTATAGATGGTAATGTCTTGAGCATGCGGTATCAAAGCGAAAAGAACCACAAACTGCTTTGAATTTAGGCGATACAGCGAAAGATGTGCGAGATTGCATATCATCTGATTATATTCGCTGGGTGTTCGATCTTAAACCAGGTACTAAGCACACTCGCTGTGTGTAATGAATAACTACGATTTTCTTTTCTATAGGGAGGAGCAGTGTTGGTTGGCCCAGCAGTGGCCGACTTACGACTTGTAAGTCGTGGGTTCGAATCAAGGCAGACGCTTTACTTTGTGTAATTGATTCCATCATCACTGCTCTCAAAACGGTTGTAGCGGTATCTACAACGCCACATGCGACATCACGCAAATCCTGCATCTCGCAAGCAGAGTTTACCGCGCATTTAGCAATGATATACAAACTTCTCAACATCAATCGTAGGGCAATTGCCCGCCAGACACAACACCCGTCTGATCGGAGGATCCTCCCTTTTCGATGGAGGTTGAGTGATCTTTACACCCTCTTTCTCACATGTCCTAGAACTATAAATTCGAAGACATGTGACATCTACCAACCTGCACTGGACCCTCGTGGTGAATTACGGCCCACTTCTCCTCACGGAGAGGAAGCCTGTGCCCCAACAATGGGAACTTAATAGGCGGATATGATCTTTTCTACAACTAATTGTACAACAAAATATAATTGATTGGCTTGATAAAAATAATTTGGTAATAAATTTAGTAAAGACGAATATAATGCATTTTCACCAACGCACAATTCCACCAAACGTTAACGTAAACTATAACAGACAGACGATTCAAAAAACGAAGGTCGCGAAATTTCTAGGAATCCTTATAGACGATCAATTAACATGGAAACCACAAGCAGAAGAGGTCTGTAAAAAATTGAGTACTGCTTCGTATGTCCTATTTAATTTGAAAAAAAAAGTAGACACTCGGACGGCTTTAGTTGCATACCATGGCTTAGTCGCATCGGTCTTGAGGTTTGGAATAATTTTCTGGGGTAATTGTACTTTAAGAGATACCATATTTAAAGCCCAAAAACGCTGTATAAGAGCCATGTGCGGTATAAAACCAAGAGATAGCTGTGAACCCTACTTCAAGTCGTTAAAAATTCTCACGTTTCCGTCATTATATATTTTAGAAATGGCAATTTTTGTTAAAAGCAACATAAAGCTATTTGCTAAGGTCTCAGACACCAAGAAAGGTCACGTTAGAAGTCAATACAAAAATCTTTTAACTGTCAGCAGCTATAAAACTGCACTACTTAGGAAAAGTGTTCTTTGCATGGGCCCAATTATATTTAATAAACTACCGGACAACATAAAAAATGACACCCTTCAACAGTTTAAAAACAAACTCAAGGCATATTTGACTCAGAAATGTTACTATACAATAAGTGATTTTTTGAATGACCCTCTACTGTGACATTGCAGATACACCATGAACACTGTATTACATTTTAATTTGAAATTATTATATTAATTATTTTATTAGTCTTCGTATTGAAGTTTAAAATTTAATTTTGAAATTATTATATTAATTATCTTATTAGTTTTCCAACTGTATTTAAATTTGAAACCTATCTTTGAAATTATTAAATCTATTTGGTGTTCCTTAGTATTTAAATTTGAAACTTAATTTGTTAAATTTTTGCATGCCAATACTCAGGCAGAATGTACACGGGCCAATTATATATATTTTTTTTACCAACTTTTTGTTAAACACCTACATTCTATGCGAATAAATGATTTGATTTGATTTGATTTGATTTGAACTACTTATATTTGTATATTCAATTATTATTTTCGGGACATCCCGAAATTCATGTGCAACCATTCTTATCGTAAATACACTCAAGTACATTATTTCCTTACTCCAACCCATATTGATTACTCGGTCAGAGGTTACAGATAAGTCCATTAAAACAGACCACTACACTTCAAGTAAAAAAACATTTACTAAAATTGCACCATGCGTTAGTTCCAAAAATGTTTGGGATATTGAAGTGTTTGATCTTGTTAACTTGTATACTTCTATTTGGGATTGAGTGTAAGAGGTTAAACAGGAGAGCGACGCAAGATAAGGACGATGGGAAGAGCAGTTTGGCATTTGTTTTTGATACTACGGGGTCGATGTATAACGACTTGAGACAGTTGCGCGAAGGGGCGGAAATGATCCTCAATACTGCCTTGAAGGAAAGTGATGTCATTGCTGACTTTGTGTTTGTGCCATTTCATGATCCCAGTAAGTACCTACTTCTTTGCTACCTCTAAAAATGATCCTTGCTTGGAAAGCGAATTTGGTCAAAGTTACAGTACTTATTAAATAATAAAACCGTCGTACAGTAAAAGTAAATAAACTAAACTATAGCATACAAAGTATGATGACGTTGATGGTTGATTCTTTGGTTAGTTTTACATTTTGTATTCTAACTCATAACGTTATTCTTGGTGCATTCGAAAAACAACCTTATAAACTTCTAACTCTTGTAGTGTTTTGGGTGGACACAGCTAGTCACAGGACAAGGATTAACGTTTACTAAACGTAACTTACCTATAAGCTTTGACAAGACATGAAATTTAAACATACCCAGAGCTCTAAGAGCCAGACCTCACGACGCGCCGCCATCAAAATGTATGGTTGGCTGCGTAACTAAGCGTACGCCAGCCCCAGCAGTCTCGACATTCATAGCGATCGCTTTACGACCGAATTCGGTCGCAAAGTCCCGGATTGACAGGTGAAATGTATGGAGTGACAGGACTTAGCGAACGAATTCAGTCGTAAAGCGATCGCTATGAATGTCGAGACTGCCGGGGCAAGTGAGCCACCGACTATATAGCCGAATAAATTTAGTTAGCAGCGAGATCTGGCAACGTCGCCATGACGTCCGGGTGAGGAATGGCTCTAATAGTTTACGCTTAAAAAACGCAAATTAATATCAAGAAACCTTACATTCACAGCCGTAGGCCCAGTGACAGTAACTCGCAGGAAAGAAATATTCAAGAGAGCGCTAAGCAGGGTGCAAGTTCAGGGCGGGGGCGACTGTCCGGAAAAGTCACTGACTGGCATACATCTAGCGCTGAACGTCAGTAGACCTCGCTCCTTTTTGTACGTGTTTACTGACGCCACGGCCGCCGACCATCGCATCGTCGGGAAAGTTCTCGACACGATACAGAGGAAACAGAGTCAGGTTAGATGGTTGAGTATTATTGTTTTACGGTAGGTAGGTACTTAATAATACACGCTATAGGTACAGACACATCAAGCTACTACAATCTGTCAAATTTCTTTAATAGATTTTCAACTTTATTACTGTTACGAGCTTCGGGTTCGTGACAATTAAAAATGCCGATAAAAATTACCAAAACTTACACTTTAATCAATCAACACTAACAACAATTCAAAACACACTAATTATAAAACACAATCACTCTTAAGTCGCACTTGAAGATCGCTTTCGATGTATTCGCTTGTGTCGCAAAACCAAGTCTGATTGCTCGCGGCTATTCCCGGCCTTATATAGTGCCGCAGATAGTTCCAGAACCTTCTATTGTAGAACCGTCTAGAATGTTCGAGTACATACCGGCCCCGACTGACTACATGTCGATAGTTCTAGTAAGTTCTAGCTTCGTCATATCTACTCGTCAATAGATGGCGCTGACGGATGGCGTGACTATTAGTTCTACTATTCCATAATAGATGGCGCCAGTTAGTTCTGCCAATCCACAATAGATGTCGCCAGTGGTAACTAATGTCACCGTGTATCAGGCATTAATTGTGGCGCGTAACACTGCCCCCTCCTAAGACATGCTCGTCCCGAGCATTATCGGCTCCATAATAACGCGCCAATCGATCCACATGGACGATCTTAGGAGTACCTCTTGCACCTTTCCGTATCCGGTAGGTTACGTCATTGATCTTTGTCACAATCCGGTACGGTCCATCCCATTTAGCTTGAAGCTTAGGAGATTTCCCTTTGCTGCGCACTGGATTGTGCAACCACACTAGTGAACCTTCGTCGAACCCTTTACTGTTCATTTTGCGGTCATAACGGGTTTTCATCTTTTCAGACATTTGCTGGCCCGATTGTCTGACGTGCTCACAAATGTCATTCATTTTATTCCGCAAGTTATTCGCATAATCCGTTATACTGCATGGGGCATCAGGTGGTATTCCGGTGATCAGGTCTGCAGGCAGCCGTAATTCTCTTCCAAAGTTTGCGAAGGCTGGTGTCACCGATGTACTTTCGTGAACAGCGCTTCGATATGACAACAAAAACGGTTGTATGTGCTTGTCCCAATCTCGTTGTCGATTTTCCACAACTTTTGCTAGGTACCTCTCCAGTGTCTGATTAAATCGTTCCACCATTCCATCCGATTGTGGGTGGTAAGAAGTTGTTCTTGTTTTATGAGTACCCATAACTCGACAAGTTTCCTGGAATATTTGGGACTCAAAATTCCTTCCTTGATCACTGTGAATCTCTAGTGGAACTCCAAAACGACAGAAGACTTCATAAACTAATTTATCTGCAACTGTCGAAGCTTCTTGGTTTGGAATGGCGAAGACTTCCGGCCACTTAGTGAAGTAATCCATCACAACCATGAAATACTTGTTGCCACTTTCACTTTCCGGAAACGGCCCCGCAACGTCGAGGGCTATCCTCTCCCATGGTGCGCCAACATTGTACAATCTCAATGCACCTCTACTACGAGTCTGAGGTCCCTTTACAGCTGCACAACTTGTACATTTACGACACCAGTCCTCGACATCGTCCCGACAGTGGACCCAGTAAAACCGTTCTCGTATCTTCAGTAGAGTCCGTTTTACTCCCAGATGACCTCCTGAACAATCATTATGGTACAGCTGTAGAACATCCGGTACTTGAGTTTTAGGGACAACCATTTGCAAATGACAGCTGTCTCCCCGAGCATTTTCCCATTTACGGCACAGGACTCCATCCTGAATCACCAAGCTGTCCCATTGGGCCCAATAGCTTTTTGTGGTCGAACTCATCGCTGAGACGTCGCTCCACCTGGGCTTAGGAGCTCTGGCCATCATCCATTCCAGAATCGGCTTGATGTCTGAATCTTCCTGCTGTGCACGTTGTAGGCTTTCCTTCCACTCGATGCTGAGGTCTGTCTTGAGCATCCTCACAGGTACGACTTCTTTACTTTCTTGCCTAGTACAATGCTTGCAGTCTTCGGGACAAGGTCTTCTTGACAATGCATCTGCGTTGCCATGAGATTTTCCGCTGCGATGTTCGACCACGAAGTCATATTCCTGAAGTAGTTCAATCCATCTCGCAACTTGTCCTTCTGGATTTTTGAACTGCAATAGCCATTTCAGCGCAGCATGGTCGGTTCGTAAGTGGAATTTCCGCCCCAGAAGATATTTGCTAAAGTGCTGCAATGACTTTACCACAGCAAGCAGTTCTCGTCTCGTAACACAATAGTTCCTTTCAGGCTTCGACAATGACTTGCTGAAGTACGCTATCACAAATTCTTGATCACCATTCCGCTGGGACAACACACCGCCAAGTCCTATGTCGCTTGCGTCTGTGTCAACTATAAATTCCTTGCCCGCATCAGGGTACCCCAAAATAGGTGTTTTGCACAGACGGTCCTTTAACTCCTGGAATGCGATGTCGCAACTTCCATCCCAGCAGAAATGTCGCTTCTCCTCGGTTAGCTTATGCAGGGGTTTGGCTATATCTGCAAAGTTCTTGACAAATCGCCGATAGTAGGAGCACAAACCCAGAAATGCTCTGACCTGAGTCTTGTCTTTTGGAATTGGCCAATCCTTGACAGCGGCGATTTTCTCTGGATCCGTGCGGATACCTTCTTCAGACACTACATATCCCAAAAAGCTAACTTGCCGTTTGAAGAGTGAACACTTCTTCGGACTTAACTTGAGGTTGGCACTCTGGATCTTCATGAGCACGCGTTCCAGGTTTTGAAGATGTTCTTCAAACGTACGGCCTACGATGATGATGTCATCCAAGTAGACCAGGCAGGCATCGCCAATAAGCCCGGTAAGTACAAGTTCCATCAACCTTTCAAACGTTGCCGGAGCATTGCATAATCCAAACGGCATAACTTTAAATTGCCACAGACCCTTTCCTGTCGAGAATGCAGTTTTCTCCTTGTCCTTAGGATCAATTTCAACTTGCCAGTAGCCACTTTTCAGGTCCAGTGTGCTAAACCACTTTACGCCAGTAAGCATGTCCAGCGTGTCATCGATTCTTGGCAAAGGATAGCTGTCCTTCTTGGTAACGTCGTTCAAACGACGATAGTCAACACAAAACCTCATGCTGCCGTCCTTCTTTCTAACCAGCACTACAGGTGAACACCATGGACTAGATGAAGGTTCAATAACACCATCCTTCACCATCCCCTCAATCATGGTTTCCACTTCCTTTTCACGTGCTACCGGCAATCTCCTTGGCCGCTGACGGATAGGCAATTCATCTCCTGTGTTTATTTTGTGTTGAACTAAGCCAGTCCTCCCGATGTCAGCATCGTTTGATGAGAAAACATCGGCATACTTGAGTAACATTTTCTTCGCCTTGACCATTTCATTTTGGGACAGAGCGCTGCGGCAGTCTTCTAAAAGTGTGGTCACTCTTGTTTGTGCATCCTTGCTGAGGGTCCCAGTCGATAGATGTTGGCATCGACGCAACCAATCCACTTCCTCGCAAGTACCAACTAGTGTGCCTTTTTCTATAATCTGTTCCTGATCACAAAGGTTCAGCACACGTACCCCTGAGATGTCGGTGGCTCTGACCAAAGTTCGTGCCACTTTCCATGGAAGGTCATCGTCTACCCTTTCCACGAGTACACAACGTTGAGTTTTCCCAGGATTCCGAGGAAGACTAACCGGCACAATCGTTTCCGATCTCGGCGGAAGAACAATCTTCTTAAGGCTGTACACGTTCCCTGGTAACGCCCCTTCCACGAAAAGTTCCTCTTGTCCACATTTCAAAACACCTTGCTTGACGTCAATTTCGCAACAATTCTTCCTCATAAAGTCAAGGCCCAGGATGCAATCGTCCATTATATCAGCCACGATGACATTATGCAGGTAGATTCTGTTGCCTAGCTTCAACCCTATCTTCTTCTCTCCATGGACGGGTATGCGCTGACCGGTGGCTGTTACCAAATTAATGTGTTCTCGGTTGTATGCGGAGTCCCCAAGGGACCGTCTTATCAGTTGGGAACTGACGACCGTGCGAGAGGCTCCAGTATCTATGGTCAGCTTACACGGCGTTCCGTTGACCTCGCCCTTGATGATTAGGCTGTTCCCGTCTTGGGTTTGTGTGATCGAAACCCTTGGGGCTCTTTGAACATCAGCCAGCACCCGCCCCGCAGTCCTGGCTATTACTCGTTTCCCTGCTGTTGGTTCTGGGCGGTGCTATTAGCTGCACTGCCCTCTGGAGATCGGCCGTCTTCTTTTTCTGCAGTTCGCTTGGGGCAACTGGATCGAAGGTGGCCCCTTTCCCCACAGCCGTAGCACCTAGGGCTGTACCCTTTACTGCGGTCGCGAACTGTAGCCGCTGCAACCTCCCTGACCCGATGGGAACGATGATCCTGTCGCACGGCTTCCACCTCCAGTGCATGGGCCAAGGCGTCCTTAAGCGTCCCGTGGTGCCCGAGCCTCACAGCAGCTCTAACTTCAAGGTCGCGGATGCCGTCGATGAATGCCTGCACCAGGTTCCCATCAATAAGCGCAGGTACGGACTGGTAAGCTTTACGCACCAGCTTCTCCACTTCAAGGGCCCACTGCTGCAGGTTCTCATTACTGCGTTGCACGCGATCCTTGAGCTGCGCACGAAACACGTGTTCCAGGTGAGCATCGCCATACCGAGCCTCCAATGCCTCAAGGAGCTGCTCGTAAGTCACTTCCTTACCGAGAGCTTCCAGAACAGTTAAGGCCTGGTCGCGCAGGCCTAGGGTGAGGGCAGTCATAGCCTGACTATTATTCCAACCATTCGCCTTTATGACAGCCTCAAACTGGATTTTGTAGGCCGACCAGGAAGAAGTTCCGTCGAACGGTGGCACTTTGAATCCACGTAGCGAAGGTGTTGTAGCTACGGGAGCTGCGATTCCATCCCCAAGTTTAAGGTAATCCAGCGTTTTCTTTACGTCAGCCATCACGGTTTTCTTCACGTCAGCCACCACGTTGTCAACCCGATCATTCACTTGGTCGATCCGGATTTCAGCTTCCGTCAGGCGGTTGTCACACTGAGCAACCTTATCCTTCATCTCCTTCATGTCTTTCCCGAAGGTAGCGTGAAGATCCTTCATAAGGAGCATCTGCTCTTCCTGGCGGCGCGCTTGCTCCTCCTGGCGGCGTGCTTGCTCCTCCTTATCGTGTTGGAGCTGTTCTTCCAACCGACGAGCCTGTTCCTCCTGTCGGCGAGCCTGTTCCTCCTTGTCCCGCTGGAGCTGTTCTTCCAACCGACGAGCCTGTTCCTCCTGTCGGCGAGCCTGTTCCTCCTGTCGGCGGGCCTGTTCCTCCTTGTCCCGCTGGAGCTGTTCTTCCAACCGACGAGCCTGTTCCTCCTGTCGGCGGGACTGCTCCTGCAGCATCATCATCAGAGCAGCAAAGTCTGGTGCTGATGATGCTGGACCTGCTGCGGACGGGTCGGCCTCCGTGGTTGGTAGCTGGCCCTCCGACCTCTGCGGCGCAGCTCCACCAAAACGCCTCTGGTCCGTCTCCTGTTGGCGTTGACTCCGGGTACGGATACCCTCCGTGTCGTCTTTAGGTAAAATCGGCATGATTTTAATCCTTGATTCTGACACCAATTGTTACGAGCTTCGGGTTCGTGACAATTAAAAATGCCGATAAAAATTACCAAAACTTACACTTTAATCAATCAACACTAACAACAATTCAAAACACACTAATTATAAAACACAATCACTCTTAAGTCGCACTTGAAGATCGCTTTCGATGTATTCGCTTGTGTCGCAAAACCAAGTCTGATTGCTCGCGGCTATTCCCGGCCTTATATAGTGCCGCAGATAGTTCCAGAACCTTCTATTGTAGAACCGTCTAGAATGTTCGAGTACATACCGGCCCCGACTGACTACATGTCGATAGTTCTAGTAAGTTCTAGCTTCGTCATATCTACTCGTCAATAGATGGCGCTGACGGATGGCGTGACTATTAGTTCTACTATTCCATAATAGATGGCGCCAGTTAGTTCTGCCAATCCACAATAGATGTCGCCAGTGGTAACTAATGTCACCGTGTATCAGGCATTAATTGTGGCGCGTAACATTACTAAAGCATTAAGGTTCAACATTGATTGGGAAATTTTGACAGTTTCGGGTAGCTTGACCTGCTGGCGTCTGTACTATATATATAATATACGCTTTTTTCTTTGAACCGATGTTGGCTATTCTGAGAGCGTAACGTATGTTGAGACGAATAAAACACTTTAGATACTTGGTTCTTAATGCAAGTACATATCTGACTAGCATACATCTAGCGCTGAACGTCAGAAAACCTCGCTCTTTTCTGTACGTGTTCACTGACGCGTGACGCGGTTTCAGACGAAACAGAGTTAGATCAGATGTCGAATATTATCAAATCAAATCAAAAATGTTTATTTGTCAGAATATGGTACAATAGATGTTACAATTTTGGTTCCAGCATATCCTGCCATACTATGGCGTACAAATATTTCTATTAAAATGAAGGCTTATTTATTAATATTTGAATTAGTAACATGAATCACTTAATAAAATATAAATATTATTGTAATAAAGATCGAAATTGTATTGTGTTTATAATAAGTCATGTCATTAATATTGAATAATTATGTCAAGAATATAATATTAAAGATATGTTAGTGTGGGATGTGGTAGGATAATTTTTATTTAAGATATTACTAGCGACTTATCCTCTAAATAATCCTTAACACTATAATAATTTTTGTCCAATAACAGTCTAAATAACACCCTTTTGAACCGCGACGATGGTAAATCTTGAATGTTATTTGGCAAATGGTTAAAAATAATAATTGCCATGCAGTAAATATTTCTTTTGTATAACATTAATTTTATTTGGGGCAGTTTCAATTTGTCTTTGTGACGTAGTCGACTATTTATTTTGTAACTGTTTTTTTCAAATAAATTATATTTTTTTTTTACAAACATGCAAGTTGCAAATATATAAAGACATGGTAAAGACAGTATTTTATATATATATCAATATATATCAATTTGCCTAACCCTCTAGCTAGGCAATACAGGCATGTTGTGACTTTGTCCGCGTTTGGGGTGTATACATTTATTATCAGTATACACCCACATTTAGCCAGTTATGTTAAGGTCCCATGTAATTGGAGGCGACCCTATTACACAAATTCAGACACCGGGCTGATACCGGAAAATTCAGGATGGAAAACCCAATAATATCTACTTTATGGGACATGCACAACCCCTTGTCCCATGCGGTCAGCAGTCGCGCATGGGACCATTAGATTACGCCTTAATACAGGCCACATAGGTAATGCAAACAGAATAAAATAAAGTATTTCAGTAAAATGGTCTCCAGGTGGTGTTCATATTGACGGGTCACTGTAACGATTTGAACCGGCCTTCGTACAAAGTGTACCAGGAAGTCGCAGCCGCTAGTTCCGGACAAATATTCAACTTGAATAAAACCAATGTGCACATGGTGAGTAACGCGTAATTATGATAACATCATACTAATATTCCCGGTAGGGGAAGTAGAGGTGTAACGGCACAAATACTCCGGACTGCTACTGAGAATTTTTTCTATGAAAAAACCCAGAAACCAGGACCACAGGTACCTACAGCAGTTAGCGCTGAGTAAGTCCAACGAACGTGGTTTGTGACAGCTCATAAACTTCGCTAAAAACCGAGTGGTAGGTAATAAATTGTTCTATCGGCCTTGAACGTTACTTTCATAACGAGACTAAGTTCAGCCCCAGCAGTCTCGACATTCATAGCGATCGCTTTACGGCCGAATTCGGTCGCAAAGTCCCGAATTGACAGGTGAAATGTATGGAGTGACAGGACTTTGCGACCGAATTCGGTCGTAAAGCGATCGCTATTAATGTCGAGACTGCTGGGGCAGTTACGCACGGGCGCGTTTTTCCCTTGACAATTTTTTATTGCGCGCTAGATTTTCAGCGTCGAGAGTTGAAAATTGAATAATGTGTTTTTTTGACGCGCTGGGATGCGCTGTTTGATTCTCAATGCTCGACTCAACACCGAGGGTTGAAAATCCAGTGCGCGAATACGTCCGTGCGTACGTGGGTTTAAGTACCTAAATAATGACCTTTAAAGCTACGAACTTCTTACCTACAAGTCAGCAATAGTGTATAAGTGTACTTAATTTCAGATGCTGGAATTCGTGAAAAGTTCCATAAAAGGTCGGATGGTGAACCTCGTTTCTGTTTCAAACCCGGCGGGATACAACTACACGCAAGAGGTACCAATTGATTACCTATATTTTTATTAAGTTATTAAATAGATACCCCTGGGTAGGACCAGTCATACCAAGAAATGATATAAAATTGTTTATTCGGTAAATAGGATATTGAAATTTCTCTGCCCCCCCCCCCCCCCCCCCCCCCCCCCTCTAGCTACACCTATGGGTGCAAGGAAAAGTAGTGGTGGCCAAGTGGTACCGGCCGCAACTTGTATGTCGTGGGTTCGAACCAAGACAGGCAATTTACTCTCTGTAACTGCTTTCAAAACGGTGAAGGAAAACATCGTGAGGAAACCGGCATGTTCTAGAATCGAAAAAGTCGAAGACATGTGACATCTACCAACCCGCGCTGGGCCCGCGTGGTGGATTACGGTCCACTGTTTCTCACCAAAAGCAGGCCTGTGTCCCAGCAGTGGGAACCTTATAGACTAATTATGCTAAACAAAAATGAAATGCTGTTTGTTGGTAAGCGCATCTGATCTGATTCGCAAACTGATTTGGCTATGTTTAGTTTTAAAATGTTCGTAATAGTCCGAATTAGGTTTTTATCGAAAGAAAAATTGGAAAAGTATCACGGAAAATTTACACTACAAAAACTGAACGTCTGTGTGTCTATGAAATTTTTGTTGGATATGACAAATTTCTGTCGGTCGGGTCAGCAAGTTAATAATAAAATTTAAAAAACACAATTAATTTCCCTGACATTACATTATAATATGTTGTAAATCACCTACCAAAGAGTATCTACTCTGTTCCCCAGATCCCAGTGGACAGTACTTTGGGGGAGGTGACAGTGTCTGTGTCGGGGGCCAAGCCGAAGATCACCGTGGTAGATCCTAAGGGCGAGCAGCTCACTGGACCCCCCAAATTGATCACCACGCTTGATCTGTCCGAGATTATGGTGAGTCAACCACGGTAGAACAAGAATAGGTACTATCGCCAAAACCTGTATCCATTTTGAAAACAAAATCCCGTGCACATGGTGACCACAGCTGCGTCCGTAAGTAAAACAAAAGAGGATCCTTTTTAGATCGACCAATAATATGCGCTGCAAGCAGGAATAGTCCTTACGGTGGTCAGATATAGAGTTTGGCGATAGTATACCTATATTAGAATAAAATTGCGTTCGCGATTTAGATGCCAAACAGGTACAATATAATGTTTTTGATAAATAACTTGAATAATATAAATAACTTAATACCCATAACATAAAGTCCAGTTAACGCTACAACTTTAAACATTTTTGTAGCGTCAATAGTACTAATGATTCTGAAATCAACCTAGTATACACTGTCATAAAGTTGATATTCGTTTAAGTGGCATACTAGGCATTTTGCTTTAATCCTCATTATGATTCCTAACTAATGGCTAGTGAGTGAATATTAGTTACTGCCACACATTGGGGCGCAGCACATCAGATCGCGAAACAAATGAGCTGCGACTCAAGTCTGCTATTTTTATAAATTCATCATTCCAACACGATCCCCTTCCCATTACATTGTCATTTTGCTTAAAGTTCGTAATCTGCTAAATTCTTAATGGCGATCATTGGTCGGTCAATGGTCTCATAATAGAATTGTGTCATAATGACATTGTCGTATGCCATTATTATAAAACCCGTTAGTAGAAATGATTTTCGAAAAACTACCACTACTTTATTTATGCCAGATTTCATTTATATATATTTTTACATATTATTTATTAGTGTTTTATTCAAGTCAAGGGTTTTATGTAAGTCAGTCATTCATTTATCATTAAGTACCTACGAGATTACCATTCTATGCCATTTCTTTCAATGGAGTGTCAGTGGTTGACCACTGGAAATTCATAATGATGCGATTATGTTAGTAGATTACCAAACTTGTCAAAATCAACAATTATGAAATCAATGATAGACCATTCTGACACTATTGTAATAGCAGACTTGGGGCCCTGAGTACGGGCTGCCTGTATGCGATAGTTCGTACAGACGCCAGCAGGTCAAGCTACCCGAAACTGTCAAATTTTCCCAATCAACCTTGAACCTTAATACTTTACAGATAAAGTTGAAAATCTATTACAGATATTTGACAGATTGTAGTAGCTTGATGTGCTGGCGTCCGTACAAAATGTACGAAAGTAATGTATGTACATACCTAGAAGGATTTTTGCAATACATTGCGGTTCGACCCATGCAAGTTGCTCAAGCCTTTAAACTTTTTAATGTCGCTAAAATACAACTTAGTGACAGCAACAGCAACAGCACAAGACTAACATATTATACAGTAAAACGGGGTGAATAGGGATGCAGGGGTGAATCGGGACGAAACTTTAAAATGGATTTGTACTTTAAAATAAAATGGTAATATTACAAGGTTTCTTTGGCGCGTGACCACGTTTGGAACTAACGACGCCATCTTGTTTTTCAACCCATATCACTTTTCTAAAACCAGATAGTGAAGGTAATGCAACCGGAGCCAGGCAACTGGACGATCACAGTGGGCAGCGAAGAGGAACACTCAGTGAAGGTCGTCGGACTGTCGAATGTAACGTTTAATCACGGTTTTTCAGTTGAAAAGCCCCGCACTATGATGGAGACCAGCTATAGACCGCTCAGAGGTAAGCATATTTAACAAGGATCATCGGGAATCCTAATAGCAACATTGCTAATACACCCAAAAAAAAAACTCGCCGAATGCATAACCTCCTCCGTTTTTGAAGTCGGTTAAAAACCGATCAATAGAATTAATAAGATCAAATAACTGCTAGGTTAAACCTTACCCCTTGATTTACAAACTGCACATTAATGCCATTTTTTTTTTCATAACATAATGTCACGGCCGTTGTTGCCGAAGGTGTTGGCGGAGGTGTACAATTGTACTCTACTATAAAAATAGGGGGTAAGCGAAATATTCAAATCGAAAAAGGGCTTTGAAAGTCCGTGGCGGTGAAATAATCACTCAACATCTATGCAAAAAAATATATGCAAGTTCAAAAAAAATATAGATGTCACGTGATCAATTTTGAACATTAATATCTCGAAAATATGACGGTTTACGGGGTTTGGCCCTAGTGTGTTTCCTGTTTGCGTTGATGTCAGCTATCGATTTATATAGGTTTCATGGGCGGCCGCCATTTTGAAAAACAATCAAAATGGCGGACAGGTAGATATGCCAGGCTCCATATAAAAATCTTCAAGTCCCTTTCGCTCGTCCCCTATTTCATTGGTCGAATCGAGGATCGAATCTAGTGCTTTGCAACTGCTAGAACAACGATATAGCGCTTTCTTTATTTACCTATATTAAAAGCAAATATTTAAAATGGTGTTTTTTTCAAGGCACATACAACCACATGATGATATCCTTATCCCCGCCGAACGTGACCGCTAACATACAGTACGCAGAGGTACTTACTCTGTCGGGTCGCACGCTGTTCGAGCTGCCCCTCAAGCAGACAGATACCAACGTGTACGTCGCTGACCCGTTCGTACCGCCAGACGAGTTCTTTTACATTGCTGTGAGTTAATTCAATATTCATCCTTATGTCTGTCTGGAATCATCTGCCTAGCCTTTCCCAACATATTGGGGTCGGCTCCCAGTCTCACTGGATGCAGCTGAATAGCAATATTTTATTAGCTGTCGGTGTGAATATTCCACGACAATGACGCTCTCATTGTCGTGGAATATTCACACCGACAGCTTGAACGCCATTAAAATATGTAATTATACAAATTACCATTATTGCCACCACCATACCACCACCATACCACTACCATACCACCACCACCACCATCTGCCATTTTTGCCATTATTGTTGTTTTATTTTGTTACTTATTATTGTTTTTATTTTTATTTTTTATTTTTAGTTGTTGCTGTATTATATTTATAGTTTTTATAGGGTTATGCGTATCTTTATATATTTAAAATATTGATTCCTCAATTTTCATGATTGCATCTACCACTGTTTGTTTTTGCGTCACCCAAAGGTTGGCTGGTAGAGAATGCCTATGGCATTAAGTCCGCCCTGGGGGCTTACCACCAGCTCTTATAGCATGGCAGAAGTTGAACTGCACTGCTTTTTTGTACTAAATCATAGAACAAAAAAGCAGTGCAGTTCAACTTCTGCGCTGCTACAAGAGCTGATGGTAAGCCCCCTGGACATGTATGTGCTTGAAGTATTAAATAAATAAATATGCTGATCGCGTTCAGTTTCATCGGTGAAATTAGCCCTTCATCATCATCATCGTCCAAACTGGCGTGAGTAGCCCGACTTACCTCTTAGGTGAGTCAACAAAAAGCGGCCGACTATTTAAATTTCGATTCTCCAACTTGTATAGTAAAATCCACCAATCCCCACTGGGCCCGCGTGGAGAAGTGCAGCCCACTCCCTCTCACGGAGAGTAGGCCTGTGTCCCAGCAGTGGGAACATTATAGGCTGATTATGCATTATAAACTTACACAATTTTATCGAAAATTTCCAGATTAACGGTCAGGATCAGCACAAACAAAATCTAAAGAGGATCGGAGCGACTGCTATTCAGGCACAGCTGCCAGGTAAAAAGGCGATTTTTTTTATCCACGATTTTTTTATATTTATTGTTGCAGGTCACAGAGATACCTATATACTATACTCGTATATTGTTGTAGCACCTCCTAACCTGGGTATTAAAACCGATCCAGCCTGGCAGGATCGGTTTTTCCTACCAGCGACGCCAGTGTGCCCTTAACGTGTAGTCGCTTAGTTTATAAATTTCATGCCCTGGCTGCATGGAGGCCTTCATTTATTCAGGCACCCACACGAAAGTCCGGTTATGCAGCCGACGACCTCGAGAACCATTATAAAAATAAAATAAAAACTGACCTGTGTGGACAAATAAACACATTTGATTTAATTCTTTCATACTGAATATTCATTCATGTTCTACTTTTGTTTTGGAGGTGTAACTGTAGGACTCATGTCTTGTTTAAGTTTCTTACTCAATAATCTTTTCTTGCAGATGTTCCTTATCTAACAGCACCCCGAATGGTAAGATATAACTTTTGTATTACTTCGTTCAGTTTAGATTCAATTTTGATCCCTTCACTATTGTTGTTTGTCATTGTATCTATATATAGGTACTAGCGGACCCGGCAGACGTCGTCTTGCCCGGAAAAGCAGCGCCACCTACTGGGACCAATTGTGTTTTCAAACCATCCAGGAACCCATTGAAATTTAGACACAAAATTTCATCCAAATCGGTCCAGCCGTTAGGAGGAGTTAGGTGACAAACACACGTACAGAAAAATTATATACACCGTCAAATTTTGATCGTTTTAATCCTTAAATTCATTCATTCATTCAGTCATTGTACTTATCATTATGAACAACTTTTACTACGGGACCAACCCTGAAATCGTGAAAAAAAAAATCTGTTGATCCATAGATTTATGTTTGCATAACTCGACATAATGTATGGATCAACTGTTTTTTTTTTTCACGATTTAGGGTTGGTCGGTGGTCCCGTAGTAAAAGTGTTAAATATTGTACGTTTTTACGGAACCCTTCGTGTACGAGTCCGACTCGCACTTGGCCGGTTTTTAGGCTTCTATATAAACTTCCCAATCATAAGCAACTCAAAGCTTCATAAGAAAAACGCTCACTTATTTGATTATATTTTCAGGTGGAGGCCTATTCTCATTCGCGCGTAGTACTGTCGTGTAATGTGGAAAGTTTGGTGCCGGTCACTGCCATGTGGACCAAGGACGCGTCGAGGATACAGCAGCAGATATCTAGCTTGTGAGTTTTACACTCATTTAAACTCATTATTTATTTATTTAAAACGGCTCAATGCCACTTCACTAAATGTCAAGATTCGTGGCGGTCGCAGTCATGAAACGTACAAGTAGGACTTTGAATATTTGTTACGGGATTTCTATAAAGTCAATACCTACAGAGACTCGTGTCATCTCGCTCTTGCGTTGTGACACGAATGTTGGCGTTTACTATGAGATTACACTACACTGTTAATCAGCCGATCGATTCTGTAAAATTATCACCGTGAAAACTTAGGTGAAGTGAGCTTAGAGTGAGCTGTCAATAGTGTCAATCCCTAGCATTAGTTGGAATGACAGCTCACTCCACGCTCACTTCACCTGAGTTTTCACGGTCAGATGGTTACAGAATCGCACTGATGAACTTGGGAAAATACTTTGTTTCTTAAAGAAGGGTCTGATAAGAGTTAGGACGGTTAGCATGCTAATAAGAAAGTCACTATAACGCTTGCTTTTCTGATTCGCCTTTTTTTCTGCCCTGTGGAAGTCCCCATTGACTTCCTCCATCGTGGGGTTAACAGAGGGTATGCCGGACACTTACCGGCTAAAACCACCGCGGTGTTCCACCTCTAACTATGCTCGGCTCCTAAGGGTCATAGCGTAGTCTACATAGCCAACCTTGCTCAAAAATTGGGCTATCAAATGCAAAAAAAAATCAAAACCACTGATAGTTCCAGAGATTACCCCCTACCCCCTACATACAAACAAACAAATTAAACCTATTTATAATATTAGTATAGATAAATGTATTTCTATAAATTCTTGTTTTCTTTTCAGACAAACCACGTCTATAGACTATGTAATTGAGAACATGAATGAGGAACACGTTGGGACGTACAGATGCGCTGCACGCAATGTGGCAGGAGTAAGCAAGACTGCCACAGAACTTACGCTTATAGGTAATAGCAATTGCGCGCCGCTTCGTTCGCGTAGAGGGCGGTGTTATCCCACGGGAACATACTACTGGGATAAAAAGTATACCATGTCCTAACCCAGATCATGGTCTATCTGTGTGTCAAATATTATTAAAATCCGTTCAGCCGTTAGGGCGTGAAATTCGTTAAATTTATCAGACAGAGTTACTTTGGCATTTATTTATACAAGGTGTCGTTTTGCATCCTCGTCAAATTTCAGGAGGCTGTTATGAAAGACATAAATAATCAAATAAAATTACGATCCGTAGTAAATAATGAATACATACTTGCTTACTAAAAAAACAAGGGAATCGGCGCCAGTATTTCAGAATACACCACTTTCATAGAACAGAATCACGCTATGGTATCGTATAAGCGGCCGCGTTTTTATGTGTGTGTAAAAGGGCAGTTACAGTGCGGTCTCACACAGGCCGCGTTTTAAATGCGTGTCGAATGCCGATTTCGGAAAATTTGAAAAAAAAAACCTACTTATTTTATTATTGATTCATGTCGAGAATCAGTAGCATAGTTACCTCCTTGAATTTGATGAGGATGCAAACCGACACCTTGTATAATTTAAATTAGTACATTAGTATGGATTTTAATACTAATCAATCATACGTCATTATATTAATTTTTTTACAAAAACAAGAGTAACTCTCCCTGTTTATAGCTGAGTGTCAAGTATATTTACACTTTTACAGCATAACTTTTGTATTCGTTTTTTATGTAGCTTTTATCATTTGCTATAGTATTTTTATCTCACGAAGTGACGCGCACTTTACTTATGATGACCAAGTATACAAACACTATGAGATTGTGTGCGTAAAGACGAGTACCCTCAGCACGTAACACATAAACACGCACACACTTCCGACTCGGACGGTACCGAGAGCTCACATTCACAGCGTGTCTGTACACTTGGTAACCACAAGTAAAGCGTGCGTCGAGTCGTGAGATAAAAACACTTTACTTACTTTTAATTTTGTTTTATAGTCATGTTTATTTTTGTTTCGGCGACATTTTATCGCTTTACGCACGTTGGCTACACAGGAAGGGGGAAGTTTTTGAAGATTTGAACTGCTAATATATTTTATTTTTCTTAATTATATATAAATTTGTGAGGAGTCTAAGGGTCGTAGCAGGTGGCGTTCTGTAGTTGATGCGTTAGGTATCAACTACCCATGAGAAGAATTTAAGGCGTCAGTTTACGTATGTATGTATTATTTGTTATGTTTCAGTGGAACCTCCACAAGTAACAATAGAGCCTGGCAACACTACGGTAGAGATAGGTGACAAGGTCACAATATCCTGCACTGTGTATAGTGAGGCGCTGCTGTTAGAGAACCGACTGCTCTACAACGGCACACAGACACGTTATGGTATTTATAATTATTTCATGCCAGCACCTTAATTGCGTAATACACTATCAACCAGAATCTGAATCATTTTGAAGGATATCGCTAATCCATTGCTTCATATGTTTGAAAGATTTGTCTGCTCAACAACGTAAATAACGCAATGAATATTGTTGAATTATCAAAATGAAACCCATTTCTAAATAGTGTGTTACGCAATTACCCGCAGATTAACCAGCAGGTTGATAGTTTGCTGGCTTACATGTCTTTTTACGTCGGATCGAACTACCGATTTGGTTTGTGTCGATACAAAAACGGCTTGCTTAACCGAGCTTGGGCCATATAAAAGAGATGCTGTTATTTTTCCTATATACAGGGTGGCAGAGACATCGACGCGTAAACTGTAACCATGGATTGAGCACATGAGTTTAGTTTAGAAATTTTTCGTCGGTTATTAAAAAAAAAAATACTGTTCCATATATTTTGACCGCGTAGGTATTGCACTTTTCTATGAAACAGAAGATTTTTTTTTTTGATAACCAACGAAAAACTTCGACGCTATGGGGTCTAAACTCGTGTGCTGAATCCATGGTTACAGTTTGCGCGTCGAAGTCCCGCCTCCCTGTATGTAGTTTCATCTCTTCTCTTCTCTCTTGCTTTGGAACAATGGTGGATCTAACTCGCCATAATATTTCTTTAATTCTTGTATCGCCCGACTTCACCCACTGCTGAGCGTCGACTCTCTTTTCATGTGCCAATTCCCATGCTCCTGAGCCAGCCTCACCAGCAGATCATTAGCAATTCCTCTAATTTTCGTAAAATTTCATTTCATATTTGGTGTGAACATTGCCGCATGAAAAAAATAAAAACCGTAATTTTATCATTACAGTTTTTATTAATGAAATTGTTTTTTTTATTTTTTATTTATACAGTTTAAATGTTATTTCATTGTGAAATGAATTGCATACAGATCATATTATGAATTGTCAGTTTGTGACCATTTTACGACTTTTAATATGATTCATATTTTTATCCTATTATGATTCTGCCAAAGTGGCCTTTTTAGGCCCCCAGACCTATCCGAAGAATAGCGATCGTCTATTTGATTTTAGACTGACAAAATTTTCGGGTTTTCGACTTGCCAACAGCGTTTAGAGGACTCCTACGATAACAATGATTGATGTTCGATACGGTACGGAAGCGTATCAAGTGGTGGTGAATAGCTACGCAGGCAGTGGCGTAACAATAGGGTGGCAGGAGTGGCAAAATGGGCCCCTAGCCGGAAGGGGCCCCCGGCCCGAGAGGGCTATGAGCACAGGAGGATCCTAAGTACAGAAATGCAAACTTTTTTCGACCACTAGAACAAAGAAGCAGTCAGGTATTCCATTTTGTAGGGGAAATTACGATATCTACGCGGACGAACTCGCGGGCGAAGTGCCAGTAAAAAAATAAATATAACGTTGGTTGAGCTTCTTTACGTTGAGGGAGGGCCCTACCAATCCCATGAATTTGCCACGGGCCACAAAGGGTATGGTTACGCCACTGTACGCAGGTGTCCTGCCCAAGTCCATTTGAGTTCCAGAACTCATTTTCCGATTTCGAAAACTTTTAATTAAACAAAGATAGTAAGAATATAAGTATCTGATTTTGTTTTACTATTTGACTATACCATAATGTTTCCTCTGTTTACAGCTAGTGATATAAACAAGAAGCCGAACATTGAAGGAATATACACGTTCAATAAAACTATTCAAGTCGGTGAAAAAGATGTCGGAGTGTATACCTGTGTCGCTGCTAATAGAGGTATGTACGATAGCAGTAGGTACTATACAAGGTGAGTTTTTAGAACTTAAACTGAAAAGTCATCATGAATGTGAAGATTATGTGGGTCATTTTATTTTTTATTTTTCTCTCTGTTCTGTTTGTTTTTGTCATGGTCTGGCAGTTTGAGTAATTAATGTGGCCTACCCAAATGTCCTTTCTTTGGTATTGTTCGTCGAACCGTTGAGCTCCTTAAGTTTTGAGTTGAGCTGCACGATTTCTGACATATAATAATAATACTCTTTTCTTTCTAGGAGGAAAAGCAAACCAATCCACACGCATACAAGCAAAACCAAACCCAACTGCCCAAATATTAGGCCCCCACACACTATCAAAGCATATAAACACGGACTTCCAACTCGTGTGTACCGTGGAGAACGCGGCGTCAGTCGTCTGGACCGCGCCTAACGGGACCGTGGTGATGTCACGTGACGTCATCGAGACCTCTAACGATGTGTTAGATGTGAAGAATGTTACTGAAGACGGTGATTGGACGTGTTCGGCGATTAGGGGGGGACGTAAAGGTAATTGCAGTACAGTACATATGACACATCGAACGTTACAAAGAAACTGTCACATTGGTATAAGTGAAAGAGATGGCACTCTACAAAACAGTTGTCTTTTTCAAAAACCCGAAAGTGTCATATCAACAGTGCAGAGCAGTGGTGACGTGTGGTAACGGCCGCGACTTCGAACCCAAGCAGCCACTTTACTTTTGTGTAAATTATTTTCATCACTACCGCTCTCAAAATGGTGAACGAAAATATCGTGTGGAAACCGGCATATCCAAGGACCAAAAATTCGATGAAATGTGACATCCACAAACCCGCACAGGGCTCTCATGGTCGATTATGGCCCAATCCCACTCTCAAAGACAGAAGAGGCCTGTGTCCCAGGAGTGGGAACATCATAGGCTGAGAATGCCATATCAACGGCCGGGTACCAAATAACTTGATGCAGCAACAGCTCAATAACGTTGAGCTGACGAAAATTTCGTCTCATTTTAGGCAGTCCATCACCTTTTTCATGGTCGCCATCAGCTCTTTAAGGTTCAATTTCCCATTGAGAATAACTTGCTATTTCACATAGACGACATTTTGGATCTAGGAACCTATTTCTGTTTAGACTTTCTAACACATAAGTAATTTCGATTATACCTTGTTATAATTAGGTAAACCGTTTTTAGGGTTCCGTAGCCAAATGGCAACGGAACCCTTATGGTTTCGTCATGTCTGTCTGTCTGTCTGTCTGTCCGTCCGTATGTCACAGCCGCTTTTTTCCGAAACTATAAGAGCTATACTGTTGAAACTTGGTAAGTAGATGTAGGCCCTGATTCCCTTGTTCACAAACTAATCTAAATTTAAGTTCTGTGCATCTTTTTCTTTCTATTTCATTAAGAAAAGGACAGAAGATAAAATTTTAGTTTACTCCTGTCAAATTAAGATACTCCATAGACAGATTAGATGTGATTAAAAACATGGCTGCTAAAAATACGTCAATTTACGTCAGGCGCTGACTAGTTTGACAGGACTAAACTAATATTTATCTTCTGTCCTTTTCTAAATTAAATAGAAAGAAAAAGACGCATTGAACTTAAATTTAGTTTAGTTTGTGAACAAGGGAATCAGCGCCGTATTCTGTGAACCGCATTAAGATTTTCACACAAAAATAGAAAAAAACAATAAATTTTGGGGGTCCCCATACTTAGAACTGAAACTCAAATTTTTTTTTTTCATCAAACCCATACGTGTGGGGTATCTATGGATAGGTCTTCAAAAATGATATTGAGGTTTCTAATATCATTTTTTTCTAAACTGAATAGTTTGCGCGAGAGACACTTCCAAAGTGGTAAAATGTGTGTGTCCCCCCCCCCCTGTAACTTCTAAAATAAGAGAATGATAAAACTAAAAAAAATATATGATGTACATTACCATATAAACTTCCACCGAAAATTGGTTTGAACGAGATCTAGTGAGTAGTTTTTTTTTAATACGTCATAAATCGTAACGTAACGGAACCCTTCATGGGCGAGTCCGACTCGCACTTGGCCGGTTTTTAACATATGGAACTAGTGATTGCAGCAACACACACTACATTGATTGATACACGTACGGTATTATAATGCCTATTAGAAGCCATAAATAAGATAATTCAATAAGATAAGGCAATTTATACAGGGTGGCAGGGACATCGACGCGCAAACTGTAACCATGGATTCAGGACATGAGTTTAGACCCCATAGCGCCGAAAGTCTTCGACGGTTATTAAAAAAAAAAATATTGCTGTTCCATACATTTTGACCGCGTAGGTATTGCACTTTTCTATGAAACAGAAGACTTTTTTTTTTGATTATTGACGAATAATTTCGACGCTATGGGTTCTAGTATCATGTGCTGAATCCATGGTTACAGTTTGCGCGTCGATGTCCCTGCCACCCTGTATATTTATTTTATTACGCATTTTAAAGTAAACTTTTACGTAATCTGGAATATGTACGTTCTAAGACAGCTGTCAAAAAACGGTTTACTTAATGGACAAGGTATAGATAACCAAAGCTGTTCCCTACCAAACCCTTCGATGGATCTCACATCTTTAGAATTATCTCAACAATTATTTCACTCACAATGAAACGCCTTTGTTGGGCAGCAGAGGACGTCATTCGACTGAATGATGATGAATACAACCGAGCTATTTATTCAGATGTTTTATGCAGATGGCCAATGGGGTAGAAAGGTTCTGGCGTGAAGACCGCGTACCGGAAGACGTAGCGTTGGAAGGCCTCCCACAAGGTGGAACAACGACCTTGTTAAAGCTGCAGGAACCCGTTGGATGCGAGAAGCACAGAGCCGGTCGAAGTCGAGGTGCTTGAGGGTGGCCTATGTCCAGCAGTGGACGTCTTTCGGCTGAAATGATGATGATCATGAATTTATTTCAGGTTCAGATGCCGTTACAGTGTCAGTACTAATAAAACCCGTAGTGAGTATAGTCGGGTCTAGGAACATCAGCATAGTGCAGGGCTCTGTGATCGAGGTGACGTGTCAGGTTCGCGCCAAGCCGCCGCCCAGGATACTGTGGCATCGAGAGACTGACACCTTCTTGAATAATTCTGTGAGTGTACTGCATTGTTGAACCAGAAACCTGTTTTAAACTCGAAAATTAGACGTATTCTTAACCGACTTCAACGAAGGAGGAGGGAGAATTTGACGTTTGTTTTACACCGATTTCTCCGTGATTTTTACGCGATTCTTTTTTAATTTGAGGAAATCACATAAATATTAACTATGGTTTAGCAGTTTTGTATGACCAGCTTCGCCAATTTTGCTCTGAGAAAAACTGACCGCTGCACCTTATCGATCGTCGCGTATGGCTGTAAGTAAGCCAAGTTCTCAACATCATCCAACATTCTCAAAGTTAAAACACGTGCAAAAACACAGCCCTTCATTGCAAACCGGTAAAAAAAAATTAAATTCTTAGTTCCTAACCAATTTCCAAATGATTTGTTTGCCACTTTCTTTGGGCTCGTAGCTAAGTAATAACAGCCGTACGGCTCGATGGACCAGGTTAAGCTAAGCGTAGCACGGTCGGTCCGTGGATGGGTCTTGAAATACCGAGAACCCTCTGTGCCTCGGAAAGCACGTTAAACCGTTGGTCCCGGGTGTCATTCTTGGATTTTGACAGTTGTTACGGGTCGTCAGAAGCCCGAAAGTCTGACAACCAGTCTTACCAAGGGGTATCGTGGTACCCAGTTACTAGGTTGTGGAGGTCAGATAGGCAGTCGCTCCATGTGAAATACTGGTATTCAGCTGCACCCGGTTAGACTGGAAGCCAACCCCAAAATAATTAGGAAAAGACAGAATGATGAATGATTGTTTGCCACTTCCAGATAAGTGAGGTGAAACCGAACGTGTACCGAAGTGTTTTAAGACTGAACTCTAGCGCGGAAGCCGTCAACGCTACGTACTTCTGTTTCGGGGAGAACTCGGAAGGAATTCATCAGGACAGTCTCGTTGTCAACGTTCGAAGGAAAATGACGCTGCGACAAGGGTTTACAGGTTACAACCACATGTGTTTTTGGTTCAGTAGTATACAGTATACTTGACCGCCATTTTGTATTTTTTTTTTTTCATAATGGCGGCCCCGCGTTAAACCTATATAAAAAGATAGCTGACATCAATGCAAACAGAAAGCATTACAAGACCAAACGCCGGAAAGTGTCAAATCCAAATTTAAGCAGCTTCTGAGAATTACGTAAACGAAAAACCTAATAACACTTTACCCAACTAGGCAGGTACCATCCCGACAGCAAAAAAAAAAAGTGGTCGCAAGTGGGATTGCTGAGTTTAGTTAATTGCTGTCGGGATGGTAATTCTCCTGGATGTCCTCCGCCCTGGGGTGTGCAGAGAGGTCTGTCAGACTTTTAGTGACTAAATCCACCCTGGTGTTCCCTCGCACACCTACATCGGGGACGGATGCGGGTGCGAATGCGTATCCACTGCGCCGGACTGGTGACGGCCTGCGCTATGCGGGCCGCGTCCTATATGGGGGAGTGAGGTAGGTATGAGACTCCCCCTGTTACGTCTTAGAGCCGCGACCACTAAACCAATACCATTCATTTTCCAGACCAATCCGTGCAACTGTACTACCAAGTGGAACTACGTTGTGTCGTAGACTCCCACCCCCCGCCGCGCACTATTTGGTACCACAACGGTACTCAACTAGCCACTGGTACCAACGTGCACATATCTGAAGACAACTCTACGGTGTACTTGAAGAGAATCGACTTTACTAACTTAGGACCTTATGTGTGTGAAGCAGACAATGGGTACGAGAATTTGACTGTGGAAGGGATTGTTAGCGTTACTGGATTGGGTAAGATATTATTTATTCATTTCTTACAAAAATGTATATAAGTAGTTTATCAGCCATCTTGTTACCATAACACAAGCATTAGGTTGCTTAGCTTGGGACTAGATGGCGCTGTGTGAAATGTCCAGGGATATTAATTTATTTATTTACATTATTAGGTGCGAATATTAAAGTTTTTTTTCCTATTTCCAAAGGGGCTCGCTGCGCTTAATTTTGAAAGAGTAGTCATTTTTATTTTCAATTAGTATTTTTGCCATGATGTCGATATTTTTATATGACTACATGCACGTTTTTAATTAATCTAAAAAATAACTTGTGTCGGATACTCATGATATTTTATTTTAATTTGTTTGTTACAGACGCCAGCACATCAAGCTACCCGAAATTGTAAAATTTTCCCCATCAACCTTGAACCTTAATCTTAGGCGATAAAGTTGAAAAAATATTAAAGAAATTTGACAGATTGTAGTAGCTTGATATGCTGGAGTCTGTTCAATCGGTAAATATCGTTTTATCTAAGAATATGAAATTGTTTTATATTATGTATATAGATGAGTATTATTTCTTGCAGCATCCCCAGTGTTATCTAAGGAGCCCGCAACATTAACAGTGCGCGCAGGACGCCCTACTATAATCACATGTAGGTGAGACTATGTATCGTTATAACTTACTTCTATGCATTGTGTTTAACATTCTCATGGCCACCTGCCACTGCTGGGCAAAATCAAAATCGAAAGTCATTTATTCAAATTAGGCTGAGAATCAGCACTTTTCGAACGTCAAAATTACTAAAGACAGTCAACATAAAACCCCCGCCCTTCACCACTCCCTAGTGCTATCGCTGGGAACAAGAAGTGGCGCAACAAATTCCCCAGCAGCACAGCTGTCTGTTAGAAAATACTTGATTGTATACAATTGGGTATATATAATCAGTTAAATCATTTAAATCATCTATAATGTTCCCACTGCTGGGACCCAGGCCTCCTCTCGATGAGAGGGAGTAGGCCATAATCCACCACGCAGGCCCAGTGCGGGTTGGTAGATGTCACATGTCTTCAAATTTTTGGTTCTAGGACAAGCCGGTTTCCTCACGATGTTTTCCTTCACCGTTTTGAGAGCAGTGGTGATGAAAATAATTTACACAAAGTAAAGAGCCTGCCTGGGTTCGAACCCACGACCTACAACCTCGAAAGTCGGGTCGCCTTTGCCACTGGGCCATCACTGCTCCTGCTGGGCATACCATAGATAAAATTTTAATATAACCTTATCTTAAATGAGAAAATTATCGATCGATAAAGATAAGAATATGGCAGAATATTTTCAAACAATTTTTTTTATTATTTTGCCTGTGATATGCTGTTTAAAGTTTAAAGACTAAACTAAACAAACTACTAACTTAATTAACTAATTTAATTTGTATTAAAGTTGAAGAAAATGGCATGTTCACGTATGCGATTTCCAACTCTATTCCAATTGTAATTTAGTTCATTATCAATTGGTCAATGAAAACTGCTCTAGCATTTGGCTACTCAGATTTAGCTGACCCATAAAATGGAACAAGGCACTTATATTCTTTATTATTTGTTTTTTTTTTTATGTTTTCAGTGTCCTCCAAGGCAACCCAGAGCCGACAATATCATGGCAGTACAGACTCAGCTCTGTTAAAGACTTCACTTCTCTCCCTCAAGGTGTGATAACGAATGATAAGGAACTGAGTATATCAGATACCAGAGAAGACCATGTCGGTGTTTACCGCTGTGTAGCCGCAAATGTGATAGGGAAAGACCAATATGATGTCAGTTTGATGGTTCAATGTAAGTACAAATGGTTTTATGTAACTCTTGTAAAAGGGCTTTGAAGATACGTGGCATACCCGTCTGTCCGCCATTTTGTTTTTTTTTTTTCAAAATGTTGGCCACACGTCCCTCCTATATAAATAGATAGCTGACATCAATGCAAACAGAATAATAAGACCAAACCCCGTAAAGTGTCAACTTTGAACGTTAATATTTCGGAAACGTGAACATATTTTTCGGCTGCATTGATGTCAGATATAGATTTATATAGGTAACAAGAGAGGCCGCCATTTTGAAAAAAAATACTAAATGGCGCGAAAGTTAATTAGTGTATTGTTTAGTTTTTTCTTATTAATAACTGGTGGAATAATAATATGTAACACTGTTTATTGAACAATAAAAACTTTTTTGCAAAAAAAAAACAACCGACTAAAAGTTTTTTTTTCACTTTTAAGTTGTAATTTTAACCAGTAATTTTGGTTTAAAAACCAAACTACTGAACCGTTTTTGATGAAATATCTATGGGACCATTTGAGAAGTATACCCTTTCCAACAAAAAAAGAATTTTTCAAATCGCTTGGCAAGCGACAGAGTTATGCGCGAACAAACATAAAAAAAAATACAAACATCCGAATTGAGAACCTCCTCCTTTTTTAGAAGTCGGTTAAAAATAAACTAATTTTTTTTTTTTTTTGGAAAACCGGAAGGCGCCCCTGTCAACGCGACCAAGCGTTCGGGTCCGCCGATTAAAATGAACGTGACGCGCCTTCGCGCGGCCGTCGTTTTGGTTAGGACGTGACCGTCAAGGTCACTTGAGAATTAAAAAAAAAAATATCTACATTATTTTCAGATCCACCACGTTTTAACAAACCTGTAGAAGGGGATGAGAAACCTCGACAAATAAAGCTGGGAGAGACAGTAACGTTCTCCTGCGATGCGGTTGGTTTGCCGCCGCCCATAACAGTATGGACTAAGGATGCGCACCCACTCGTATTTACTGATAACTTGTAAGTTAACTACTATTCTTTAACTAGTTTTAAATTCGTCCCTAAATAATTCGAATCCAGCCTGTCCCTTGCTGCCCTCTCTCAGCGACACCCTAAGCCGAGGTACGTGCCCTACAGGGGGTGCCCTTAGCGTGTAGTCGCTTAGTTTTTAAGTTTTTTAAGCCCTGGCTGGAGGCAGTCCTGGTTAAGCAGACGACAACCTCATAGGTTGAACTGCGAGATGCCATTTATAAAAAAAACTGTTCTTTAACAGGTATTCTTACTAACCTATTTGTAGGCTTTTGATGTTTCCATACGGACCCATTTAGCAACTTTTTTTTTAAAGGAATCCCTCCTTTAAAGAAAAAGTTGCTAAATGGGTCCGCTCTTTACCTCGATTACGCCTGATGGAAAGCGATGGATGAGGGCTATGATGGAACGAGCGTGCCTATTTGCGTCTCAGTAACACTTTTAATCTATCCTTGGTGTTAATCTATCTATGAGTGGGGGAAGATTCGCTGTAAACCGCGGAGTAATTGCGTAACACACTAAGGGCTGACATACACGGACTGCTTGAAGCGGTCACGATGGACTGCTTCAAGCGGCGACTGCATAGTGAACTACTGTCTTCTACGTACACACATACACGAAACCGCTCGAGCAGTTGCAACTGCTTCGGGCGGTCGTGCGGTCAAGCAGTCGCCAGGCATACACTGACTGCTCGAGCTGTCGACTGCTCTCGCGCAGTTACCTGATTTGAATGACGAGCAGTTGGTATCAACTGCTCCAGTAGTTATCAATGGCAGCTTCAAGCTGTTGACTATGACTGCAAGAGCGGTCCGTCTATGTTGACCAATCGCTATCGAATCGAGCAGTCCGTATATGTCGGCCCTTACAGTAGTAATGGCTTTCATTTTGATAGTTCGACTACATTCACACATTGCGTTATTTACGTTGTTGAGAAGAGAATTTTTTTTAAGAGTGAGAGATAGATAAACTATTAGATTTACACTTGTTTGTACTAGTAACAAACAAGTGTAAATCTAATAGTTTATATCTTTTTCGAAATAGAGTTTTATGACTTCTTTTCCTATTGTCCTCTTTCTTACGGTGGGTTGTTCCACGTTCACTTGACGCTCGCGTATACGTCAAAAATGGCGCTAACTATCGTCAAACCAAAAAAGCGTTGTTTCAAATTAAACAGCGTATAGCGCTTACGTCAAGTGGCCGTGAAACAACCTGCCCTTACTCTGTGTTCGTTGAATTAAATTTAAAAAAAAAAAATTGTGAAAATTGCGTAATTGTAAGTAGTTAATACATATTTATTTTTTACAGAATTCTGGCTCACAACGGCGAGTTAGTCATAAAGAAGGTAACGGCATACGACTCCGGGGTTTACACGTGCAACGCGACAAGCACGATTGGTTCCACGCAGAAAAACTTGACACTGATCGTATATGGTAAATAAACCCAGTATATAAAAGCTATTATGTACTGGAACAGTGGCGCCACCGCCGTGGTCGCGCTGCCAGCTCTGTCAAGCGCGCTATAAAGTTGTATTTAGCGCTAAACGGTTGGACCGATTTTAATTAAATTTTTTTATGCGTTTGAGTGGGTCCCTGAATGGTTCAGATTCAATATTGGTCCCGGTAGGTAGCGCTGCGATCGAGTTCTAGGAAACAGGACAACGCCTGTCCGGTCAGCTTCTACTATATAATATAGCTCTTCCTGTCGCATTAATTGTGCAATAGGATATTTTTTCATCAGGTTCGTAAAGAGTCTGTGAAGTTCAGATTTCTTAAGGAGTCCAAAACTCCACTTTATAAACAGGGCCTTTAACGTACATCCAAGCCAAAAAGACTGCATAAAAAATAATTATATTTTTTGTTTATTCATACATCATAGCCTTATATTACCTTACCTGCCTGTAAGATTACAGAAACTCACCATTAACTTTCAGACCCACCCACAATATCACCCATCACCTCTGACCCTATAGAAGTGATAGAAGGACAGAGGGTAGAACTGCCGTGTTCTGCCCAAGGAGTACCTCTACCTATAGTGGAGTGGACACAGAATGGAGCACCTATCACCGGCCATAGGAAGTATGTTGACGAGGATGGATTGAGGTAAGACTAAATCAAAGTATGACTAACTGCGCTCCGCGGGTTTCACTTGCATTAAAAATATAGCAATGACAGGTAAATTAACTATGTATAGATGCTCATATATTTACAAATATTGTAAGAGCAGATAATCTCCCTATTTTAACAATTAATAATAATTCCGTGTGTTTTGTAATAGGCTATTTTCCTAAAAAAATCTAATTAGTCCGTCAGTTAGATTATCAAAAAATATTGAACCCGTATTTTTTCTTTTGTCAATTATATAAAAAATGATGAAGATATTCGCGTGACGTCACTTGCTTGCGACATTTTTGCAAGCACGTGACGTCACGACCCCCCACTCCCAAATTTTGACGCGCTTTTGATCTTTGTCATTTTTTGTTTGATGAACAAAAGAAAAAATACGTGTTCATTATTTTTCGATAATCTAACTGACGGACTAAATATAATAATAATTTTTTTACCCAGGCAACTACCCTATTAATGATGCATAATATGTCAAGCGGCGTTAGTATAACAACCGTATTGATATAATTATATTTTTGAGCCGTTTGGAGCCGTGGGTTCCGAGTACTCGTCGACAACGATGCGGATGAATTTTTCGACGCTATATTTTAGTTTGGAATAGTTTTAGTTAAGTTAGGATATAATTTTGTAATTTTTGTTAATTAATTAGGCTTTAAATAATAAATAAATAAATCATTAATATGTCAAATAAACATACATTTTCAGATTTGTTGCAAACCTGACTGACTTTGGAGAATACGTGTGCACAGCTAAAAACATATACGGAAACACATCTGTTACCTACATGCTACATGTTTGGGGTAAATAATTTTGTAATACTCTGTTTATTTTATTATGACCTGACACATATAAGCTAGATGAATTTATGTGTGAAACATAACTAGAAAAGAAGTACATATATAAATAGATAAATCATTTATTTTATGAAATACAGAAGAAAACACTCGACACATAAATGCACAGTAAACTAATGAACTCTAAGTACATAAATATAAATAAGTAAGTGACCTCAGCGCTGCCACGACGCGATGCCGTGGAAGTGGCAAAGTTTTGGGCCAACAAGATATAAAATTCAGTCGTGCCAACGACACGAAGTAGAAGAACATACATTTAATACCACACATACACATTACACATTTAATTACACACACACACATACATTATACATTTAATACTATACAGGAATATTTTTTAAGCAATGCGCAAAAAATTTTTGGTGGTTCAGTATCAGTAATAGAACACATTTCCATTATTTGTTCAAAACTTTTTTATATTTTTTTGTCCGACTTTAAATCAGCAAAATATGGACACTATCTATTCGTAATAATATCAATGAACGCGGGCGCCGTGCGGCTTACGAGTGATGTTGCAGAGGGGGTGAAACCCCCTTCCGGGCGGCAGGGTGGCGCCAGGCGGCGGCGGCCGGCCGGGCGCTCGACAGTCTGCTCAAGGCATGCGCTTGCGCTGTCGTTGTCGCGTCTAGTCGCTTTCCCGCGCGTACTCGTGTGTCGTACATACTTACGATGTCGGATTTTAGTAACCGCGAGTTCTATGTGATGGTGCGGGTCTATTTATTATGTGGTGAAAGCCTACGAGCAGCTCGCAGAATGTATGCTAGGGGGTAAGGGGTAAGGACCCCACGGTCCCTAATGAAAGGACCATTTTAGCAGCCACTCAGAGGCTGCTTGATCACGGTCAGTTCAGGACCCCAAATCACGCACTAGGGTCTAGCAGACCTCGACTGGCGGTAAATGTAAGTATTAAGTTTTTAAAAGTGCCTTAATTTAATTGATTATAATGCGTTATTTTCTGCATTTTGATGGTCCTAAGCCCATGAAAGTATGAAGGAAAAATTGGAATTACTCTTCAAATAACTTCAGATCACGGCCTAATCTTAAAAAAGTCTAATTCGAACCTGATAAAATCAGCGATCAGTACATTGTATGTAACCCACGTAAATATCTATCTACCCACGCCTATGCACGAAAAACGACCGAGCGCTGCCGCGCCGGGCGGCGCGTAGTGGCCAGAAAATCAATTTCAAAATAGACATCTTTCGTTAGTGATAACTTTATTTTTTTGTACTAAGACTTATCAAAATAAAAAATAGGTGTTTAATAAAACTCATTTAAGTTTAATTTGTCAAAGTTTGCGCACTGAATAAAAATTATTCCTGTATACTAATAAAGCTGAACAGTTCGTTTGTTTATTTGAACACGCTAATCTCTGGAACTACCACTCGGATTTGAAAAAATATTTTTGCATCTGATAGCCCAATTCTTGAGGAATGCTATAGGCTACTTAACATCACGCTAGAACCCTTAGGAGCCGAGCAAAGAGAAAAAAAGTAAAAGAAAACGCTATGCGAACACGAAGTAATAGCGCGGACCGACGATGCGATGCGACGAGGTGGGTGGGGAGGAACAGGAAGGGCATTGAAGATTTTTCTAGGAGCTTGACATAACTACTGTCGCGCCATCTTGTTTTTTTTTTTCAAAATGGCGGCCATTCATGGAGTAATAAAGTATTGCGTTTTCGCCCAGCCTTTTCCCAACTATATTGGGGTCGGCTTCCAGTCTAAACGGTTGCAGCTGAATACCAGTAGTATTTTACATGGGGCGACTGCCTATCTTACGTTTACTGGGTAATACGATACCCCTTAGCACCTTTACTACACCCCCGTATTACTTTCAGTACCACCATACATAGCACCTCAGTTACAATACTTGAAGGAGGTTCTACTCGGTTCCAACGTTTCACTGCAGTGTGACGTCACCGGGTTCCCGATACCGAGCATACAGTGGCAGTTTGAAGACGATCTACTGAAGGAAAACACTACGGATTTGAGGTAAGGAAAAATATCCGTAAAATCCAAAGTCAAGGAAATTTATTTTTTATGGCATTAACTGCCACCGCGGTCACCGGTGACCACCAACAATAGTTTTCTAGCATGTCTGTTAGTCAACGTGTTAAGTAAATTAACTAAGTACTTACCAACTTTAATGGTCATTTTATTCAAATCACAACTGTCTTTCTTTGACAGTTGAATGAAGTGGCACACGGCAAATTGACGGTAGATGTTAATTTTGCATAACAATGAATTTCCCTGACAACCCAGCCAGAATCTCCGAAATCTGTATTTCAATAATGCCAAATGCGTTCGGCGATTATTACAAGTTCTATACATATAAATTGCACATAAGTTTTTGGAGGATATACCATATGTTTATTCTTTTGCGGTCGATGCAGTAATAGAGTGGTTATTTTTTAAACTGAGCATTTTTTTTTTGACACAAAAAATGCAGTTCTGTTCTTGCGTAGTAGTGTGCTATTCTTCTTTGAATGAAATTTTTTTCTGAATTTTGTGTTAAATCCGTTGTATTTTTTTCTGAACGAGCTCATTTGAATTGTTCTAGTTTCAACGATATCGGTAATGTCTACATATCGAACGCGAGCTCAAAGCACGAAGGATTGTATATCTGTATCGCTGAGAACAATGGAGGAGTGGCCGAACAAGCTACTTACATCAAAGTTTTTGGTAGGTAATGCACTACTTATCTTCAAAGAGCCGGCGAATGTTAACTGACATTGAATGAGTAATCATAATTCGTTATGGAGCCAGTGAACAGTGGTGGCCCAGTGGTAACGGCCACGACTTACGAGTTGTGGTCGTGTGTTCGAACCCAGGCAGACGCTTTTCTTTGTGTAAATAATTTCATCACCACACCTCTCAAAACGGTGAAGGAAAACGTCGTGAGGAAACCGGCAAGTCCTAGAACCAAAAATTCGAAGACATGTGACATCCACCAACCCACACTGGGCCGGCGTGGTGGATTACAGCCCACTCCCTCTCAAAGAGAGGCACACACATGACAGGTCATTATGTTCCCACTGTTGGGACACAGGCCTCCTCACTCACTATGCTACATAAGGTGACACAATCGGGAATTGTTTTTCGTTGAAAAGCCCTTTTTAAATGACAATCAAAACTTCACTTCGTGTTTTTCATTTTATTCTGTATTGTTGAAATAATTCTCTTTTACAGAGCCTCCGAACATTTTGGTAGATAACTACACTGGGCCGTACTTGGCTACTAATATGGATACAGTGCTCACAATCGCCTGCCGAGCTACAGGCAAACCTAAACCTTATGTCGTATGGTCTAAGGACGAGTTTTATCTGAACAACGGTATGAACACTACCTTTTGAATACTGTATCTAAATTATAAAATAGTGAACTAATAAAATTGAAATTATATTTTCTCAACATCACTTCGACATAAAGGTGCCATTTATTAAAATTACAAACGCGCACGCCAAATAATGACATTTAGCGTGCGCGTTTGTAATTTTAATTATATAATTTATTATTTATATCTTTAGACAGGCAGGAAATATGGCTGTTATTTTAGCATATTGTGGTGTCTTACGACTTCCACGCAAACGAAATCGCGGAAGGTATAATAAATATAAAATTTCAGATCCTCGCTACGCCATTGACGTGGACGGTACGTTGAGTATAAAGTCTCCTTCTGAGGACATGAGCGGAAACTATACATGTACCGTTAAGAACTCAGTGGGAGCTGTCAATATGACAGTGCCTGTCGAAATATACTGTGAGTAAATCTGAATTAATTATAAGGCAGTTTATATATTTATATTATTTCACATTTAAAAGTTAACTTTTACGTAATCTGGAATATGTACAGACACATCAAGCTACTACAATCTCTCAAATTTCTTTAATAGATTTTCGACTTTATCGCTAAAGCATTAAGGTTCAAGGTTGATTGGGAACATTTGACAGTTTCGGGTAGCTTGACCTGCTGGCGTCTGTACGTTTTAAGACAGCTGTCAAAAAACGGTTAATCTAATAGACAGGGTATAGGCGACTAGAGAAGGCGCCAAGCGCGCAGTGCGGCCGGTGGCGAAAGTTTTAGAGCGTTCGTTTCATTTCGCTACTCACAAGGTGAGTCGCTAGGCTCTAGGCGCTCTTATCCCTTAAAATAAAAAAAAAGTAGGGAAAGACCAAAGAAACGATGGATGGACTGTGTGAAAGATGATATAGCCTAGAAACTAGAACGGCACTGACTGCTGAGACGATGGCTAATTAAGTATGGAAGAAGATGACATTTTGACATGCCTTGAGGATTTTATTTAGGTAGTAAGTTTTTATTTACATTTTTAATTTATTATTGTTTTGTTTGAGTACGTATAGTTTTTATTGTATTTGCTTGTA
Organism: Apamea anceps; assembly: GCA_951799955.1. Taxonomy (NCBI): domain Eukaryota; kingdom Metazoa; phylum Arthropoda; class Insecta; order Lepidoptera; family Noctuidae; genus Apamea; species Apamea anceps. Next base: position 3,970,214 of record OX637509.1, read on the forward strand.
TATTGGCGTGGCTAGCTGGCATATGGCAAATAATTTAATTTGATGTTCTGTGTCTTCTAATGTTAATTACTTTACAGATCTAGTATTGTATACAATCAGGTTTTTCTAACTTACCAGACGGTTGTGTTGCTGGGGAGTTTGTTGCGCCACTTGTTCTTCCCAACGAAAGCACTAGGAAGTGTTGAAGGGTGGATGTTTTGGGGGACTGTCTTTTGTAATTCTGACGTTCGATAAGTGCTGATTCTCAGTCTAATTTGAATAAATGACTTTTGATATGACATGACATGGCATGACGACCTGTGACATGTGTAGCAGGAGGATGATGATGACAGAGAAGACTTCCAAAGTCGTTAATTATTTGTAAATATTATCTTATTTCGTTTCTCAGCTATCCCAACTCATACGCAATCGGAAGAGAGTTTGACCTCAGTGACGCTGCTTGAAGGCACGAACGCGTCCGTCGAGTGTCCCTTACGCGGCGCGCAAACACTCAAATGGTATAAGGTTCGATGTTACATTATGAAATTACAAAGCATTTAATAAATAAAAAAATATAAGTAGTTTAAAAGAAAACTAAAAATCACGCTTTTATCACGCACTAAAAATGATAAAATTATTAACTTGAATTAAAAAAGCGTGGATCGCTTTTTGAATTAATTATAATTGCGCTTTTTGAATTCAAGTTTTGTCATCCGAACTACGTATACATACAAAGTTTCATTTCGATACGACAATTAAAATTCGGTTAAAATTGACGTCTAAGATTTTATTACATTGTTAATTAGTTAGTTACGACTAAAGCTAATAAAAGTGTGTTAAAAAAAAACAAGTATTGACTATGTTAAATCAAATACATATTACTGTAAAAAAATTATTTAAACATAACAACGGGCGTAACTGCCTCGTAGCTCTAGTAGACACAGGCGCGGCTTTAAAGCGTGGGGTCTGGGTTCGACCCCAAAACAGCCAAAGTGTCAGAAAATTGGTGGCATTAAAAATTGTTTGCAACCCGTAGTTGCATGAATGTAAACGAATGAAACATACGAGTAAGTCTCATTTTGCCCTCCATCAATATTGCTCGTACAATCGTAATGTTACCCCAAAATTAAGACAAAAGAAGATCGCTATAACGCAAACCAAAATACACCTAACGAACCTTCTCATAAAGTCTTATTTACATTTTCCAGAACGCAAAACTAATATCATCAGGACCCCTTCACCTATCAAACGTATCTCGAGCAAACGCATCTACATACGCTTGCGTAGTGACCAACGCTGTCGGCTCCGCGTGCTCTAAAGTACAAGTCATAGTAGAGTGGCCGCCATCTTTTGTTAAGAATAAGTCTACACTGGTGGAGGTCGTGAGAGGAAATGACTGGTACTTCGACTGCGCTGTGGACGCAAAACCTAGAGGAAAGGTTAGTATACTCTAACTCATCATCTGCCGAGCTCATCAACTATGTTGTGGTCGGCTTAAAACAGCTGAATACCAGTATTTTACATGAAACGTCTACCTATCTAACCTCCATAACCCACTTGCTAGGTAACACGATACCCCTTGGCTTAGTTTTCTCTAATTAAAGTTCAAATTATAGCAGCTCAGCACCCTTAGAATTTCTCCAAGATTTGTAGCCTATGTCACTCGCCAGCCTATAAACTAAACCTAAAAAAAAACAACCGACTTCCAAAAACGACACTACAAAGTGAAAAATAACTTTAATTTCGGAAGTCGGTGTCGTCGGGTTCGCATTTTCGTAGTTTGCCACCGACTTCCGAAATTAAAGTTATTTTTCACTTTGTAGTGTCGTTTTTGGAAGTCGGTTGTTTTTTATTATGCAAAAAAGTTTTTATTTTTCACTTAATGTAATTTTTACCAGTAATTTTGGTTTAAAAACCAAACTACTGAACCGTTTTTGATGAAATTTCTATGGGACCACTTCAGAAGTATCTCCTTTCGAACAAAGAATTTTGAAAATCGGTCCACAATTGGCGGAGAAATCGCGTAAAAAACACACAAAAAAAAAACATATCGTCGAATTGAGAACGTCCTCCTTTTTTTAGAAGTCGGTTAAAAAATCACGTCGATCCGATGCTTCCTAGCTGCGTGTAAGAATGATTTGTCAGTAGTAGCTTAGGAGTCCTGATTTGTGTTACGTAAATGCAGATCTTTCTGTTATATAGGAATTGAAAAACTTGCGGAATGTGCTCTGATTTTTCTGGAACTGTCCGTTACATCACAGCGGGCCCTATCAGAATACCAGCGCTATGACATTTATTTTTTAAATGTCGCAGCATGTTGCTGAGATAGGAGCCTTTTGGCCTCCTATAGGACTTTCTGTTTCATTATTCTTTATGTTAGGAACAGACGCTAGCACATCAAGCTACTACAATCTGTCAAATTTCTTTAATCGATTTTCAGCTTTATCGCTAAAGGATTAAGGTTCAAGGTTGATTGGGGAAATTTGACAGTTTCGGGAAGCTTGACCTGCTGGCGTCTGTACCTACTTCTTTTCTGTATATAATTTAGTTTTTTATTTTTGATTTAGATTCGTTTGTGATCTTCCTGTACAAGTTGCAATAAATACTGTTTCTTTTTTTTTCTTCCTTTCTGTTCTGTAGGTATTTTTATCCAATCAAAATGTACTCTTTCAGACGAAATGGGTGTTCAACTCCAAACCTTTAGTATTTGAAGACGCAGACCGTTTGAAGCTCATTAACATTCAGCCGCACAACGCGGGCTCATACAAATGTATCGTCAGCAACATTCACGGGACTGTTGTCAAGCAGTTCACTTTAAACGTCCTGGGTAAGTTCTTCTTTAAATATCACCACGAACTAAATGATGGCCATGCATAGTGTCGGCGCATCACATATGCACGTGATTGACCGAGGGGATAGCGCGGGGTGTCGGGATACCGAACCCGGTACGCGAGGGCCGCTGCGCCTCCTCTCCACTCAGCTCACAGACGCGCTCCGCTACGGGCATTTCATTGTTTTCTCTAGTCCTTGTTAGAAACCCATTCTAATTACAAAAATACTCCTGAAAACACGCAACTGTCTGAGAAACTGGATGTTAGGCACTTCGGCCAATAAAAAGGCGTAGGTAATTTCTAGGAAATTATTATTCCCTTTATTTCATTTAAATACTTAAAAATTATATTTTTAAATATTTTTACAAAAAGATATAAAAAAAACATTTAAAAATATAAAAAATAGTGTCAATGGCTATAAGAGTAGGGGAAGACCAAAGAATCGATGGATGGACTGTGTGAATGATGATATGGTTAGAAAGGGGGTGACTGTCGAGATGACGACTAATAGAGAAGTATTGAAGAAAAAGACATATTGCGCCGACCCCAAATAAATTGGGATAAGGGCAGGAGAATGATGATGAAATGATGAGTAGCCCACCGGTATCGGGAACAGGGTCCAAGCTACCGGCGGTCAGGGCTCCAGAGAGAGGAACTTCCTGACAATGCGAGCCGTGTCCAGAAGTACCGCTTTCTGAATCAAGCCCTTGATCCAGCTGCCCAACGAGAGCCTCCTCAGGTGTTGGTCGAGGCTCTTGGCTATTAAGCCATTAAATTAAATTTTATTATTATTATTATAATTATTAAAAGCCTGTGATGTCCCACTACAGGGCAACTCCCTTTCCACTTCTCTCTATTTAAAGCTACTAAGGACCAGGGGGCCTACTCCGAAGTGCAAAGTGCGAATGTTCGGATCGGACCGACACATGGCCGAACCGAATATTATTGAAAAATACTAAAAAAGTTCGGATCGGCTCAGTTGGGTCGGGACCATAGTCAATATTCGAAAGAGTGTAGGAGTGTAGGATCGGAACCGACCGAACCAAATAGCAACTTCGTGGCAGGAAACGGCCGAACATTCGGCCGATACTACTTCGGAGTAGACCCCCAGTTTTTGTTGAAGAGAGTCCAGCTCATCAATTAGGCAATTGTACTTATTTGTTTTTTTTTTTTTTTGAATAGTCATATTTTTATATATTTTCAGTGCCACCATTCATCTCTGAGTTCGATATGCTAGATGTTCAATTAAAGGAAGGTGTGAACGCAACATTAGAATGTAAAGTTAAAGGAACGCCTGCACCCAATCTAACGTGGACTTACAAGTATGGACACTTTTACTTATTTACCTATTTTGTTTGGCTTTGAAACAGAAATCTATATATATATAAAAATCAATTGCTGTTCGTTTGTCTCGCTAAAACTCGAGAACGGCTGGGCCGATTTGGATGAAATTTTGTGTGTATATTTCAATGGGTTCCTGGGTGGTTTGAAAACACAATTGGACCTGGTAGGTGGTTTCCGGGCAGGACGTCGTCTGCTGGGTCCGCTAGTACATAATATTTATTTGCATAAAACATGGTATCATTACCGATGTCATCACCATTGCTCTCAAAACGGTGAAGGAAAACATCGTGAGGAAACCGGCATGTCCTCAAAACAAAAAAATCGAAAATATGCTACATCTACCAACCCGCACTGGGCCCGCGTGGTGCATTATGGCCCACTCCCTCTCACAAAGAGGAGGCCTGTGTCCCAGCAGGGAACGTTATAGGCTGATTATGCTATGATATATAAAGTTGTTTTAAAAATACATTATAGAGCATACGTGTTTTGTCATAGCATGCAAATAATATAGGTTACATTAGAAAATGTTTCACGTCAACAAATTCTTTTATTCAGTAAAAATTATTAGTGTCCTACCTACTTATCCTACTAATATTATAAACGTGAAAGTTTGGATGGATGTTTGTTACTCTTTCACGCAAAAACTACTGAACGGATGTGAATGAAATTTGGTTTATTCAGGATTAACATATAAGATACTTTTTATCCCGTTATTCTCACGGGATCGAAACTTATGCGGGTGAAACCGCGGGGCGCAGCTATTTCACATATATCTGGCTCTTGTGATACAGGACCTCCTAGTACAAGAGCCAGGGCTACACTGATGTTTGTGTCTTGAAGTGAAAATAGACATTATCACTAAGTGATAAAACCCTTTCAAATAAATAAAGTTAAAAGTGAAAATAAATAAATTATTATTATTCAACCATTTACACGGTCAATCTCAATATCTCAAACAAGCCTCTGCCTGTGACTTCGTCCGCGTAAAATTTCTTATTTCCCCGACCCACCCCGACGCATCGCAACGCATGCCCGCGCTACTACTTCACTTTCGCATAGCATTCTTTATGCTCGACTCCTAAGGGTCTCAGCGTGAAGAGAAATTTCCCTTAAGAACTGCCGATCAATTCTGTAAAAATCTCACTGTGAAAAGTTAGGTTAGGTTAGAGTCCCCCCGGTGGGTTCCCGCATTGTCGAGGCGGGGGGGCTCAGTAGCCGTGGCGAGCTGGGCCACGGTGAAGCTAAGAGGAACCCCAGCGGGGGCCGCTCGTCCGGGCTGTGCGGTTTAGCCCAACGTAGCGGCCCACGGGTAGGTTGCGGTGCCGCGACATCGTGACCTACCTGAGGCGGGCCGCGATGTCCCCCGTGAGGGAGACATTGCGGCTGAGGATAGAGGCCGCGGCGGGAGAGGCTCTCCCTCCTTCCGCGGCCTTGACGGGGCCGCCACCGTGAGATGGCGGACGCGGCGGGGCCGCAGGGGAAGAGGAGTGTCGGTGTTTCGTTGCCGCTCTCCCTATGCTCTGCGGCCGTAGCTCCCCCAACCTGGGGGGGCATGCGGGGCCCGCCAACTAGGCGGGCGTGGGGGCCAGCAGGGAACGCGTGCGGGGGCACCGTTGCCTGTTTTGCACAGGCCTCCACCAGTGTGGGACGGGAATGGCCAGGTGTTCTCGGCCAGTCCCGTAGCCCCCCAACCTGGGGGGCATGTGGGGCCCGCCATACCATCTTGGCGGGCATGCGCCGGGAGGGCTGTGGATGTAAAGGCTATGCCGGATTCCCATGGCCCTCCCATCACGGCGACGCGGGAACACCGCTGAGTTTTAGTGGGTATACTGTCATTTCGACAGGGAGTCCCACATACCCCGTCTCGTCCCCCGGGAGGCGGGGATGCATAAAGCATTTCTCAGCGACAAAAAAAAAAAAAAGAAAGTTAGGTTAGAGTGAGCTGTCAATAGTGTCATTCCCTAGCATTAGCTGGAATGACAGCTCACTCCACGCTCACTTCACCTGAGTTTTCACGGTGAGATGGTTACAGAATCGCACGACTGGGCTATAAAATGCAAAAAGAAATCGACTGGTAGTTCCAGAGATTAGCGCGTTCAAACAAACAAACTCTTCTCTCTCAATTCTTTCTCTTTTCGTGTCGATGGTGAGTACCATCGACACGAAAAGAGAAAGAATTCTTCGACGTTTTATATTGTTTGAGCTCAGTAGGTAGCCTCTCTCAATAAAAACTTTATAGTCAAAGCCTGCTTCATAGGTCTAGTTAAAAATTTATTTTCTCAACTCATACTTCAAGTCGCCACCAGTCAACCAGGCTGTCGATGACCCCAAAAAAATGTCATCAAATTATTTTCTTTTTTATCATCGTTAGATATCGATACCCATCATGTCTTTGGTAACTAAGATGTAAGTCCAACCTGGTAAAGTGGGGCTACCTTGACGGAACGGCAGTAGGGTGTGATTGTGGAGCTATGTCACAAACCATGCTTCACCTCCTATCCTGCCCTCTGTGTCCCAAAACATGCAGTCAAAGTGTCCTCTACGCCGCTATCGCCAACGCTGTGGAAGTGGCAAAGTTTTGGGAAAACAAGAAAAGGAAGAAGATGTCTTTGGAGAGAATTTAACCCAAATCTTTATTTTTTATTTAACATTGATAAAAAACCTTTCTTCCTTTCAGTAACACCAACTGGCATCAACAGAGCTCCAGCTTATCAAGTACCAATATAACTAGCCAATCAGAAGGCTTATATCGCTGTGACGCCGTCAATAAAGCGGGGGCATCGCATATTGTATATCGAGTGAATATAGTCGCTGGTCCCAAGGTCAAGGACATTGTGGCCTTTAGCAATGGAGAGGGGGTCACTGTCGATGGGACCGTGGAAATTGTGGTGAGTGAAACTTAATGTTAGATAGTTACTACAGTGTTTAGAGTAAACATGCTCGCAGGTCCCAAGGTCAAGGACATTGTCAAGGTCACTGTCCATGTGAGCGTGGAAATTGTGGTAAAAAATGGTTTTTTAAAATGACCTTTACATATTGCATTAAACTTAAGTGGAACTGGGCTGCCAGATGACAATTGGGCTAAGAGAACCATCGATTGGGTCCCACTAAACGCACTACGCCATTGCGGCAGGCCGAGCACTCGCAAAAGACGGAAAGGGACGCCTTCATCCTGTAGTGGGACAATACAGGCTAGTTGGATTAGATTAGATATTGCATTACCATTCCCGATTAAGGTGGATGCTCCAAGGTAGCCCGCGAAATTCAAATTTTCTTAGGTTTTTTGCAATTTGCTGGTGAGTACTAATTTGTACGTTGATTAAAATATGATTCGCGGCCGCAACAAATATATATTTACAGAATTATAATCATTAGAATCAGTAATACAACTTGTTAAGTTAGCATAATCCTAAAATGTCAAGATTTCATGAAATAGTCATTCAGTAGGATTACTTGATCTTAGAGAGTTGTGTTGATGACTTGAATGATTATAATTCTGTAAATACATATTTGTTACGCCCGCGAATCATATTTTAATCAACGTACAGCTTAGTACTGACCAGCAAATTGCAAAAAACGTAAGATAATTTGAATTTCGAGGGCTACCTTGGAGCATCCACCTTAACGGCAAAAGGGTCGCCTTCTATTACATGGGATTGATAACATTAGTCGTGAAAATAGGTGTATAGTCACGAGCACCAATGTGCCAACACTTGGCAACTTTCAAATGCGATTTTTTCGTGAAATAACGAATGCAATGTTGAAATACGACACATTACATAAATCTATGGGTTTGAAAATGCTATGTTCGTAACAGCATAATATTTCCTTCAAAAACAAAGAAATAAATCGGTTTTGAATAAAGCCGAGTGTATACATACTTTTGCTCGTGACTGTACTATTAAATTCTGTTTAAGGGTCATTGCAGACAGAACAGTAAAATCCTCAAGCATGTTCAGCCGTTATGTTACAAAATATTACCAATTTCATCACCACTGCTCTCGAAACGGTGAAGGAAAACATCTTGAAACCGGCATGTCCTAGAACCAAAAATTCGAAAACATGTGTCATCTGCCAACCCACACTGGGCCCGCGTGGTGGATTACGGCCCACTCCCTCTTACCGTGAGGAGGCCTGTGTCCCAGCAGTGGGAACATTATAGGCTGATTATGTATGTGTGTATGTTATGTATATTACCAATCTTCTAGCAAGGATCCCACACCCGCATAGCTTGCAAAGCAACAGGGAACCCCATACCCGACATACAGTGGATAAAGCAAGGGCGGGTTGTCAGCGAGAATTCTTACGACATTGACTATGCAGACCTGTTGTTGAACAATGTTCAGATGGGACAAGGAGGCGTGTATACCTGCGTGGTGGCTAATGAAGGGGGGACGAATGAGAGGAACGTGAAGATTGATGTACTTGGTGAGTTCGTAATTGATTAAAAACAACTTTTTTTTGGCCTGTATTGTCCCACTGCTGGGCAAAGGCCGCCCCCTAATCCTTCCAGGAACTCTTTTCCCGCCACCTGGAACCCCAGACCTCGCGGTATGCATCCAGGTGATCTCGCCATGTCTTCCTGAGCCGGCCTCCGCGGCGCCGTCGATCTTCAGACACCCATTGTGTGGAGACTTTTGTCCAGCGGTCATCGTGCATGCATAGTCAGCCTGTAGTGATTCCACTGCTGCGACACAAGTCTCCTCTCAGTGAGGGTGAGTGGGCCATAATCCACCGCTCGGGCCCAGTACGATTTGGTAGATATGTCACATGTGTTCAAATTTATAGACTGCATATATGAAATATATTTATGGCCATTGGTTTCTAGATTTAATTCCCAGTTCAGTCAGACTATTAGATTATTCTGTTCATAATATCTCAGTAACAGTTTAGGAGTTTAACTAGACCTGTGCCCGAAAAATAGAAAAAGGCTTGCTGATAACCTGAGTACTTTCACCACACGTTTTTCGAATACTATACTGTGATATCTACATTGTCCACCTAACCAATATTAAGTGTGTATACACACGAGCGACACGCGTCGACGACAGAGGCAACTGCAGCCTTCGACGCGTGGCCTGCCATCGACAACATGTCGTAGTTGCCTCTGTCGTCGACGCATGTCGCTCGTGTGTACGAGTATGCTCACTAACTCTGTACCACTCCTTACTATTTTACAGAGCCGCCAAAAATCTTCCAAACGCTATTCCAAAATTCAAACACAAGTACAAACGAGGCTCACATAGAAGTGCTATCAGGTCAAGCGTTCTACCTGCACTGCCATCCATACGGGAACCCACTTCCCTCAGTCTACTGGTTCAAAGACGACGTGCCTTTAAAGCTCTTTGATGAGTCTATGGTCTCTACGGACTTCGGCGAAGTAATTGTGGTGAAGAAAGCGGTGGAAGCACACACCGGCAACTATACTTGTGTAGCGAGGAATAAAGTTGGCAATACTAGCGTTGTGTATCTGGTTGATGTGCTGGGTGAGTACTTTTTGGGTATATCATTAATTTTTTTAAACTTCATGTATAATAGTGGTACAGACGCTAGCAGGTTAAGCTACCCGAAACTGTCAATTTTTTCCAATCAACCTTGAGCCTTAATGCTTTAGCGATAAAGTTGAAAATCGGTTAAAGAAATTTGACAGATTGTAAGCTTTCACATAAAGCTTACAATCTGTCAAATTTCTTTAACCGTCTGTACATAACATAAGTCGTCATTAATTCATTCTTTATTTACCTATGCACCACTTTATTTCAGTACCTCCACCAACACCCAAAGAATCTTCTAAAAAGGTGACAGCAGGTTTCGGAAAGACACTAGAGTTGACTTGCCCAGCGGTGGGCAGTCCGTTGCCCAGCGTCATGTGGATCAAGCACCCCTACACAGAAATAAGTGGAGATAAGAGATTGCTACTTACTGAAGATAACTTTACCTTGGTGAGATTACATCTTTAACACTTACTAATAACATCTCACATTATTATAGAAGTTTAAAATATGTCAAATGATAATAGTGCTTATGAATGAACCACTGCTGCTATGTAAGACTGAAATATTAAAAAAAAACTGCTATAGGTAACGGTAGTGCCATATAAACGGGTTTGAAGATCATACCTGGCCATGGCATACCTACCTGTCCGCTATTTTTTTTATTTTTTCAAAATTGCGGCCACGCTGTAAACCGATCGCTGACAGAAAGTGACATCCATATTTTTAAAACTTGCTTACATCTTGTTGCATATATGTTTTAAATAATCACTCTGAAAGGTTAAAGTATTCAAACATCTATGTAAAAAGATCTAAGCAAGTTCAAAAAATATGGATGTCACGTGATCTCGGAAACGTGAGGTTTTTTTTTAAAAATCGATAGCTGACATCAGTGCAAACGGAAAATATACTGGTCCTAGTATATTTTCCGTTTGCACTGATCTCAGCTATCGATTTATATAGGTTACAAGCATGGATGCAATTAAAAAAAAAAATGAATGGCGCGACTGTAGATATGCTGTATGCTCCATAATTATAAAAATCTTTTAATCCCATTTATTAACTTTGCTTGGGTAGTTATTGAGTTAGCTTCATACGATTTGAATCCACTTTATGTAAAATAATGTGTGGGGTAAGTAGAAGTACCACAACAAAAACGTAAAAAATATATCTTAACAAAAAACAAAAAAAAAAACAATCGACGTCCAAAAAAGTTCTTCCGTGAAAGAATCGGTGTCTTTGCTTTTGTTTTTTGCCGCCTAATTCCAAAATTAAACTTATATTTCACTTTGTAGCGTTTTGAAATATTTAATTCTCTTATCTTTCAGATCATCAACAAAACAGAGGTAAACGACGGCGGCAACTACTCCTGCATAATGACGAACAAAGTGGGTACCACAGAGGTTATATTCGATGTCACTATACAAAAGCCGCCGTCCATTGCTGCTAATGTTGGCACTAACCTGGTGGAAGGACACGTTGTCGCGTTGAAAAGAAGCATTGTATTGAAATGTGAGGCTGACGGACATCCGATGCCTAAGATTTCATGGTTGAAGGTAGTTTTTTTATCCAACTGCAATGAGGGGTTATGTTTTTTTTTGTAATAATTTCTCTGACCGTCAAAACCAAGCCATTCCCATGACGTTCATCGATCAAACGTTTGATCTTTTTGACGGTATACCATTTTTAATAATATTTAACTTTTTTGGACGGAATCCCTAAATATGTATTTAATACCTTAGAAATGTGCACAGCGGTCAAGTGCTATTTTATGGTCCATGCGACATGTTCGTGGACAATAATCACTTAGCTGCCTCGGCTTATTTTTATTTATTTTGGATTATTTTTTTATTATTATTTGCTGTACTCTGGACACTTATAACGTGAACGTCTCTTTTTACATCGTTCTAACATATATTTATAAATTCAACATTAATGATATAACTAATATTTTTGTGACAATAGCGCCGATTTCCTTGTTCACAAACTAAACAAAATGTAAGTTCAGTGCATCTTTTTCTTTCTTTTCCTTTAAGAAAAGGACAGAAGATATATATTAGTTTAGTCCTGTCAAATTAAGAAACTCCATAGACAGTTTAGACGTGATTAAAAAATTAGCAGCTAAAAAAACGTCAATTCATGTCAGGCGCTGACTAATTTGACAGGACTAAACTAATATTTATCTTCTGTCCTTTTTTTAATGAAATAAAAAGAAAAATATGCACTGAATTTATATTTAGTTAAGTTTGTGAACAAGGGAATCGGCGGCATTATCATTTAAAAGAGTGTCCGTAGAGTTTCCTGCCCACTCTTCTCCATAGGTACCTACGCTTTGGAATGGGCAACTAGCTTCAACTTTCTGACTGACCGACCCCTTGACAATTCAGCAATGCGATTCTGTAACCATCTCACCGTGAAAACTCAGGTGAAGTGAGCGTGGAGTGAGCTGTCATTTCAACTAATGCTGAGGATTGACACTATTGACAACCTACTCTAAGCTCACTTCACCTAACTTTTCACGGTGAGATTTTTACAGAATCGATCGGCTGAAGTGCCTGTCAATAGTTTTATTCCTACTAATATTATAAACGTGAAAGTATGGATGGATGGATGTTTGTTATTCTTTCACGCCAAAACTACTGAACGGATTTGGATGAAATTTGGCACACAGATGGTTTATAATCAGGATTACCATATAGGATACTTATGCGGGTAAAACCGTGGGGTGCAGCTAGTATTGAAATAAATGGTTTGAGTTTGTATTATGTCATTTAAAATATTGAAGGATTCGTTATAATCAACCTGTCTATATTACTCAAAATCTTCAACATTTTCAGGACACACAAGCACTTAGTGAGAGTTTATCTAACATACAGAGAGTGCTCGGCAATAGTTTACTAGCAATATGGAGCGCTGACGTCACAGACGCGGGGCAGTACATCTGCGTAGTAGAGAACGAAGCTGGCACTGCGCATCGGAGGTACAACATCGCCATACAAGGTGAGATATCAGTTGCTAGGCAACGGTTTGATAGCCATAATGCCTGCACTACACTACTCGAGAAGTTGATCGAAGTTAAGTAAATATCAACTTCTCGAGTAGTGTAGTATTCCTCACAAGTCAGTGTAACCCCTAATAGTAGGGTAGCGGGATTGTCCGAAAGGGTTACCGCTGCCCTGGAACATAAAGGGCTAAGGAAGGAACTCGGGTGGGTTTTAGTCAGTAAGAGTCTGACACTCCCTTCTGCTCCACCCAGAGCGGGAGGAGTCATTTGATGATTTCCCATCCTGAAAAAAAAAAAAAAGTTAAGTAAATATGAGAGTGTAGAAGGGCACTTCCGTTCGCTTCGTCCAACCTTGGTTCGCCTCGGGCGATTTCCGACCGGTTGTCGGTTTTTGTGGCCGAGTCAAAGGACTCGAAGCGTCCCGTAGTTCTTAGCAAGTGTGTAGTCACGTACTTCGCCTTCGGAATTTGGTCAATTTCGATCAGAACTTCGTCGAAGAAACTTCGCGAGTAGTGTAGTGCAGGCTTAAGATTAGCCATCATGATCTTCAAATTAGCTAGCTTATGCCCACTGCTGGACGTAGTCCAACGAACAGACCATCGAACCATCGTTACTTCTGACATTATTTCTGAATTGATCAAATTCAGAAATAATGTCAGAAGTAACGATGGTTATCGTTAGGTCATTCCATTTATATATTTGATTTCGTTTATTGTTTTAGTACCTGCTAAATGGACTCCGTTTACACAATGGTCGTTTTGTAACGTTACCTGCGGGTTGGGGTACCAGCAGAGATCCAGGTCCTGCAATTACATCGACGATAAAAACAATACTATTGGTAAGCATATCTATCAATGAAAACAATCAAATATCTTTTTCTTGGTGGATGGTCACCCATCCACGGACCAACCGTGGCAAGCGTAGCTGAACCTGATCGATCGACCTGTGCAGTAAGTGAACAACATGCCAATGTTCTTTTTTTAAACCCTTTTAATCAAGTATGTCTGATAATTATAAAATGTATGAAAAATTTTATAGTTTGAGGACAAATTTTACCTTTCAATGACCTTTTGTCTGGGGTGTACGACAAGCGTGAATTCTGAGTCCAACGGTGCTTTCCTAAAAAAGCTATAACCCACATATAAAAAATGTTAACTGTAGAAGTATACTATGTTTTTCAGATAGTTCTTCAAAGTCAGAAAATATTATTCTAGACGAGTCTGCGTGTAAGGGCCCTACAGTCGATAAAAGGAAATGTCACATGCCTCCCTGTGATGTAAGTACATACTACTTTTTAAAGAAAATAAATACTTTTTCGTTAGCACAAACAAAGGTACATAACATTTTACAACATCCCCCTCCAGCTGTATATGTTGAGTCTGCAGAAAGGTTTCCAGAGGGCCACCAGCCGCCATGATCCACCTGGAAATCTCTTAACAGAGTAAGAAAGTAGGTAGGCCGCTGCCGGCACAATGAGGTCAGCTGGGGGTACTCCGGTGAGCTGCAGTGCGACTGTGGAGCCACATCGCAACCTATGTCTCACCTCAGTACACTAACGTGTAGCATTCGTGATTTAAAAACTATTTCTCTATTTAAACGTCGATTAAAAGAGCATTACCTTTCCTCTATACCGTGAGTATTTGTATATATATATATATATATGTTTATATATTTTTGTATTATGTATTTATTTAAGTATACTCAAGTATTTATTATTATTATTATTTTTTTGTGTTATATGTGTAGGTATATTTAATATTTTTGTTTTAGACTTCACACATTCATATTTTTCTCTTCTTGTTCTCACACACTATTGTCTACATTTCTTTTTTTACTTCTCCTTTCGCAGGTCTGCTGGAAGAAATTTCTTAAGAAATAAGCAGTACCTTTGTACTCATATTATGTTTATGTCATATCAATATGTATTTTTCTGTGTGTACATAAATAATAAAATAAAATAAATAAATAAATAAATAACGCCTGCAATATGGAAGACCTTTGCGAGGCCAATGATATCGCTGTCAAAGTAGCCGAATTCTGTTGGAAGCTTATTTCAATTCAATTCAATTCATAATCTTTATTGTGGATCACAGGTAGGTAAATAGTAAAGGTGTTAAATAGATTAAAAAAAAATGAGAACAGCTATGTCCCGCCCATAGGGCATACAATAGTCAAGTTAATTAAAATAGTACAGATGTTTTGACATGTCGCTACATCAGTAGATCGCACCCGTACGATACAGGGACGGATCGCTTATCTAATTCTTCTGTACGTGTGTTTGTCACCTAATTCCTCCTGAAAGGCTGGGCCGATTTGGATGAAATTTTGTATGTATTCAATGGATTCCTGGATGGTTTGAAAACACAATTGGACCCGGTAGGTGG
Source organism: Apamea anceps (assembly GCA_951799955.1). Taxonomy (NCBI): domain Eukaryota; kingdom Metazoa; phylum Arthropoda; class Insecta; order Lepidoptera; family Noctuidae; genus Apamea; species Apamea anceps. Next base: position 3,985,248 of record OX637509.1, read on the forward strand.
CGCTGCTTTTCCGGGAAGGACGACGTCTGCTGGGTCTGCTAGTAAGTAATAATTGGTTACCAAATATTTTCAGTTGTCTATACATAACGTTTAAGGTGGACGAGTCCAAGCCCCGCTGGTCGATGTGGTCGCACTGGTCGGAGTGTTCGGCGACGTGCGGCGTCGGCACGCAGGCGCGGACCAGGCGCTGCAAGACTAGGGCCAAGTGCGATGGGGATAATGTACAGGTAATCTATGACTCGTCGGTACAATTTTAACGCAATTTTTTTTTTTTAATATTAATTCCTTTGGTCCAACGGGTCCAATTAATTTAATTGGTTTTTTTTACTGATTTATTTTTATGATTGTTTTTTTTTTTTTTTAATTTTATAAACTAGCGCTTGACTGCGATCCCGCCTGATGGAAAGCAGAGATTTATTTGGTATAAAATAAATTGGACTAGTTTATCTTACGTTAGGTTATGTTTCTTTTGACATAACATCACGCTAGTATTATCTTAGTTAGGCAGACGTGTACCTATAGTACATCCACATTTTGCCAGTCATGTTAAAGTCTCATGTAATACCTAGGGAGCAAGCATATTGCCCTTGCATCATCATCGGGGCAAAAATCCAGGCTCTGGGCTATTTCTTTTTGTGGCCATTTACCATTTTTGTTAGTAAGCTAGGAGAGTCATTCAAATTCAAATTTTCTCTTCACAAACAATGGGATCATATAAATTTAGACAAGCTTAGAAATTTGTTTGTGAGAGCCTGCTACACTAGGAATACCTGTATAGCAGATCACCAGTGATGTAAAAGACTTTACTACTTAACACAGTCACAGCATACGACTCTGTTTGTCCTTTGAGCTCATAGCAGTCGATAAATCCATTTTCTTTTTAGATCAAGAAATGCGCTGATCTTCCCCTGTGTAATTCCACCTCAAGTACAGCTGACAACGATGTTTTTGACAGCAATGAAGATAACGGCAATGATGTGAGTATATTTATTTTTATACACAATTACTGGTCTGGTAAGTTTTCAATAAACCATGCATATACAGGATGAAATTGAAAGCTTACGGCAACTCGAAGTCAGCGTTCCAGTAATATAAAAAAACATACAATGGCCCTGATTCCCTAGTTCACAAACTAAACTAAATTTAAGTTCTGTGCATCTTTTTCTTTCTATTTCATTATGTAAAGGACAGAAGATAAAATATTAGTTTACTCCTGTCACATTAAGATACTCCATAGACAGATTAGACGTGATTAAAAACATGGCTGCTAAAAATACGTCAATTTACGTCAGGCGCTGACTAGTTTGACAGGACTAAACTAATATTTATCTACTGTCCTTTTCTGAATTAAATAAGAAGAAAAAGATGCATTGAACTTAAATTTAGTTTAGTTTGTGAACAAGGGAATCGGCGCCATTATGAATTTTAGCGCGCGCCCGATAAGCAATCCACTCATCGCAGAGTTCGCAACATGAAGCAAGTTGCTAACGCGTTGAACTAGCGGTCATTTACCTAATTTTGACCGTTCCTACGAAAACAAACGGCGCGGCACGATGTTGCCAAATCGCTTGCCTACGCGTATATCCCTTTCCTTAATGACATGCAATTGAATTTGATATTTCCGCACCTATTCAATTTCATCCTGTATCTCATCCCATCTCATCTTGGCAAGTTTTGGTAGTATAAAAAGCATTCTTGCTATCTTCTCGTCTCGATACTTTAATTAATGGTCAAAACAATTTAAGTACAGTCTGCGTAAAGAAAGGTATAAAAACACCGAATGATTTTTGCAGGACTCTTATTCACCAGACGCAACATTTGAGATGCAACCAGAAATTATCAACTCACATTTCTCACCGGACATTGAAGAATTTTACGATTCATCAGGTAAACTACCTGTGTTCCTCGCATTAATCCTGATTTACACGATGCAACTTATTTGCTTGTAGCCTTCCATAAGTTGAAGCAACAATAAAATATGCACCGTCATTTGTTGTTTAAATTGTATTGTGTACCACAAGCAAGAAACTTGCATCGTTTAAATGGAGCTTTAGTTCTCTAGATTATACTAAACTAGCGGACCCGGCAGACGTCGTCCTGCCCGGTTGGGTCATCATATATGTACCGACAGCAGCGCCATCTATCGGGTCTAGTTGTTTTCAAACCATCCAGGAACTCATTCAAATATACACACAAAGTTTCATGCAATTTGGTGCAGTCGATCGGAAGTTATCGCGTACATACATTTCGAAACAAAACACGGTCTTGAATTTATATTACAACAAGCAGTGCCTCCCGGTATCACGCGCATCAGTTTTGATCCCGTAGGAATATCATAAAAACCCTATGTGTTAATCCAGGTTATAAACTATCTGTGTTCCAAATTTCATCCAAATCGTTCAGTAGTTTTTGCATAAAGGAGTAACAAACACAGGAGTACTTTGTAGTAGTATATGGCGCATGAATCATGGCCGGTCTGAACATAGGCTCTCCGAACTTTGGCGCATGCTTTCTCGCTCTTGGTTCCTAAAAAATGTTATAGCGCTGCCATCAGAAGGCCAATTCTTGTAATTTAAAATGTTCAAAATCAGTCGCAGTCTCATCTCGGCGACAAACAAATATCAAAAACTTGTCAAAATGTAGGGAAATTAGAAGTATTTTTTGACAGATTGCTACTGAGATCAGACTGTGAACGTTCTTAAAATTACGAGAATTGCCCCTCTGCCCAAAGATTTGATCGAACTTACTGTAAGTGAGAGCTCCCGTAAACGTAGGCGTCCGTAGGCGTTGAAACACGCAACCGTAGCACGTAGCAAGCTACGCCGTAGGTCGACATGCAGCTGAGCGCGATGTTCTGTGAGCGCGACTAATTGAAATGCAACCTTTTGTGAATTGCGCAAACTATTCTAGTAATATAAATACACCAATTATTATTATCTCACGATGACTAGTTTGAACACGTTCGGAGCTCTAAGTAACATCTCGAGATAATTTCGAATTATACCTGTAAACAAATTCGTAAGGCTACGTACGCACTGTCAGGCTTGCTTAGCGCCTAGATCCTTGCGGGTCACCTTGCGAATAGCTGATACGAACGCTCTAGAATCTTCGCAACCGGCCGCACTGTGCGCTTGGGGCCTTCGCTAGGCTCCGAACGCGCAGTGCGCATGCGCGTTTGGAGTCGCCTAGCCTGTAGGCAAGGATGTTAAGTCACTAGGCTCTAGGCCCTAAGCAAGCCTCTTGTCAGTGTATACATAACCTCAACAATAAATAAGTACACCAACACACTAGTGAACACAACACCAGAGGGGCAATTCTGGTAATTTTAAGAACCTTCACAGTCTGATCTGTCTCAATCTGTCAAAAATACGTCAAATTTCCCTATACTTTGACAAGTTTTTGACATTTCTTTGTCGCCGAGATGAGACTGCGACCAGATTTTGAACGTTTTAAATTACGAGAATCGGCCTTCTGGTATTAATTTTTTGCTCTTTCTCTGTTCTGTATTGTTAGCACGGCCTTAACCTTTGCTATAGGTTGTTAATGGTCAGCAATGATACGTCTGTGACTCTTATACGACTGAAATAAGGTTCTATTTTCAGGATCACAATCTACAACGGTGTTTTACGACGTGAGTGTGACGGAGAACCTCGACCACAGTGACAGAGGGCCGTGTGACCCCGGATATAGGCACAACAAGACTGCTAAGTCATGCGATGGTAAGTCATAAGAAAATGTATCATGTTTTATTGGGCGATGTTCGGTTGCTATGTCGAAAGATCGCTTGCTTCATCTTTCTGACTGTCCGACACAAAGTTCAAAGGTGCCAGCCAGTAAATGTGTACTATTTTTATTCATTTTAAGATAATATTAGCATCATTTAATAAGAAACAAAAATAATAAAATTACATATATCCCAACTTCACTAACACTATTCACAAACTAAAATATAGCGTCGAAAAATTCATCCGCATCGCTGTCGACTAGTAGTAATGTACTCAAGAGAGTAGTGTACTTGATACCGCGTGATACAAGGTGAATTTATGACCTAATGGAAGTCTAAAGAATGCCCTCGATATGTGAGCGTCCTGGGCATTGTAATAGTCCTTGGGGAACTGTGCAGTCCAGCAGAGCAGTGGATATCTTTTGAGAATCTTACTTAATTTTACTTTTGCTTCATAAACGTTTACTTTGCATTAATAGAAAGTCAATGATTTTGGACATGTTTCGAAAAGAAAGCCACTGTTTTCGATATCATAATTTTGAGAAGACAATTTTTCATGTGAGTTTTCTTTTTTAACCCCCGACGCAAAAACGACGGGGTGTTATAAGTTTGACGTGTCTGTGTGTGTGTGTGTGGGGGGGGGGGGGGTGTGTGTATGTCTGTCTGTGGCATCGTAGCTCCCGAACGGATGAACCGATTTTAATTTTGTTTTTTTTGTTTGAAAGGTGAATTTGTCGGGAGTGTTCTTAGCTATGTTTGATGAAAATCGGTCCAAGATGCCCGCCGCTACAAAATGGCGGATTATATATTTTTTCACAACTCCCTCAATATGGGTATCAAATGAAAGGGCTTGACTAGTAGAATACTATACACTATGATAAATTTCAAATCCAAGATGGCCGCCACCACAAAACGGCAAATTACATTGTTTTTTTCACAACTCCCTCAATATGGGTATCAAATGAAAGGGCTTGACTAGTAGAATACTATACACTATGACAAATTTCAAATCCAAGATGGCCACCACCACAAAATGGCGAATTACAAAAAACCTGATTAAATACCAAATTACCTGAATCTTAAAACGCAAGAAAATAAATAATAAGGAGTCCCTACAAAAAGCAGGAAATAAAAAATTAAATTAAAAATTTAAAAAACCCCCAACTACGTGAAACCCTATAAAAAGAAAAAAATAACCTTGAAATTATGACCCGTGGGGTCATAATTTCAAGGTTATTTTTTTCTTAAGTACGTATGAAATTTTTTGATTAAATATTTACAGATGTGGACGAGTGCTTAATAGAGAAGAATCGGTGTCACTCGACGCAGCTGTGCGTGAACACACAGGGCGCGTACCGCTGCCAGTGTTCACCCGGGTACCTGTCGCTATCGGCCGGACAGAGGTGTCTGGGTGAGTAGTGCAGACGAGTCAGAGGCACTCACATAGGATAGAGGTATTTAAAAAAAAAATACCTCTAGACTATTTAGTTATAGTCTTATTACAGAGTAACAGTGAATAACTTAAATACATGATGATCATCACTTTTCAGCGTTAATTCACCGCGTGCCTTTTGTTACCAATCTTTTCCAATTTTCCCTTTCCCTTAGTTTAGTACAAGTTTTACCAGACGTCTTCAATATATCATCTTCCCATCATTTAAACGCAAATTACAAGTTACATAAATGATTATTTACAGATGTGAACGAGTGCGAGTTGGAGACGGACGGGTGTTCGCACTCGTGCGTCAACACGGCCGGCGGGTACGTGTGCGCGTGTCCGCGACATCTGAGACTACACATCGACAAACACCACTGTGTTACACGTGAGTACTAAGCGAGCTAGTCCCCGCAGTCGAATTTGATTCCAACTAGGGTCAATTTCAACCCGCACCGGGCCCGCGTGGATTACGGCCCACCCGTCTCACCGAGAAGAGGCCTGTGTCCCAGCAGTGGGAACATTTTAGATTGATTATGCTTAAATGCAGGGTCAATTTCATATGCTATCCCGCTTGCACCACAAATTGATAAATTAGATACAGTCAAACCAGAAAAGGCATGCCTTTCGTTAATCTACCTGTTTCGGAATTCGCGCCACAGAATAACCTCCCACAGAGGCAAAACTTCTAAGGTTGCCGCGCGTTTGTATGAAATTTTCTCTCTGTCGGGTTACCTAATCCGTTCGCAGATCGTCATCTGTGACTCAAAAACTTTACGGAATTGTATAAATAAAATTATTTATAATTTTGTAATTATGGACAAAAAGCAAGTACTTTCATGTTTGTAGGTAGTTGTAACAGCTAAGTCTCATCAGCGCGCATCCGTATTTCCGAAGATAGACGCAGATTTCCGAAGCGCATAGTTTTCTTGGGTAATCTGTATTACATTTTAGCGATTTTTTTTAATAAAAGATTCAAACCAATATTGTTGATTTGCCAATCAACGGCATCTGGCAAGGACAGTCAATGTGGGTTAAGGTATTTAGTGATATGAGGCGCATGCGAACCTTATTTGATTCAGATTAGAGTCTCATAATCAGCGGGGTTATTGCTTAACACACTATCGAGTTCAGCAATATTAATTAATTGCATTATTTACGTTGTTGAGCAGACAATTTTTTTGAACATATGAAGCAATGGTTTAGCAATAGGTTTCAAAATGATTCAGATTGTTATTGATAGTGTGTTACGCAATGATGGTGCAGAACTGCAAAATTAAATCAATTTGTTTTTTTTTTTTACTACGTCCTTGCTTGTTTTTCAGCCGCGTTATACCGGAGACCGCTCGGAGAGCTGCAAGATGAATATCTGAGTACCACCATAGACTTACCGACCAGGTATAAGAAACCCATCAGGAATACTTAACAATTTGTATCATTATTTCAAATTAATTTTGCCGTCTTTTTTTTAATTTTATGGATATGGCTAACTTCTGCAAATGTGTTCAGTGCCATTGTGTTCCAATTATTTAGAATTTGGTATCTAATGAATTAAATTATTTTGTGAAAATCTTCGAATGTAAATAAAAGGCTATTGTAATTTTGTACTATTTATTTTTACTCTACGTGTTCCTTACAATTAATATGTGAATATTTTTCTCTTCATATTCTATAGACATTTGTAAAATAGGGATATAATTCATTAGTTTGCAGTCAATACTATACATTTTACTACATACATTAATCTAAGTCACACGCTTTATTAGAATCCCTATGTATAATAAGTATCTACATTCATTTTCTTTCATGCATACAAAGCCACTGAGTAGTGAGTAAATGGAGTGCTCATAATAAAATAACATAGAGTACCCGTGTAAATCATGGCACATCAAGTTTAAGAAAAGTTCGGATTTGTAGTCATTTGCAACGCGTTACGTCGTCTCTGTCACTCATACTTGTGTACCCGAGAACTATACTTATACATTATAATTTTCTGGAGCGTTAGAGCTGGCAATTGCGACCTACCTATATTGCTACGTAAATTACAAAAATCTACAAAATAACTGATGTTTGACTCCTAAGTGGCTCTCTTTTTGATGCGTTTATTATATGGCACCAAGTATTTTTTTTTTTTTATTGTTGACCGTGGAATAGAAAGCGTGGCCTCGTAAACGGTGTAACTAGGTTTCTTTATCCGTCGATACCAATATTTTATGAAGGATCACAGTTCACTACTCTAAAATGTACCTTTAATATTATGTTTCCTGTTTCCTTCTGTGGAAGAAAATAAACTCTACGGGTGTATGAAGTAATGTTTGTTTATGTAGCAATAGGTGGGAGCCGCTCGTTGCCTACAATCTTCTTTATATGTCCTCGCTTTGGGTCCAGCACTCGCTCGTCCTGCTTTCTGGCAACATTCCTGGAACGTAATGCCAGTAGGAATAAGAACGAATCAAACCTGAACTGTAGTCCCATTTAATCAAAAAAATATATAATTTAATAAGAGATTTACCATAGAGTCCTGGAGTGTTATGCAAAAAATTTATACGTTTCAAGAAAGGCATAGGTGGAAAAAATCGTTTAATTTAAAAGTTGTTGAGTTATCACTCCATGTTAGTAATAATCTGTGGTGTTCATTATTGCAACAAAGTGCCTGTAAGAAGGGGCAACATATTGTAATGTTTGGCACCACTGCCTGCCAAACTACGAAGTTATTGCTACGAATAGAAATCTACCATATCTTCCTCTAGCGAGAGATTGTTTTCCCCTGCAATACAAGTTGTTTGGCGGTAGCAACAGGCAGGCAGGGTACAACCGTTTCAAAGATATCATACGGATTTACAAGCTTCCCTAGAATAAAATTCCCTACTTATTTCCATACTATACAATTCCCATACTTTAGTTATAATATACGAAAATTCCCATACTTTGGTTGGGTTATTATTTGCCTTAATACTTACTGCCAGTAGTTGCTATTCTTCTGTAGTCTCATGATATTGTTCTGACATATCATCAGCTCGTTCTGCAAGTAAGTTCTTTGATCGTTCACCCTCACGAACAACTGAAATACGAGAAGTATACTTAATCAGTTTTTTTTAAACTTTCAAAGCATTGTTTTATAAATGGCAGGAATTAAGATAAAAGAAAATCGGCACCTCCCAACATACAAGCCCAAGTTCGACGGGCGCGTTTTCCCGCCGCGATTTTTTTCGCGCACTGTATTTTCAACGCACCACTGCTTAGCGCCGAGAGTTGAAAATTCAACAGTGTGTTTTGTGCCGCGCTGGGATGTGCTCTGATGGATTCTCAATGCTCGGATCAACACCGAGAGTTGAAAATCCAGTGCGCGATAAAATCCCGTCGCGATATTTTTACATCGGCTAACTGCTGGTACTGTTTTAGCAGCCAGTCGAGTTGACGCTTGTACATGAAGCGTTAGGGACTATCCCCACTTGTTGGAAAGCGTACGCATCGGTAGAGCTAAACGGATGCGTACGCATTCCATACAAAATCGTTGTTTTCTATGGACCAAAGCTGAACAGAGCTGAATAAGTGTGGTTAGTACCTTAAGGTAATCGTTAAGCTACACTTCAATCAATCTAGTAGCAAGCAGTACCAGTATGTGTTCTGCACCATCTCGTCACATTAAGCAAAGGGAGTAGTTAGGTAACTTAGATTCCGAGTACCTTAGGTACCTCGAGGAGCTAGTTCATAGGTACCTGAGATTCCGAGTACCTTAGATTCCGAGTACCTTAGGTACCTCAAGGAGCTAGTTCATAGATACCTTAGATTCCGACTACCTTAGGTACCATGAGGAGCTAGTTCATAGATACCTTTGATTCCGAGTACCATAGGTATCTTAGATTCCGAATAACTTAGGTACCTCTAGGGGGTAGTTCATAGGTATCTTAGATTCCGTGTACCTTAGGTACCCCGAGAAGGTAGTTCATAGGTACCTTAGATTCTGAGTACCTTAGGTACCTCGAGGAGATAGTTCATAGGTACCTTAGATTCCCAGTAACTTAGGTACCTCGAGGGCAGGGGCGGATCGTGAATTTGTGGGGCCCTGGGCTGAAACTACTTAGGGGCCTATCTAAGTACCTACTCAACTAATAGCCATGTCAAAAAACCGTTTCTATGGGTTAGAAGCGTTATGACTACCTCTCGATAAGACTAAATAGCAGATATGACTAGTTCGATAATGATATATTATTATTATATATTCTTTATTGCACAAAAAAACATAAATATTACTTAAATCTACGCAAGTATTAGTTGTACATACAAAAGGCGACCTTATTGCTGTGGTAGCAATCTCTTCCAGGCAACCTTTGGGTGAGAGAGAAACCGAAATAGTGATATACATATATTCACTCGTCTACGTCATCTGGATAGTAATCAATAATATGACTTGCACTATCCAAATCTGTTTTCGATATTTTTGTCTTGCAAATCCATTAAAAATTTGAATTTTTTGCTATGTCTCATAGACGCCAGGTCTATGAGACATAGCAAAAAATTCAAATTTTTAATAAAATTCAATCCTTTTATTGAAATCCATAATCAGCTTATCCAACACAACGTTTAACGTGTCCCTTTTAAATCTTTTTGCGCCGTATACTGAGAATTCACCTGTAGACTTATCTGAAAATTTTGGAGTAATGCGTCTCTTGTTTATGTCATTGTAGTCTATTCCCACACTAGTACTTTTTAGCTTTCTCTTCGTATTCCTTTAGCTTCTGATCTGATTGGTGTCGTATGTTGTTCACAAAGTCTTTTAATGTCACAATTTTCTTGTTGCCTTCACAAATGTCTAAACCAGGGATCTGTATTTTTTTTATTAACTAATTGAAATCTCTCCAACACTTCTTCTCAAAAGATAATCAAAATTACAGTCTCGAGTTTCGCCATTTTATTGAATAAATTTCGTGCCTCTTTCTGGTAATCAATTTTCTCAACCTTATTTTCGCTGAAACTTTTAATAATTTTCATAATGTCATCATAATTATTTTTTAAGACTTTGACAGCATCATAGTGGCAAGACCATCTGGTCTGGCTTAAACTTTTTAACGTGAATTTATATTTTATTTCATGATTCAACAGTTCCCACCTAAGGGTGGAAGCAGAAAAGAAAACGTATATTTGTTGCACTACTCCGGTGTACAAGCACTACTAAAACAAAAAAATAACACCGCGGATTATGTGCCATGTGCTGCGCATTCCCTTAACCTAGTTGGTGTAGAATCTGTTAAGGTTGCAACCGAAATTGTAAACTTGTAAAAATATCGTCCGTCAACCGACTTTACAGACAACCATTTTTTAAATTAAAATTATCGCCTATTGTTTTTAGCGGGGTCTGGGGGCCCCTTGTAACCTCGGGGCCCTGGGCTACAGCCCAAGCAGCCCTTAGGTAGATCCGGCCCTGCTCGAGGGGGTAGTTCATAAGTACCTTAGATTCCGAGTCCAAGCGCCACTCTTTGCTTCGCAGAGTGCTTAACAAGTCGGTTTTGAGACGCTCAAATCTTTTCACCGTCCGCATCAGTTCTGCCTGTGAATGGATGGACCAATGTAAAACTTTTCTTACCGAGATCAATTTGCTATGTACAGTGGCCTCCAAAAGTTAGTTGCCATTTTTCCACTTCAGTTGTGACACACCACATTATGATTTGAAATTCTAGTGATCCAAATGTTTGAACTGCTATAACGTTTTTATTGACTAATTCATAATAATTAACTTGTCATAAAAATAATAATAATCCTTAGTACCTAATTATTTTTTTTATTTTAAATCATAGTGTGGCACCGCAGCTGAAACGGAGAAATGTCAACTAATTTTTGGAGGGCCCTGTATATCCTTGTATTGACCGAAAACTTGTATGTGTGCAGGTGCAAACTGTGAATGTACAGACGCCAGCACATCAAGCTACCTGACACTGTCAAATTTTCCCAATCAACCTCGAACCTAATGCTTTAGCAATAAAGTTGAAAATCTATTAAAGAAAGGACATGGCTAAATGACTGCCCCAAGCATGAATAGTAACCTCACATTAACTCGTAATATTTAAATATTCGTTCATGAATTATGAAGCGTTTAATAATTTCCTAGAACTTTCGTGAACTGTTAGACATAAAAAAGTATCTTAGTTGCTTTTTTTGATTGACATGACAAGTTCAAGGAGAATAATAATACAGTACTACAAACTAGGAACGGGTCATGTCACTTTTCTAGAATGTCAAATCAAAACTATACTTATATCGATTTTTGATAACAGGTATCAAAAGGATTTATTTTCTGAAACTAAGACGTGGTTGCTTGCAGACTGGTTGCTTTATTTATTATAAATAATTCATGTGGGTACTAAGGTAATTAAGTTTGTTCTAGGTTCCAAGGAATGCCAACATTTGTCATTCTTGCTATGAACTGCTGAATTCAGAAGCAACTAGTGATGTACGTTTATTTGGCCATACAATACTTGTGGCCGTTCTGTGAGAAGTATATAATGCAGTGGAAAGAAACGATTCAATGTTACAGAATTTACCAACGTCACATCCAGCTTTCCATCAAGTAAATAAATTGTTTTTTAAACACAGTGTGTTCTTTTATATTTACATGCCCATCCGGTAGCATGGATCATCTTCCTTTTCAGATATTCAGTTTCTCGACCTATAAATCGTCAGAACTACTGTCCCTGACCTATCTCTCTCTGGTTGTGTTAATGGGCTAGCATCCAATCAGAATGATTTGATCAAATGGACAGATAACCTAAACTAACTTTTTTAGATAATGTTCTTAAAAGATTCACAGAATAAATAAATAAATCGCATTTTTGTTGTTTTATTTCAATATCTTTTATGTCCTCCCAGGATTTAACAATCACCACATACTAATTAAACTAAGTCCCCCAGGTGCATTTGTTTGTCAGTCTGTCTGTACGGATGTATTGACAAACAGATTTTGATGGGGTTGTCACTAGTAGGTAGATTGGTTCTTCCGGAAGTTTACGTATACATTCATGTAGATTGTATTGACCAATGTAATTCAAGTCAGAAAAATCCTGCCGCCTGAGTGTTATCCTTGCGCGCGTTGCCCCAATCAGCGCCCAGAATCCGCCTCTCGAGTCCATTTATTTTCAGTTAATATTAATCCTTATTTTCAAATACTTTCATCATTTCAAACACTACTTATATTATCTGTGAAAACTGTCTTTATTTCAACTCATTTGAATAAGTAGTTTAGGATTTATAAGAGTTTAATACTTAAATACACGCGGGCGGGGAGTCATTTTTACGCGGATTGTAGAATGCTCGTTGTATCACGGTTTTTGGTGCAATTACCCTTTTGTAGATATTTACTCAAGTACCACCGTGCGAAATCGGGGTGGGTCGCTAGGCAAAAATACAATAATTATCAATATTATCGCAGATACATCTAAACGCCTAGGTAAAAGTTCATAGCAATGTCTTTTATTTGCAGTTTTTGTATGCCTATTGACGTAGGAGCTACACGATTTCATTTTCAGGATTATAAAGATATTAAAAGTTCCTGAAACTTTTTTTATATAAAATACTAATATCCAGCTATTCAGAATTACATGTCGCTAGGTGCCATGTTTATTCATTGCTGAAAAGTCGTCCATACTTCTATTTAGCCATCTCCTTTGACAGATTGTAATAGCTTGATGTGCTGGCGTCTGTAAGTTGGTTGTTCATAAATAATTATGGTGGGATGATAGTAGTGTGTGAACTGGATTTGCTATGTAAAGACTTAGAAGCAGGGCTTGAAATACCGGTATTCTTGGGAACCGGTACCATACCTCTTGGTGTGATACCGGTACCCAACATCTTGGTGTGATACCGGTACCAGAGTAGTACCCGTATTATTGGTATTTCTAATCAGTATCGTTACTGTAACGGTAGGTACCAAAAACAAATATTTCCGTAAATTAGAGTGAGAAAACAGATATAGTACCTAAGTAAAAAGGAAAGTATTAGATATTAGAAAAATAACTAAGGTAAAAATACGAGATTTGTGGTACGCGGCGGGTACCTGAATTTGGTAGCGGTGGGTACTTGTTAGGTGGAGTCATCAGTACCCGTCTGGAACCGGTACCTAAGTACCGAAATGGCAAGAACCGCTAAGTACTGGTACAGAACCATTACTTTTGGTACAGACGCCAGCAGGTCAACCTACCCGAAACTGTCACATTTTCCCAATCAACCTTGAACCCTAATGCTTTAGCGATAAAGTTGAAAATCTATTAAAGAAATTTGACAGATTGTAGTAGCTTGATGTGCTGGCGTCTGTACTTACCGGTTTCAAGCCCTGCGTTAAGGACATTTTATTTTTTTAAATTACAATCTCGGAGTCTGGTTTCCCACATAAATAAATATGATTCTTTCAAGAATCGACTGGGCAACTCAGTACCTACAATGTAACTTCATTTCGCGGGCTCGCAAGACATAAACGCAAAAAGTCTAAAATTGATAAAAAAAAATTGGCCTCGTGCGAGTCGGACTCGCGCACGAAGGGTTCCGTACCATTATCTATAAAAATCACGTCTGTTGTATGGGGGCCCCTCTTAGATATTTATTTTATTTTGTTTTTAGTATTTGTTGTTATAGCGGCAACAGAAATACCTACGTAATTTGTGAAAATTTCAACTGTCTAGCTAACGCGGTTCTTCTTCAGCGAAGTCTTAGTAATAGGGTCTCGTTTTTACCCTTAGGGTACGGAACCCTAAAAAAGGATCAGCCCCAGCAGTCTCGACATTCTTAGCGATCCCGAATTGACAGGTGAAATGTATGGAGTGACAGAACTTTGCGACCGAATTCGGTCGTAAAGCGATCGCTATGAATGTCGAGACTGCTGGGGCTGACATTGCTATGAGTGGGCACTGTGCCACTGAGGTGACTTACCGGTGTAAGAATATCCAGATTTATATTGAGGTCATCGTGTTTCAATTTGCAATCTGGAATATAAATAAAAAACAATGTTGTGATTAAACGATTTAAAACAAACGCCCTACAGACAAATTATAGCTTACGTAAGTCGTTCATGAAATATTACGATTTTACTAGGTGAATTTAATTTATTTTCGGTCTGCCCACCCAGCTAGTTTCAAACTCGAACGGAGTTACCTGCATCCAAATTGCGTAACACACTATCAATGTCAAACTGAATCATTTTGAAGGATATTGCTAACCGATTGCTTCATATGTTCGAAAAAATTGTCTACTCAACAACGTAAATAACGCAATGAATGTTGTTAAACTGTCAAAATGAAAGCCATTACTACTGATAGTATGTTACACAATTACCCCGCTGCTCTGCTCGCGCGGCGTAGTCACAAGTCGACCCCGTCAGTTATAAAGACAAACAGAAAAATCACGGTTGGCTGAAAAGTAGCTACAATCTTACTTACCCAACCCACAAATCTTAGCGTTTTTAATCTTTTCCTTCAAGGCTGGCAGTTGTTCCCTCAACGTTTCTATGGTATCCTGGTACACCTTATGTCTTGCGCTCTCCTTCATCAGGTCGTCGTCATGGTCCCAGGTGTAGTCAGTCTTGCGCAATTCATCTTGGACCAGTACTATCTGTTTCTCCAGTTCCCCGTTCTGCCAGGCTGCTGTTTCTCTGCATAGATAAAAGTTTGAACATATTTTATGAGTTATGAATCAGTTAATTCCTATTCATTTGATGACTAGAATGCTGAATGCTGAATGAGTAGCTAGTTAGTACTGTGTAGTACCTACTTCTCCAGCTCAGTGCTGTGTAGTACCATCTTTCACAACGGGTCTATGTGTACATATACTATTCTGGACAGTGGGCTATTACATAATCAGTCCATAACCGTCCCACTGGGTTAAAGCTAAGTAGTCCACCCCGTTGAACTAATTTTGGTTGCTATAACAAACTGCTTGGGACAATGCCGTCCACTAGCGACATATTTAGTCTAAGCAAAACTATAAATAAAATATTATCCTCGTTGAAAAGATCACAGCTAAAGAGGTGAACGAGAATGTATTAATCTCAGACTATAGAGTATTATTTGACGACATTGAAGTAAATAAAAAAGGGTCGAAATTATTATAAAGGGCTTTAATAATTAATTTGTCAAAATTAACAAGACAAAATCTACTCAAAAACATTTTAGATCTCATAATTTGAGTTTAAGAATTCGTTACTCGAGGCTGAGATAGTAGTTAAACATTTTTGGATGCCATGCAGCCAGTAAGTTGGTGAACTGGGTGGTCATAGCCTTGACCCATTAGAATAAGGACAAAATTAAGTAGGTTGAGTTTGGGTCGCATAATCAAGTAGGTAATTTAAGAGGTATGTAGGTATAACTATATATTCTGCAGCATTACCTACAATATAGGGTAACTACTCGAGAAAAATAATTTATTAGTACAACATTTTCAACGGAATCACAAAAATAAAGTTAATATTACAAAAAAGTTTTGTGTGAAGTGAAGTCTGTGCAGCAATCTTTTAACTAAAGTATCACTACTACTATAGTATACTGTACTCCTTGCTACTACTATGGGTCTACAATTTACTGACCTACAAGTTTTCTCATGTTCCAATTCATTTTTCAAACATTCAATTTCACATTCGTTCATTGTGGCAATATTTTTGGCTACTGTTTGGATCACTTATTGTCGACTACCGTGCTGTAATGAACACAGTAATGCCCTTGAGCCTTCAATTGATTAAACAAACGATGGCAACCAACTAGTTATGGATACAGTCTTCCAAACAGTTTCTTTACACATCTGATTTACATAATCTGCAACAGCAAAAAGTAAAGCTAATCAGTTAAATGAGCGTCAATTTGCCAAATCCTATTTAACTCTTTTAAACACTCGAAATGAGTTGAATCTCTTAAAATTTTGAGAGAAAGTACATACTTCCAAGTGAACTAGTTCAATCATACAATTATTAACGGCCATGCGCTATTTTTTTAATAAAAAAAATTCCAGCTTGCCATCATCAATCAATACAATATTATAATCAGCATCATCATTTCGTACTTCAACTTTAAAGTGACAACGAAACGCAAAGTTGTTACCATAGACTATACACTTATAAGGTTGTCACCACCGACCACCTATAGATACTAAACGCATGTGACGTTAATGTCAAGACGTCTAATGTCATTAATGTCAAAACAATGTTCAATTTTTGAATTTGAACCGCACGTAACTAACCGAAAAAACAAAAGTTATTTTTAATTATCGCAGTAACTATTTTATTAACTAAAAATGAGTTTATTAAGTGCTGTTCTGCAAGAGGCCGATAAAGTGTGTACCCAGGACTTGAAGAAAAGTCGTGATCAAGTATTGCCCATTATAAAAGATCTAACTGAACGAGTGCAACTACTGTCTTGGGCTTTACAACAAACAGTTATCGATACTTACGTTAATTTTACTATAACAAAGAGCTTAGAACAACTTAACTATAACAATCGAAAGGCGAATATAATCTCTGATCATTCAAAATGCGTTGAAGACATAAAAGCTTTACATGAAAGATACGAAGTGAGTGATGAAGAGTTTAGAAGCCATTGTGGAAAGTTAAACAAATCGTTAGACATTCTCAAGAATTTATGCATTGTTGTTGATGGTAAACGTATTTTAGAAAAAGCAAATCATGAATTCGGTAGATATAACTATAGTGATGCTATGCTAGCAGTGAAACAATTGAAAAAGGAACTGAAGAATTTGAAATTCGAAGGAAATTTGGCGAAGGCTTTAACGACCATCAATGCACAGGCAGAGAACCAACTGGCCTTGTACATTGCCCAGTTGAGTGTTGAATGGGAGGACATCTTCACATGGTCTGAGAAAAAAGGCCTTAAATTCTTAACCTATTCACTGTCTGTTCAACAAAGTGACCCGTTCCTGCTTCAGAAAATATTGAAAACTTTATATGTTACTGAGAGAATGCATGCAGAACTCGGTCCGTTCTCACATTTCTTTATAAATAACCTTCTTCACAATGTAATTAGGCATAACTGTGATATATTCACAGAAGATCACACCGGAGCTATTGTTTTCAACATCAAAATTAATTTGAATGACCCCAAAAAACCTAATTACCAAACAATTTTTAATAATTTGACCGCTATCTTTGAATTTCTTCACTCTACGTTGGGCTCGCAATTTGAAAGTGAGAACACTTTCATAGAAATCTTTGCCGAGACAATCCGCCAGAAATTCTTCAACAAAATTATTGAAGACTGCATTAGAATGAACTTACCGTCTTGTGACAGCAGCTACCAGAATTATAAAAACATAGTTATTGAATTGGATTCATTCAACAAGTTTCTGATTGACTTGAAATTCGTAAAAGCTGATGAATCACCTTTGAATAAATACATAGATGACACTGAATGTGTTTTGTATAACAAGAAATGTGATAAATTACTTTCTGATGTCCGAATTCTGCTTAAAGAAAGTTTAACTCATGGTATTATTACTGTTGGCTCTGAACCGAATAGCGAAAATGATTCCATATTAGATGTAACGGACAACAATGTGGTTTGGGGTATAACAAAGCCTCTGTTCCTTCCAAAATGTGTGATATCACAAAATGTGAAAGCTATCATGTCGTTGATTGTGGAACATTTGGAGGAGAGTGCGAAATTACCTGAGAAGTACAGTAGACAGCTCGTTGGTTATATAAAGGATATAGCTGTTATGTATCAGAGTTTGGTTCCAAAGAAGTTTAAAGTTAATTTGGAGTGCTGTCCTGCTGAAATAGGTAAGAACACAATTTTTTTTATGATTTATTCTTATTTTTCAGTAGCATCCCGGAGTTTAGTTGGTTATGTGCCTTGATAACAATAGTCTCGCCCATATTAAATCATACCTAATCCGTCAAACAGTTCGGCTTGCCCTTTTTGACAGTACCAGTGTGATATTATGTTAAGTTTTCAATAATATACTGTATATTCTGTGGTTGGTAACAACCATAAGTTTTCTGAGTCTCTCTACTATTAAAAACAAATGACAATCACTAATACATGATGGTCACTTATTATTGCTTGTTACAGTCCCTGCAAGTTGCAATATATTACCAATAAACTAGTAAATGAACTCACTCGATATCAATAGACAAATAAGTAATGCATGATGTGCTTACCTGTAAGAAATTGGTACACTAGTCTATAAGTCCATTGGATATATCTCATTTATATTTGTATCAGTGTATTTAATTCTTGGTAAGCCAAATAAATAAAATAAATAATAAACTAAATTCTGTAACTTCCAAATTATGGAAGAAACAGAAAAAAACTTTCATTATATTTAAACAATTATATTTCCAGCTCTATTCTTCAACAACTGCTTCTACTTAGCCCATGGTCTACTGGGACCTCCATGGTGCAACAGTTTACCTAGGACCCTGGCTGATCAGCTCACTGTGGTGCTGCTAGAGTGCATCCAAGACCTGAGGGTGTTGGGACTTGAGAAGGTATCCTTGTATTTACAGAACCAGAAAAGTAGCATCATGCAGAGTATTGAAGCTAATGGTAAATATTATTCTGTATTATCAACATTATCTGTAATACACTCGAGAGCAATGAATCCGGGTCACTTGAAGAATCTTAAAAATCTCGGAAACTAAAAATGCTAGGTTAATGCAATAAATTGTATTTAATAGACAATGTAATACTCCTTAAATGAAGGTATTAAAACTTCTTAGTTATTGTAAAGTTATATCATAAAAAAATCAAATTTGAAAAAGGGCCACTTTCGAAGATGGAACTACGAAATTACAGCATTTGGTTTTGCTTTTGTTTGTAATCTGTCATTTATGTGGGTACATAAACCATGTTGATAGTGCTCTATATTCATTATTCAAGCTGAAATTATGTCGCTTACGCCTGAAGAATGCACCAGAATACTTACAATGCTGGAAACCGGCCGGAGTCAGCGCGATACAGCCAGGACTGTCGGTGTGTCGCTGTCAACAGTACAAAGAGTTCTCCGACGTTACGAAGAAACTGGTTCTAACCTACGCAGACCAGGAACGGGCAGAACCAGGTGTACCACAGCACGAGAAGACCGATACTTGGTGAACACCATGCTTCGAAATCGCTTTCTCACAGGAACTGAACTCACAAATCAGTTTCGACGCCTCGGAGGAAGTAACCCAAGTGCATGGACAGTAAGACGTCGGCTTGCTGAATCTAACTTAAAACCCCTTAGACCTGCAAACGGCCCTAAACTGGAGCGTGGGCATCGTATTTCAAGACTAAGATATGCCCAGAGCCACGTAAATTGGAGTATTGAAGATTGGTCAAAAGTTATGTTCTCCGACGAATCAAAATTTATACTCTACAAGCACGATGGAAGACACAGAGTGTATCGAAGACCAGGGGAAAGATTCAAGCAAGCATGCATCGAAGAAAAAGTAGCCTACGGTGGTGGGTCTGTACTTGTGTGGGCCGGAATTTCTTCTGAAAGTCGCACAGAGCTGGTGATCATAGAAAACGGCTCTTTAACTAGCGTAAGATATGTGGAAGAAATCCTCAATGATCACGTTGGTCCATTTATGGTCAATTTAGGTGAGGATGCTATATTTATGCATGACAATGCCCGACCTCATACAGGTAGGATTGTGAATGACTACCTTCAAGAGATGAACATTACTCGTATGGAGTGGCCAACGCGCAGCCCGGATATCAACCCGATCGAGCATGCTTGGGACGAGCTAGGCAGATGCGTAAAACAACGAAACCCTCCCCCAATCACGCTTCGTGAGCTCAAAATTGCTCTCACAGAGGAATGGGAGAATATTCCCCAAAATCGTATAAGGAACTTGGTGTACAGCATGCCAAACCGCGTATACGCAGTAATGGAAGCACGAGGAGGCAATACGAAGTATTAAAATTCAAGAAAATCGTAATAAAGTTCAAAAATTTCATGTTTCCTATTTTTGTTTTAAGGAGAGATCAGCAGTTTTTTTCTTTATGTAATTTTGTGTTATTAAAATGTATGGTGACTCATATTTTTTTTTTACTTTCATTTAAGGAGTATTACATTGTCTATTAAATACAATTTATTGCATTAACCTATCATTTTTAGTTTCCGAGATTTTTAACATTCTTTAAGTGACCCGGATTCATTGCTCTCGAGTGTATTTGTTTTTTTTTTGTGGTACCTGTGGTAAAGGCCGTGACTTTCGAGCTGTAGGACGTAGGTTCGAACCCAGACAGGCGCTTTACTTTGTGTAAATTATTTCCTCAACACTGCACTCAAAAAAGTGAAGGAAAACATTTTTAGGAAATCAGCATGTCTAAGAACCAAAAATTCGAAGACAGAAGTGGTAGATTACACCCCACTCCCTATCGAAGAGAGGAGGCCTGTGTCCCAGCAGTGGGAACATTATAGGCTGATTTTTAATTATTTACGACTTTTACTTTGCGATTGTAATGGCCCTATCTAGTAGAGGTAGGGTTAATTCCTCATTGTTGGGAATCTACGTAATCTTTGGTGCATCTCAGCCCCTCACAGCACTGTCTGCATGAGTCTTGTGACGATTTCCACTAAATATGAGCGCTAAGTGCATTAAAATAAGTTTCAAATCAAGAAATATACATTTTTCGAATACTTTGTTCCGTCCGTTTATTTGCGCTGGTCGATCACCTTATGACACCTTCGGAACCAACTTAACAAGAACAATTTCAAATTACAGGAACTGCATGGACCCACGATTCTTACGAACAATTCGACTGCGCGATCAACAACGCTGTAGCCCTAATGAAGGACCTACGATCCTGCTGGCTCAATGTACTGCCTGCGCGCATGTATGAGATGTCAGTATGTACGCTAGTGCAGACGTTGTGCCAGTCAGTGCTGGAGCGCGTACTGGCAGACAGTAAGCCGGTCAGTGAAGAACTGGTGTACATGTTGGCGATGAGAGTAGAAAGTACTGTGGCTGATGTTTTTACACTTTTTGAGGTGAGGTTATTAATAAAGTTCCGGCCCCTGAGATGAACGCGGGGTGCCGGATGCGAATGCGTGCTTCGATTGTTTTAATGATTAGGATGTCCAAACGACTATTCGCTATTATTCATTTTGAACACAATGCAACACAAGTTAGTGTGCATACACACGAACGTCACGCGTCGACGACAGAGGCAACTGCAACCGCCGACAACATGCCGCTCTTGTATTTGAGCACCGTACTCAAATACAAATGTACAATTCGCACGTCTTGCCGAGTCCAATCCACATCGAAGGGTCGCTTCTCGAGGCTGTGAAGAATTATGTCTACCTAGGGCAAGTAATTCAGCTCGGTAAACACAACTTTGAGAAAGAAGCCGACAGAATGATCCAGTTGCGTTGGGCATCATCTGAAAAATCACGCCGCGCGGTGATGGCGACTAGAATCAATTCTATTTTAATGTAATTTTTGACGTCCAAAAGTGCCTTTACGTGCCTATTTGAAATAAATTATTTGACTTTGACTTTGAAAACTCCGCCAAGTCTTCTCGTCGCCTACCCCGCAGTGTTTGAAGACTACGGTCTTCAACCAGTGCGTCCGGCCCGTCATGATAAATGACGGCACAAATTCAAGGTCGCTCAGCGCGCTATGGAGCGAGCTATGCTCGGAGTCTCTTTGAAGGATAAAATCAGGAATGAAATTATCCGGAAAAGAACCGGAGCTACCGACATAGCTTGCAGAGTCAGCAAACTGAAGTGGCAGTGGGCTGGCCATGTTTGTCGAAGGACCGAGGGCTGGTGGAGCAGACGAGTCCTGGAGTGGAGACTGCGTATCGGCAAGCGTAGTGTGGGACGCCCCCAGCTACATGGACGGATAACCTAAATAAGCGGCTGGGACAGACTGGATGCGGAAGGTGGAGGACAGGGTGTTGTGGCGCAGCCTGGAAGAGGCCTATGTCCTGCAGTACATTGCAATAGGCTGAGTTGACTCAAATACACGAGCGACACGTTGTCGATGCATCGACGCTTGCAGTTTCTGTCGTCGACGCGTGTCGCTCGTGTGTATGCACACTTAGCCGACACCATCAGCGCAAGTGATTTTCGTTCCACAACCCGCGCGGGATGCGCCTCCGTTTGTACACAGCTATAAGGTGCACTCGATTGCGGTCATTCGTTACATGGTATGGATTATGTTTATCGACAAACGATTATGTTTTAAACTTCGAGGTGAACAAAATCGACTCATTGCACCTTAGTTACTTACTAACTATCAATAGTTTATTGGATTTTATTCAGAATTAAATAAGAAATTATTGTCATTGAAAATAGATAGATTTAAAATCTATTGAAATATGCTTACCTACACTAACACACACAATTACATAATTATTGTTATTACGTGTTTATTATAGAAATTAAAGAAATTATAATAGGTAATAATAAACTTCGAGGGGACTGAGGCGAAACGCGAAAGCGAAACGGAATTTTATTCGTTTATTTCATTCAAGTTTGTAAGCACTTGTAAATGTTATGGTTATTATTGTTGAATTTAATAAATTTGCGTGGCCCGTTGGTCTAGTTGACCTTTCTTCTCAGAGTAGTCAGATAGGAAACGCTGACCTTATGCAGTTTAAAAAAATATGGTTAACGTGTAAAAGTGTTTGTATAAACCTACTTAAATCATTTATAGTGCACCCTAATTTCGTAACAAACTATCAATCAAATCTGAATCATTTTGAAGGATATTGCTAATCCATTATGTTCGATAAATTTGTCTGCTCAACATCGAAAATAACGCAATGAATGTTGTTGAACTGTCAAAATGAAAGCCATTACTACTAAAAAATAAAGAATTACCTCACTGTTTTAAATTCCCAGTTCAGCCAAAGTAGTATTGGGTTTTGAATGATAAATCGTCTAACCAAAAAAAAGCGTATTTTCAAAAAATTATGGCCTTAACCATCCGTTTGAAACAGCCGGCCCTTAATCCTAAATCTATCATTCTTTTCAGGAGCCCATACAATTTGAAACAAAGATCAATATTTGGTCGAAGTTCACGAAACTGCCGCAATTGCTGAAAGCCCAACTGCTAGAGATATCGGACTTATGGAATAAAGACCGCGATCAATTTAAGAACTACAGCTGCGAAGAAGTCAGACAGATTGTGAAAATGAGGTTCCCTGATGATAAATATAGGCTTAAGATATTAAAGGAAATACAGTGATATATTTTTTAACCATGTTTGTCATTTTGTATCTTGATACATAACAACATCTAGTAAAGCTCCGCGCAGAGCCAAAGATTTTTCTGCTGACATTGAACACACTTTATTGTAAGAGATATTAAGTGCAAAGTTGTGGGAACGTCGACGCAGATATCTGACAAATCCATAGGCGACACTATGGCACCGATAATAAAATTTATTATTCAATGCCATTAAGGAATCCTCTGCTCTGCGCTCTTTTTTGGTCGAAGCTGGAACTACTTTTTGACTTCTACTAGATGACTTCCTTGTCCGTCTGTCAAAACCTTTTTCTTAGTAACGCGAAGTTGAATTTAATATCAAATAAGTACCCAGGGTTGTAATCCTTTGAAACAGTGAATAAATCAAACTTCTAAGTCAACTCAATCAAAAGATACGGGCGTTTATGTTCCGCTTATGCCGCAGATTTTGACACTCGCAAGGGAGTCAAGACCTATAGGGTAGTTCCCGTTGACTTAGAATCATGAAATTTGGCAACAAGCAATGTCATGTAGCACAAGTAAAGGATTAAATCCGAAAACCGTAGTAGTTACATACTAGGTTTTTTTATTTTCCGACTGGTTGAGCAGACTGCCCAACCAATGGTCACAACAACATCTAGTAAACATCTAGTAGTCCTGCCGATCGATTCTGTAAAAATTTTACCGTGAAAAGTTAGGTGAAGTGAGCTGTCAATAGTGTCAATCCCTAGCATTAGTTGGAATGACAGCTCACTCCACGCTCACTTCACCTAAGTTTTCACGGTGAGATGGTTCCAGAATCGCACTGCTGGTCACAGTTTACTAATATGTGCAATTCCAGTGCCAAATCAGTATATTGACATCCCAGACATGTCTCGTGTAGGTATCTGCAATCCGACTCAAACCGGAACACAGCAATGGCGTCAGTACCTAAACTGGTATTTTATGTATAGCTTTATTATTTTTGGATTGGCGTTTAACAGCACTGGATAGGGATAAGTGGAAGGAGGGAAGGAGTGGTGCCCTGCAGTGGGACAGAAATGGCTGAATAAATAAAGACAGAAATGGCTGAATAAATAAAGACAGAAATGGCTGAATAAATAAAGACAGAAATGGCTGAATAAATAAATAAATATATTGTTTTTAACGCGTACCTATTTAAAGGTAAGTCTGCCTGACTTTGCTGGTAAACAGAGGGGCAATTCTCGTAATTACAAGAAAGTTCACAGTCTGAATCTGTCTCACTTTTTCAAAAATACCTCGTAATTTCCCTAGGTTTTTGACATTTTACTGTAGCTGAGATGAGATTGCGACTAGATTTTGAACATTTCCTTCAGGTAGCCCCAAAGTCGTCTTATGAGTTTCATACGCCAAAAACTTCATTTAGGTAATTCCTCTACCGTCTACGTTACCGCATACTAAGAAACACTGGGGACCTTTTATGACAACGCGATTAACTTACAATTTAACAATTACATAACATTTATATTGTACTAGCTTCTGCCCGCGGCTTCGCCCGCGTGGATGTCGGAAATTATCCCACGGGAACGTGCTAACAGGATAAAATGTATGTGCTTCCCCAGGATGCCATCTATCTCGCGGGCCCTTTGTGGCTAATTACAATAGAAAACCAATTGTGTCTCATTAGTGGTGATTAAGAGGGTACCTATATGATATCCTTACCTAAGTACCTACATAATAAAATTAAAAAAAAACTCAATAACAGAAAATAAAATACCTACCTACCTAAATAAACCTATTTCTGATGATAACTAAACTCAATAAATAAGCAAAATCCCTAAAAACTAATATCTATACGAATGCCTAATCTTACCTAACAGTATAATAAAATAACCTACGGTCACTACGTACACTATCAAATATATCTACTACCTATACTTTAAAATTAAAATCTATACCTACGACTTATAAAAATAAACCTAAATAACTCTAAAAACTAATAGAAATAAAAAAGGTCGCACTGAAAAACACGGTTTAGAATTGCAAGTAGCAGTTAAAATAAGAACGAACGCTCGCCACTCAACACGTCCGTTCAAAAAATATCCTTATATACGGTAGCGATCCGTGGCGGCCGCGCGCCACGCGTGTGCTGCGAACGGTGCAAGCCAAATTCAACCTTCAGCACTACATTTAGAGCATAACTTTAGTGAACTCCACTGCGGGTAACGTAACCTACGACAAACTTATTATTTGCGGTTGGTACAGTAATCGGGTCTAGGGATCGAACCGCAAAATTAAGTTTGTTTTTTATTGTATATACTTTTCCGGGATAAAAAGTACCCAGTGTGGTGCCCAGGATATTAAAGAATAATTATACCAAGTTTCATCGTAATCGAACCGGTAGTTTTTGCGTGATGCCTGAACAAACAGACAGACAGACAGACAAAAATTTTTTTAATCACATTTTTGGGTTCGGTGTCGGTCTAGTAACACCCCCTGCCATTTATTTTTTTGATATTTTCAATGTACAGAATTTTCACTTCTACAGATTTATTATAAGTATAGAAGATGTAATAAAAACGTAGGAACTGTGTTAACACTATTACGTACTTGTATTTATTAAACGACGTGTAAACGTAGATCATACGGCGTGATTAATACCGCTTATGTTCTAGTGATTAACTGGACGTTGTTTACGAAATGCGTCATTAATTCTGCTCGTAAACAACTGCTGAATATTAGGACCAATGACCGGCAGCGGTCGCTAAATAACCATTAATCACCATGTTCGACAGACGGATTGGTGATCGCAGAATAAAAGAACAGGAAGTACACGTTCTTCCTGTTCCTATCCCCAGGTCATGCAGTGTTTTTCTATTAAGAATTTCTCCACCTGCCATCACTGCGCCTTGTCAGGTGTCCTGCCCAACTCCATTTGAGTTCTACTATAATATGCTTTCTGGTATCGAAGATCTTCGCATCTCGACGTTTGCGACGTTTACGTATATTAACGAGAGTGGCGTCCAAGGACTGAAAGACGAGATGTCGGTCGTTCGGCGGCCAGATGGGCAGACGAAACTGGAGCGTGGGGATTGGTATAAGAAAAGAAAGGCCCAGGTGTGGGTGAATTTGATGATCCCAGGAGCCTGAATTTTTGCTCGATTGATTGCAAAAGGCTCGCCCCCGATCCTGTAACATGAGATGTTGGTGATATTCGATTATTTAGCCGACAAAAAAACGGAGGAGGTTCTCAAGTCGACGCGTATATATATTTTTTTTTATGTATGTCCACGCATAACAGTTTACAGAGTACCTACTCCGATTTTGATAATTCTTTTTTTAAGTATTGGAAAGGGTATACGCCAAAGTTGGTCCCATAAGTATAGTCGGCGCCGTTTTTTAAAGCAATTAGTGATCTTTGTTTATTGATTGTTTGGCGCCGACTCAAAATTACTTAGGTATACTTATCTACATTAGTTTAAGTTAGAACTTAGTTATTAAGGTTAAATAAAAAAGGTTTATTATTTTTTGCTATTCAGTTTTTTCGGCAGTTTAATTTTTTGGTTAGAAAGTTTTTATGTTAGGTACTTATCATTATGTTTACAGCCCGATTCAAACTTTATTATGGCTCGGGAAATGAAGTGAGTCGCTTCCATAAAAATGTACTCTGTGGTCGCTGCGCAGTACCAGCCGATCGATTCCGTAAAAATCTCACCATGAAAAGTTAGGTGAAGTGAGCTTAATGTGAGCTGTCAATAGTGTCAATCCCTAGCATTAGTTGGAATGACAGCTCACTCCACGCTCACTTCACCTAAGTTTTCACGGTGAGGTGGTTACAGAATCGCACTGCTGATTCACCTATCAGCGGGGGTAACGGGTAAGGTACTTCAGAGCCGCCATAAAGCTTGAATCGGGCTATACCCAGGCTACTTACTCATCATCGTCATCATCTTCCTACACTTGACCCATGTTACTTAGGGTAGGCGCAACAGGTTTTCTTATTTCATTCTCCCCTGTAAATCGTTACGCTATCATTCTCTGAAAAATAACATGAGTATCTAGGCTACCATTTTATTTTTTATTTTATTTTTCAGTAATAACGATCATCCTTTATCTCTCAAGGAAGCCTTGACCAAAGAAGAAGTTGAAAGAAAACTCTTTCTTAGACGCCTTTTAAACGGAAGGGATGGAGTAGCCTATTCAAATAGAGGTATGTACGAAATGCGTGTCTGAAATAAATTAATAACCTACGTGGAAAATACGAGAAACAATAGAAACACCACCTGAACCAATAATTGCGTGTTTTATTTACATGGTTGCATAAAGTCTCAACACAATTTTACTTTTGGTGCGTGAGGCAGAACGGAAGCAGGAAAGTGGATATAACAGATATTTCAGTGCGCAACTATCCACGGTTGGATAACGGATATGGCGGGAAAATATCGTAATTTTTAAATCTTACACACGATACAACTTAGATCACAGCTATAGGTGTAGGAACTCATGCGCACGCATGCGCAATTCATAAAACTCAAATATGACAGTAATTTAGATAATTACTGAAAAATTCTTAACCGCTTTAATTTAAGATTTGATTTATTGGAGTATAACGTGAAAATGTGATCTTCTTATGGACAAATTGAAAACGTAGATAATAATTGATACCTATTTAATTTCGTAACTCATAAGTCATTTATTTCAAAACAATATACCTACATTGTGTAGAAATTTTACTAGAGTTATGATGTCATTTAGTTATCGAGAAAGAGAATCGAGATGTCCCTACTTATAGACTACGAGAAGTCCTACCTACCCTTCTCTGGATAGGATACTTCGATAAAAGTGGACGAAGCGAAACCTCAGGCAAACTATAAAATTCAAAACAATTTTATTATAAAATCTAATTCTGTTAATCTAATATCTGTTCCAGAAGTGTTATAATCACAGAACATATATTCTGTGATTATAACACTTCTGGAACAGATAAACAAATGCTTGTCTGTAATCTTCTTCTTCGTGCCGAATGGCGTGACAGTGTATTAGATTTTGTTGACCCAAAACTTCGCCACCTTCACGGCAGCGCAGAGGTCGCTATGGCTGCATTTTTTGGTGCACAGAGGGCAGATAAGAGGGACATAGTTTGCGCTTGTCTGTAATGGCATTATTTAGTTCAAATAAAATAAATCAGCTTAGCTTTGAACGCATGCATCTGATATAGGTACGTTCTAACATTTAACAAACATCACCATTACTACTAAAATGATACTTTTAAAATGCCTATTCTATGACTGTCATTCGACCTATCAAGGATTACAATAAAAGCGTGTCAATGGCAAAAGATGGAAGGTGTGCCATTGTCTGTGGAAATCATAATAGTAGTTGTTTCGCTTGTTTGCATAAGTACAAATATGCTGATACGAATCAGTACGCTCTGGCACATTCCAGAATATTTTTCCTATTATATTTATGGTTTTGCGCTTCTACCCCTAAGGGACACTAGTGATATTGGCATTGGCAGAGAAAGTAATCGTCCTGGTACTCAGTCACCCATTACGCGAATGCTATATAAGTGAGTGGCGCTTCCTCAGACCTATTATTACGTTCATGTCTGCATCGGCCGCAGGCACCGCAATATGCAACACTTATCGGTAGGTACATAAACTCAAAATAAACGTTCTTTATATGTAGTTACGCACAAATTTTAAACGTACAAAATTAACTCAACGTTTTCTAGAAAATAAACGCGGGGTCTTTACATAAATTCGGCTGCAGTAACAAAACGTTTAAAATATGGCGCGGCGCATTTTGGCGGGAACACAGTGATTGTGAAAAAAAATTATAGTTTTGTATTTCAAAAGTGCAAGTGAAATGTTGTTTGTGATCAGTGTCAATTGTGATTACATGTGTCTTGGAGTGCGGTAAAGTACTAACTATAGTAAAATTGTTTATAAAAATATCTGCTAAGTGTGAACAAGGAACATGATGATAAAGAAACACCTTCTCTGATCATTCATTTGTAAAATAGTTAACTCGTAAAAGAAAATAGTTTTGCTCCAATGTCCACTGAATGGTTGGTGGTGGTGATCAATAAGGATGCCTGATTTTTTTTTGGGAAATAATTTATTGATTAGAATCATGAACCTTAAAAAAATACCTTAAAAGAAAATTGTAAAATTTAATGTGTATTTTAAACGAAACGAAGTATTTTATTTTAAAATGTGGCTAATTTCAACACAATTTTAAACCCAATTTAGTTTCACCATTTTATGAATTAGGCTTGGGCTTCTTGGGCTTACCTACTATAAAAACAACATTACTAACCTAAAAATATAAAAGACATACTTACAGTTTGTCAATTTCATTTCACAATATTTTTGTCAACGCTAAATGTAGATTTCCTGCAAAAGAATTTTTTTCTTTACAAGAATTTAGCAGGAAATCTACGTTTTGTGATGTTTATGTATGATGATTAAGCACATTCCCCATAACTTCAAACAAAAAGCAGTTTCCTGTTACGCATCAGGAAGAGGATCTGGGCCATTCATTATTATCTACTAACAGCCGCGTTCAATAGCACAAAAACAAAAGAAAATACCTAATGATTATAGGTGTTTTCTTATTTGTTTATAAACATAACTACCTATGTATTATGGTACCTATTATATAGAATTTCCCAGCAACTTGCTGTCATATGGGTACAGTCACGAGCAAAAGTATGTATACACTCGGCTTTATTCAAAAGCTATTTACTCCTTTATTTTTAAATGAAATTTTATGTTGTTA
Source organism: Apamea anceps (assembly GCA_951799955.1). Lineage (NCBI taxonomy): Eukaryota > Metazoa > Arthropoda > Insecta > Lepidoptera > Noctuidae > Apamea > Apamea anceps. The sequence continues at coordinate 4,015,328 of OX637509.1, forward strand.
CGATCCCATAGGTTTATGTAATGTGTCGTATTTTAACGTTGCATTCGTTATTTCACTAAAAAATCGCAATTGAATGTTGCCAAGTGTTGACATATTGGTGCTCGTGACTGTACATACTAAATGTGTTTCGTCACCTAAAATGGAAGAATACGGAAAGATGGATCGCGTGCAAACTACGCGCACGCACCGGCGACGTCGATAGTAAAAACTGATAAAAAAATATATAAAACAACGAAATATTTGCAGTAAACACGCCTTATTTAATTGTCTTTTTGCACTTATCAATTTCTTATCATTGACATGAGCTGAATTTAAGAGACGTTGATGGCTTAGCTTTGCTTGACTCTACCAGTCTTGAACTGTAAACATGCAAGGAATAAGTAAGCGCCAAACTGTTGTTGGTAAACAAATAAATGGCACGCGGACATAACTTAACGATAACATAACTTTCATAACTTTTTCGATACGGTGCAAAATTTTTCAACTTTAGATAGCCATAACTAAGGTGAGAGAGAGAGAGAGGAGGAGAAATTGAAGCCCATTTTGAGCCCCAGCAACAAAAGACCGAATAAAAAGACAGTAAACCCGGCTTCCGCCATTTTGACTGATAAGTATTTTTTTTTTCTTTTCAGACGGCATTCCTGATCATTTCGTTAGTGATCGTCGTCAATCAAGGAAGTGGCGTGACGGCACAAGATGACAACGTAGACGAGCCGCTCGCTATAGAGTCGAAGAACAGAGCTGTTACTATAATACATAACCCAAAGTACGTAGCGCAACCAAAACCTAACAAACAATCATTGACGAGACCCGACTTGCCTACTCACAAACCTGAACAAAGACCGCCAAGTAAACCGCCTAACATTCCTGATAAACTAGTGAAACAAAATCACAAATTCGATGTTCCTCGACCCCACCACGGGCAGATACAAAAACTACCGCCGCCACGCCTCTATCCTAAACAACCTGTGAAGCTGCATCATTCACCAAACTCTATTTACAAGTTTCCTAGAGTGATCCCGCTACCTCCGCACCATAGGACATATTACTACAAGACTAGCCGACCGTTAGTGTATGCCGCGTCAACTGGCAGACCTTTAGTTGCAAAGAGTCCTAAGTTCAGCTTGCCCGTTCAAGTGATCAATGGCATCCGATCCGACTTTGTCAGGCCGCCGAAAATTAATACGACGAATAATAATACGACGACAACAACGACCACATCCAGTACTACCACCGAAGCTACGACCACGACTACCCAAAAAGTCCTGCGGACGAAAAGAATATGGCCCAAACGTGAACTAGACAAAGTGGACCCGACTTTGTTCATACACAACATGACATTGACTAAAGGCAACACGACATTGACTAAAGACAACACGACTCTAACAAAAACTAACACCACTGACGAACCTGATCGTGACACCTCAGAGAGCATCACCCACCGAACTAGATACGCGTACAGGAACACTACGGCTGTGACGACTACTACGCCAATCACGCCATCAACACCGCGCGTCTACCGCCCAGTCACCAGAAAGCTTAAAGTCAAAACAACCACGCATCTACCACCAATCAATTTCACTCAAATCGAACCTAACGAATGGGTGCCGATATTGCCCTCACATTATCCTAAATTCAAGAAGCCCCCGCCGACACCAATCACTAAACGATCGGACTTATTCACTGCCCATCCCGCCGCGCCTCAAAGTAAGCAAATGATGTACTTACAATCTTTTGGGCTTGTCCCAGTGCCGAGTTCTCAAAACCCATTACATATTATGGGTAGAAAAAAAATGGTTTTCTTTAAACGAAAACTACAATTGAACCCGTATTATTCTGGTTACAGTGGGAAGCGGGGACGCTCGCCGATGCACTACATGTACGGGGACCTAGAGAGTGATGGCAGCCACAGTCACCCACGAGTCCTCACCAAAATCAAACACCACCATCACCACCACCACCACAGATACATTAAAACTGTTGAGAAACCTGTCAGGGTACCATACAAAGTCGAGGTTCCTAAGCCATACCCGGTGCAAGTGGAGAAGAGAGTTCCAGTACCAGTGGAGAAGATCAAAGTGGTGGAGAAACGGGTGCCGTATCCGGTTACCGTTGAGAAAAAGGTTCCTTATCCAATAGGGATTAAAATACCACATCCTGTGCCTGTAAAAGTGGTCGAAAAGGAGTACGTATCAAAACCGTATCCTGTAATTCACCAGGTGCCAGTAGTGAAACACGTGCAAGTGAAAGTGCCGTATCCAGTGGAGAAAAAGGTGCCGTATCCAGTAGAAGTGAAAGTGCCGTATCCAGTGGACAGACCCGTCCCAGTGCCCGTCCAAGTGGAGAAGAGGGTACCTTACCCGGTGCCTGTAAAAGTGCTCGTTCCACAGCCGTACCCAGTCGAAACGAAAGTGCCTTATCCAGTCCAAGTGAAAGTGAAAGAGCCAGTCGAAGTAATAAAACACGTTCCGATAAGGGTGCCGTATCCCCAACCGTATGCCGTAAAGGTACCGCATCCGGTTCCGGTACCCTACGAGAAAAGAGTGCCTTATCCAGTCGAAGTGGAGAAAAAAGTGCCGGTGCCAGTCGAAGTGCTTGTTCCGCAGAGAGTAGAAGTGGAAAAACGAGTGCCCGTTTACGTGCCGAAACCTTACCCGGTTGAAAAGAAGGTTCCCTATCCGGTCAGAGTTCCTTACCCTGTAAAAGTCAAGGTGCCTGTTAAAGTACCGGTAAAGGTGCCTGTAGAAGTGCCGGTGTACCTTCATCACCCGTTCCAAGTGTATACTGATGATCAGTACAGCTCTCAGTACGGGGGAAATTCTGTGACTCAGGGCACGCCTGTAATTTCTAGTACACCGCATTACACGGTTACAGCGCACGGGAACACGGGCTTCAATGGTTTCCAGTCTCGTTCCGACAAAGAGGAGACAACGACATCGACCACACCAGCTAGTTAAATAACGAACTTTTATAGAATTATTCAAAGTTAAGTTGTTATAGCACAGTGGAAAGTTCTCGACCCACTAGAATACTGTACCTTGTTATTGATAAGTTATTGTGGTGTGTGTGGAAAAATAATATAAGTTGGATATGAGTAAATGAATGGTGCTGTGATATTTAACGTGTTGTCATTTTGTAGGACACTTTTATTTTGATTTACTGGGCAGTAGACTAAACTCAAATTTCTTTCGAGAATGAGTTACAAGTTACAATGGATTAATTATGTTGGAAAAGCCAACTTTCGGCTAAATAGCCTCTGGAATGCTAATATCAGTGCAAGAAAACTACATTTAGTTTCAGTAGCGTTCTAAGACAAACGTAAAATGCCTACGAGACTGGCTATTAACAGTATCGATCAAGTTCAATGGTAACGCTGGGCGCCGGGCGGTATACTGCAACGCTAGCGCAAAATTACATGCTGCTATATGTCACTCACCTTCGCAACGAACCGTTTATGACTTCATTAATCACGCACGTGAATGTGATCGCGATTTCACGACAGATTGAAAAATGTACAAGAATTTCGTAGAAAATCATTAGATTTACTCGTGTGTTTCACCCAAGCAGTTGTGGTCAGACAAAATGATCTTGGCACATGAAAACATGTTTACTAATATCAGACCGAACGATCCGTTTTGGAAAAATAAACCGGGCATTGTTAATATCATTCATTTAAACGTATTAGGTAACGGATTTCGACCACATTTGTCCTTCCAAAGTGTCCTCCTGAAGGTTACTCCAAACTGTAAAATTATCTCGTAGAGTTGATGAAAGATAGATCGTAGGTCCCTCTCACAGAAAGGAGGCCCGTCTCCCAGCTGTGGAAACATTATGGACTGATTATCTTATGTAGGTCGTAGGTATATGGCAACCGCCCCATCTAACCTAGGTAGTTGGCTAGGTCCACAACACGACAGTCTACCACCAAAAGGTATAAACAACCATACTAAAACAGCAAGTTCATTAGCAAAGCCTTACAAATCAAACAATTAAAACGCCGCTAATAGACGAAGATTAAGTGCGGAATAGGAAGTGTCGATCGAAAGTGAAGTCACAGTTGAGCTAGCGCGCGAAAACATAAACGTCACATCACACTCATATGGTTCATTCATTGCGACGCAATACGTTGTAGCAAAAAATCAGCGTCAATCATAGTTGCATCGACAGCTTACGAGTAATCCACTAGTGTACTGGGGTTTGTTGGATAATGGTTCATGTTTGAAAGCTGTTAACCAATTTCCTTTACGATCTAATGCAGTTGTTATGAGACTGAATGAAGTACCTAACAACTAACAAGTGAAGATGTGAAAAAGCTCTTAAATACCGTAAAACCGGCCATCATTGCCCTTAGCGGATATGTTTGCCCGAACACGAAAAATAACTAAAATAATGATTTGTAAATAATTGTATTTAGCTGACAACATTATCTAATTTTTAGGGTAAATTTAAACATTTTTCTGGCAACATTAAATATTAGCAACGGTGCTAACTTCACTCAGTTGTCAGCAAGACATGTTGAAAAGAGGACTAGTGTGAGGTGGTGCCAAAATCTTGTGTTATGTTTTTACTTACTGTCAGCGTACTACATGTCTCAGGTAAGTTATTTTAATATCAGAGTAATTATAAATATCGCGCTTCATTTTAATGCTACTTTGAGACCTTTACAACATAAAATCTTGAAGATAATGGAGTGGGCAATGATTCCCGAATTTGCGCGAACATAAGAGTGACAACATTGCCCACTACAAAAATAATGTTAGGGTTGGCACCCATCAGCACTCAGTTGACAAATATAAACTAGGTACCTACATTTAGTTTGTTTGGTTGCAGTATGGGAAAGCCTACGAGAAGAAATCGCAGAGTCCTCGGGTCTCGGCCCTATAAAAATTATTCAGAAGAGATGTTACAGCTCGCGGTTGAAAATGGATGTTCTTTTTAAGGATTGTTTTACCATTTTTGTAAGTTTTTTTTGTAAGATTTGATTTAAAACCCTTTAGGGCATAAAGCTCATAATAGGTAGGTACTCATAGTTTTATACCTGCAATTTACAACGATTGTACTTGACTGATTATTGATAATAAAAGAGTTTATATTTGAACAGATTATTATTTATCACATTAATATGTATCAACCCTAATCCACTGTTTTACTATGTATGAAAAAGTCCCTGGTGTGTAGTGTAACATTGCCCACCTCAGTAAAATAAAAAGTAATATGTTTTTGACATATTGAACACGAAGGATGGCAACTTTGCATAATTCACTAAAACATACCCTATTACCCAAGCTTTAGAACTGATAATTTTAGAGAAATTAAGGTTGAGCAATGTTGGACGGTTGTGCGTATAATTTTGCCCGGATATTTAGGCGCCTTTTTCTTGGATTCTGTTAAAGTTAGAAACACTTTATTTTGTGATTTTAGGCCTTTAACAGTAATTGCTACCATGGTCGACTTTATTACGAGTTCTGGTGAATATTTTTTGCAAAATCTCAAAAATACGTGGAAATGCGGGCAATGATGGCCGGTTTCACGGTAATAAAAAAAAAACACAGTTTTTACAGTAGCACTATAGGTACGAAAATTATACGTAAGCAAGGAAATAAGTAGGTAGCGGGACTGACTGCCCAGGTAGAGCCGAAATTAAGTCCTGGAACTCCTGAGTGTTTCCACATAGCTAGGATGCCCTAATGTTCCACCGTTAGGGTAGGTACACCAAACTGGTACATACTTACGAGTATATGCAGTTAGGAAATCGCGTCAGAATTACCAACTAAATCATGATATAATGATAGCATTTTTTCAAACACCGAAAGACCTGCGATCGTCGTTCTGCAAACGCTTACTACGTTTGTAGTGGCTCACGGCATTACAAACTAATTACCTACCTACATGGAGAGAAATTCATGCCTGACCTTTGGTAAGACACAGCTGTAAGTTTTTAGGGAAATCGGTAATTTTTTTTTTTGTAAGTAATCATTTTTTTTTTTTTGACGATGAACACAAAAAGCTCTGCTTTAGAATGATTTTTTATGGTTTTCATTAGCAAAAACTGAGGACTAAATCAAAACCATGTCCAAACTTTAGGTACTTCATGGTTGTCATCTACGTAGTTTTCGAGGGGGGCCGTTGCCGAATTTATCCTGACCAATTGCTTTTCACACGGGCCACTTTATGTAAGAGCTCTTTCGAGGGGCAAGCAACCTCTCTAAAATCGTAAAATCGGTTACAGAGAAGCATTTTCTTACTTACACAAGTTTTTAAGATCATGGTAATTTCATAGTTGTATTGCCTGTTTTCTAGGAAAATTTTCAACAGCGCTCTTAAAGCGTGATGCTTCTTTACTATGATAACGAACACTCCACCTCCCGACGATATTACCTATATTACTTAAAAAAAACAATGCCCTTCTTTAGAGCTTCGCCGCAGTCGGGTAAAAAGGGCCCCCAAAATATTTTGGAACAGGGATTATCCCTTTAGGATTACTTACGCTACTGCTTACATAGATGGATATGGTAGTTACGGACAGCAAACCGCACTGGGCCCGTGTGGTGGATTACGGCCCCTCTCACAGAGAGGAGGCCGGTGTCCCAGCAGTGGGAACATTATAGGCTGATTATGATGTTAAGACTTATGATGACAGCAAAGTCCAACCATATTCATGTACCAAGTGCAAAATAAATAACTCTGCACCAATTACAAAGTGAACCCAATGGAAACGCCGTCACTTTGTCGCTTCCTGATACGTTGTATTGTATCTCTAATGTATGCCACGGCATACATCGCGTGTAGGTGGAAGTCTTTCGGAAGTATCAAACTAAGTAAAAATGGAACAACAGAAGTAGCAATTACATTCGCCAAGAATTAATCATTTTTAGTTAGAACATGCAAATGAAATGGCGTGTTTACATAAGGTTCGTGTTTGGATGAGCAATTGGTTGTACTATCGAGGGTTGATTCCCGCCCGGAACATAATACTATATACACACATATTCGCATCATGGCCTACAGAAGACGTTCCGGGTCTAGCTGTTTGTGTATTTTATGATATGTTTTTGAAAATTCATCCTTGAATTTCATAGTGAAGTACACTATTTTTAACGTGCAAACCCCAGCATGCACCGTTAGCTTAGCATACCTAGGGTCAGCGGGGTAATTGCGTACAGCACTAACAGTAGTAATGGCTTTCATTTTGACAGTTCAACAAAATTCATTGCGTTATTTACGTTGTAGAGCTGACAAATTTTTCAAACATTGAAGCAATGATTTAAATTGTGATTGAACGTGTATTAGACAATTAGAGTGCCCCTAGTAATTAGAAAGAAAGAGAATTATCAAAACATAGCAGTCTGGCACATAGGTCAGGACATGGGGGGTAGGGCTGGACATAGGTCTCACCTATTGCACGCCACTCAACTCGATTTTCGGCAACTCTCATCCAGCTGCTACCAGCCATCCTGCGAAGATCGTCGCTCCACCTAGCCTGAGGGCGTCCCACCTTACGTTTACCGATTCGCGGCCTCTACTCAAGAACACGTCTACCCCAACGGTCATCGGTTCTACCGACCTAATATGACCGGTCCATTGCCACATCAGCTTGCTCATTCTGTGAGCTATGTCGACAATTTTGGTTCTCTGCCGGATCACTTCGTTGCGGATTCGATCCCTCAGAGAGACTCCAAACATAGCCCGTTCCATAGCTCGCTGAGCGACCTTGAATTTATGGACCAGCCGTACCGTGAGTGTCCACGTTTTCGTCCGTAAGTAATAAATAAGTAAATAACACTGATAGCAAAATTACCTATATAAGTACACTAAGCTACTGCTATGGACTGCTACTAACTTCTACAGTTGGTAAATGAAAACTTAAAATGATTTGTTAACATTTTATTTAAAAACACTTACGTTAAATATAATAATTTCTATTATGTAAACATATTGCATTGTAACTTATACATAGATAGGACTTCAATAAATTCATTTTGCAATTTAGTAGAGACTTCTAAACGAGTTCTAGGGTCCATTCAGATTCCATTTGTATTGTATAACTATTAGAATATTATTTGACTTTAACAAATTGCCATTCCAGTTCATAAACTCCAACTGAGGTTTGGTTTTTCTCATCATAGTCCACCCATTCTTTTTCAGTCAAGTCTACATCTTCAAAGGTTTTTCCTGAAACATAATAGGCATTATTACAAAACAAGATCTATCTTTAGACCCAGGTTTACACCATCAAGCCATTTTTTAATTTCAAACCTTATTTTGACAACCCTTAAGTTCTAAATACAAAACCTTTTTAAAACCCAAGTCTAAGTTGTTAACTTTGTATTGAGCACTTTATAGCAGTCGGAATAAGGATCGAAATACAAAAACTGGCTGAAATATTGCAGCTTGGACCAAGATTAAAACTTGTTTTGAAATGAGACAGAATAGGTTTATTAAATCTTTATTATTTTTTTTAATTTTGAATTTATCTAGTGGTTCTCTCAATCTAGTTACTGAGAAGAGTGACTTGGTTGATACAATCAGCAGATAAATTCATCCATGGAACAAAACTTTTATCAAATTATCTGCCCGATAAGTTAACTCATTTAGAAATCTCCAAACGGACAATAAAACCAGAGTTTTGATATGGGACAGGAAGGACAGATACCTTAACCATTGAAGCTAAAGGAAAACGGTCTTAGGAGACCGTCTTTAACTTTTTGAAAACTACCCTGACTGCCCTCAAAAATCCACCCTGTATAGTGAAAGCAGAATTTCCTTGTTAAATTGATTTTTAAATTCTACTGTCACTTTCCCATCACTAGTTATAACTTAGGTGAATGTGTTTTTGAATAACAGTGATTAATGATATTTAATTATTTATTAATAGCTTACCATCATCTTCAGCCACTGCTACCCATCCAGATTTGGGTTCAAAATCTACCGGCTCCACACCCCGACAATCAAATATTACTAATGTTTTGAACTTCCCCTCATCATTGCTGGTAAACTGACCTGGAACATTGAGTAAAATAAAATTGAATTATTTAAAATATTTATTTTATATCCTCCTAATTATTTTACGTAAACTCTATTGTTGACTGGGTGGGATAATTGACATAATCTATACAAATAAATAAAATTAAAATGTTTGTTTGGAATGAAAATAAGAGATTTAACTAAATGCATAATACATAATATGATAATTATAACACTTTTTTTCTGTTTGTTCCGCCTAATCTCTGAAACGGCTGGACCGATTTTGATGGGACTTTCACTGGTAGATTTTATAGGCTATCTTTTATTTTTTTTAATTTAAAAAAAAAAAAATGAAAAGCCAATGAAATCTAATATGCATGTAGCGTTGCCAGGCGTCCGGATAAAGCCGGACATAGGTAGGCTTTTTGATTGCGTGTCCGGCCAAAATAAACGGTGTCTGGCTTGTCCGGCTTTTGTTAGGTTTTTTACATTTCGCAAACGAGCGAGCGCCGATGACTGATTATGACAATAATCAAAAAAGCTTGATTTTACATACAATTTTTTTGTCGTACCTATTAATACTGAGACACAAAATCCTCAATAATCTACCCTACATTATTGAGGATTTTGTGTCTGTCCGGCCTTTCTACCCAAAAGTCCGGCCAAACTGGCTGGTCTGTCCGGCTATTAGGTTTGGCGACCTGGCAACCCTATATTCATGCATATGAAAACGTGGGTCTTAGCATGCAGATTATTGATAGCAGTATGTGTTGTGAACTTGCCTTTGGTATTATTTTGTTTAGAACTACTATAGAAACTATTAGTCAACCAATTTATTTCGAATATTAAGTCAAAATTTAAAACTTTGCAATGTTCAAAGAAAGTGAATTCAGAACAGGATCAGAGTTGCCTAGAGCTATCCCATCTTCTGAGTAAGCTCGTTATACAACACTGGACAAGAGTAATAACTAATACTATGAATGTTTGCATTCATTGGACAGTGCCTCCAGAAAAGATTATGTGTTTGAACCTACCATTGCTGCCTTCAATAATATCCATGCTGTTCTCTCTGGAACAAAGTTTGCATTTTATCAGCAAGTTAGTTTCCGACCTATTGTGTTTCTGTGGTACTTTCTCTGCCTCAGTAAGGTCGTGGAACTTCTCAGTCACTTCGCCGCAACTTCCGCACTTTAGTTTTAAGAACCATTGATAGTATGGATGGTTTGTATACAATTTTTCAATGCATTCTAATGTTGCTTTGATTTGGAGAGCGATTTTAACCATCTTGAAATGTTATTATTTGTATTTTTATGTAGAAAATTAGTAATAACAACAGCGGAACACCGATAATAAAATCTACCTCACATGTCAATGTGTGTGTCACTGTCAATGCCAAACTTGTTAAAGTCAAAATGTCATTAACCCCATGTTGGTATGATGAAATCTGAAATAGGTACGAGTCTTTTTGCGAGAAATATAGACTAAAATATATTTATTTGCAGTAAAACAACACAATAATGTTCTTAATAATAGATATGACCCACAAGTCTCGCCATGGACTGGCATACAAATATTTTAAAGTCTAGTCTATTTATCTAATTAAATATCTATAAATTAGTAACATTATTTAACACTTACTTTTTTATCAAAGAATTCTTTTACACTATAAAAGCCTACCTATGAACCATATATGTAATTAACATTAAAATAACAAAAAAAAATACAAGTACGTAATAAAAAAGGAATGAACATCGTTGCAGTACGGGTGTTTGATGCAATGTCACCGTGGGCATCAAGGCTGTCTCATGATAGCAGCACCTGTGACTACTTCTGTGAAACACTAATTAAGAACCTTATAGGCTTAGGTAAAAATAAAATATAAAGTGTATGTATATATAATTTATTTCTCACGTAAGAATAGAATCTTGGATACTATAATAATGTTGTAGAACTTGCAACAAGCAAAGGAAACTATTATAGTTCAATATATTTGCATAATACAGCACGAATGGCTTTACATGCCAAGCTATAAGATTAGCTGATCCACCCTCAATCATTCTATACAAAATCTATAACAATCACACGCACTATTTCCACTTGATAAGGAACTGGATCAAGGTAGGGCCAATGAAATACGGTTTCTATCCTACCTCGATAGCAGCCAAATCAAACATTTGATCCAATCACCAAATGTATTCTAACCAATTTATTCGTCCAAACAACGCGCAATTACCAATATTGGCACATTGAACTTTAGAAAGAGATTGTCACACGTAATGAGACGAGTGACAAGGACAACGCTCTACAAAGCAGTTTTTCTTTACTAAAACCCGATATGCCACTATTCCGCCGGGAACACAAGTATATTTGATGAACATATTCAGTCTATGCACACGACATCGGTACGATTTTAATGCTGTTGCCTTGATTGTCGGTGTGGAGGGTCAGCCCCATCTCTTGCAGAAGCTCGTTGTCTACTGGCGCTTGAAGTGTCATCTTTGATATTACCTCCTGGAAAAAAGTTGAGAGTTTGTAACTATTAAAATAGTTTGTTTGGGGTTTGTAAAGTGGTGTAGCTATATAACGGTATAGTATTTTTATCTCAAATGTATAATGTAATATATAGGTGTTAGCCTCTAAGTATTTGTTGCACTTACAAATGTATATGAGTGCATTTAAAAGAAATGTAACATTTAAACAATTGTAGGCTAACCTAAATAAATAAAATCTCACGAAGCGACGCGCGCTTTACTTGTGGTAACCAAGTGTACAAACACGCTGTGAATGTTTGCGTGACGACGAGTAGTGTAACACACAGCGACTTCCAACTTAGTTATTGTCTCGGACAGTAGGTACTGAAAGGTCCTACGCTTACAAACAAATTCACAGCATGTTTGTACACTTGCTAACCACAAGCAAAGCGCGCGCCGCTTCGTGAGATAAAAACACTGTAGTAAAATGATGGCCGCCATGAAAATGACCCCGGTCTTCAGATTTCACGGTGACAAAAAACGCTCTCAATTATAGACGGCCGTCATTTTGCAGACTTTATATGACGGCAGCGGTTGCTATCAGGTTTGCACTAGTAAAAATGCCGAAACTATCCACTACACCATAACACTTGTACATGTATAAATGTTTACCTGATTTTCCGGGCAGTTCTCGCACAGGTTGCGAACAGCGAAGATGACCCACTGCATTATTACTGTTTATTACATAAGGAACATTATTGTGATGGTGGGATAAATACATATTAAACTAGTTGTTCACATAGGTTTAATCTTACATTTTGAAGTTTCTTCATTTGTTTTTACATTGTTCTCACAATAGAAGCAACAAGAGTAACATACCCAGGATTTTGTAATATCTTGATTTAAAAGAGTGTCCTTGGAGTTTCTTGCCCGTTCTTCTCCATCGAGATCTACGTTTTGGAATGAACTAGCTTCAACTTTCGGACTAACTGACCGACTATTTAATTTAAAACATTCAAAGGTTTAATTGAAATACATGCTTGAGGGTAAAGCTTTGATTTCCTAGGAAAGTAGTTTCGTCAAATTATAGCGGCTGTTATGAAAATATAAATAATTTCATCACGACTGCTCTCCAAAACGGTGAGGGAAAACATGGTGAGGAAACCGGCATGTCCTAGACCCAAACACTCGAAGAAATGTGACATCTACCAACCCGCACTGGGCCCGCGTGGTAGATTATGGCCCACACCCTCTCATAGAGAGGAGGCCTGTGTCCCAGCAGTGGGAACATTAAAGGCTGATTATGATGATGATATGAAGTTTCACTGATATCGCGCAAACGAAGCTACAAGAAATTATATTTCTAAAAGGATACAAGGATTGCGAGCATCGATGTTGCAGCAATCTAGAAGTACTGGGATCACTTCTAGTTCACGGACCTGTAAAAGAACATGGGTTTAGAAATTGTTTTAGGCCCTTTGTACACGGCAAGGTTTCATTACGGTACGGCGCGTAAATCGCGCCGTAGAAAAAACACACTGACGACCGTGCCAACACACGGCGAATAAACCGTAGTTTTTCACGGCAAGAAAAACGTGTGTGTACAAACTTTGTACCAGCAGTGCGATTCTGTAACCAACTCACCGTGAAAACTTAGGTGAAGTGAGCGTGGAGTGAGCTGTCATTCCAAATAATGCTAGGGATTGACACTAGTGACAACTCACATCAAGCTCACTTCACTTGAGTTTTCACGGTGAGATTTTTACAGAATCGACCGGCTGGCCCTTTGTACTACAAAGGGCCTTATCGTTACAGACAGTTCAAAATTGCAAGTGTGTAGTTATTGTGTTCTTGTTTCGGATTTGTTTTGACAACAATCTAATCAAAACCACGGATTTAATTAATGCCAGATTGATCGTAAAAGTAAGACATCTCTTCAATGCAGTCAGCTACAGCAGTGGTAACACTTGCACCACGAAAATTGGCCTCCTTGCTACGATTTGACATTGACAGCACCATAATGGTGCCAACGATGGAGGTTACCAACGATGTGTTGACTGTAAGAGTAGAGCTGCGACATTTAATTCGATGATTAAGGGCCGACATACACGAACTACTCGAGCAGTTAGCGATTGATCAACATAGACCGCTCTTGCAGTCATAGTCAACAGCTTGAAGCTGCCATTGATAACTGCTGGACCAGTTGATACCAACTGCTCGTCAAAAAGCGTGCGGGCGGGAAGCGCGCGCAATGTGGAATGAAGAGCGCGGGCGGAGGTAACTGCGCGAGAGCAATCGACAGCTCGAGCAGTCAGTGTATGCCTGGCGACTGCTTGACCGCACGACCGCCCGAAGCAGTTGCAACTGCTCGAGCGGTTTCGTGTATGAGTGTACGTAGAAGACTGTAGTTCACTATGCAGTCGCAGCTTGAAGCAATCCGTGTATGTCGGCTTACTGTAGGTTACGCTTGCCCCCACGAATAAATATGATATAAAATAAGAAACCTCACCATCTTCTTATTCTCCTGGTTCTTCCAGCAGAGGTTTGCGAGGGTCCGTACGAGTGCAGCTTTGAAGCCGAACGCGACGTGTCGCTCCACTGTCTCAACACTCGTGATGGCTTTCTTTGGAGTCGTCATGTCGATCGCGCCTAGCCTGCAATGACATAAACATAATATAACACTTGTATTCCCCAAGGGAATAAATATAGCATTATCAGCCTATTGTGTTCCCACTTCTCGACATCCGTGTGTCACTAACGGGATGCAGCAGAATACCAGCGTCAGGTATTGTACCGGGCATATGCTGAGCTGGACTCCCATTTGGTGCAACCATGAGACACACACCGCCCAGTAGAGATCGACCGTTATAGATTTATTTATACGAGGTGTCTATGGGTCAATTTATCTTTTTAATCTTTGTTTTTTTTTTGTTTCACCTTTTTTTGATGTTTTTTTTTATTACTTGTATTGTGTCTTTTGTTGCACTGAATAAACGTTTTATCTATCTATCTATCACTGTGACACAGGACTGCTTTCTTCGAGTGGGCCATGATCCACCATGCGGGCCCAGTGCGGGTTGGTAGATGCCACATGCCTTCGAATTGGTGGCCAAGTGGTAACGGCGGCGACTTACGCGTTGTAGGTTTTTGGTTCGAACCCTGACAGGCGCTTTACTTTGTGTAAATTATAGCGAGGAAACCGGTATGTCCTAGCACCAAACATATTTTAAAAGATTTTTTTTTAATGAATCTTACCTGGCCTTCGTCCCCTCAGGTGAGTCAATCTTCACCGAAGGCACTTTGTTAGTGGCATCATCAGCAATCTTCACTTCTTTAACGGGTTCACTTTTCTTCTCCGCATTAGTCGTATCACCGCGAGTTTTCTCCGACGATATACCAAGAATTTTCTGCAACTGCTCACTAAGATCGAAATCCGTCGACAAATTTTGACTTTTCTTTACTTCCTTAGGAGTATCGGGCGATTGTTTTTGCGAGTCCGTTTCTGGTACGTTCTCGGCTAACGGTGGAGAAATTTCGCTAGGAGAAGCTTTCACTTCGCATTTTAACTCTTCTTTCGAAATGTGTATTTCTGTTGGAGGATCGTTTGGAGAACTGTCTTGGGACTCAGTTCTGCTTGTTGGCTGAAGGTCCAA
The DNA here is from genome assembly GCA_951799955.1 of Apamea anceps. Lineage (NCBI taxonomy): Eukaryota > Metazoa > Arthropoda > Insecta > Lepidoptera > Noctuidae > Apamea > Apamea anceps. The sequence continues at coordinate 4,030,416 of OX637509.1, forward strand.
TCTTGGTTGTAACGCTACAGGGATCATTTCAGCTATTGTATTCATACTGCCGTTAGGCGACGCGGAATCAATGATCAAAGGAGGTTCATTGTCATCTCCTATGTCAATTTTATGTTCTAAACTTATCCGCCTCGTAGGCAAAGGCACACGGTCTTCATTTTTCGGGACCGAGCTGCTTCTTTTATACGCGACTTTTGACATATCTGCGTCGATTTTAACGTTGGAATTCGAGTTGCTTCTACCGTTTTTGACGTCTGGATATGTATCGGCGAATTTGAGCGGTGGCATGTTGTCTACGGCGTCGAATTTGTCCATGTATGAAGGGTTCTCGTTGCACTCGAAGTATTGTTCGCTGCTTTCGGATTCCGTGCATTCCGATGTGGTTTCGTTACACGATAGCATGTTGTCGGCTGAATCGTTTTTAGTTAGGGGATCTGTAAGTGATCACAGATTAGTTAGTAGATGGGAGTGTTAAAAGCTTGTAGACGTCGGCTTCAAAATTGTACGATAGTAAATAATTTAATTATGTATTTCTTTAATTCAATCGCGACTGACACTTGGTCCCCACTAAAAGTTGCGATAAACATCAATAAATAAAATTAAAAAGTGGCGTTTTAAGGGGATCTTTTGAGATTTAATACTTTACTGCGGATTTAATGCAATACTTAATGCTTTATGGGGTTCTCAATGTTTATCATTCTTCTAAAAGTAACACGAACGTGACTAAGAAATAAGAAATATGGTATCATAGGCATTCAATGAGAAGCCTTTCTTTTGCCCTTTTCTTCTTGAATTCGATGAATCAATCAAAATCAAAATATTTTATTTCATATAAACCTACATAGGAAACGTCAGAAGCTAGGTGCACGGTTCGAATTAGTCGTTTCCTATGGAGAAGAGCCGGCAACAAACTCCTTGGTTACTCTCTTGGTTAAAATTAATTGGCTTTGTTTTCAAATTACAGTAGGTATGGGAGGACAGCGCAGGCCTGTCAACAAGTACCAGATACTTGATAAAATAAAAAATTGTCTACAGATCTAAAGTCTACAAGGCCTACAAAGTCCGAATGAGAATTGATTAAAAAATACGCATAAACATATGAGCATTCCATTTCCTAACGACTCCACCTCTGTAACGCTCATCAATTCGTTTCAATAGTTTGTTAAAGGCGGTGTTTGTAGTCATGATTTTCGATTACACGGTCAGTCGGTTACCCGTTTTATCACTAACACCGTGAAACTATACGATTTAAGTGCTTATTTCACACATTTCAGTGATAATACGATTAAAATTTCTTACGATATCTTTAGTTCACACCGCAAATGCGGAAAAGAAGATAAACTCAAAGTCAAAGCATTTATTTCAAATAAACCAAGGGGTCGGCCCCTTGACAATTCAAATGTGCCTGTAATCGGTTCAGTCGGAAATATGAAGCTAATTGCCCATTCCTAAGCATAGTAGGTACCTATGGAGAAGAACGGGCAAGAAACTCCACGGACACTCTTTTAAATCAAAATAATATGGATACAATACCCGGTCGGAAATATGACACCATCGAGTTCTCGATTGTCTTATTTACGTTCAGTTGGAAGGTGATAGATGCGAGAGATTTTGTCGATCGGAAGGTTCGATAAGGCTCAATAATAAATCGTTTGTTGAATGACATATTCGATATTCTGAATCAATCGAGTCTGTAGGCACCTTTAGTGTTAAGGATCATTTTACTTTATCGGATACGGAAAACAGATTTTTGTCGCAAATTGTTAAAATGCATGCAAGTAACGCGACTTTTAGAACATTAGGTTGCAGATGCAGCTGAACCAGTACTTTATATGGAGCGACTGCCTATCTGACCTCCACAACACATTCACTGGGTAATACGGTACCCCTTGGTAAGACTGGTTGTCAGGCTTTCGGGCTTCTGACTACCCGTAACAATTCTTAAAGATCCACAAATAACAGCAGGGACCAACGGCTTAACGAACTTTCCGAAGCACAGAGGGGCCTTGGTATGTAAAGATGGTCACTCATCTACGGACCAACCGCGGCAAACGTAGCTTAACCTAATCGATCGACTCATGCGGCTGTTATTAATTTGCCACAGCTGGCCACAAGCCTCCCCTTGAAAATTAATTAATGACTCATATAGTGAGCCTCTATTTATATTTTATATGCTGAAATGGAAATGGGCGGGCCACCTTATCAGAGACAAAAGGGAGAAATGGGCTAAATTAGTAGCCGAATGGTACCCAAGAGAAGGCAAAAGGAAGAAAGGACGCCCGATACGAAGGTGGGATGACGACCTTAAGGTGACAGCTGGGCCAATGTGGAAGAGGGAAACCCATGACTGGGAACTTTGGAAGAATATGGGGGAGGCCTATGCTAATGCAAAACAATCTTCGGAAACCGATGTCTGAAGAGGAGATAAAAGAGAGGAATTATTTTCTTTCTTTAACTATTTATTATAATTACGAAACTAGATTGTAAGATTGTTAATAAAGGCTATTATTATTATTATTATTATGAAAAAGCACAGAATTATAACAGAACCCAGATCTTACACAGATGTTCGTAACAGACCAGGAGATTTAATCAACTTCTGGAGGAAGGTGGGCTGGTGATAACAACCACCGACGGCCGCCATGGCCCACGCACAATAGTCCACCTAGGACTAAGTGCGGAAACCAAACCCAGTAACATACAACATAGAATTATAAATGAACAGGTAACTCACTCTCACACGGACTGCTGACTGGTACTTCAGATACATTCTCATTCTCATCATCGAAAAACGTCCTGCCTGTAGCCTCATACAGCTTGTTTAGCGACGAAAAGAAGTTGCTACTCTCCTTGCCTAACTTGTGAATCGCTTTGAGAAGAACTGAAATGAAATCATGCATTATTTATTTATTTAAACTTTTCGCACAAAAAGGTACAAAGGCGGACTTAATGCCTTAGGCATTCTCTACCAGTCAACCAAGGGTGGTGAAGAGATTAGATGGCAGGTGCTTTGGTTGAGAGGGACAATAGTAATAAAAAAAACTCTTAAAACTAGGTACACAAATACATAAATAGGTTATATGTATACACATACATATTATTACTATAATATATACTTATAATATATATACAAAATCAAGGGAGAGATGTGTTGAGATGACTCTACGCTCTTTTGGTCATTGGTAATTCAATATTAATCAAACAATCTGCCTAGCCTTTTCCGAACAATGTTGGGGTCTGCTTTCAGACCGGATACAGCTGAATACCAGTATTTCACATGGAGCAACAGCCTATCTAACCTCCACAACCCAGTTACTGGGTAACACGATAATTAATTAATTAATCTTAATTAATTCAATATAATATTATGATACTATAGATACATACGGTAAGTATTATTTACAGTTAATATTATGACAAACAAGGAGAGGAAGGCCAAAGAGAAGATATATGAATTGTGTAAGGAATAGGGATGATGACTAATATTAGAAATGTTTGAACAAATATGTAATTTCATTGAAGGCATAGTAAAACGAGATAATCGATTAAAAAACCAGTAAATCCATGTAAATTTGAAGAAGCTACACTCTTAAAAAGTTTTTGGTGGGAATTATTCCCGTCCTTGTCGCGCTGTACTGACAATGTATGTAATTGCGCTAGTATGAAGCTACATAGTATGCTTATGTATGCATGTGCATAAGTATGCATATGCTGTCTTTGTCTAGCAGTTACTTTTTTTTATTTGCAACCAAATATTTTTGTTAATTTAAAATAAGAAAATTGTCATCATCCCTATTATATGAAAGAGAATGGAGTAAATGATACCTTGGGACACTATAATGGGACAAGGGCAAGACGATGCAATAGTTAGTATACTTACATGCACAATTAATAAATAACGAGCTATCTGTCTGCAAACAATCCATATACGCATCCATACTAGACGCAGTGGCTATGATCTCCAATAGAAACACCACCTCCTGAGGCTCAATAGAATTCACATACTTATCAATCGTCTTCAATATACAATCAGATTTACTCTTGAACTCATGAGCCATAAACTTAACAAAATTTACAGACACATTAATATCTTGAGATTCCGTTGACATCAAAATATTGTATGCTAAGTTCAACACAAGCATCCGACATTCAGGATCCAGTTTTGAATATAACTTCTCAATGTAAGTATTCTCAACACCAATTAGATATTCTATAATTAAATGCGGATATTCAGTGTTGCCATTATTGTACATGTACGCTAATGAGTTCAATAACATGACATCATCTGGCAACACATTTGGCTGACCTAATAATATGTTGTAAACAATCATAGCTGCTGCGGTAGCAATCTTATCATTTGATCCAACGAAGCTGTTGAGAATATTGGCGTCGAATTTGTTCCAAATCATAATTTGGTTGAACGGATTGTTTACTACCAAGTTTCCTAGTGTTTGCATGAGTACCGTCATACATGATTCAAACTTTTTCTGCAGCTCTTCATTTACGAAGTCAACGCTTGGATGTTGATATTCTGTTGCTAAGATGAGCATAGAATCTAGTATGGAGAGTTCTTTAGAGATGTATGTCTGCATCTTTGTGCCAGCTGCGGCGCAGGAACGGACCAAGCGTAGACACTGTTCTGCAACAGCTAGAGTACTTCTGTTGTATGAGGCTTGTTCAACGTCAAGACGCATTATATGTAGAACTTCTGCTATAAGTCGTAATGTATATTCTGATGCTTTTTTCCTGAAATATAAATGTTAAATATTTAATTATATTTTTCTGCTTTCTGTAGCAACCCTAATACTACTGATGTTGTAGTAAAAAATATTATATGATGACAAACATATTCTATGTATTGTAACACATCATCAAACTTAGTAAGTAAAAAGTAAAACTAAACTACTTAGTAAGTAACTTAGTAAGTGTAAATAGGTAAATAAACAAAAAAAATGTGACATAGCATTTTATTCAATAAAGGATTGGGATTACAACAGTAGCTTTGTAGTAATAGGAGCTTTAGAATCTATAATTTAACTGTACCAAAGATTCTAGAATAAATAAAGACAAAGACACTTATTTGTCGGTTAAGGTAAGTACAAAGATCCGGGGTACCTAGCGGGATCGTCCGAAAGGGTTACCGCTGCCCTGGAACATAAAGGGCTAAGGGAGGAATACGGGTGGGTTTTAGTCAGTTAGAGTCTGACACTCCCTTCCGCTCCACCCAGAGCGGGAGGGATCAATTGATGATTTCCCATGCGCAAAAAAAAGAGGTAGGTACAAAGACGGTTGGTACATTATGGATAAGACACATCCGTCGCTAATAGCGGCATATTAATGTACACGTGGGTATAAAACCTAACTTATATATACTACTTATACTCTAATAAACAATGCACAACACTTATATGATAAATTTCCTACCTTATAGTCTATAACTTGCTTGTGACAAGCCGAGTCTGCTAGTACGCTCATAATTTACTCGTCCTATATTTATGCGAAGACACTGCCTCCTAAGATACAGGATCTTCCTAGTTTAGGAGTCAGGGCTCAAATTTTGTATTGACTGTACTTTTCCCATCTCTTGTACACTATTGCTATTTCTTAATTTCTATGTACACTAGTGACTATTATGTGAATTTTAATGTGTCAAACTTGTATTGTGCTAATAAATACTTATTATTATTATTATTACTATGGACATTTATACTCTAATATAAAATAAAAACAACAATAATAGCCATATGAGATGAGCACAATCGAGCACATTTTGATAAAATGGTTATTCTTCAGTAAGAAAGAGACTTGGCAATTTTCTATAAGCGGAATAATTAAAATTTAAAACTAACTCATATAAAATGCATGCCCATGCTAAATGACGAATAAACATTACAATTCCACCTGTTTGTATTACTTACGGGCGCAATCGTCCGGTCTCGGCATCTCTGGAAAGTTGAGCCTCGGCTCGTAACATTTCCTCCACAGCGTCCCATTCTCCCGTTTCCAATTGAAAATTAATTAATTTGGCATCCAGTAATATTTCTTCTGCAAACCACACGCTTTTATCGCGTGACATTTTTGAGAAATTCAAGAAAATAAAATTCTACGCAAGAAAGTCTGACATATTTTGACAGCCCAACATTTCACGCGTGACAGATATCTCAGCCGACGTTAGTGCGTACGTTTAGAAATTTAAAAAAACCAGAAACCCGTGCACTATAGACCGTTCTTTTCCCAAAACTTTTCCATACTTGCATAGCTTTTAGTCAAGAACTCAGCGAAATATTATGAAAAATTCAAACTTCTTGAATGATGACATCTCCAACTTCTACACATTGGCTATAGAAATATTGTTATGATGTGTAATACAAAGTCCATCAAAGCTTCAGGCAAGTCGATTTTCAGAAAAGGTTTCAGTGGCCAAAACTCAAGGCATACCCCAAATTATAAATTAGTTGCATGTACTTTTAGTAAGCAGTTTAGTTACTCTGATGATTTGTTTGTTAGCTTAGTCAATTTTTATCATAATTTCAAATGTTATTCTTTCAGGGTATACAAAATGAGATGAGACGCATTAACTTAGTAAAAGACCAATGCATGAGATATCAATCATTTTAATGCATTAAATATTATCACAGGTATCTTACCAATTGAATCATTACGAAAATAAGACCGAAAAGCTTTCATTTTAATAATTTACGAAAATATTATGAAACAGGATTATTATCGTCCTCCTCAGTTTATTAAAGAAAAGTTGCCATCTAAAACCTTTATACTACTACTGTATTGTACTCACTGTAAGTGGTTTTTCACAGACTTTTCATTTTCATAATTATACACTATTATATGAAATACATTAATGTCATCAAAAGTAATTATTTTGCTGTATTATCCTCGAATATTATTATGTAATCGATTAAAAAAGGTAATAATTGTATACTTTGAATGGTAGAATTTGTAATAATAGGATGTACACCCCAAGAGGTGATAGTCGCTTGCTCCCGCCCCCGCTTCACCGTCCGGTCGAACGAAGAAACGGCGAGAATGGCATTTGTGCGTGAAATTGTATCAGTTTTTATGTGAACAACTGCATATTTCTCACAGTAGCAACTTCACCCTCCGACCTATGGTTCCCCGGTGTAATTATCCCTTCACAGTGTTGAACTATGTGCCGTTTTAGATAGTTTTGTGTCGGAAGAATTTTTGTGTGACTGGTTCGGGGTGGTATCCCGTGGATTTTGTTTCATTGTGCTTTAGCAATAATGGTCAGACTTCCCGCTAACATCGTTGGAATTTAAAACATTCGGTGAGTCATCAACATTTTGAGTTTTAACGTTAGATGTAATCATGTAAATCTCACAAGAACGTGCATGTCGATCTAAAAATACCAAGAAAACTTGCATTGTAGCGATGTTCTTTTCGGTATCGTGTTAGACGGGCTATTTATACTTAATTATATTTGTTTTCCTGACACTTCCGTGTATTCTGAGGAATGCAAACATGAATTTATAATTGTTACTTTTCTATTTTTAAAATTCTTACCACTTAGCAACATGCTTTCATCGTGAATTTCGACCCACTAAAGTCCTCTAGCAAGACTCTTAGAATGCCTATAAATTTCTCAGTCCTTCAATAGGTGGATAATTTGTAAATCTGAGAGCAATGCAGTAACAAAGTAGTGATATATGCTGATTATGTTGACAATAAATAAAGTAACTGTAATCAGAGATCAAAATGCACTTCCTTAGAAATAGCCATGCAACCAAAACATGAACCTGTAACATGCAAACAACCTGAGCCATGTTTTTATAAACAAAAATATTAAATCTATTATAACCTTCCAACTTCTTATCACACTCTTATCATTTTATCACATAATACTCAAGATAATATTTCAATATTTACTAAATTGCAAGTCTAGAGAAAATTATTTTGTAACTTCATCATTGTTTTGGCAACAGTATTCACAAAATAATGCCTTGTCAATGTCAAGTCTAAGGAAATTGATGACCAAAAAGTTTGCTAACAGCTGAGAAATTAAGTAAACAAATGTATTAAAAGAGGTTTACCTAATCTATCAGCTGAATGAGTAATTTATTACTCAGTGCTCAGTAGCTTCTAGAAAAATGTATTTGTACATGATATAAGATAATTTAATTTATCAAAGAAAAGTTACTTTTGCTGGATCTCCACTATGTTGCTTTTAAAAGTTTTTGGCACAAAGGCACAAATTTTGACAACCTAATTCATTGTTAGCAAAAACTCATTTGTACAAATTGCAAATACATTTGCTTAAAAATTGACAACATTTCAAACCTGACACGACCTTAAAACAAAAATACCATTTCTTTATTTTCATATCCTGAGTTCAAATATATATATTTTTTATGTTTTTATTACTCCATTACTGAGAAAAAAAATGTAAACCAAAAAACATGTGATGACGTCATATAAATGGTGGAATGGGGTAGTTACCTTTGCGCATTCCAATGTCTTTGATGAAAAAGTTACATCAAACAAGACATGTCAATGTCACATAAGTGTAACTAGAAAACAACTCAAAAACTGAATTGAATTCAACAATATATTTTCCTATCAACTCAGCATCAAATCAGTTGTGCAGTTTTAAAGATCTAAGCATACATAGGGACAGACAGACAGCGGGAAGCGACTTTATTTTATACTATGTAGTGATGAATAAAAGACAAATACTATATAATATTGATTTTTATTTTGCACTTTGTAAAACTTTCTTAAAAATAAATTGTTTCCAAAATTCTTCAGCAGCATCCAATAAACCTTGCACATATGTTTCATCATACTCCACCCAGTACTTGTGTAGGAGTTTTGTCTGTTCAAAACTAGGATCAGCAACACAAAACAATCCTTTTAATTTTTTTGCAGCATGCATTTGTACCATTATCTGAGCTTTATATTTTTCACACAGTTCACAGTCTTTCACATAAGTTTTCATTGTTTTATCACTTAGAGGGCATTTTATTTCTATGACAAAGTCCATACAAATCCCATCAGGTGAAACTCCAATGATAGGGGATATTAAAATTAACCCTGTGTGTTGAATTGCTCCAAATTCTTTTTCTAACTCCTTGAGTACTTCTTTTTCTAATGACTTGCCCCTTTTGATAGCTATTGTTTCTGGCACCTTGTAACCTCCAAGAATGCTTTGTACTAAAGCACCATTTTCTGTTATACAGTGAAGAGCTTCATAGATCCGGGACCCTGTGACTCTCCCTTGACGCATAGAATGCCACAGTTTTGAGTCTGCTTGAGCTTTTGTAGCTTCAGCAATAGTTTGTACTACATCTTTGGTAATAGTTATTGCAGAAAATGACTTAAAATTGTCGTAGCAATGATCATCTACTTGGTGTACAAACTGCAGCACTAAATTAAACACACTAAAGTCATTTAACTGAGGCTGGTGATTCCCACAGTAATTTAAAATCATTCCTGTTGTAACTTTGCGCCTCTTGTATTCTTCAGAAAACATAGAAATATTGACACTCATGTCTACATTATCCAGGGGTCTTTTCATTTTGCCAATATTTTTTGCCAAGATGAAATTCTGGTTACCTACAGCTCCAGCAAGTTTTGGTTTACTCCAATAACACTTAGTTGACATAGTTGAAGGTTCGTCTGACCGTTTTATTAGCCAAATAGCAAAGCATATAGCGTGTTTGCATCCTCCTGCAGAAGCTGCACAGTCGTTGCATTCTACTGTGATAATCTTCTCGACAGATTCATTGATTACAGCTGTAACCTGATATAATTTTGATTTGACTTTATGTTCAGGTGTTACCCTGCATTTAACGGTGCATGAGTTTCCTTCTCGCTTGACTTCTACATATCCTACAGCTGTGTCAACATTTATGCTTCCCGTGATGCTAGTAATGCCTTGGCACTACGTATTTCCGCAACATTGTAGCATTCATTTTCGTGCATATATTGCAATAGCATTAAATAGTCTAGTTTCGGCAAGTTTCTGCTATCGGCAACTACAAATCCTTCCGAAACTTTCATGATAACTTAATAAAAACAGAATGTAGGCACTTGAAAATAAGAAATTTTTGAGAATATAATTGAAAACAAACAACAGGCGCCAACGAGTTTGACAAGCTGAAAAAGTGACATCTAACAGTTTTTTTGACGGGTCACAGTAAAGCAAAGGTAATATCGCCATTCTACTGTACGTATGACGTCATTTGGCGCTTACGTCTTTTTAGAAAACACCGAATTTCAAAGTTGAAATTATGAATGAAAAGTACATAATTTCGAAAAACGAAAAAATATGGGTGCCCTAGATTTGAATTTACTTTTATATAACGCAATAATACATGCAGGTTAAAAATATGAAATGTTGTCAATTAATTCCAATATTTGTTTAGTGTTTTTGTGTATTTAGTACTTTCTTCTAGTTCTTGAACCTGTTGTCAATCCTAATGTTGATACAAAGATTAAATATCACTTCCTGTGGAAATATAAAGAAGTATGTTTGTTTTAGCATATCAACATAAAACACCCAGTAATGCTTATAAGTTATTTAATTTTATGAATTCTTAGTCATTTGTACTATTTCACTTAGTTGTTAACATAGCATAGCATAATCACTCAATAAAATTCCCACTGCTGGGACAGGCCTTCTCTCTGTTAGAGGGAGTGGGCCATGATACACCACTCGGGCCCAGTGCGATGGAAGCCACTTGTCTTTGAATTTTTGATTCTAGGACATGCCAATTTCCACACAATATTTTCCTTCACAGTTTTGACAGCAGTGATGAAAAATGTGAAAGTAAAGTGCCTGACTGGGTTCAAACTTCCAACCTACAACTTGTAAGTCGGGGCCGATACCACTGAGCCACCACTGCTCTCAAGTTGGTTGTTAGTAATACATAATTATTGTATTATGTCCAGAAGATTGGCTGCTGTACTAACCTCTTTGCTAGTGCTTATATACTTACAGGCAATCATTGCATACTGTTGAGCATGTTGGTGTTGGCAATAGCCTCATGACCACTCCACCATGTAGACAGTTACATGTACTGTACACCGGTGGAGTTTTTAACCCCCGACAAAAACAGAAGGCCAATTCTCGTAATTTAAAACGTTCAAAATCTAGTTGCAGTCTCATCTCGGCGACAAACAAATGTCAAAAACTTGTCAAAATGTAGGGAAATTAGATTTTATTTTTGACAGATTGAGACTGAGATCTGATCTGTGAACGTTCTTAAAATTACAAGAATTGCTCCTCTGAGGGGTGTTATAAGTTTGACCTAAGCTTTAAGGTATCTGTATGTCTGTCTGCACCATCGTAGCTCCCAAATGGCTGAACCAATTTTGTTGTGTTGTTAGCATTCACCTTTAATGCTTCTTCTGATGAAAATTGTGTATTCATAAATAAATAAAATTTATTTACTGTCTACCATAAGTATATTTCAAAAAGTTTGGAGATGGGAAACAGGAGCCCATACTAAGTAAAACCTGTGTTACGGGTCTCCTGGTCTGCTTATCTCAAATACATTATTGAGGGCTCTTATAAGGACATAAATGACAGTAGCAGGGAGCGCTTACAGCTAATTTACGATATAAAAATAAAATTAAGGATAAGAATTGGCATTTTGGTAAGCTTGGGAATTTGTTGTTGAGGTCGGATAGCCCAATAACAAACTTTTTTATTTTAACAACTTTTTTATTTTTTGCTCTAATCAAATCCTTGGGTATACACACCCAAGGATAAGAATTTGATCAGAGCAATAAATATAATAAAATATGTTAACTCAGACACCAAATTGTGAATGAAAAGGTCAGTCAATTAAAACCGTAAAGCAACAACAGTACCAAAGTGTCTTCTCTCAAATCCATTCAGTGTTGCAAAAATCAACAGGTGGAGATTTCCAAGAAAACACACCATTGTTATGAAAATTACAAAAGAAATAATCAATCTGCACTTAGCATTCACACTGGCCTTAATTAATGATGTCTTAACTCTTAAGAAGCCAACGAAAATGATTGCGTACCTAATTAGCTCTTATCAACAGACTATTTAGTAGATACTTGGCAAAATTCCTACGTGCAATTTGCTGTCTGGCCCGAGTCTCTCAATGTTTGCCTTTGTATTTAGAATTGTTTGGCTAAGAATAAGTATGACTGCCTTCGTTTTTTTGGTCTTTTCCGTCTGACATAAAAGACTTAAGTGTAGAACAGTACAGTATGCAATGTGTAGATATGTTATGTATTTTAAGATAAGCTCTGAATTTATTTCATTATGTATGAATGCTGTTGATACCAGGGGGCCTAAAAAGGCCACTTCAGCAGAATCATAATAGGACAATATGAATCATATTAAGTCAGTTCTTCCTCTTAGTGTAAAATAAAATAAAAAAGCTATCTATTGTGATGATTTTGAATGACAGTGTCTTGTTCTGTTTCTAGTGCCCCAACCGGCATGGATGAGGGTTTACTCAACGACCTTCTCGAGTGCTCCGTTTGTCTGGAGCGACTCGACACCTCGTCGCGTGTCCTACCATGCCAGCACACCTTCTGCCTCAAATGCTTGAAGGTAAGTTGTAATATTAATGCAGATGAAGTAAAGAGTGATAGACAAACAGCCATTGATGGCCTTAGCTAGAGTATCGAATAATCTAAGTACGGCCAGGGTAGTGTTCAAGCCATCATTGTTCCAGTGCGAAAAAGAGATGGGGCTTTACAAGACGTTTAGCGCCATTCCTTTTCAACAAGAACAATCGGCCCCAGGAGATACAGTGCAGTCAATTTTTGGTTCAAGGACTTTTCACCGTTTTGAGAGCTGTGGTGATGAAATAAATTGCACTAAGTAAAGTTTGCTTGCCTGGTTTCGAATTCACGGTCGTTAACGTTGCCACTGGGGCTGGACCACCACTACTCTCTCTCTGCATGGAATAACAGATAGTTTATCAATAATTATTATCTTCCTTAATTTCTAAAATCTTCATCAGAAATGATTTGACAAGGTTTAAAAGTAACCGTCCAATGACTAAAACTATCCTCCTTGTTTGCTATTATCCGAAACGATTTTAAGGCCATTTTAATCAATGCCTGGGGTCCTGAATTTCCCCTCTGGAAGTTATCAGGTTCACAGCGGTTTTGTATAGAGTTTTATGATGTCTTGTTTTAAATTGAAATGAAAGAAAACTCAATTAGATGCTCAGATCAAGTAAAAAGAGGTAGATAAGGTACTTAGAATAGGAAACTGTCACCATTTTTTTTTACTTGATCTGAGGTTAGATGTAAACGTGTAATCTATGCGTAAGCGTTGTTTAAAGATTTTCTGTAACACCAGCTCGGTCGAGCCGCGAACTACCTATACTATACTGAGGAAATATGCGTAAGAGAACAAAACGCTACTTACTAGAATCAAAACAAGTAATAAGTCTTAATACGTATAATAAATAATTATATATCATTAACTTCTAGTCTTCGGTCTCCAACATCCTTCCTAGGAATACTTAGAGTCCATTGTTGTTCATCATTGATAACCTTTTGACAGCGTTCGTGGCAAGACCTTTAGGCTTCGTCTACAATTGTCTGATCCAACCATACTGGATCGGAAGACTAACGCTCATTTAGAATAGACAAAAAACAAACCACCCAAGGGTGCCTTCAAGATGAATAAAGTAATACGTCATGGGGATCATCTGCTGTCCAATTTTTAAGGCCTATCGTCCAGGACGCTACTCAAAAGCAACTTGTCACAAACTCAAATTACCAATCAACTCAGTCTATCGCAGTCCACTGCTCTCTGAGGCTGCGCCACAAGACTCTGTCCTCCGCCTTCCGCATCCAGTCTCTGTCAGCCACCTTTTTAAAGTCTTCGGTCTATCTAGCTGGGAGGCGTCTCAAACTACGCTTGCCGATACGCGGTCTCCACTCCAGGACTCGTCTGCACCACCGGCTATCGGTCCTTCGACAACCATGGCCAGCCCACTGCCAACTTCAGTTTGCTCACACTGCAAGCTATGTCGGTAACTCCGGGTATATTACCAATGGGTAGCCACAATGCCACAACACTAGTATTACAATGGCGGCACACCGCGATTTACTAACGCGCTATTAACCAGAACCCTAATTGCGTAACAAACTATCGATCTCAATCTGAATCATTTTGAATGTTATTGCTAAACCATTGCTTCATGTGTTCGAAGAATTTGTCTGCTCAACAACGTAAATAACGCAATGAATGTTGTTGAACTGTCAAAATGAAACCTATTATTACTGATAGTGTGTTACGCAATTACGTGGCGTGGCGTGGCGGTGGCGTCGTGAAACGTGTCGAAAATTAACTAATCACCAATCTGTTTGCCAAGCGTGGTGATTATGTGAAACTTCTACTTGGTTGAACACCACAATCGTAACAAATCACATCAACAGATTTTAATATACAAGGAAGTAAATCTATTAATAGTTAAAATAATTGCTCATCTATAATTCCCGGTTGTTTTATCCTCAAAGGAAAAAAGTGTGAAATAAATTCATAAACTGCTTGCGGTCTGTAATTCATATTTCAGGAGTATATTCTAGACACCTGTTTTGCAAAATGTAAACGTTTACGGTAGAACGTAGACGATTGCTCGGAAAAATGTTAAGAAATTGAAAAATGGAAGATATTTATTTTAGCATGAACCTATATGTATATACATAATTACTTAGATGCGTAAGTATACATAATTTTTGTAATTGTGATAATTCAAACTAAACAACACACGTCGTAGAACCGCGCCATCGGCACTAATAAGACTACACATAGACCTTACCTCAACAATAAATATGGCAAATTGCGGATGCTGTCAAAAGAGAACGTTGCTATAAATCCTCTTGTGATCATTCCTCTTTCTGCGAGAGTGGTATGCTCCAGAAAGAGGGCGCAGGGCGTGAATGGAGACAGACACCGACACATACATAAGTTTATAACGCCGAATCCTAAACCTTTACATCTTTCGGGTCGCTACCTCACACGTGCTGAGAGTGTTACTGGGGAGGACGGTAGGACGTAGAAGCCGCGTGCTACCGTACACCGCGAGGGTGTTTGGGAAACCTCGGTTTGCCCGGATTACTGTCATAGGTATAGCACAGAATGTTAACAAAAGAGGACCCACCCTTTCTCCTGACACCTCGCTCATCACGCACTGGAAAAAAGACAGTGATCTGTCAATCGACACGTCTCTCTGCCAAACATACCAACAGCTTATTTTCCTATAAACATTGCGCTATTAAAACATCATAGTCAATGTAGTAACGTTTTTGTAACAAAGTCATATGTTCGGGTTCTGGAATTGGGGCAGTGTAATATAAACAAGCACTACCGGTGTACAGGCGAATGAGAACAGTACAGGCGTTTTTTCTTTTCTAAAAGTATATGGCCTAGAACTTTTTTCCGAAGACCTTGGATAAACGAGTTTTAAGATTTATGAAAGAAACTAATGTTTCTGCTTCCGTACAAAGGATTTTATTCTCCTCCCGTCTCGGCATGAGCTATACGACGAGAATATAACATCACGGCGTAGAAAAAAGTATGCTAGCCAGGAGGATGGCAGCGCAGGTCACTGCCCAGGGTGCGTTGGCTGAGCTCTTAGTACCGATCCTCCTAAGGTTAACACAGGATTATCACATTCGGTTTCCGGGGCTCAAACTCAAAACATTTATGCCAAATAAACCATTACAGGCGCTTTGAATTGTCATGGGGTCGGTCAGGCAGTCAAGCTGAAGCTAGTTGCCCATTCCAAAGCGTTGTAGTACCTATGGAGAAGAACGGGCAAGAAACTCCACGGACACTATTTTAAATCTAAATATGGTTACAGCAATCTGTCTCACATGGATTATCCATGTGAGACAGATTGCTGTCAGAAGGATGCAGAAAGTTTAAAGCGTCCGTAAAAGAAAACAATTCAAATATCAAATTAAAGTAAGCCGTAGCACCATTCAGCTCAGCCATTTTGAAGGGTGCTAAATGATCTAACATATGCGCCAGCATTAGCGAGACATTTGAGTGAGCAATGTGAGTATGACTGTATGACATACTCTCAGTCGCACATTTAAATCAATGAAAGAAGTACTCAGTAAATAGTAGCTTTATAGTATTTATGTAGTGCTCACATGTGTGCTGATGGGCCAAGCGTAAACAGTGGATGATGTATGCAATGTATGAGGCAAGAGGCTAATATCACAAGAAAAGGAAAAGCCTAGGATTATTGCATTTATTTATTTATAGTTAATTGAAACGTTACAACGCCAATTACATTAATTAACATAGAGACAATAACTACGTTGACAATAATATAATATAAATTAAAACTAACAGGGAACAGTGGACTTCCTTGCATACTTTCTCTCACAGAACACTAGAGGGGCAATTCTGGTAATTTTAAGAACGTTCACAGTCTGATCTCAGTCTCAATCTGTCAAAAATTCCTCTAATTTCCCTACATTTTGACAAGTTTTTGACATTTGTTTGTCGCTGAGATGAGTCTGCGACTAGATTTTGAACGTTTTAAATTACGAGAATTGGTCTTCAGACATATACGCATAATTTTAATCCATTCATCCGCAAACACATCACATTCAGGGTTAGCAGCCAGAAGGGCATTCAGCACCTTTAAGAGTACGACAGACTGCATTCGGCTCTGACTACAGTTTTCGCTGGCAGTTGCGCAAACAGATTGTGCTGACGGACGTGCTGGCTCTGACGGTGTCCGATGTATTTGTCGGGCGGGCACAAATAGTCCGTAGAAAAGACCATGAAGCTCTGGGCAGTCGATACGTCCCCGTAAGGTTGTTGTATTGTTGACTACGGAAGGCTGTTGTTATTACTGACTGTCGCTTGTTTGCTTAATTGTTTGGAATTTGCGTATTCGAAGCTATGTCTAGTACCGGCTTTAAATAAACAGACGCAACACTACGTTACCCGTCAAATCGTCATATTAGCGTTCATCTATCACACGTGCCCCCCTCGCCGTATCCTGACGTACTTACCCGTGGCATCATAAATAAGCAGTTGTTACTGTAGTTAGCTTGCCCTATCTAAACACCGCTTTGACTCACTCCGACTCATGCAGCCATTCAATTTGTATGACGTTCCCGTGTATATTTAACTGGTAGGTCATAATAACTTTGATGCACTTACGTTATTGTGCGGTTTTGCCTATGTACAATTTGTCGTATACAAATGTATTGCGTCATTCGGCTTTCTATTTGTTTATGCTTTTCCTCGAAATATGGTATTGTGGTATCAACACCATACTCAAAATACGCGCATTGACGCGGAGTTGCAGACACCAGCACGTTTTATCTATTACCTGAGTGTTAAAGGACCCTGCATAGCTTTTCACAACCATTCGATACGCTTCCGTACCGAATCGAACATCAATCAATGTTATCGTAGGAGTCCTCTAAACGCTGCTGTTGACGTAAATCCAAGACCCGAAAATCTTATCAGTTTAGGGGCTCATTTTTCCATCGCCAGATAACTTTTATTCGAGAAATAAAATTGACGTTTGACATTTTTTGTATAAAATAACTGTCAAAGTTTCAAAATTATTCCTCGAATAAAGTTATCAGATGATTTAAAAATCAGCCCTTAAGGTGGATGCTCCAAGGTAGCCCGCGAAATTCAAAATTTCTTACGTTTTTTGCAATTTGCTGGTCAGTACTAAGTTGTACGTTGATTAAAATATGATTCGCGGCCGTAACAAATATGAATTTACAGAATTATAATCCCTATTTAAGAAAACAGTAGGTAATCAATCGATCACGCTTCAAAACAGACTCAACAGAAGTAGACAGTACAGTTTAAAATACTCTGTTACACAATGGCCAAGGAGGGAGACATTATCCTATTTATAACGCCTTTTCACCTGACCTTTAATGCAGCCAGCACCTTACGTCATTAAACCTTCTTTATATAATACCTACATAGTATTTATACATGCGTTGGTAGCAAGACTGGCTGACTAGAAAGTTGCTACCAGTTTTTGACATCACACACGCAGCATTTCAATTACAAATCATTCATGATCCGTATTTTAAAAAGATTACTTTAATTGGACGTAAGTATTGATGTGCATTTGTTACAGAAATGATTTTATCGCTACGATAACTTTTTAACCGATAATATTATGTTTTGGGGGTTTCATATAGCCAGCTAGATGAGATGAATCAGCATGATTTTAAAAAAAGATAACATGTTAAAAAATAAATCATAATCAAATCAAAAGAGCACTATATAGTGGTATATTATACCACTGTGTTACAACCCTCCACCATCAGTATATTTGGGTGAAAATACATCAATCCAGGTCATACACTTATCAATCCACGCATTACGCAATATATTACAAGTCTGGTCAAAGTGTCAGATCCAAATTAACTCCAATCTGACGGTGTAACCTTCGTCTAAGACAAAATTCACCATCATATCCTTTTAACCCCCTCTAGCCTAATAGTGCATGCTTGCATTCGAAATACGTTTACCACGATAAGCAAGTAAGGACGGGTTCAACTCATGACCTTTCGATCGCCATTCTCCAGCTAACGCCTTAGGCAATGGCTAAATTGTACCTAGGCTGTATTAATAATGTAGGGAGGCATTGTATGCAAGCGGTTCAGAATAGTTCGATAGACCATAGACCAGGGAAGAGTGGACATCTTCAAAAAGTTCATATTTCAATTGCACTGTACCCTTACCCCCTTATTAATCGGTTGAACGGCACTGAACGAGAATAGAAGTTTTATTATTATTACGCATATATGGTGTAGAGAAAAGATAGAAGCAGTGTGATCTTTTGAACCATAGATTTTTTGAGGTTTCAGTTTGGCGTAACTTTAGTCCCCGTTTATTGATAAGGTGGTAAAAGTTTAGTTTTATTCCAATCCAAGTCACTTTTTTAAGTCTTCCAGCACGGTAATCGCTTTACACTCAGATTCATAATTTACAACAGACGAATGTTTCGGACAACTATGAGACGCATAAAATGATGGATTATTGTCATAAAGAAAGGAATTTTCATTTCGAGTGTGTTACGTAATTTAAAGTGCAGTTGAACTTTCTTACGTAACTATTGAGAACTTTATGCAAGAGAAAATAATGTGACTATATCGGCATGTCATTGACATAATATCTCGTCCTTATAACCAATCACTCTGACAACGTTAAAATCCCGTTACTTCGTAGAAGCCTCACCCATTAGTCATAAATATTAGTCACAAAATTCAAGGAAAGCGATCAAAGAATGAATAATTTGATCAAAAAGCATCCAATAACAGTCGAGTCTTCTGTTTCAAGATTAAATAAAACGACCCTGCTGTAATTGAGTGTGGCGCCCGGGAGTGGATTTTGTATGTCTTCTACTTTACTATATGATTATATTGTATCGGCGTGGTTACACCAGGCTTGATTAGTGTCATGTATATCTATGACATGGTCGCGGGTAGTCTGAAACGTGACCGAGTGTATTCTATACGCATCCTCACCAGTTTTGGGTAAACAAAAGTCCTAGTAACAAAGCATCTCCATGTGGAATACTGAAATCAACCCGCATCTGAACTAATCAGCTATGATTATTGTATATAATAGCTGTCAAGAATCATCAAAGAAACTTCTGCTCGTTAGAAAACCAAAATACAGGGTGGCAGGGACATCGACGCGCAAACTGTAGCCATGAATTCAGCACATGAGTTTAGACCCCATAGCGTCGAAATTTTTCGTCGGTTATCAAAAAGAAAATCTTCTGTTTCATAGAAAAGTGCAATACCTACGCCGTCAAAACGTATGGAACAGCAATATTTTTTTTTAATAACCGACGAAAAATTTCCGTGGTTACAGTTTGCGCGTCGATGTCCCTGCCACCCTGTATAAATAATACCGGAAATTTAATTCAATTTTACATCTTTTAGCTCTTACTAAACCTATACCTATCAGGTATAGGTTCCCGTGGTTACTATTTATATACTAAAATGTAAGAATAGTTATTAGTTAAAATGATATCAAGGTGGTGCACTAATAAACGCACCGGTGCGTTCGCTAAACTTGCCAAAGGTGACGGCTATCTATGGCAGGTCTCCCAGGAATTTTTGGCGTGGCGACCATAGGAAGGCTGATATTCAGTAGTAGTTGCCTGCTACTACTGTATTTCCGGAATTAGCCCATTCTGCTTTGGGTAGTAAAGTTCTTAACGAGGTTCTATGTCAACCTTTGTATGAAACGTTGCATTCCAAAGCGACCTAACTCATCTATTCCTCTTGTTCTGTGGACTAAAATAGTTTGATGTCAAGCCACTAATTTATTGAACGACTAAAATTGACAGTTACAGCTAAAAGTGCCATTATATTCAAAGACATTCTTCAGATTCCGTGTCCGCGTAGTAAAACTTATTTACAGAAATCCTCTACATATTTAACACTCGCGACTTGGTCGCTTTTATAAACTATCGATCGCTTGTTGCGTGCCTATATAGTTCACTTTCACTGGCTGATTCTGTAATCTCGCTTCTTGTGATGTCATTGCGGCTAAGTGTACGATAAACGTTAAATCATGCATGCACAATACTGAATGTTATCAATTTATCATTTGGCACATTTTTTTTCAACCGTCCTCTAGTCTTGTGTCGGTGTATAAATGTCCGGTATTATCTCGTTTAGCCAATACACAGTTTTTTTGCAATATTATAATTGTTTGGTGTCAACTTGCTGCTTAATATTCGAGTGTCCTTGGTCCATTATTTTACTGTTTATTAATCGTTCTCTTAGGATGGGTAAAGCAATTTTGCAAAATGCACTTGATCATGAATTGTCCTATCATTCACAAAGCGGTTTACGAAGAAGTCTAGAGATAATAAAACCATAAATCGTTAAAATAGGTTCGTTGGACGCTAGTCTAGAAATGGTATTGATCACTAATTGTCCCAGTTACGGATGTGCGCCACTGGGTTGTCCATCCACGTACATTTGACGGGGCCGTCGTATAAATAGATGGCGGCCCTTACTGGCGTGTATTAACGTCTAGGGCCGTAATTGTTTATTTATATTTGTTGTCAAACCAAAAGCACCGTATTTATTTGTGGATCCCTAAGTTTGAGAGTGATGGTGAGGCGACGAGATGAACTGTCAGTAGGGGACCAAGCAATGTCTTTATTAACTGTTTGGAGATTATTTCCGTGAAAGATTTATTTTGAAGTAGGGAATTTGGGTCCAGTAGGTGATGGCAGTAATAAAAGAGCACAGTACAGTTTTCACGGTTAATTTCTAAACCACGCCAATGTTTTAAATCACTAACTTCATTTAGGAAAGACATACTCTTTCTTTTCAAAACCTTGCCGGTCGCTTTTTATAAAAAGGTTTAATTTGAGTATAAAACTATTATTAGTAACTAACAAAATGTTTTTTGATGAAGAACCGGAAAAACGTAATCGCAAATTAACTGTATGGTGTATCAAACCCATTTGTTTTGCTAGAACTCGACGGAAATCGCGGGTTTATAGCCATCTTAACTTTTTTTGCCATTAAGAATATTACATGAGTCCTGTGCCAAAGAGGTCATAGTCTCTGGCACATGGGACTTACTACTGCAATTAGGGAATGTATTACACTGTAATTGTGGGTTTAGGTTCCAAGATCTTCATCTAGTGAGCAGTTTAATGACAGGTAGACCAGAGGCATTTAGTTTGAATTGTAAGGACACACTGCCTATCTAGATAATGTGGGTGTATCGCGCATTGGATTATCAATCTAATCCCTTTTTAATTTTCCGAGGAATCCCTATACATAAAATGTGTATAGGATGGAAGCAATTTTGACCATTTAAATGTGCCAGAAATGGTTTAATTGAAATAAATGATTTGAGTTTGAGTTAGAGTTTGCAATTGGAGATTTTTCGCGCTGGCAAAAGTATTATTGATTACCTCTTTGTAATACTTACTGACCATATATATCGAAAGTAAGTTACTGACCAATAAACAACCAAGAGCAGTGGTGGCCTAGTGGTAACGATCCCAACCTACGAGTTGTAGGTAGGTTCGAACCCAGACAGGTGCTTTACTTTTTATAATTTATTTCATCACCTTTTCTCTCAGAAACAGTGAAGGAAAACATCGTGAGGAAACCAACATGTCCTAGGACAAAAATTTCGAAGACATGTGACATCTACCAACCCGCACTGGGCCCGCGTGGTGGATTGCGGCCCTTTCCTCCTCACAGAGAGGAGGCCTATGTCCCAGCAGTGGGAATGTTACAGGCTAATTAATAATTATGTTAATGTTACTAGGTTTACTATGTTTTATTGCTTTTCGATAAGTTATTTATGCAAAATTACGAAGTCCGAATCCATTCAGGACCGAAGCGGAACTAAACGACGTTATCTTTAACTTATCATGCCTATTATTCATACATTCGTCAATTTGTTCCACCTTGACTTACTAAACTTCCTGATAATTGATGGATTAGATAAATTCGTAGATTTTAATGATGTCGTAGATGTCAAGCGTGTTGTTATAAAATATAGTATAATCAGCCTACAATGTTCCCCCTGTTCGGACACAGGCTTCCTCTTTGAGAGGGAGTGAGCCGTAATCCACTACGCGGGTCCAGTGCGGGTTGATGGATGTCACATGTCTTCGAATTTTTGATTCTAAGACATGCCGTTTTCCTTAGGATGATGGTTTCCTATAACTATAAAATATAACTTTTGTTAATATTGAAATTCTAATCTAAATAATAATAGGATTAGTGTGCGAAAATCGAGTCGATAACGATAAGATTATATCGCTTTCAAATACAGTCGTTTGGGTATGCTTCCAGGGGCTGCAGTCTCGACATTCATAGCGATCGCTTTACGACCGAATTCGGTCGAAAAGTCCCGAATTGACAGGTGAAATGTATGGAGTGACAGGACTTTGCGACCGAATTCGGTCGTAAAGCGATCGCTATGAATGTCGAGACTGCTGGGGCTGGCTAGCAAACGACATCCATCGAAGTAGCTTTGTAGGCGGGTCCTAACAAAATAGTGCTGATCTGAAGTACTCAGAGATACGACCTTCAAGTTTCTCGATGTCATCTGAACATTATCCTGAAATAGCTCTGTCTTTTTGTTAACCATTCTAATTATTTGTGAATTCATTTTTGCACTTGTGAATTTTAACGTTGACGACCAAAAACCAAAAACTGTAGTATTAGCAATTGCCACAAAAATAACGTTTCTTATCTGCCGTAGACGGATGAAAAGAACAATCTTGGCTTAGCAGGAATGATATAAACAGACATTTTCAAAAATAGACATGAGCATAAAGTTTCATGCACTATACAAGGACTAATTTCAGTCCGTCCATTCCAACAGTTTGCGTAGGATTGTAAGTGTATCTATGTCTTTCGGTTGAAACGATTTGTACAATTACATTGCTGCGTTCCTACTAAACCTACATTGATCTTGACCGTTTTGGCAGCAACACCTACGCAATTTGATGGACATGCGATGCGGTCGCAAACACGAGCACATTAGCTAATTGTTTTGGTGACTCACAGGCTTCTGCAAAGAGTTTTATGACTTTTATGTTTTTTTTTTTTAAGGGAGTGGGTTCTTAATTATAAATTGTGTCAAAGTGGGTCTTTTCCCTGCACCCTAATTGCGTAACACACGATCAATCGGAATCGGTTTCATTTTGACAGTTCAACAACATTCATTGCGTAATTTACGTGTTGAGCAGACAAATTTCTCGAACTTATGAAGCAATGGATTAGCAATTTGCTTCAAAATTATTCTGATTTCGATTGATTGTGTGTTACGCAATTAGGGTGCTGTTTATATCTTTATGATGGGTCGAATTCAACTACCTATTTGATTTTGAAGTAATTTAGTAGAGATACAGATTAGTTCTTGTGCTCTATATTTTTTTCTTAATTTACTCTGCCTAGTTTATAGTAGCTTAGTTATACTGCATTATCAGCCTAGAATGTTCCCACTGCTGCGACAGGACTCCTTTCAGTGAGAGAAAGGCCTGTGTCCCCGCACCACCGCTCGGGCCCAGTGCGGGTTGGTGGATGCCACATGTCTTGTGCTTAGTTATTCTGGTCAAAGGCCAATCCTAAGTCGAACCATAGTTTTCTAGTATTCCGCTTCAAGTCTTCGTTGCTACTTCAGTGCATTTGCTTATTCCCGTTTTTCATTGAAGAACGCGTCGGTTCTAGAATCCTATCATATCCATTTATTTCACAAACTTTATTCAATTACGTCTTTTATCGTAGTGAAAAGAAAATAACGAGCAGATGTTACCAAACGTGAAGTTATATTTCAATTTACATTTTCAGCTCTTGTCTTAATACGTTGTCAAAAAAAGGAATATTATTTTCTTAGAGAGACAATTTCCATACATTCTGAATAAAGTATTTGCACAATAAAGTATTGTGTGCATATATAGCAGCTGCTGGAATATCTTTTCAATATTTTGCCGAGCAATTCCCATACTATGTTGACAACCCGGTTTTGCTCCACTTCTGTAAGACTTTCATCGTTTATTAGAACTAAAGTTTCAGAGTACATACCTGTCCTGAAGGTTTTCAATGCTCTAAAATTATAATAATAATAATAATATCCCTGGACATTTCACACAGCGCCATCTAGTCCCAAGCTAAGCAACCTAATGCTTGTGTTATGGTAACAAGATGGCTGATAAACTACTTATATACAATTTTTTTTTTGTAAATACATACATATTATAGATAGAAAAACACCCAGACTCGGAACAAATACATGTAGGTCATACAAATATTTGTTCCGTGCGGGAATCGAACCCGCGACACGCAGCGCAGCAGGCAATCGCTTAACCACTGCGCCAACCGTGCCGTCAGAATTAGAGGAGAAAACCCAATTTTGACATTGTTTGGATTGGCTCAAAAGTTATAGATACCTACCTACAAGTAAATTACAATCAGCCTATCGCCTACGAGCATTAGGACAATTCGTTTCCCTCAATTTATTACTCGCAAAGACTCAACTAGCGTGGGATGTTAAACGCCCTTCATTTCGGTCGAGTCAAAATCCGGTCGCTACCACTTGTTTTATTTGGTTTCTAAACAATCTAATTCAATCTTACGTATACTTTAAAATGTCTTATTAGTCTTGAAGAATGATAGTTGGTTCCAAGTTGAAAAGGTTGTCGTTGTTCAGTTAAAGTTTACCTATCTGTTTCTGCCACCAAGAAGCGACGCTGTGTTCTGCGGGGTAATGCAACCTGCAACCTGCACTAGACATCTCTCTTCTACATAACCTTCCCCGAAGAAGTGTCGAATACAGCCCACTCCCTCTCACAAAGAGCAGGCCTGAGTCCCAGCAGTGGGAAAGTTTAAGTTAATTACGTGGTGGGATGATGCACATTAACAACAACTATCTCATCATCATCTGCCTACCCTTTTCCCAACTATGTCGGGGTCGGCTTCCAGTCTAACATGCAGCTAAATACCAACGCATTTACATGAAGCGACTGCCTATCTGACCTCCACAACCCAGTGACTGGATAATACGATAACCCTTCGTCAGACTTTCGGGCTTCTGACTACCCGTAACAACCACCGGCTTAACGGGTTTTCCGAGGCACGGAGGGGTCTCGGTATATAAAGATGGTTACCCATCCACAGACCAACCGCGACAAGTGAAGCTTAACCTGATCGATCGACCTTCGCTGCTGTTATTATTTAGCCACAGGCCCCATCTTACATCTACATAAAACCATAAACTGAAAACCGTCATGTCCAACAACCCGCGCTGGGCTCATGTAGTCGATTACGGCCCACTCCCTCTCACGGAGAGCAGGCCTGATTCCCAGTAGTGGGAAAGTTAGTATGTGGCGGAATGATACCAGTACTCTAATTAAGTATCAATTACAATCTGAATAATTTTGAAGGATGTTGCTAATCCATTTCTTGATATGTTAGAAAATTTCGTCTACTCAAGAACGTAAATAAAGCAATGAATTATGTTGAACTGTCAAAATGAAAGCTGTCCCTACTGTTAGTGTGTTACGCAAATAGCCCACACTACCTGTTTATTTAAATAAAACCATTTTCTTAATTTCAGGTGATTATAGAATCCCACAAGGAGCTACGATGTCCAGAATGCAGGGTTTTAGTGGAAGTGAAGGTGGAGGAGTTGCCTCCGAACGTCCTTCTCATGAGGATCCTCGAAGGCATGAAGAACTCGGCTCCAAGGAAGCTAGTCACACAGCGGACTTCAAGGAGCGGACATTCCCAGGTAAGAATTAGACTGTTTGAGGGCATGGATTAATATTATTGTAGTTTTGCTTGAAGAGATTGAGTTTTTTACTTCAGTGTGAGATTTGTCCTTCGGGGGCCATCATCAGTTTCAATCGGCTCTAATTATTTTAATCAATGTGTCACAACAACCTTGAAAGTTCCAGTTTCCGGAGCTCAGACTTCGGTCGTTTCGCAGTACGAATGCTCTACCGAGTCTATACTAAATGGTAATCACAAAAATAACTTTATTTACAGAAGTCTGTGTCGTTGGGTTCGTATTTTCGTTGTTTGCCACCGACTTCCGAAATTAAAGTTATTTTTCAGTTTGTAGTGTCGTTTTTGGAAGTCGGTTGTTTTTTTTTTTTCAAAAACGTTTTTATTTTTCACTTTTAAGTTGTATTTATAGTTTTTTACCAGTAATTTATTTTTTTATTATTTTTATGGGACCATTTGGGAAGTATACCCTTTCCAACAAAAAAAGAATTTTTCAAATCGGTTGGCAAGCGACGGAGTTTTGCGCGAAAATGCCTACTCCTTACTGTTAAGGAGTTGTACCTTCCATCATCAGCTCAACTACATGAGATGATGATTACCATACGCAAGTACTTAAATTACTTCATAAGATTTGCGAAAAACGATGTGTGGGCCCATAAAATTTGAGGGTTGCCCTCGATTTCTCCAGGATCCAATTATCAGATCCAGTCTTGGTGACTATGGGACCACTTCAGAAGTATCTCCTTTCGAACAAAAAAGAATTTTGAAAATCGGTCCATAATCGCGTAACAAACGCACAAAAAAAAAACATACCGTCGAATTGAGAACCTCCTCCTTTTTTGAAGTCGGTTAAAAAGCGGTGAACAAATGATGGTTACGTTGACAAGTGTTAGGTACATAACCTTCCCTGAAGAAGTGTCGAATAGCGGATCTATTCTAAACGAAATAAAAAAAAGATTGTAGATGAAAAAATTGTGGAAAGACTGCCTAATTGCTAACACTATCAATCACAATCTGAATCATTTTGAAAGCTAATCCATTGCTTCATATGTTCGAAAAATTTGTCTGGTCAGCAACGATAACAAATAACGCAATGTATGTTGCTGAACTGTGTGTTACGCAATTATCCCGCTGATGCCATGATGCTTTAAAATCTTCATGTTTTATGTACAGACGCCAGCACATCAAACTACTACAATCTGTCAAACTTTTTTAATAGATTTTCAACTTTATCGCTAAAGTATTAGGTTCAAAGTTGATATGGACTGAATGCTTTAAGGGAAAATTTGACAGTTTCGGGTAGCTTGACCTGCTGGCGTCTGTACTTACTTATCCCTTTGCCTCTGTAGAGTCTGTAGTACTCCCGATATTCATTATCATGAAGAAAAAATATTATAACACCAAGAATTTCGTGCGTTTAAAAACATAAGTTCGTGTTGAGTTGTTCAAATAATTTAACTAATAATGTTTTCGTAAATTGTTCAAGGCGTTACAAGGTGTTCAGGCTGGCGGTAAGCAGTTACCCCCGCACGCGAGGGCCCTGCACGACTTTATATCCAAGGAACCGGGGTGAGTTGACCTCATTATGTTTATTATACTTTTTTACATAACATAACATCACGCCTTCAATCCGCGGAGGGTTGGGCAGAGGAGTACCTATAGGGTAAGCCTATTGTTATCAACCGGGCACAAGTTCATCAATCGTCTACCTACAGTCAACGGCACATCAGTGCTAACATTTGAACTACGAAAACCACCCTAAAGTTACGGTATCTAGAAGAGCGTTTCCGTCATTTTTATAACGGACGTCATAAAAATGACGGAAACGCTCGGAAAATCGGTATCTGCATTTGGGCATTACGGTCGCATGTGACAGTCACCGCTCTTCTAGGACGCCGTAGCTTTACTGCTACAACATAAAAGCGCTGTCAATGTCAAATTGTTACATTCCATGGACGTGCGGTTGACTGTAGCTATTACTAAGTTCATATTGGCTAAAACTATTAATGATTAGATGCCATTTGTCAAATACAAAGTATCGAGAGCAGTGGTCACGTGTCAGTGGTAACGGTTGCGACTTACAAGTTTTAGGTCGTGGGTTCGTACACAGTCAGGCGCTTTACTTTGTGTAAATTATTTCATCACCACTGCTCTCAAAACGGTGAAGGAAAACATCGTGAGGAAACCGGCTTGTCCTAGAACCAAAAATTCGAACACATGTGACATCTACCAACCCGCACTGTGTCCGCGTGGTGGATTACACTCCACTTCCTCTTGGAGAGAGAAGGCCTATGTCCCAGCAGTGGGAACATTAAAGGCTGATTATTTATGCCCCGGTATTGTCGCACTGAAGTGCAACGAAGTGTCTCTTCTCGTACAGAGAAGATACATACCACCGCCATACCACCGCTTCAGGAATCGGCCCTTACTCTGTAATACCGTTCTTTCTTATATCTACGGAGATACCCATACTTATACGAATATTTCGATTTATCTTTACTTTTACAAAATTGCTGAACAAATCACGTGCATCTTATACGCGTGACAGTATGCGTGTGAAAATACAATTATGCTAATAACAGCCGTTTTCCATTTCGTTTAGCTTGCATTAATTTATTGTTACTGTATAAAATGAATGAGTGTTAGCCAAAAATGTAAACAAATATGAGTTTATGGAAAAATAATATTAAATCCTACACAATAAAGTTCAGTTTACGCTACAACTTCAAACATTTTTATAACTTTTTCAATAGTGATAGTCACTCTTAAATCAACTTCATTACCATTAATATAAAGTTGATATTTGTTTAACTAGAAATAACATCAATTTGAAACATTAGTTTTAATAGACTTTAGTGCACCGATTCTTCTAGGAGGATTTCCCATACTTGTAATTGGATGACGTTGACTCTTATTACAGAGAACAGTGGGAAAATATGAAATGATAAGTAAGTGACAATTATTAATTATATTATTGTTATTAATTGTGGCTAAGTAATAACACTAATAACGCACGCACGGGTCGATCTATTAGGTTAAGCTACACTTGCCGCGGTTGGTCCGTGGATAAGTGACCATCTTTACGCACCAAGACCCCTCTGTGCCTCGGAAAGCATGTTAGCCGTTGGTTCCGGCTGTCATTCGTGTATCTTTGACGTCCAAAAGTCTGATAAACCAGCCTTACCAAGAGGTATCGTATTACCCAGTAACTGGGTTGTGGAGGTCAGATAGGCAGTAGCTCCATGTAAAATGGAGTCTTGTCTTGTCTTGTCTTTATTTCACATCGATGGTCCTAGTTCATCATCTGTGACTGCAAGTGACAGCTAGGTGACGAACCCAGCAATGCATTGTGTAAGCTGTCACGCCCTTCATGCCTGGAGGCTTTTAGTTAGGTAGTGAGTTTTTATTTTTATTTTAATTAATTATTTTTTAGCTTGAGTACGTATAGTTTTTATTATATTTGTTGGTATATTGGCGTGGCTAGCTGACATAATATGGCAAATAATTTAAGCTTCTTGTAATGTTCATTACTGAACATAGGTTCCTAGTATTGTATACATGCAACTAACTATATTCTAACTGAACAGACAGCTGTGCTGCTGGGGAGTTTGTTCCGCCACTTCTTCTTCCCAGCGATAGCACTAGGAAGTGGCGAAGGGCGGGCGTTTTTGGGGGACTGTCTTTTGTAATTTTGACGTTCGAAAAGTGCTGATTCTCAGCCTAATTTGAATAAATGGCTTTTGATTTTTGATTTTGATTTCAAATTAAGATACTCCATAGACAAGTTTAGACGTGATTAAAAACGTGGCTACTAAAAATACGTCAATTTACGTCAGGCGCTGACTAATTTGACATGACTAAACTAATATTTATCTTCTGTCCTTCTCTTAATCAAATAGAAAGAAAAAGATGCACTGAACTTAAATTTAGTTAAGTTTGTGAACAAGGGAATCGGCGCCATTGTAGACTTTTGTCGACTGAAGAATAGAAACACTTTCTTCTTTTCATCGCCATGCTTAAGAGAGTAGAAATCTTTCTAGAATCTGTCATTTTGTCTATTCTTCCGTCGACAAAACCCGTTTCTACGGTGGTCAGGCTACGCGTGCTGGTTTTCGAAGCTATCTATTCAGGCATTGCCAACAGTTTTGAAATTATTCCATCGACCCCAAAATAACAGCGAGTACATAATCAGCCTAAAATGTTCCCACTGCTGGCACAGGCCTTCTGATGAGAGGGAGTGGGCGGGCCATAATCCACCACGCGGGCCCAGTGTGGGTTGTTAGATGTCACATGTCTTCGAATGCCGGTTTCCTCACGATGTTTTCCTTCACCGAACTTCACTTCAAAATGCGAGTAATTAAAGTAATGCAACGAGGCTCGTAAACAAGTATTCCAGCTAATTTATTCATTAGCACTAATGAGTATGAGTCATTTTGTTTACTGTAGCAGTAAATAAATATTGATTTATTTGTTCAGATAATGTAGAGTTCAAGACAGTTACCGGTGTTTATAGATCACGGATGACGTCATAAGGCGCTGCGATATAAAGGCCATCGGTTTTTATCGGATTCTTTTCGCCCCCTATAATAAGAAGGATACATTGCGCGACCACAAAGAAAGAAAGAAAAATGCGTTTATTGGCATTACAGCAAAATAAATACCAATCATTATGGCCCTATTTCACTAGGACACCATGGTCGCGCTGCCAGATAATGTATGGTTGGTTGCGCAACCGATCGGACGCCTGGTGAGATACCCACCAGAAAGTTGTGTATATTTTGCTGGCAGCACGACCATGGATGCGCCACCATGGTGTCCTAGTGAGATAAGCCTTATTGTTTAAGGATGGGTTACCATGACTTCATGATTCATACCATCCATTTATTCATTTTGAATAAAGTATTTGGATATTTTTGTGTGCATATATTGCAGCTTCAGGGCTCGTGGCTAACTGATAACAGCCGCACGGGTCAATTGAAGGTGAAACTACGCTTGCCGCGGTCGGTTCGTGGATGGGTGACCATCCAATACACATCGAGATCACTCCGTTGCTCAGAAAGCACGTTAACGCCGTTGCTCTCGTCTGTCACTCGTAGAGCTTTGACATTAAGTAGTCAGAAGCCCAATTAAGTCTGACAACCAGTCTTACCAAGGGTTATTGGTTACCCAGTAAGTAACTACGATGTCGAGGGCAGATAGGCAGTCGCTCCATGTAAATTACTAGTTTTCAGTTGCATCCGGTTAGACCGGAAGCCGACCCCAACATAGTTGGGAAGGGCTAGGCAGATCGTCAATGTGGCTAATGTAAAATCTAGTATATAGCGTAATAATTTATTTCTAACACTCTTATTTATAAACGTGGAGTAATGTTTAACCAGAGGGGCAATTCTCGTGGTTTTAAGAACGTTCACAGTCTGATGTCCGAGTCTCAATCTGTCAAAAATACCTCTAATTTCCCTACATTTTTGACAAATTTTGACATTTGTTTGTCGCCGAGATGAGACTGCGACTAGATTTTGAACGTTTAAAATTACGAGAATTATTGGCCTTCAGAATAAACTTCAGATTTCATTTTTCGGGGTTTTAAGTTTACTCCGTGTTTATTTATAAGTAGTCAAAGGTGTTTTCTATTTCAGATTACTAATTTCAGCAAAATCGCTGCTATTGACAACTACAAAAATAGCAACAATAAAATTATAATTCCTATTCAGACATTAAAAGATCCATATTGCTTATTTGTAAGTAAAAGACAAAAGTAGAATTACTAATCTAATTTAACTTTTGACGACACGGTTGGTGCAGTGGCTGAGCAATCAACGGCTGCGCTGCGTGTCGTGGGTTCGATTCCCGCACGGAACAAATATTTGTATTGCCTACAGGTAGCTGTTCCGGGTCTGGCTGTTTGTGTATGTGAGTTTAGATGTTTGTAAACGCAACCACGATACAGGAGTAATTCCTAGTGTGGGGCAACATTTTTATAAAAAAAAAAAAAAATAGAAAACTTCTCGACTGACGTCGGTGGACTATTGAAGGACTTTCGAGAAGACAAACGATTAAACTGCTGTCGAAATCAAGTAGCTACTAGAATAATAAGTACCTACTTGCGAACTACCCGAATTGTATGAGTCAGTGGGAAAGAATACTTTGATAACAATATGTACTTTAAAGTTGATGAGATCGGCGGGCTGTGAACCACTTATTTTCAATTTGTAATCATTGAGCTTGATGCGTTATTGCAGGAGTGAGTCACGGGCTATCCGTTCAGTATGCGCTTAGTAATATCAATGTTCTAACCAGCATGTTCACATGTGCACTGTGTTATGAAACAGGTACCTATATACATATGTCGTTTACACATACAGTGTTTGAAGTCGTGTGTGTTTAAGGGAATTGATGAGACTTAGGAACGGTTAGTGACGTAGATAGTACAACTTATAAAATGTTTATTAGAGCTGAACTGTCATTAATCTTGAGTTGACTGTCACTAAAGTTGAGCTGCACGGTTTGTTACGAATGCGTGCATTGACTGGACAAGTCCTCTCAATCTGTGTGGCTCTTTCCTCAAAATACAATTTGAGACACTATAATACACATAAATTTATGTATTTAAACAGGCTTGTTAATATTATGCAGTTAGTAATAACTACCTAAATACGGTTTGTCTTATCATATTAATACCATGAGAACAGCCGATCGATTCTGTAAAAATCTCACCGTGAAAAGTTAGGTGAAATGAGCTTAGAGTGAGCTGTCAATAGTGTGATCCCTAATAATAGTTGGAATGACAGCTCACTCCACGCTCACTTCACCTAAGTATTCACGGTGAGGTGGTTACAGAATCGCACTGCTGACCAGTGGCGCAATTCCCGTTTTTTGTTTGAGACCGTTCGCATTCTAATCTTCGTTTCAATCTGTCTAAAATTCATCTAATTTATATCTATACCTACATTCTCGAAATGTTTTTAACATTAATTTTCGCCGAGATGAGATTGCGACTAGATTTCGAATGTTTGTAATAGGCCATTTTCATTAAAAAATCTAATTAGTCTGTCAGCTGTTAGATTATTAAAAAATATTGAACCCGTATTTTTTCTTTTGTCAATTATATAAAAAATGTTGAAGATATCGCCCGTTAAAGTTCCGCGTGACGTCACTTGCTTGCACACTTGACACTTTTGCAAGCAAGTGACGTCACGACCCCCCACTCCCAAATTTTGACGCGCTTTATCTTTGTCATTTTTTGTTTGATTGACAAAAGAAAAAATACGTGTCCATTATTTTTCGATAATCTAACTGACGGACTAAATATAATAATTATTTTTTTACCCAGGCAAATTCCCTATTACCGAAATTGGCCCTCAGATCTCAAACTTTTGAAATTCTGTATTCATACCTACTTTACTACTATAAATTGCTCATCCCATATTTCAATTGTTTACAGGGACCTGCCGTTCAAGAAAGGTGAAACGATATTAATACAAAAGAAATTGGACCCGTTTTGGTATCAAGGAGAATGTTCTGGAAGAACTGGCATGTTCCCTATCACATATGTTCAGGTTTGTTCATTGTTATTAAATACTACGACACCCCCTGCTTCACACGAGTGTGTTCTTCTGATGTGGCGACATCATAAAACATACTGATTTCTGTTCTATAAATTAAATATTAATGCGAGCCGTTTGGCTGGGCACAAAATAGTCTCCTAGACCGTATTGTGGCTATGGCGTCCAATCTCAACGGAGACTAACCTCCAGGACATTACAGTGCGCAAGTGTGTGCGCAGACACAGATACGAGTGCACCTATGTCTGCGCACACACTTGTGCACTGTTCTTCCCTCACTCTCATAGTCCGATGGAATCACTCGCACTGGAACAATCGCATGTAATCCGACATGACCGGAGAGAGATCAGGGGGCCTACTCCGAAGTGCAAAGTGCGAATGTTAGTATCGGACCGACACATGGCCGAACCGAATATTATTGAAAAATGCGAAAAAAATTCGGATCCGATCAGTTAGGTCGGGACCATAGTCAATATTCGAAAGAGTGTAGGAGTGTAGGATCGGAACCGACCGAACCAAATAGTAACTTCGTAGCAGGAAACGGCCGAACATTCGTCCGATACTACTTCGGAGTAGACCCCCAGGCGCAGGAGTAACAGCTTAACGGGCTTTCCGACCGGGCGAGTTCCAGACTCCGGGTTGCTGCTGAGAAATTTCAGATGGAATCACCCAATTACACTTCGCTAAACCCGGGAATCGAACCCAGGCCCTCATGTTAAGCAGTAACGCTTGCTACTACTAACCTAACGCGACAGCATACACAAAAAAAATGCCGGAATAATATCTCTAAATGACGATGAAAACCGCATCAAAATCGATTGTGCAGTTTAGAAGAACTAAACGCATGCATAGATAAACACAAAAAGCGACTATTTAAAGACTAGCTGCGCCCCGCTGTTTCATCCGCATAAGTTTCGATCCCGTGGGAATATCGGGATAAAAGTATCCTATTTATGTTAATTCTGGTTATAAGCCGTCTGTGTGCCAAATTTCATGCAAATCCGTTCAGTAGTTTTTGCGTGAAAGAGTAACAAACATCCATCCATACAAACTTTCACGTTTATAATATTATAGTAGGATTATTTTGCTTAGTTAGGTTGTAAATTCGCTTTAAAGCCTAAGTGGCCACAGCTGATATGATGCCAAGTTGTTTTTTCAGCTCTTGATTTAACTACCGCAATAAAATAGGTTTTCCCACTAAGTTATTTGTATTCATCTATATTTAGCCTATTCCTTCCTTACTGGATTGCATAGGAAGGGCTATGAATGCATTAAAATGATAAGACAGACGCCAGCAGCTGCAGGTCAAGCTACCCGAAACTGTAAAAAAAATCGCAATCAACCTTGAATCTTAATGGTTTAGCAATAAAGTTGAAAATCGATTAAAGAAATTTGACAGATTGTAGTAGCTTGATGTGCTGGCGTCTGTACAATAAAAACCAATGGCCCAAGTGCACATGACTGTCTTTTATTTTATGAAATTGCAGGACCACATGTTTGCAAATAAAAGAAAAACAAAAATGCTCGTCACATGTTGTTTTCGTCATTTTATTAATTCTTTTATTAATTACTAACTTCTGCCCGCGACTTCGTTCGCGTGAAATGTCTTGTCGCATCGAAAGAAAAGAAAGAAAATACATTTATTTAGCACAGACTAATAGACACAATACACCAGATACATACATTAGCAGGCCAATTCTCGTAATTTAAAACGATCAAAATCTAGTCGCAGTCTCATCTCGGCGACAAACAAATGTCAAAATATAGGGAAATTAGAGGTATTTTCGACAGATTGAGACTGAGATCAGAAGGCCAATTCTCGTCATTTAAAACGTTCAAAATCTCTCTCAGTCTCATCTCGGCGACAAACAAATGTCAAAAACTTGTCAAAATGTATGGAAACTTGACGTATTTTTGACAGAGCCCCTCAGATAGCAAGAAATAAAAGTCAAATAGAAAGTGTATAGTCAAATAGTAAGTCGCATCGCATCGCCCGTCTGCGCTATTACTTCGTGGCTATTTTTGGTTTTGTTCGGCTCCTATGGATCATCTTTAAGAATTGGGCTATCAAATGAAAAAAACAATCCGACTAGTAGTTCTAGAGATTAACGCGTTCAAACAAACAAATTCTCCAGCTTTGTTATTAGTATAGATAATGATGATTCTTATTGCATGTTAATGGGCGCCGTCTTAAGACAGACGAC
The DNA here is from genome assembly GCA_951799955.1 of Apamea anceps. Taxonomy (NCBI): domain Eukaryota; kingdom Metazoa; phylum Arthropoda; class Insecta; order Lepidoptera; family Noctuidae; genus Apamea; species Apamea anceps. The sequence continues at coordinate 4,066,456 of OX637509.1, forward strand.
GCCCACTCTGAACTGCGAAAACAATATGGTTTATTTTCATAATGGTCTAAAGAGCTCATGTTATTTTATCTCATGAATTGTTTTTTCATAAGTATGAAAATACCAAAAAACCAATCAAATTACAGCCTTAGGTTATGCGTTGAAAAAAATTACCAAGATATCTTTCCGTAAGAATGCAGTATTTTTTTTCCTTTTAATCGGTATTCAGGTTTGGTTACAAAATGTCCGACGCCTGCACCCTAATTGCCTAACACACTATCAATCACAATCTGAATCATTTTGAAGGATATTGCTATTCCATTGCTTCATATGTTCGAAAAATTTGTCTGCTTAACAACGTAAATGACGCAATGAATGTTGTTGAACTGTCAAAATGAAAGCGATTCCTACTGTTCGTGTGTTACGCAACTACACCGCTGAATGATCTCCTTTATATTTATTGAATTAATCGGTCATGTTGTTATTTGCAGGTGGTGGTACCTCTTCCAGTCGCTACTGCGCTGTGCAAAGCATTGTACGACTTCCGGATGTCCGCACCTGACGAAGAAGGCTGTCTGGCGTTCGACAAAGGTAAACTTAAGATTTTGCTATGCACCATGTTCTAGAGAGCTGTCATGTAGCACTTATTAGAATATGCTTGGCAATGGCGTATCGGCACTAACCTAATCAGAGGAATCACTAAGGTTGATCACACGCTGTAGTGTAACGCGCCACGCGACGGGGTGCAGATAACGCGCCGCCGCGCGTGATTTTTCCATACAACTTCTATAAAAACGCGTTTCTGCGCGTGGTATTTAGCTCCGTTGCCCGCGCCTCGTCGCGTGGCGCGTTAGTGTGACATCCGCGTAATTTCATCTTTCCTCATCACATACCCAATTTGCCCATATCGTTGCCGTGCAATGAAAACCTCGTGATTGCAATAAACTTAATTTCATACTGTCAGAAAAATGCCCGTCAGTGGCGCCGATTCCCTTGCATTGCATCTTTTTCTTTCTATTTCATTAAGAAAAGGACAGAAGATAAAATATTAGTTTAGTCCTGTCAAATTAGTCAGCGACAGACGTAAATTGACGTAGTTTTAGTAGCCATGTTTTTAATCACGTCTAAACTGTCTATGGAGCGTCTTAATTTGACAGGACTAAATTAAAATTTATCTTTTGTACTTTTCTTAATGAAATAGAAAGAAAAAGATGCACTGAACTTAAATTTAGTTTAGTTTGTGAACAAGGGAATCAGGGCCATTGGCGTTCTCCGAAGTTTTTAGAGCTGTGCACGTTTGTTCTAAATATACATCACGAGGTTTTCTACACAACAAATGTTTTTTTTTTCTTTATGAGGATTTCACCGCATGGCGACATTGTGTAATGGTATCTGTGGTTCCAGGTGCTATAATAACGGTCCATCGTCGCGTGGACGATAACTGGGCGGAGGGTCGGTTGGACCAGCGTGTGGGCATCTTCCCTATCGCCTTCGTGGAACTCAACCAGGCCGCGCGACAGCTTATGAATAGGTAAGAGATTATTTGTAGTTTGAAGTCTATAAACATTCAATAAAAAATAAAGGGAGTGACAATAGAGATGAAGACTAATAGAAAAGTATGGAAAAATAGATATGTTGTTGTTGTTGACTGTTGCCGACCCCAAATAAATTGGGGCAGTAAGGGCACGAGAATTATCAAACATTTAATAAACCATAAACAGCATTTTTTTTAACCCCGGGCCGATTTTTATGTGACATAATTACGCGCTTTCCGGCACGGGCCTGCAGTGCGATTCTGTAACCATCTCATCGTGAAAACTTAGGTGAAGTGAGCGTGGAGTGAGCTGTCATTCCAACTAATGCTAGGGATTGACACTATTGACAGCTCACTCTAAGCTCATTCACCTAACTTTTCACGGTGAGATTTTTACAGAATCGATCGGCTGGTCCTGATCGGACGGTTAGTTACCCATTAATCTCCGCCCGCAGTGCCATCGCAGATAAAAAATTGTCACATGTAGGTATAAAACTCACAGCCGAAATGTATAGGTACTGCAATAGCATTACCAAATATAATCTTATTATTATTAAAAATAAAAAAGTTGTTGCTATTTAAAATTGACGTAAAAGTTATTATTAAAAAAGTTATTGTACCAAAGTTAGTCCAACTTCATTAAAAAAAAATACTTATGATTTGACACACCAACTAGTGTCTTTCACGCTTGCTGTGTCTTGCCACGCCAAAGGTTCTCCAGGCGACTAATTTAACAAACCTAATACTATATGAAAGAAAGAAAAATTCGTTTATTGGCATTACACAAAACGAATACACCTTAAAACTATAAAAACAGAAAACAACACAATAACTTTCAAGTTGAAATTTCGCGGTTAAAAAAAAAAACAAAAATTCGTGGCTACAAACTACTGCTATACATACTTACCTCGACTTTTAATCGTATTTTCAAAGAAAAATAATTTTACCATACTAAAACTGTAGTGTTGGGGTAGTGATCGATTTTGCGTAACGAAAAAAATGATTTAAATTAAATTAAAATTTAAATATTCGTATATGTAAGATGTGGAATATAAGAATAATTATTAATAAAAGTCGGTATTAGTTAAGTAAAGTAGTAATTTCCTTTTTTTATTTTCTTCTAATAGAAACAAAAAAATAAAATAAAAATCATGTTATTTTACTTTTTTTTACTGTTGTCATTTCACAGACGTCATTCTTCTTATTCATTTTTAAGACAAATGTTATTATTTAAAATAAAATGTTTGCATTTAAGTTCATTCAATTTCGTTCATTCTTGCACCACTTCACTACCTTTTTATCGTCAAAACCTGGTAACCCTTCAACTGTCAAGTTACTGAATACGATTAAAAGTCGAGGTATAGTAATAAATATGACTGACAGGAGTTTCTTGTGTTTTATAGTGTGCCGTTGAACCGCCCCGTGCCGCCCATACCGGAACACTCGAGACCATCGCACTCTGACCACAGACACCATGCACAGGTAACAATAATTATGAAATGTATTATGAGCAGTAAATTCCAATGTCTTTGGCGCATTTTCAAGATAACGCCTTATTTTATTTCATTAAACAGGAACAACTTCTTCTTCCCAGCGATAGCACTAGGAAGTGTCGAAGGGCGGGCGTTTTTGGGGGACTGTCTTTTGTAATTTTGACGTTCGAAAAGTGCTGATTCTCAGTCTAATTTGAATAAATGACTTTTGATTTTGATTTTCAACAAACAGCTACATTAATTAAGATATAAATAACTTAAGTGATAACATAGCCTACAGCACTGTTTACATATGACTTTTTTTAGTAGCATACAGTATTTATTCTAAATAAAACTTTAAAATCGCTAGGAGGTAAACTGTTCATGTATGTCAGTTACACTATTATAAAAACAAAAATTGAAGTATTTTAAATAAACTAGAATCTTTTTCTATTATTTCTGCACAAAGTAAACTTTATCCTATATTTCAATTAAGAATTTATAGATAATTTCCAAGTTATGGAACAACAAACTGAATGTCACACTTAACAAAGTTCAAATTCCATTGCAACAATTTATTAGGACCTTTTTTTACAAATGGTCACTCAAAAATCAACTTAGAATACATTATACTAAAGTAGATAACTTATTAAGTGGCGATGGAATGTAAATTATCTGAGATTATATTTACACTGATAGTAAAAGTAGGGTATATTTTGTATTGTGTAAACAATACGGATATATGAACAAATACGGCGAGTAAAATGTCAGTGTAAGGTGCAAAACCTACAATTAAAAATGTTGTGTACAGGCGCCAGCAGGTCAAGCTACCCGAAACTGTCAAATGTTCCCAATCAACCTTGAACCTAATGCTTTTGCGATAAAGTTGACAATCTATTAAAGAAATTGGACAGATTGTAGTAGCTAGATGTGCTGGCGTCTGTACTTCATCATATCAGTATGTGAAATTAAACAAATCTAGCGGTCATTTATAAATAACCCATTATAAACAGTTATTGTTTTGTTATTACAGCAGCACACTCACCGTTACCAACAGATGTCGATGTCCACTCCCTCCACAGTGCAGAGCAACTACCAAAACATGGCGACCATGAGCCAATCCCACCCCAACTACCACGCCGCGCAAACTATGTTGGCCCAACAAGCACAAATATTGGTGCCACAGCCCATCAACCAACACGTCACCGCGATCTCGCACGGGGGCCTCGTCACTACCACGGCTGTACCGAGGAATATAATGGAGCCAACGCAAACGAAACACTCTTTAGACCTCATACAATTCACCAACATGCATAACAAGTCCCACCAAGGCACGATGGGCATACAGAGCGTATCACGAATCGGAGAAAATTACGACAGACTACGAACAGTGAAATATGACAGCTATAACTCCACCCCAGTTCACAAGGTCGAAACTACGTACCAAAATGTAAGGACACACGAACATTTTCCCGTGTCCGTTGCTAATTTTAACACTAGCAACGTCAGTTCCGATTCTAGTTCAAGTATGAATACTCCTTCGGTTGGTGTCAGCTCCACGACTACTCCTAATACCAGTTCGAACACCAGTACTTGCGAAAGCGCTGAGCCAAGCCTTCCAAGCTCACCCGATAACAATACCGAACGAAACGCGACCGTAATCGCTTGTAATACGACTCAAAGTCAAAATCAAAACCACGTAAATCAGAATCCGCCCGAAGAAGAAACGAACAACGACGAGTCTCTTAACACTTCAATGGGAGTGCTGAGTTTGAACGAAAGTTCGACGGCAACGAACACCTCTCTGAATGTCAGTTTGCCGCCGTCGGAGAGTCCAAAATTGAATGCATCTGGTGCCAGTAATGCGTCTCAAAATCAAGAAGAAAATCCGGAAGGTGCAACCAATAATGAATCTTCGCGGCTTGACGCGCCTTCGTCTAGTAAAAACGTGGTGCGTTCGAGTGGGCCGGATTCTTTGTTGAACTTCGGGTTGGGCCTTCAAGCGGCGCTGTCGCCCTCTCACAGCAAAGATGGGAACTATATGGTGACCAGAGCGCATAGAGACCATCACCATAGAGAAAGAGAGAAGAGACATAGCTTGACTCCTTCGTCGCATTTACAAGGGAATCATAATACGCAAAACAGGTTAGTTGGTATAAATGCTTTATTTGATTGAAATGCCCGTTCTCATAATATACACCGTTCAATTTTCAACTTTCGGCACTGAGCCTAGTGTGAAATATCCAACAGTGCGTTTTTATGTAGGTATCAAATTAGGTGTCGCCTAGTGTTGGTGAAAGCGAGCGTTATAACCAGTGTAGGTAGTGCCTATTTGCCTAAACTTCGAAGAACAGAGACAAGAAACGGAGACTTCCTTACGACTAAATTTTTCACTCACTCACTAACACATTGTGTACGTCATATATGTATATATACTAACACAATTTTTGATTTTGATTTTACTGTAAATGTATTGTTTAAATTGATTTTAATTCTATTTCAGTGTCTGTGGTCTACGTACCAATTGATTTTAATGTAATTTAATGTATTGTATGGATTATTATTATCTGAAATAAATGAATTATTATTAATATTATTAAAAGTGCTGTCCCGAATTTCTGGACAGATATCCTGGAAAAAATTTAGTCCTAAGGAAGTCTCCGTTTCTTGTCTCTGTTCTTCGAAGTTTAGGCAAATAGGCACTACCTATTCCTATCACTGATTATAAGTCGCTTGACATGACCGAATTTGGAAAGGCAAGACCTTAGTCCAGCAGTGAGCACTTCTTACTGATTGAGCACTTGCCTTGACTTAATTTTTTTCTTCTTTCTTTTCATCAAATTCTCTTTTCCTTCTCAGACATTCGGCGGAGATCCTGGCAACGAGTCTTCTAGACGCGGGCACAGAAGTTCGCTCGGAGCGCTCAGACCGCTCGGAGCGAACTGAGCGCTCGGAGCGACGTCGGCGTCGCTCGCGCAGCAACGAGCGCCCGCTGCCGGCCGCTTACGTCGCCATTTATCCCTACAAGCCACAGAAACCTGACGAGCTCGAGCTTAAGAAAGGAGGTCAGATTTCACTATTTTAATACATTGTAAATAAACAACAGTGCACCTCATAGTTTGTAAGCTCGCAATTTTACTAACAAATATGGATGTAATCTTAGGATGAATCTGAAATAAATGATTTATTATTATTCCTAGCTGCGCTCCGCGGATTCACCCGCATAAGTTTCGATCCCATAGGGAATATCGGGATACTTTTGAGAAGTCAAGTTGTCGTGTAGCGACAAGGAAACTAAAGCTTTTAGGTAAAAGAAATTAAAGAAAGGGAGGTAGAAAACAATTAGAGATATATTTACAAGTAAAGATGGAGATGGTCTGAAGAGTGGTGTGTAGTATGTGGAGGTGGGGTGTAGGATGACGATGCGTGATAGAGGCTGAGGTGAAGATACAGTTGGAGATCCAGGAACAGGAGCAGAAAGAGGAGGAGCAGGAACAGGTGAGGACAGGTGCTGGTGCGACACGGAAGGCACCCGTAGGAGGGTCCACGCAGCAGGCCAGGACGCAGCACAGCAGCAGGAGAGAGAGGCACGGCGGAGACGCTGTCAGCCCGTCAGGTGAGGACAGGAGGGCTCACGCAACAAGCCAGGACGTAGCACGGCAGCAGGAGAGAGAGGCACGACGGAGACGCTGTCAACCCGCCAGGAGAGGCGGCCCTCAGGTGAGGCGGCCTTCAGGTGAGGCAGCCCTCAGGTGAGGCGCGGCCCAATAGATGTAGTAGCCCTCTTCTCGGAGGACGGAGGACGGAGGCGTAGGCAGGGTCCGTCAGGTACCGGAGCGGAGAGGCTGGGTATTTCCGGGATATGAGGCCCTGGAGTATCAGGCTAGGTGGCCCTGGAGTATCAGGCTCCTTGTAATGTTCGCCTTAGAGGCGAAACTCGAACTCATCCTTGCTTTGCGTGGATCTTTAAAGAAAACTCGTAGAACAGCATCATGTAGAAAATATGAATTTGAGATAAGAATTCGGCCAGTGCTTACTTTACATGGTACATACATAAGTTTGCATATAAAACGATACAGGCCGGTAAGAATTAGAAAGGTACGTTGCCATGGCGACGTATTAAACGTCGTTGTCAAAGCTGTCATAATAAAATATATTATTACTAAAATACAATAAAATATATAGTTATTTTGTGTTAGAAGTATAGTGTTTATAGGAAAAATTATATCCATCACTGTGGGCGAAATTGCCAACCCTTGGATGACACTAAATCGTCGTAGACTCATGTTAAAGTTGGAGCCGTGTCTGTGTACTGATTATGGATAAAACGTGTCGTGAGGAATAATCAGATCAGCGCCTAACGGTAACAGAATGCTTGTTGTGACCTGGAAGAATGAATGTAGATAACTGTGAGTATGTACATTATGTTACAAAGTCTTTTGTCAAGTCATATTTGTTACGCTCGCGAATCATATTTTAATCTAAAGATACGACACGACACTGACCTGCAAATTGCAAAAAACGTAAGAAAATTTGAATTTTGCGGGCTACCTAGCGCATCTCCCTTAGACATAATTGTACCTATAGTTACCGGCACGTAAGTTGGCAAGAGATTATGTAGTGGGGGAAGTTCGCAGACAACCTTAATAACACAAGAAATGAGGTTACGTCTAGCGCGGATTAAAAATAAATAATATTTATTTTATTGCTAATATTTTACATAATATTATATCTATTTTATTATTTATTTATTAGTGTGATTGCCCGTTACATCACAGCGGGCCCTATCAGAATACCAGCGCTGCGACATTCATTTTTTAAATGTCGAAGCATCATGCTGAGACAGGGGTCTTTTGGCCTCGTATAGGACTTTTTGTTTCATTTTTTTCCTTTTGTTACTTTTTTATATAATTTGTTTTATTTTTATTTTTATCTGTGTTTAGTTTAGTTTATGATCCTGTACGAGTCGCAATAAATACTTTTTCTTTCTTTTGAATGGATTAAAAAGGGGAAGGAGAGACAGATACTGTAGGTAGTCTGTGGTGTATTATTTACATACGTTTTGTGTTGTGTATGCAGGTATTTACACGGTAACGGAGCGCTGTCGCGACGGCTGGTACAAGGGCTGCTCAGAGCGGTCGCAGCGCTGCGGCGTGTTCCCCGGGAACTACGTCGCGCCCGCCGCCAACATCCGGCCCAAGCACGATAAGGTAAACTTTACTGATTTGTAGAAGAAAAAAGTTCAAAACAAGCTCACTTTTTAAGCACGTATAGAAGAATTATAATATAAAGATTGCTTAAAACGAGGTCCTGTTGCAGAGTTCCCCGCCAGCCGCAGCGGGCGCGGCGGGCGCGGCGTGCGCGGGCGGCGGCGGGGCGCCCGACGCGCCGCCGCGCGCGCGCGAGCCCGCGCAGCTCATGGGTAACCTGTTCATTTATTTTACGACTAGCTGGGCCCCGCGGTACACCCGCATAAGTTTCGATTCCGTGGGAATATCAGTTTTTAATCCATTCACTGATAGACTACAAACAACCGAAACCGCTAGGTATAAAAGCATGAAACTTTGTACTGGAGTTCCCTATACAGGATATTTTTTTAACCAGTGCGCAAACTGTAACTATGAATTCAGCACAAGATGCAGCGAAGTCATCTAGTTAAAAAAAATGATTGACGTGTAAATGTCTACTTACAGAAAATAAATCATTTACCATAAAAAAGTGAAGTGTTATAAATCACACTGTGTGCCTCACGGTTGCGCTAAAAAGGTCCGTTTCAGCAGCAATGCCAGACAGACTGCCTGACGCTGATTTTCTAATGAAATTATAATTTTTTTTTTTGATTGATTACAGCCCAACCACTAACGTATCCGTGGTGTTCCCCGGCGCAGACCCAGCAAAACACGCCTAGATCTGAAAAAGTATGTTAAAAAAAAAACACGTTTTTAAAGAGATTTGAAGAATCTTTTCACACTTAGGTATTTAGAGAGATCAGATTTTTCAATCGACAGATAATTTTTATTCGTGGAATAAAATTGACGTCTGATAGTTTTCGTATAGAACGACTGTCAAAAATTCAAAATTATTCCTCGGATAAAATTATCTGACGTTGGTAAAAATCAGCTCTTAGTGCTATAGTGTTGAAATAATACAAATCGACTTTTAACGGTTACTAGTGACAACACTATTCTTAACAGTACTGCACTAGTAATGACTCAATTGTTCTTTCTTCTCTGTGGAATCTCTTATAATAAATCTACTTGTCATAAAATTTTCTTTTACTCTTAATTTTCTGACAAATGCGTGCACTGACTAGACAGGTCCTCTCAATTTGTGTGGTTCTTTCCTCAAAAGACCATCTCAGACTGCGATCTACTCAGACAGAATGTCTGAACTTTAAAAGAGACTGTGACTTCTGAGTTTGTTTCGACCTTTCTTCTCAGACTAGTCAGACAGGAAACGCCGACCTCATCTAGTTTTAAAACATGATTGACGTGTAAAAGTGTTTGTACAAACCTACTTACAAAATAAAATCATTTATCAATTAAAATACATCATATAGTGATTTTAATGTTAAGAAATACTCAATTCCACCGCCACATTGTTTTGGTTTCTACTCAACAGCCAAAAGAAAAAGCGAAAGCGGAAAAATCCTCGATTTCAACCGGCGTGAGTTTGATGAAGCGGCTAGCGGCTATGAAGAAGTGCAAGTCTCCGCCGCCGGCCGGCTACAGTATGGACAACCCGGTGTTCGAAGACGGGCCCGGGACCTCCTTGATGCTCACCTTCAACACGCAGCAACACCATCCTGTACATGTCAGGTCAGTTACAGCAACTTTACAACAAAGATTACCTTAGTATTCTGCAAAAAACGAACATAAATAAAATACAATTCGAGTTTCAAATCCAGAATCAAAAGTTTTGAAAAAAATAATCACGGCACACACAATTAAAAATTCCAATCCTGTTTTTCAAAATAATCAATTCGAGTCTGCTATTTGGATAATTGGAAACATTACAATTATACAAATATCAACTTTATAATTGTGTAAATGAAGTTGATTTTAGAATGCCCAGTGCTATTGAAATAGTCTTAAAGACTTTTAGTGTTCTCGAAAATTGAACTTTATGTGTTGGAATTAAAGTTATTTTTCCAAAAACATTAAATTGCGTACGTAGGATAGGTGCATCACATTGACGTTTGTTTTATTTCAAGTTCACCTGTGCAATGATGCTTAAAGTAATGTTAAGGCCTGCCTACACGCATTCTGAATTCGTACTCTATAGGCCAAATTTAGTTACAATAAATCGTTTATTAACCAAATAGTGTTCTTACATTTCCTTATAACTAAAGTTAGAAACTACCCCTAAAATTATTTGTTACAAGGGAAACATAATATTTTAACTGAAATGATTATGATTATTAACTTGTGGACTCCACACTACTTCGAGCCTGTCTCGTGGACTCCTTGAGAGTTTTTAACAATTCAAAATATCAGGGCCGATACTGTATTGTAATTTAGTCATTTACTTTCGTCACATGAAAATGAAATAAGTAAATGTCGCCGTTTATAATGTCTTAAGGTTTCATGCCCGAATAGCATAAACAGTTTTTCAGCATTATACAAAAATACTCAGAGATCCTATACAGTACCGCAGGAAAGGAAAGCCTTCCTTTATAGGTATCATGAACAACTTTTACTATGCAACCAACTTTGAAAGAATAAATAAAAAGTTGTTAGATCCTGTTTGTATTACACTTTTGTTTGGCAACGTAACTCGTAAGCCTAATAACGCAACGCAACGAGTAATTTATGTTATTTCAAGTTAATTAAATATCAACTTTATGTTAATGAAAATTAAGTTTATTTCAGAGTGACTAGCACTACTGACAAAATTATAAAAACGTTTGAAGTTGTAGCGTAAACTGACTGAAGTGAACTTTATTGCGTAGGAATTAAAGTTATTTTTCTATAAACTCATATTTGTTTACATTTTTGGCAAATAAATCGCGAATGCTATTTATCTTTATATCGGCTTATAAGTCTGAAATCAGAACGCCAGTAGCCTTATGAACGCGAGTACCTTTATGCGTGTGCATCGTTTTGCATTGTGTGGTTCTAACATGTCCATTGTCTACAACCTACAGTACTTGGTCCTCAATATGGCACATCTACTTTCAGAATGAGTACTAAAATAAATAATGTACGAGGTGGCAGGGACATCGACGCGCAAAACGTAACCATGAAGTTTGCACTTGATTCTAGACCACTGACCTGTAATAAACAAGTACGCTAGACTAAATACAGGATAATTTTTTTTTCAGTGCGTAAATTTTCACAGGGTGTTCTACCCATGAATATGAACAACTTTCACTATGGGACCATCTCTGAAATCACAAAAAAAAAATCAGCTGTTTCTTATAAAAGTTCAATACCTACTCGACCAAAATGTATGAATCTGCTGATTTTTTTTTCGTGATTTCAGAGATGGTCCCATAGTGAAAGTTGTTCATATTCATGGGTAGAACACCCTGTAAAAATTTACGCACTGAATAAAAAATTATCCTGTATATACGAAATGACAGTTGTTTTTTGTGTCGATTTAAAGCGAGCTCGAGCGTTTCAGGAACTAAAATTGGCACTGTTGCAAATGGTCTCTTATGATTTCTGTCTAAATCGTGGAATTGGAAACGGGAAGACTTTTTTTGTGTTTACTACGAGATATTTAGAAAAAAAAAAATATCATGAGAGTATGCGCATTTTGTAAAACTCACTATCAAAAATATTAGTTCCACGGACGCTCACGTTGCTATCAGCGCCAAAATGGTGAAAATCAAATGGCTTCGTTTTGTCATTGATAGTATGATGTCCAGCGTACTTGTATAATATAGGTCTGTGTTCTGGACCCACCAGCGTTGAATCGATCAATTATAAAAACTACAGCTGTTCCATACATTTTGGCCGTGTACCTATTGGACTTTTGTATGAAACAGCTGTTTTTCTTTTTATTATCCGATGAAAAATTTCTACGCTGGCGGGTGTGCTGTATTTATGGGAACAGTTTGCGAGTCGATGTCCCTTATCCCGTGTATCCCTTACTTATCTTGTATTTAAGTTTATTTTTAAATAAATAAATTGATTAACTTGTCGATGTGTCATGTTGTCTGCCAGATCCTGTTATTGTGTGTGCTTGAATGTTATTTGTTCTAACAGCACTCATTGTCCCTGCATTTGTGTTTCACGTGTGTATTTTGCCACAAGCCAATATCGAATAATTTATTATTTCTACATGTTTATTTTTATTTTGTACAATTACAGTTTTATATTAATACCCCACTTGACATTTGCAAACTTTTAATTTGTCATTGTCATTTGTCGACAATGAACGCACAGTAAAATTTATATTAAGGGCCGATTTTTCCACCACCAGATAACTTTTATTCCAGGAATAAAATTGTCATTTGACAGTTTTTGTATGTATTTCGAGCTTTATTCTTAGCACGCTAAAGTTCTTAATACAAAATTGACATCTTTGTTTATTTAACGTCAGTTTTGGTAGTTTGTACTTTAACTTTGTTAAGATAGAGTTCAAAATTGAAGAATGGCTCGATGGTATATGATGAGATGTAAACCTAGATCTAAGATTATACTTGTTTTGTAACAAGCCCGTATAAAGCCTACACTTTAATTCTAGTTTCTTGATTCAAATTCAATAAAATATGTGTAGATTAGTCACGATAATAAAGTTAATTCACTCCGTAACTTTATGAAACTATGAATGTCGATATTATATTTTGATTTTGGCTCGTGGCATACTAACGGTGTGGGTACAGGTCGGGCTCATGTCCCTCGCAACTGCTGCGAGCACTGCCGCCGGCGACACGCACGAACACGCACAAGGAGAGACCCGCACCGGCTGCCCTGCACGAACACCATCATCTGCACAGGTTGTATGCACAGACACACATTCATACACTCGCACAAACGCGCATGAGGAGAGACTTGCACGAACACTATTATCTACAGAGGTTATTTATGCTCAGACACACAAACAGTCATACAACCACCACATGCACGCACCAGAAGCCCTGCCCTCGTACTATGTGAAGATTCCCACACATACTGGAGCTTGGATATCGGTTTTAACTCTTCACGCATCATAATAAGTTCTTCTCAGACTAGTCAGATAGGAAACGCCGACCTCATCTAGTTTTTAAAATATGATTGACGTGTAAAAGTGTTTGTACAAACCTACTTACAAAAATAAAAACATTTAGGTACAATCTCTGAAAAAAAAAATGTTATACTTAGCGGAAATTCAATAATTGCACGTTTTTGATAAAAATATCGATATTTGAAAAGATTCAAACCACAGTTTAGTATGGAACCCTACGTAATAAGATTGTTCGAAATATGTAATCATTAGTTACGAATGTATTCAAATTGCAATAAATAATTTGCAATTACCTAAATCCCGGGACTTAAACTTCATGTTTATGATTCCGGGATCTTAGAGGAGGTATCCACTCTATGTTACTTACTCCCTCGAAGTTTATGTTAATATACTATTCCTATTCCGATCTTTGTCTATAGGTGCTCCACAGCAGTTATATAACGTTATAAAACATTGTGTGGCACGATAACATTTTATAACAGTGTGTAACATTTTGCTACAACATCACTGGTTCAACTCGTTGTATAACATCGTATAACATTCTTTAACCATCAGTTGGGGTCTGCCTTTCGAGGAAACTGGTAGTGGCTCTAAATGGAGAAAGTGCTTATTGCTTTTATTTTTTGTTTGAAAAAACAAAAGATAAGGCGCTCTTACTAGATGTATCGAACTCTGAAAGCGAGAGAACAGCGAACATTTTGTTACATGAAGTTGTATAACGTCACTAACAACTTATAACTTTCGTTATAATTTGTTTTAAAAAGTTACAAATGTTATGCAACATTCTCTAACGGTATATAACTGCTGAGCACCTTAACACACACATACACTTCTAAACAATACTGCACCCAGCATTCTTAAATGTGACAAATGAATACGCTTTATGTATGGTTCACTTAGTGTCGTTCACGATCCTATGAGCATGGTGTTTTACGTTTGCCGTGTCGCTTTATTTCACATTCACACTCATCACCATCGTTGACAAGCTAAGCTAATGAATGAATATGTTAATGGTCTGATTCGCGACTTTGCAATTGTTCCAATAATAGTTGCACCAAACTAACTACCTTGTTGATTTAATAGTTGCAAGAGCAACCGCTGAGCGATTTACTGGGATCAATTCCCAGGTTATATTCAATATCAGATACAGGTACACCAAAAAAGGCTTCGGTAACCTTCGTGTTCCCGAATTAGCATGAATGGCGTGCCACAGAGTAACCCCTCGCTTCTAGCTCCCCCAGCTTTCTCTCCAGTGGTTTACCTACTCCGGTCGCAGATCGTCATCTGTAACTTAATTTTTTTTTTAATATTTATTTTTGGTTTATATATATATATTTAATTGCATAGCTGTTCATTTCCAATTTAAAACTATTTTTTTTTTGTTTTAGTTCTTATAACAAAATAAGTAAGAACTTCGATGCTTATGACAGTTCCATATTAGATTTCGTCATCGCGCATTCGTATTTCCGATGATTGCCGAAGTGAACACTTTTCCATATCAAACTTCAGCAGTAAAACCATGAAATAATTATGCATCCTAGTCGAGCATATCAAATTAGGTCCAAGTTTAGTTTTTATTTATTATTAGGTTTTTCTAAAAGAAAATTCTCTATAGTCCTTCTACACTTCTTCAGAAACATGGATTTTTTACCGCACCTACTTCTGCATCATAACAACATCACGCCCTCATTCCCGGAATGGTTAGACAGAGCTGTACCTATAGTACACCCAAATTTCGCCAGTTCTTCCCTCAAATATGATCAAATTATAAATAGTATAATAATAATAATAATATCCCTGGACATTTCACACAGCGCCATCTAGTCCCAAGCTAAGCAACCTAATGCTTGTGTTATGGTAACAAGATGGCTGATAAACTACTTATATACATTTTTTTTTTGTAAATACATACATATTATAGATAGAAAAACACCCAGACTCGGAACAAATACATGTAGGTCATACAAATATTTGTTCCGTGCGGGAATCGAATAAGATCGATCGTGATCGTGCGGGGATAATATAAGATATGTCAATAAGAACTACTTAGAATAACGTATTGATCAATTTACAGACCGGGAACTGAAAACCCGTGGCAGTCCCAACATCGAAAATCGCAGTCGCTAGACGTGACCGCTTCGAGGCGCGACAGGCACCACTTGCAACCCAACAAAGAAAGGTATGTCGGGCCGGGAGACCGGTGGAAGCTGGAATATTTACCATTGAATATTTTACTATGTTTTATTGAACATTTTGGGCGTAGTTGCGAGTTAAAAAAACGTTGCCCTCACACTAGGAATTACTCCTGTATCGTGGGTGCGTTTACAAACATTTAAACTCACATACATAAACAGCCAGACACGGAACAACTACCTGTAGGCAATACAAATATTTGTTCCGTGCGGGAATCTAACTCGCGACAGGCAGCGCAGCAGTCGGTCGGTCAGCCACTGCGCCAACCATGTCACTGAGTGATTTTGGTTATATTTGAACTTAGTAAAATTAACAAAACGGAGCATTAGACAGTATCTAGGCACTTGTACGTACGATATCCGGTAGTAAATTGAGCTGCGCAACCGTGACCCTTAACAAGGTCAGGCGCGCCTACTTCAAACTTGCGTTTCGTTGTCAACTGGCATCCCGTAAAGAAAGAAAGAAAATACATTTAGAAATATCATAAAAATCGGTCCAACCGCTCTTGAATTATAAATGATGTAATTAACCCAACTTGTTTTAATTATATTAAAAAAAAAAACATTTAATTGTTATAAAAAGTACCTTTCGCCAAACTGTCACATATGACTCCTGTTTTTAATCAAAGGTAAAAAAAAAAATTACGACGCTCAACTATCGCGAAGGTTCAGCTTGACTATATTTGAATTAAGAATTTGACATAATTTTCAAGTTATGGAACAAAAAACTGAATGTCATGCTTAACAAAGTTCAAATTACATTGCAACCAAAAACTTATTGGGACCTTTTTGTTACAAATAGTCACTCAAAAAAAGTGGCTATGAAATGTAAATTATGTGAGATTATAAACACTGCTATACGCAACCTTTACAGTACTAATTATTGTTTCCAGATTCCGCTGCATAGTCCCGTATCCGCCTAACTCGGAATACGAGTTAGAACTAAAAGTGGATGACATAGTGATAGTGTCGAAAAAGAGAGGCGACGGCTGGTACAAAGGTACCCTACAGCGAACAGGCCGGACAGGCCTATTTCCGGCCTCTTTCGTTCAAAGCTGCCCGCCAGAATGACAAAGGCCTACCCCCTCGAGGTTTGGGACTTTATTCTAGTACATAAATTGTGATGGGAACAGGTGTTAAAATATATGGCCCAATATTTATAACTCTTCTTATTATTCCGAAGAAAAAAAACGGCAGTTTGCAAATAACTTAGCCAATCTATGTTGTGTTTCTCTGTACAGGCAATTGATATTTATGCTGTACTTTATAAACTTGAATTAGCTTGACAGTTAGCAAGTAATTCTCCTGAAAAAAGTTTTTTTTTTGCAAAAAGTTCGACCAAACTTTTATGGTTGATGTTTGAAATTAGAAAAAGTTACAGTAAGGATACTGAGTTTTCTTTCAAGTTATGCTCAAGTAATAATCATCTCTATGTCTGATTCGTTTACTCAATCTTTGGTCACAAATTATATTTTTAATAATACTTGTGCGTCAGTAATAACAATTCTGTACAAACTAAGGTTTTATGCATAAACAAAACATGAAAATA
The DNA here is from genome assembly GCA_951799955.1 of Apamea anceps. NCBI lineage: Eukaryota > Metazoa > Arthropoda > Insecta > Lepidoptera > Noctuidae > Apamea > Apamea anceps. The sequence continues at coordinate 4,083,355 of OX637509.1, forward strand.
AACACAAAATGCTTTGGTCTTAGTATTTATTTTTTTAACCGACTTCTAAAAAAGGAGGAGGTTCTCAATTCGGATGTTTGTATTTTTTTTTTTTTTTTTTTTTATGTTTGTTCGCGCATAACTTCGTCGCTTGCCAACCGATTTCAAAAATTCTTTTTTTGTTGGAAAGGGCATACTTCCCAAATGGTCCCATAGAAATTTCATCAAAAACGGTTCAGTAGTTTGGTTTTTAAACCAAAATTACTGGTAAAAAATTACAACTAAAAAGTGAAAAATAAAAACTTTTTTGCAAAAAAATACAACCGACTTCCAAAAACGACACTAGAAAGTGAAAAATAACTTTAATTTCGGAAGTCGGTGGCAAACAACGAAATGCGAACCCAACGACACCGACTTCCGAAATTAAAGTTATTTTTCACTTTCTAGTGTCGTTTTTGGAAGTCGGTTGTATTTTTTTGCAAAAAAGTTTTTTTACAAATCAAATATCTATTTCTTATTTGAGAAGATTTTTTATTTGATCAGCAAATAGCCACCCTAATTAACATTATAATAGGGAATAAAAACTTATAGTGACGAATTACACAGCAACGTAGCAGTGAACTGATTGGCGCTTTAGATGTCACAATATAATATTTTATAATAGTGTGTATTCATAACGGCAGTTTTTAAATATTACGCAATTTTTTAATATTTTTAGAAACAATAGTGTAATGTTGAATGATGTATTTATTAAACCTTTTTCTAAATTATTGTTAGATCAAATAAAATTAACAATTATACGTTTCAAGATTCGATACGAATTGTTTTTACAATATTTGGACTCCTTTTTCATTTTACAATGTACTTTTTTTTTCTAGACTAGTTTTCTTAAAATTTTATCGTGACTGAACCTTACTGCCGACACTTCTGTAAATATTCTTCCTTTTTTATTTGGAAAAAGTTATTTTTGAATCAAACAATGTGGGCCAAAAAGAAGAGTCCATGATAAAATGAAGTATTTTTGTAGTATTAAAATTAAATCGATGATAATGGCCGCTCCGTGTGGCGTGTATATTTTGATCTTAATTTAGTTGTATAGCTGTTATAGTAAATAGATGTTTGGCAATTAGAGACATGTTGAATATTTTTTTATTGTGATAATATTAAAAAAGTTAATACTTAGGTACTCTTCATTTTACGACGACTTGGCAAAGTAATTGTGAAATGTCATTTCGGCCTAATGCGGGCCGTCTCCCAAGTCTTTATCTTAATTAGATGAAAAGTGAAAAAAAAAAAACAGATAAATTAATTTGAATCTAGTCTGAGCCCAAGAGCATGTCGTGTTGAATGAATCCCAAAAATCTTCATTTTCATCCCAGATTTGTATCCAATTTGTTTACTTGAAAACTGGCCACACATCGAAGCTTCGACCGCGGGAGAGACGCCAGCAGGTCAAGCTACCCGAAACTAAAATTTTCCCAATCAACCTTGAACCTAATGCCTTAGCGATAAAGTTGAAAATCTATTAAAGAAATTTGACAGATTGTAATAGCTTGATGTGCTGGCGTCTGTACAAGCCTTGGGAAATCATCAGATGACTTCTACCACTTTTCGTGTCAGAATTTTACTGACTAAAACCCACCCGTGTTCCTTCAGCTGCCTGTGCCAGGGGCCACGGTATCTCTTTCGAACAACCCGCAGCCCCGGCGGCATCGGCCCTAGCGGACCCCGTCAGTTCGTGCTGACACCTCTGTGAGGCGCGCGTGGAACACAACGCGCCGTCGACCCGGGCCTGGTCCTTAGGCCCGTTCCAGGGCGTTTCCTGCGGCGACTAGGGGCGAGGGCGCAGAGATTGCCTCTCTGTACAAGCCTTAGTTGTGTCCATTTAATTTCGCAGAAACTTTACTGTCGGTCTTGTCAGTGACATTTGTTTTCTACTGTCTCTAATTATAAAACACTGTTAGCTTTAAATACACTCGCGTGCATGTAAACTGCATCGAATAGTTTTACTAAAATATTTCAATTAGCCATAATAATTTTGAACAAAATATTAAAATATTAGATACCAGTTTAGTTGCAAACAAATAGACGATATTTTTAATATTTTGAGCTTAAAACCTATCTTACCCTTAAATGAATTAAATAATATGATTTTTACATTATTTTAACTATAATTTTACAAATAAAAGTTAGGATTCAATATACGCTTACTATTTTTTAACAACATTATATTATTTTTGTTTTAGGACACTGCCATATTATCGTTTTCTATAACTTTGATTTTCTTTTATTGTTATTAGTTATAAGTACTATACATGACTTCAAGGAATAGGGTAGTTATATATTTTATCTAAGATAAATGGTTGATTAAACTGTTTATATAGAGAATAGTAATTTATATAAAAAGTTTTAACATAAAATTTGGGTTTTTAATAAATTTTGATGAAATTAAGACTGTATGATACCTTAGTTTTTAGAATGTAATGTTAATAGGTATCATCTGGTAATAATGTAAGCGTATTTAACCATTTTCGTATGGATTACTTGTTTTTCGTAATAAGTTATAAGATAAATATTTGAAAAATGTTCGTTGTTGTACCCATTTTTGTGGTCTGATGTGTGTTAAATTCTTAATATGAATTATTCACTGAATTTATATTTGTTTGAGATTTTTGCGATATTTGGTGTTATGAAAGAAAACGATATATTTACCTTCACTACAAGTTTTACTTCAATGTACTCGTAGCTAGAGAAATATTTGAGCCAGTAAACTGTGTATAGTCCGTTTGACTTGTATGTAGACCAAAATACTCAAAATTACAAAAAAAACAAATTCATAATAGTGTTTTATTAATTCTTGTAGCATACTTTCCAGATTAAGGGCTGATTTTTTTCAACCCCAGACAATTTTATCGGAGGAATAATTTTGAATTTTTGACAGTTCTTCCTTACAAAATCTGTCACACGTCAATTTTATTAAAAAATATCTGTCGATTGACAAATCAGCACTAAAACCTATATTGTAGATTTTTTTTTTAAATATTAAATTGTAACTTTTGAACATCAGTCCACGTCAGAAATGGTGTATAAAAATGGTCTTAATTGTATCTTTGGAACAACAGCTCAAGAGCCCATTGGGTCTAGGTCTAATACCTACTAGTTATTGTAGGAACAATTGTACATTCGATGTCTTCTATCTATTTGTATAAAGAGAAGTGCATGAAACAGGTATTTAGCCCTTTAGTTTAGACAAACCAGTTTGTTTGATATTTAAACGTGACTAAGAAAATCGCACTTTGTTTAAGTAGCGAATTTCTTCGTGGATTTCGATGGCGACACTAGTGATGACTATTCGTGAGGGGCAAATCTCGGATTTTAAGAACGTTCAGTTTGAAGGCCAATTCTCGTAATGTAAAACGTTTAAAATCTAGTTGCAGTCTCATATCGGCGACAACCAAATGTTAAAAACTTGTCAAAATGTAAGACGTATTTTTGACAGATTGAGACTGAGATCGGACTGTGAACGGTCTTAAAATTACGAGAATTGCTCCTCTGTTCTGTCTCAATCTGTCAAAAATACCTCTAATTTCCCTACATATTTAACAAGTTATTGAACGTTTTTAATTACGAGAATTGCCTTCTCATGTATTGTTTATTTTAACAATCGTATGCGTAATAACAATTTGCCAATTGTGAAATTTATGATTACTAATTTTCAGTTGTAAAATACTTGATCTTGATAAATGTGATAAACCAATCTGTTTCTATCTGTGGTTTGCGTGAAATAGAATTATCTCCCGATTTCACCGTTGTCTAGTGTCGTCGTAAAAATCCTACTTTAGCGGGACTGTGTAAATACACTCTTCCTTAAAAATAGTGAACATTAATTGTTCACGAAACTTTGTTGTGAACTGATTTTTTAACGTATTTATTTTATTTGATAACTTGTACTTTTAGTTTATAAATTGATAAGTACCTTTGTAACAACGAAGTTTGTTCGATGCTCTTCTCTGGGACTGGGACACAAATGTTGTATCTCTAGACAAAATTTAAACAACTTTTCGAAAATGTTTTAAGAAAATGTCAGTTAAATTTTCAATCTATTGATAATTTGATGCAATATTTTGTAATTTTGTAATGTGACAATTGATTTGTATAATGCCGACGTCTTTCCTTGATATTTCTGTAATATCAACCTCATAGCGACCTAAAGGTCCCTTGTACCGAATTTCATTGGTTAGAACAGTTGAATATGTTAAAATAATTGTAGAGTTTTAAGCCGACATGCCCCTAGAAATATGCGATGTACCCACCAAGTGACTTTGAAAAAAGCGGAGCAAGTTTGTGTCCAATTTGTTTTGTAATGTGCGCTTCTATTGTAAAGTTTAAGTGAATCATATCGAAGTTATAATTAGGTGATTTCGAAAAGAATTAAAATTTCTTCGTAACAAGTTTTGTTTTATTTATTCACACAAACATACGCAATGTTTAAAAATTATTGAGACACACATGCACAGGAATAAATGCGAATTCGATTAACTTACTTATTAAGGCTAACGCAGATTGAGACGGGCAACGCAACGCTTTGCAAAAATCCTCTTTCATCACTTTGGTCTCGTCCAGAAAGGGTGAACTCGTGCGTATTTCGCGCGTACGTTGCGTCCAGTAGGAGCGTACCAACGTGCGAGCGTTTGGGGACTAATTTTGCCGCTCCATTTCCCTTGATTCCGGCACTCGCTCTGAAGTTCGCGCGTAATCTGAACGCAACAAGGAGTCTCTAGTATCTCGACTCGCGCGTAACACACGCGTATCACGCGCGAGTGGAGAGTGGTGAAGAGCACGCGATTTCCGCGCATACCTATTTAAATTCGCGCGATGCTTGTGAACGCAATGTATGCGTGACTAGTACCTCGCCGACGCGCATATGAATTCGCGCTGACCGATTTGCAGCGAATTTGCTCTTTCTGGACAAGGTCTCTGGTTCATTTTCTAAGAAACATCGCACACTACAGGCGACGCACTGAAACTGAACCAACGCACACACTTTTTGCGGCTGTAATATGCGCTTGGCTTTACTTAAAACAAAAGACGAACATAGTGTGAGACTGTCTAAGGGTAAAATCACATTTTATACGCACAGTTGAGAATTTATAACCTTTTCTGGTTTTGAGGTATGAGGAGCAGGGCGGTCTCCAACCGGTTATTGTGTCTGGAGGGCTGTCGGGCTACTGTTGTTATATATGCTACCACTTAGAAGCTGTCTCGTTGGTATAGCGGTCGCAAACAGTACTGGTGAGTATGAGGTTCCTGGGTTCGATTCCCGAGTCGGGCAGTGTTATTTGGTTTTTGATATGAAACGTCTGTTGACGCGACGGGGGAGTAAGTAAGACTCATATGCCGTGACACGAAACGGCATGACGTTCGCATGTCGCCTCTCCGCCACCATTCCTTTTGATTTTTCACATATGGGCGTCCCGTGACGGCCATATTTTCCATCTAAAATTTCTCAGTAGCAACCCGGTGTTCATTTTAATTTGTGCCCGTTTGATGGCAATAGGCTCGCCCTCTATTACAAGGGACTCACACATAACTGGTGAAATATGGGTCTACTATAGATACATCTCTACCCAACCCTTCAGAGATTACAGGCGTAATGTTATGTCATGTTAGAAGCTACTATTTAGAAATGTAAGTCACTAGAACGAGAAGTCCATGCGCACGTAATAAATAGCGCTGTCGATGCAATGTGCGAGCTGACTCCTCGTTCTAGCGAATGAATTCTGCAAAGGAGATAGAGACACAAAAATGCTGCCAAGCGTGTAAGTATGATTTCACCCTTATTCCTATTAATATTTAAAAAAAAAACAGTCCGGTTTAAAAACATAAAAATCTTACAACTAAAGTTCATCTTTCACCAACTTCATGATCTCATCTTCGGCTTCGCCCCACTGGTCAGTATTCGACGTGATCTGCCCTATCGCATCCATACGCCGCTCCATCATCACCTGATCTAAAATATGCTCCATCTTTATATGCATACAATCGTTGAACACTGACGCGTACTCACAAACTTCAAAGATACCGTCAACTGCCTTCGTACATTCCCCTATGGCGGTCTTCAAACGAGCCATTACCTCACTATCCTCGCCGTAGACGGCTCTGTTAGCATCCAATAATTGATCTTTACTAATCTTATTATCCTTTATTATTGCATTACGTTTTAGTATGCAGGCAACGAAACATTTTCCTTGCAAATTCGCCTGCGGGATTCGTTTCAAAAAGTTTTCGACGTCCACCATTGAGGCTTTTACTTGGCGCGCGCATTCCGTTAAGTTCTTTCTAAAAGGTTCCACGTCCTCAGTCATTTTATTGTATCTCTTCATTTGTTCTTCTTTTGACAGTGGCTCGAAGGAGATGGTTACGTAGAACGCGAAAGCGAATAATATAAAAAGGACGCTTGTAATTAGATTTTGCATTTTTGCGGACGCCTGCTCTCGCGTTCGTTTTGTTTTAGTCTTCATTTTAAAGTAACTAGCTGGTTTTAATTGGTCGTTAGCGCCAGTCAGGTTATTGTGTTTTAAGGACCTAACTATAGATACTGACTGTTTGTATGTTGAATAAAATAATATGCAACACAGCTTAATACCAATAGGTAGGTACTGGACAATGGACCCCTAAGGCGATTGTCATTTTTCATAATTATCAAACAAACAAATTAATATAGCAGCATGTTATATATAAATGAAAGATATTCATATTCGTTTATTTGCATTCAGCATATGGGTATCAATCTGCACGATTAGGTAGGTACTGAAAAATGCGTGCAATGACTGGACAGGTCCACTCAATCTGTGTGGTTCCTCCTCAAAAGATCATTTCAGACACCAATCTACATAGCCTTCACAACATCTGACCAAGATTATGTCTGACTTTAAAAGAGACTGACCTCTAGCCTTTCTTCTCAGAGTAGTCAGATAGAAAACGCCGACCTCAGCCGAGCTGCCGAGCGCAGCTTAGCCTAGTAAATGGGTCGATTTCGTCACGAAGCTCTTTTTACTCACTTTTTCTTCTTAACGTGTCGACGGCAATCTAAACGGATCCTGCTCAGAATTCGGCTACGTGTTTGGCGCCATCACTAGTGTCCTTCCTGTAACATGTTAGGTACAACTCCTAAGTATATTCTATCTCAATACGTTTCATACCTAATAATCAGAAATAATTTATTTTGCAATGAATGTGGTTACCTACAAAATAAGATGTGACTAACGGCAAACAAAAGAAAAAAAAAATTGTCTCCATTAAACAACGATATAAACAAAAAGAAAAACAAGTACAGTTATGTGGATTTACAGCCTTCCTACCTAAACTAAACAACAATCTTAATTCTATATTTTACAAATGAATGATTAAATTGATTATTTTACATCAACAATAAAAAATATATACAATGAAAGAAATAATAAATTAATATACCTAACATTCTTATAGGTAGGTACATAACTACATAATTTTTCAAGAAGACTAAAACCGGGCGGCGAAACTAGCTTACGAATAAGAATGACGTGTTCAGAGCTGTATTGCATAATTTTTTAAAGCCAGTTAGTAATCCTGATATGGATTGTAATCCTCACGTACCTGTTTGCGATAACTTAGATATGGCTAGTTAGTAGTTAATAATAATAGTGTACAGACGCCAGCAGGTCAAGCTACCCGAAACTGTAAAATTTTCCCAATCAATCTTAAACCCAATGCTACAGCGATAAAGTTGAAAATCTATTAAAGAAATTTGACAGATTGTAGTAGCTTGATGTGCTGGCGTCTGTACCTTAACTAGTGTAAACTAACTATTATTTCTTAATTTAAAGTAACACTGCAGGTATGCTGGAAAAGATTTCTTATGACCAGTGATAGGTAGTGCCTTTTTGCCTAAACTTCGAAGAACAGAGACATGAAATAGAGACTTCCTTCGTACTAAATTTGTTCCGGGACATCTGTCCCGAAATTCGGGACAACACTTTTAAATACATTAAAAAAATATGTTATTTGGAATAAGTAATTCGTCTCTTTTTTCCTGAAGTTTGCGACTTACATAACATTTATAATTTATAACTCCATAATAACTTATCCTCTATGGGCTCTAAAGGAAAAATAAAACACATAGAATATAACACCTCTACAACATTATGGAATGCAAATAAATATATGAATATGAATATGAATATTGTTGCAACAAATATAATATGTATATTTATATCATGCACATTTTTAAAATATACTTTAGAAATATATTTCATTAAGATAAAATACAAATAGCGTTTGTTTTTGAAATGATAAATTCGTCCTACTATAGAGAATGCTAAAATGATAAAAATTACTGTTTTATTATTTTAAAGACAAAATGTCTTTTTTTTTCAATTATACACTTGAACTTTAGAAATCTCATTAAACGTAGCCGAGAGTGAGCTAGAAAGCAGATATTTACTTCGAAGCGTGTAAGGCTCCTTATATAAACATTGTGATTCATAGTATTAAGATCAGCAAATCATTTACAAAATGATCTCCAAAAAAAATATTTCAGAAAATTTTATGGTTGTAACGACTGTGAATGTTATTTATTATGTTATGTCTAGTCGCAAACTTTAGGTAAATATAAACGAATTACTTATTCCAAAAAACATATTTTTTAATGTATTTAAAAGTGTTGTCCCGAACTTCGGGACACATGTCTCGGAAAAAATTTAGTCCTAAGGAAGTCTCCGTTTCTTGTCTCTGTTCTTCGAAGTTTAGGCAAATAGGCACTACCTATTCCTATCACTGCTTATGACATAAGCATGACTTTTGTACCTATTTCTCTGTTCTGTTGTTTTTTCTTGTCTGTTTATACAACATGTCCCGGAATTAACGCACACCACCAAACACCCCAATTAGAATATGATGTTATAATCATACATAATACATTCAGTGAATTTTTACTATTATGTATGAAACATTGTTTATTTATTAAATAAGTTATACTGATTGTGGGAGAAAATTGTGGCCACATTAAAAATCTACACACTCACATAGTCGCATACGTCTAGCTTAGTAGGTACTTCATGCATTTTGGTTTGTTTTTATTGTTCAGCGGGAGTGTGACTATAATTTACGACGTAGGTAGGTAGGTAGTCCGAATTATTTTTGAGAAAAAAACATTACCCATATTAAAAATGACGAAAAATGGATTCAGTAAACGATTTTGAACAAACTACTTTCATAATGTGCATTAATATTTAATTCAGTTACACATTGTATGTATGTGTACAGACGCCAGCACATCAAGCTACTACAATCTGTCAAATTTATTTAATAGATTTTCAACTTTATTGCTGAAGCATTAAGGTTCAAGGTTGATTGGGAAAATTTGACAGTTTCGGGTAGGTTGACCTGCTGGCGTCTGTACATAAATGGTAAAATAAATATTATTTCTTAATTGTTAGTTACACAATTAGGAGACAACTTCCTAACTGAACAAGGCTGGGTTATTCTTATTTCTAGCAATTTGGATTAGGACCCACCTAATTCAAACCTCTTTTACAAAGCTATAGATTTGCTTGCGATAGGTTTTCACGTTAACATTGCGCAACGGATGAGAGTCGAACTCACGACATATCGCTTGCTGTTCCGTTATTTTATTTTACGCAGACTGGAGAGAGGCAGATAAGATTTTTTTTAAATGAGTTTAACGCTCCTACATAATTTCTAGATAGGTTCCCATTTTTCCGAATAATAGGTACCTACTATAATTAGCCTATAATGTCCCCACTGCTAGGACACAGGCCTCCTCTCTTGTGAGAGGGAGTGGGCCGTAATATAGAGAGGCCTGTATCCCAGCACCACCACGCGGGCCCAGTGCGGGTTGGTAGGTATCACATGTCTTCGAATTTTCGGTTCTAGGACATGCCGAACTCGCTGTCTCCTCACGATGTTTTCCTTCACCGTTTTGACAGGACATAGGTACCTTATAATCTATAACATTAGGTACGGGCTCAACGGGAGTATTTATCAGCGTTCCGTCGACACGGTATCGTTGACGCCACAGAACAGTTTTATCTTCTGTGGTTGACGCTGACGCACGACGACGTTGAATTGAAGCGCCACATTCAGGCGATAACATGTCGCGCTACCTATTTTATTTTAAATTATTAAATAGGAACAACAAACAGCTATTTACATTATGCAATATTACAAACAGAAAAACAAGTAACATAGTGTTGTGTTGTGTGTTCTTAGTGTTGTGTTAGTAATAACGTAGCCCACAGGATCGTATTTCATGATTAATTATTTAGGCGAAATTACCATTGAAATGTATCGAGATATTATATAAGTCGGTATATATAATTCGAGATAGGTAACCTACCCGAATCAAATACGTCTGGATCACAAGAGCATTAAGGAATTTGTGGCAGATGCCAATCCTATTAGCATTTAGATGGGTTCCATACAAATTGGTGTTTCCTAGTCGTTCTGCCAAATTGCGAAAACCGAGTGTCTAATAGGTAATCAAATTATGTGAAAAAGTATTGTATGTAATAGTCTAGTTTGAATAAATGACGTTTTTGTGAAACCCATAGATATCCGTGGTGAAACCTAATGACTGACTAAAAGTCAAGAGTGAAGTGTATTGATACTTTCTCTATACCTAGGTAGGTTCCTATCTACCTACTCGACATTATTAGATAGGTGTGCAGGTGAAAGTATTAAAATCTTATGAAAGAATGGCGAATAGTTAGGTAGGTAGGTACAGTCAACAGCAAAAGTAGATGATCAAAATCAGAAATTCAATACTAATGAACGGAGTTCGCAGCTATATGACAACTGTAATAGTAGTAAATTTTTGGTATAATTTACAATCACATACTTTTGAATCACTTCGACGCCACACAGTTCTGACGCGAACTCCGTTCATTATTATTGAATTTCTGATTTTGATCATCTACTTTTGCTGTTGACTGTACACTCTATACGCTATTCTAGCTTTCAGTAACATGACTCCACGCCAAAAGTAATCGGGCTTGCAAATATTTGTATGGGCACTGTACATAGTATGACAAGTCTATACACTGAGACTAGAGTGTAACGTTACGACAGACTTGTGAATCACATCTATTATACATCTCACATACAACAAATATATAAAATTGAAGTGTCTGTTTGTAATGTAATGTCAAAATAACAGCTTTTTGTATGAAAGTATTTACGGTATTAATATAACAAAATATATTTTTTTTTTTTGTATTTTTGTCTGTCTGTTGGTTCCGGCTAATATCCGTAACGGCTGCACGAATTTTGACTGGACTTTCACTGACAGCTGATGTCATAAGGGGTAACTTAGGCTACTTTTGTTTTAGAAAAAAGAACGAGGGTTCCGCGCAAAAAAATAAAACTACTTGATTGGTTGCTGTGCAGTCGCGGGTACAGCTAGTTTACAATAACTTGAGCCAATAAGTAATGTTGTTCATAATCTGTCTGCGCTCACATTATGAGCAACATTTTTGTAGACGGACACGAAAAAAACGCGGCTTGTAGGAACTACGGTTTCAGGCGTCTTGGCAAATACATAACCAAAATGTTGAATACGACGCGACGGCAAGGCCGTCGGACATTCATGAAATATTTATAGCACTTTAGTCTGGAAAATTAGATCTTTTGTGAAGATATATTCGGTATTGAAAACCCTGCGAAACTTTTGTGAAGTGTTCGCGAGGACACGAGAAGCCCTCTTGTGATTTTATCTCAAAATTCAAACTCAAAGCATTTATTTTAATGAAACCATTTAAAAGGCACTTTTGAATTGTCAAGGATGCGGTCAGTTAGTCGAGAAAGTTGAAGTTAGTTGCCTAGGTCTTCCTATGGAGAAGAACGGGCAAGAAACTCCAAGGACACTCTTTTTAAATCAAGATATTACAAAATCCTGGGTATCTACATTATTATTGTTGCTTTTAATTGGTAATTTGACGTATTCCTTCCAGGACGTGACAGTGTGACCCATTTCCAACCATTAAGCACCCCATAACGCCTAGGCGAAAATTCATGGGTCATCATGAGTCAGAGAGTCATGTTATAAACTTAAAAGCCGCTCCGCGACTTGTGACCAGCTGATCGATTCTGTAACCATCTCACCGTGAAAACTTAGTTGAAGTGAGCGTGGAGTGAGCTGTCATTCCAACTAATGCTAAGGATTGACACTATTGACAGCTCACTCTAAGCTCACTTCACCTAACTTTTCACGGTGAAATTTTTACAGAATCGATCGGCTGGTCACAAGTCGCGGAGCGGCTTTTAAGTTTATAACATGACTCTCGGTCTACTCGCTGGTCACCGCTCCATGCCTAGCGGGCCCTGTCACCAAGTGCGGCCGATCCCTCGACCGCACGCACTCCCTAAAACAAGACGCTCTTGGAACTCTGCGGTGGCTCGCAGAGTTTCTTTGGGCCTGATTGTTCGAGTGACGATACAGCCCCAGTTTCGCCACCCGCAGGCCCCTTATGGTGCTGGCCATAGAAATGATTTCCTATATCTATGGTGCTAGCCGTTAATAATTGTATACCTACCTAAGATAGAAGCGATTCAAGTGAGGTTGGGAATACAGGTCACATTTCGCCCACACGTTGAGATACATACCTATGTAAATAGGTACCTATTTACCTACTTATAACATGTACAATTCTAAGTACAGAAAAAAATTACATCGATTTCTCTTGACCGATTCCTGGAAAAAATTGTATCTGGCTTGATCAAGTTTTAATCTCTTCAAAAGAACTGACTTTCTATACGAACGATTATAGTTGGAATTGTACTGAGTAGCAGACGTGGTGGGTGGAATACTCCCGGCTAAATAGATCGCCGACCTTATTAAATATTTAATGGTGTCTGTCTGGGAGAGACTGCATGCGGAAGGCAGAGAAGAATGTTGTAGTCAGGGTTCGTCAAAATCTGATATTTATAATAAACTAGCTGCGCCTCGCTGTTTCATCCGCACAAGTTTCGATCCCGTGGGTATATCGGGATAAAAATCCTATATGTTAATCCTGGTTAAAAACCATCTGTGTGCCAAATTTTATCCAAATCCGTTCAGTGGTTTTCGCGTGAAAGAGTAACAAACATCCATCCATAAAAACTTTCCCGTTTATAATATTAGTAGTATGTACTCGTATTAGTAGGAAGTAGGATAGGGTATCAAAATATCCGACGGTATATCGGATATTTATCGTGTATAAAAAAAAGATGCGGTTTTCTTCCTGTAAGTGGTTTATTTCAATTTGTGTTTTAGTTGTAAAATAAAAGTTTGTGTCTGATTATTTGACGTTTTTTATTATAAAAGTAACAAACAGAGTATTTTATGAATATTAATCATCAGTCTTACCTTGACAAAATTATAATTATGAGATTATTTTTAGTGGCTGACCATATTTTTTATTTCAGTACCTACTTATGACAGGTTGTTATGTTGTGTTTTTTGTCCAGTGTTGTTCGGGTAAACTTTGAATCTGCTCTAGTTTCGACAATAAATATCAATTGATATCAGCGAACCCTGGTTGTAGTGCCTTGGGCCTTGTACTATTATGTGTTCTGGGCTTGGGTGAAGTCTACGTCCAGCAGTGGACCACTACTGTTAGACCACTGCTGGACTATAAAAAAAGTTAATTTGACCTTGTATTATTCGATTTCAAACGAGCTAACGTGATTTACGAGCACGTCAATGTAATGACCGTTTGGCTTTTTATTATGATTGAATCTCTCATTATGATTATGACGTAAATCTCGTCGTAAGTCTCGTCGTGATCTTCTGCAGATCTTTTGCATTAAAAATTAGGGTGACGGCCTTACAAACACGGCAGTGGCATTGACTTTAGATTTTCAGAGATCATTAACTTTACACGGTTCAAATCGATGATGCAATATGAATAAGATTTAAAAGGATGTAATCTATCCTTTGTATGGTTGTATCGAATCTACCAACCGCATCAAATTGGATGATGTGCATGCTAGCAAGAAGTTGTACAGGTATTTTATACGCGAACAAAGTCTGTTTAAATCTGGTAAACTTCGAGAACTTTCCGTGCAGAGTACAGACGCTAGCAGGTCAAGCTACCCAAAACTGTCAAATTTTCCCAATCAACCTTGAGCCTTTATGCTTTAGCGATAAAGTTGAAAATCTATTAAAGAAATTTGACAGATTGTAGTAGCTTGATGTGCTGTCGTCTGTACCTACATCTACATTGTCGCGATAACGCGAACTACACTTAGGTCCTTCGAAGTCGCTTATTCAAAACATACTAATTCAGTACATTCCAATAACTGAATGACACATCACACATGAAACATGTGAACCTGACTGTACTTCAAAATATGATATTATTAAACTCGACGTAAAGATAGTAAAAGCGGGGTAAAGAAACTCGACGTTAAGGGAATAGAAACGGGACAGAAATCGTAGACTCGACGTAGGGGTAATAGAAGCGAGACAAGGTTCTCGGCTCGACGTAAAGGGACTCGACATAAAGGGAACCATTCACTTCGCGCGCTCTCTCTCGCACACCGCTCGACGTTTCGCTGTACAACAGAGGACCGGCAATGTAGGCGGAGCGGGAGTGATATGAAGATTCGAATGACGTTATTGCGACGCACGCTATTTCGAAAAACTTTACGAGTGGTACGCCAGTTCGAAAACACATTGGGTCGAAAACTGTTATATCGAATGACGTTATAGCGACGCACGCTATTTCTAAAAACTGTTTGAATGGTACGCTAGCACGAAAGTCTTGGTATCAAAATCCACTGTTGCGAATAGCTTATTCCAATCTGAATTTGTCTGGGGATCGAACTCGCGACCCCGATAAAGCCTTATCTTTGTATTGGGTTTGGGAAACAAGAGCCAATTAAAAAGTTGACTTAAAATAATACTTCTCATGGCTCTTGTTTCAGAGCCATGAGAAGTATTATTTTAAGTCAACTTTTTAATTTCCTTAAGTACTTATAATAATAACAAAGAAATCAACAAATCAAAATTATAGGTGGTACTCATTACCAAAAGTAATGAGTTCCACCATAATACTTCTCATGGCTCTTGTTTCCCAAACCCAATACAAAGATAAGGCTTTATCGGGGTCGCGAGTTCGATTCCCAGACAAATTCAGATTGGAATAAGCTATTCGCAACAGTGGATTTTGATACCAAGACTTTCGTGCTAGCGTACCATTCAAACAGTTTTTCGAAATAGCGTGCGTCGCTATAACGTCATTCGATATAACAGTTTTCGACCCAATGTGTTTTCGAACTTGCGTACCACTCGTAAAGTTTTTCGAAATAGCGTGCGTCGCAATAACGTCATTCGAATCTTCATATCACTCCCAGCCGGAGCATAACGCTGCGCCCAGACCTTTGTTCTGAGGCCCAGACTGTCGCGATAAGGCGAGCTAGTCTTCACGCGCTCTCGCTCGCAGACCACTCTATGTCTCGCTGTAAAACCAAGAGCGCGCGAAGAGTATTTCGCGTTATCGCGACAATGTAGCCGTAGCATAACTAAATAAATTACCTATATTTTGAAAAAATTACAATTTGTTTAGCGTGTAGCTAAAATTGACCGTCTACGACAAGACGGTCAATTCTCTCTAGTCTAGTGGTCGCGAGTTCAACCAACTCCTAAGCATAGGGTCTTGGGTTTGAAGGACCAGCCGATGGATTCTGTAAAAATCTCACCGTGAAAAGTTAGGTGAAGTGAGCTGTCAATAGTGTCAATCCCTAGCATTAGTTGGAATGACAGTTACAGTTACAGTCTACTTGATGGGACTTAAACATACCAGTAAATAGTGGATGAAAAGCCGTGTCTCCTGCTGTTTTTTCGAAACATTACACAAAATCAAAACAAAGAGCCGTGGCCATTTGTGTATAAAAACACACTATATTTTTGTTTTCCGAGTTGCATGGAAAACATTCCCCGCGCGGGTGAAGAGGGGAAGGGTTTGTTTCATTTTCAACCGCCACGCGCACCGCGCACCTCTAGCATTTGGCATTTTGAAAGATTAATTCCAACTGACACAGGTTTTGAGGTTATATTGTCCTGTGAATAGTTGACACTAATCTAAAAATATTTAAATACGCAGGAGATTGATTGACAGATTGCGTATGAAAACAAATGTTTATGTGTAAAGTTTTTTGTGTGTAATGTTTCGAAAAAACACACGCAGGAGACATGGCTTAATTTACACATACACCTCTGGATAACCCTTTGGAATACAGACAGACTAAAGCTTAGTTCCGGTCCTGAACTTATACAGGGTGGAATTCAGCACATCATTCTAGAAAATTTTGGTTATCAAAAAAAAATCTGCTGTTTCATATGTTAGATCACTTGTTGAAATAAGTCCACGTAAACAGATAAATAGTTTATTACACTGCAACTACAGAACAATTCACAATATTTCTAAAACTCTAAAACACACAGAGATAGTTTAACAATTTATAACTTTTCTTTTTTTAAAAAGCGCAAACTAACTTCCTCTATAAAAACGACCTAACATGTGTTTTTTTTAAATTCTTTTTACAATAAGCAACGAACGCAAATGCTATCAGCCCAAATTAATTATGGAGTAATCTTTATTTTTCTATTTACAATTAAACTGGCATAAAATAAATACAAAATGTTTTAAATGTTGCCAGCTGAATTAATTATGGAATAATATTTTTCTTTATCCATTAATAATAATTTTAAATCTACATAAATGTTACCAGCATCAGAACTTTATTGTTACAGTGTATAAAACACCTAACGTTACCTATTACAAATCAAGGTAATTTTTTTTAAAAGAAAACAGGATTTATAATCGTTTGGTATTATTTGACACAAGCGTTTTAACACATACAAAAGTGCAATAGCTACGCGTTCAAAATTTATGGAACAGCAATTTTTTTTTTAATGTTTGACCCAATTTTAAAATCAGGCCTCCTTATTACAAAACAAGGTTTTTCTTTAGGTCACCACCGCGTCAGTTATTGAATTAAGAACCTAAATGTTATAGAAATACAGTTCTTTATACAAAAATGACAACTTAGTTCGGTGCTAAGTTGTCATTTTTGTATAAAGAGCTTTATCTAAATCGAAATAAAGTTCGAAAAACAAATACTGGCTCAGAGGTTTAGGCTAGAACTAAAGTTAGGTCTCGTTTTGTAATAAGACGGCTAGAGTTCAGAATCTTGTACAGAATCCATGGTTACAGTTTGCGCGTTGATGTCCCTGCCACCCTGTATATTTTCAGCATGAGCAATAGCACAGTTCCGGCTGGATGATATACCGGAACCAGCGTCGTATAAGTTGTTGGTAATTGATAATGTTCTCTGTAAACGCAATGCAATGAACTTGCTGCGCGGACTTCGGAAACGTGTGCGATTTAATTATGTTATGACAGCTGTCTGTCATCTGTCATTGATTACTCCAAAGAGTAAAGGAATAATTACTCTCACTCTATGAAAAACCTTATGGTGGTCGTGTTTTATTATTGTTGTAAAGACGCCAGCAGGTCAAGCTACCCGAATTTGTCAAATCCAATCAACCTTGAACCTAATGCTTCAGCAGTAAAGTTGAAAATCTATTTTAAAAAATTGACAGATTGTAGTAGCTTGGTGTGCTGGCGTCTGTACAATAAAATATCCAACTGAATCTTAATACTTAGTACTTTTCTTTTATGCCCATAATCCATAATTAAGTAACGGCTAAACTGCAGTTAAAAATACGAGTACTCCTCAAAAAGGCCATACGAGTTTAACAGAATATAATGAAGTGTATATTAATCATTAACATACTAATAGGTACTAATAATGAAGCTGAAGAGTTTGTTTGTTTGAACGCATTAAACTTTGAAAGTACCAGTCAGATTTGAAAAATGTTTTTTGGATTTGATAACCCAATTCATGAGAAAGGCTACTTAACATCACGGATGATTTAGGACTCCCAGGAGCAGCGCAAAAACAAAAAAAAGTCGCAAAGAACGCTAAGTTAAAACGAAGTAATAGCCCGGGTGGGCGATGCGATGCGACGGGTTGTGTCGGGGGAACTTATTACTCTTTATTTATTTATGAAAATCGTCTACTTTTAGAATGTTTGTAAATATGTGAGCACCATGTATCTATCACATATTTAATTTAGAAGTTATGGTTTCATTAACCCATTTTAATTCTTTTACCTATTGTGGTATAGTAATTTTATTTTTAGGTGCATCGTCTTCATATATAATTAATGTATGCAAAATATTGTAAAACATTTTAAAAGAGAAACGGTGGAGTTTCTTGCCCATTCTTCTCCATACGAAAGCTACCTTTTGGAAGGGGCGACTAGAATCAATTTTATTTTAATTTAATTTTTGACGTTCAAAAGTGCCTTTTATGTACCTATTTGAAATAAATGATTTGACTTTGACTTTGAACAAGAAATTACACGCGGACAAAGTCGTGGGCAGAAGGTAGTTAAACATAGTCAGCATGTCTAGGACATAACGTTTCCATTGTAGGGACACAGCCCTCTTTTCTGTGAGGAGTGGGACATAATACACCACGCACGCCCAGTGCGGGTTGGTGGATGTCAAAACAATGTCTTCGAATCTTTGATTCTAGAACTACTTTAGTAAAATTATAGGATTCATACAGGTCGTTTAATTGTCTTGTAGAAATTTTGAAACCAACATGTACAGACGCCAGCAGGTCAAGCTACCCGAAACTGTCAAATTTTCCCAATCAACCTTGAACCATAATGCTTTAGCGATAAAGTTGAAAATCTATTAAAATAAAGACAGATTGTAGTAGCTTGATGTGCTGACGTCTGTACATCTGTAAATAAGTCTTTCTGCTAGGTACCTATAAGTATCCACCTACCTGCTAGTTTACCCGACTACAGTTAATAGGGTTATTAAACTATGACTTTACTGTTTTTTACTCAAAGTATATACTTAGTTAGGAAGTACGTAAGACTCTAGAGAATTCGAGGAACGTAAAAACATTGAGTGGTTTTTTGCGTCGACTTGCCGGTTATGGTACTTAGTTTTTATTGGCAAATTAATGTGTTGTTTTAGACTGGACCTTGGCACAGACTAACGTGTCTTCATTAATTAAATATGACTAACTCTACCTACTTATGAGTTGGCGCAAATATGTACTGTAACCTTATGGGGAACTACAGCCGGTCGATTCTGTAAAAATCTCACCGTGAAAACTTAGGTGAAGGGAGCTTAGAGTGAGCTATCAATCCATAGCAATAGTTGGAATAACAGCTCACTCCACGCTCACTTCACCTAGGTTTTCATTTCACGGTGAGATGGTTACAGAATCGCACTGCAGCTTTGAGCCGTTTGGGGTCGAAACGCTCGGGTCATGGGGCCCGAGAGCGCGTCTCTTTTTTAAGGAAATTTTTCGCCGGCTGGTCGATACTACACGTGATCAGGGGCTGGGTCGTTCTTTAGCCAAAGAATTAGCATTGCCATTGATTATTTATAGATAAGTATAGTTAGTCTCTTAAGAGTTTAAAGAACTCATAGTTTTATCTTTAATAAATAACCGTCTTTGCTGTAGGTACAGACGGGTAAAAATTCTACAGATGGACAGGTATTTTCACTAATTCGTCAAAAGTTCTTAGATGTTAGATTTCATTCCTAAAATCTATAGCTAGGTTATTGGGTCGTCGGATATAGATGAAGTTTTGTTAGAAACCGATGGATGTTTTCGAATAAAATTTAATTTAAGTAATTAATAGAAAACAAACAGTTCATTTATCAAATTAAATTTAATTCGAAAACATCCATCGGTTTCTTACTAAACTTCAACTATATCCGATGACCCTGGTTACTTATCTCCATTTGTGACTGTACACACGGCTACACATCAAGCTATACATAACCAGTATAAGCTGACTTCTGATTGTACGAAAAACCTGTACAATGCGAGGTCAGCTAAAGCTGGAAATGTATCGCTTGATGTGTAGCCGTGTTTACGCTTAGCCTAAAATTATTAACAAACTAAAATATGTGGCATCGGAAAATTCCTCCAAATCGCTGTCGACTGGTCCCAAGTGACTGGTGGCATTGCCACGTTGTATGGCAATACTTAGCATCTGCTGCCGACTTGGATTTTTGCCATTGGGTCACGGGAACTGTCAACCAGCTGCTTGGAGATTTCGTTGAACAAACCATGATCCCGATCACGGTACGGTTTGGATGAAAAGTGTCCAAACAAATTGACGATGGAAAACAAAAATAAAAGAACAACTTCGTGGTAATGTCTTTAATGGTTATATTTATTAAAATTATCGTTCCGGATTCTATTACATAAGTCTTTTCCTATTAGATAAGTATTTAACCGCCTTCCCTAGATGGCGTTAGTGTTTGTCAAATTATATTTCTTTGATCATCTGTGTTTCTGCATGTGTATTATGTAAAAATCCCACCGTGAAAACTTAGGTAAAGTCAAAGGTCTTTGGGTAAAGTGAGCTATCATTCGGGATTGACATATTGACAGCTCACTTGAAGCTCACTTCACCTAAGTTTTCATGGTGAGATTTTTACAAAATAGCACTGCTGAAACTCCATGTTTTCATGATTTGTAACGAACTTTTATTGATTATACAATAAATACTGTACGGTTTCTAGAACGAAAATCAACACAAAATTTGTCAAGTGGGTGGTTAGCCGAATTATAAACAGCCAATCGGATGACATGCGTTTAATTTTGACAGGTCAATTTTCGTTCCACAAACCAGCGGGGTAATTGCGTAACAAGACAAATCACAATCTGAATCATTTTGACGGATATTGCTAATCCATTGGTTTATATGTTCGGATAATTTGTCTGCTCAACAACGGAAATAACGCAATGAATGTTGTTGAACTGTCACAATGACAGCCACTATTACTGTTAGTGTGTTACGCAACCCCGCGGGTGTTAAGTTTTCAAAATACTTAATTAACCAACAAGGTTATTTTCATATCAGTCATTAAATACACCGCTAAATATTTAATTTGGCAATACAATACTGGTAGGTTTGCCGTGTCTAATAAACGACCAAATACAAAAAAAAACAAATTTAATACAAAACCATCCATTAATACAGGTACCAAATTGTTTATTACAGTCAGGAAAATTAATTAGCTAACAAATTGATAATATACCGACTGTGCCAATTTGCCTTATTATAGCCATTGTCAGTCAAGTAAGGATCACGATGTTGGTAAGTAGGCACAAGAAGGAATAAAAAGATTACCTATTATTTAAGTTGATAGTCACTTTCTGAAGCAATTATTTTTCCTGACTATAGGTAGGTGCGCACGCATGGCTATACATCAAGCTATACATAACCAGAATAAGCTTACTTCTGATTGTACGGCACACATATACAATGCGAGGTCAGCTAAAACTGGAAATGATTGATGTGTTACTGTGTATATATCGCAGCCAACTGGTTTAATTAGCCGTTTAGTTAACCGCCTAGCTTGTTAACTAAACGGCGGCCGTTCAACTAATGGCTTGACTGATTTTCAACAAATTACCTATAGTTTAGGTTGGAACTGTAACCAATCACGTGCGAGCTGAATTAGTCGCAGTAACTAAGCCAGGGCACCCCGACAAAATGGGTTAGGTTAGAACTGTGATCAACCGGGTGCGAACCGAGAGAGCGGAGCGAGGCGAGCACTACTTCCAAAGGCCAGGCGGTGCACTAAACGGCTAATTTAACCAGTTGGCTGCGACATATACATTGAAAAATATCATTTACCCCCAAAACGGTTTAAAACTGCACATTACACATTTCATTTCACCCTTAATATGGTGTATTTTTTGTACTAGTACCTACCTAGACATAATAATTGGTGTCGTTTACTCCATTACAAAGATAACATAGGCACTTCAAAAAGTATTTCAAAATTCTAATATTGTTTGCGGTTGCTAAAATCTATTTAGATTTTAGCAACCGCAAACAATATTAGAATGACATATTTATGTCATTTATTTTTTTCTGGTACTTAAATGAACAATAGTCACAAAATGTCGCATTCGCACATGTTACACATTGTCAATAGTATAATTTATTATTAATGGGACCTTTATACAACAGCTATATTCTACCATTATCTACATATTAATTGTATATAATTTACAAATACAGACAAAATCAGTTCAACAATCTCCAGTAATGGTTACACTTAAGCTCATTTAATATCATTTCAGGATGCTTCAGAGAGCCTAGTGCGAGTTTTCATACTTATTCGTCGCTTACGTGAATTTTTATGGAATAATTGTGTTCTCAATTATTGTCACCACCGGGATAATTGCGTAATACACTAAGATTAGCCATTAATTTTGACAGTTCGACAAAATTCATTGCGTTATTTACGTTCGCGGTGTTAGCAAATTTTTTTTTCGGATTCACTTATCTGGATTACCAATATCCTTTAAAAGTGTGTTACGTAATTAGGGTGCGGGTGGTGTTCTTTCAGTGTAAATTAAAGATCGAATAAATATAAAAACTCGCACTAAGACAACAGCTTAGTTGTTAAGTATCTATCTTTCTTACATCCGATACACGGTAACCTAACTCATCAAGTCATCATACAGACCTAATCTGCATTCGCGATTTATTTGCCAAAAATGGAAACAAATATGAGTTTATGGAAAAATTAGTTTAATTCCTCAATAAAGTTCAGTTTACGCTACAACTTCAAACATTTTTGTAACTTTTTCAATAGTGTTAGTCACTCTGAAATCAAGTTAATTTCCATTAGAATAAAGTTGAAATTTGTTTAACTTGAAATAACACCAATTTGAACATAAGCTTGAATAGACTTTACGTAGTTTCCGTTTCTACATTCAATTTATGACTGTCTTTAAATCCAAAGGTGACTTAACGCTTAGCAGCTTTGAGCGCGAAAGTCAACCAAAAGCTAAGGTTTCCTAAGATTGCAGTGGCCGCCACATAACGTTCGCAATTTACTGTCGAATGATGTCATTGAAACGTTATTCAGGAAAGTAATTAATTTGCTGTGTTTTTCTGGCGAGCATTTTTTGACACCGTAAAGTCAAATCCCGGTGCCATCATTTTCATGACAGCTGTCATTACGACCGTTATGTGGTGCAACCGGTGTTCTAGGAAACCGTATTATAGTTGAATATCTCGCTAAAATATGAAGCAATGTGATTGTGACCTGAATTGAACAAGAGCAGAGATGGCCCAGTGGTAACGGCCACGGCTTACGAGGTGTAGGTCGTAGGCTCGATCCCAGACAGGCGCTTTAAATTATTTCATCACCACGGCTCTCAAAACGGGGAAGACACATCAAACATCGTGAAGAAACCGACATGTCCTAGAACCAAAAATTCGAAGACATGGGACATCCACCAACACTCACTGGGCCCACTCCCTCTCACAGAAAAGAGGCCTGTGTCCCAGCAGTGGGAACATCGTAGGCTGATTATACTAAGATGCATAAACCCAATTCAGCCAACTTCGCGTTCATTTCGCGCGGTTTCGTTTATTGTGTCATAGAGAATATGTTACGAGCAGCCGGTCGATTCTGTAAAAATCTCACCGTGAAAACTCAAGTGAAGTGAGCTTGATGTGAGTTGTCAGTGGTGTCAATCCCTAGCATTATTTGGAATGACAGCTCACTCCACGCTCACTTCACCTAAGTTTTCACGTGAGATTTTTACAGAATAGCACTACAGCCGATCGATTCTGTAAAAATCTCATCGTGAAAAGTTAAGTGAAGTGAGCTTAGAGTGAGCTGTCAATAGTGTCAATCCCTAGCATTAGTTGGAATGACAGCTCACTCCACACTCACTTCACCTAAGTTTTCACGGTGATATGGTTACAGAATCGCACAGCAGATCATGTCGAGATTAGCTAAGGAATTAACGTGGTTTCTAAGTAAAGAATAGTGAATTAAGGCCCAGCTGTGTCATTGCCCAGATTACCTACATCTTCGTTCTTCTAGTAGGTAGTATACAGGGTGGCAGGGACATCGACGCGCAAACTGTAACCATGGATTAAGCACATGAGCTTAGACCTCATAGCGTCGAAATTTATCAACGGTTATCAAAAAAAAAAAATGTTCTGTTTCATAAAAAAGTGCAATACCTACGCGGTCAAAACGTTTGGAACAGCAATATTTTTTTTTTAATAACCGTCGAAAAATTTCGATCCCATGGGGTCTAAGCTCATGTGCTGAATCCATGGTTACCGTTAGCGCGTCGATGTCCCTGCCACCCTGTATAAAAATAAGTAAATAAAATCCTACCTACGCAAGTAGGTAACATGACAGAACAAAAAAAATGGTATTTACACACTGGTCGGAGAATTTTGAGAAAGTTAAATTGCTTTGCAATGACTATTAAGATAAGTGTGGGACGGTGGGAATAGCGGCCCGACTTCCGTTCCGACCACGGTGAATACGGTAATGGTACGGTGGTACGGTAATGGTTTACGTAGATAAACAAACTTCAATTGCAAAGAAGTTTACGGTAAAAATTATAACATTATCTTACTGAAATAGTGTGGAAATAAGCGAAGGTGTCAAAAAAATTCAAGCGCAGTGCATTAGGAAACAAGAACATACCGGCCAAATGCAAGTTCTTGTATTATTTGTTGATATTATTATTATTATTTAAAATATAATGAGTATACGGTACAAATTGGAGTTCGTATGGTTAGGTGTTGAGTTTTACATAATGGCTTACTAGAACAGAACAGAAGTCGAAGTCGCGGTGCTCGGGCCTATGTCCAGCAGTGGACGTCTTTCGGCTGAAATGATGATGAATGGGCTGTATTGCCATAGATAATGGCGTACAAAGTAAAAATTGCATAAACCATATAATCGCGACATTTTCGTCAAAAATTTAAACAAATTTGAGTTTATGGAAAAATAACTTTAATTCTTACACGATAAAGTTCAGTTTACGCTACAACTTCAAACATTTTTATAACTTTTTCAATAGTGCTAGTCGCTCTGAAATCAACTTAATAACCATTACAATAAAGTTGATATTTGTTTAACTTGAAATAACGTCAATTTGAAACAAAATTTGAATATAAGATATACACAATAATATCATCGTCAATTACCTCTACGTCTACATCAGCAACCCCAGTATTCATTTAAAAGGAACCGATATGCTTCTGTTTAGAAAGTAAGTACCCATTAGGTATAAACATAACCACAAATAATATTGTATTGCGGTTTATAAGGAACCTGATACAGATTTCAAGTCCATCTTGTATTATTCCCTTTTTGGGTTCCGTAGTCAACAGAACCGTTTCGCCATGTCCGTCTGTCCGTCCGCAGCTTAGCTCAGAGACTCTTAGTACTAGAAAGCAATGATTTGGCATGGATATACATAATAATCACGCCGACAAAGTGGTAAAATAAAATCTTGAAAAAAAAAAATCCCCACTTTAACACGTTTTTTTTTTTTGTGAAAACAGTTTCAGGGATCCGATTGTGAAATATTAAGCTTTAAAGTCAAGTATGCCAGCTAAATGGCTGTTTTAGGTACTTATGTGAATAAAATCACGTAGTGAAAGGGAAAACTATCACAGCTAAGTAGGCGTAAGTTATCGAGTAATAGTCGACCAACTAACATTTGCAATATATGGGAGAAAATGACAATATAAAGTTTGTTCTTGGGATAAATTCATTCCAGCTACGGAATCCTTCATTGTGCGTGATCCGACACGCACTTGGCCGGTTTTTTTTAATATCTACTGCTTGAGTAATTACGTATTAAAATGCTTATAATTAATCGTATCTGATCTGCATAAGATCAATTAAACTTCCGTAATTTTCGTCAGTTACAAACACGACTAGGCCAATGCAAAACTTAGAAAACACATTAACGTTTGCCAAAACCCTGAAATTATGTACAATTATTTTTGAGATTTTCCGTCTTCATACAGCAGATCAGATTCATCTTATGCACCGTGTATCGGAACTAAAACAAACATGAAAGGTGAACAACCTCGCAAAATATTCTTTCCTTATCCAACATAACTGTTCCAACACAATCGCGTTTCTCATTTGCAAAGCAAAATACCGCGGCTTCTAAGACCCAGACAATAACATGGTGTAACCTAGATGAGTCACGGCGAACACTGTAGGTAGCATTTGTTTTTATTAAGCTCCGCAGCCGAGACACTTTCGAGCGTTTGCAAAAAACGTGGCTTTCACTTTCGCATCCCATTGCAAAACAAACATAACCTCGTTTTGACGTGGCGCGTCAAAATTAGTAAGATAACCCAGACCATTTAGCGGCTAGATAATCTTATATTTGCCTAGCTTTCCTCAGTCTCCTCCAGAACCGGGAGACTGGTGTGCACGCAGTGCGGTGAAGATCTCGACGTGAACGCAGACATCCAAGATTCAACTTCGCGGTCGGAGCACACAAACTTCGCGGAGATTGTGTTGTCGTAGCCTTTCTGTCGCACAATGAAGCCGCTGTTTGATTCGGCTTGTTCGACAGCTGTGTTCCTCAAGTTCACCACGCCAATGGGCTTCGTAACCCTCTTCCTGGGATAGATCACCGCGAAATGCTCCAAGGAGGTCTTGTACACAACGACTCTCACGTCCTGCCGCATCCCGCCTGGTCCCAACAGCACCAAGAAACCAGACTTTACTTCACTTTCATTACTTTTTTTACTGAAACTTTTTCCGAAATTTTCACCACATGTGCTTGACATTATGTCCGCAGGCATTTTACTGTTTAGATAACAATAAGCTATTCACATAACAATGTGCAATATGTGCAATGTTATTGTTGGCGGGTGAACCGTACGCGCGGAAAGCGTCCTCCCTTAGCGCACACACAATAATACTGAAGAGTCATTTTCCAAGCGGGGTCTATTTATAACCTCTGGGGCCCGAAGTAGTTCGGGTGATTTCGGTGGTGATCGTTACTTTGCATTCACTTTGGAGGCAGTGGAGGCTCTACAGACAGTTGTAAGCCGACTAAACTCGGCAGGTTGTCTGGTCTAAATGAGGTTCTATTTTGACAGATATTTTTCGTATGGTCGGGTACTAGGAGAGGTCCAATGTTATCGGTGTCGGACGAGATGTGAACGTGAACCTTTATGACTGCATTGTTCTATGCATACGTACGTTTAAATTCATTTCGCACTCTCATTAATTGTTATTGTAACGGACACAAGTATTTTTCTAAACAGTGTGCCTTGTAGGTAATAATAATGAAATTCCTATTGAAGAAAATTCCAGTCTTGAAGGTTTAATGCTTCACACTTCTTTATATTACCTACATTAAATCAAGTTTTGGCATTTTGTTATTTGAAGTGTTCAACTTTAAATGACTTGGCTCCATATTAGCTTTTGCCTCGAAATTCAGTTTAAATACGAGGGACACTCCAGTAGTCATGAAAATAGATGAACACGGGAATGACTACAGGACGCCTTAAATATGAAGGAAAAGAAAAACAGCTCCCTACATTTTGTCGAGTTATGCGAACATAAATGTATATTGTATGGAGCAGCCGATTTCTTTTAGCAATTTCAGGATTGGTACCATAGTAAAAGGTTTTCATTTTAATCAATACCTACCTACTACGACTGCCCTATAGTATGTCG
This sequence comes from Apamea anceps, assembly GCA_951799955.1. Lineage (NCBI taxonomy): Eukaryota > Metazoa > Arthropoda > Insecta > Lepidoptera > Noctuidae > Apamea > Apamea anceps. The sequence goes on from OX637509.1 coordinate 4,110,975, forward strand.
TTTCAGGGCTGATTTTTCAATCGACAGATAATTTTTATTCGTAGAATAAAATTGACGTATGACAGATTTTGTATGGAAGAATTGACAAAAATTTTAAATTATTCCGCAGATAAAATTATCTAGTGTTGGAAAAATCAGCCCTTAATCTAACATCTACCTATATATTAATAAAATTAAACCGAGGAGTTTGTTGGTTTGAACGCGCTAATCTCTTTTTATTTGAAAAAATATTTTTGTTATTGATAGCCAAATCCTTGAGGAAGGTTATATATGTGCGTTTCGTTTGTGCAGAATAAAATATTTTTCTTTTTTTATACAGGGTGGCAGGGACATCGACGCGCGAACTGTAACCATGGATTCAGCACATGAGTTTAGACCCCATAGCGTGGAAATTTTATAGGCTATCCATATAACATCACGCTACGACCCCTAGGAGCCAGAAATAAGTCAGAAAGAACGCTAAGCGAAAACGAAGTAATAGCGCGGGCGACGCGATGCGACGAGGTGGGTCGGGGACCGAAATTTCACGCGGACGAAGTCGCGAGCAGAAGCTAGTAATTACCGTATAGATATCATGCTAAATAAAAGCGATATCTTTAATCCTACTAATATTATAAACGCGAAGCTTGTATGGATGGATGGATGTTTGTTACTCTTTCACACCAAAACTACTGAACGGATTTGGATGAAATTTGGCACACAGATAGTTTATACATAGGATACTTTTTATCCCGATATTCCGACAGGAACGAAACTTATGCGTGTGAAACCGCGGGGTGCAGCTAGTTTTACTTTAAAAAGCACTCTGAAAAATTATTTAATTTGGTCATTTTTCACTACTTATCATCCAATTATAGATAGGTCTTGGTCTTTGCTGCGACTGTTTTTTGATCACCCATCACCCAGGTCACAGAGGCGGTGCAGTGGTTCAAATATTCATACAAAGTTGGGCTGCCTAAATTTCTTTAATAAAATATTTTTCTTTTTTATTGATAAAAGAATGCCTAAGTGCAGCAGTGGATGAGTCTTTCGGAAATGACATGATGATATTGCAGCGCGTAGAGATGACTTCTTTGCGATTATTCGTAAAAGATCCGCTTCACTGCTGCGTCGGACGCGGGGTGGCGATAACAGTCTCCTGAGCGTTGTTGCTAGTAGGTAAGACTGAAGGCCGCCTTATTATGGGGCACCTGTGCGCAGTGCATGTAGTGTTGCCTGGTGTAGCCGTGAGGTGGCGAAATTAAGTATTATTAGTTGCGTGTAAATTCTATTATACTAACATAGGTTAAGGAATACTAACAAATTTATGGGTTCTACCCAGGGGCGTAGCTACCGCCGTATCAGCCGTATCAATTATATGGGGCCCCCGGGCTACAGGGGCCCCCTAACGTGTGTAAGCAAAAATTAGTTATCCACAATGACGCCGATTCCCCTGTTCACAAACTAAACTAAAAAGTTCTGTGCATCTTTTTCTTCCTATTTCATTAAGAAAAGAACAGAAGATAAAATATTAGTTTAATCCTGTCAAATTAAGATACTCCATAGACAGATTAGACGTGATTAAAAACATGGCTGCTAAAAATACGTCAATTCAAAATCAAAATCAAAATCAAAAGTCATTTATTCAAATTAGGCTGAGAATCAGCACTTTTCGAACGTCAAAATTACAAAAGACAGTCCCCCAAAAACGCCCGCCCTTCGCCACTTCCTAGTGCTATCGCTGGGAAGAAGAAGTGGCGGAACAAACTCCCCAGCAGCACAGCTGTCTGTTCAGTTAGAATATAGTTAGTTGCATGTATACAATACTAGGAACCTATGTAATGTAATTTACGTCAGGCGCTGACTAGTTTGACAGGACTAAACTAATATTTATCTTCTGTCCTTTTCTAAATTAAATAGAAAGAAAAAGATGCACGGAACTTAAAGTTAGTTTAGTTTGTGAACAAGGGAATCGGCGCCATTGTCACTTAGGTAATTTAGTGCTTCCCGGGAAAAAACCATATAAAAAAAACTGTCATACGTAACTTGTCAAAAATGGACCAACTTTCTGTAGTTTTTCAATACCTACATCTCGATAACAGAAAATGATGATAATGTATCTAAAGAATTAAAAATCTGTGAGTCCTTTTTGGGGTTTATAGCAGTATCCGATTGCAGTGCAGAAATACTTAAAACTGAAATTTTTCATTTGGGCCCCCAACTAATTTTGATACAGGGCCCCCGCAAGGCATGATACGCCACTGGTTCTACCTGAATTAAAGATAAATAAATAAATATGTTCGAAAAATTTCGTCTGACGCAATGAATTTTGTTGTTCTGTCAAAATGAAAACTATTCCTACTTTTATTACCCCGCTGATTTTTACTACACGAAAAAAGCTCTTCGAGTCTCAGATAATGTGACTCTAGAACGTAGTACACACGGCTACACGTCAAGCTATACAAAACCAGTTTGTCTTGACCTCACTTTGTACGATATTTTCTCACAATGAACGGTCAGCCAATACTGGTTTTGCATAGCTTGATGTGTAGCCGTGTGTATCTACTTGCTACCTACTACAATTTCTTCGTCCAGTGAAAGGTTTCATGATGATGTATTCAAAACCTGAACCTTTCTAAATGTTTGTTTATAAAATTAATTACTTATTATTATAATAAAACATGTTTAATTGAAAATATTTTAAAGGGGGTTAAAGAATTTTTCAAGAATTAAAAAATTAAATATAATATAATTCATAAAAAAATGTACTTCATATTTTATATAAGTTTTCTCCAAGTTTTTAAAATATCACCAAAAATAAACAAAAGATGTCACAGCGGTAATTATTTAACCAGTTTAAACAATTTGTGAGCGTTCCACCTTGAAAATGGCGCGAGCCTAAGGCTAAGGGCAGACGACCTTGCACAATTCACTGTCGAGGGGACTGATTTTATACACAAAGAGCTTTTTTAACCGACTTCTAAAAAAGGAGGAGGTTCTCAATTCGGATGTTTGTATTTTTTTGTTTATGTTTGTTCGCGCATAACTCCATCGCTTGCCAACCGATTTGAAAAATTATTGTTGGAAAGGGTATACTTCCCAAATGGTCCCATAGAAATTTCATCAAAAACGGTTCAGTAGTTTGGTTTTTAAACCAAAATTACTGGTAAAAATTACAACTTAAAAGTGAAAAATAAAAACTTTTTTGAAAAAAAAAAATAACCGACTTCCAAAAACGACACTACAAAGTGAAAAATAACTTTAATTTCGGAAGTCGGTGGCAAACAACGAAAATGCGAACCCAATGACACCGACTTCCGAAATTAAAGTTAAGTATTTTTCACTTTGTAGTGTCGTTTTTGGAAGTCTGTTGTTTTTTTTTTCAAAACAGTTTTTATTTTGCACTTTTTTTGGATGGATGGGTGTTTGTTACTCTTTCACGCAAAAACTACTGAACCGATTTGCATGAAATTTGGCACACAGATAGTTTATAACCGGGATTAACGTATAGGATACTTTTTATCCCAATATTCCCCGGGATCGACACTTATGCGGGTGAAACCGCGGGGCGCAGCTAGTAGGGAAATAAAGTTAAAGTTCATACATTGTGACATTCAAAGTGAATTTTTGCTTGAGGATAAAGAATTGTAAAGTGTTTACAAAGTAGTAGACGTAGGTACAGTCAACAAAAGAGATAAGTGTGCAGGGTCGTCGAATATAGTTGAAGTTTAGTTAGAAACGGATTGATGTTTTCGGATAAAATGTTATTTAATTAATAGAAAACAAACAGTTCATTTATCAAACTAAATTTCATTCGAAAACTTCCATCGGTTTCTTACTAAACTTCAACTATATCCGACAACCTACATACTTATCTCTTTTGTTGACTGTACATACAACCTAATGTATGAACCTAGTAGACAGATGCTACAGAAGATATCCAAGGCGAAAGGGAGGCGCCTGGTGTCGTATTTCATCCCCAAGAGGATTTAATTACATGTCAATAGCGTTTAGCCCTCCTCAGTTAAGCCCTCTTAAATGTGTTTTTTCTATCTCGCGATGATTGATTAAAATAGCTTCCAATAGCAGCCATGGAAATTGTGTAGGTACAGACGCCAGCAGGTCAAGCTACCCGAAACTGACAAATTTCCCCAATCAACTTTGAACTTAATGCTTTAGCGATAAAGTTGAAAATCTATTAAAGAAATTTTACAGATTGTAGTAGCTTGATGTGCTGGCGTCTGTACAAGTGTATAAAAAGGGAGGGGAAAAAATCAAGGGCATCCGGCATCATATATAAATTGGAAAGAGAGACTTTCCAATTTTCATTGACATAGTGCAAGCAGTCTCCGATTAAAATGACTGTATGATATCCAGACAGACACACGGTCGGACATGGTGAAATTATAGGGGTTCCATTTTTGCCATTTGGCAACGGAATAATAAAATAAAAGAAGACAGGTGTACCTTCCCGCGAGTCCCCCACTTTCCTAACCTGGGAATTTCTTTCGTAAAACAAGTTCTGTATGTATGTACAGACGCCAGCAGGTCAAGCTACCCGAAACTGTCAAATTTTCCCAATCAACCTTGAACCTTAATACTTTAGTGATAAAGTTGAAAATCTATTAAATAAATTTGACAGATTGTAGTAGCTTGATGTGCTTGCGTCTGTACGTATAACCGACTTTCTGCCATAAATAGACGTAAGTACTGTATAAAATTGGCGGTTAGGTATGTGTTATAAAATTAATAAGTGTAGGAAGGAACAGAATGCGTAATACTTACAACAGACCGGAATACATGTGTGGCTCAGAATCTTACATTCCTAAGTTAGGGGAATTATAATACTGTTTTAACCTTCTTGTAGCATAATCAGCCTATAGTTCCCGGTTTCCCACTGCTGGGACACAGGCCTCTTCTCTTTGAGAGGGTGGGCCGTATTTACCACGCGGGCCCAGCGCGGTTTGGTAGATGTTACATGTCTTCGTATTTTTGGTTCTAGGGCATGCCGGTTTCTTCACAATGTTTTCCTACACCATTTTAAGAGCAGGGCCCCAAGTCTGCTATTTTTATAAATTCGTCATTTCAACACGATCCCATTCCCACCCCATTGTCATTTTGCTTAAAGTTCGTAATATGCTAAATTCTTAATGGCGACCATTGGTCAGTCAATGGTCTCGTAATAGAATTGTGTCATAATGACATTGTCGTATTGCCTTTATTAGAAAACCCGTTAGTAGAAATGATTTTCGAAAAAGTACCACTACTTTATTTATGCCAGATTTCATTTATATATATTTTTACATATTATTTATTAGTGTTTTAGTCAAGTGTTCTAAGTAAGTCAGTCATTCATTTATCATTATGTACGAGATTACCATTCTATGCCATTTCTTTCAATGGAGTGTCAGTGGTTGACCACTGGAAAGTCATAATGACGCCATTATGTTAGTAAATTACCACAAACTTGTTAAAATCAACAATTATGAAATCAATGATAGACCATTCTGACACTATTGTAATAGCAGACTTGGGGCCCAGTGGTGATGAAATAATTTACACAAAGTAAAGGCTGTCTGGGTTCGAATCTACGAACCGACTCGTAAGTTGCGGCTGTCACCACTAGGCCACCACTGCTCTTAGATAATAGGTGATACATGAAACATGAAATTATGACAGTGTATTAATTAAGATTTCATGGTAGCCCCGTCTTTCGTTGATGACCGTATTAAAAACGCTACAAACCATACATTTAATTAATGTGGTCTACATTTTCAAGGAAGTGTCGTTAAAACTGGCAATAGGGTACCATGCCAAGTTGTTTGGCATAATCCAACTCTGTATTTGGCATCAGATTCAGTAGGTATATTAGTTCCAAATATTTGGTTATACGAGTACCTACATTTTAAACATACATACAGGTCACGCTACCCGAAATTGTCTAATTTTCCCAATCAACCTTGAACCTTAATGATTCAGCGATAAAGTTGAAAATCTATTAAAGAAATTCGACAGATTGTGTAGCTTGATGTGCTGGCATGTGTACATGGGCATACCACACTGCTCCCATCGCGGGCAAAACCTGGATGAGGCTGGCACAGGAGCTTGGGGATTGCCATAAGAAAACAATATTTAATTTAGTTTTTTACTTACCTATTCTTACATAAACTCCAGTGGTAAAAAGCATTATGTATCACAACTTTGGTCCTAAAAGATACAGGCCCGGCCTAGTTTGGGACCGTCGTCGTAAAGATCCAATTGATGATCGCGTTAATTTTAAGGCAATAACTGTAACATTGGTTCAATAAAATGATTAAAGAGAGGTGTATGCCCAGCAGTGGGTGAAGTCGCATGATGATGTGGATGAGTGGATGATGATCATGACATTTTAGAAGTCTTGGTTAGGTAAATACCTCGTCAGGAGTTTTAAAACCAAGCATTATGTAATCATCTAAGTCGTTATATAAGTACTAGCTGCGCCAAGCGGTTTCACCCGCATAAGTTTCGATCCCGTGGGAATATGAGGATAACAAGTATCCTATGTGTTAATACTGGGTATATCAAAATTGGTCAAGCAGTTTGAGCGTGAAGAAGTAACAAACATACAAACACACACACATAGGTACACACTCACTCGCAAACTTTCGCCTTTATAGGTAATATTAATGTGATATAGTAGGATAGTTAGTAATTGGGTGAAACTAGAGAAAAGCTACCTATCTAAGTACCTAAGAGTACCTACTCCTATGCTAGCTTCCATAGAAAAATGGTATCAATGTTACTAGAATAGATGAAAGACGAGTAGCAATGTCTTTAATTTTGACAATTCAACAACATACAGTGCGTTATTTACGTTGTTGAGCAGACAAATTTTTCGAATATATGAAGCATTGTATTAGCAATATCTAATAATTTGATATTACGCTAGCTAGACCCTTAGGAGCCGAGCAAAAAGGAATAAAGTCAGAAATAACGCTAAGCGAAAACGTAGTAATAGCGCGACAGACGATGAGATGCGACGGGGGTGCGCGGCTCCTAAGGGCTAGTAGTAGACTAGACCCATAGGAGCCTAGTAAAAAAAAAACCTTGAGAATCGACTACCAACCGCAAAAAAAAAATGTTCAAATCCGGCTGGTAGTTTCAGAGATTATCCCCTACATACAAACTTATAAACAAATTATTACCTCTTTATAATATTGGTATAGATAGCTAATTAAGTTTATTTACCAAAGAGTAACAGTACAGACGCCAGCACATCAAGCTACTACAATCTGTCAAATTTCTTTAATAGATTTTCAACTTTATCGCTAAAGCATTAAGGTTCAAGGTTGATTGGGAAAATTTGACAGTTTCGGGTAGCTTGACCTGCTGGCGTGTGTACAATTAGGTATGGTCTGATTTTACCAAAGTCAAACATCTTTTATCCGTGGAATAAAACTGACGTCTGAACTTGAAGGTTCTAGTATAGAAAACCGGCCAAGTGTGTGTCGGACCACGCACAATGAAGGGGCCCATCCAACAACATCCCACACCATGGGGTAGACAAGAAAAAAAAGCATCCCCACTTTACGTGTACAGGAGGTACCCTAAAAATTCTTTTTTTCGTGTTTTTTTTTTTTCATGATTATAATTATTAGGTATACCACTTTGTCGGCGTGATTAATAGGTATGTACAGACGCCAGCACATCAAGCTACTAGAATCTGTCAAATTTCTTTAGTAGATGTTCAACTTTATCGTTAAAGCATTAAGGTTCAAGGTTGATTGGGAAAATTTGACAGTTTCGTTTGACAGTTCAGTTCGGGTAGCTTGACCTGCTGGCGTCTGTACATATATCCATGCCAAATTATATCTTTTTAGTACAGACGCCAGCAGGTCAAGCTACCCGAAATTGTCAAATTTTCTCAATTAACCTTGAACCTTAATGCTTTAGAGATAAAGTTGAAAATCTATTAATGAAATTTGACAGATTGTAGTAGCTTGATGTGCTGGCGTCTGTACTAAGAGTCTCTGAGCTAAGCTGCGGACAGACGGACGGACATGGCGACACTATAAGGGTTCCTTGTTGACTACGGAACCCTAAAAACTATGAATTTTTTTTTTAAATCTCAGGATGAGACTTTTCTAGCCATAAAAGTTTGGTGAAATTCGCTCTTACCCAAATTCGGTGAGCCAAAAACTAAGCGTCATTCAACGGTATAAATCGACTTTTGTTTCTGGCGGTACGTAAAGGCTGCGTGTTTACGTCACAGGTTTCACGTGAATACGGGCACGTGGACCAGTGACGTCAACTCACCACAGCTGTCAAAACAACTCGTTTACGGATAAATAAACATCGAATTGAAATCCGAAGGAAATGGATTAGATTCGGTTAATATTCTACTCTTGTATAATTCAAGGAAGACGGGACATAATTGACAATAAAACAACGCTAAGGTCTTAGGTAAGAGTCATTCAATGGGGTCACGAACTTCGAACTTAGACAATTGTATTCATGATTTACAGAGGTAATTCTATAAATACATATCTGGGCCCGTATTCCCGTAATTTAAAACGTTCAAAATCTAGTCGCAGTCTCATCTCGGCGACAAACAAATGTCAAAAACTTGTCAAAATGTAGGGAAATTAGAAGTATTTTTTGACAGATTGAGACTGAGATCAGACTGTGAACGGTCTTAAAATTACGAGAATTGCCCCTCTGTTATGGCGAAAAAATCGTGAAAAAAATATGCACATGGAATTAGTATGTGCACTTCAGAACCAGTTCCATTGTTCGTCAAAATAATTGTCGATCTCCTAAAGGTGTTATTTTGAGATGTCGATATGAAAATGGTTTCTGTCTTAATTCATGTGGTCAATAGTATAAATCCCTAGATTAGCATTAGGTGGAATGGCAGCTTACTTCGCCTCAGGTTTCACTGTGCGATTTTCACAGAATAGACCGATTTCAGTTTACCTGCATAGAATAGATCGGCTGGGCTAAAATCTTATATATTACTTTTTTTTATGGCTAATATTATCATTTTTAACCGACTTCTAAAAAAGGAGGAGGTTCTCAATTCGGATGTTTGTATTTTTTTTTTTTTTTTTTTTATGTTTGTTCGCGCATAACTCCGTCGTTTCCCAACCGATTTGAAAAATTCTTTTTTTGTTGGAAAGGGTATACTTCCCAAATGGTCCCATAGAAATTTCATCAAACGGTTTAGTAGTTTGGTTTTTAGAGCAAAATTACTGGTAAAAATTACAACTAAAAAGTGAAAAATAAAAACTTTTTTGCAAAAAAAAAACAACCGACTTCCAAAAACGACACTACAAACTGAAAAATAACTTTAATTTCGGAAGTCGGTGGCAAACAACGAAAATGCGAACCCAACGACACCGACTTCCGAAATTAAAGTTATTTTTCAGTTTGTAGTGTCGTTTTTGGAAGTCGGTTGTTTTTTTTTTGCAAAAAAGTTTTTATCACATCTATTTAAAAAAAGCTAGTGTATTCTTCGCAAACAGGGACTAAAATAGCTCTTTAATCCCTAGGGACTAAAAGTGATTTGAATTTGGAATGTGGATATTGTTAGTCAAAGTTCCAATCACCATTGCAAAGAGTCTGAGATCAGAAGGCCAATTTTATTCTCGTAATTTAAAACGTAAAATCTAGTTGCAGTCTCATCTCAGCGACAAACAAATGTCAAAAACTTGTCAAAATGTAGGGAAATTAGAGGTTTTTTTGACAGATTCAGACTGAGATCAGGGGCCCAAGTCTGCTATTTTTATAAATTCGTCATTCCAATACGATCCCGTTCCCATCCCATTGTCATTTTGCATAAAGTTCGTAATCTGCTAAATTTTTAATTGGTCGGTCAATGGTCTCGTAATAGAATTGTGTCATAATGACATTGTCGTATTGCCATTATTATAAAACCCGTAAGTAGAAATGATTTTCGAAAAACTACTACTACTTTATTTATGCCAGATTTCATTTATATATATTTTTAACCCCCGACGCAAAAACGACGGGGTGTTATAAGTTTGACGTGTCTGTGTGTGTGTGTGTGTGTATGTCTGTCTGTGGCATCGTAGCTCCCGAACGGATGAACCGATTTTAATTTTGTATTTTTTGTTTGAAAGGTGAATTTGTCGGGAGTGTTCTTAACTATGTTTGATGAAAATCGGTCCAAGATGGCCGCCGCAACAAAATGGCGGATTATATATTTTTTCACAACTCCCTCAATATGGGTATCAAATGAAAGGGCTTGACTAGTAGAATACTATACACTATGATACATTTCAAATCCAAGATGGCCGCCACCACAAAATGGCAAATAACATTTTTTTTTTCTCAACTCCCTCAATATGGGTATCAAATGAAAGGGCTTGACTAGTAGAATACTATACACTATGACAAATTTCAAATCCAAAATGGCCACCACCACAAAATGGCGAATTACAAAATCCTGATTAAATACCAAATTACCTGAATCTTAAAACGCAAGAAAATAAAAGAAAAGAAATAATAAGGAGTCCCTACAAAAAGCATGAAATAAAAAATTAAATTAAAAATTTAAAAAACCCCCGACTACGTGAAACCCTATAAAAAGAAAAAAATAACCTTGAAATTATGACCCTACGTAAGTACGTATGAAATTTTTTGATTAAATATTGTCCTGTCGGGGGACCGCTACTATTTTAAACTTTAACATAACGTTAGGCTAATAATTAGAGCGGGCCCCCGACGGGACAACATTTAATCAAAAAATTTCATACGTACTTACGTAGGGTCATAATTTCAAGGTTATTTTTTTCTTTTTATAGGGTTTCACGTAGTCAGGGGTTTTTTAAATTTTTAATTTTTACATATTATTTATTAGTGTTTTATACAAGGCAAGTGTTTTATGTAAGTCAGTCATTCATTTATCATTATGTACGAGATCACCATTCTATGCCATTTCTTTCAATGGAGTGTCAGTGGTTGACCACTAGAAAGTCATAATGACGCCAATAAGTTAGTAGATTACCAAACTGGTCAAAATCAACAATTATGAAATCAATGATCGACCATTCTGACACTATTGTAATAGCAGACTTGAGGCCCAGACTGCCCTGCCAGGGTAGTGGGATCCTGCCAGGGTAGCGGGATCGTCCGAAAGGGTTACCGCTGCCCTGGAACATAAAGAGCTAAGGAAGGAACACGGGTGTGTTTTAGTCAGTAAGAGTCTGACACTCCCTTCTGCTCCACCCAGAGCGGGAGGGGTCATTTGATGATTTCCCATCCTCAAAAAAAAAAAAGGCCTAGACTGTGAACGTTCTTAAAATTACGAGAATTGCCCCTCAGATCAATCACGAACATTGTAAGTATGAAAAAAGTAACAGGCTGTATGATAAAGTAAAACGCGCGCGAGCCACATTAAAAAAAGGTTTTTTTCCATTAATGCAGGTCGAGCAAAGAGTTCTCACTTCATAGGTTTTAGTCACCGTCGACGAACAACATGATCGGTTGCTGTGTCGCGTATCCGGGTAATGTTGGATTTGGGCTGACACATATGTTCAAATATAAACATTAGCCTCTAATTATTTCTATGTTGTACCTATTGTCCCCAATTTTATGTAGATAAATGTACGTACTATTACTATTCATAAGGTGCACTTCCTTCCCACCCAACTTTTGCATAACAGAACATAGGATAATTGTCTTAATTCTGAATCTGAACGCAATCGTAATTTTCACTTCACGTTCCTAGAGTTACTGTTTCTATAATTTTAGGCTAATTTATTTCTAAATCAAAATTAACCAGCAGACAATTGTCAACCGAATATTCATGATATAACAAATAAGCGATTAGCAGAATTTGATGTTACTGATCAGCACCCTAATTGCGTGAAACACTATCAATCTCAATCATTATGAAGGATATTGCTAATCCATTGCTTCGTATGTTCGAAAAGTTTGTCTGCTTAGCAAAGTGAACGCAATGAATACTGTTGAACTGTCAAAATGAAACCCATTGCTACTGGTAGTGTGTTAAGCCACCGGCACATTACTGTGTTGTGTTGTGTCGTGACGCGGAATACACCAATCAAACGTATCGGTTCAGGGCTACGTCAAATCACAACGAGTTTTGATTGGTTAAAACTGCGTCAGAAGGCGACACAACGCATTAATGCAAAGAGTATATTAATAATAATAATACGGGAGAAGAGAGCCCTCTTGTGCCATTTCGAAGCATACAGATTCGAAACGCCATCTACAGTTCTTAAATGGAACTAAGGCTCTATAGGTGGCTATAGATAGGCACGAATGTATGTGTACCTACGTACGTATAGGTCAGTAAGTTTGGTTTTTATGTGATCATTCAAATTTTTTTCTGTTGTAGAGTCATACAATGTTGTATGTTGATCAATATGCTACTGGCGAATAATAATAAGGATACATTTACTAAATTACAATAATTAAAATTTGAACGATGGTGATTCAGAAGTAAAAGTGTCTTAGTATTATAAATTGACCGCATATTGATCAACATTATAACGCAACAGTAGCTAAGAAAATTTGAATGATCACATACATCAAACACTAAATTTCGCCAGAATTGGCAGTAACACAATAATGAACCATTTTGCTTTAATTTATTGTAATTTGTAACCGTGTAACGGCTAAGACAGGGGGGAGACAGTTAGAACATGCACAACTTTAGTAAAGATAGAGTCGCCATCTACTTTTGTTAACGAAGAAGCTATTAGTGTAGAGATGTTTTCTCAGGGGTGTGTGTTGGGTCTATTTTAAATTAATGTAACGCACGTTTAACAGTAAAAGTATATTGTAAAACACAGCAGGGCACAAACAGTAAGAATGGGTAAATATGAAAAAACAATCAAAACTATTTCTGAGCAGACCGCGAACGTGGCGTACGAACTTGCGATCCTTCGTCCACTGTCGGTTGGCGGGGGTGCGAGGTCGCGGGCGGAGGTGTCATCTTCCGTTTGCCGCGCTTAAGGGCAAGTTCGAACGCATACGTTAAGGGCATGCTACATTAGTTTAATAATCATCGATAGATGTCTCTGTGATACCAACTTAAATGCAAATAAGAAAATCAAATACAAGAGTTCTCTATAATTTAAAACAATAATTATAACATTTTACATCAAGATTATTACATTATTATATGTATTTCATTTCTGACCGGCATCATCAATTATTGCAACCGTGTCACGGAAATCCTTATTGTGTGACATATTCTGGCAACATCACACAATATGGTCGCCGGTCTCAGTTTATAAGTGTATAGTCTATGGTCACCGGTACCGTTTAATAATATACTCTTAGCCCAAAGAGTATAATAATAATTTTTTTTTCATCAAACCCCGTATGGGTTTGATGAAAAAAAAAAATTTTGAGTTTCAGTTCTAAGAATGGGGAGCCCCTAAATTTATTGTTTTTTTTTCTATTTTTGTGTGAAAACCTTAATGCGGTTCACAGAATACCTACATCTACTTACCAAGTTTCAACAGTATAGCTCTTATAGTTTCGGAAAAAGTGGATATGACATACGGACGGACAGACAGACAAACAGAAATGACGAATCCCGTGCCATTTGGCTACGGAACCCTAAAAACGATGTCTTGATATGTCTATAGAGGTGCACACGATGACATATCAAGGTACGGCTTATTAGTAGATTCAATTAATAAGCCCAAACTATACATTTCCAGTTTTATCTGACCTTGCATTGTATAGGCTCTTCGTAGTACAATGAGAAGTCAGCTTAAACTGGAAAATAGTTTGATATGTCGTCGTATGTACTCTCATAAAATAATCCTACGCTTTGGAATGGGCAACTAGCTTCATCTTTCTGACTGACCGACCTTTTGACAATTCAAAAGTATCTGTAATTGGTTTAGTTGAAATAAATGATTTGAGTTTGAATTACTTCTCCATGATTTTTTTCCTCTCTCCAAACAATTCTCCAAAACTCCAGGAGCCAAATTTTTCCCCAAAATTGCAAAAAAAGATACCCTATCTGGTAACCCTGAGTCATTAAATCATTCATTCAATCAGTCATTTTTCTAACTCGGCATACTTCAATCCGTCAGTAACTGCTACACAATCATACCATCATAAACTAAAGTGTATATCCATATCCTTCACAATGGCGCTAGCGTAGGCAACGCTGGCGCCATTGTGGAGGGTTTTTGAACTATTATTGACTGCTTATATTTTAGCTGGACACTTTTTCAACTTTCGCCCCACATATGAGCTAGTTCTCCATTCATATCCACTTCTACCCTCCATAAATATTGTTTTATCGATAAAACAGCTCGATAAATCAAAAATGAATCTTTCTTGGTGTTGGCAACCCTGTGTGTGTTTGATTATAGACGATTGTATGTATGTACAGACGCCAGCACATCAAGCTACTACAATCTGTCAAATTTCTTTAATAAATTTTCAACTTTTTCGTTAAAGCATTAAGGTTCAAGATTGATTGGGAAAATTTGACAGTTTCGGGTAGCTTGACCTGCTGGCGTCTGTACATACCCGACAGACAATTGCAACATATACATGTAGTGCGACATAAACGTGGTGAAATAAAGAACGAACATTGTGAAAGTTTTTGTATGGATTTTGAATCTTCTCGCATTTTGATTGGATACAATGACATGGAATTAGTAGGTACTGTAACTCGAATTAAAAAAGCGAGTAGTACAATCGAGATGGATCTGGATTATGTTGCCAAAAAGAAAAACCCACTACTACATTGACAAATGATTTGGCATTCGTTTCATTCATTACATTCGTTCCAAAGATTCGTTCATCATAGCTCCGTTTGTCCGGAGTCCGCCGTTTGTCTCCAGGGTGTTAGTGTTCTGTGGTTTGTCTTTTGTATGTCGCAAATTCGCAATCTCAATCATTAAGTAAAATATATCGGGTAATCTCAATTGCTCGCTCTCGCTCCACTCCACTCCACTCCACTCGCAGAGAGTACACTCCACTCGTCCATATCCACATAGTGTTGGTTTTTGCAAAATAATCTTTTGTTCGTGAAACATTATCTAAAATGTGAAAGTGGTAATGGACATGTTTATTATTTGGCGTTTATTTGACTAACATTTGTCTTCGTTATATTCTGTGATATTTCATTCTAGTCTTGCTGTGTTATCGTTGCTTTTTACTCGCTATGGAAGGAGCCACAAGAAAAGCTCTTGTTGAAAAACTTAATGTTGATACTGCTTTGATGTTTCTTTAGACGTAACCATTGAAAAATAGTAAATCAAAATCTCTATGTGATCAGGGGATACCTACAAAAAATGTTATCTTTTGTCCGTAATCCGTTCTCCTTGCTCGTTGACTCTTCATTTGTTGGTTTTTTGTTAAGAAGAGTAATTTATCCTGTACCATGATGACATTGGCACGGACAATGCAGCAATGGTTACAGATTGAAAATTGTTTATGTACCTACGTTCATGTGGAACATTGTCAAAGATTAGACTAACTGGTTGCAAAATATATCTGAAGGCAAATTCTCGTGCTTATAAATCATCAAGTCGCAATCACATCTCAGCAACAATCAATGTCAAAAATTACGACGTATTTTTGACAGATTGAAATTGAGATATTGTGAACATTCTTAGAATTACGGGAATAGTCCCTCGGTTCTGTTCGTAGCTAAGTTTAAAAGTGCTGTTACCCAGAAAACTAGTTATAGCTTAGATTGATGTTGACTGTGTTGGACCAATCTGGTAACACTATTATGATGTTGACTTGGTATTTGCTGTGGCGTCCTTTAGTAGTCTATCTCAAAAGCTAGATGTGATTAGTCTTGTGTTGTTTTCTAAAACTATGATGCAAGTATCACAAGGGTAGGAATTTTGGTGTACATCTTGTCTCATTCCTTTATCCTACGCTCAGGCCTTGCAGGTCCAAATGAAATTTGATTATTTCTTTAAGTGAAATCATATAGCAAGCGTAATCAGCCTATAATGTTCCCACTGCACCTTCCACCATGTGAGCTGATTGCAGGTTGGTGTCTGTTCAGAACATATTACATTAATAAATAATAATAAATTTATTGAACCAATGTTACAGTTATTACCTTAAAATTAACTTAACATCGGTCTGTAACCGTTAGCAATCATCTTTTGGATTTTTACGGCGGTCCCCAAACTAGGCGGTGCCTGTATCTTGGCATATTAATACAGTTTTGTTTGTGGTATTTGAAATTTCTTCTTCCTTGTGTTTATATTTGTCTCTGGAATGGCAATGCACCTGTGATGCTGTGATGCCTGTGTGTGATGGCAATGTGCCTGTGTGGCCGATAAGCCATTGTCAACACTTACCATCAGGTGGGACTGCTTACTTGAAAGGCATCTAATAACTTACAATAACCAGTCCTAGCTAATAGTGCTAGTGTTGAAAAGTATCATCAAAAACTCTGCGCTTGCTGCAAGTATAGTGTCCTTATATTCGGGTGCGTTGGAAGCCAAAATAATGTGCAAGAAATTTACTATAATAATTTTATTCTTAGTGAAAATAAAGGGTTTAAAATTTACTGGAATATAATTCACTGAAATGATGCAAAATTAATAATTATTTAAACTGCACTTTTAATTTAATTTTTTTTTTGGTTTGTTGGAGCAGGACAAGTAAATGTGAACATGTCCGTAGGGTACCTGTTTGTAGGGTGACGATTCATGGAGTAACTTTACACATACCTAACAAAAATAAAAATAAAAATTATTGTATTTACATCATACAGAATTAGTATCTCAAACATAGGTCCAGTGGCTCCAAAACTGGGTTTATACCTCTGACTTGGGAGTCAGTTCCTCCTTTATAAGTCATTATCATTTAAGTAAAAATCTTTTTAAAGTTGTAGAAGTTGAAACTGCAATTGGAATGTTGACCTTCAGGTTGGATAGTTTAAATGGGTTTTCAGTAGCAGCCTAGAAAGAAATATTGAAAGCCAAAATATGTGAAAGAGACTGACAATATAATAATTTTATTTTAAATAAACATAGTAAATATGAAATAGGTATAGGCCACTGGAATATAATTCACTGAAATAATAATAAATGAATAAATTTTAAACTGCACTTTTATAATTTTCTCGTTGAATACACAATTTTGGTTGGTGGGAACGGGACTAGTAAATGTGAACATGTCCGTAGGGTGACTATTTACTGGTTAGATAGTTAGGTACTTGACACAAACCTAAAGAAATGTTTTTAAAGTTGTAGTAGTGGCAAGCATAACAATGCAATATCTAATTTTATAGGTTTTTGTATAACATTTAAAATTTTATATTCTAATAAATCTAATGGCACCTACAACCCTATTGATTGATATTTCATGAAATTGTCATTCAATAGGGTTATATGAACTTACATGGTTGAATTAGTGGTTTTAATTATTATTATTCTGTAAATACATACTTGTTACGTTCGCGAATCAATTTTGTTCAACATAAATAATTCTGACATTGACCTGCAAATTGCAGAAAACGTTAGAAAATTGGAAGTTCTTGGCCTACCCTGGCGCTTCTCCGTTAACATACTGTTAACAACAAAGCGATTTAATTTTGACAGTTCACATTCATTGCGTTATTTACGTTGTAGAGCAGACAAATTTTTAGAATATATAAAGCAATGGATTATCAATATTCTTGAGTAGAGTTCGAGCAATGGATTATCAATATCCTTGAGTAGAGTTCGTCCCGAATTACCTATGTGCGATGAATAGTGACACCTCAGTGGGCTCTGCGCGAGTTTTCGTAGGTCAGGAACAGGTCGTTAGGTTGATTTATGAAATGTTTTCACTTAAGTATAATATTTTGTTGGTTAGATGTTTGCACTTTTCACCGCTAGTTAGGTTAATTAAATTTCTGCACTTTGGTATACAATATGTCCCGGATTTAAAGGAAACCACCAAACATCCCAAGTAGAATATTAAATTATAATTTTAATACATACACTGAATTTAATACTATGTATAAAACATTGTGCCTATGTTTATTTAATTAGTTATACTGATAGTGGGAGAAAATTGTGGTCACATTCCAAATCAACGCACACGTATGCACAGGGGTCTTGCGTAGTAGGTTTTTGAATGTACAGCGGAAGTGTGACTTATTTACGTAGACTGAATTATTTTTGGGATAAAAAATTATCTATTAAAAATATTAGAAATAGATTTAATAAACGCTCCTGAACTACTTTCATAATGTGCATTAATTCAATTACACATTGTATATCACAACACTAAACAAAGTAACTATGAACGTAGTTTTTTTTTATTAAAAGCCTAAGAGCACAACACGTCTTTGCAACAGCGCACCGCGCATATTTCTTTTTTTTTTCACTACAGAAAATAGAAGTACAGACCTTCAATCTTCGCATTTATGACGCTTCGAGAGTCTAGGACGGTACCAAGTTGTTGTGCAATAGCTGTTCGCTCCGGAAAACAATAAACATCATCACCCATCGCGGTGCCTTGGAAAAAGCTTATGACATATGGAATTAGCCTGTCTTTCAAATTAGAAAGATACTGGATAACGCTCTCGGAGATTTATGATTGATAGTGAACATGCATATAGCTTTTAGAAATATGATTCGATCGATATAATTCGATCTGTCGGAATCTATAAAATAGAGAATTGGCAAGTAAATGCGGTTTGCTAATTTCACCACGCCTTTGACTTGCTCCACCTTTCGAAGAATGCTGCCGTGAGTCTCATTAATTGGAACCAAGGAGAAATTGGTGTGATTTGGATCTAAGATGAAAAAAGTATCTCTCTTCAAATACATCTCGTTGTATTGTCTAAGGTTGGATTATAAATCGACCACTGGAAGGCAATTCATATGAACACAAGAATTTTGATATAGTTTTTTAAATGTATCAAGAAGAAATGCGTAGCCAACCGCGAATCTAAGAGCATTAGATTCAATCATATTATTTCGTCTATGGTGCTCCCTCACCGGGAGCATTCGCCGGTAATGTAACGATCCAATATTCCACTAATAACTAGGGCTTTCCAAGTAGACTGCGCAGGCCGTCAACTGCTAGGTAGTGTAAGGAGATAATTTAAAGCAGCATGGTAGGTTAATAATACATGTAATGAAATAGGTAGAAATAACACGGCTAGATAAAGGTTACATTACAGGCCAAATGCTCCCGGTGAGGGAGCACCTTTAGATTAAGTTGTACCGAAGATCATCAGTGCTGTCTCCTCTTACGTGCCAAACTAGGAAGCAATTTTTAAGAATTGAAATTTTTGAGAATACAGCGGTTAATTGGTCTGGGTGATTAAACGCTTCTAGGTGATGTGTAACGCGAACGTTCGTCGCGGATAATGATCTAGGATCGATGGAGATGATTGTGGATGTTGGGGTACGTTTCAAGCGCGCTTAACCAGCCATCGCCGGAAGCGGAACCGATGTATACAATTGTAGAACGAGCAGTGACGACAGAGTAAAACAACGTACTCAATTTCTTCTGCTTTTGCTCTCTGTCGATTTATATGATGTAAAACTTCGTATGAATAGTCGTGGTATAGTATAGTAGTAGAATAGTAGATGTTTGGATAGTTGCTCATTAATTTATTCATTAGAAATGACTTATTTATTTCGCTCGCATCTTCGATGATGGATGATTGTGATGAAAGATGGACTCCAGTTCAGCGCCGCACCATCGGTAATGGATACGTGTGGCTAATTTGTCTTGAATCAAGTTACACGATCTCACTCTCTCGAACTTCGGTTCGTCGAGAAACGACTATGAATGTCGTGTCAGTGAATCCAAATATGAACCATATTCACTCAGTTCTGTGAAAATCTTTCGAAATTGAGTTAAAAAACAATTTTATTCTCGATGGTATATCCGAGTGTACTGCTCCACGCTCAGTCAGCCACAGTAGTTACGCATGTCGTTTAATAAATTCCATTAGACTAAGGCAATTTCTAAATTAGAAGAGGGTAAAAAAAAAAACCGAAACTTCACTATATAAATTAAGTTTTGCAGAAATACAGCAAAACTATGAATGAAACGACATAATTAGTTAAAAATACATCACTACTACTCTGTTAGCATCATAGACCGGCTTTGTTTGCAAAAACAATGTGTTTCGAGAAATCATAGGCTGGTAAAACCAAGTAAACTAAAGAGATGTTACAAAAAAACCTTTGGTTTTGTTTACGATATTTTACTAGTGATTTTATAAAAAAGTAAAGGCTTCGCATCTGTAGATAATCTTATCAGTTCTGAGTCTTGTGGCAGTTAAACAATAAAAAATGTGGAATATGAAGTAAGTACCGAAGTTATATTTCGTAATAACTTATGTAGATTGGATATCATTAATGTGGTTTAACTGCAAATTTTAGTCACAGCCATCAACAACGATCGTCATACCCATCTCAAGCTCAAATTGAGGCACTGATGCACTTTTTAGAAGAAAATCCCCGTCTTGCATCGGGTGCTCCTACAG
Source organism: Apamea anceps (assembly GCA_951799955.1). Classification (NCBI taxonomy): domain Eukaryota; kingdom Metazoa; phylum Arthropoda; class Insecta; order Lepidoptera; family Noctuidae; genus Apamea; species Apamea anceps. The sequence continues at coordinate 4,131,421 of OX637509.1, forward strand.
TGGCGAGTGCCCGAGATCGGACTAGGAAACTGTGGGAGAAACAATCGCTCCACTTAAACAGTTTAGGAGGGAGCATTAAATCCTGGAGACAATGGAGAAAGGTTAGGAAGTAATAAAAATAATCATCATCTAACCGAACCGGTCAAAAATAACAAATCAAAAACCCGTCTATGGTATATTGCAGTATTGGGCTGACAAGAAGAATGCTGTAAAAAAGAAAGCAGCTCAGCGTTTCGCGGAACGAGTCAAAAACGGTGACGAAACGGAGGAGATGGTACAACTCACCGATACTGAGGAACGAATTCTGGGTGTTATGGGGGGAGACGGTTTTGACGCCGATGATATACAACTAGGATATAACGGACTGCAAGTACGTTATTGTTTCTATCTTTATTTGTAAAAGTATGGGTCGTGAATCTTTCGACTTACCATGCATCGTTTTTATTTTCAGACTGTACCACAAAGTCCACCACCCGATATGTCACTGACTAGCCCCGCTGTAGATATGCAAGAGGCTAATGAACTACCAGTGAGTACGTTATATTTACACATCGAACATAAAACAAATGGATTTTAATTCAAATATTTTTCAGGAAACTGCCACGCTCGAAGACATGGAAGGGCAGGCAGCTAGTGTGCTGTCCATATCACTGGTAATATTCAGAACAATGATATTGATTGTCTCCTACAAATATGAGTGTAACTGTAACTACATAAAAAATATTTTAGATCGAACAAGCAGACATGCCATCACCTGTGGCTGTGACTACGAGCTCGTTTTTAAACTCAAACCCTGCCTGTAATCATACAGCCTCACAAGAATCTTCGCCCGCTCTTAACACACCACGCCTACTCCGCAATGCAAGTACGTAATCAAAGTATTTAATTGATTATTTATTCAAACAAATGAGTATATCTTGCGACTTTTTCACAATACTGATATGTTTTGAAGAAAATAAACCAGCACCCTAATTGCGTAACACACAATCAATCAGAATCGGTTTTCAACAACATTCATTGCATTATTTAAGTGTTGAGCAGACAAATTTTTCCAACTTATGAAGCAATGGATTAGCAATTTGCTTCAAAATGATTCAGTTTGGGTGCTCCTTGTGGGGCTCCGCATCGCTGTCAGTGCGGTGAAGCTGTCGACTGCTTCGGACACCATGGCCTATCCTGCAGTAGGAGCGCAGGTCGGATAGCACGGCACGCCAGCATTAACGACATCATCCGTCGTGCTCTTGTCACCGCCGGGGTGCCAGCTGTTTTAGAATCCAACGGCCTGGCACGCGACGATGGGAAGAGACCAGACGGAATGACCATAATGCCCTGGAAGTTAGGCAGACCTTTGGTGTGGGATGCAACATGCGTCGACACCCTTGCGCCATCCCATCTTCTTAGCACGGTGGGCTGTGCTGGAGCGGCTGCTGCTGGTACAGAAAACCTCAAACGGCGAAAATATTCCAGCCTGATTGGGAGTTATATCTTCGAGCCGTTTGGGGTTGAAACACTAGGGCCATGGGGTCCGAGTGCCCACTTGGTTTTTCGAGATATCGCCAAGCGGTTAGTCGACTCTTCACGTGACCAGAGGGCTGGCCTGTTTCTTGGCCAAAGAAACGCCATACAACGTGGCAATGCTGCCAGCCTTTTGGGCACTGTTCCTGTTGACAGTGATGCGGACGAATTTTTTGATGCCCTATGATTCTTTTGCTTGGTTTTTTTTTCACACGTACATATGTATTATTAATCTTCAGATTACGAGTAGAATAGAATAGATGTTTATTTCATTAGTTGAGAAAACTGTTACATGTCACTTATAAAATGTAATTTTACAAGAGCATTGGGTATGCATTTTATTTTGGATCTTTTCTCACATAATTGATGTATACAGAACAAGTGTGAGAAATTTTGGATTTAGGATCCCATTAGGTGTACACCCAAAAATTACTTATAAGCTAGGAGTGACTTTACGAGTCAAAGCCTATGCTGACGGGGGGGGGGGGGGGGCGTTCTCTTGTGGAGCGGTTTGCCTCTCTCCGATTTGTTTATATATTAAATTTCGCCTATCCTGTTTGAGAAAAGGGATGGATTGAACTGTCCATATCTTGTATACGCGGGACCGGGATCGTCGAGGCCACTGATCGTCAGTGAGGGGAGTGTCGATCATATCGTGATGGAGATCGTGTGCTCTGAGATGCCACGGGTCTTGATCAAGCATTTCCCAGAGCAGCGTTTTTGTTTCAGTGCGACGTGGGACGTTCAGATTACGATTGATCGTGTGTTACGCAATTAGGGTGCAGGATGGAAGCGTAAATTGCAGATATATTTAATAGCATAACGAACCGGTCGTGGTGAGTATTACGAGAGAAGGTCAAAAAGTTCGTGGAATAGTATATCTTCGAAAAAGAAAAAAAATATATTTGTCTGAAATAAGCAGAGATTGCCGACTTCACTTCATCATCCGTAAATCTTTTCCACGAAGCTCTTTTTTCATGTTTGGAAACAAATAATAATCAGAAAGGGCCAAATCTAGATTATAGGGAGAAATAAAACTCAGACACAATGTTAAGAGCGCGCGTTCGATTTAGCGCAAGTCAAAATCTACTCGGATCTATTGAATGGCGTACCTACGCGCTGCGGCACACTACAATAGTACGATGTATTCTCTGTGTGCGTGAGCGTAGAACAGTTAGCACGGATCATTTTGATACTTTTGTTTATTTAGGATCTATTTTATGATTTTATTTTTTTAGATCTAATTCTTTTAATAAATTAAAGCAAGCGAAGTTTAAAATAAGTATTTATTTTAAAATCGCACATCTCTTATTGGCATTGACCGACTTTTTCTCGGGTCGATCATATCAGGCAAAAGACATTTATCGTAAAAATACAATAATTTAGGTTTCATTTTGTAGTCCAAAATACGTCGTCTTTAATAATTTTTGTGGTCTTCACAGCGAATTCTTGTCCTGTCCACACCGCAAACAGGCAAACATTTTTTTGAAGAAAACATTTAAATGCATTTCTATCAATGGTTAAACTTAAATCTACCTAATACGCACAGTCTCAGCCGAACGTCAGTCACTTGAACTATAATAAAATAAAATCATAGTGATTCTGAAAAAATGATAACGATTGTGAATAAAAATAGCCAACATTTTAGCTCTTGCCTTAGCCATATTTACTAAATTTTTGCGTTTTCTCTTTCCTAAAAATCGCTTCGTTTTATTTCCCATTCCGTCTGAAACATAATTTGTTGTCACTATCAAATAATGTCGGTTATAAAAATAAACATCCCGAAGTACTTACGATCACACTGTAGTATATTGCCGGTCATAAAAAATAAAATATTTTACTTACCAAGGTACAGTCTCAGTCAACATTATCTGACCCACCCTAAAAACAAACAACTTTGGACCCTCTGTTTGTAACATTAAGGTTTATTCAATTTATATGAGCTTAACAGACAAGTGCTCGAGGACTCGATGAACAATACAATAACAATACAGACACGCAAATTTGATCTTTATATTAGGTTATATGTTATAACTACTTGTTATAATATAATTAGCGTAATAGCTTATTTTAATGATTGCGTTCAAGTAATTCTGGTCTCGTGGTCTGTGTATAAGACTGAGAAAATCAAGGTGCGAGATCAAAACCTGCGACGATGATATTGATTTGCTTTCAATTTAAATTTATTCCAAAACTATTTCTTGTATTATAATAAAGAACTATAGACGGATAATCTTCAAATATAAACTTTGTAAAATGGTAATATTTTCGCTTAACTTGTAATAAGTGGGTAGTTGAAAAATAAATATTATTTATTATAAAACTGATATTCAAATGCTACTACTAAGGGTATGCAGTGACTACGCTCAAACATATTTTACCTTGCCTTACTAAATTGCAAAAACAACGTCTCTTTACCATTTTTTATATAGATGAATTTATTATCTACCTCATGAAGCAAATATATTTTTTACTTCGTATCCAATCATTCTTGGTAAATATAAATTCTGTAAACTTAAAGTTTTTCAATTTACCCACCGTTTACAAGATAAGTTATTACGCGTAAATCATATTGGTCGTTCTTTAATAATGCAAGCAATATTGTAGAAATGAAAACAAATTAAAAAAGAAACTGATAATATAGCTGGACTGTATTTTCGAACCCACATGTTGTTCGTCGCCAATCCAGCATCAAACCGCTAAGCCACAAGAACTTGTTGGAAATACGCGAAATTAAAGATTGGGTTGTAATTATGTAGTGTGACTTAAAAGCTTTTCAACTTTAATGTCAACGAGATAATGATTAAAATAGCTTAACAAAATGATATATAATGCCGGTGGCTCCGACAATGTTGGGTGGGTTTACCTTAACGTTACGTGTTAAAGATGAAATTTGCGTGTCTGTATTGATTGTATTTATTCATCGAGTCCTCGAGCACTTGTCTGTTAAGCTCATATAAATTGAATGAACCTTAATGTTACAGGCAGAGGGTCCAAAGTCGTTTGTTGGGTCAGATAATGTTGACTGACACTGTACTAAAATTCGACGATCACACTATAAGCTTGCGCTACCCTGTACTACGCACGGAAAAGGTCAACAGGGGTCAGGGAGAGCGCCCAGCGACGTGTCCTCTCTGGAAAGGCTCGCTGCCGACTGATTTGAATCGGTTCGCACGCAGAGTTTTATAGTAGTTTAAAAAAAAAAATAGAAAAATAATAGAGATACTTTAGTTGATTTTTTAAATTGTACCTTATAGAGAAGACATTCTTCTATTACAATAAGTATAAATTATATTAAATTAAGTCAGATATATTGGTGAAAGTAATCATTTTATCGACTACAATTTCTAAAAAACTTCACATTGTTTGGATTTTCATTTCATAAGTTAAGAGTCTAACAAAAAAATCTTTTAACGATTTTTTTAAGGATCTTTGCAGTTAGTTAAAAAAAAAAATGTTTGTTAGATCTGTCAGTAATTTCAGATATTTTTAGCTTCGAAATTGACACTAAAAGTGAAATCAAGTAAACATCTGTTCAGTTATCTTGATGGTGTTCACAAAATTTTAATACTGTATTAATCGAAAAAAAAACTCTAACTAACAACTTAGATAACAACATTTCCTAAAATTATTAGTAATTCATATGTTTGTAAGATAAGTGGTTGATGGACAATCTGGTTTGAAAAATCACGGATTTGAGCCAAACAGCCCACGGACCGCGTACACGCTCTTAATGTATGTTAAAAAAGTCTAAAATCCTTCTTTTGATAATTATATTTATATATTGTTGTAGATCGACGTCGCCAACAACGAATGACGCAGACGGCTGCGATGTCACCGCCTTCCCAGCGGCGGTCCCAATTCGTCAGTCTAGCTGAGCGCTTTTTGAGAGTTGAAGAAAACCGATTACAAATGGATCGTAGATATGCGACCATAATAGAAAATCTACTGGAGCGAGACAAGGAGAGGGATCGTACTGTTGCTCAGGCTTTAGGTTTTCTTGGAGACAGCTTGAAATTAATAGCCGAAGCTTTAAAGAAATAGATGTTTTACATACAAACTAAAACCTTTTATTTCATAGAGTTCCCCTCAGCCCTAAAAATTTAGCGTCAAAACATGTAAAGCGGGAGGTCAATCGTGTTGTATCGAATGATTCCTGGCGGCAGTTCGCGTTGGTTTCTTTGTTGCATTAAGATCTCTCTCCGAAAATATATTGACGCATAAATAGCTGTATGTACAGACGCCAGCACATCAAACTACTACAATCTGTCAGATTTCTTTAATAGATTTTCAACTTTATCGCCAAAGTATTAAGGTTCAAGGTTGATTGGGAAAATTTGACAGTTTCGGGTAGCTTGACCTGCTGGCGTCTGTACCAAGGATTAAAGAAGTCCTTTAGAAAAAAGCTACGGCGCAAATTACCTGGTTCGTTTCGGCTGGGATAAAAATATTGCATTCTGTATTTATAAAATAGCAATTCGGATAGTATTCTAGTGTTACATACCAGTCAGCTAAAGAGGGAATGTTATTAGAAGCTATTGCATTCTTAGTACAACAGCCAAAACCCAAAGGTGTTGGGTGTGTGGTTTCAAGTTGTGCCCGACTTCGTGTCAGCATTGTAATATTCTTCTTTCTCTTGTTAGATCCATCATGATATAGTATAGTAGTATGAAATTCCGGTCATAAAAATGGTGTAGGAACACATCAAAAGATTATTGTTTGATTATTTATACCGTAAAACGAGGCTAATTAAAACACTTTTTTCGTAAAACAGGTGTTTATACAAATTTCAATAACTCAAATGATACGGAATATTATATTTTTAGTAGATTACACAATAACCTATAAATAGTAACGAGCGTAGTATAACTTCTGTAAATATATTTTAAGATATATAACTTTACCGTTGTTAATCCAAATATCGCATCAATGGGGTTATTTGAAATCTCACTTTTTTGCCTTGGTTTTTCTTATTTTTTTTAGTGGTGTCAAATAAAAGTCAGTTAGCTATATTTGGAAAAGTTATAGGGTTAGAAGTGGCCTTCATTTCACTTTATTTTCACTCTCTATACGCCACAGACAAGCCAAAAATTACAACTGAATATTTATTCACTAAGAAATCCATTGCTTCTTTGGGGTTATTTGGAATGTAATGTTAATATATCAAAGGTTTTCTAAATGAAAGTAAAGCTATATTTGGAATATTTAAGGGCAAGCATGATCTATGTGTGTAAATAAAAATTAATCGCTAAATATGTTGCTAAGAGCAAAACGCGTTTGCGTTTGTTCTTTTCAGAAAAGGGTTTTATGAAAGAAAAGTAAGAAAATATAAATAAAACAACTTTAGTCAATCACAATATTTATTCTTCTTCTACAAATTAGTATGTAGGTACTATTTAATCACACTGGTTTCGCAATGTACGAAACGTACGTATTTATGTACTGACGCTAGCACGTCAACCTACCCCATCCTGTCAAATTTCACCAATCGAACACTAACCTTTTACTATTGTGATAAGGTTAAAAATCTATTAAGGAAATTTGACAGATTGAGGTAGGTTGATGTGCTAGCGTCTGTACCAACTTTTAAATGGGTAAGTACCTAATTAGCAATTATGAAACAATGGTTTACTACAAAAATAAGACATCTCTTGAAAGATTGTCTACAAAAAGTGTAATCACATAACTGCATTTCATAGCGATTCAGAAACCGTCATCAAACGCAACTTTGTGTTGACATCTTGTGTAGACAATAAAGTTCGACAGATGTCTAACTTTTTTGAAGAAAGGCCGTAATAATCTTACATTTTGGACTTATACCTAATTAATTAAAATTATGATTACACAGTCTTCGAAGAGAAACATTATAATCAAAGTTACCTAATTGGTGTCTTGGCTTTGGTATCGTTGCCAAAATAATAACAAAAAAAAAAATAACAAAAACGAATTAGAAACATACATTAGAAAATAATATTCTTAGGTCTCATTATTATAAGTCCTAAACTTGTAGTTATGAGATATTTAAACAAATAAAAATATTATTTTGAAAAATGTACGTAAAATAAACATATTAAAACAAAATTATTTGTAAAATGGTGTCAGCTTAGTTATCTACAATAAAATATATCAAAACTCTATATAAGGTGTTAAAAAATCAACTCTAAGAATTTTACGAGGATGTCCGGTATCGAAAAACAACCATGTTAAAAAAAAAAAAAAAAAATTAGTCGATTTTAATTTTTCATATAAATAAAGTATTTGGTAAAACAATTTTTGTGCGTACTGTACGTGGGGCTGCGCTAGCGATCGCGGCGCGGCGCCGCGGCCGGCCGGCTCGGCGCCCGGCGCCCGCGCCACCCTCCCTCTCCCGATCGTCAATTCGTCAGTCGTCCAATTCCTGTCGCGCGGGAAGGGTGTATCGCTCTGTGTCGTTTCGTATCTAACTTTCGCGCGCTCGCATTATCCATAATGCCGTTTATGTACAGTAATCGCGAATACTTAGACATGATAGTGTGTTACATCAGGAGTGATGAAAGTGTATCCGCAGCACGTAATTTGTACCGGGAACTGTATGGTGACCGACGACGAGTGCCAGCTATGGAAACCATCCTGGGGGCTTACCAGCGTCTGCTAGACTATGGTCAGTTCCGCCCTCCTCAACCAGATGCCGGCAGGCCGCGGCACTCCGGTGACGTTGAAGAAGAGGTGTTAGATTACTTCAACGAGCATCCACACGCGAGCACACGTGACGCAGGTCGGGACTTAGGGATAAGTCATGTTACCGCCTGGAGAGTGCTACGTGAAGAAGGCCAGCATCCGTACCACTTTTTACGAGTGCAAGAAATAATTCCTACCGATTACGAACCACGGCGTAGATTCTGTGAGTGGTTGGTGGAAAACCCTGCTCGTAACATTTTATGGACAGACGAGTCCACTTTTACAAGGGTGGGCTTATTTAATATCCATAACGCTCACTGGTGGGCATACGAAAACCCAAAAGCCGTGGTTCCTGACCATTTTCAGCACCGGTTTTCAGTCAACGTGTGGGCTGGAATCATGGGGCACACGGTACTCGGTCCTGTGTTCTTGGAACGCCTTAATGGTGACGTTTATCTACAGTTGCTCAGCTCTGTGCAAGAGATGCTGGAAGATGTTCCTCTTAACGAAATAAGGGGCCATTACTTTCAGCAAGATGGAGCGCCCGCACACTACCACCGGGAAGTCCGTGCGTACCTAGACGCTACCTATCCAAATCACTGGATAGGCCGTGGTGGCCCGATTCCATGGCCACCTCGATCGCCGGACCTTACTCCACTAGATTTTTATCTCTGGGGTCGTGTTAAAGACTTGGTGTATGGACATAGTGGGAATAACATTCGAAACGTAGACGAACTAAAAACTCATATCATAAGTGCATTTGACATTATTAAAAGTGACAGAGACACGTTAATACGAGTGAAAAACAATGTGATACGCCGTGCAAACTTGTGCATTGAACAAGGAGGTAGGCATTTTCAGCACCTTTTGTAAATAAGGTAAAGACGTTTTGTAAATAATTGTGTTTTTAATCATTGTAAATAGGCTGATTCAATTTTTTAAGCATACCAATTTATTTAATTAGTTTTACTTAAACTAAATAATTAATTATGTTCAGTAAAATGAATGAGACCTAAGTTCAATAAATTGCCAGTCCAAAGTCTGAGAAATGTGATGGGAAAATTAGAATCGGCACTAGCAGTTTGTTTACAGGATTGCATTATCTTTAAGAAACGTCGCGGGTCGGTCTCTGTTACTAAGCACACTAGACGCCTTTCGTATTATCGTATTTGGAGTAGGTAATGTAATTAGGAGCCTATGAAAACTAGGCAGGTAAGTACTTTTCTTTCTTTATTCCACTAGGTAACAAAAACTCTTCGTAAAGTCCGGTAGGTAATTACCTAGTATTTCGTTATTGTTTCGTCAGTTTATTAATTAGACATTGAAATGTAACCTAATTATTAATTAATATCGACCACCATTTACCGCAACGAACTTTACGTATTTAGTATGTAGGTAGGTACAAAGTGCGTAGGTACTCGCGTAGCGTGCGGCGACTTGCGCACCGGCAAGCGGGCCTTCGCCCGCCTGAGTGTAATGTATGGTGCGCATAATAAACAATTTACGCGTAATGCAAATAATTGCATATCTTTAGAACGGTTGCTTTTTTTTCTTTTTTTTCTTCACGATTATTTATTAAATGTAATATTAAACAACTCCTTTAATTTCTTAGAGTTAATTTTTTAACACCTTATATAGGGTGACTGCTAATTAGTGACCGATATTTAAACACGTGATTGTACTCATGATTACAAACAACTTTCCCAAAGAAACTTTTTTTGTAAACTAATTAGTTTTATTTTTAACTATAACAAAAATACTGACGCGCGTGCAAAGTTCAAACTACGCGCGCGCGCCGTCACCGTCGCCCGATCAGCTGTTAGCGGAGAGGCCCCGCGCCCGCGTTGTCGATGACGTAGGCAATGCACCTACATGTTTCGATAAAATAATATCCGAGACTAGTATTTTGGTACTTTATGCGCGCGCGCTACAATAAATACATAATCTTTCTAACTTACACTCCACTAACAAACTAACTTCAGGAATTGTGTTTGTTTTTGTTATTTATACGATGGATGTTTAGAAACGCTTAAAAGATACTACTACATTATGAACTGACTCGATACCTACTCGACACTGGGCGTTTCAAGTTATTCCAAGTTTCCCATCACAATTATCTAGGCTTTGGACTAGCAGTCTACAAGCAAAACGTAAATTTTATTATTAGTCTCGTTGTTATAACTTCGTATTAGACTGGCGTGTTTAAAAAATTGGAATCAACTTGGCTATTTACAACGATAAATTATTACTAAATCAGATATGATTTTAATCAACTAAGTTTTAACTCACATTAATTGTTGGATGTGTCCACCTTGCACTTCAACACACTTATTCGCACGTTTTAAAATGTGAGCCTGCACTCGCCGCAGAGTGTTAGTGTCACTTTTCACTATTTCGAAACAGTTTTCGATCCTAGTTTTTAGTTCATCGGAAGTATTGACTGGCCCATCACGATACACTAGGTTTTTCACGTGCCCCCATAGAAAAAAGTCTAGCGGTGTTAGATCGGGTGACCGCGGTGGCCAAGCAACTGGACCCCCTCGACCTATCCACCTTTCTCCATAAATTACACTTAATTTCTGTATTTTTCTTCCACCGGTCAACGACTACCGGAGGCGGTTGAAAATGCTTTGTGGTTTTTATGGTGTATTTACGTTGATTTCTGCTATGATTCCTTCAAATCATCGAACAATCATTATCTAAATGATGATTCTGTATACTAAATACGAAAACATTACAAATTACTATTCAAAAAATGTAAAAAATGTTTACGCGTCCGACATAATTTGTGCGCCATCTTGTAATTAGATTTATTTGATAAAAAAGCTTAGCGTACATGACAAATTTATTCCGCGGAATTAAGATTTGGATTTCGGAATTCGGATTCAGTATCATTGTTTGAATAGTGTTACGTGGTGGTGCTCTCTGATTTTTTTTATTTTGCGCTTTTTGTGTTTTACGTTGCATTTTGAATGTAGAATGAACATGAATGAGTTGCCGGCTGCCGGGCACCCTCGTGGCTCACGTGGTGCTAGTGCTCGTGGCTCACGTCGCGGCACTAGTGCTCGTGGGTCAGGAGGTGGTGCCCGGGGGGGCCGTGGGGCCCGTGGTGCTCGTGGGGGCCGTGGGGCCCGCGGTGCTCGTGGGGGCCGTGGGGCCCGCGGTCGAGGTGCTTGGGCCGAAGCTGGTGGTGGCCAGATTGGCTTGGAACCGTATGTTACTTAATTGCTGCTAAATAATTTATTGATGTCTGCGGAAAAGCAATATTTTTAAGTTTTGTTACTTTTTTAGGGTTCCAGTGTCTGCAGACGCTCGGGCCGGAGCCAGCCAGCCAACCCCGTATGTATACTTTTCAAAATTTTCAATAGTCTCTAGATATGGTTGTTTTTAACTATTATTTTTATCTTTTAGCGAGCGAACACTATATGAGGCTCTGAAGGTGACCCGGAAGAATCAATAATTTATTGATGTCTGCGGAAAAGCAATATTTTTAAGTTTTGTTACTTTTTTAGGGTTCCAGTGTCTGCAGATGTTCGGGCCGGAGCCAGCCAGCCAACCCCGTATGTATACTTTTCAAAATTTTCAATACAGTCTCTAGATATGGTTGTTTTTAACTATTATTATTATTTGTTTTAGCATACTAACACTACATGAAGCCTTAAAGGTTACCCGGGAGAGGAAATCCCTTTATGCCAAACACCTAGCGAGAATGTCACCGGAACAGAGGGCCCGGTGGCATGAGTTGAGGGAGCAGAAGGAAGTAGGTCGGTTTCTGCTTCCTGATGCTCCCGAACGGAAACAAAGAAGGAAGTATGTGATTTTTTTTTTTTTTCATTTTAACTTGTGACAAATTGACTTGTTTTGTCTTACTTTCAAATATTTTACAGAAAACCATCGCCAACTCGCATTCCATGCCCTCTGCTCCCGGGTACACCAACAACTCCACCTCCCAGAAAAAGGAGATACTGGGAGGTGGAAGCGGGGCCATCAACGAGCAGCGGTTTGTTGTTTTTACTTAAATTTATTGTGACTTGCACATTATTAAATTATTATTGTCTTATTCTTATAAATCGTTTGCTCTTTTTACAGAACGGTACGTTGATTGCGGCCGGCCGTGGCGCGCGGACAGCCCGTCCACAACCGAAGGTAGTTTGTTTTAAAATTACCTCATTCCACATACTGATGACCACATTTCTCTAGCTTCTAATTTATTATTTGTTTCTGGTAACAGAAGAGCCGGCATTCTTTGCTGTGGTGCCGCCGCCGCCGCCGCTGACCACCGAGCGCGCGTGCAGCCCGTCCACAGCTGAAGGTAGTTTGTTTTAAAAAAACCTCATTCCACATACTGATGACCACATTTCTCTAGCTTCTAATTTATTATTTGTTTGTGGTAACAGAAGAGCCGGACTTCTTGGCTGTGGTGCCGCCGCCGCCGCCGCCGCCGCCTCCTCCGACCACCGAGCGTGCATGCCCGTCCACGCCATGTAGCAAGGGCAAAGGAAAAGGAAAAGGAAAAGGAAAGGCGCCTCCCACAAAGTAGGTAGAAGTTTAACGACTTGGATAAATTATTAGTCGATGTTGATATTTATGACAATGTTATTTTTACAGCCTCGTGTTTTCTCCATCTTCGGGCGTGCGGTGTCCGTCGACGGTCGATGACAGCTTCCATGTCGTTGACGCAGAACTGGAGTTCATCGGCTTCACCCCCAGTGAGTTAATCAAATAAGTAAAAGTACTAATGAAAGCTTGTAATGAATCTATTTTCATTTTAAATTTAACCAATATCTTCTTAATTTGTAGCGTCCAGTCCAGGCCCGGCGCGTGCTGCGATCGGTTCGTCTCCCACAGCATCGTCTTCCTCTGTCACGAATGGTGAGTGATCTTTTACCACTTTTTGTTAACTTATTTACGGACCGTTATTGGTAAAAATTAAGACTTGTATCTTTACTAATAATAAAACAAAGACCTCATAGCTTTGCATAGTAGAACCTCCCATATGGAAGTAGTTATCACAGGCAAAATTAGCCAATGCATCATCATTGCCAACCCGTTGTCGTCCTCTGCTGGACATAAGCCTCTCCCATTTCGCGCCACCATATTCGGCCCTCAGCTCTCCGCATCCAGCCGCTTCCTGTAACCTTCTTTAAGTCGTAAGCATAATTAATTATGTGGTTTTATTTCAGCACCATCACTATTCGATGACTTTGAGGACGACATTGCTGCATGGGAGCGATCGATCGTGGGAATGCCCGGATCGGACGTGGAGGAGGAAGACCTGCCGGACATGGAAGCTGGCATCGACTTCTGTCCCCGCCAGAGGTTTGTGGAAGATTTGCCTTCAGGGCTGGCAGAGCTGGACGACTTCGCTCCGGTGCTGCAGGGTCAGTTAGCTTCCCTCGATGCTCGCGATGATTCCGCGTTGCGGAATTTCGTGAGCAGCGAGGACATGCTAACATTTAGATGGACCAGCGATGCCAGTGCCTTTTCCGGCGAGAGGGAGGTGTTCACAGGGTTGTCTGGACCAACATTTGAGACTGACGGGATGACACCTCTGGAAATTTTTGAGAGGATTTGGGATGAAAGCATCATAAATCTTATAGTCGCAGAAACAAACAGGTACGCCAACCACCTGTTTGAAAACCCCAACCTTCTGCAACACTCCAGGATGAAGCAGTGGAAGAGCATATCTGCTGCTGATCTCTGGAAGTTCTTTGGGATTATGATGTTGCAAAGTTTCGTCCCAAACCCTGTCGAAAAGGATTATTGGTTCCCTCGATTCCCGTACCTGCGTCTCGGGAACTTCAAAGACTTCATGTCCTTCAGCAAATTTATTTTGATTAAGAAGTGTCTACACTTTGTAGACAATTCTACCATTCCGGCTTCCAATTCCAGGCTTGCCAAAATTAGCCCAATCATTGACCACCTCAATCGCAAATTCAGCAGCTTATACCTACCTGAGCAGAATATTGCGATAGATGAGTCCCTTCTTTTGTGGAAAGGTAGGCTCAGCTTCGTGCAGCTCATCGCCAATAAAGCTGCGCGGGTAGGGATTAAAAGCTATGAGCTTTGCGAGTCACGAACGGGCTATTTGTGGAAGTTCGAAATGTATGCCGGAAAGGGACATCAAAGTCAATTTGATGAAGGATATGATGTCGAAAGGGGGTTCAATAATGAGCCAGAGGGTGCAACATCACAAATAGTTTACAGGTTGGTTCGACCCCTGTTGAACAAAGGCCATACGCTAGTTATGGATAATTTTTATAATTCACCACTATTGTCAAGGACACTAAAGGCGCAAAAAACCGACACCATCGGGACCCTGAGGCTGAATCGGGAATTCGTTCCCGATTACTTGCGTAGCAAGACCAAGACCAACATGCGCCCAGGGGAGATAGTCTTCAGTTATACTGAAGACTTATCTATTGTAGTTTGGAGGGACGCCAACTTGGTCTCACTGATTTCTACTTATCATAAAGTAGAAGTCGGTGGGGCCGAGAAATTTGGGGCCTACAAATACAAGCCCAAGGTGGTGTTGGATTACAATCTTTCCATGGGGGGTGTCGATAAGAAAGATCAGCTCTTACAGGCATTCCCTGTGGAAAGAGTACGGAACATGGTATGGTACAAGAAACTGTTTCGCAGACTGTTGAACGTATCCATTCACAACGCGTATGTCATATACTCTCACAAAAAAAAAATACTTCATCGAGAGTTTAGAATGACTTTGGCTGATCAAATTTTACAGAAATACTGCCCACCACTACTCACGCAGGCTCAGACGCCTGCTTCTGGTCATTATCCAGTTAAAGCAACGAACAAAGCGCGATGCAAGCAGTGCTCCAAAAATTACAAGACTTCACGCACTACCTGGGCATGTAACACTTGTGGGGCACGGCTCTGCATCACGTGCTTTATGGATTATCACACTTCTTAGAGGGAGAGCTCTAAGAAGTGTGATAATTTTGAGTTCGTTGCTTTAACTGTTGAGTGGCACGGGGTAGGAGTGTCTGGGTCTGTGTGAGGGTGTGTTTGGAAGGGAATCAGTTTTATTTTATAATTTTTGACATTCAAAAGTGCCTTTTATGTGCCTATTTGAAATAAATGATTTAACTTTGACTTTGTAGTTGCTTTTTCCATTTTTTAATATTTTCTTTTGATGTTTGGATTCGTTCAATAGCCTGTGAAACAGTTCTTAAGAGCTTGTCCACATGAGGCGATTTACGCGCGAGTCGAGTAGCGCGTAGAGAGAATCTCGACGCTCAAATCCTGGTTTTTGGGATTTGGGCGTCGCGATTGGCTATCGCGCTACTAGATTCGCGCGTAAATCGCCTCATGTAGATAAGTTCTGTGTCTTGCCCATTCATGTTCCATTCTTTTTTGTGTCTTTTTGTTCTTTGACTTAGTGGCAATTGTGTGTTATCCATAATTAGTGTATGTAATCTAGTTATTCATACACGAAATATCTGCACATTATGTAATGTGTTGAAATGAAACTTGCACTGTTTCATAAGTTGAAGTAAATTAATACTTACCTTTTTCCATTTTTTTGTAACGCTTTTTCAGTGTTCTTTTATTGTTTTTATAGTGGCAAAATGAATATTTGCACACAATTATGTATCATTGTCTGTTGAAATGAAACTTGCACTGTTTCATAAGTTGAAGTAAATTAATACTTACCTTTTTCCATTTTTTTGTAACGCTTTTTCAGTGTTCTTTTTTTATTGTTTTTATAGTGGCAAAATGAATATTTGCACACCATTATGTATCATTGTCAAACTTCTACAAATAGCTCATTTGGGACTCGCAAAGTTCATAGCTTTTGTGTCCCTACCCGAGCAGCTTTATTGGCGATGAGCTGCACGAAACTGAGCCTAGCTTTCTGCTAAAGGGACTCATCTATCGCAATATTCTGCTCGGGTGAACAACTTTTACTATAGGGCCAAACCTGTAATCGCGTAAAAAAACAGCTGTTCCATACATTTTGACGAGTGCAAAATATAGGGAGGCGTTTTTTTTTTGTTTTGTGATTTCAGGTTTGGTCAGGTTGGTATAGTAAAAGTTGTTCGTATGTCGATGAGTACGATGACCGAGATTTCGTGTATGAATAGCCAGTAATGCCTTTTCCCCCCTCTTTGCCTCTTTTTTGTTTTGCCTTTGCCTTTTCACATATTTTTTTTTTGTGCCTTGTTTTATGTGCCATGTTTTTTGTGCCTTGTTTTTGTGTCTTGTTTTTGTGCCTTGTTTTTGTGTCTTGTTTTTGTGCCTTGTTTTTGTGTCTTGTTTTTGTGCCTTGTTTTTGTGTCTTGTTTTTGTGCCTTGTTTTTGTATTCTTTTTTATTATTTTTGTGTAATGTGTTGATATGAAACTTGCACTGTTTCATAAGTTGAAGTAAATTAATACTTACCTTAAGAAGACCTGTAAGACAATGATAAAAATTGTCACAATCCGATTAACAATTTCAAGGTATAGGTACTAACCATACTAACATAGTTTTAGGTACAATTCTTGTTACTAACACACTAGTTGTTTATGATTTTGTTATTATATTTATGTAACTTCTAAGGAGATTCTCTGACATAAATAAATAATAATAATATTGCAGTTCCAATAATATTGAGAAATTGAAAAAAATTAGAACCTCCTTTTTTGAAGTCGGTTAAAAATTAAACAATTTTTTGAATCTGTGGCAGTCGCCATCTTTCCAATGACCTCACTTGTTAAAATCAGTTCACTAGTTTAAAGAACATAGAAACAAATATACCCTCCTTTTTTTTTCACCGTAGTCGGGTAAAAATAAAAATATAATATTCTATTCTACTTGACGAGAATGGATTTTGCTGCCTTTACAAATAAATCAATACAAATAGATTAACGGATTTCATAGATCATTCAATCCGGATCCGGATTTTTTTTCACTATGTATACCCAGCCTTATTGCAGGCATTTTTGAGAACATTTTGCACAAGTCAACTTGAAATGTTTATAACTTTTTCCGATTATGTCGTATTTATAAGTCTATTACTTCTTTGGAAAGGGTATTTATTGAAGTATCACATAATTCATATTTTATTATCTTTATATCAACCCTGTAAAACATTTTTGTTAAAACAAATGCCAGTAATATTTTTTTTTAAACTTGTATGTGTCGTCAGAACCTTATTTTAGTACAGTGTTTGATTCTACTGCCACGATTTTTATATATATGTTGAAGTATTAAATAAGCTTACTACAAGTACTAATATTTTTAATGTACGTATCAGATTTATGCAGAAAAAAAATATTTTGTCTGGGTGCAAAATTTCCTGTCTGTAAATTTTTTTTTCTCAATTTGGGATGCTTGTAAATAAAAAATATTGTTCTATGCAATGTGGTTTTATTTATTGTTTACACTAAGAATAATCACACCATGCATTTTAAACCTTAAAACATATAGGTCATCACTTGTTTTTTTTTATTATAGCCATTTACTTGAGATCTAAGCTAAAAAATTACATTTGTTCATGTTTACAACCACTTTTGTAAATGAATACCATCATAAATTCAAACGAAATGAACACCACTTCAAAGCCCTATTGTTTACCATTACAAATAACATCAAGTGTAGGCACAATTTTAAGAAACAAAGCCGTGAATTGTAAACATCTGCCGGGCGGCCGTCGCCCGCTGTGATGACGTAATCGCCGCTAGCATTCCTCGTTTTTTTCGGCGCGCGCTCGATTCATTCAAGCGGTTACGTATTTTTTTACTCACCGACTTCAATCCTGTATTATTTCCTATGGCTTATAATATTAATAACACACACAAATAGTTATTTACCTGGTTTTGGCCTTTAAAAAGTAATATTTCGAAAAGTAATAATAGAAGATGCGCACTCGGCGTCAGCAACTCGGTTAATGTCGCGGGAAAATAAAATGACAGATAAAACAATATTTTTTTAAATCATAGAGTTGTCGCTCTTAGTGTTGTCATACATCGAAATGTGCGGAACTTAATAGTGAACTTTTCTAAATGCATGGCATTAGAAAGTACTACTTCAGTGCAAAGAAATAACGAATACATTGGCATAACTAAAACCGTTTGACAAAGTGTCCCCAAAGTAACCAGTAGCATTTTACAGCAATTGTCAGTTAGGACGAAAGTGTCCATTAGCAACCAAGCTCGCGTACTCGGCGCTCAAAGTGTGCTGGCGCGCCGTCGTGCTGGAAATATCGCGGACGCCTTAGAGCGCCCAACGGCAATTCTTCTTCGATTTCTGGCAAGTGGTTAAGCACATGCTCGATGTAGCTTTCACCGTTCAACCTTGGAAGGAAGATTGGTCCCACAACGTGGTTTCCAATGAAACCAGCCCACACGTTTAATGAGAACCGATATTGGAAATCACTAGGTTTCACGAGTCGTGGATTTTCATGTGCCCAATGGTGGTAATTATGGCAATTGAAAAGACCTTCCCTTACAAAAGTCGACTCATCAGTCCACAAAATGTCTTTCACGATCTCCCGGTTTTCCAATATCCACCCACAAAATCGTAATCGAGCTTCGTTGTCTCCCGCTCGTAATTCCTGAACCGGGGTGAAAACCGCCCATCTCGCCGCAACACAGACCAGACGTACCACTGCGAAACGCCAAACATTCTAGCAGCTTGTCGCGTGCTTGCCTCAGGATTCATATCAAAATACTGAAGAATGTCTTCCTCGTAACGATTGCGACGTGGTCTTCCTGCATTCACATTTGGCGCAATGAGCATTTCCCAATCTCTTAATCGCTGTGCAGCGCGTAAAAATGTTCTTGGGGTTGGTAGAGTTCTTGAGGGATACAAAAGATGATACTATCGTCTTGCTGCTTCACCATTACCCCCTTCCGAATAGTAGCACATCACCATATCACTGTACTCACTCGCGGTGTAGTTGTACGGCATCGCGCGCGCGGGAGGGGCGTCAAAAAAATAAACAAAACAATGCGCATGCGACACGCTTCCCGGAGCAACTGTTTTTTTTTACCTACGTCACGGCAAGGGGCGCGGTGCGGGCGGGGGAAAACGGGCGCGGTGCGAGCGGGGGGGGGGGGGGGGGCATGAGACTACCCTGCCTACGTCATCGATAACGCGGGCGCGGGGCCTCGCCGCTAACAGCTGCTCGAGCGACGGCGCGCGCGCGAAGTTTGAACTTTGCACGCGCGCTAGTATTTTTGTTATAGTGATATAAATAAAACTAATTAGTATACAAAAAAAGTTTCTTTGGGAAAGTTGTTTGTAATCATGAGTACAATCACGTGTTTAAATATCGGTCACTAATTAGCAGTCACCCTATATAAAAGAAATAGTCAAAACCTTAGTCACTATCCATCAATGCTTTTAAAATTTCTTGTCTGTCGTTATAATAATTCTTTTTATACTTAGGCTTATTTTTCTTTGGTATATTAATATAACTGCTTAGACATACAGGTTTAAGGTCCTTAAAGACTACTTTCTTGTTTTTCAACGCATTTTCTAGTCTTTCTTCCTTAATAATAGTCACTTTTTTCCCGCTCTCGAAGTAGTTTTCTTTATTTTCAATTAAATCCGCATTTTCATCCTTTTTCCGTTTCCTTTTTCCCGTTTTCCTTCGCATCAAAATCTTTCCGTATCTCGGCCATTGATGGTAAAGTGTTCATTTCACGGTCTTGATGACTCATCCCAACTTTTATTGTATCATGTGAATCGCAACTTTTTGTTTTGTCTTATTCGTCTATTTCTTCATCAGTAATCTTCCTATGATTTTCTATTTTGTCACTATTGTCTGTTTTCGGAATTATAAATGGTGAAAGATCATTCATAATATTAATATCTGAGCTGTGGTCATCGAAATCAACATCTATTAGGTCCGAGCATAGAGCAACACGGGCCACCGGCGGACCGGAGGGGAGTAGCCATAGCCTTTTTATATGTGCCATCACATATAATTATCGCTTTGGTCCTTGGGTCCGTACCAAAAATATGGTTTGGAATTTGTCTGTTTCTTCTTACAACCTCTTCCTGCGTTATGTGGTCAAACCCCAAATGAACAGATACAAAATCTCGATCCAAGCATTCCCTTGCCAAATGTATTTTTCTCTCAAGATTCTGTCTTGACATACCGAAAACTGTTGCTAGTCGCACACCGGGCTCGCCTGTCCGTATTTTACTTAAATATGCTGCTAGGTCGGTGTTGGGTGTTTTAGACATTTCATGAAGGGATGGAACCTCGTTGAGAATACTGTTAAATTGCGTATGGTTTACTCCAGTCCAAAAATGAAGGGTGTTTTCATCAATTTCATCCAAATTCTCGAAGTTGAGTGACGATTTCTGTTCAAGAGCTTTTGTATAGATTTGAATTATATCTTGCATATACTCAGCGTTAAAATCGTTTAAGCGGCGGGATACGTGTGTCGCAAAATCTTCCCAAGTGGTGTTGCCCAAATGGTTTTGGCAGATTCGAGAGAGTGGAGATATATACAAGTTATAATAACTAAGAAGATAAGCCTTTAATGTGTTAGGTACTTGACGGAGTTGAAGATTGTTGCAGTTTTCAAATATGCATCGTCTGGAAGAATTGGGCGTACGTGCTAATCCAGCAGGACTAATGGATTGTCTTGATGGTGGAATTGGTGGAGCTGGCTGGTCTTCTTGTTGTTGCGTACGACGTAATGCGTAGTCGATTCGTTGCCAACAAGGATGACAAAGTGATCTCGAATCATTAAATTCAATCTGTAACAATAGTGAAACTTGATGAAAAGCTAGCAACTCTTGTGCTAATAGCCGATCCAAAAAGACGTCATCAACGCCAAGCGTCAAGTTAATGTGACCGAGTTGTATATATGAGTTAAAGCAATTTCAATAACAGTTATATGATCTTCTGTGAACAGTTATATCTAGCCAACACTGACATTAATCGGATAAAAATACATAAAGATGAGTAACTAAAAATGTTTAGTATTTTTTAAACGGTCTATTATTTTGAATTTCTTGTAGGTAACTATAAGTATTCAAAGTGGTACATACCTCTTGTTGTGGCCCAATGGTGCTGAACATGGACTCCACGAACGCTCTATGCGTCTCAAGGAAATCAGCCGAGAGAACATGATGCTGTCTTCGTGCCAGTGAACGGTCACAACTAACACAATGGTTGTTTCTATCCATATTCAGTCCACAAAACACAAATCGGTGTCCATAAATAATAATAATAATAATAATATCCCTGGACATTTCACACAGCGCCATCTAGTCCCAAGCTAAGCAACCTAATGCTTGTGTTATGGTAACGAAATGGCTGATAAACTACTTATATACATTTTTTTTTTTTGTAAATACATACATATTATAGATAGAAAAACACCCAGACTCGGAACAAATACATGTAGGTCATACAAATATTTGTTCCGTGCGGGAATCGAACCCGCGACACGCAGCGCAGCAGTCAATCGCTTAACCACTGCGCCAACTGAAACTGCTGCCGTCAAATGAAAGCCAAGTTCGTCACAATAAACAGATTCAGTACCAGGGAAATGCAAGTGGTCGTCGTAAAAATAGAAATGAGATAATTAAAAATAATACGGTCGCAACGAAAGCTTACGAGGGACTGCGCGCGGGACAGGGTCGGTCACGGTTTCGCTACCTGGATAACAACAATGGCGCGAAGACTTATACATCTGCTATCTCTTTCGTTCTCGTAAATGTAATTCCTTATCTATATTCTCCATCTCTTTCACAAGTGAGCAACAAACACAGTAATAAAACAATAAACCAGTTATTTAACGCGCCTTGCTACACAGAATTATTATATGCTGCTGGCCTGTTTGGTTATGGTTTTATGCAAAACGAATAGCGTATTTATGACCTCTTACTTAAGGTCTATTTTGTTGTTCATAAATTATTTTAATCGACTCTGGGTTTTTTTTGGGCATCCTTCTTTCCGAGAACCGAGCTACTTAACCCCACCACCCGCGCAGTCCCCTCTCTAAAGCTTCAAACGCAAGAGTGTTTTTAAAATCGTACGTACGCCTTTCTGGCCCACCCTGTAGATCCCAGAATTAAATGATTTTATCATTTTCTCAGTTGGTTTAAAGTTAACGCAACTGGTGCTGTGACGCCGAATGGTTTGTTGCGCTAACATGTTGCCTCTTATTGTCCTCGTTATTAATCTATTTCATTTCTTGGTTTTGGTGCCGTTAATTTGACTGAAAATTCTCTCGCATTCCGCATTGGAGTTAGGAAGAGCCAAGATGTTGAGCATGTATTTTCCAATCAAGCGGAAGTCGTCCAACTGTTTCACCTGAAAAGCAACATTAGTATTAAAAATATTGTATTTTGCAAACGACCAAAGAACGAAAAGTTACTAACTTTGTGCCAGAATTCATCAGGCCGTATTGCAGCATCGAAATTTCCTTTTAACTTTGGCAATTTTCTCCATTGGTCATCCAAAGCTTGTTGTTCTATCATAGAAGTTGGTGTCAATCTTGGCATTAAGCTTAGTATATTTTGAATTGATTTATCGCGATCTGAGATATCGAGACATGTTTCAGGATCCAATTTGGATATCCCAACCAATACTGGATCATTTAGCGCGAATCTTTTGCGGGATGCCTACGTACGCTTTAATCAAAAAATTTCGGCATTTCTTTTTGAAATCCTTTTTTTTTCTCTGCTGCTATTTCATTTGTTGAAAATTGTTTAGATACTCCCAAGCCCAGGTAGATGTTCGCCTGGAGGAGGCGTAGAGGAGCCATTACTCCTCCATTTCAACCCCCTTCCTGGCCCCTTGTGAGGGCCTCTCGGCAGTGGCGGCGGCGGCGGCGGCGGCGGCAGTGGTGGCAGCGGCGGCGGCGACGGCAGCAGTGGCGGCGACGGTGGTGGTGGCGACGGCGGCGAAGGGCCTGCCTTTCCTCCTGGCTTCGGCGGCGGAGGGCCTGCCTTTCCTCCTGGCTTCGGCGGGTCGGGCGCAGGACTTGTTGCCCGCCCGGTGATCGGCCGGCTTGCCAGCAGCCGCACATGCGGCGCAGTACGGCGCGGCGTTGCACGAGCGGCCTTATGTCCGGGCTTACCGCAGCGGAAGCACAGAGTGCTGCGGTCCTCCGAGGTTCACTGGACGCCCACGTGATGCTCCACGAGGCATTGATAGCACCTTAGAGGTCTGGGCTTCAGCAGTTTAACCTGCGCGGACACCCAGCCCACCAGGAGCCTTCCGCCCTCCACAATCTTCCTAGCCGCCGTCACAGGGCAGCTTACCGTTACAGTCCGCATGCCCGTGAAATCAGGACGTATGGTGCCCGCCTTCACCTGGTCGGCCAGACACCCGCCCGTCCTGACGACGGCGGCTACCACCTGTCTCCGTAATGGAGTCATCCAGGCCCATAATGCGCATATCTGCGCACTTGACGGGCCTGGAGACTCGAGCCTCGCCCGCATGGACGCCCTTAGCTTCTCAGCTAGGGCGTCAGCGGTGGGGCCACTCGTCGCACCGGGGATCTCCAGCATGCGGGCACCAGTGGCGGTCACCCTATGCCGGAGGCCCCCGGCGATCCCCAGCTCTTGGAGATCCACCGTCGCTCTCGCCTTAGTGAGCACGTCGCAGTAGGTCACCCCCCTTTTAACCGCGTCTGGCTGTAGTGTTATTACTACAGCCGCAGTCTTAGGGGAGCGAAGCCTAGCCGCAACGGCTCGCTCCTTGCGGCGTCTCCTCTGCGCCTTTTTCCTGGCCGCCTTCTTTTTCTCTCCGACCACCTGCCACTTGGCGTTGGCCGTGGGAGATTTCTCTGGGGGAGGCGTAGGGTTCTGGGGCCTTCGCCTCCCCAGCCGTTCTGCCCTTCTTTTGGGTCTTCGCCGGGGGTTTGCCGGCGCCGAGGCTCCGCCAGACGGCCCGGGTTTAGGGGCGGCCGCGGCCGCGTACGAGGCCGCCTTCGGCCCTGGGGCCGTCCTACCCGCCAGAGGGGGGCGCAGGACTATGCCCTCCAGGGCGGCGAACCGCGCCTGGAAGGCCGCCAGTTCCTACCGAACCAGGTTCAGGACCTGGTTCTCTACCGGCACGGGCTGGCTGGCTGGCTGCTGGCGTCGCCTGCGCTTTGCCGGTGTCCTTCAGGCCGGCCAGGTCTGCCCGGAGCTTCCTGTTCTCTTGGTGAAGCTCCGTGGCAGCCGTCAGGCGGGCGACCTCCGCCCGCAATTCGGCCACTTCGCCGGCCGAAGGACCGGTGCAGTTGGCCGCCTCCGCTGCCGCCATGATGGAGGCCTTTGCCGAGGCTATGGCCCTGTTGTTTGAAGTTTGCAGCTTCTTTAGTGACACGTCCCGGATCGCGGCCTCCACGACCGCCGCAAACTTCTTCATGCGGTCCGCCTCAGGGCCGCCAGCCTCACCCGCCTCATCGCTTGAGGGCTCCGAAGCGACCGTTCGACCGGTTCCGCCCTCCTTTGCGGGCCTCTCCGCTAGCTCTGCCGCCTCCCGAGCAGTGAGCCCCCTCCCTATGCCTCGCTCTCGGACTCCTCCCTGCCGACTGGTGGGGATTTTCCGAGCCGAGGCCAGCTCCCCGTCAGAGGACGACCCCTGGCCGTCCACTGACCTTGGCCGCTTGCTCTGGACCTTTCTTTTCGCAGCGGCCGTCGTCTCCTTGTCACGGCAAGGGCTCCCTGAGCCTCCCGTGCTCGCTTCTCCGGATGCAGAGTCGGACTCCGACCCTGCATCACTCCTCCTTAAGCCGGTTCTTGTTGCCGTCCACGACGGCACGCGGTGCATCTGCGTCGCACAGGCGCTCGGGGCTAACCCGGAGCTCCTTTGGTGCATTGTTTGCGATTGAATCTATTTCTTGTGCTCATTCTGTAGAAGAGCTGTAATCCACTAATTTTTGAAAGTCATGAACTGCCTGGTTCAGTTGTTTTTTTGTTGGAGTTAAATTTTGTGTTGAGTTATCTTCATCACAGAAAGTTTCTTCAGGGTCGAAGGTTTCATGTGGGACTTCAATACATTCGGGAGAACTTGGTGTTGTGTCTGAAGTTGCAGTAACTGCGGGCGCTACAGTGAAATCAGTCAGTGTAGACGGTGCGAAGGCTTCTTCTGGTATTGCACTTGGGTCCCAGGGGTACAGACCAGTTGCTCTGAATCCGTTCTCAACATTGCTTTGAGTCATGCACTTTGGCCACACCTTTGACAAGATTTTATTGAAACGAGCTTTAGTGAGCTTTTTCTGTAGGTTTTGGTAATTGAACTTTAACACCTCTTCGTTCCAAAAGTGCTCGAAGGACTTGTTGATTGATTTGTCGAGTGGTTGAAGTTCGTGCGTAGTGTTCGAAGGTAAACAATAAAGATCTATGTCCTGTTTGTCCGCTGCATAAGTAATGTCGCTATCTAAATGCGATGAAGCTCCGTCGAAAATAAGAAGGCACTTGCCTGGAGATTTGTATTTTGCCAAGTGGTTGATGAAATCGATGAATAATTCAGTAGTCATCGAGCCTTTAGGGGCCATCTTGACCAAGGTCCCCGGGGGTAAATTTTCTTTAAACTCATCACGCATTCTCTTGCCCTTAAAGAGTATCATTGGGGGAATCGTCATCCCAGCAGCATTCACGCAGATAGCTACAGTCACATTTTCGGCGTGCTCATGAGCTATTAGATGAACTCTGCGAGCCTTTTTCAGCCAGTACTTGTGGTTGCCGATGAACTGTGAGCCTGCACCCCTTTTCATCAATGTTATATAAACGTTCGGGATTTTCGTCTATGTTAAGTTCGTCATAGATTTTCCGAACTGCTTTAAAATGCTCTTCAACTATGTACTTATTTAGTTTTTGAGCCCTGGCCGGGTTCATCAATTGAGCTTTGCGTTTTGATAACTTTATTTCCTGCTAGGAAGTTTTTCAGCCATTTTCTGTCAGCCGTCGATTTTTTGTCACTAAAACAGTTTTTGATATTGTACTTCTTACAAAACATATACGCGTGTTTACGTATTAATTTTGGGGTTAAGGGAACTCCTATGTTTGATAACCTCTTAATCCTTGCCAAATCCTTTTCTTGAGCTTCCGTAAAAATAGCTTTTCTTCCCATCCTCTTTACTGTACTTCCCGACTTAATATGATTTTTAAGAGTTCTTCTTGGTATATTGTATTTTAAAGCGATAGCACGCTCGGACTTATGGCTATTCTTTACTTCTTCTAAAGCATTCTCCATATCGCTTTGAGACCATCCCATACCACGCTTCTTTTTCTTTGGTGGTTCCATATTTCTTAGTTTTTTGAAACAAAAATTATGATTAAAGTGTCACTGAAATCATTGATAAGTAAGTAAACAAACTTTAATAAATAGTAACAGTAGTGTATAGTTATATTATATATGTAAATCAGCTGAGTTTGAGTTCATTTAATTATGTTATCAAACCCTCTTTGCAGTTTTTATACACCAAATAAGGTCCGGTCCTTATTTGGTGACAAGGAGGTGGACTTTATTAGGCACTTCGCCATCCTGACAAAAATAAATCAAAATCGGCATAAAAAACAGTGTTTTCTATAACCTTACCTTCACAATTAACACCTGAATGTTATTTATACCTCCACATTCGTAAATTTCTTGAAAAATCAAAACGAAACCACTTAATTTATATACACCAACAAATTTTATAAAACGACCCACGCGGCGTCCCTCGCACTGAGTTGACAGGCGTACTGACAAAATGGCGGTGTAAAAGTCAAGTATCGCCGATGCGCTTCAATGATTGGTCAATGAGGAGCGTCGGCGCGAAATTTGATTTGAATTTACTATCGCGGGCAGTATTTTTTAACTGGTGGCTCTTATTAGGAACTGGTCCTTATTAGGCGTACATACCTTATTAGACGACAAAATCGGGGAGATGAAGGGGTTGGATTTTTCCATAACACGTTTTCGTTGTCCTTGCCGTAAACTAGTCGCACAGGTACAAAGCAGCTTTGAAAAATATTTGCATCAGAGTCAGCCTCATTTTCAAGCTTTTGTTTATATTGTGCTTGCTGGGATCCATCGCAGCCCCATTTACATATCAACTTCAAAGTTTTCCGCTCTTGCTCTTTTATTGTTGATAAGACCTCTTCTAAAAACACCGATAAGCGCCTTTTGGTAATATCAATTAATGGTTGCAGTTGGATTTCGGCGCAGGTACTCGTTACCGTGCACGTTTCTGGAGGAGGATAACACCCTTTTTTAGCTTCTTGAATTAAGCTATAACATTGAAAGAGCTATAACATTGTTCGTGTTTCATATAATTTCATACTCTTGCTAAGTCTGCATCTATAAACATTTTTAATGCTTCCATGGAGGTTAGACGCGATGGTTTTTCACATTTAGACGAATCATAAGCTTTTTTGTATTTCGTTGCACGGGTCGAAGAGCTCATAATATCTTTGAGCACGTGGGAAGCATCACATTTTCCCGATTTACTTAATTCAACTTAAGCTGCGTGAAGTATTATACCATCTTCTACATTAGATCGGATCCCTTCCGTTTTTCTTCTTTTGGTCCTTTCGCTAGATTCCCCAAACAATTAACAAGAGCGACCTAGCCCAAGCACGAATATTTGCGAAAAGTTATTCGTATCGAAATCGAGTAACATTTGTATGAGAATTGTACATCGGGCGTAAAAGGAAACAAAACATGGCAGCACGAATGATTTTAGCGCGCTCTCGTAATCGAAATCGAAACGACATGGTAAACGAAACTCGAAACTTATAAACAATTGTGAGATTTTTGATAGCACGAACATTGTTTTGACGTACGGTAATGTAAACTCTCGAAGACTGGCTAACGAGTATGCTCGAAACATTATTCACTTGAAAATAGTCGGTGAGAAAGGTTTCGAAAAGTGTAAAAATAAAGTTTTAACCGTGTTTATGTTTTGTTTAGAGTTAGTTTTGTGAATAAAAGTGTTTTAAAATTATTGTTAAGTTATTGGAACAATTATTAATAGCTCCAAAATAATTTAAAATGCAAAGACCGCCACTGTATGAACGTAGTACCATATATTATTTTTTGGCGGCAAATTTACTAGAAAATTATGGATATCAATCACGAGAAACAAGGTAAGTACTTAAATCATATTTTATTTATTTGCGTACCTATAGAATTAATGTGTTTGAAAAAGATTTGAATTTGAATCTTTTTGTCAAGATTTGACATTGAACAAAAATTATGATGATTTTATGTAATTTAGAGATGCATAAATATACACAGCAAATATTTGTAACCACAAGACACTAAACATATTTATATTAACTGATTAATTATTATAAAAGTAAGATTCATATTTACCTATTTCATAATCATCCACATGTGCACCAGGAACTCTCATCTCTGATGGTTGAGTTTCAGCAGCTTCCTGAAATAAAAAAATATTTAATTACTAAGTAATAAAAAAAAATCAATTGTAAAAGTAAGTAAGTAGCTAACCTGTTGAAACCCTGCTTCTTCCACCACCATGCCAGTAGCTGCTTGTACTCCAATTATCTGCATGACTCGGTTTTCTAAATCGGTCAAGGTTAATTGGAGTGCTGGCCCTCCACCAGTGCCACTAACGGCCCTATTAATTTTGGCACACTTCTTGCAATTATTTTTGTAATCACTCCACACCATGAATAAACAGCAATAATTTAAGCAGGAATTCCAAACAAACTTACTTACCTAACACAAAGATATTGGATAAGTACTTAAAGCAGAGACTTAAGAGTGACTTTATTCAAGTGCCCCAACAACAAAAAAAATTAGTGTCACTTGAGTTAACATACCTTGCGCCATTTCTCCTCAGACCTAGATTCGCCTGTGCCTTCACTATTTAATTTATTTGTTAGTTCCTTCCATTTCATTTGTATGAAATTCCGACCTCGTGGGCCGCCTGAAGGTTTAGACAAATCTCCATTTCTGGAATAGAAATAGCATTGCACTTTAAAATACTTCACACTAAAGTTTATGCCACTCAAACTTATTAAAACTGATTACTCACGCTTCCATGAATTCAACCATCATTTCATATTGCGTCTGACTAGTTCTCATAATTATTTATTCACTTAAAAGCACTTAATTATTTATAGAAAAGAAACAGAAATACTTTTGCTGTGGACGTGTAGTAAAACATAAACAAACTTAGCCTTGGCTTGGCGCCCTCACGCGTCGGATGTCATGGCGCATCCACACATGCCGCCGGGTTTCAGACCGCCTTGCCGCTGAATGCAGGCCGCCGGCTTTACCGGCGGTTGCCGGCGGCCTGCAGATGCGGTTGCAATTTTCGCAGTAGTGTTTTGACTTTCGTCGAAGTTAGTCGCGTACGTAGGATTGAAAGATGTTGGACTATGATATAGTTGCGTGTATCGCAAGTGTAGTGTTGTATGTTATTATTCGTAAAAAGAACCGCAAAATCAAACGAAGATATTGGGTCAGACCAAGTCTACGAAATAGGCCTAATGTGTCCCTGATACTTGAAGATTTTAGAAAGGATGACATAAACCGAAGAAATATTCGTTCGAAATTTAACACTTTTCTAAGGATCTCTAGTGAAGAATTTGAAATATTACTGAATTTAACTGGACCCATGATATCAAAAACTGACACCCGCTGGAGAAATGCTGTGTCAGCTTCCGATCGACTAGCAATTACTTTGAGATACCTGGCTACAGGAGACTCTTATTTTTCACTCGGTACGCTGTTTAAAGTGTCTCCACAAGTTATTTTTTTAATAATTCCAGATGTTTGTCAAGCGTTGGTATCTACATTATCCAATTATTTAAGGGTAAGTACAAATATCCGTAACACATTAGGTAGTTAGAAACTGAACCTTCCTAAGTAACATATCTATTCCTAGTCGAATTATAATATCTATGATTTTATACTGTACCTGGAACTTCACACACATTTTACATACATATAACTAGAACTACACACACAAATATCACAAACAATTTTATTTTACAGATGCCGAATACACAGGAAGAATGGCTATCAGTGGCTCGGAGTTTCATGCAGAAATGGAATGTACCTAATTGCGTAGGTGCCCTCGATGGGAAACGTATACGTATTTCATGTCCAATTAATAGCGGTTCTGAGTTTTTTAATTATAAGTCATATTTCAGTATTGTTTTGCTAGCTTTAATCGATGCCAATTATAACTTTTTATACGTGGACATTGGATGTCAGGGCAGAATATCTGATGGTGGAGTTCTACGCAATTCAACTTTATTTGATATGATACGAGATGGAACTTTAAGTCTGCCACAAGCGATTCCATTACAAGGGAGAAATACACCTGTACCTTTTTATTTCATCGGTGATGATGCTTTCCCCATCTCACAGAATATAATAAAACCATTTTCTGGATATCATACAAAAGGATCACCTGAGAGGGTTTTTAATTATAGAATTAGTCGCGGGCGCATGGTTGTAGAAGACGCGTTTGGCATTTTATCTAATAAATTCAGAATTTTACATTCACGCATTGGCTTACAAAATGAGAAAGCAAAACGTGTCGTGATGGCTTGTGTGCATCTGCATAATTTTATGAAGAGAAATGAAAGAACTACTGATGGAGTTTTGAACGAAGAGCAACAAAATATTCCGCAGATCGCTCTAAATGTAGAACCAAGTGTAATTAGAAATGAGCTAAAATGTTATTTTCTATCGGAACAAGGTCAGCTTCCTTGGCAATATCAATTATAATGTTTTAAAGAAATAAAATATGATTATTCAAATAATTGTTTTATTTAGGAATCAGAAACATTTCTTAACACTTCTATAACACTATTTTCGGTTAAATTATTTTCCAAGACTTGTAACAGACTGTCACTTGTGTTGACATCTGGGCTATTTTGCATTTCATAGTCTGATTGAACAGAGTAAGAGCGCGAAGTTGAGGGCGATGGTGACATTGTTGACGTTGTAGGTTGGCCTGTGAAGTATCCTGGACGAACATTTTGATAACGAAGAGGCTGAGTAGTATTATTGGTATCAAAATTCATCGGACCCATTCTCATTTCTGCTTCATAGACAATATTCTGGATTTGATGTTGTACTGTACACACCGTGTAATGATCCATCTTCCTCAACTTGCTACTTATATAGTCTGCAAATATAGCAGCATCATCGCGTTGCCTTGCATTAGATGTAATCTCCCTCAGTAATTGCAAAGCTTCATCATCTTCAGGATCTCCCTCTATGTTTCGCTTTCGTGACCTCCTTGTCGAAGGTAGCGTAGTCTGGGGAGTGATATTAACTTGAGAAGACTGAAAATAAAAAGGAAATCTTATAAATAATTGCAAACAAGCTTTAACATTATGTTTTGAAATATCCAATCAGTATGTAAATATTTAATAAAAACCGGCCAAGTGCGAGTTGGACTCGCCCACGAAGGGTTCCGTACCATTATCTATGAAAAATGAACGTATCTATTACCTACAACTGGCCAAAATACAAACATTTTTCGGCAACAAAAAATAACTTTGTTTTTCATACAAATATATAATAATAAAATAACAAAGTTATAATTTGCGATTTCACACGTTTATTGTATGGGGACCCCCTTAATATTTTTTCATTTTTATTTTTAGTATTTGTTGTTATAGCGGCAACGGAAATACATCATTTGTGAAAATTTCAGCTTTCTAGCTATCACGGTTTATGAGATACAGCCTGGAGACAGACAGACGGACAGACAGACAGACAGACAGACAGACAGACAGACAGTGGAGGCTTAGTAATAGGGTCCCGTTTTACCCTTTGGGTACGGAAAAACCAAGCTTATAAACATTACATGTATACAGTCACCATTGATGACGCCTATACCTACACTCTTGATGAGCGCTTATTCCCGAATACTTCGCTTTCGGTGAGCGTTTTGCCGACTGCATAAGGTTCAAATACGAGAGTATGCTCGTCCGCTCTCCGTGGTATTATATATTGTTACCGGGTTGTAGGTAGTAGGTATCTAATATTAATACGCGAGAAAAAATCTTTGTGCCCCTATTTACGAAAATATTACTTAATGAAATATGTATTTTAAATTAATTATAGTCGAATTTCGATCAATAGGCGACCAACTAGTCTACTTGATTATAAAAATTTGATGGGTACTTACAATAGGTGCGTGGCTGTTCAGTGTCGGTACCGGTGCATTCTTGTCACTAAGAAAGGATAACGCCTTATAAGCAAACCATTTCGGCAATTGAACATCTTCCCGTCCAGATCCACTCCTTTTAGATTCTTCATATTTGCGTTTTTCTCGAAAATAATGGCTGGATAAATTCTTCAGTTTTCTCTCAATTTCTGATGATGCTATGTTGAACACAGAAGCAATATCCCTAATAGCATCATTTCTTTTGTTGCGATTCTTGAAATCCATATGCCTTGGGTTCCACAATGGTTCATTTTCTTGATACTTTTCTATTAATAAAAGTACTGCACTATCATCCCAGTTAAATTCTGTCATTTCGTTATTTACTTCTATGAAATTATACGACAACACTACCACTCCGTATCGAAGCCGCAAGCAAACTGCCGCCGGCAACCAAAAGCCGCGCGTGCCGCGGCTGAGATGCGGCAAATGCCGGCGGCACGGCCACCGGCCATGCCGCCGGCCGTGCCGCCGGGCATGTGTGGATGCGCCATCAAAATGTCAAGTGGGTGCGTTCGGTACCCGTAATTTTTTTAAAATAAAATCTCCGAAACTATGTTATATTGCTGAAGATAATGCCACTTTATAATGTCTAATAATTAACTTTGGATCTCTTCTTTATATAACATTCAGTTTTATTTAAATTTAATAATAATAAAACGTTTAATCAAAGGTGAAAAAAATATTAACAACTTGATTTCGTTTTGGAACGCACGATTTATTCAACAATCGTTCATTTTGCTCACTGGCGCGTCCCTATTTACATTAGCATGACGTCACCTTCGAATTCGAATCGAGTGGTCGATAGTGCTTCAAATGTGCTTCGTGCTGCCTACTATCGACAGACTGTGTTCGAATCGACGTTGTGCCGTATGATCCATGAGATTTTGTACTCTAACTTCAGCGCAAGTTTCGGTCACTCTATGAATTTCGGGATAGCACTCCTTTTTTAGCCTTTGCAATATCGAATAGCACGGATAAAAAGTTGGATTAGTATCTCTCACTACTTCGTATTGAGCATATGTTAGTCCCGCTTCTACGAACATAAACAATGCTTGCGTATGTGGTAATTTGCCCGAGTTCAAATCTTCTCTAGAGATACTTTTTTTCATTGCTACTGCATATTTTTTTGCTCTTCTGGGACTTTTTGTCAAATCTTTAACGATTTTTGACGCTTTTACTTTTCCCGTCTCTCGTAGTTTCATTTGTGTCGCATACGTCAATTTATCTGTATCGGATGACCTAAGGACAGTAAGTAGTATTTCGTCGTTTGCTTCTTTCACTTAATTCTAAGAACGACTTTTGAGGTCGACCGGCACTTCCTCCTATAACAAAATAGAATTGGTTTTTATCAACTCAATACTTTTTACTTAACCTATTAACTCTAGAAATAAGAAAAGAAACTAGATAACAACCTATTCATAAAAATAACAATAGAAAAATAAACATAGTGTGCAGAGAAACGAAATGTTCCTATAACCAAACAATCGCGTGGATCACTTACCTGCTTTCGGTAACAATATAGTGCTTTTAAGCCACTCGGCATTGTTTTCCAGAAATCGGGCCTTTATATTGCGTGCAGCTGACCATTTTTGTTTAAACTGATGTTTGAAATTTGACAGTTTTTGCTTAACATCAACAATATTTGGATAATTTTCTGCATATTGACTTAGCAGCTCTCGCTCCATAAATTTTAACTTTTGAATATAATTTCTAGCATCTGAGCGTTCCATTATATTAAATAAATCATTTTTAGTTAAAATTCTCACTCCAGAAGAGCCTAGAACAAAAAACACACATCATATTGTGAAAAACCGAATTTACTGAATATTGATTGCACCTACAAAAAAAATCACTAAAAATAGGGGAGTGATTTCGAGTGAAAGTTTTGAGCGTAATCATATAGTAGAAGGTCTATTCTATATCATGTTATTAAAATTGCCACTTAATAATGATCAAATATATAACAAAACCCTTTCGATATTGTAAAATGTGTTATTTTCAAAGCAATTTCTTGGTGCTTGCTTCTCCAGGATATAAATAGACAGAGGCTATATATTAGTTGTTAAAATTAAGTGTCTAATAAAATACATACCTGGTTGAGTACAATCCATAATGGAAACCAACACAAAACTGTTAAAACACAAGATGGCGACTATTTGAAATCACGAAATTTTAGCGCATCGAACAATCACACGACCACTGCTAGCGAACGGTAACTTTCGACTGAGACACACGGGGTGCGAGGGGGCACTAGCGCTTTGGTTTTTTTGCTATTGTGTCGAACGGTTATCTTAGTTTATGAAAACAATAGTTTAGAAGGAGTAGAACCAAAATAAAAAAAAACCATTATGGCCAGCTTTTGGGGTCGAATACCATACTGTGCGGCGTTGTGGATGAACGGCATTATTGGCTCTCTGCCAGCATCTATGACATACTGCCATGACGTTATTGAATAATACCTGAAAAGGAAATATGTTATTTAGTTATCAATATTTTATATATTATTATATTGAAGTACTTCAAAAATGTAACAAAAAGCATCGTAAAAATGCCCTGCTTATATATTCTAAGTCTGCTTACTTAATATATGTATTTAATAGTTATCGATATAATATTGTTTGTTTTATAATGACTTACTTGGGTCAATCCATTTTGCGATATGTAGGCCACTAACTCAGGACTACTTTGAAGCAAAGTTTCTTGTGATATGTGTGGCCTCTGTCTTAAAACTGATCTTGGGCACATAACACATCGGCGTCCAGTCTCCATAGTTGTAAAAATCACAGTCCAATAAACGTGCTAGGGTAATCGAAAAGTAATCAAAAGGTCCAAATAAATAAGCAGGGGTCAGTAATAGTCGCAAACAAGCCCATATCGCACAGATAAACAACGTAAACGCAGAACGTACTAGCCGCGACTGAGGTGCGCGCGCGCAGGGAGTTAGCAGAGCAAGGGGGGAGGATGCGGGAACATAAGAATGTTTTTTTTTCTGTGCATCTTAGGCGCGTTTCCATTATGCAAGTGTTTGCATACATGTATGACGTCAGACTTGTGTGCAAGTGATTTGAATTGGAAACACGATTTTGTTCAACTTGCAGCTTGCATACAAGATTTTAGTGGTATACAAGTTAGTTCTAGTTGTACAGTGTTTATCATGGGTAGAAGACGTGCTGTACTTGTCGCTGCATGCAAAGTTGTATACGCAATAATTATACACGTATTAAATAACAAAAAAAGCATCGACGTCGACCAGTTCAGTGGGTTAGAAAATGGATTCACAGAAGAGATGCTTACGGTACGTCGAATAATCTGTTAACAGAATTGGCTACAGAAGAACCTAAACGTTACCATACTCATCTCAGAATGAACGAAGAACTATTTTTAAATTTATTGGATAAGATTTCGTCCAGAATATCTAAGCAAGACACTATTTTTAGACCCGCTCTGCCTGCAAAATTGAAATTGCAAGTGACGCTTAAATATCTGGCATCGGGTACTAGTCTTGGAACATTGGAAGAATTGTATCGTGTGCCTAAATGTAGTATTTCTAAATTCCTGTCCCATGTCTGCGACGCAATTTATGAGTCACTTCAAGAATATATAAAGGTAAGTAAAACAATGTTTAAGATCAATGTTCAACATATTTTTATTATAATTAATCTTAACATTAAAGAGGACTGATCGGCGGCTATTTTCAATCTGTGAAACAACTTTAAACTCACGAATCACGAAAGTTAGTGGGTCGAAAACTCAAATCCTAATCATCGTCATCAAATTCCAATGAACCCATAGCGCGAACAGCACAACCTAATAAATCTTCTTTGCTACTGTCCGATGGTCCTGGTTCATCACGCTTACTCTCGGTGTCAATGTAATCCACTAAATCAAGATTTATATCATCAGGTATAGAAATTACAAGTGCTTCTTGTTGTGCCTTTTCTTTTAAGGATTTTATTCGCTGCTCTTTTAAAACTTTCATAATAAGTTCTTGAGTTTCTAGAGCGTACTCTAACGGCAGTTTTTGAAGTTGAAGACTAACGTTTTGACCAAAAACATCAAATTCATTTTCCGATTCCACGCTCTTATTTATTTTTCTCAATTCTTGAAGTGCGGTATCTATGGGATCATATCTTGCATTTCGAATCGATTGTCGAAAATTGGATGAGGATTGACTCTGTGTTTGAGATGAGCTTCAACAACCACTGGCTCTGGCTGGCGTATTTTTTCTGCTATCTGTTGAAGTATTTTCTGATTCAACCTAAAACATAATTCATTCAATAAATTTAAAAATAAATAAAATAAAACATTTCTTTAATGTTTTTTATTTCTTTCAGTTTCCGAATACTAGTGAAGAGTGGAATGAAATTTGTAAAGGATTCGAAGAACGTTGCAATTTTCCACGATGCATTGGAGCAATTGATGGAAAGCATGTCATCTTGAGATGCCCAAATGGGAGTGGTTCTTTATATTATGACTATAAAGGACATTTTAGCATAGTCTTGTTTGCATTATGCGATAGTTACTTAAACTTTCGATACATTAATGTTGGACATTATGGGAAAACATCAGACGGAACAATATTCTCTCATTCAACTCTTCAGTCAATATTAGAAAATGATAGCTCAAATATACCGCCTAATTCAGTGGTATTAGGAGATGAAGCATTTCCACTTAAAAAATATTTAATGAAGCCATATCCTCGAACTCAAGGATTAACTAAAGAAAAGAAAATATTTAACTACCGACTGTCGAGAGCAAGACGAGTGGTTGAAAATGCGTTTGGTTTATTGGTATCGAAGTGGAGAATTTTTGAGCGACCTATTGCTGTTGAGGTGAATACAGTTGATAAAATAATAAAAGCATGCTGTGCACTGCACAATTGGTTGAGACATACTTCTAGTACATATATTACACCTAATTTTGTTCATCGAGAAAATTCAATAACAGGACATAGTGAAGGCATGTTCAATGACGTGAATATGAGAGCATTTCAGCAATTACGCCCGGCACAACCGTCAAGCAGTCCCAAAACAGCGGTCGAAATAAGAGATGACTTTGCTAACTACTTTGCTACAGATGGTGCTGTAACATGGCAAGAAAGAATGATTTAAAAAAAAAATAAAAGAATTGATACTTACAGTGGTGCTTTCTTCATTCCTTCTTAATTCGGTTGACGTCAGCAAAAAATTCATTGTGTTAAACCAGCTTAATTTTGGTGTGTATATGTTACTTGTTCCACTACCGGTTGTTTTGGATTTTTCGATTTTTGCTAATTCAGCAAAAAATGTGGTACGCAGTGATCGTATTTTATTTTTCACTTCTTTTACGGTCATAACAATACCATTAAGGTTCATCACTTCGATTAGTTTTCTATATGCTGATTCGCGTGCGTCTCGATTTTTGTAAAGATTGTTTTTTGGTTCCCAAAGACAATCATGTCTATGATATTCCTCAATAAACATTATTGTTTTCTCCGTATCCCATTTAGCAGTCATTTTTACAAAGTAATAAAGTCATAAACAAAGTAATCCTCTATGCACGACCGCATGCGCTTGCAACTTGCGTGCAAATGTGCCGACTTGATTATTGTGCGTACAAGTTTAAACCTAATTGCATACAAGTTGCAACTTGTTTGCAAGTTGTTGTTTCCACTATACAATTTGCATGCAACTTGCAACTAGTATGCAAATCACTTGCATAATGGAAACGCGCCTTTACGGCTGTTCACTATCAATAGTTTTTTTAAGTTGAATAGTGTTCCTATACATTTTTTTTTTATAATTAACTGTACCAAAAAGTGTGTACAAGAATATTTTTTTTGCGCGATATCCCCATGACTTACGGAGATGTCATAATAAAAAATGATCATGCTGCCAAGTGAATTGAGATACGTTTGAAATCTGTTGGTGGTATGGGACGATTTTTTGCATGGTCCTTTCAGAATAAATCAATAGATATGGTTTTTTGTTTACCAGTGAATAAAAAAAGCAAGGTAATGAAACGATTAAAAAGTTCAATTTTATTTTATCAGCAAAAATTACAACAGTCCTTAAAAACAACTTAAAACCTAGTGTTACCCCCCCTAGCCCTGATGACTGCTTCCATGCGTTCTCTCATGGACCTAATTAATGTGACAACAGTCAGTCAACAGTCAGGCATTGCACAACCCGGATGCAGCAGCAATACATATATATTTCAGTTTCCCACGCACCGGACGATCGGATGAAGGGCGGGCGTTTTTGGGGGACTGTCTTTTGTAATTTTGACGTTCGAAAAGTGCTGATTCTCAGCCTAATTTAAATAAACGATTTTTGATTTAATTTGAATCTTGGACCGCGTGGCCCGTCATTGACAACCGCGCAAATAATTACAACATTGGTAGATAGATATTTACAACGGCCATCCAGTGCTGTGGGTACAGTATAATTACCAAATTAATGAGGAACTCACCCTAGATTTGGGGTACCAGTATCGTGAGGACCAGGGAATCACTCCTGCTTGCTGAGCAAGCGGATGTTAAAATAGCAGTGTTTTTAGGAAATTAGTGTTGTGCCATGATTTTAGTGCTGTGACTTGCAACTTACTAATTAAGAAATGCTAGCTGACATCACGAATTAAACAAATCCTTATATTTTAGGCGAGGGAATATAAACATTGGTGGAACTGTGTTTCCCAAGGCAATTACTGACAGCTCAACTGTGACTAACGTACCACGTTCTGCTGATATAATAGCTCCTGCCTGCTTTACTCCTTTTTCAGCCACAATTTTCTTTGGTTTCAGCACAGTTTAAACTCCAGTCTCGTCCAAATTCCATATACGTGAAGGAGTAAGATTGTATTTCGTAATTTGATCACCAAGTTTCTCGAAATTTGGTTTACGTTATGTCTGTTGAACGAGGTCGCGCGTCCGCACTCGTTGCTTCCGGTGTTCTTATCGACAGTGTTGGGTTTCTTTTAAAAAAAATTGTCAACCAATCCTTACCGGCCTGACCATTTTCAACCCAAGAAGGTGGAATGTTTTAGACACCAAATTTCGTCGCACACTGGTATGCAAGTTGTTTAACTTCTTCAATCAGGCAGAAGCCCGAAGTAGATGATGCGCTTTTTCGGATATACGACGTCATTGACGTCTCTTGTTCCTCATTAAAAATCAGTCTTGGTTTATATCCAACCGTTAGGAGTGACTCCAATTTTGATTTTCTTGACATATCGCTGTAGCGTTGTATGGCAAATTTCTAATTCACGCACAACGGTTTTTAATTTGTGCCCTTCCTTAATGACCGCGTCTGCGGCCCTTTGTAGAAGATCCTGGGAAGTAGTTCCCCTTTGTGTTTTTCTCTTGTATATTCTCATCCTATCAAACAAAACTAAAAATTATTTAAAGTTAATTGGGGGCTGGTTGTGGCGCGGCACAAGTGCCCCCGATCGTAATGCACTTTTTACCCCGTTTCAATGACATCGACGTTCTATCTTATGCAAAAAAAAAACTGCATTAATTAATGTTTTTCGATAAATTACAAAAGCATGAGCAAGAATCCCATAACCATAACACCAAAAATACTGACTTGAGACCAAAAAGTATTAGGTACTCACGTGGTGCTGGAGGATCATAACACACACAGCCGCTAGGTCCGCGTCTCGGGCGCAACTAAAATGGCCACCGCGCATGCGATTGATTGCCAGAGCGTCGGACGCAATACGACCATATAGCTATCTCTTTCTGTTTTTTAGATATTTGCATCGGCACAACTTACCTCCGGCACTTTCAACCCCGCCCTCCCCTAGGTATTATTTTAATCGATTTTGTCATTCACTTTTTAAGAAAACCATATTTTATGTAAGTGATGAATAAGTTGAGCTAATAAGTGTGATTCAAATTGAAGCTACACATGGACTCACGTTGTACGTAGTTGGTGTTATTCGTGTGGTCAGAAAAGGATCGGCAGAGTGTGCAGCGACCATAGCCGCATCGTCTGTCGCCGTAGTGGCTCTCGCGTAGAGTTGGCGGTGGTGGGCTTCTATGGTTCCGCTTTCTTCCCACCGCCGAAGCCAGAACTAAACAGTTTGTTTCTGTAACGAAACAAATAGCTATAGTTTATTTTCCCATTATTATTCAATTACCACAGGCAAAGATGTATTAATACTTATATAATTCCCTACGCGGTGTCCTGCGTGAGCGACGCAACACGACGCGACGTAACGCAACGCGATGCTACACTCGACAAATGTCCTACGTGATTTTGGTCATTACTTCTCGAATCGTGGAGAAGTACAGTACAATTTTGCTCGAAAGTTCATCCCACCCATTTCAGTTTGTTCCATCATTTATATCCAAAATAAGGAAACGATTCTAAAATGTTTAAACAATATTGTGGAGTGTTACCGTCTACTTTCGATTACATTATTGCTGCTATTAAGTCTGAATTTCAGTTAAAAACAACAAATTTTCAAAACCTATTTCTATTGAAAAAAGATTACTCTTGACATTGCGGTGAGTACATACAAATGAAACTACATAATATTGTATTATTAAACATATTTGAATGATTATGAAATTATGACTAAGATGAATCACCAGGGCCCCAAGTCTGCTAAATTCAATGACATGTCCCACTATTACGATCCAATAGAGAGTCAATTATAATTCAATTATCATTTTGACAAAATGCGTATTCTGCTAAAACTTAAATGTGGTTTCAATTGAATTGTAATAGAGAATCGTAATTGGATTGCAATGGTGTCATTTGAATATTTCGCGGTGTTGCCTATTAAAATCTACCACGACACTGAATGAATGAATGAGTTATAATTTATTTTAAATAAAGATTTCCTTTCATTTCTGTGATTGAATTACGACTCATAGTAAATATGTCGTGGATAGATGGCACCAGAGTACAACGAATAGCGTCATCTAACAATTTGATGGGTAAACGAATAATCATGTGATCGGAAACGCAAGCGAGCCCTACCGCTTGGACACGATCGTCGGTGGAGGGGATGCAGCGAGGACTGGCGGAGAGACCGAGTGTTGCGACAGTCTATAATAGCGCAAGACGGCATAATTATTTTTTTCCGCGGAGTTTCGAACGCTGTCACAACAAGAGCGCGATTGTTGAGCGGTGATTCAAATTTCGGTTGACTTTGAGCGTCTGTTCAACATGCGGCGC
Organism: Apamea anceps; assembly: GCA_951799955.1. Lineage (NCBI taxonomy): Eukaryota > Metazoa > Arthropoda > Insecta > Lepidoptera > Noctuidae > Apamea > Apamea anceps. The sequence goes on from OX637509.1 coordinate 4,172,875, forward strand.
GCCTGCCCCGCCCACAAGGCCCTTCTAACCTCTTTTATCTGTTCTGTGGCATCAACTGCCAGATTGTGAGTATAAACGATTTTTTTAACACAATTATCTTGAAACCTTGAATAAAAAAACAACTTTCAGATATGCAGTGCGAGGGGCAAGATTATTGGCCTCAACCCAAATTTTCCAAGCGCCACCCATCGATGCTGCAATTTGTAGGGCATCAACCATTAACAGAGTCCTGAGAAATGGCTTTGTGCGTGGGGAAAGATCTCAGTGGCTTCTAGGTAGGTAACTAATAAACTTTTATACCTACTAGGTATATCTATTAGCTAAGTACATTATAAAGTTTTATTTATTGTAGGAGATAAGTGATACCCACTACAGCCATGGCTCATGACTCCCATTATGGTCCCTGCAACAGCAGCGGAGGCTGCCTTCAATGAGTGCCATACAAGGGCAAGAAATGTGGTGGAAATGTGCAATGGGCGCCTTAAGAATAAATTTAGGTGCCTACACAGGCATCGCTGTCTGCACTACCAGCCAGAAAAGGCAGCTAAAATTATTCTGACATGTTGCACCCTGTACAATAATGTTTTTGAAAACATTTGATGGTATGTGTACTTAGTTTGCTTATTAATATTATTATACAAATCTCTTTGTTTTATTTGCATTTGCAAAATAAGAATAAAGAAGATATTGATGTGACTGAAGACAGCAAGGAGAGTGAGACTGTGGAGGATACCAGCACCGATTTTCTGCCGAAGCAAGTGAAATCCGGCAATCGCTAATAAACCTTTTTAATTAAATTAAACATTTTATTACTTTACCAATTATTTAATTTTTTTACCATTAAACCTATCCTTAATCTTAAACAAAATAAAAAACAATTAACAAAATATGAAAAAAATAATTAACAATCAGCAAAGTATAAAAAAGATAATTAACAATCAACAAAGATAGAACATAATTAGCAATCAACAAAATAATATAAAACGATGAAATAATAGTTTAGCACTAATGTCACTAGCGAGTTGTTGAGGATTTGGAACAAGCACTTAATGAGTATAGTAGGTTGGATGCAGTTGTAGGCTCCAAGACAAAGTAATGAAGAAGAAACACATCAGGTTTCATTCCTGACGAAGACGAAGATCTTCGTCTTGGGCGGTTTGCACTAAGAATGGAATGCCGGAAGCGCGAGCCAAAATTTCTGCTGCCGTGACAATGCTCTCCCGGAGTAACCGGCTATTCTCATTAAATGCTTGTACCAAATTGTGGTGCACTGACGGACGGGGAGTCCTCGGCAGTCTTCAACGATGGGTAACTTGACCGCCGCAGTGGTACTGCAGGAGTCCCGCCGTCCTTCGCCGTCCGTTCCCGTTACCACAGGCTGCTCTTCGAGACTGTAGAGAGGGCGACATACTTTGATGGGCAGGCGACATGGGCAATGGGGGCGAGGGAGGTATTCCCTGAAATTAATAAAAAACAGTTAATTCATTGAGTATCACGTGAGCGCCAGTGCTCTAATAAAATAGATAACTAATTGTCTTATTTATCGGTGCTGGAAGGATTAATAATAAGATTAATATTAACAGTCTCAGTAATGTATTTATAAAAATTGCCCTTCAGCCATAAAAATACCATGAATACTAAAATAAATTACCATTTCCAAAGAGGTAAAACCATAGACAGAAGCAGACCTAATGATATCAAGAATTTTATTCTCAATATCATTGACTGCCCCTGCCGGTCCTCCACCTGTGGCCCTGATGGAGTCTCTTGCTTTTCTCGCCTTTGTTTTTATTTTGGCCACCAAATCTGTTGAAATTAAATTAATTAAGAACACACAATGAAAATTGTGTGCGTTACCCTGGCAAAATGTTGTGCATTTGAGAGGTGAGACCACAACAAATAATTAGTGTATCATGAGAAGCAATTTTTTTAGTAATAGCAAAAGTGTGAATTGTAGTTTTAAAGTTATTTGAGAAAAACACATTTTGCTGGAGTAACGTTTGAAACGTTATCCTGGCAAAATCAATTTTCAAAAATTCGTTCAGCCCGGGACCAAATACATGAATAGATAGCTTTTGTTGCGTAGTAAATGTTTGTAAATAGCAAAATTTGTGTGTGATATGGTTCTTGAGTCATTTAAGATTTTGCGGCTCAACGCAGAAGATTGAAAAAAATACCAATAAGAGACCTTAATTTTGTTTAAATTTGTTAAACATTAGTTTTTGATTTGGTTGTCGTAAACCAATGGAATTAAATGGTTTAAAAAATCAGATAAAAACGGATTTGCAAGTAAACCAAAACACTTATAACCAAATAAACAGCTGTAAAAATACCCATGGAAGACGCTTATAACTTCAAAAATATTAAATTTTGTATCTTTACACGATAAGAAGAAAAAAACACTTTTCTTTTACCCTCCCCTTCATTAATATAATAATCGAAAGTCCAACGCCTACGACTATTGATATCTTGGCAACGCTGTCTCTTAGTTTCTTGCCTTTTAGTTGCTTACTAACCAATCTTTTCGTCGTTCTTTAGTCAGGTTCCAAAATGATCAAAATTAGCCTGTGTTTTCTCCGAGCTTATGTCATAGCAGCTTGTTAATTTTTCGTTGTCCTTTTTCTAGCTCTGTGTTCTCTTTAGTGTCATCTAACACAATTTTTGCTGATATTTTCTTTTTCTATTTTTATCCTTTTTTTGTTTACGTTTTTTGGTAATTTTCTTTTTTTTTCTGTAGTATTATTATTAGAATTGCAATCCGTTTCATCTGAATCTGTGGATCCTTGCCAAGAACTTGAACTGTATACAAATTGTTCACTGTCAGATAAAAAGTCAATATGCTTGTAGACACTATCTCCCTTCCGCTTTACTTTCTGTTGTTCAATAATGGTGTTTTCTTCTGGTTCTATTTCAATACTGATTGTCGTTTCCATTTCTCTCGTAGTTTCGTCTTGCCTGATTTCTTGTATGCAGAATTCCATTTCCTGTAACCACTTCGGGTCTATGTTTCTTTTCTTATAGGGTTGTATTACAGGTATTTCAGAAGATTTTTTTATTAAAGATGTGCTCGCTTGAACATCATCCTTCTGAGTAAGAGATTTTTGCAATCGATATGACGACATCCCTGCTTGAGTGTGCTTTTCTGATTGTGCATTATCTAATAAATGTATGTCTTGACTAAGAGATGTGTCCGTGTGTACAACATAGTCCATCTGTGAGATTGATGCCTGTAACGGAATTATGTCTTCTTCAAGGGACGTCTCTGCCTGAGCGTAGTCTTCTGTATGAGAGATTGATGTTTCTGATTGCTGTGTGTGTGTCTTGGCCAGTAGATGTACTTGCTGGAATGTGATAGTCTATCTGTGAGATTGATGCCTGTAACGGAATTATGTCTTGATCAAGGGACGTCTCTGCCTGAGCGTAGAAGTATCTATCTCAGGGTGTTGATATTTTATTGAATGTGAAACTGAAGAACTGGCAAAAAAATGAGCCCAAATACACTGGTCATTAAAAAAATCGGCCCACCTGCAGTTTTACCGCAAATCACGTTGTTTCTTTAGCGAAACAAACGAAAATGGTTTAGTACGATATGTTTCATTTAACTTGTTTATTTACACCAACTTTAGCACAATATAAACATTAAAAAGAATAATTTTACACTGTTTTTGATTAATCTTAAACACGCTCTAATTTTAAGTCTTAAGTTAAGTGTTATGATCACATTTTTTTCAGTTTAATATTAAGAGTTCCCCCCTCTTGCTCGAATGACGGCCTGCATTCGCCGTTTTAGTCACCTAATCAAGGTTTTGATGGTTTTTTGAGAGATTCGGTTCCATTCTTCCCTGATAGCGGTTTCCAGGTCTCCTAATGATTTAGGGGTTGGCATCCATTTTACGACTTTCTGGGATCCTTTTAAAATCGTTTAACAAAGACAATAAAAAATATCTGTTCCCATCTTCGGAAACATCTTCACTTGCATCTTTTTTGTTTTGTAATCTTTCTGCGAGTATTTTTAAAAGATTGTTAGTTTCATTTGTATCGTTAGTAGATGAACTTTTAGTTGTAGTTTTCGATGTCGACGCAGTAGAACCGTCACCAGCCTGTTTATTTTTTTTTATTTGAATCTGGTTTTGTTTCATATAGTTCCGTCAAAAATTGCAGCCGATCAAAATAAACATAGGGTCGATGTCTTTTTGCTGCAGATCCACTTTTTGACTGTCGCTGTGTTTTCAACTCTCTTGTAAATGAATTTCAACTATTTCTGGAATTGTGAAAGATACGTGTCAACAGATTTACAAAACCCTACGAGAAATATGTTTACCTGAACTGAAAAAGGAGGATTGGTTAAGAATTACACACGGTTTTGCAATCAAGGCAAACTTCCCAAATTGTTTGGGTGCCATAGATGGTAAACATATAAGAATAATTAAGCCCCCTAAAAGCGGGTCGCTTTATTACAACTATAAAAACTTTTTTTCTATTGTATTGTTGGCCATTTGTGATTCAAATTACAAATTCATTTTCATTGATGTCAGTTCGTATGGAAAATCTTCTGATTCACAAATATTTAGAAACATTGATTTTTTCGAGAAATTGCAAGAAAACAGTCTAAATATACCAAGTCCTACGGCAATAACAGAAAATGGTTCACCACTCCCGTTTGTTTTTGTCGGTGATGAAGCATTCGGCATCAGTAATTTCATACAACGCCCGCCCGTAACGTGATTTCGGCTAACCATACCATCGGCGAAGAGTTTAGTAGCGGCTTAAAGTTATAATTTCGTTGCATTTTTCCAGAAGTCATTAACTGTTAGTCTCTAACTAAACGCACATTATTCATCGATGCAATCCCGCGGCGAAATGGCCACGCGACACGCGCGCCTTCGTGCCTCCCGCACGCCTTTCGGCCGCTTGCCGCTCGGTTCGCAAGGACACCCTGCCCCCTTCTACCCGCAGCAGTGTTCTGACGCGTGGTAGTATTACGCGTGTGTCAATTGCGCGCACTCTTACGCAAACATAAATTCATTAAAAGTAAAAAAGAGTGTTCACCAGAGTCTATCAAAAGTAACTAACTGCAGTTAATTTGTATACAAATGAATAGATTGCATTTACCTCAAAATACAAAGAATCGCTAAGAAACAATAAGTATTTTAACCAAACTAAAACTGTAAATAATAACCGTCCCTTGTTGTAACAAAAGTCTTTTTAATGATTTTTTGTCATAAATCATAGATTTAAAGAAATAACTAATTGCACTTAATGAATTTTAACCAAATGCTGTTCTAAAGTGATGTGCATAATGCGTATCTTAAAAAGTATTAAGTCACATAAATGACTTTTATTTTATATTAAAAGGTGCCATTTCGTGTTTTTTGTATTTGTTACAAACTATTACTGTACTTTACCGAGTTCCAAAGAATCAAGTAATTCAAAATGGTAATTATCGACTTTATACCTAGGTAATAACGTCCAAATTTGAAAAGCTAGAATTAAATGCGTTTTTGCTTTATAAAGATCTAATCGAGACGAGTTTAGCTGTACTATTATCTGTACTTAATGATTTTTTGTAGTTAGTGAGTTCTTGCGGTAAGCCGACGACATAGAGTGTACGTTCGGAATTATGACTAATAAATGGCGAATATTACATCGACCAATAAATGTAGACAAATCGTTAGCGCCGGATATTGTTCAAGCTATATGTGTTTTACATAATTTCTTACAACGTGATTGTGAAGAAAAGACAGTGGGCACGAATGTATGGGAGTTGGTCCAAGCGTCGCCAATAATGGATCATCTAAGTTAGTAATTAAACCAAACCAATAATTATACCAAATGAAAGGGTACAATGTACTGTTCAAACATGCAAAAGGGCATCAAAATCTGTCCGAGAGATTTCGAGAAACGATAGCTTATTCTTGCCTCGGAAAATACTACGAATTTTTTGTTTTGCTTCATTGTCGAGTATTATTATAGTTTTTTCTTGTTATTTATAGTTACAAATCATTACTTCATCTTTATAATCATCATTATTTATCATCATCATCATCATCGAGTGATGAGTGATGGTATTTTATATTTTGCTACATTGTCGGTATGTTAGGTAGGTATTACGTATTTATAGTTAAAAATCTTCGCATCATATTTTTATAATCATCATTGTTGATCATCATCATGTTTATTTCATCTTTTATTATCATCATTATTAATCGATCATCTTTTCGGGTTGGTCCTGCTTCGCCATTATAAAATAAACAAGAGATAAAAGAAAACAAGAAATGTTTTTTTAAGTGTATTTAAAAGAACTTATAATATACTCGTACTAGTTACATTCGCTTCAGACGTCAATAATTACTGAATCCAAAAAATGCGGGTCTATGTATAGATTCTTGGTGACGAGCAAAACCCAAGAACCGTGTTCGTTGTTATTAACTACTAAATAGGAATAATATGTCCGTGTTCGTGCATATCTCGACTGTATTTTCCCTCTTAAAAGCCATAAATCGTTTCCGTGAATCCCTGTCTCGTTAAAATCTTCTATTAGTTGTCCATTATCTTGAAACACCTGTATCATATAAACTCCGTTTCTGATGTGCTCGCTGTAGTAGCTTCTAGCAAGCTTCAGCTGGTATGTTCCAAGAGCAAAAGTAGTTGCTCCTCTGTCAACGTTGGGAAAGATTGTAATTCTGGCAGATCAGCGTTTATATTTTGAAAAGCCAATTGCTGTCTGTGGCCGAAAGGATTTAAGCCATGTGTTTCTACGTATTCTGCCTAAACGTTCTCTGTCTGAATATGTGCTTCGATTCTTTGTAAAAATAATATATATTATGTTACGGCTAATACCCGAAGTGCGGTTACACCTAGTTTTAGCCGGTTAGAACTAGGTGTAGCCACTTACTTTTGGTTAAACCTAGTACGAGCCGATTGTTTTCGGGTAAAACTAGGTCTAGCCTTCATCATGCCGGCTACAACTAGGTCCGGCCATTCCCTGTTGGATAAAACTAGGTCTATCCGATATCATTCCGGCTAGAACTAGGTCCAGACAATCCTTGTTGGATAAAACTTAAATGCGTGTCCCGCTAAGCCTTCCGCCCCGCGTCACACTCATGACTCACAGCATCTGCAGCAGCGGCGCGGGGTGGAGGGCATAGCGAGGCACGCGCCTCTGCAGGTTGTGAGTGCCAGGTGCTGCTGATCTACTGCAGGTCTACTAGCGAGTGTGACTCACAGCGTCTGCAGCAGCAGCGCGTGTCTTAGTTTTATCTAACAGGGATTGGCTGTACATAGTTGTAGCTGGCATGCTATCGGCAGAGCTTTTTTAGATATTAAAAAACATCCAATAAAAAGAAACGTAGAGTTTTTTTATTCTTATAAATCACATTGTAATAATTAACACAAATTATTAGTAGTACAATTTTTAATATAATAGGAGCAATCAGGAACATTTTTTTAACAACAGACAATAAGTAGTTGCATATTATAATTTAAAGAATGTTATTATAATTATAAATCACACTTTTATAAAGTAACATAAACTATTTATTAGAACAACTTAAACTTGAGTGACATCTTTGCCAGCTTTGCAGAGGCACTTTTTGTTGCCACATTTGGTTTTGCAGTGGCATCTTTTATAGCCTTGCCCACCAGAGGTCGATTGTGCATTGGCTATTTGGCAGTGATTTCTTTTCGGGTGAAACCATGTCAATATCTAAAAATTTTGAGTCACACACAGTGAACTGATTTCTTGAAAATAGTTCTGTTAAAGTGCCGTATTTGTTTCCTAATTTGTATAACCCCTTGTCGTTACATTCAAGTACAACCATTAACACATTGGGAAAGTCGCCTCTACCTCTGTCCACGTCAGGAATTTTTACTCGGACTGTATCACCGACTTTACATGGGGGAAACTTCATTTGATGAAGCCGTCATTTTTATAGCTTGTTTTACCAAACCTTCCTGTGCGCCTTTCCTGTTAGTGTCAATTTTTAGTTTCTTTTCACACAGCTTACATTTTTTCTCCTCATTCTGGTCACAGAGCCCGCAATATGTCATTTCGTTTTTTTTCTGGCAACTTCCTGATGTTGATGGCTCATTCTCTTTTGATGGCTCATTTTTTTTAGTAGCTTCGTCACTCTCATCATCAACTAACTCTCTAAGAATTTGCTCAAGATCTTCCTCACTTTCTATATTTGCAAGGACTTCAGGTGGTAGATCAGATGATTTCAGCCCGACCTTTACATCAGAACCGAACATTGCCTGGTACGGCGATCTTTTAATTCCGTGATGGTAAGCTCTATTTTTCATTAGCTGAATAAATCGTAAGCCTTCTGACCATTTTTGGCAGTTCTCGTTAGCCATCCAAGTCATTTTTCGATGTCTTGATTGGCACGTTCAACACTACCTTGTGACTGGCTGTGTCGTGGTTTCCCATGCACAATCTTCAAACCTGGATGTCTTGATTGGCACGTTCAACACTACCTTGTGACTGGCTGTGTCGTGGTTTCCCATGCACAATCTTCAAACCTGGCCACATCTGCGTCAAACTTTCTACAACTCTATTCGCGAACTCTCTGCCATTGTCGGATTGAAGTATTGAGGGTGATCCAAAGATACAAAATATATCAAGTAATTTCTTTGATACTTCTTCCGCAGTCTTACTTTGTAACGGATGAAGTTGTACGAATTTCGTGAGGTGGTCCTGATAAACTAGTATAAATTTGTAGTCACCATCTGGGTTTGTCTGCATGTCTATCAAATCTACTTGGCAACGGCTGTTTAGCTCGCTGGATAAAATAGGCTTTACAACAAGGCCTTTTTTGGTAGATTTTTGTTTCATTTGACATGGCTTACATAAACGAAGATACAAAAGAATCGCCTCCTGAGTAATATTTGCATACTTCTTTTTAACCCCCGACGCAAAAACGACGGGGTGTTATAAGTTTGACGTGTCTGTGTGTGTGTGTGTGTGTGTGTGGGGGTGTGTGTGTGTGTGTGTGTGTGTGTGGGGGTGTGTGTGTGTGTGTGTGTGTGTGTGTGTGTGTGTGTGTGTGTGTCTGTCTGTGGCACCGTAGCTCCCGAACGGATGAACCGATTTTAATTTCGTTTTTTTTGTTTGAAAGGTGAATTTGTCGGGAGTGTTCTTAGCTATGTTTGATGAAAATCGGTCAAAGATGGCCGCCGCTACAAAATGGCGGATTACATATTTTTTCACAACTCCCTCAATATGGGTATCAAATGAAAGGGCTTGACTAGTAGAATACTATACACTATGATAAATTTCAAATCCAAGATGGCCGCCACCACAAAATGGCAAATTACATTTTTGTTTTTCACAACTCCCTCAATATGGGTATCAAATGAAAGGGCTTGACTAGTAGAATACTATACACTATGACAAATTTCAAATCCAAGATGGCCACCACCACAAATGGCGAATTACAAAAAACCTGATTAAATACCAAATTACCTGAATCTTAAAACGCAAGAAAATAAAAGAAAAGAAATAATAAGGAGTCCCTACAAAAAGCATGAAATAAAAAATTAAATTAAAAATTTAAAAAACCCCCGACTACGTGAAACCCTATAAAAAGAAAAAAATAACCTTGATATTATGACCCTACGTAAGTACGTATGAAATTTTTTGATTAAATATTGTCCTGTCGGGGGACCGCTAGTATTTTAAACTTAAACAGAACGTTAAGCTAATAATTAGAGCGGACCCCCGACAGGACAATATTTAATCAAAAAATTTCATACGTACTTACGTAGGGTCATAATATCAAGGTTATTTTTTTCTTTTTATAGGGTTTCACGTAGTCGGGGGTTTTTTAAATTTTTAATTTAATTTTTTTAGCTTCTGCAACCATTCTGTTTCTTCCGCCGTGCCCAACACACAGATGTATTTCATGAAGAACATCAAACAAGTCTTCATTCTTGACAAAATATTTGATATTTTCGGAATTTTCGGTGCTCGACACAGGAGAAATTAACTTTTCGATGTCGCCAATACAACAAACATCGAAGCGCTTCAAACGGCGATATTGTAACGTAGAACGTTTCGTGGATATTTTGGCAGCTTTAACGTCTTCTATAAACTTGGAATACTGCACATCATTCATATAGCTTTGATTTTCACCATGTTTTGTGGCTAATAAACACTGAAACTGTTCCAAAAAACTTGACTTCATAGTCTGTAGGTCTTCATTCATAGCCATTCTGAATTCGAACGTATGAGTGCGCTAAAACAAGGAAGTACGTCTGTTTTGTACAACGGCACAACGCGTACTAAACTCAAAGCGCAAGGGCAAACGCGGGTGTACGGGAGGCGGGGCGGCAGGGGCGCGCGAGCGCGACGCGTCTCGCGTGAGCCAGGCGCCTGTTACTTGTTTCAACTTGTTTGCATCTAGTTTTATCCAACAGGGAATGGCTGGACCTAGTTGTAGCCGGCATGATGAAGGCTTGACCTAGTTTTACCCGAAAACAATCGGCTCGTACTAGGTTTAACCAAGAGTAAGTGGCTACACCTAGTTCTAAGCGGCTAATACTAGGTGTAGCCGCACTTCGGGTATTAGCCGTAACATATATATTGTAATAGGTTCACAAACAAAATGTTGACTTTCACTACGAGCCATTTGAGAATCCGTTTTAAATTTTATTATAGCTCGGTCAGGGATACGATTTAGCATTATTGTTCCCGTAGAATGCAGATTCAACTTGTTCATTTCTTCAATCAAAGGAACGGTGGTGAAATATCGATCGTAGTAAACACAACTACCAACTACTCTTAGCCAAGTGTAAGATTATCGAAGGACCGAGACCGAGATTCGTGTCACCAAACATAGTTCTTGCACCTCTATAAATATCAAAATCTAACATCAACCCTTCACTAGTGGTGAGGACGAAGTTTTTAAACCCCCCAGGCCTGGGTTTATTCTTCACAACCTGACGTAGTTGACAGCTGCCTGGAAATTGGGATTGCAGCGGTATCTACTACGCCACATGCGAACAACGCGTCATACTGACGTGACGCAAATCCTGCATCTCGCAAGCAGTTTACCGCGCAATTAGCATACATACAAACTTCCCGACATCAGTCGTTGGGCAATTGCCCGTCAGGCACAACACCTGTCTGGTCGGAGGATCCTCCCTTTTCTATTGAGATTGAGTGAACTTTACACCCTGTTCCTCACGCCTCTATAGGATTATCTGTTCGTCAATTGAATAAAATCACCCTCTCTAGTTTATTACAGGCACGCTTAATTTAATCGTTTATGGGTTGAACCTTCCATAGTGGATTACCGATTTCAGTCGCAGGTATTGTGCATTGCGGAGGGTAAGGAACCTGTCACGTGACATTAAACTGCTGATGATATCCAACCTAGTACCAGCTAGTCACATGTCTAGCTGCTGATGATTTCCAACCTAGTACCAGCTAGACATGTGTCAAGCTGGTACTAGGTTGGAAATAATGAGCAGTTTAATGTCACGGCACAGGTGGTTGATAATAGCCGCCGACGCCGCCGCACGTACGGCAAAATCATCGATTTACGACGACAAAAATATTTCTGACGAAAATTTGTTACATTTAATTATTTAAACAAATTTATGAGTGGCTATTACCTATACTAAGCAGTTTGACGTTTTCTAACTCAACCTACGGACCTATGAGTACTGATTTTTATTATATTGAAATTTTATTCCTATATTTAATTTTTGCATTGAAATAAAACAACTCAAAATAAATCGTAAACTTTGTATTGTTAAAAAAAAAACATTATTAATCATCTTCTTCGTCATCGTCTTCCTCATTCTGTTCGTTACCTAAATATGTTGGCATCGTGAGCATATTCATAATTGTATCATTGAAACCTTTCATTGGTTTTTTTTTCACTGATCGATGTTGACTTATCAGGGGATCAGAGTTAATACATAGCCAGTGTAAAATGTCCGTGTTAGTATTAATTCTTGAGGTTTTTCGTGAGTGCATGAGTCGTATGTTTTTATATTCTTTTTGAGAGGCTTCCAATACGTCCTCGGATAGCTGACCCACAGGTAGAGGTAGCTGACTTATGATGTCGCTGCTGTGGATAAGTAGTTTATGTACTGACGCACTCATCTTGTACCATCCATACAGTTCAATGCATTTCTTTGCTGTTTCCATACAATATGGTTTGAAAGTGTTTATGTTGATGTAATGGCAACTGGAAATTGTCTTTAAAATATTTGAAAACCTTTCAATTAATTCTTTATCGATTCCAGTGATTTCAGCAACTATCTCTGGTTTTTAAAAAAAATTCCGTGCCGTGTTGCCGTCATTTGTGTTTCCACCTCCTTGCTTAGGTTGGTCCACTACTAAACTCATCTTCTCGTAAAACCGGTCCGTTATATTTTTCTTCTTCTCTTTTACTTGATTCTTCAATGTAGTGCCCCTAGCTTGCCATTGTTTAATATCAATTTTATATGCTATATGCAAAAGATATTCGAAACACCTTAAATAGGCATGTAAAATAGATATGCCATAATTATAGGCAGAAACATCGCAGGATCGTTGTAAGACCTTATCCAAGTTGTTTATGTCCTTCGGAGTTACCGTTAAGATAAGTTAAGCACCCCTCTTAGACGCCGCAGGAGGACCACCTCACTCCCCCCCCCCCCCTGACCCGAGGAGGCCCGCAGTGGCGGGCCGGCACCAGTCGGGGGTTGCGGAAGGATCGTACGTTCCCGCTACCCCCGGCGTAGGTGTGATATGGAACACCGGGGTGGTTTTTAGTCAGTAAGAGTCTGCCAGACCCCGTCGCCCGCCCCAGGGCGGCGGACGTTAATAAAAACTGTAATGAAAAATTTACCGATAAAATTACGGTTTTTATTTTTTTCATGCGGCAATGTTTACACCAAAAATATGAAATGAAAAAAATTTTGCGAAAATTAGAGGAATTGCTAATGATCTGCTGGGAATTCAGGAAATGAATAGCTTTAAAAGGTATTGCTTAAAGTGGCCTTTTTAGGCCCCCTCGGCAAGAGTCGCAATAAAGTAAAACATTTTTAACAGGACGTTTATCAATTTCTAGTAGGAATTTATAAATACAAGTAGCAATTTCATTGCTACCCCTTTTCCCAACGCTTTCTCCCCATAAATAAAAATTTCCTATTTTGGTTTGGCTTTCATAGAATGTACAGTTATAAACGGCGTATTTCCTAGAGTAATATAACAACATACCCTAACTTACATAAGGAGTATTGAGCACTTTTTGCAGGTCGAAGCGAAGGTAACGGTGAGCGTATCGTTGGAAGTTAATTTCGTTAATTGGTGGGTAATAAATCTTTGGTAGCTAGCCTTTTTTTCCTCGAGATGAAAGCCATGTCCTTGATTTCTTTTTCTGATAATAATTCTGTATTTTCAGCTTTTGTACAGATTACACATTTGTCTTTTTTGGGTGTATGGAATCAAATATTGTAATCATCATTAAACATTTTTATAAAAACTTTTTCACTTAGGTGTAATTTAAAATTATTTTGGTAGTGTTTGAAATAAATCCTAAAAAAATTTGTAGCATTTTTAAATTCTTGAGGTAAATATAGACATGAACTCTTTTTACGACAATAATGCGAAGGAACGGCTGGAAGGCTTTCCCCAAAGCAAATAATATAATATCGTCATCAATTAATTGAGGAAACTCTTTAAACTGTGGCATATTGGCAAATAACTGAATTTTTAGGTCAATACCTATTATATTTATTGAAATTAACAGTCTTCTTGCTCTCATATATTATATAATCTTAAAAAAATCAACATAACATTTAAATTAACATAGAGGCATCAATAACTAGGCAACGAAATCTAAGAAATTAATATTTATGAGCTCATCTGAGTTCACAGACATTAACTTCGTAGGGAAACATAAACATTTCGTCCCCCTTTGCATCAGACATTATAATAGGCTTAGGCAAATACGCTACAACGTCTGAAATTTCTATATCAGATATGTCATTTGGAGTCATTTTAAAGGTTTTCTTATTTTACGAAGTACGCGGGATTAGTTCAGTATCATATGCACGGGGTAAACAATCTGGGCAGGGACGATCAGTGACTGAATTTGGAAGAAAGTCTTCTTCTGTGAATAGATTTCTATCAAACGGGAATATACCACATTTAGCAAATGAGTGGGTGATGTTCGTTGGAGTCATAACTTTTAGAAAGGCCGTGCCAATGATTTCTCCTAAATCGTAAATTGTCACTGGCTTCCCGGGTTGTCTTAGAAGCCAAGAGTCGATGGCGGCGTTGTAGTAGGCTTTGAAAGGGCTATATATACCCACATCTAACGGTTGTAATTTTCCTGATGTGTGGGGATGTAATTTCAGGATATGAACTCCAGAATTTTTCGCAAGGTCCAATGCCTCAATACACAAGTGAGACTCGTGGTTGTCCATTATGAGAATGGATGGATTCTCTTTTGAGGAATTTGTGTGCTTAATGAAATGCTTTATTACGTCTGGGAATATTAAGGAATTCATCTATCCTGTGGGTGCTGCTAAACCTAGCGTACCTGGAGGTGTGTTTTTAATCATGTAATCTTTAAAAATTTTGCCAGGAAACACCATCACTGGAGGCAAAAAGTTTCCACTTGCACTTATGATGCAACAAGTGGTCACTAATGTGCCCCTTTCTCCACTCATAACTTTTGATACAGTCTTCTTCCCTTTCGGAGCTATAACCTTTTGAGGGTTCTGCACAGTCGTGGTTGACGTTTCGTCTAGATTGAAGATCCGGGTGCCATCTCCAAAAGAAGGATGTCGACTGATGAGATTCTCCAAATTGTCATAGAACTTTTGGACGTTATTCTGGTTAAAAGCGGTGGCCCTGGCTAGGCTACATGGTTCTGGTTTCCTGAGTGTAATATCATGTCTCTTTTTGAACGCCAATCTTTACCGGCCATTTGATTTTCCGTCTTCGATCGCGGCATTTTTAAGTTATTAATTTCTGCACATTGAAACGCAATTTGTCGGCACTCTTTTGCAGTCAAACCATAAAACAAAAGGGCACAATGGCTAAAATAATCTTAAGGGATTTCTCTTGTTCAGAAGTGAATATTTTGTTCACTGAATAATTTGGCTCCAGTCTTTGGTTTTCCAGAGTCGCAAGTTTTAGTTTTATTATAATACGTTTTCAGTGTTGTAAATGGAACTCCGGTCGTATTAGCAGCTTTTTTGATTGACATACCATTCCTGATTAAGTTCAGACCACTCTTAATTTCTTCTGACGAATGATTTCCAGTTTTTCGTGGCACTGATGGTGATCTCGTACGACGCGGTATTCTGTAAATAAATTTTCAATATAATTTAGGTAATTTAAAGAGTAGTAGGTACACAGTGGCTCGCGAGCTACTGTGTACTTTTCCGAAACGAACCACTGTTGACCTTCCGCCATTTTGGATTATAGATCAAACTAGAAACAAGCATCGATACTGAGGTCCTTAAATAATCATCCATGTTTCTGTCGAAGAGTGTGTCTGATTAACATAGTATTTATGTTAATTAGACACACTCTTCGACAGAAACAAGAAATTACAAATCTCGTAAGAGTTACGAAGAAAATGAAGTTAAACTTACCTTAAAATGTAATTTTGTCACGGTGTAAACAAAAACGCATCACAACACAACCGCATGGCGCAGGATGGGCTCACTAACTAGTTCGTGCATGATCGGGTACCGAACGCTTCCGATTGATGTAGAAGAGAGACTTATAGCTCTTTCTCTGTTTAGCACAGCACATTCGAGCGACTGTTCCCTCCGAGCGACTGTACCCTCCTTGACCCTATATTTTTATCACGCGAAGAAAAAAACAATAAAAACAAAACGGGAATCAGGGCATTGCATACATTCCATAGTAGTATTTACCCTTTTTTTATTCGAATAACAATTTCGACAATCCTTTCTGGCCGTTACAGTAGCTTTTCTACCAGTACTGAAAAAACGCTCTTTAGATTTTTCTATTTTAGTCAATCTGTGGTTTTTAGTTTGCTGCGCCTGCGACACTTGTGGGCTCAACTTGACGTTCAGGCAAAAATGACTCAATGACTTTTTCTCTAAAATCATATAACGATAAGCTAAGCTTGCCTGAGAATTTGTTGTAGAGTTGTCGAGCATTTATCATGTTCATCATTATACCATGTATGAAAAGTTTCACATATCACCATAGTTTCCGCTGTAGATGTTGGTAAAGTTGATGTTGAATCAATTTCCGGAATTATTGGTTGCTTTCTCAGTGACACCTTCGAGAACTTCTGTATTATATGTTCAATAAACTCTTTTTTGATCAATTTGTTTTCATTTTGTAGGTTTATACACTATCAAGGCATTTATAACTGCCGTTCCAAAGAGCAACTCGAACATTACTTTGCGGCGTACCATTTAAGACCACGCCTTAATGTGAAGTAATAGGAAGATATCTGATCGCTATAATCAATTCCTTTTTTATAACTGTTATAAGTCAGTACACAGGCTTCAAGATTTCTTCATTTTTCCTACTTCGTTTCTTTCTAGTGTTTTTCAGTGAGGTATCATGAATTTTACACGTAGTCATCATTAAAACGGGACGTTTAACAAACCAATTAATTACTTTAATCCCTTTATTATTCATTTTGCCTATAATGTCGCCTTTCTTCAATTTCGTGCTGACAACAAGTTTAGGTAACCCTTTTCTGTTAGATCTCAAAGTTCTAGTCCGGTCTCCTGACAATGCAAAAGAAATAAGAAAGGAATTAGGGGATTATTTTTTACAGGAAGGAGCTAATTCATTCCAAAATCACTATTGACTGTCTGAAACGCACGTTTTCAATATTATCATTAAATAAAAATAATATAAATAATAACTTACTGTATTCAATGACTGTCGCGGTTTATCGCGATCCATTAAAAATGACAATGCTCCAAACGCGAACGAATTACTTTTATATATTTCTGATGTGAAATGTGAAAAATAAAGTAAACAACTATCCATAGTGTTTTATTTTATAAAAATCAAAAAAAAAAAAACAAAGTCATTTATTCAAATTAGGCTGAGAATCAGCACTTTTCGAATGTCAAAATTACAAAAGACAGTCCCCCAAAAACGCCCGCCCTTCACTACTTCCTAGTGCTATCGCTGGGAAGAAGAAGTGGCGGAACAAACTCCCCAGCAGCACAGCTGTCTGTTTAGTTAGAATATAGTTGCATGTATACAATACTAGGAACCTATGTTCAGTAATGAACATTACAAGAAGCTTAAATTATTTTCCATATGTCATCTAGCCACGCCAATATACTAAGAAATATAATAAAAACTATACGTACTCAAGCTAAAAAATAATTAATTAAAATAAAAATAAAAACTCACTATCTAAATAAAAGCCTCCAGGCATAAAGGGCGTGACAGCTTACATATTTATGCATTGCTGGGTTCGTCACAGATGATGAACTAGGACCATCGATGTGAAATAAATAAGTGAGTTAATACTAATAACAGTAACCTGTCAGTACCTAAGCTAATTCTGGAGAAAGAACATGAACATTGTCTTGAGTTAATTAGGGCGACCTACTATTCTTATCGTGTAAGTAGTCGTTGATGGAATAGTAAGCCTTTGAACAAAGGTTGGATTTTACTTGAGCTTTAAACGCATTAAAAGTCTAGCAAAGAAGAGGGTATCTTGTTATAAAAGGTTATACCAAGCCCAACAAATGAGTTATGAACCTTATGAAGCCGGTGAAAGGGGGCACGTAGTTTGTCCTTATTTCTAGTGTTAACACTGTGAATATCACTGTTTTTAGTGTACAAGTGCAAATTTTGCCTAATATATTGGATGTTGGCGAAGATGAATTGTGATGCAACCGTGAGAATAGCAATATCTTTAAAAAAATCTCTTAGAGAAACTCTGGCACCTAGCTGGTAAATTGCTCGAACAGCTCGTTTTTGATATTTTGTATATCAGCGGCTTTGCCCCACAGTAGAATACCGTAGGACATAACACTGTGAAAATAACTGAAATAGACTAAACGAGCTGTATCAACGTCAGTGTATTGTCTTACTTTCCTGACGGCGTAGGCAGCCGAACTGAGCCTTCCTGTTAGACTTGATATATGAGGTCCCCACTGAAGTATACCACTTATTATTACTCCAATTACCTACCTTTCCTAGTCCCACTGCTTTTTTTTTTGTTTAGATCTCTCTACGAAACCGGAAAGCAGAATTTTTATTTTGTTTTTGCATATTTGCCCCGATATGCCCATACCTCTTCCGATTTCCACCCAGGCGTCTTCTTTAAAATTTGTATTTTTTAAATTCTCACCCAGGGGATCCCACAGCATAGTATAGTTTCGGTACAACCGGATTAGAGATAAACATTTTTCTTCCGACCACTCTATAATAACCGAGCGCGGAGCGTGATATACGACACGTACTCACTTGACGTGATATCTTGCTCGCGTCCACGAACAGACTGAGCTCCCCTTTGTGTTCGCCCAATTTACCGCCACCCATTGGAGCGCTGAGCGCGGAGCGCGCACCGTACACGCTTCAAGTTCGCAAACGTATCCACTATGCGGAGCTGTTGCAAGAGCGCGGAGCACAAGAGGTTCGCGAACATAGTGGATACCCGGCTTTAGTGATGGACTAAAGCCGGGTATCCACTATGTTCGCGAACCTCTTTTTTGTATCGTATCATCAGAATCAGAGGGGGTTTCATTATGAAAGGAATCGAGTAACCCTTTATAATGTTCAAGATACTTAGGGGTGCCCCCCTTCACCTCCCAGATTTTTACGAAGGATAGTAATCTTCCCCCTCTGATGTCCGTGTGTCAATTTCGTTTCGAAATCTCTGCCTTTGGGTCCTCCTCTGGGCATCGGCTTGTGTCCATGTTTACTTCGATATGAACGTTTCCAATTTTCGGGCGCTTTGTTGGTATTGGGCTTGCGAATGAAGGGTTTTGGTGCTTTAACGATTTGGCCGGATCTAGGTCGTTGATGCGATGACGACTGAGAGACATTTTAATGTTTGGATTGAAAAGGCTTTTTATATTGCTCACGAAATAAATTCTGGTGAGCTGGTTGTTTTAGTAAGTCCGACATCTCTTTATCGCAGAAGAGACGGGAAGTCGAAGGGGGAATTGTGTTCAAAATCGACGCCTGGTATTCGTCCTTGGGTAGCAAACTATTCCTCCTTTGTTCTATTACCTCAGCTCTACGTCCACATACGTTTTACAGAAGATGTGCTAGCCAATGCATCCCTTTTTAATAGCAGACCATGCAAAATTGTGCCTAAAGTATAATCAGCTCGCGTCAATTGTTCTTGCATTGGTGACGGCCTGCTACTAGATTTTGAACGTTTTACATTACGAGAATTGGCCTTCAGATGTTGTTGCTGGATAGGGGCCTAATACATCTATAATGTATCCATCAGAACATACCATTAGGAATGGCTTCATGAGGTTCTTATACATATGCAAGAAGTATTTTTTTGATATAAATAGTTTGAACTCTTTTGAACATATAAATATGTATCATCAATTTTAATTATTCGATTCCTGCCATTTTCACCAAACAAACCATTAGGTGTAATCAGATTTCACTCAGCTATTTCTTCCCTTGTAATATGCATATATCATATTACAAGGGAAGAAATAGCAAAGTTACCAGGTACAAAATTTTGATTTAGCATAATTTAGAGCTTTGCTCATTAATCTTGATAGAGTTGAGCGTGTAATGTTCAATAATGTAGAAATCCTTTCATCACTGTCCCGAGTTTTAAATTTTATTAAATATGCTGTGAGTGCCAATGAACCATTGCGCATCTCCGATAATCTAGGCAGCTGTGCCTTCAGATTTATAAATTGGAGGCCTGGTAAGTCGTGGAAAATCTATCACTTATGGGCTGTCCGCCACTAATCTTGTAAATATTGGTCTTTGGCGATTCATATTGTATTCGACAACATAATCAGTCAAATGATTTGGTCTGTTTATATTTAACCCTTTATAAGGCATTAAGTACTAGCAGGTAAAATTAAAAACTCTTAATGGTTTTGGCATGTTTTTATTAATCATAATAATATGACAGTCATCGGAAATAAGAAAACTTTCTGGAAAAATTGGAAATTATGGTAGTAGGTATACCCCCTATGCCCACTAGGACCTCGGAAACACAAGGTGAAACCGAAATCGGCAAAACAAGGTGTTGCACACAGAGGTACATTGCACCTTCCACACATAATTTTGGAGCATTTATCATTAGTTTTGGTGCTACAATGTTTGCAGCGCCTATACGTTGAGTCAACTGGCATGTGGTCTCCAACATTCAAAAAGCGCACTTCGTGAGGAACAGCACCGGTCACTTTTTGACGATTGGGCTTGGCAGATTTTTTTATAGTTTTGTAAGTTGCTTTACTTAGTGCGTCAGATTTTACTCGAAACTCTAAATGCGACAATTTTGTAGCTCTTGTGGTTTGGGAGTACAATATGCAAGCATTTGTTATGCATGTATCTAAGAGAAAATAAAAAATTCGCAACCACCATCGTTTGCTTCTCCTGCCAACCAAATATGTGTTGCGAACTTGGTCGAATCGGTCCACTCCTCCCATTCACTTCCGGGCAGGCCAGGGCTCGTTTACTGCCATCTTAGGGAGTATTTTTCCCACCATAATAAAAATCAATGAAGACCAAGATAACGGCTCCTTTTAGGAAATAAAGTCATTTTGGTGTAAATGAAACATACCAGAATATAAATAAAATAAAATACGAGCTTACCTTATAATAAAATTCGAAGACTTATTTAGATTTATTTTAATGACGTAAATATGCACTATTTTTCAAATTACCTATCTCCGCCATGACACATTTCAAACGTCAATGTTTTTTTTTTAATTTTGTGTATTCGCTCATTGTAATGAGGCCAACACTAAAAAAACATACCACCATATTTATTTTGGAACGAGTCGATAAAAAATTATGGTGGTAAAAATATTCCCTATGCCTTAAAAAGGGTTTTTAAAACAGTTTTTCATGTAAAAATTATTTGTTTTTATTGGTTTAAAATCATCACAGGCAATCGGACATTTGGTCTTTCAATTTGGACAAACGTTATTAATAAAAAATATTATGACCATCTTAATTAAATAACAAAAACAGATCTAAACATTACTAAATAAAATCATCACAGAAAATCAGATATTTATTCTTTCAAAACATAAACAGAAGTTCCACAGACAATCCGACATTTGGTATTTCGATTTGGACAGATAACAAAAATATACAAGTTCCAGAGCCAAATAAAATAAAAATAATCGTTTCTAAATAAAGATTTCGACTAGATCGATCGAATAACAAAAATAACTTAATTTTGTCCTTTAATTTGGACAAGTTACTTACAGTCTAAACTTTTCCAAACAGTGACCAACTGTAATTTTCTCAGTGAGAAGTTGGCCAGGCACATGTTGATACCACTTATCGGTTACAATTTCTTTTGTTAGATTGGGGTTTGTCATTTCAAAACTTTTAATATTTATTTATTTATTTATTTAAACTTTTCGCACAAAAAGGTACAAAGGCGGACTTAATGCCTTAGGCATTCTCTACCAGTCAACCAAGGGTGGTGAAGAGATTATATGGCAGGTGCTTTGGTTGAGAGAGACAATAATAATTTAAAAAAAAAAAAAAACTCTTAAATCTAGGTACACAAATACATAAATAGGTTACATACACATACATATTATTACTATAATATATACTTATAATATATATATATATACAAAATCAAGGGAGAGATGTGTAGAGATGACTCTACGCTATTTTTTTAAAGATTTGTTTTGAAAATAACTCTGCAATTTCCGCTTAAATGCATACCGACTGGTGGCCGTCCTGATATCAAGAGGAAGCGCATTCCATAGAAGAATGGACTGAATATGAAAAGAGGAATGAACAAAGTCAGATGTATGAGAAGGACAAAGTAAGAGAAGATTGTTAGAAGAACGCAGATTCTTAGCGTGTGAAGAACATAGATATTGGAAGTGAGATACGAGATAAGAAGGAGGAGTGGGAGAGTTGAGAAGGGAGAAAAGTGTAGTCAAAGCGCGCAAACTTCTTCTTTGGCGAATGGACATCCATTTGAGCTCAGACCTATAGCTCGACACGTGGTCATATTTCCTAAGGTTGAATATGAACCGAATCCCATTGTTGAGCAATCTGTCGAGCTTATCCAGCAAAACCGCATTCAAGTCAAAGTAGCACACGTCACCATAGTCGATTATAGGGAAAATCAAAGTCTGCACAAGCATGGTTTTCGTCTTAGCGGGCAAAAAGCTCCTCAAACGATACAGGGATCGCAAAGTACCGTTGACCCTTTGACCAACACTAGAGACCTGGCGTTGCCAACTAAGCGTTGAGTCAAGATGCAAACCGAGATCTTTCACGGTAGGTGTAATGGGTATGACGGTACCATTGAAAATAAGAGGTGGAAGAGAGCTAAGCGTCACCCTAGCCATCATGCGTGAGCTTCCAATTACAATGGCCTGACACTTTGAGGGGTTTACTGACACCCCGAAACTATCAGACCACTTTTTGATAGCATCTAAGTCTCGGTTTACATCTGCTATAGCGTTCGACAAACCTTCCACCCGCTCAGCTGTGTATAATTGAAGATCATCGGCATATAGATGATACGAACACCGAAGACAGTGAGTTATAAAATTAATGAAGATGGAGAATAATAATGGAGAAAGAATACCGCCTTGTGGAACACCGGCATCCAGGTCACGCCAACTCGATGACCTCTCATCAACGCGAACCGACTGCCGACGTCCTCGAAGATAAGAAGAGAACCATTCCAGGGCCTCCGACGAAACCATAAGGTGAGAGAGGATAGAGAGGAGAATATCGTGGCTGACGGCGTTAAAGGCATTGGAGAAATCAATTAATACCAAAACGGTAATTTTAGTATCCTCCATCGCCTCTCTAATGTCACCAGTCACTTTAAGGAGAGCGGAGGCTGTACTGTGCCCAGGCCTGAACCCAGACTGAAAGGAGCTAACGAGGTTGTTCCGATGAACAAACCCCGCAAACTGCTTGTGCACGCAGGCCTCGAGCACTTTAGACAGGAATGGGAGAATGGAAATGGGTCGAAAATGACTGGGTAGGGAGGGATTTGAAATTTTAGGGAGTGGGCGGACATAGGCCATACGCCACAGGGATGGGAATTGTCCGGAATCAAGAGAGAAGTTAATGATGTGGGAAATCGGAGGGAGAAGGCTATCAAGGATCCAAACGACCATACTACGACTGATGCCATCATAGCCCACAGCCTTGGATTTTATGGACAGGATGATCTTTTTAATTTCGTCCAAGGTCACCGGAGAGAAGTGAAATGGTTCTATGATGGGACTCACTAGGCCAGTAATGAAATCAACCGTCTGGGACAACATTTGGGAATCCAAATGGCATGTGGTTGTAAAGTGACAGTTGATATCATCAAGGCCTATTGTGTTAGGAAAATCCACATGCCGTGGTCTGCCGATACCAAGAGTACCAAGGAACTTCCAGATATCAGCAGGTGAAGAAGAAGATATGTTCTCGAGAATATGGCGGCGTTTAGCGTTGCGTATCATCTGATTACACCGATTCCTAGCAGCTTTGAATAAGTTTCACGATTTGCAAATTTGCGTCGTCTTTTAAAGCTTTCAAAAGCTGATATAAATTTGGGTTTTTTGGCATACTGCTGTTGAGCTTTTTATGCCAGGATTCCACAGCATTGATTGTGCGATGGCGTTGATTGTAAGCACAATGTCAACAAAACAAAACTTTCATCTTCCAGCCATTGTGTTACCATGCAGATGCCAATGTATACGCTTCTACAACAAAGTTCCAAGCCCCGTTCAAGATCTAAGCCTTAATAAATTCAAATCATTCATTAAACGTAAGTTGTGCCAGAAAGCCTTTTATACCGTTCAGGCTTATATCGAGGACAAAAAGGCTTGGGATTAAGCTGCTTCCAATTTTTACATATTGAATGTTTTTATTTTGTTTTGTTGTTGTTTTTTTTTATATACATTTTGACATTAATGAATTTGATATATACTATGACATTTGCTTACTTTGTAAAGTATTCTATTATTTTAATTATTGTGAATGTGAAGGCTATGTGGGTCATTTTATTTTTCTCTCTGTTCTGTTAGTTTTTGTCATGGTCTGGCAGTTTGAGTAATTAATGTGGCCTACCCAAATGTCCTTTCTTTGGTATTGTTCGTCGAACCGTTGAGCTCCTTAAGTTTTGAGTTGAGCTGCACGATTTCTGACATATGCGTGCACTGACTGGACAGGTCCTCTCAATCTGTGTGGTTCTTTCCTCAAAAGACCATCTCAGACATCGACCTACATGGTCTTCATATGATCTGACCAAGATTATGTCTGGACTTTAAAAGAGACTGTGACGTCTGAGTTTGTTTCGGCCTTTCTTCTTAGACTAGTCAGATAGGAAACGCCGACCTCATCTAATTTTAAAATATGATTGACGTGTAAAAGTGTTTGTACAAATCTACTTACAAAAATAAAATCATTTATCATTTGTCATTTATCAATACTCAATACTCAATTCTTTATTGCATTCCACAATGTAGGCTTAGGTGGTAAATTTTTATCAAAAGAAACAATCATGGACCCTGTCGGGCACAGCAACAGAAATAAATGTGGAGAAGAGGACTTATCTTTTACGTATCTATCTTATAATCTAACTTATTCTAAACATACTTTTGAACAATAATTAATTTATAATAATAATAATATAACATTTTACTTATTACATACTTGCACTTGCAATCGTAGAATGCTTGTATTTCTTTAGACTCCGGACTGTCTTCCATTACGTAGCACCAGCCGTCTGAGATAATATTATCTAGGTAGCAGTGGTAATATGGCTGATAGCGCTAGGTAGGTACATGTTTGCGAAATCGTCTGTTTTTAGGTCAAATTCAACGTTTTAGCTTTCTTTCATAATTTATGAGTAAAATGAAAGTAGCATCGTTTTACTTCAACTGAGGGGAAAATAGTTGATATGGCATTCATTGCTGCTTGCTCTAACTCTGTCGCATATGTATTTCAGTGTCTTCGATTCTGGGATATATTCCATTAACACCATGTCAGCCACCGGTGACTGACACCGAAGCATCAAATACAAATGACTGCAGTGTGCCGTCTGGCACGTGTACAATGTTCTTTTCTAACAGAAATGACTGACATGGTCCATCAGAAAAAATGGCTCTGCTAAAATCGTAGTTTAGATATGCTCGACCAAATTGCAGTCGCAGTTGTCTATGGCGTGCAGTTAAAAGTGGTTTTCGCGCCGGAACTTTGTGACGTATGCCAGCTGTGCGTAGGCGACGTCGAATCGTTGAAGATTCTAGCGTGGCATGCAGCCAATCATGGTATTTTTTCAAAAATACTGCTTCTGTCCGTTTAGAAGCTTGCCATTTCACTTTCATTTCGGACTTTAAACGAGAAAATTTTGAACAAACTGCACAGTTTGCTCGGTCACAAAAGTAGGCCGATTAATAATGTGGTGCTCGACTAAATCCAATTTTTTTGTAAAATCTTTTGCTTCAAATTCCTTTGTGTTGCAGTAGATGTATTCTCGAGTCACAATTTTCAACCCAGATGGCCCAATAATGAAAACAAACTAAGATAAA
The DNA here is from genome assembly GCA_951799955.1 of Apamea anceps. NCBI lineage: Eukaryota > Metazoa > Arthropoda > Insecta > Lepidoptera > Noctuidae > Apamea > Apamea anceps. The sequence goes on from OX637509.1 coordinate 4,198,567, forward strand.
TAAAAGTGACCGCAAAAACAAGTTTGTTGTGGTAATATTACTCTAATCTTTATTTAGGGTAGAGTTTTAAATTTGTAGTCACTGAGTGGTTAGACGTGCGTTCCGCAATGCGCTGAGAAGACGACTGACCGTGGAGTGGGGAGCGAAGCTAAACAATTTAAAATGCAACAATTGCTACCTGGAATTTATTACTCTGTTAGTTTCGACTTTTGATCGACTTTTTGGGTCAAATACCCCAACGTGCGGCGGCGGCGGCGTCACGGCGGCGCGGCGTGGCCCGTTGTGGGACTTAGATATTTTTTTATCAGGGAGATATTTATATTTTTTAATATGGGAACGTATTTGTTGATTACAATTTAACAGTCTTCTAAATCATAGGAGATCACGTTTAGTGAAAAATAATAATTTCAGTATTTTCAGTTGAAGAGAAACAGCGTTTTTAATCACAGCACTATAATCTATCTATATAATAAAAACATAACATTGTTATAATATATATAAATATTTATCAACATAACATTGTTAAATATGTACCTATTTAAGTAAATTCTATAATAATGTAAAAAACTAAGAACATAAAACAATCATATATAAGTAATTAAAGTAGTATCATCTATGTGAGTATTGCTGGCTCTTGATTTTTAAGGCTCTATATAGAAAAAATAAAATATCAAAATTGCAATAACAACAGCACATAATTATAATCAGATATGACGGACGAAACTTTAATACCTACATACTTACACCAAAAGCAAATACCTCCAAAAACACCGTTTATTCGTTTATGGGTTCTTTGCAAGATACATAGCTGTCATGGATAAATACTATCCTATTTAGCCTCAGGATTTAGTCGTGAACGTTTCGCGGTTATCACGAGTCCAGCTGTGGAAAATACTCTCTCGCTCGGCGTGCGGTGCGCGCGTTTGAAATTAATTTATGGGTCCATTTAACTTCTTTTTTTTTACAGATTTTATGGGTATGGTTACTAGGATAGACGTTAATACATATTCAGGGATTAAAATTTCTACGTCAGGTTTTCAGGATATACTTCATAAAGATCAACGAAGTGGAAGAGTAATGCATTTGTGCCGTTGTCACTTTGAACAACTTCCAAAAATGTCATTTATGCACCCGGAAGCTTGCAAAATCCTGTGTGAAAGTCAAGAAATAAAAGAACTGGTCGACGGAAAATAAACGAAGAATCATACAAAAACATTTGTTCTTAAAGTTTTTAGAAACCTGCGGCTTTCTTGGACAATGTTTTAGACATTGATGGGGCTGAATAAACATTAAAAAAAAAATGTATTTTATTTTCTCCTCCCTAAAACCACAAGTTATAAGTTAAGTTTTCATACTAGGTAGATTACATTTTTTTATTATTATTCTTTCATGATCCCCATGAGCCACAGCAATGCGCCACTTATCATTGAAAAGTATAATCATTTGTCTTTGATTCCCGCCATATTTTATTTCTGTACGCCGTGGGTATATTTTTCACACTATAAAGAGTGCCCAATATGGCCTGGAGGTTGCGTGAAAAGCAAATCCCCTACGAGGAACATGAAATAAAAGCGCAGCTCTTGTCAAAATTTGATAAAGGACCTTTGATCTGGACCAATTGGCCGAATCAAAAGGACATACCGTACTTCGCCTTCCTCCTTACCATTGGTACTTAAATTGATATGGGCACAAATGAAGGGCCATGTTGGGAGGCATAATAAAACATTTAAAATGACTGAAGTAAAAAAATTACTTCTAGAAAGTATGGTAACAGTGGTCGGAATGCGTAAAGCATTTAAAAGACGAGGAAGAAATAAAAAATATTGATGAAATCCTCGACAAGGCCACTGAAACAACCCCTTTTATATAATTCACGTTGGTGATTCAGACAGTAGCGGCAGCTCAAGCGATAACAGTGACGACGATGAATCAAATAAAGAGAATTAGTTAACCGGGAACCTCTTCGGGGTAACTGAAGATTGTATACTTATACAATGTGCAATTAGGGACGACGCCATGAGGAATAACCGGCAATATATTGTGCAGGACGGTATGTTTCACATCGGTTCTCTGAAGCTTTAAGTGCGAGCAGTTGCAGCACTGCAGTTCGTTACCCGCAACAAATTCCAAGCACTTCTCGCGCAGATGCGGTCCTCCGCAGTGGCTGCACCTGTCCGCACTCTCAGTACAAAATTTCCAGCCATGTCCAAATGCTAAGCATTTTGTACATTGGATGAGCGGCGACTGATCCTCCACCCTGACCCTTTGCAGGTCAAGGTAAAGAGCCCCAGCCTCCGTCATCCTCTGCCATACCTTGGGTCTGACTTGGACGACCACGTGCGCGGTTTTGGGGTTTCTGGTCTTCTTCTTATATTTTATATTAATTTCTATTTCTTTTTGTTCCAGGTCCCTGAATATATCCTCGTTCTGTGAGTAGAGCGCCTTTATCATTTCATCGTCATCACTGTCCACACAGACGTCTTTCAGGACAACGAGCGGGTTTTTATTTTTCATAGGCGCTACTATTAGCCCTTTGCCTCGGCTCTCAATCCTGTCTTTCACTCTTTTAAGTTCGGCCTCTGTATCACACCCCAGTATCACTGTCTGGTTTTTCGCCTTTCGGACTTTATTTATTTTTAGGCCAGTTCCCCTGGCATCGACCGCCTCCTTCACCCTAGCGAGCACCTCGTCAGCAGTCTCCAGGCTGCCTTCAAAGGTGACCGCCATCGAGTGAAGTGCCGGCCGATGCCCGGGTTTGGCTGCCGTAACGTCGGCGTATGACTGTGGGTCAGTTTTTTGTTCGCATGCTACTTCCCTAATGACCTCCTTGATTTTCTCGGTTCTGGCGGCGACCTCACCGACAACGTCATCGATTCGATCTCCGAGGGCAGCTGCGGCATGACCAACGACCTTCACCCCTTCCACCGTGTGGCCTATGTCCGCTTGCACTACGTCAACCCTGTCGCTAACCTCGACAATCTTGTCGAGGATGTCGGAACCGCCATCGTCGTAGTGCTCGGTCATGACTTTGAAGCCTTCTGTCATTTTTCCTTCGAGGTGGTTGAGTCGCGTGAGTATGTTCGTCTCCACCTTTTCCAGCCTTTCCAGTAGTTTCTCCGGTGATTCGGGTGATTTAGGCCTGGTGTTTGTCCTTGTGGGCGGAGCTGTTTTAGGCGCTGTTTCCAGGTCCTTCACCCGTTTACTCAATTCGAACAAGATCCGCAGGCTTTTATCCGACTGATTCTCCAGGAAGGTCTTTATGTCTCTCCTCATCTGAGGGTAGTCTTTGACTCTGGATGGGATGTCTTCGAATGTCTTCATAACCTCCTGGAGAAGTCTGTCATTAGATAGTGCAGCGTAGGTGTCAGTCTGCTTTTTGTATGCCTCCATGTTGTCTACGGATCTTCTTTTCCGTTCTGGTCTCCGGATGAAGGTCCTGGCGGCGTCCAGCGCCTGTCCAGGCGGGCCAACGGGGCTGAGAGTGGTGGTACGAGCAACAACACCAGAGGTCCCCGCCGACGACGACAGTGGCATTTCGGCTGTTTCCGCTAGGGTTCCTCGAACAGCGTCTTTTCTGCCGAACGTCAGGGATAACCCCTTCGGCGCCTCGCGCGCTCCAGAGGGGCCCTCATTTCCCGGGTGGGCAGGCGACGTAGACTCTTGTGGCCCGCTGGCGCCGGCTACTGGCCCTCTCCCTTGTACTGGGGTGCGAATTCCGAGAACCATTTTTATTATTTATATAAGTATATCTATGTTGTGTGGCTTGTGTGTATAGGGCACAGCGAACGGGGAAAGTTGTCTGATGTAGTAAAATATAATAAAATAATACTTAAAATAATAGTTATATTATGGTCTGTAACCAAACGGTTTGTCAGGATCTGTCCCTGTATATGGGGGCGTGTCTGTTTTTATTATACTGCACTATAAAATAGTTTCGTTTCAACCCTGTAAATGGGGAGTCAAAATCGAACAGTGCAAATCCTCTTTCAAAACATTTCTATCCACCGTAGTTTACGAGATATCGGTTTTAATAGATAAGGGGTGGGGGAGGGTCCAACCGGGAGGGAGAGGGTACCTCTAGTGCGACTTTTCGACACCACAAAGGCTGATTTTGAGGTCAGAATGGCTTTAAGTCCTCTCCTTCTCGAGATAAATGGCCCGTTAAAGGATGAGGAGGGGATGGTTCAGAAAAAAAAAAACGGGGGGGGAGGGTGCCTCTTGTGCGACTTAAGCCGTGGTGTCTCAACACTACACAGGCTGATTTGAGGTCAGAATGGCTTTATGTCCTCTCGTTCCGGAGATATGGTCCGTTGAAAGATTGGGGAGGGGAAGGTTCAGGAAAAAGGAAAAAAGGGGGGGGGGGGATGGATACCTCAGTGGCAGCTATCTCCATTGGTTTCCGAGATATCCGCTTTTTAAGGATTCTGCCGTACCGTACCGCGCCGTGTCGCAGGCTTGCCGGGTAGATGTTCCAGTTGACCTAGCTGGGTCTACCCTGATCTGATTTTGGCGCGAGTGGGCTCGTTTATTTGGTCTTGTTGAGCTCTTTTTGGTAAGTCAGGTTTCAGGGGTCAGTTTGAGGGGGGGGGGGGGGGACTGTGAGTAGGGTACGGGGAAAGGGATGTGCAGGGAGAGGGAGAATGAGAGGTTGCAGGGATGTGGGAAAGTGTAGGGTACGGGATGAGGTATATGGTAGGATGGAGTGGATAATGTGTGCGGGGTGGGGGAGAGGTGTTGGGGAACGGTTCGTTAAAGGCTATGGTTAGTGACAATATGATTAATAGTTATGTCTAGTAGGTTATTTTTGCTTATCGGTATTAATTTTGGAGGTAAAAATTTAGAAATATGGGATAGGAGTAGGTTATGATAAGGGGTGGCCGGTGGAAGGCTGCACAGATAATAGTGAGAAATAGTTTTTCGACGTTATATTAGGTTTTATAGGTGCTAGGTGCACGGGCGAGGTGTCAATAGACGCGTCTCTTTGTAAACGTCTCTTTTTAAAATAATTAAAGTGATTAAGATGTGAAAGATTTTTAGCCTGAAAACCTGGAGTATCAGCTACAGAACGGGACTCGAGTTCGAAAACCCGCGCCAGAGTATAGGTGAGTATCTCCGCAGACTCTGATATAAGATAGGTATGAGTTTTTGTTTTGCCCAGAGGGGGTATACTTAAATTTATTGAGACTATTTTTGTCGGAATCCGATATTGCAAAGACTGATTTTTGAGGTTGGGTAATTTTGAAAACAGTTTAAAAACTGTATTTTACTAAGGCAACAAGTCCTTATATCTAAGGATTAAAATTATGTATTGATTTAAAATATTAGTTAACAATGTAATCAAAAATGGGTAAAACCGTGGGGAGAACAAAATGTGGGGAGAATCTCGTAACTTTACCCCAAGCTTTTTTCAGAGACGTCACAGAGGGATGGGGCAAAGTGTGTTGGTTGCCGGTCTTTGAGAAACTAGGTATTGTTTAATTCTTTTCCCTCTACGACTTCCCGTTTCGGAGCTATAGCCGTTCCTGTACAACTTGTAAACAAGTAGGAATCGGGGAGAAAGCCGCGACCTAGGAGTCGCTATAACTCGGAAAGCACTAAATAGATTTCCCTGGAAATTTATATACAGTATCTTAATAAGGCACTAAGTGATTCCAGCTGGATTTTTTCCCGAAATTTAAGGGTTGAAACAACTAACCCCCAGTTTAAATTTTGTAACTTCAAAGCTTAATATCTAAATAACTATAAGTCCAAATCAGTCAAAACTTAAAATGCGTATAGAAATAAGTATGCGAAATTGTTAGAGTCCATAAAAAATGTATGTCACCGCTCTTGATTCCCGGGAAATAAATATTGAAGTTTAGTAACAGTTTGACCTTAACTTTTACAGGTGTTCCAGGATGGTTTTCAAAATCATAAACAATCACTCAAGTAAACACGCCAAAGTAGTTAATTGTATCGGAATAATATAGAAACACGCAGAAAGCACAGATCACAACGACGAATGACGAAGAAGGACTGCGAAGGGCGAGGTCAGGGAGGCGCCGCCGATGTTTTTCTACCTGCTGTGGATGTGTGCATTATATTATTGCGTGAGCGCAACAAAGCTGGTTATCAACTCGGGTAAGACAGAGACAGCAATATACGTGTATTATATTACCTGACCGAACGAGTTTGCTTTATGTGTGATGATATTTTTATTTAACAAAACAATGGCAAAATAAGTTTGTTTGTTTCATTTTCAAGTCTAAACCACTGAACCGATTTTGATTAAATTGCCGTGTATAGATATATTTTTTGATTTGGAGTCGGATATTGTCAATTTATGTTTTGGGTAGTGTAAATTAAACTAGTTTTGTACTTATTAATACACAATCATATTTTAATTCAATGATTACAATGCTCACATCATGGCTGTCCCTAACCAAAGAGTGCGAGGCTAGTGCTGTGCTTACCAGTTACTAAATCACACAATAGTGATGTGACCTAATATGTCACATCTTTCCTTTCAAGAAAACAAGGAAGTTAAAACAATTTCTAATTGAATTCTAGGTTTCTAAACAATGTCTATAATCTTTCAGGTAGGCAGGAAGTCTGATTGTTCTACCTCTACTTGACGCTCTACCATTTGGATTCTCCACCTCAGGTTCCTTTACATTCCGTTGACCACCTCTACCATGTTCATACAATTGCACTGTGTTATCATTATTTATACAATCCTTACATTTTAAGCTATTATTAAGATCTGTACTATTATCATTTACAATATTCTCCGATTCCGAAAATTCTATTTCACTATTTTCTTTGAAAGGACAGGTTTTTGAACTACTTTTTAAATGAAATCTATTTCTATTTATAATGTTGCCTGATTCTGTTAATAAATTGTAAGATCTTGGTCTATCTGCAGGTCCCACAACTTTTGCATGTCTATTATAGGTGCCATTATCATGATTTTTTATTAATACTTGATCTCCTACCTGTAATTCTTTAAGGGGTCTAGTGTGTTTATTACAGTATTTTTTTTGTGTTTCCTGCCTTTTCAATAATTTTGCATGTATGTTTTCGTTACTCTGATCCATCTTTGTTTCCACACTTGGTATTATACCTCTGACTTTATGACCCAACAATACTTCATTAGGAGACTTAATCTCACAAGAAATAGGACAATTTCTAAGTTCTAATAATGATAAATAAGCGTCTTTTTTGTCTTCAACACATTTCTTCAGCATTCTTTTTATTGTTTGTATGTGTCGTTCCACCATTCCATTGCTTCTTGGATAATAAGGTGATGAAAAAACGTGTTGAAAACCCCATGTATTTGCAAATTTCTTAAAACTTTCAGATTTAAATTGTGGTCCACCATCACTATGTAATTCTGTTGGAATTCCAAATGTTGAAAAACATTGCTTAAGACTTTTTATTGTCGAATCTGCAGATAAAGACTGTAAAGCTATTACTTCCACATACTTTGAAAAATAGTCAATTAATAACAAGAAGTCTTTTGAGTACAAGTGGAAAATATCAACTCCTACTTTTTGCCATGCTTCAATAGGCACTTCCTGTGGTTTTAGTGGTTCCTTACAATTTTCAGAACTAAATTTGTTGCAAGTATTACAATTTTTTATATATTCATCTATATCTTTAGACATGCCTATCCAAAATAAACATTCTTTAGCTCTTATTTTTGTTTTCTCTCTCCCCATGTGAACATAATGGAGTTTTGACAACATTTCTTTTTGCAAAGATTTTGGTACTATTACACAACTGTTTTTGAAAATCAACCCCTCCACTTCATGTAAATCAGTATGAAAAGTATGATATGATTTCAAAACATTTGGGAGATCTTTAGAATCTACTGGCCAACCGCATAGAATGTATTGTTTCAATAGTTTACACTCTTCATCTTTATCTATTTCTGTCTTGAATTCTTCATATCTTTTCTCATTTTTTTCTTTAGGTCTATTAATAATATGCTACAATCAAAGTCATCATCAACCTTAACTTTAGTTTTTAAATAATTTCTTCATAAATAATCTGCAAGTTGTAATAGTTTACCTGGTTTATATGATAATGTTATGTCATAGTGTTGTAATCTCAATCTCATTTTTTGAAGTCTGATTGGTATTTCTGCTAGAGGCTTCTTTGAAATAGGAATTAAAGGCTTGTGATCTGACTCAACTTGAAAATTCCTGCCCATTACATAAAAATGAAACTTTTCACAAGCAAACACTATGGCATACATTTCCTTTTCAATCTGTGCTCACGCTTTTTGTGTTTCTGTTAATGCCTTAGATGCATATGCTACTGGATAACCGTTTTGCATAAGAACCGCACCTACCCCATTGCTACTTGCATCCACACTTAATAAACATGGAACATTTGGATCATAATATTGTAGCACTGGTGATGATGTCAAATAAATAATTTCAAAACATTTTTCCTGCTCTGGACCCCATTCCCAATTCTTGTCTTTTTTAAGCAATTCTCTTAATGGAGCAGTTAACTCAGCGACATTTGGGATAAATTTGGAAACATATGTTATCACACCTAATAATTTTTGAACCCCATTAACATCTATTGGTTTTTCCATATTTATTATACTTTCAATTTTATCCTCATCAATTAATATACCCTGGTCCGTAAAAACATGTCCCAAAAACTTTAACTTATTAGTATTTATTATACATTTTTCTGAATTGAAAGTAATATTATTTTCAGCTGCCGTTTTCAATACCCTATGTAATATTTCGTCATGTTTTTCTTGATTTTCTGCCCATATTATCATGTCATCAATAAATATCTCAACATTACTTATTTTTTCAACCAAACGAGAGAATTGTTTATGGTACACCTTTGACGCTACTTTTACTCCATATGGCATTCTCAAAAAACGGTATCTACCAAATGGTGTTTGGAATGTAGTCAATTTTGAGCTTTCTTCGCTTAACTTTATCTGGTAAAATGCTTTACTACAATCTAATTTACTAAAAACCTTGGCTTTAGCCATTTTAGCAGAGATTTCTTCAAATGTCGGAAGTTTATAATGTTCTCTTAATAAACAAGAATTGAGATATTGTGGGTCCAAACAGATTCGAAGCGATTGATCATTTTTTCTAACTATTACCACTGCATTTACAAACTTCTTCTATTTTACCTATTATGTTGTTCTTTTCCATTTCCTGTAATTCCTTTTTGTAGGCATCCAGTAGTTTCATGGGCACAGGTAGACAAGGTATCACTTTTCCAGTATGATCAGGAATCAATTTGAAATCATAAACATAGTCTTTTATTTCACCTAATCCTGTAAATAAAGATGGATATTGACATATGATATCTTCCTTATTAATGCTACACAATCTAATTATCAGATTAAATTTTTGGATTATAGGCAGTCCCAACAATGGGGCAGAATTACAATCAACAACATGAAATTTCAACGGCACGGTTGGCGCAGTGGTTAAGCGATTGACTGCTGCGCTGCGTGTCGCGGGTTCGATTCCCGCACGGAACAAATATTTGTATGACCTACATGTATTTGTTCCGAGTCTGGGTGTTTTTCTATCTATAATATGTATGTATTTACAAAAAAAAATGTATATAAGTAGTTTATCAGCCATCTTGTTGCCATAACACAAGCATTAGGTTGCTTAGCTTGGGACTAGATGGCGCTGTGTGAAATGTCCAGGGATATTATTTATTTATTATTTATTATTTAATTATATCTGTTTGGTCATTAATTTCACATAGGTCTATTGTTCCTAATAAAGAATGATGGGCAAATTTGTATGAAACCTGGGCGTAAGACCAACAGAACTGCAACTAGTTCCAGTTGTTGGGACCCAATGCCAGAATCGTAATTATGTAAATGAACCTAGCCATATCCACCGGGTTTACTTGAAAATATTGTTTTAACAAAATGAAATAAAACACGAAACTTTTAATAATTAAGTATCGTTTTTCGATACGTAATGTTTAACAGTTGAACATAAATAATAAGAATGTTATTTGAATGGTTTTTTAATGAAAAGCATGTGTATAAAATATAAAAAAATACAATTAAATCAAAAAGTCTATTTCAGCATATGACATCTAACAAATGACGCGCGGGGGCGATAAATGGCTCATGTCGCCCCAAACCAAGGTACCATATTATCGAAACTATATGAGCACAGGTACCAATGGTCCTTCTTCCTGTCAGGCAAGTACAGTAACAATGGATTATTGAATTTCTGCCAACCTGGTCTCTGTCAATCAAAATGTATGCAAAATAAGTGCGTGCTCTGACGTGCCTTGACTGAATCCGTGCTCGCAGCAACCACACATTGTTAACTAATATATTGCATTCAGAGAGATCGTCCAGCACATCGTCTCTGCTGATTTCAATATTGTATGTACTATTGTTTAGGTGTTCTGCGACGTATGACTTGGCTAGTTTCTGCTGATAAGTGCCCAGAGCCTGTAAGATTATGTCGTCCTCAGTGAGGCGCGGAAAATCTTCTAGGAACGGGAGATTGCCATCCAATCGAATGAAGTTTCTCCTTTGGCGGTTCAGGTTTTTCATTTCGACATATTCATACAGTCGATTACGGGTGTTCATGTTCAGATTGATTTGATTCAAAATATCCACTGCATGCCTATTATCTCCATAAACGGGATAAAAGCATTCAGAAGACTTGCAGCGATTTTATAATCACCAAACATGTGAGGCAGGGCGCGATTTATGTATGTTTGACGTAGAAGCTTTAAGCATTACTTTATTTTGCCGTTCATAGTCTCCACTACCCATCGACAAATAGTTATTAAACGAGACTTATTTGCCTGTTCGGTTGTCAATTGTGTTTCATTCCTGTCTTTAGTTGGGGGTATATGCACTTCATATCCATGTTCTTCCAGACATTCCAACGCTGTCTCTAAATCCTCTGTCTAGTATAATCACATCATTTTGGTGAAAAAACCAATGCCAGGCACTTTCCTCATCATTGAGGAGTCCTTGCATAATAGCTGCGTCAGCCATTGTCGCGGGATATGGGCCGACGACATCAATGATGTAACCGTCACTACAGACAATCATAAAAGGTTTCAGAAGGTTCTCGAATTTATGTAAGCTGTAGGTCTTTCTTTGAAACAGAAAGTTACTGCTTTTTTCTATAAAAATATATGTACCATCGCAGATGATTATTGTCTTGGTGTTATTTTCATCACCAAAAATCCCCTTTGGTATCATAAGATTTCTCTCAAGAACTTGATTTCTTGTAATGTGGTTAAATCCGAGATGCCTGCTGACAAAATCTGCCCGTAAGCATTCCCGTGCTATCGTCAATTTCCTTTCCAGTGTGCGACGACACATACCAAATAACGTCGCTAATCTTTCATTAGTTTCGCCGGTTCTTAGTTTACACAGATATATACCAAGGATAGTCCGGGGACGATTACTTCGCTCACTTATAGATGGTGTTTGATTCAAAATTGTATTTAAATGTTGATAATTAAAACCCACCCAAAAATACAAATCGTTTTCGTCTAATTGCGACATTGTATCAAAATTAAATCTAGTGCTGCGACTGACGGCATCTTGAAAAATATTACAGACATCCGTAAACTGGACTCCATTAAACTCGTGCGACACATTGCAATGATCAATTAATTCATCCCATTCATTACTTTCCAAATGTTCCCGACACGCTCTTGCTTCTCCAGGGATATACAAATGGTGTTGACATAACATGTGTATTATAACTGTTCGAGGAATCCTGCAACGGGTCAGATTGTGACAGTTATTAAAGATGCAGCGATCTGCCCTATTTGGAGCTATCATGTATTCTTGGGAATGTATTGATTGTCGTTCTTGGGGCTGTTCTTCTTCCTGAGGCGGTATTTCTTCATCTCTTCTGATAGCGTTGATAGCTCGCTGCCAATATCTGTGGCATACTGAATGCACGTTATCAAACTCCACATTAAAAAACGTTAAATAATAGGATTATAGGATAAAGCTTATTTTTTAGGAAACATCAGGCATCGTGAAGTGTATCGCAAAAACGACTGCAAATATGTAAATTAATGCATTCTGTAGGTACAATACAAAATGAGTGATCAGGTACTCACGTGTGTCGAAGCATGTTCCCGTATGTATACTGCCAATTCAGTTTGACGATCGGGAATGTTCTCTTCCAACACATGTCGCCTTTGTCGATAAACAGATCGTGGACACATAACACAACGATGTTCTGCCATCACAAATGATTAAACATCAACAGTAACTTCAATCCAAAAATCAGAAGGTGTTAACTAGTCCAATAACGAGCAGGGGTCAAGAAGTCGTAGCCAGTAATCCAATCAGTAGTACAATAACGAGCAGGGGTCAAAAAGTCATAGCCAGTAATCCAATCAGTAGTCCAATAACGAGCAGGGGTCAAGAAGCAGTAGCCAGTAATCCAATCAGTAGACCAATAACGAGCAGGGGTCAAGAAGTAGTAGCCAGTAATCCAATCAGTAGTCCAATAACGAGCAGGGGTCAATAAATCGTATCCAGTAATCCAATCAGTAGTCTAATGACGAACAGGGGTCAGGGATCAATTGATAATACCGAAAAAACACAACGTAGGCAGTATTAATGAAATACAAGTCTGGATGACAACTGCTTTAATGTCATAATCGAAAATAGACAATCCACAACAAGGGGAAGGCCATATATAAGATAAAATAATAATAAAGAACAAACTTAAAATCCATTTATTCCACTTATAAGATAAACTTAAAATAATAAACCAACTTAAAATAAATCAATCAATCAAACTCAGTTATAGGTACATTATAAAAATACGTATACAAAATGTTATTAAGTCTTATTACGGCAACAAGTAAACAACGACTGAACTTGGGGCTTACCACCAGTTCTTATAGCAGGGCAGAAGTTGAACTGCACTGCTTTTATGTTCTAAAAAAAATAAAATCAGTGCAGTTCAACTTAAGCCCCCTGAACCGCGCGCGGAGTAGTGGGGGTAAATTCGAGCAAACATTGTTACTTGCGTGTGCGCCATGCTTATAACACGGCCTTTTTTTTAAACGTGACAGATGTAGTCAAATCTTCGATATTAATACAGAAAAATGCAATTTTTGCAATTAGCTCTATCTCTGTTCTCCGGCGACTTTGGTATTTTTTGCCATAGTATGAAATGGAGTACTAATTATAAGCTATAATTTGAGATATATTTCAATTCTGTTGGACTTACGCCCATTTTGTCCCATCATTCTTTATTTTAGAATTGTTGTAATTCCTTAATATAGAATTTGAGCTTTTCAATTGTCCTTTTATTCCTAAATTATTCAAAGTTCTCTTGCTAATTACGTTGCAACCTGCACCTGTGTCTAATTTGAATTTTAATTTTTTGTTACTATTTATAAAATTTACCTCCACAGTCCAGTCATTCTCATTAATGCTGCCCAACATGTACTCCTGATTTGTAGCGTTGTCCTGTAGCTCTCGATTAATTTATTTTACTGTGTGGTCTTTTGTCCTTCTTTGCATACATACTGTCGCATAATGATTTTGTTTTTTACAATAATTGCATACTTTCCCATATGCTGGGCATTGGCGAGCTTGATGTTCAAAACCACATCTTTTGCACTTGAATTTTGGTGAATTTATATTTGAGTGTTTCTGTTGTACCTGAGCTTTCTTCTTGATGTAATCTACATTTGTACTTTCCTCTTCTTTTAATTGCTTTATATAACCTGTGGCAATTTCCGCTATTTTGCACATATTCACACAATGTTCTAATGTTATGTTTGGTTCTCTGAGGAGTCTTTCCTTTAAATTTGTATCTTTTATACCTCCTATTAAGCGATCTTTTAACAAACTATCTCTTAGATTTCCAAAATTACATTGTAACGATAATTTCTTCAACTCACACAAATATTCTGCGAACTTTTCTTCTTCCTTTTGATTTCTCTCAAAGAATAAATGTCTACTTATTGTTTCATTACTCTTTGGGAGGCAATAATCTTTTAGTACCTGAAGCACTATATCATAATTTTTCTTTTCCTGTTCAGTTAGGTCGAACGTCTCAAATTTATCTTGGCATTCTTCTCCTAACAAATGTAATATTATTGCAGCTCTTGTCTCAGTCGTTTTTTTGTGGCATTCGTTTGCCGCCATGTATATTTCGACCTGGCGTAGCCAAGTCTTAAAATTTTTTGCTAGGTCTCCTTCGAACGACAATGGCGGCGGTTGGGCGAGCATCATAGTCGGTGTTGTGTTATCCGTTATTATACTCACTGGCCTGGTGCCAACAGGAACGTTTTTTATTTCCGGCTGCGCCATGTCAATTTATGTTTTGGGTAGTGTAAATTAAACAGTTTTGTACTTATTAATACACAATCATATTTTAATTCAATGATTACAATGCTCACATCATGGCTGTCCCTAACCAAAGAGGGCGAGGCTAGTGCTGTGCTCACCAGTTACTAAATCACACAATAGTGATGTGACCTAATATGTCACAGACATAGTATACTTTTTACCCAAGTGACATGTTTCCATGGATAAAATAATTTATAGACAGGCGAAACCGCTAATTATTATCCAATTTTTATTGGTCTGCTGCAAGATTTCTCCAACGAATTATTTTTTTCTTTTTACTTATAATGAAAAGTGGGTTATGCTTGCATTATTTACCACCATTTTCGTTTTTGTACAAAAACATTTTTGAACCGGGTCGGATTATGGGCCATGACCAAACTGACGTGTACAAGATTACAAAATTCTAGGACCCGTTACAATGTTATGCGTATGTTGACCGATCGTTGGCGCCGCGTTGAAAGAAGTGAACGAGTACTCCGGGCTGCGACACCGCGAAGCCCGAGCTAAGAACCCCCCGCCGCCGTTCCGTCGTGCAGATGGCGCGTCGCCATTGGTCCGCTGATATGGCGTGATTATCTTCCGATGGTCGTAACGGCGCTCCGATTGGTTCAGCGGAGATGGCCTGTTGATGACGTCGGGCGGCCGCCGCGCCGCGGTGGTTGCTATGCGGGCACAGGCCGCAACAATCTGTATTACACGATCATTAGAAGACTTCCCAGAAACAGGTTCTGCTCCGAATGAACTCGAGCCTGATTTTTCATTATTTTGATACATCTGCAATTAAACAAAAAAATATTGGAACGCTGACTGAAATAGGTTTCCACTTGCTGCTTTGACTTTGAAAACGACATGTGCGATATCGAAAATAAGATCATTTACTGCATTCGCCAATCCGCTGACGTAGTAGGTAGGTATTACAGGAGTAAGTAGGTATTACAGTTCCTCTCTTCCTATGACCCTATGTCCAGTCATTGAGTTAATATGTACTAACGTAATAGAGTTCACAACGTCTTGAATAATGTTGCTGCATGCGTTGTGGCTCTGGAACAACAACTGCATCAGTGACTATCCAACGCCCGTCGCGACACGTCAATAGGAAAGTCACAAAAATGCTTGGTTGTGTCCTTAAAGACTGTTTCACTCACTCTAGAACCACAAAGAAAAGTGATGGATTGACATTTCCTCAGTAATTAGCCGTAAGCAAGTATTGTATTTAATTATTTTTTATTATGTTTTGCTGGTCACCGGCCATTTTGAAACACAAATCATAGTTAGCGTTACATACAAACCTAGTGCCCGCTCCACACTATCGGCGGCGTGGGCGGCGAGACGTCACAAGACATTATATAACGTGTAAAATAAAGGAGCAAATATACTTAAAGGGTATGTTTAGACCATCAATACAAACAACTTTTACTATGGGACCAACCTCGAAATAGAAAACAATATTTTTGGTTTCCCATACTAATGACTGTTTGCAGTTTGTATGGAAAACCAAAAGTTTAGTACCAAAAATAGTAAAAGTTATTTGTATTGATGGTCTAAACATACCCTTTAAGCATTATTGCTCTTTTATTTTACACGTTGATATTTAATGTCTCGTGGTGTCTCATCGAGAGTTTGGAGCGGACATTAGGTTTGTGAGTAGTGTTCCCGCCATTTTCCTAACATTCATAAATCATAGATTAGTAAAAATATAGAAGACACAAACACGAACTAACATTTTTACCTACACTTACAAACTTAGTTTATTGTTAGTTTCTAGATTTCATTGGAAATGTAATACAGTGTTCTGGATAAGGTTATAAAACCGAAACGAATTTTTTATATGATTTCGATGTTGATCCCAAAGTAAAAGTTGTTTGAGTTAATGGTCTCATCTCAACACAACCCGTTCGGCTTTTATAACCTTATCCAGAACATGATGTAAAATAATGTAGAATAGATGAAAATAAAAAAATAATAGTGCTGATAGTAATCAGCACCATTATTTTATTTTCATCTATTTTTACCTATAGTAGTAGTACGTAATAACTTGTTTATAAAGACCTACTTTAGTTACTTCATCTGTTAGTGCAATCTTTGAAGTTCTCCAGGCCTGCGCCTATCTATACAGGATAATTTTTTATTCAGTGCGTAAATTTTCACAGGGTGTTCTACCCATGAATATGAACAACTTTCACTATGGGACCATCTCTGAAATCACAAAAAAAAATCAGCTGTTTCTTATAAAAGTTCAATACCTACTCGACCAAAATGTATGAATCTGCTGATTTTTTTTTCGTGATTTCAGAGATGGTCCCATAGTGAATGTTGTTCATATTCATGGGTAGAACACCCTGTAAAAATTTACGCACTGAATAAAAAATTATCCTGTATACATATAATAAAATTGTAGAAAAGTGGTGTCTGTACAATGGAAATATATAAAAAAAAGTAGCAGGGGTTGTTATTATATCGATACCGAACCCGAAATTGTAATTAAATTTTTTTTGTCTGTTTGTCTGTGTGTTTGTGCACGCTAATATCAAAAACGGCTTTTTCGATTTAGATGCGGTTTTCACTAATATATTGTAGTAAGCTTCACTTAACATTTAGTGTTTATTTCATGTCAATCGGTTCATAATTAAAAAAGTTATGTCAATTTAAAGAATCACGGCGAACATTTACACGCCTCGCGCCTGCGCGTCCGTGGCTATATAAAGCGCGCTGAGTGCCGCGCCGCTGTTCAATTCGATCCAGCCTGTCCCTTTGCTGCCCTCTCCCAGCGACGCCCTAAGCCGAGGTTCGTACCCCACAGGGGGTGCCCTTAGCGCGCAGTCGCTTAGTTTTAATCTAGATGTAGCCCTGGCTGGAGGCTTTAAGAATTCTTAGGGCAACCACAGGATAGTCGTAGTTGACCTTGAGAGGTCGTGACTACTTGTCACGACCTCTCAAGGTCAACTACGAGATGCCATTCATAAAAAAAAAACGCGCCGCTGCCATAAGGATTCAGTTATTCGTAGCGAACGCACGTATCCTGGAGAGTATAATAGTTGCATTCGATTATTGCGATTCACTTGAATACTGACTGTTTGCATAGTTCATCTATTCATCTATATATATAAAATTCAAAGTCCTGACTGACTGACTGATATATCAACGCACAGCCTAAACCGCTGGTCCTAGAGACTGTGTTCTTCGTGAAGAACATCCATTAAGAAAGGATTTTTCGAAATTCCACCCCTAAGAGGGTGAAATGAGGGGAATTCGTTTGTATGAAAAATCTTATTCCTTGAATTAATAAACTTGAAACTTGGCACGAATACTTACCTAAATAAATTATGAAGATTGCCAGTTTTTTTTTCTAAACTACCCCCTAACAATGGATTAGGGTTTAAAATTTTGTATGGAAGAATTTTAGCTCGCGGTCCGATTTACTCGAAACTCAGTATTTATACCTAAGATTGAAAATAAAGAATAATGTGTATCAGGGTTTTTCGAAAATCTACCCCTGACGGGTTGAAAAGGGGTAGTCAATTTTACAGGGGAGGATTTTACAGCGTAGCTTGATTAACTCGAAAATTGGTATAAATAATCTTTGTGTCAAGTTATGAACACATCTCAAACGATTTATCAAAATTGTGGAATTTTGATAAATCGTTTGAGATGTTTTAAAGATAGATAGAGATAGGGGTGACCCTATGGGGGTGAAAAGTGGGGATACATTCTATATGAAAACTCTTATTCTATTTGTTAATAAATTTGAAAATTGGCAAGAATACTTGCCTACGTAAGTAATAAAGTTTATCATTAATGTTTTTCAAAACTACCCCCCAAAGGGGGATATATTGGTGTTAAAGTTTGTGTGGAAGAATTTGAATGCGCGATCCGATTAACTCGAAACTCAGTATTAATACTTTTGACAAGAAAGTAACGATGATAAGTTTTTGGGTCTTTCGATAATCGACCGCTGACGGGGCAAAAAGGGGTAATTAATTTTTTAAGGGGCGTATTTTACTACGTGGCTTGATTAACTCAAAAATTGGTATACAACAGCTTTGTGTCAAATTATGGAAACATCCAATATTTTTTTTTTTTTTTGTTTTCTGACGTTTTGTGAAACGACGGGATACAGTTAATATGAAAAATCTTTTTCCTTTGGTTAATAAACTTGATACTTGGCAATATTTGCCTCATTAATTAATACAGATGGTCACATTTAGTTTAAAAAAAATTCTCACAGAGGCTTCAGGAGGTGAAAAAGTTAATATGTAAGAAAAAATATTAAACCGCTCGGACGAATTAACTCGATACTAATACTTAAAACAAAAAGTATGTGTTTTAAGGGTTTTTCAAAAAGGGTTAGGGTTTTCGTCTCTTACCGGGGTGGAAAATAGTATTAAAGTTTAAGGGATGGATTTTACTGTTTGCTTCTATTAACTCTAAATGGGTATAAATAATATTTAAGTCATACAATAGGAACATATGAAACGTTTTTTTTTAAAACAAAGCCTATGTCGTGGTAAAAGGGGACGACAAGGTTTATTTCAAAAATCTTATTCGTTTAATCTGTAAACTTTAAAATTGAACCGAATTAAATAAATAAATAATAAAGATCGTAAACAAATCTTCGAAATTTTTAGAGTAAAGTACGATAAAATTGCCTGCCAGCAGATAGTGATCCTGGGGAAGGACATACTTCTTATCCTTTCCGACATCCACACGGGCGAAGCCGCGGGCAGAGGCTAGTTTAATAATAAAACCCTACAATACACAGTCTCTAAAAGTTGTGTATATGTTTCAGTAGTTTGTAAGCCTTCTTTAATTTTTATAGCAGCATCCAAGGATTTTTTATTTAGGTATTCTTTAAGAATTTTTAAATCATTTGCTAAAGGCACAATAGTTATCTTATTCCACTTTTTCTTGTTTAAATCTGTTGCAGCTTGTGTAGACACATCATATTTCCAATTTGATTCAATAAGTTGAATCAAAGTTTTTAAGTCGGCTTCTATTTTGCCAGTATCTACTTCCGTGTAAGGCCCTTGCTTTTTCAAGGCGGTGCACAGTGTTTCGTCTAGTACAAGCTAGCGGGACAAAATTCATGACGTCATTTCCAGGAATTCGTGATAACAACTTGTAAACAACCCTTCCCAGGTAAGGAATTCTAAGAAATCATTTGTTTGTTACTTCAACAAGTCATTTTGTGGAGGGGTTAATGTTAATTATAAAGGAAGCGCAATTTTCATTTGTAAATAAGTTACATTTTTAACACACTTGTGACACCATCTCAAATAATTGATATTAAAGTGAAACGATTTTTTTGTGATGGATTCTACTTATGAAGGTATGTACTTACTATTTTGACTTGATTTTAAAAGAATACATGTACTTTTTTGCCGTAATTAGAGTTTATAAGTATGTCGAAATAATCCCACATATTTTTTCTTAACTTCAAACTTTAAAGGGTTGCAACTTTTTTTATCCCAATGTATCCGGCTAGATTTTTCTGTATGTTATAATTAAAACATTCAGGCGTAGGTTACTTTATTTTTTGGCTCCCGAAACCGCCCGTAGATAAAGTAATTTGCTTTCTTTCAGAACGAGTCATAGCTATGACGAAATTGGAGTTTTTCGAAGAATGGTTAAAACATAATAAAACTGAAAGAGCAAGTCGCATTTTTGATCATTTATGTGTACAGCATTATCTACTAGATGCTTCTGAAGATTCACTGAGGAAACTCAAGATGAAAATTTCGAGTGTATCATCAAAATTAAACGAAAAGTGGACATCTTCTAAGTGTAATAAGGATGAATTTCTCATCAAACATAAAAATTGGTTAGAAGGATGCGCAATCGAAATGTTAGTGTGTGTGAATAAGCCGTGCCCCTCAACATCATCGGGAGCTCGTTCTGTAGGGCGACCCCAGAAAACCTTTGATGAGTCATCAATAAAAACAAAAAGACGGAGAGTAGACGATCTTTTAGAATCGCGAAGTGCAAATGAACTAATTACTGCAGCAGAATTGGCAACACGGAAAGAAGGGCATCGAAGTGTTGCCAAACAAATTCGAAGAGTCGCGGTCGGTGAAAGTTTAAAAAAAAATAAGTGTTCTGAATCGAGTAGGCGATTGAGTCCAGACGAAGCTTTAGCTTATTATGTAGACTCTAAATCTACTTCTCACTCGTACAAACAGACGAGAAAGTGGTCAATGAAAGCGGGACATCAAGTGTATCCATCCTTTTATAGCCTAGGTAAGTCCAAAGCTTCTTGTTGTCCTTCTGACGAACATATTTCTGTGACTGAATCTCGAGCTGAGATTAAACTTCAGGCGATTTTAGATAAAACGGCTGAACGATTAGTTGAAGCTCAGTCGAAAGTCATTACAAGTGTGTTACCTCGTTCATATTATACGTTAATAAGCAAATGGGGTTGTGATGGGAGTTCGGGGCATAGTACATACAAGCAGAGATTTGAGAACATCAACGCTACAGACGAATTTTTGTTCGTGTACTCATTTGTCCCCTTGAGACTACTTGACGGCGAAACTGTTATTTGGCAAAATCCACGACCTTCTTCTACCTTATATTGCCGTCCTATTAAATTCATTTTTAGCAAGGAGACAAACGAGTTTACGAAAGAAGAAACTACTAAAATTTTGGATGAAATAAGTCAGCTTCTTCCCACTTTATGTAACGTTGATGGAACTCAGATCTCTGTTAAACACGATTTGTTGTTGACCATGACTGACGGCAAAGTATGTAATGCTTTAACAGACACGCGTTCAACACAGAAGTGTTATATTTGTGGTGCCACTCCGTCTACTATGAACGAGGAGTCAAAGGACTATCCCAGCAACCAAGAACGCTTTGGATTTGGTTTATCTACTTTACATGCATGGATCCGCACTTTTGAATGTTTACTTCATATCAGCTATCGTTTACAAATAAAAAAGTGGCAAGTTAGGGGAGACAACGATAAAGCTGTTGTTAAGCAACGCTCACAAGAGATCCAAAAAGCGTTTAAAGAGCGCATGGGCCTTATTGTGGATAAACCAAAACCTGGGTATGGCAATACGAACGATGGAAACACAGCACGTAGATTTTTTTCTAATGCAGAATTAAGCAGTGAAATTACAGGATTAGACGTTAGTCTTATGCGAAGATTTCATGTAATTTTAAGAACTTTGTCATCGGGATATGACATTAACTGTGTAGAATTCGAAAAGTATTGTGGTGATACAAGAAAGTTATATCTTGATCTGTATTGTGGTACTCGATGCCCGTTACTGTGCATAAAATTCTTGT